>OZ025296.1:53886897-55156897 GCA_964019185.1 Maratus speculifer
AAATATGTTTATTTCACTTTGAAAACAGCGGAAGTTTGACAAAGATTCGAGAACCTACATAAGTATACGATATATTCTATGTATGTATTATATGTATTCTATAAAATTATATGCACACATTACAATATATTTTGCAATATATAAGGACGTTCTAGTGAAATATAAATGTATATGGAAAGTCACGACATTCTTAGAGCTAAAGAAATTTCTTTAGTTCAAACAGGAAATAAATTTCAATAGTACTCTCTCGCAGAGTCAGACATTTTTCTAAAAAAAAAAAAAGCTTTCAAATCTGAAAATTCCATTTATTTTCGAATTTTTTATACCTCTTTTCATGAACATTTCGAATTCTCATTTGATGAAGTTTGTATACTTGCCTAACATAAGCTAAATGTATATATATAGTTTTACTGTTTATTTGTAAGCCTGGTACCTGCATTATTTAGAGATTGTTATCTAACACTTTTTAGTATACTGTATTTTAATAAATAAATCGGAATGTATTTTTGTGGTTCTTAAAAAGAAAACGTTCGGTAAACGAAAATTGCATTTTTTGACGAAAATGCAACTAATTTATTGTCAAAATAAGTAAATAAAATAAATAAATATCAATTGATTCAAGAAATTTTTAAAAAAACCAATATATACGTATCAAATTTTTCAAAAAAAAAAAAAATTGTGTTTCCTCTTAACGTAGTAATATTGCCTGTAAAAGAGCTGGATATTTATACAATAAAAAATTACAAATAAACGTGAAAACAAAACTTACAAGTTTATTAACACTAGAAAGATGGGAATATTTACTCACGTTTCATAAAAATATTTAATACCAGAATTTTTATTTAAAGCTATTTAGGATATCCCCCCCCCCTTTTGATTATTTTAATTTTATTTTATAAAAAAAATATCTAGTTCGAACCGAATTATTTTCGTTTGGTTGGGGCCAAAATGCTGTGATTCTGTCTGTATGTGACATAAATTTTACGGGCGCTCATCGCAAGAACGAATGCACAGAATTTGATATAAAATTTATATTCAGATAGTGCCTGTTATAAATTGGTACTGATTAGTTTTTGGTGTTAATTGCTCAACAGGTGACACTGCTATACTGCATTTTTATGCAACTTTTATGCAACTTTTATGTTTTAATAACTAAAGCATGGATTTTTATCAAACATCAGGTTCAATTAGTGCTTGACATGAATCGATGCTGTATATATTTTGGAGTAAATAGCTCAACAGGTGGCGCGGCTATGCTGCATTTTTCACGATCTTCGCAATAGCTTTATCTCAAGGACTAATGCACAGAATTTAATGAAAATTTATATTCAGGTACTACCTGATATAGGTTGATGCTGATTAGTTATGAAGTAAATCACTCAACGGGTGGCACTGCTATGCGATTTCTTCAATAGCTCTGTCTCAAGAATTAATGCACGAATTTCTTTAAACTTCAGATCAGTAAATCCGTGATATCAACTAATTCTGATTGCATTTCGGTACCAATCGCTCAACAGGCGGTGCTGTTAACCTGAATTTTTACCGAGTATCGCAAGAACTAATTTGCGAATTTTCATCAATCTTCAGAATCGGATATAGCATGATAGATATTGCTATTTTTCATTTAGTAAAAATCGCCCTATAAGTGGCTCTTTTATGTTGCAATTTCCCTGAATCCACAATAATCTTATTTCAAGAAATAATGCATGTATTTCTATATTCACAAGGATCATAGACTGTCAGTTAAATGATTGCCACTGTAGTAGCAAATTGTGAAGCACTAACATGCATTAGGAAGAAGAAAGTTTTTGAATTGCCACATCCGACTAGTTTTATATAAATTCAAGAGCTATCATTTTTTAAATCATTAACTAAGATCTCATCTGTCAATGGAATTTATTACGATATTTATCTAATTCAATTTCAACAGCAGGAGAGTAATCAGAAATAAGAGACAAGATAGATGAAGTACGGCGCACACCATCGAATTGAAGAATATTCTTTCAGGTCATCACGAAACATAATCAAAAGAGAGCAGTATAGTATTTGAAAGATCCTGACACACATACTAGCATATACATTGCTAAATATTGTATACTTAATTTATTTAAAACTCTTTTAGAAATTTGTCAGGTGTCGAGCATAATTTAAATTTTTCAACACAAAATGTATCTACATATAGAAATTAATTATCAATATTCTGGCAATTAACGCGCCCAAATTATAAAGTTACGTGTTATTAAAGCACTAAGAATGCATCTACCTGTGGTTCGCCAGTTTGATCTCCATTTTTAAAATGAAAGTTTATTCTTTTCAAAAAAGATGGCTAGAGGATCTCAATCACCTAATTTTAATTCCATAAATGGCAAATGACATCAAGAATAAGTTAAAAAATTGCTCTTCTAACGAGAATGTAAAATAGCAGTTTTTATTTTCTAAGAAATTCGTTTGAATATTCCTGTGTCAGTCAATTTTTTCTTTTGTAACGAGAATGTAAAATTGCGGACTTTTATTTTCTAAATAAGAAATTCCTTTGAATATTCGCGTGTCAGTCAATTATTTCATTTTTCTCCGAACAGAATTCTTCTATCCCTGAAAAGTTAAAATAAATTTTACTTTAAATGATAGTAAATTTCTCTCGTTAAATAAAGTATAAGAACTTTTTAATTCTGGTATGAGCTTGAAATTACAGAATTAAAATGAGGGCCAAGGTGGCAATCTTTCTTTCTTTCTAATCGATGACCAGGCCCCTACTGCCGAGTTATCTCAGCTTAACGGGTTAGATACCTGGTATCGGGGCGGGTGACCGCCTAATTGTCACGTAGTGGCAATAAACCTGATTTCTTCGCTTCGCATGCAAACAGTTCTACAGTACTTTCTTCTCGTTTGAGCACACTTTGTTTCGCTTGTTACTTAACGTTACATCCTGTTGTTTGAACTGCAAATGGCTACTCAAGCTGGTCTGGTAATTTAGAACCTTGATCAGATAACGAGTCCTTCACCTGAAAGGCACCTCCAAAAGGAATAATTCACAGGTAACTTGGAGGAGTTTGCACCCACGATGGATTTTACATGCACCAGGTGCCATTAGGAAATGGAAACATGACGGCATCAACGGACATGACGGATTAGAACATGACGGAATTTTAGCTCGCAAAGTGGCGAACCACTAAGACAGGTACCCGAGTCGGCTATTTACGTAAAGTGCTTTGTTGGTAATTTTTGTGGTTTATTGCACATTGGGTTAACTGTGTGATTTGTTGCCTAGTACTCATCATATCAGACGAAATGGGGCTGGGTGTTTTTTAGCCCAATCGGTAGTACTGAACTTAGCTGAAAAGTGGGGGGGGGGGGCAATTTTGAGGGAAATGAAAAGATCAGATAATGGCCGAAAAGCTAAGTCGTGCAGCTGAAAGGATAATTTAGCGCCGAAAAGCAAGGCAGACGAGCGCGTTGCAGAGAGAGACAAGATACCATCTTTCTACCGTATCCCACAGAGTAAAACAAGGTGGCAATCTTGGCTTAATTTTTTTAGCTTAATTTCCCTACTTTTAGACATAATTTTTTTTCGTAAATAGCGCTTCATGATATCTAACGCAAATACACAATAAAAACCATTCAAAAGCATCTTAACTTTCATTACTAATTCTTACGTAAACTAGGAAGCTCTGCCCCTATGAACTACGCTCACCAACCCCTGTTCAGACACCTTAGATTCTAAAAGCAGGCTAATTTCATCGTCTTTAAAAAGATTGAATTATAATTAAAAAAAAAAAATGGCGATCTTCTTGTAAACGGGTTTCGGTTCATTTTCATTTGATTGGAGATTTTTAAAGCCAAATCAGCTGCTATCGAGAAATACAAAAAACATTTTCGTCTTTAATTTTAAAATATAGTTAAACATTTGAAATTAAAAACTAATGTAAAATTAGTTAAATAAATAGAGTCTTTCTCTTTCGGTATTTTTAAACAAAATCATGAGAAAGTTCTTTTAAATAAGACATCTGAAATGTATTTTTTAAATTTGACGTAATTTTCACCAAAGTTTTCTTCTCCTTCTTAATACTCACGTAAAAATACTTTTATTGTTAGAAAGGAAAAGTTATTTGCGCTGTCTTAGAATTGACAACTATACTTGAAAGGATGATCTAAAAATATGAAATAAATGTCTCGCGCAATATACTGTAATTTCCCGCCGCTTAGTAAAGTCTTTTTTAAACCAGAAAATTTATTGAAAAAAAAAAGAAGTCAAATGCGTGCTAAACAATAGCAAGTAATATTTAAAAAAAAATAGTTTTGGTGGGAAATCAAGTTATCCAAGGTGCGGTGTTTACGCGCGAAATTTCGGTATTTTAAAAGTTATGCTGTTTTACCAACTGTTACTTATCTGCCCATTTTTAATGTGACGTAATTTCTTTCATTTACGTCTTTTAATGCATAATATTGAATTTATTATGTAAAACTTTTCCATCTCTTTTCAAATTTACGTGTAAGTATAGTTTTTACGACGTACTTTTCAATATTTTCCTGCTTTCAACATTGAATTATTTAATGATACATAATTTGAAAGGGTTTTTTTTTCTAATTATAATAGCCAAGAGTCAATAATTTTTTTATTTGAAGGAAATATTATTCCTCTTTTTTTTTGTGTGTGTGTGAATCTTAAAATCGGCAAAAATTTTAAATAGTACCATTTTCTAAAAAATATAAAAAAATATCTCCGAAAATGCAAAAAATTTGAATTTAAAATAAAAATATACCCTCAAAAAATTAGTCAAATTAAATTATAAATGTAGTCTCCAGAGATAATTTAAAAAACGTTATTATGCTCGTAATATATGTATTTTTTGTAATTAAATGTAATGTTTTTCAGCGTAGAAGTCTAATTTTCTATGTATAACTTTTATCCCTTAATTTAACCCTTCGGACTCCGGTGCCTCTTACACAAATTTTATTCGATTAGCACCAGTTTTTAAAAAGAACTTTCCTTGAAGTAGACAATTTCAAAAATTCTCTGATTAAAGAAGAAAAATTTTATTTTCCTTTATTACTGGTGCCAAATACAAATTTTGGAAGGAAGATGATGTCTCCGCAGCGGAGACAACGGAGTGCCAAGGGTTAAATCTTTCATTTTTATAACAGAGTATGAATCACGCTTGTAAATTTCTATGAACTTTTATGCATCAAAAGCGATCGTTATATGGCTGAACATACGGCATTTTTACTAGCTTCAATACTAAATTTAAAAAAATGTATACGTGAAACAATGAAACCTTTGCCAAAAGTAAATCAACAAAATGTTATTCATATTAATTTAAGCATAAGAAAAGAATAAAGCATATTTTGAAACAAATGAAAGACATTTTACTAAAATCTAAAATAAGAATATCAGAACGTTCGTATAAGTCAAAGAATTTTCTTTAGTTCAAACAGGAAATAAAATTCAATAGTGCTCAACATTTCCTATGCACTGTCAGACTTTTTTTTTACGAAGAAGCTTTTACATTTGAAAATTCCATTTATTTTCTAGTTTTGTGTATCTCTTATGATGAAATTTTGGAATACTCATTTGAGAAAGTTCTGTATATTTCCGTAAAATAAGCTAAAAATATGTTGACATTTATTGTATGATTTCTAAGACCATTGTAATGTTATACAGCTATGTTTATTTTGAGTTTGTTATTTGAATTTCTTTAGTAGACTGATTCAAATAAAATGAATACATTTTGTTTTGGATATAAGTAATAACCAATTTTTTCTTCCTTTTTTTCCGTGTACAAAATTGTATATATTTGTTCTTAAATTGTCAGAAAATTCGTTGGAAGTGGAATAAGCAATTGATCAAAAAATGAAATATTTTTCCAAGTTTCCAAAAAAGTCAAAAATAAAAAAATAGATTCAGTACTAACCCTTATTTAGTACTATGAGGGTTTAAAAAGATAACTGCGAAACAATGTGTTAATTTCACGTAAGATATCAATTAATTACACCATTTTTTAAGAAAACTTTACGAAATATTCAAATTAAAATGCTAATTCTAGACCAAATTATCTGTCTGATTTTTTAACGCTCTGTGCCTTGCGGTGCCTCCTTAGTAGTTTATCTAAAATCAATAGAACAAAAATATTATTAGTTTTATGCTTTATTTATGGCTTAATGGAAGTTTTTTTTCTTTTATAACTTGACAAAAATACCGAATTTTGCAATTTTATTTGTGAATTTTAATTTAAAAAAGCACTAGTTTTTATTATTATTATTATTATTATTATTATTAATAAAATCCGTCAAGTAATTTTCAGATTATATGCTGGTCAAAATTCTTTGAAAACATAGTTTACAGATTTCTCATTTAAAATTTCACATTCTTTTGACTTAAGTCCTGTTATTCTATATCCATGGTTATTAGCAAAATAGATTCCAGTACAATATAAAACAATGCGCCTTGATGTATTCAATATTCAGCTAAAAAACGATTAGAATAGCTGCCGATATTCATTCTTTGTGTACGGCTTATTACAAGACAAATCTCTTTAATTCTCTTTTTCGCAATTTTTTTAAATAAGTTTCCTATAATTAAAATTGCACCATAAATAATTAAAAACACTCATTAGTTCTATTCTTTCAATTTCCGTACATTTATAATAATAAACTCGATTATAGCGTTTTCTAGTAAAAATTTAATGTTTCAGATATCACTCCGCTTGTTGATTCTTACATTATGTACTTCTGTACATGGTACCATGATTATATAAATGTTTTTCAAAAAGATATATACAGTATTTTCTGCCAAATATATTGAACCAAATATATTCTACCAATAATATTGAAAAATAATATTTCACCTCTTTCGGCACAGAAAAATGCTGTTCGAAAAATGAGAAATTATTCACTAACGCCGGAATTCACAAACGAATTTTCAGAAAACAAGAAATTGGTACAATTAAGTCTTTTGTTATAAAACCAAAATTTTATTAAGATATTCTTGGTGCCGTTTGGAATTAAAATGAAATGTGTCTGGAGAGAGATCACTGTGTCGAAAAGGAATAATCTGTTCGGGATCAGCCTCTTCTATATGAATTTTATTCGGTTGACACCACTTTTTGCCTACTAATTAAATTTAGTTTATCAATCAACAAAATGTCTCTATTAAATAAGGAGAAATTTATTTTTCTTTTTAAGTAGTATTAAAAACAAGAGCTGTAAGCATCTTTTGAAGTTGTATATATACAACCATGGTTCCGAAGGGGTTGAATCAGTAAGACTAACATTTTACAAAATTGGTGCAAGCCAAATGAAATTAGTCTGTGAGACGCTGGTCTAGAAGTAGTGTTAGAGAAATGCAAAAGTATGTCGGATGTCATAACGTTCGTGAGGTCAAGTAATTTTTTTTTTTTTTTAATGCAAGCGAATTTCAATAGCTCTATATATTTCCTCCACAGTTAAATCCTTTTCTTGAAGAAGCTTTTATTTTCTAGTTTTGTGTATTGATTATGATGAAAATTTCAGGTTTTTATTTGAGAAAGTTCTGGATGTTTATCTAATGTAAGATAAAATAAAGTTAATATTTACTGTTTGGTTACCATTAGGCACTTACAATGATTCAAGCGTATATTTTTTTATGAATTCTTTAATAAATTTATTATAGTACTATCTGTTGTCTTCCTCCTATTGAGAATATTATTTGCTCCTATTAACTTAGCGCGCCATCTCTCGATGTGCTTTTAAGATTTTTTTTAACCTCGCATAAAAAGAATCCTTGTGCTTTGGAACCATTCAGGTGAAATTTTAGGTCATTTGGATCAGTGATTCTTTTGTTATAGAGTTTTGTTTTCGCAACTTAAAAAAAAATTCACTTTGTCTATTTTTGTACTTTTACAACAAAAGTTTGATAACTAAAAATTCGATTTTTAACAAAGCGAAACTTTATACTAGGCAATCGGGTACAGGAGAACATACAACTAACATGGCATTTTTATTACCATTAAAACAACTTAAAATTTATTATTCTAGTTTAAATTACCCCAGTGAATTTCATCGATGTTTAAAATCTCAGATAAAATTAAAACTTCTTATCAATTTTCACCCATGATATATCTTTGCGCATTTTAACCCCTCGAGGGGCGATGGTATACCTATGAAACCACTGAATTTCCAAAGGCCAATAGGGCATTAAAATTTTGGTTAAAAAAAAAAAAAAACAGTTTATCAGATGCATAAAGTATAGCTTTTTTCTTTATACATATATAAAACAGTTTGTCTTGACTGAATGATAATCAACACATTACCCAAACTACTAAACGTAGAAACATGATAATTGGAGAAAATATACTTCTTATGATGTAAACGTGCACTAAGATGGAATTTTTGAAAATTTCCCCTCTAAAAGTAGCAAATGGGGTTGAAAAATTCTGGAGCATCTTTCTATATATCTGCAGCCGTTTAAGGTATGCAGTGTGAAATTTCAGAAAATAAATATACTAAAAAAATAATTAAACACGCATTTCAGCGATTTTAGAAATCACCACCCTGGGCGGTTAAAAGGCTGGTGGTCAAACAATTTTTAGCCTTTGGCACATCTCAACAGTCGTTTTAAGTAGAATCTCGAAACGGTAGAAAATAAACCTATTAAAAAATAATTAGACATGTTTCAGCAATTTTAAAATTTTCATTTTATCCGCCATGTGACGTATCACAGGATAGCCCTCGGTCCGCTCTTTCATATTATAAACTTTTCTTCCATCAACCCAGTTTGCCCAACCCCAGAGGGCAGTTCTCAAAATTTTTTGAAATTGTAGCGTTTTATCATTACAGTTCGGATTTTTTTAATGGGGCCCTCTGATATATATTAGTTATAATATTAGAAATTTTCAAAGAGAGGTAAAGGTTGTGCTGGGAAAACGTGATAGTTTGAACTCTGTGGAGAAGGGGCAATTTTCTAAATTTGGCCTTCAAACCTCATGAAATATATCAATGGAAAGTTCTCTGATCATTATTTCAAATTATACATCTCCAGCGTATCTGAGATATTTCACCATATCTCAGGAAGCGGGAAATTCAAGACAACACACCTACTAAAAAAATAGTTAAACATAGGTACTTCAGTCATTTAACATATCTTTTCCATTATGTCGTCAACATCGACTTTGAACAGGATAATCTAAGATTATAGGAATAATACAACAATTATGGATGTTTGATTAAATATTAAGCGTTTTATTTTATTTTTTTACTTAATATTTGCTAGATGTACTTCGTTTGATTCAAAATTTCTTTAGAAGCGTAGCGAGCAAAGACTGTTAGTTTATAAATGAAGTTGTTTTCAAGTTCTGGTTCCATTCAATAATTTCAACATTTCAGCAATGAAGTGCTCTGTGCCGAAAAGGGTTAAACAATTTAGAAATTTAACTTTTACTTCACTGAAATTCTTATTTAGTTTTGTTTGTTAGTATACACTTATTTTTTTATATTCTTAGTTTTATCAGCAATAAAATCATATTTGCCCCTTCACGACGGTAGCCTTTTACGAAATTTTTAATGTTCTGTCACGGGTATTTAGAAACAGAAATTTGTGCCTTATTAAATCGAGAAAATGCTCCGATTAAATAAAGCAAATTTTAAAGTAAAAAGAGCGGTGAAGATAAACAAAGATTGTTAAGCCTTTTTGCGACACTTTACGTGTTTCTCGTCCCTAAGGGGTTAATAGTAGAACTACCGAATATTAAAGTTAAACTGTTTTAAATAAAATTCTGGTGTGAAATATTTTTATAAAACTTAATCAAGTTTCCGGATTTCTAGTACTAGAATCAGCGATATAGTGGAGATTGGAGGGCATTCTTGTTTGTGACGTCAAACGCCTATTAATTTGATAATAAATGAAAAATCACCATACTTCAGAAATATAAAAGACTGCAGATATTATTAAATGGTGATAATTGTTATTCAACTTTCATTTAATTATCATTTCGTCTTTATTATTATAACTTTTAAATAAAATAAGCTAAACTGATAAAAAAAAATGCTACAAAACACTATAAGTAAAACAGATAGTTGATAAATGAAAATGCATAAATGAAATAATACATAAATCAAAAAATAGAAACTACAAATATCCAAAGTGTCAAATTTTTGCTACATTGGACAAAAAGCATGTGCTACCACGCCATGAGCAAAAGGAAAATCCCCCTCCCGTTTCTTCAAATCTGACAGCACTGCTTCTGATTTTCCAGTAATGATGCGCGCTTCAGTTTAGAAAAGAATATTTCATATTTTATATTCTTCTTTATTTTTATTGTGCATTTTACAATTTTAATTATTAACACAATTGAAACCTCGTTAAATCTAATGAAGTATACAGTATTAAAAATGAATTTGAATAAGAAATTTACCGGGAAAGGTTAATAAATCATAGATTGATAATATTGAAAAATAAAAAGCTTCAAATTCATATTTATGCCAATTATGCATATTCACTATGAATGAGTCAATTTGTCGCGAATAACCTTTTAACGTTTTATCTGATATTATTTACGTTAGCTGCAACACAAATTGTTACAAAATAATAATAATAATAATAATAATAATATGAAAAAAAAAAGAATATTTATAATTCTTATCTCTAGTAAATATTTATGTAAAAATTATTAAATTAGCACGCTTAGCGTAAAATAGTACACTTAAACAGGGTTAGCACGTATGAAGAGATTCGGGTGATATTAGGGGTTTTACTACCAAAAATTTTGTAAAACAATGTTGGCTGCAAATTGAAGTACGATTGATTATAATTTATTGTCTATAATCAATGGGTTAAGCGTAAAAATGCTTAACCTTTTCGAGTCTGGGGTGCTATTAATCGTACATTCTTTTTTATCAGGCATTATTTTGTCTTATCACTTACTTAGTCATCTTCGACATATAGAAATGATGGTATAGGGCTATGAATTTATTACTATAACTTCATTTATTTTTTGACATTTGGCAATAATAATAAAAATAAAAGTTTACTTAATTCTCTTTGCATCTTTGGCGATTCTTTTATTTCATACATATATTTCACTCTTTAAATTTAAAATATAAGTTACTTTTTTGAACCAATCATGTGTGATAAAGCGCTAAAAACATTAAAAATTTGTAATGCCTTCTCAAATCCTGTTGTAATACTTCATTTTCCATATGGCTTCGAGAACTCTTCCTTAGCTATTATCGTATAAATATGAATTAAATAGTACACAAAATAAGTAAATTCGTTACATTTCAGACAATGAGATAATCTTTAAACATCAGTAAGTCTATTTGGAAAGCTAAGATTAATGCTATCTATAATATAAAGGCCAAACGTATCTGTGCGTAACGCATACGTCATTTTGTGAATGGTAACACTTTCCCATGAAATTTCAATTTTGCAATATTCACTGCTGCAAATTTTACACTTCTAAACATCGCACATTTTAAATTTTTACACCGTCGTATAGAGAAAAAAATGTACTTTTAAATGCAATTTGTTTGAAAGCTGTATGTCAATTTATTTTTGAGATATTAATTTTTTTTTTATACTTTTTAGTACCAATTTTGTAATTGTGGCAACAGAATCACTCCACTTTCTCTTAAAAAAAAAAAAAAAAAAAAAAAAAAAAAAAAAAAAAAAAAATGCACCACACTTTTTCATGCAATCTCGGTTTTGTAATTTTTGCTACTGAAAATTTTACACTTCTAAACATCGTACATTTTAAATTTTTAGACCGTCGTATAGTGAAAAAAAGTACTTTTAAAAGCAAATCATTTCAAAGCTGTATCAAATTTATTTTTGATTTATTAAATTTTTTATAATTTTTAACACCAATTTAGTCATTGTGGCAACAGAATCACTCCCTTTTCTCTTTAAATTGGAAAAAGAAAAAAAAAAAAAAAAAACATGCGTTTATTATAAAATCTGGTAAATTTCGATTTTATTAATTTTGATAATTTTAGCTTAAAATTATATTTGCTTGAGATTTAGACTGCCCAATATAAGATGTATTTTTTACTGTATAATTTTGTAGATTTATTATAAATAAATGAAACAGTTCTTTTTTAAAGATTTTCTTCCGTCGAATTTCGACGGATTCCACCTCGTTAAAATAAAATTAGTTTTGTTCTTAAAATGGAAAAAAAAATTCGGACCCGAAAAGGTTAAATATCATTGAAATAAATAAAGGGAACTTTATTTAAACGCAAATGTGTGAGGAATAGTTGCGATGCACGAAAAGTCAAAGATTTTTCTGTATTTCAAACAGAAAGCAAAATTTAATACTACTCAACATTTCCTCCACAGTCTGACGTTTTCTCGAAAAAGCTTTTACATCTGAAAACTCTGTTTATTTTCTAGTTTTTTGAAACTCTTATCATGAAATTTTCGGATTTCTTTGTTGAGAAAGTTCAGTATATTTCCGTAAAATAAGCTAAAAATATGTTGACATTTACCGTTTCATTTATAAAACTGTTACACTGCTTTGCGCGTGCTTATTTCGAATTTGTTATTTGGGGTTTTTTTTGTACATTTTCATTATAAATAAAATGTGGTATATTTTTATGCTGCTTATGTAATTGAAACATTATTGAAATTATTTTTGGCGATGGAGAAAGAAGATTTGAGATTGAGTTGGTTGAATTGAATGGTTTCAGTGTTTTAGAATATAGTTCTTACGTTTTTACACTAGCCGCCTCTGGCGATCAGTTTGGTCGTTTTTAAATGTATCTAAGCTTTCAATATATTGCTTTTATTCATAATTTTATTTAATTGAGTACCTTCACTAAATATAAAGAATCTGATGCATAGCTGCCAACTTTTACGCATTTTTGCTACCACTAAAATTGTACAGAGATTTTCCATTCGTTAAATCATAAGATTTCGACGATTAAGTAAAACAATATATACTATAAAATTTTTGTGGTAGGAAAAAAGCGTAAAAGTTGGCTATGTGATAGAGAAATCAACAAATCTATGGGATCATAGCAGTATTTCGTTTATATATTATATAGTACATATTTTTTCATGTATTTCATCTTTCTTGGAAAAAAAAAAAAAAAAAAAAAAAAAGCTGTTTAATTCACAGTAGCATTTATTCTTTATGTCCGTTGCTTTTGAGTCTGTTGTAATACGTTCACGAATGCGGAGATTTTAAAAACTATTAAGTAATTTTATGTAATTGGATCCACTGTCAAAAGGTGTATCTTAGCTAATAGGATTTGGTCAGTGACTTTTTCTGTAAAAAGCATTTAATGATATCCATACTTACATTAAACCAAAATATCGCTGCTGATCTCTTTTTCTGGGTATTTCTCCATTATCTCTGTTGATCACGTTTCATTTTTAAAAAAATTATTGCCAAAATATTCACAAAACTTTAGCGCCTTATTAGGCGTCAATTGAAACTGGTCTATTTTACAAATGTATTTACTTTTTTTTTCAGTGCTGGTTAACTTTTAACATCTTTACGTCAGCCTTTTATGATAAAGTTCTTATTTTAATTAATGGATAAATTAATAAAGCCTCTTTATGAATGCAGATAAACGTTGAATTAAAAATCCTTTCATGATGTAACAAAGCAGTATAACGAATCTGACATGAAGTGGATGTGATGTCAAGGTCATTTATTCTCGCTGTGTGAATGATTACCTCCATAAATTAATATCTTTTTTGAATAAATAAAGAAACAACGTTAAGGAGCACAAATTATTTAAAATAATAGATGTTAAAAAGCATACAGCTGTTTCGGGACTTCTAAAGTCCCATCATCAGTGCTAAAAATAAGTGTAAAATGTAAAAGACAAGTCACATCATTAAATAAAAGTAAAAACGTGCATCGCAGCGCGCTGCTAAGGCGAACTAACCATGAAATGTCGCAAAGCAACAGTAAGAGCAAACTGACACGCGCATTCCAAAGCAGACCAATCAGATGTCTCTTCCCACTGGAAGAGTCCAAATAAAGGAGAAAAGGAAGGGGTAGGGGGAGTGAAATTACAGGAAAGTGAACCAAACTTCAGAAAATCTGAGTGCACTGGACATGTCATTAACTAAATTATTAGAGTTTTTCCATATATGAAAAGCTTCCCAAAAGTCTAAATCATAAATTGATGAACAATATTCTATTAATGAGACTTCGGAAAATTTAAAATTGTGACTATAGGACCAACAATGGTTAGCGATAGCGGGTCGTTTTATTACTTAAGAACAAGTACAAAAGTCGCAAAATCATATCTTGAAAATTCTATCCGTTATTCCCAAAATGAAGCAAAAACAAGAAGGGTTGTATCCGTATATTCATTGATTAGTGTCAATATAGAATGCACAATATGGGACGTACTACAGCTCATATTCAAAATATTAGAATAATTACCTTTTTTTTAGAAATTGAAAATATCGTTTGGTAATTTAATGTCTTTTAATGAAAATATGCAAACGATATTTTTATTAAGAACTTATTGTTGATTAAACTTACTTGTTATCTTAAATTTAATATCATTTTTGAAAAGATTACTTGCAAAAAAAATTATTTTGAAAAGTCAAAATATTAGAATATTTATTCAAGTGGTTCAAAATATTAGAATATTTCACATTAATTCTCCTTTAATTATTACCAATTCTTAACTGGTGGCATCAATGATTAAATTCAGACTATTTTATTTAAAATCAGTATTCTTTTTTGCAGTTTGCTTCTTTTTCGTCTTAAAATGGGCCGTGTGAGTGATATTCCTGAATCTACTAAACTTCGTATGGTTGATTTGTATCGGCACGGTAAAAATCAATGTTTTATAGCGAATTATTTACATTGTTCGCAATCGAGCGTTAGTAAAATACTAACACAATATTCAAAAATTGGAAAATTTCAAAATAATCGCCGAAATGGTGGCCGAAAACCAAAAACATCTGCTAGAGATGACAGGAAACTGAAGCGTATAGTTAAGAAAAACTGTTTTAAAAGTGTGCGATTCTTGCACCGAAAATGGAAAGAAGAAGGAGTTGAAGTTTCTACATCGACAACATTAAGAAGTCTCCATAAATTTAAATTTGAATCTCGGGTACCGAAAACAAAACCTCTCATGACTGCAAGACAAAAGCGTATAAGATTGAATTGGTGTAAATCAAGACGTTTATGGAGCAATGAAGATTCGAAAAATATATTATTTAGTGATGAAAGTATGTTTTGTGTTTCATATGGTAATCAAGGTATTTGAGTTTGGAGAATGAAGCAAGAAGCATTTGATAAAGAATGCCTTAAACGTTCCGTAAAATTTGCTGCTAGTGTCATGGTTTGGGGTTGTATGAGTGCAGAAGGCTCTGGAAAGTTATGCATCGTCTCTCTGATATATCAAGAAATTTTAGAATATTACATGATTCCATCATCAGAAGATTTATTTGAAGATGATTTCATCTTTCAACAAGATTTAGCGTCCCCGCATACCTCGGTGTCAACTAAGAATTGGTTCCGCCAACGCAACATTAAGGTACTTCCTTGGCCACCAAATTCACCAGATCTTAATCCCATCGAAAACTTATGGTATATAATGAAGAAAAAACTTCAAGAAAACCCTCCTTCAAGTAAAACTGAGTTAGTGGCACGTATAAAGTCTATTTGGGCTAATATTGATAGAAATGTTTGTAAACACCTTGTATATAGTATGCAAGATCGATTGTACGCTGTTATGAAAGCTAAAGGGGATGCTATAAAATATTAACTACCATTTACTTCATATTCATAAGGTACTATTGTTGCGTAAAAAAAAATATTCTAATATTTTGAACCAATCTAAATTTTATTCTAATATTCTGGTGTGTTTAAGGAAGCTGTATACCTAATTTATTGTGCTGTATTTTATATTTTATAAATGTTAAAATCTTATCTAAACATTCCAGATTTAATTTATAAGAAATTTAATTGCATTTACTTAGAATAAAAAATAAATAAATGACAAATAATTTTTTCTTATTACTTTTTCTCAATTATTCTAATATTTTGAATATGAGCTGTACTACATTTGGATAAAATCCCTCATTTATTTTGCTTCATTTTCGGAACAACAGATTTTGTCCTTTTTCTATAGACGATTACTTTCAAAATTTTCAAGCTATGATTTTGAGACTTTCACAAAAGTTGCTGTATACATTTAACTAACATAATATGCAAATGAAATTTTGATATCCTTGATGCATGCGCAGTGAGAAATTATTTAGTAAACCTACTCATTTTTCATATAATTTCTATTATTTTTTAATTCTGATTACAGGGTATTATGTACAATGTTTTCTGTCATATTTTCAGAAAAAAAATATTATATATTAAGAACTCTGAAAATTATAAGCAAAAAATTTGAAAAAGTTTGGGACCATTTTTATAAAAACCTTAATTTCTTTGCGAGTATGAATGCTATTTACATAAAAATGAACACAGTTTATTACAATAAGGCACTTAATCATAATCTAGAGTTTGAGCGCTTTTGCTGCATTAGTTTTGACAGTGTTATTCAAAAGATATTCATTCCTTTTTAATTTGTTGACGGTCCCGTATGGAGTTTCGGGAAAAAATCTTCACGGAAATGTATGACTTATACTATTATATTTATACACCAAAACTTTCGGATCGATTCCTCATGTATTTCTCACGATATTTAACAAAACGTCTAAAATAGCAAGTGGACGTTCATCAGTGACCAGGTAGTGTATGCAGGCAATTAGTCATTTGCTTTCAGAGAAAAAAAACATTTAGCTAATAAGTATGATGTAAAAATGTAAAAAGTCAGACAATTTAGTTTTTATAAGTAAAAGAACATAAGTCCCCGAATGGGGACCCAGGGACTGAAGGGGTAAAAGTTCAATATCCACTTTATTTAATGCCAGAAATATTTGCATTAAGTAATGCAAATATTTTAGTACTTCAAAAGCGGTGTATGATTCGTCTGATTAATTTATTTTGACCAAAAAAATCTTTTAAGCCCTTCTCGACGGGAGCCTTTTACGAGATTTTTTATGTTTTGTCATCGGTTTTCAAAAGCAGAAATTTGTTCCTTATTACATCGTGAAAATATTCAATTAAATAAAGCAAACTTTACAGTAAAATTTTACCGGTGGGGATAAACACAGATTCTTAACCATTTTTGCGGTACGTATATGCGTCGCTCCTCCCTAAGGTGTTAAGGGGGCTCAGGGGTTGAAAACTTTTCAAAATATCGATTTTTTTATGATCTAGTTTTATTATTCAATTAATTCTGAACTCAATGCAAAAAACCGCATAAAAGTATTTGCATTTTTAACGGAGTTATAAGCATTTATGTATCAACAGTTTCATAGCCGCACCCATATAATTTCAACTTTAAGTCGCGTTTTCTCAAAACTTGATTTTTGACGACTAACACCAAGATTTAAAAAAAACTATTCGATGGAATGGCTTAAATTTTTTTTCGCATGCATATAACATCATTATCTATAGAATGAATTAATATAGTTTAGATAGTTTAATATTTTGAGTACTTTCAACGAAAAAAAGAATTTTTTAGGAGTTTTTTTATTTTCTAATTTGAGAGTTTTTTTTTTAATAATGTTGTTTTTGAGTGATAGTTATATCCTTAATTCATTCTATAGAGTAAAGTTTTCGGATCATTTTAAAGCAAAAATTAGGTTCTTATGTCAATTCAACGTTAAGATATCTTGGTGTTGGTGATATAACACATTTTTTTTTTCGAAAATTGTGTTACATAAATTTTCTATATTTCTTATTATATTACATTGAAGTACTTCATTTTATAATTTTATAAGCCTACAAACATACCTTTAAAATATAAGAAAGCTTAAATTAATTACATTGAATACTTCTGTTTTTATATGGACTCGAAGCGAGAGTTCTATTTACATGTTTTTCCGTATCGATCAACCCCTGAGCCCCCTTAAGGGGTTAAATGGATTGTTCCGTAAGGCAAGTGAAGATATTTTGAAGTATGAAATAAATAATGATGCAAAAAAATGTGATGATTTTTCTAGTTCGAGCAGCAACTTTGGTGTTTTGTTGTGTGACCCAGTTTTTGACGATGTTTATGATTTGGGGGGAAATTTGAGCTGCTTTAAAATCTCATTAAGTTGGATGTTTTATTGTTTGTGATTTCCGTCTTTTACCTTGTTCCAGTTTGTGCATGATGTAACAGGTGGCATCCAGTTTCATTTAGCTTTTTTTTCTGTAATGCATAAAGTTTAACTGAAAACAAATAATGTATGATTTATAATGCTGCGTTAATTTGAGAAAATGTGCATTTTACTGCTTGTTATGTCGAAAAGAAACCTTGATAGGTCAGGATTACGATTAGTGTCCAATCGAAACGAGTTTTTCTGATAGAAACTAAACTTCCTTGAGAAGTTCTTTTTCCAATTTCGGCAGTATATGCAGAGAAAAATTCTATAACTTCAAAAAAGTATTTAAACACTTGATTGATTAATACTTTTAAAAAGAAAGAACTTTCATATAATATCTGTTTTTTTTCTTGTATTTTACGAATTTTTAATCTTTTATCACAGGCTTTTCGAAACAAAAATATTTTGCTTGATTGAATTAGAAAAATGCTCGCATTAAATAATACAAAATTTACAATAAAATTTTACTGGTAAAAATAATAAATTATGATTGAAGTATGCATGCCTGTACGTGGTACAGGAAAATCACGATTGGCGAAAACACGTTGCCTGTATGACATACGGGCAAAAAAGGGAGTGTTGACCTTATTTGGTAAGGAAGAAACGAAGAGAAATACCATACAATCCTATGAAAAAAATACTCATCTTTTTAGTTAATTTAAATTTGAAATTTTCAACAACATCTTTTTTCGGCGCTTAGATAGGAGGTTCTTTATCGTTTTGTAAGCTTACAATATTTAAAGATAATTATGAGTATTTTAAAATTTGAGCTAAAATTTAAAATATTCTGAAAAGTAAAAAAAAAGTATTTTTTCTTCGTTTGTAACTAATGTCTAAAAAAGAGCTTACAGAGGGGTAAAGAACTTTCCTATCTACTCCCTGAAATTTCCAAATTTGAATCAACAAGAAGGATAAGTAGTTTTCTGATAGGATAACATGGGATTCGACATCGTTTTTTCCCCCACCAGATAAGTTCCTTTAAGGATTTCTGTTTTGATAATGTTGTGCCAGTTAGAATAAAAAAATAATCACGCGTGGCAGCCCAGTATACACTATATGCAACATCAGTGGTTGGTACAAATAATTGAGGCGTCATATTGTGAAGCAAATGGATCTGCAGAAGCAATAAAAAGTTGAATTTTTAAAAGAAAGATTTTTTTATTATTAGGCGTGGTATAATGAAGCTCTTTGATAGCATCCAGTTTTGAGTTGTTTTATTTACAGTAAACTTAAAAGATTCATGACCATGTTGGATGGCCTAACCTCTTTAGGGTGCTTGACCTTATAGCTCGTTTATACAAATACCTTGGGCTTCTGGAAATATTCGCAAGGCCGGCACCCAGCGTGAGGAATTCAGGTGCTCGCAGGTTACTCACTATCCACTTTGCAGAGGTTTTTCGCAGCGCCCTACTGATCAGGAATCTGAAACAACTCATGTTTTATTATATTTATGTATATTTCAGAAAAAAAGCAATTAACCTGTTTGCGAGTTTTGATGGATCTTTTAATAAATTTGTATGATAGATTATTGGATGAAATATGAGCTTTATGTTAACTCAATTTCGCGTTGTTTACATTACAAATGTATAGTGAATGAGTATGAAAAGTTATTTTGTAATCACTTATTTTGACTGATAATGTTTATCAATTGTTTCTGATGTATTGCGAATTACTATTTATGACAGAGCTACCAGAGAAGTTTAGATTAAACAAAATAGCAATTTGTACTTATTGAACATTTACGAACTCAAATTTAACCCGCTGAAACACGTTGAACACGTATAACACCACCAGCTGTACACTAAAAGTAAATTCCGTTTGTAAAATGTTAAAATATTTGATTCACACTTTATGAGCTATTTTTTTAAACAAATAAGTGCTTGTTCGCGTATATCCAAAAGAGAAAATTTCATTAAAAAATAGCTGGTGTCGTTTGTCAATTTGGAATTCATAGCTTACAATGGGGTATTTCCATGAGCACATGTCGTGTAAGTCACATACTATGATTTTGGAAACCAGTATTTTAGAACGAAAAAATGTGATTTAATTTGCTAGAGTTATTTCATTAATTTAATAAGCCCATGCAACCTTTCGAAAATAACGGTGGCAAACAATTTTTAAGTTACTACCCAGCTAAAAATGAACTGCAGAAAATTAATAAAAAAACCGCAGTTTGAAGACTGCGGTGAATTGGCCATTTCCACTACAGAGTTTTTGTGGTCGATACAACCACATAATTACTGTAGTTTCCAAACTACAGTAATTTCATAGTTGTATTGACCACAAAAATTCTGTAGTGGAAATGGCCAATTCACCGCAGTCTTCAAACTGCAGTTCTTTTGTGGTTGTATCTACCTTAAAAATTTTGCATTAATTTTGTAGTTGTATCATCCTAAAAAATTTTACAGTGGAATCGGCCAAATCACCGCAGTTTTCCAACTGTACTATTTTTTTTTAATTTTCTGCTGTTTATTTCTAGCAAGACATGCCGGAAGAAACTTTTTTTGTTTCTGATTACTAGCTGAATAATTTTATGGCTTTCAAAATCAATCTTAATTGGTTCCTTTCTTTTACATGTCAACAACGAAGTTTTTTTGTATCCTATTTGATGACCATTATTTTCTTTTTTCAAATTTTGCAACTTAATTCATTATGCATCACACCCACATAGCATTTAAAAGAGCATTGTGATCTATAAAACTGGATTTTATAGATACGTTTGGTATCCCCAACTTCATTAATAAAATCCAGTTTACTACATACAATATGCATTAGTTTTACTGGTGACTTTGAAAATAATTATACACAAATTCCGCCACATTGCACATATCCTTTTAACACTATTTCTACCAATGTCAAGAGGCATCTTTTAAAAAATCTAAATTTATAGTTTAAATTTTTTAACTTTTAGAATGAAACAATTGCAAAACATTTTTAACACATAAAACATTGTTTGTTATGCTTATTTTAAATTAAAAACTACAAGCAAAATAAACATAAATCAATACTTTAAAACTGTTGTTGTCGCTCATAGAACCAGTGTTAAAGACAAATGCGTGTAATTATGCATACAAATTTTTAAAATAACAAAAAAAATTCTACAGATTTTTTTGCTGTTTCCATTTCAGTCTTCGCATTTTGGAACATGATTATTAACAGCCTATACAAATGTAACAAGTTGTTTTCTGTTCTATGCTATTGTATGATGACATGATGTTCTTGATTTTTTTCTCAAATTGCAAAAACATTAAAATTCCTAGCGGTCAAATGTAAGTAACATAGAGAAAACGATAAAAACAAATTAATATATTCAGTACTACTTGGTTATCCCATCAACCAGTTTCGTCAAATTATACAAATCGCCAAACTAATAGCCAAATTATACTATTCTATTGACATAATTTTTATTTTAAATAATGAAAAAACAACTAATTAGTAGAATATTAATAAAAACCAAATAAAAAGTCAAAATAAAAATCACTTAATTGTGGATCATATTTAATGTTATTGAATTTGACATTCATGATCATCCATTATTAGCATTTAAAGTTTGGTAGTAGTTTTTAGGTCAATGGGATAACCAAGTAGTACCATATTTTTTATGCAAAATAATGAATTTACATTTTTCCATATATATCTGTGATAAATGCTTAAACCTATTTTTCTTTGTTTTTTCAAAAGTTGAAATCAACCTCATATTTTAAAGGAAAAATAAGGACATTATTATTGTTATTA
Source organism: Maratus speculifer (assembly GCA_964019185.1). NCBI lineage: Eukaryota > Metazoa > Arthropoda > Arachnida > Araneae > Salticidae > Maratus > Maratus speculifer. The sequence continues at coordinate 53,908,784 of OZ025296.1, forward strand.
TGTTGGAAAATATATGTTATGTATTACAAATAATGGAACGCTCCCATTTGGGAATATTGGCGTTTAAATGGTTCAGCACCGAAACTAGCTTTTTTTGCACCTGGGGTAAACATGGATTTTGGTGCCCCCATTTCCCACATATATGCATTTTTTATATCAATCACACCAAACAAAATCTTAATTTGGCATAACGTCACCTTCTGTTCTGATGGCACCCGGGGCATGTGCCCCCTTCTAGTTTCGGCCTTGAAATGGTTAATTACTGAAAACACAGAAATTTAAAACTGTGAGATTCACATTAATGTGGTTTGCCATATACATGCACAATTTACTATCCAATCTACAAAATAAAAACTTATAAATTCATGTGACTGTCCTCAACAGTTCTGAACTGACTGCTTCACTTTTTATATGCCTGGTGACTATTTTGATACTTTAATTATAGCCCTCTATACAAACAAAATACCCAGTTAAGTTCACAAGGATATTGCAACAGTTTGCATTTGTATATTTAACAGACCACACGTTATACCCCTGCGTTTCAAAACGGCATGATGAATTGCATTTTGGAAAGGTCATTTTTCAGAATGTTTACTTGAGTCTTGTTGTCATTATTGACGTGGCTGTTCAATTCATTACCTTTTCTAGTAGCAGATTAGAAAATTATTTAATAACAGTGAAAGTGTCTTTAAATTATACATATAAAAGTGATGCAAGAGTGCCTTTTTTGAGAACGGTTGAGCATATTTTACTGCCACCTTTCGTCAAAATTTGCATATTTTCTGTGATATTTTATAAAAATTATCATATTGCCACAATCTTTAAAGAAAATTAGCATATTTTCTGTGATCTTTTGAAAAAGTTCACGCATTTACCCAACTTTTTGACCAAATTCACAAGTTTTTTCCGATTTTTCTACAAAATACGTCCATTTTCCTCAGTTTTTATCAAAATTTTCGTATTTTCTGATCTTTCAACAAAATTCGCATATTTTCTTCGATCTTTCGTCAAAAGTCTCAATTTTTCTGCAATCTTTTGCAAAAATTTGTATATTTTCTGCGATATTTCGAGAAAATCTGCATTTCCCTGATTTTTCGAAAAAATTAGTGAATTTTAATGATTTTTAGACAAAATACACCTATTTTTCTCGATTTTTATCAAAATTCTCAGATTTTCAGATTTTTCGACAAGATTTGTATATTTTCTGTGATATTTTGACAAAATTTTCCTTGATTTTTTATGAAAATTCTCAATTTTTCGACAAAATTTGAGTATTTTCCATGATATTTCACATATTTCCCCGACTTTTTGATAAAATTTGTGATTTTCCTACAAAAGTCACATTTTATGCAATCTTTCTACAAAATACATATTTTTTGCTCGATTTTCATCAATTTTCTTGTATTTTCCTGATTTTTTGACAAAATTTATAAATCAAACACAAGAATTTCGTGCATGAATTTTGTAAAAAAGGCGAATTACATCTATTACTTGCTCAAAAATGCAAATTATGCCCACGAATTGCTCAAAAAATGCAAATTACGTCCATGAGTCGCATAAAATAACACAAATTATGTCCATTAATCACAAAAAAAAAAACATGAATTATGCTCATAAATCACATTAAAAAAGCAAATAATGCCAATAAATAGCTAAAAAACACGAATTATGTCCATAAATCACTCAAAAAACATGAATTTCGTCAGAAAAAAGCTGAAAAAGGTGCAAAATACGCCCACAAATAGTACAAAAATAACGAATTACTCCCATGAATTGCATAAAAACGTGAATTACGTTCATGACCCGAGAGCAGAATCGGCGCAACGCTGCGACATACGTCGCAGATTCTTGAGAGGGTCTGCAGACTGTTTTTCAACTGTTAAAAATTTAGCAAAAATTAAAAAATTTTGGATCTTATCCAAAATTTGCGATGTTTTGTATCTTGATTTTCGACAAATAGTCTTCGAAAACAAATCAATTTTGTTCAAAAAATTTCTTCAAAAAGATCGCAAAAAAAAATCGACGAGTTTCTTCAAAACATCGCAAAAAGCGGCAAATTTCCTCAAAAGATCAAGAAAAAACGGCAAATTTCATCAAAAGATCACAAAAACGGCAAATTTCTTCAAAAAATCGCAAAAAATGGAAAATTTCAAAAGTTCACGAAAAAAATGGCAGTTTTCGTGAAAAGATCATGAAGCAACATTGTTATCGCGAAAAAATGGCAAATTTCTTCAAGAAATCGCGACAAAACGGCAATTTTCGTCAAAAGATCACGATAAATCGGCAAATTTCTTCAAAATATGACGAAAAAACATCAAAATTATTTAAAAGATCGTGAAAAAAACAGCTTTCGACAAAAGATCATAAAAAAACGGCAAATTTTGTCAAAAGAGAGCAAAAAAAGTAATTTCGTCCAAAGATCGCAAAAAATGACATTGCGTCAAAAGATCGTGAAAAACCTGCAATTTTGTCAAAGGGGAGACCCCTCCCCCTCTTTCGGACAATGTATGAGGTGGTAAAAATTCTGAGAACAAAGGCAACTTCTTTTTAAAAGAATACTTTCATTTTACGTCTATCACAAATACTTTTGAGGTTTGAGTGGATGTAATGAGAGGAATTGGTCTGAAGACAGTTTAAGTTTTTATTTGCGTTGCAGACTGCAGAAAAAATTTATGCTGCTGGGGTTCATGAATCGTTAATTAAAAAAACCGAGAATTTTGTTGACAAACCGCTCAAAAAAACGCATGAAAAAAACAAATTAAGTCGAAAAATCGCATTAAAAATGCTAATTACTTTCATGAATAGCATAAAAAACGTGGATAACAGTCCATGAATCACTCAAAAAATGCAAATTATGTGCATAAATTACATAAAAAATGCGAATTACACCTATGAAGCACTGGAAAAATTAGAATTATGCCCATGAATTACTCAAAAAAGTGAATTACATCCATGAATCGCGTAAAAATGTGAATTTCATCTATGAATCGCTCTAAAAATGTGAATTATATCTATGAATTGCTGAAAAACGCAAATTACGTCCATGAATCGCATAAAAAAACACAAATAACATTCATGAATCGCAAATTACCTTTGTCTTAAATCGTTCAAAAAACGCGAATGTTGTCAACTGAAATCTCAAAGAATGCAAATTATACCCATAAATTGCATAAATATAGTGAATTACGTTCATAAATTGCATAAGAAATGCAAAATATATAGATGATTTGCATAAAAACGCGAATTGCGGTTCATGAATCGCTCAAAAAACATAAATTTAGTCAACAGAACACTCAAAAAACACTAATTTTGTCTATTGATTGCTTAAAAAACGCAAATTACATCCATGAATTGCATAAAAAAGCGAATTATGTCCATTAATTGCTTTAAAAAATGCAAATTACGTTCATGAATTGCATGAAAAACACAAATTATGTCCAAAAATCGTGCAAAAATCTTGAATTATACCCATGAATTGCATAATAAAAGGAAATTTCATAATATAATGCATAATTTTATTAAATGTTAAATTAATTTGCAGAAAGTTTTTGACCCAATGTAACATGCGTAGAAAGTTTTTGGTTTTAAACAAGTCTGTTTCGTACTATCTTTTGACGAAATTTCTATAATTTGTGCGATCTTTCTACGAAATGCATCATCTTCCTCGATTTTTGTCAAAATTATCTTATCTTTCAATCTCCTGACAAATTTTGTATATTTTTGTCATTTTTCCACCAAAATTCTTGATTTTTCTGCAATATTTCAACAAAATTTGCATATTTTCCTTGATCTTGCTACATAATTCATGCATTTTCACACAATCTTTCGAAAAAATTTGTGTATTTTTTGCTACTCTTTGACAAAATTAGAATATTTTTCTGCAAAAACACTAAATTAAAGTATTTTTCTGCTGTTCACAAAAACTGCATTCCCCCCCCTTCAATTGTTCTGCCTGTTTTTTGTGATCCTTTAACAAAAATTAAAGGTTTTTTTTGTAATCCTTTCACAGAAATCACACTATCGCTCACCATTCTTTGAAGAAAATAGTCCGCTGTTGCTTGACGAATTTATAGATGTAAATAAATGAAAATTTCTTCATAGGGACCGTTCAAGTATTACGTAAGCATAATTTTAGTCATTTTGTACCCCCTCCCCCCCCCTTGTAAGAAAATATAAGCAAATGCTAGACCCCTCCCCCCTTTGCTTACGTAAGATTTTATGACAGTTTATACATCAATACTTCTTGACTTATAAAAAGTTACCAATCAATTACATTATTAATCCTACAAATTTATATAGGCATATAGGGATTGTGATATCAAAATATATAAAATGGTTTTAATATATTGTTGCTTATTACATTAAACAAACCACAGAATACAAAATGGTTTAAATATATTGTTATTTATCACTTTGAACAATAAAACAAGTTATACAAGAAGTCTTAACTTCTGGTTGAATTCCGCAACTTATTTTATTTTTATTCTTTTTCTCATTGGTCCATGTTTCATGTCCAAAAATGGAATACTTCTGTTGCCAGATGAAAAAAAATCCGATTGGTCCATGTTTAATGTCCAAATATGAAATACTTATACATACATAGACCTTATACATACATAGGAATATACATACTTAGGCATCATAACTAAAATTTTTGACATTAATCATATAAATGTTGGAGTTCAATTTGGTGTTCATATTTTAATCTGATGTCCAGGATCCTTGAACCCATGTTTCAACATTGTCTATTATAAAGTTTTCACTGGAACAGTGGCCTGGGGTATTGCAGGTTTCCGGGCCTTGTTTGATTGTTGAATTTGAACTGCAGTTGCTCCGTTGTTTAATGCTTACGTAAGAATTGTCGTGACCCCCCTCTCCCTTGTCAGAAAAAATAAGCAGACTCTGGACCCCTCCCTCCCCCTTTAGTGCTTACGTAATACTTGAACGGTCCCATATATGCAGTTTACCATGTTATCTTAAAAGAAATTTATGTTCTGCAGAAATATATTGCATTTCATGTAAGAAAATCAGCATATACATGGTAATACACATGGTAGTCTTTTTTATAATCACACAATTTGTTCGATTCCTAAAAAGAAAAGTTACTTACCGATAAAATGCTAATCCATGGCATTTATTGTAGACTTATTTATAATATGAAAATGAATTTTTTTAGTTTAGTATTGACTTTTTATATAACTAAACATTAAATAGAAATAGAAAACATTAATAAAAAACATTCTTAAGATTATAATGATTGGAACAACTTCAAATCTAAAATAAAACATTTTTAATTATTACTATGAACAGTAAAGTACTAAATCATGTAAAAAAAATATAATAATAAAATGGATAACACTTTAGATAAACATATTTATAAGATTTTTTTTTTCTAAACAAAGTGGATTCTTTTTTCTTCCACTTCAGTATTTTTATTTTTATATTAGCTACCCTGGCACGTTTGGTGAAGAGAACACCAAACGAAAGGTTGCCTAAAAATGACATATTTTATTTCTCAATAACGCTCAATTTTTAAAAGCATCAGGTAAAGGGCAAGCATGCTACTAAATCGAACTTTAATTCAAATGCACTACGTCTTCCATATTTAATAATATTATTTAATTTAGTTTACAAAAATATTAATCACGTCTTCTAAATTAATTTCAATAAACAGAACAAATTATCTTCGCAAATAAACTAATTAAACTATTTCTACGATCTCAGATTACAACGTGGTGAGACCGGCGCCGCGCGTCGATCGATTTGCAAGTAAATAAACCGGTCCGAAAGTTGAGTTGCACGTCTATTCCAGGGGAAACAGACCATGGAGTCAGAAATGCACTGTAAGGGCTTGAAAAAGAAATCATAAGAATTCTTAATAAATAAAAAAAGAAAAGTATATTATTCTTTTGGTGTTAATCTTGCTTTTTATGAAATAAACGTGGAAAAATGGAAGTCATGTCCCATATGGAATAAGGACAATTTATGCAATGAGTAAGGAATAAACCCACCCTGTATTTTTAAGCTCGAATTATGGCGCCATGAAAAAGAATGGAAAGCCACTGTCCCTCCCTTGATTTTTAAATTTTCTTTTTCTTTGATTTTGAACAACACAATTTTTTTCGAGTAATTTAAAATAAAAGAGGAAATAAAATTGTTCAGTTATGAAGATGGGGGGGGGGGGGCAGGAAGCAAGGGAGATCTATTGTCCCGCCCTGGATTTTAAAAATTTAATTAATTAAAATTTCCTTGTCTCTTACTTTCAAAAACATAATGTAAATTTTTCGAGTAAATTAAAAACTTAAACAGAAAAGAAATAAAAACATTTCAGTAAAGGGGGGGGGGGGTGAGACACATCACCCCTTCCTGGGTTTTGAAATTTATTTAGTAATTTATTTATTTTTTAATCCGATGTACAAAAACATGATTTATTCTTTTCGAGTAACTTAAAATAAAAAAAAAAATAAGAATTTTCTGTTAGGGGAAGGTAGCATAAGTTAGCCATTGCCCCTCCCTTAATTTTGAAATAAAACTAATTTTTGTTCCCCATTTTTGAAAAACACAGTAAAATTTAATCTTTACTCTATTAGCTTAAAATGAAAGAGGAAATAGGAATATTCTTTGTTGCTAAAAAGGTAGAAGAGAGCTTGTCCCTTCCTATATTTTAAAATTTAATTATTCTTTCTTTTCTTCTATTTTTAAAAACGTAGAAAAATTTCTGCTTTTCAAATAACTTAGAATTAAAAAAAATTAAGAAATTTTCTATTAAAAGGGCGGAATGGTGAGATGAGAAATTCATATTGCCCCTCCCTGTCTTTTAAAGTGTTAATAAAAATTTAATTTTTCTTTTCAGCTTTTGAAAAAATAAAATTTATTTAGAATAATTTAAAGAAACAAAGAATTTTTTGTTAGGGGAAGGAGGCATTAGGTGAGAACCATTGTTTCTCCCATAAATTTAAATTTTAACTTTATTTTCTATCTTATAATTAAAAAAGAACTAAGGATTTTACGTTAGAATGAAGGAAGCATATGGGATAGATATTTCTCCTGCCTAAATTTTAAAATTTAATCATTTTTTTTTTTAAATTTAGTAAAATTTATAATTGTCAAGTTACAAAAAAAAAAAAAACAGGAGCTAAAAAAATATGGTTAAGGAGGTGAGTAGTGTGGGAGGTCCCTGCTTCGATTTCGAAAATATAATTATTTTTCTCCGATTAAGGAAAATTACGGTTAACTGGAAATATCAAGTTTTTTTTTTTCTCTCAAATTTATGATTATAGAAGGACTTTACAAAAACTACAGAATTTTTGCCGTTTATAACTCACGTAATATTTGAAATAAATAACTACAAAAACACCAAACTCTAGCCACAAAAAAACTGAAGTATTTTTAGAGTCGAGATTGCACTATAGAAAATCTATTTTCAACGGTAGAAAAACTTCAAAAACTCTTCACTTCTATAAAAAAAACTGCAGTTCATTTTTAGCTGGGTAATAATGTGACTTACACGACAAATGCTCATGGAAATGCCCAATGATGAATGTGCTAATTTTTCTTTTATCCTTTTGAGTGGGGCAGTTACATTTACTTAATATTAACTTCCCACAGGAAATTAAGAAAGATTTCATTTTAACATAAAGAGAAGCAATTTTTTTTGTTCCTTTCTTCCAACGTTATAAAAATGAAACTTAGTTAAATCTATATCGTAATATTAATATATATTCCACAACGAAAAGGTAAGAATTTATATTGTAAATAAATATTTTGCTTATAAGACGTAATTGTATTAATAAAAACATTTAAAATGCATTTAAAAAAATTATTTAGTCGTTTCAACTATTTTTAATCGAGTCATCTTCAGAATGTAAATAGAAAATAAATTAAAAAACATAATGAAAGTGAAAAACTGGAATAAATAATTATTGAAATTAAATTAAATATATCACGCGGAGGATATATTTAATGTAATAAAAAAATGAAACAAAGACATCAAAAGAATTAAAAACAAATACGTGTGGCACTCGGGGACTGCCGCGATAAAGCTATTGCATAGCATTTTTTATCAACTTGTGCAATTATAATTATTTATTTATTTTTTATTTATGCAGTTTTTTTTTCTTTGGTATTAATTCAAGTTTTTTCTTTTTCTTTGATATTATTTCAAGTTACACTTTTTGAGCGTGATGACCGATAACAAAACAATTTTTTTCTTTTATTGGATAAATGAGAAGTTAATATCGTTTAAAATATTTTTATTATCTTACAATACATGTAGGTTAATCAGGAATTTTTATCATTGAAACTATATGTTTATGGTAGCTGAAATAAGAAACATAAGTTTGAGAATTGATATCCTCTAAATATCTGAAGAATACCGCGTCAATGTCTGCCGAAGTCTACCGAAGAATACAGTGCCGAAGTCTGCCAAACTGAAACGACGTTAGCCGGAGTGTTAGGTTTTTTTCCTCGTTACGGAATTTCTAGATTCTTTCGCCGCGCTCAAAGACCGCGATAAAAGCTATGCAATAGCTTAATAAATTACCAAACAAAATTTGGCCGCGCTACAAAAATTAGATCCCGAGTTATAAGCATTTTAAATTTTTCGACCCTCTACTGTGCGGGGTCTCCTGTCACCAAAAATTAACACTGCCTCATAACAAATTACCAAACAAAATTTGGCCCCGCTACGAAAATTAGACCGCGAGTTATAAACATTTTAACTTTTTCGACCCTCACCGTGAGGGGTCTCCTGTCACCAAAAATTAACACTGTCTCATAATAAACTACCAAACAAAATTTGGCCGCGCTACGAAAATTAGATCGCGACTTATAAGCATTTTAAATTTTTCGATCCTCACCATGGGGCGGGTCTCCAATCACCAAAAGCTACATTATCCACTCTTATTTTATCTTAAGACGATTCTTTTCTATGCACATTCTACAAATTTGGAAAAATTTATAATTATTTATATATTTTTTATTTATGCAGTTTTTTTTTTTTATATTAATTCAAGTTTTTTTTTTCTTTGATATTAATTCAAGTTACACTTTTTGAGTGTGATGACCGATAAGAAAACAAATTTTTTTCTTTTTTTGGAATAAATGAGAAGTTAATATCGTTTAAAATATTTTCATTATCTTACAATACATGTAGGTTAATCAGAAATTTTTATCATTGAAATTATAGATTTATGGTAACTGAAATAAGAAACATAAGTTTGAGACTTGATATCCTCTAAATATCTGAAAAATACCGCTTCAGTGTCTGTCGAAGTCTACCGAAGGATACTGTGCCGAAGTCTGCCGAACTGAAACAGCGTTAGCCGAGTGTTAGGTTGTTAGGAGTATTAGGTTTTTTCTCGTTACTGAATTTCTACATTCGGTCGCCGCGCTCAAACCCCGTGATAAAAGCTATACAATAGCTTAAAATATAATTGTAATTCGACAGAGAAGAAGAGAATCCCAAAAGACAGAGATCAAAGTCTGGTTGGATCAGAGAGGGCCGTGAACAGCATGTAAAATATGTGGTCAAAAGGAGAAACATCTTAAAGTATGTGTATATGTGAAGAATATGGCTGCAATATTCAACCCCTTAATGGTTGCATTAAATTACGGTTTAAAAATTCAAATTCATTATTGCCACCATTTTTATGAAGAAAAAAAAATTATGTTATTTAAGTTTTGAATGATGATAGATGATTATAATGATGATGATTATTTAAGATTGAGAAAGGAATCATGTTATTTTTAAGTGATATCAGAATGAAATTAAGCTATTTTATAAAAGAGGTGGGAATCAAACAATTCTGAATAAAAGCAGTGAAGCTTGCAGCCCATGAATGTCTCGGCAACGACGATTAACTGATTAAACTTCTCAATTATTAGGGCAGAAAAAAGACAAACAACAAATAAAACATTCACAATTTTTTTAGAAAAGAGATATGACCAAAAAGGTATTAAAATCAAAACAATATTAATGACTATCACATAATAATGATCGTTCAAATTAAAAAATGATTTCCAGTAATGTTTCTTTGATATTAAATTATCACATGTGCATATACCATCATTCTTATATACATACATAAAAGTTTTAAATAGTTTAGACCCTGAGTAAACTTTTTAAAATTCCGTTATCTTATAATTGTAATATATTTCCGACTAATATTAGATATAACCGCAAGGTTCGCACACTCCTTGGAATTTCCAAGGATTCTGGCACCACTATTAAAAATAAGAAAATTTACATTTAATTTTTAACCACAACATTCGTAATCCCCACCTTCATTCACAGATTTTGCGATATTTTTTTGCAGTGAAACACTTTGAAAATATTCTTAAAATTTAGTGGTAGAATTGTGCGAACCCTGGGTATAACCTAACAATGAATTTAAATCGTTTTTTATTTTCCTTTTTTTCTGTAGAAAAAGTCGCTTATGATTTCTAGGAAAGTTATACTTATTTTTATATTCGATTCGCTCCACTAGTCTTAAGAAATACATATACAATGTATTTATCTTACAAATATTCTCAAAGAGTATGTAAAAGATTTTTATTTTGAAACAGTAGTGCGAAAGAATTTTAAAATATAGTCGCCTGTGGCGGTCGTGTACACAAATATCTTGAGGATGAACGTACAAGTGTTTAAACATTTTATTCTTATTTAACAAACCTGCAAAAACTTTCCTCGTTAAAAGTTATTTATGATACAATAAAAGCCTACTACTTTTAAATAACCTACAAAAAGAAAAAACAAGTCTTTTTCTTTGAACTCAACCATTCCGGGCGAATTCTCTCAAAATCTTGCACCTGAGCATGGGCCATCAGATAAATAAAAAGTAAAAGTGTTGACGAAGGGAGTGAATGAAGGGAGAAAAAAAAGATTCAAACAAAACCATAAAAATTAATTAAAAACAAAAAAAAAAAAAAATAATTCGACAGTGAAAGAGAGAATCCCAAAAGACAGAGATCCAAGTCCAATTTGGTCAGAAAGGGAGGTGAACAGCCAGAAATTATATATGCATATGTGAAGAATATGTCTGTAATATTTAAACTTCCTCTTTTTTTTTTCTTTTTTTTTTTTAGAAAAAAAGACAAACAACAAATAAAACGCTCACAAACGTTTTAGAAAAGAGATATGCAAAAAACCATGAAAATTAAAGCTATATTAATGATTATCACATCACATAATAATGATCGTTCAAATTGAAACATTTTTTTTTTCAGTAAAGTTTCTTTGGTATTAAAATTATCACATGTGCCATCACATAAAATTACCACCATTCTTATATATACATAAAAGTTCTTTTTAAAATTCCGTTATCTTATAATTGTAATATATTTCTTACTAATCTTAAGAAGAGCCTAATAATGAGTTTCAATATTTTTTTTTTCCTTCATTCAATTTTCTCTGCGGAAAAAATCGCTTATGATTTCTAGGAAAGATATGAATATTTTTATATACTATTCGCTCCACTATTTTTAAGAAATACATATATAAAGTATTTCTCTTGCAAAAATTCTCAAAGCGAATGTTAAAGACTTTCGTTTAGAAACAGTAGTGCGGAATACTATTTACTTTCATTATACTTGAATCATTTTATTATTGGTATCATTTATTATTATTGGTATCATTTTACTTGAATATTCTTTTTTTCAAAAAAGTGGTGGCAATAAAGAATTTGAATTTTTAAACCGCAGTTTAAAAACGGGACCGTTAAGGGGTTAAAATATAGTCGCCTGTGGTGGTCGTGTATACAAATATCTTGAGGTTCAATATAGAAGTGTTTACACATTTTATTTTTATTTAATAAACCTCCAAAAACTTTCCTCGTTAAAAGCTATTTATGATACAATAAAAGCCTACTACTTTTAGATAACCTACAAAAAATAAAAGCCTTTTTCTTTGAACTCAACCACCCCGGGCGAATTCTCTCAAAATCTTGCACCTGAGCATAGGCCATCAGATAAATAAAAAGTAAAAGTGTTGACGAAGGGAGTGAATGAAGAACGAAAAAAAAAAGATTCAAACAAAACCATAAAAAATAATTAAAAACAAAAAATAATAATAATTCGACAGAGAAAGAGAGAATCCCAAAAGACAGAGATCCAAGTCCGGTTTGGTCAGAGAGGGTGGTGAACAGCGTGTAAAATATGCGGTCCAAAAGAGCAACAGCCTGGAGGTGGATGGGCGGGCTGGTGACCAAACGAGAAAAGCAACAAAATACAAGTGAAACAAAAACGAAAAAAAAAAAAAAAAAAAAAAGGTTGAAGGACCCAGACCAACGTGGGAAGTTCTAATTGATTGAGCGGCCTTGCCAGTGTTATGTTGGCTGGATTCTTTCTTGCCTTTTAGACAATAGCTTCGGACACGCCAGTGGTAAAAAGGTTTTTTTTTTTTCCTTTCAAATGTGCAGAAGTTTAGGGGAGTGTCGTTATCGATTTTTTTTTTTCTTTTTGAATAACCAGTTAGGGATGATCAGTAGGATTAGAAAAAATTGCATTCTTCCATACATTACTATCCTTCCCCTCCTCTCAATAATTCTTTAATATGAACTTATATTGTTATGTAGTCTTTAACGGACCAAAATCAAATTTATTTGCTTTGCACTATTTTTGTTAGCTTTAAGTAGCAATTTTGCTTAATGCATAAGAAATTTATTTAAAAACTTTTAATTTTAGAAATAAATGTGAAATGATATAAATATGAAATAAAATAAATAATGATATAAATATGAAATAAATATGAAAATAAAATCTTATATTTAAATCTATGGTCCTTTAAGGGTTAATGTCTAATTAATTTTCTTACCCGGATAAGTTCCATTGCACCGATATAATTTTTATCTATTCTTAAATATGAAAATATATTAATGAAAATACATTATTAACACGAAAGTATTTGAAATATAAGGATTTTGGAACATGGTAATATATATGGTATATGGGTGAATATCATAAAATGTTATATTTTGATCATCTGAGACATCAAAAATATTCATTGAAGGCAATTAAAAATTTCATGAGATAAAATTATTTTCTATTAGAGAATAAAGGATTTTCCATGTAAAATTGCTAAATTTTGAAGAACTTAAAAAATAAGTTAAATTTTATGCTATTTCTTGGCATATGTATGCCAGGATATTGACAATTTCATTCTAAAAAATTATGTATATTATACATTCAGATTCAACATTTTAATTTTGTTTAAACATGTTTTGTTGAACATGTTTTCAATACAGTAGTTCAAATTCCATGTAATGTTCAGTTTTATTTGTTAATTTATGGAAGTCAGGAAAATGGCATAATAAAAGTCTACTCAATTTTTACAAACACTTTAATCACATTATTTTCAAACAAATATCTAAAAAGATCTTGATGCTAGCCATGATTTTACTACTTCTGATTTAAACTACGTCAAAAATAATAAAAACCACTCTGCAACGCCTTAGTTAACATGATAAAAAACTAGCATGCTCGCCAGGAAAATGATATTCATTTTCAATGACAATCATATTTTAATTATGAAAAATTATTTGTAAAGTACAGAATTTGTTACCTTCCTCATATATTTGTTGATAAAACATAAATATTAATTAGAATTATAAAAAAAAAAAATGAAAAAAGATATTTATACGGTATAGCAGAAGACTCTTTACTTTATACACATCACAGTGTGACATACCAGGAGAATGGCAATCTGAAATTGAAAGTGTTTAATTGCTTTATTTATGTTATTAGAAATGTAATGCTTTTGGAAATATTTCTAAGGATATTTTTTATTAGAATGTATCAAAAGAAATTGTATTACACAAAATTTGATAGGAATTTTATTGTGCGGACTGCAATTTCCGAATTTCTTGTCATTCACCTATATAGAGCCCTAATAGCATACATGGTCACAGTCAGTGTTGGGCACGTTCACAAAATAAACGAACTAACTCAAACTCACGTTCAATTTCTGAAAAGTGATTTAAGTTCACGTTCAAATTCAAAAATTTTCAAACGAACTCGTTCAAATCAAACTCATTTGTAAAAGTGAACGAAGTTCACTAAAAAGTTCACTTTTTTTATGTTCGGATATTATTGTCCAAATTTACAAAACTTTGTGGACTAATAATTTGATTATTTGATGTGTAAGATAGAGGTATGCACGGACGGAAATTTCCAGGCCCGATCCATAGAAAAAAAATGTCCGGCCTGATATTAAAATAAAAATTTCGGCCCGAGCCCAGCCCGGCTTGTAGAGAAAATTTAGCGGCCCTACCCGGCCCGATATAATAGCTAAAAACAAGGCCCGAGCTTGGTCCGGCCCGGAAAAAATTTGAAATTTCGCACCGAACCCGGCCCGACCCCGAGTACATTTCTACAGGACATTGATATTTACCCTTACGGAAGAGTTCTGGCCAAAAAAACTTACCTTAGTCTGTTTATAATCTCCATTTATTCAGAAGGGCCGTAGGCTGCGATGTTTATGCTTTCTTTCAAAATCTTTCCGATTTAGACTTATTTCCACCTTACACAGCCCACCTTGTACAGAGAGTTTACTGTATATATCTATTTTCGGCGAAATTGTATACAGCCCAGGTCCGGTTCGGCACGACCCGAGTCTGAAGAAGAAGTAAGACTAGGATACTACCCAGAGAAGTGATATCCAGACTTAACCCGTCCTGAGGCTCATGTAGGCCTCTAAATGGCATTTGAAAGAAGAAAAAAGTGTACTAAGGTCGGGAAAAATTTAAATAAATTATGAAAAAATTGAACGTAAATTTGAACGTAAATTTCGTTCAAACTCGTCTATTTTTTGAGTTTCCGTTCAGTTCAAACTCGTTTATAAAATAGTGAGCGAAGTTCAGTTCAAAGTTCACAAATAGTGAGCGAAACTCGTGAGTTTTCGTTCAGTGAGCGCTTTCATACCCAACACTGGTCACAGTGACGTCACTGTGAGTCACTTTGGTCACATCACATCTGTGACCAAAATGCCACCACTCAGTGACATCACATTGTGACTCAGATGTGACTTTCTTAAAAATCTTTAGAAATTTATAAATATCCTTCAAAACATGTTATTTACTTTAAAAAACATGTTTCTGACAATTTAAATATCGTCGCTTTTGTCACACTTTCGTCACAATGTTAATGTCAAATTAGTCACAAATGACACATTTTTCACAAATTTGTCACATTGTGACCACTTTGTGAAACGTCACAAAAGAGCTCTAAAACGGCCATAACGACTTTACATTTTAGTCACTGTGACTTCACATCGACAGTCGATGGTCACAAAGTCACAATGTGACTTCACAACGACGTTGCAGTGACGCCATGCTTTACGGAAAGGTGCCCAAACAAACAAACAAAAAAAAAATATTAATTTCAAACATGATCAAAGTTTCGTCGGTTTATGATAATGTTGATTGTCTGGCAACATTTTAACCATGATCTGACAAAAACAACAGCAAAAGAAAAGTTATCTTCATACGGCCAAAAATTACCAATAGATGATAATTTGAGTAATTTCGGAGCTTTTGTATTAACGCCACTAACTTGTAATACAAGGTTCGCACACTCCTTATATTTTGTAAGTACTCTGGCACCACTATTAATAATCAGGAAATTTATATTTAATTTTAAAGAAACAAAATTCGCAAACACCTCCTCGATTCGCAATTTTCGCAATATTTTTCTGCAGTGAAATACATTGAAATACTCTAAAAATTTAATGATAATCTTGTGCGAACCCTGTATTATAGACTGAGTAGCAAAGATTATTGAAAATATTTTTACTGCTCGTAAAACAATTAAAACAAACCTAATTCAAGATTAAAAATAAAACAAATTTAATTAAAAAATAGATATGTACAAATAGTTCGATTACATTAATTTTTCACAAAGGAACTCCATAAACTACAATCCTGGCTTTTTCATTACATAGCACTAGTCACGTTTTGTTCACAACTAAAAAAATAACTATCTCCGTCCAGTTAGTTCTGAACTCTTACCGAAAAATTCAATTACGCTCGTCGAAGCACGGTTTGGTTTGTATTTATGTCGGCCAATTATCTACACGTGGGCTCTAAAGGGGGGGGGGTGGTTATGCCTTCCGTGAGGTTCTTCCTAAGGGAGCCTAACCCGTATTTATGCAAGGAAATCCAAGATTCGAAGAAAACCACGGAAAACTCCGAACGGTTAGGCCGGCGGCAGCGATTAGGTTCGAACCCAGCATCTGCCGTCTACCAGTTTCGGAGGCAGAACCTCTCGACCACTTGTGCGTCCCGTCGAAGTGTGGACTTATCCTTCTTCACGTTTCCTCTAGCAGGGTCTAAGTCTAGACCAAATTTCTCTTCATTTCGGACATTCCGCAGCTTATCCTAGTTGTGGATATAGACTTCTTTATTCTTCTCTCAAAAGAAAAGAATTTCCTTATCTGCGAAATTTTGTTACACTTGCATTATTTGAGTTATTACTAAGGCACTAAAAACGAACAGACGATATTTTAGTGCATGAAAACTCTGACATTTCATGAAATTTAAAGTATTATTCTTACGCGATGAGTATTGGTTTCAGAAGAATGGAATTTGTAAGGTTGTATTTGCCCAAGCATGGTTAACTTTTTTCTAAATGTCACTTATAGGATCTAGGAATCCATATTAAAACAAGCAAAAGCCATGCTTTGTTTGGATTCGCGAAGCATCATTTCTTAGGTAAAAATATTTCAAAGTAACAACTTTTTTTATATTATTTTTGCATCTTCAATAAGCAAAAACGTTATTTTATACTCTGGCGTATTTTAATTTTAGAAACTTAAATTCAGCGAAATAACTAAGAATTTCCTCGGAATTTTTTTTATTTCTGATAACAATTAATTTTATTTGTTTACAGTTCTTTTGTTGTCAATTTAAGGGGAAAAAATCATAATATAAATTTTTTTTAAATTGTAAGTATCGTCTGCGTAAATGATTTCACATAAAAACAATAAATTGTGTATTTGAATTCAAAAATAATGTAAATAATAATATTAAGATCTATTCATAAGTAAGTATTAGTTTTTGTTACATCAAAATGTTTCAATTTGTTGATTTTCCGCAAGAAAGCAAACCTATTGATTTTCATTGAATGTCTATGGGAATTTGGCGAAATATTAGAGATATCGCCAAGTTGGCGTTACATTTGGTGTCTAATTTTGGTCGCCAAATTTGCGGCAAACTTGGCGACAGAGTTTAGCTGAACCGGATTTAGCTGCATAGTTTTTTGTTATGTTTGATTCATTCGTTCGGAAAATACAGAATATTTTATTTTGCACCACAATACTTTTCAATGGCAGTTCAGACTATTTTCAAATCTTCATTTGCTGAAAGGAAATGGCGCGTTAGATTAGCGTAATTTAAATGGTAAATTATGAATTTTAAAAGTTTCAAATAAGGTTTTAAATTATTCCCATTCGTTTGAAAATTTATCAATATATTCGTCATTTCTTTTTCTTTTTTTCTTTTTCTTTTTTTTTTTTTTTTTTTTTTTTTTTTTAACTAGTAAATCTGCAGATCATGAGCCTCAACGTCAGCTCTGCAATTTCTTCTATTTTAATATCAATTTATATAATATTCAGCCTCCAACAATTTCTATTTTTTAGCACAAAAATATTTATAACCATATAAAATTTTTAGAGATTTTCAATAGTAATAAATAATAAAAGAAAATAATAGAATAAAAGTTCCAAATAGCAATATTTATTTAAACTTAATCTCTTATAAATTAAATTATATCTAATTTATAATAGTGTTTATATGTTATGTATATAAATTTTATTTCGGAGAAACAGTTTTTATGTTCATAGACTAACTCAAATGAAAACGCACTGCCGGCAGTTATTATTCATAGATCCAATTATTTCTCATTTTTTTTCCCATAGGCAAATTCTTTTGTGTGTTCCTGTAAATGAATGTTATGTTCCTTGTACACCATATTCTGTAGAAAGAACGTTGTAATAAACTTTAGCGATGAACATTAATTTTATTATGTTTAATATATTAAAACATTTAGCAAACGATTTTCTCCCGTTTGTTATAATGCAAGAAATTCTTTTGAGTGGTCCTGTAAATTAACCGATAATGCGCTACACTTCATTTTCTATACCCAATATGCCGCAGTATACACATCAAATGTACATAAATTTCATAGCAATCAGATTATATTTACGCAAGATAGAGCACGGATAGGCAGACTTACGAACAGACAGACTGGATTTATAAAAACTTTTCATCTATGCTGGAAAGTGTTGAAAACGTAATGTTATAAACATAGTTAATATATTTGACACAAAGCTACACTGCACACCACATTATTAAAAATTAACTAACCTTTTATTTCTCCCTGGCAGACATTATGATTAATTTTTTATAATTGGAATTACTTAAATGATTTATTTTTTTATCAGCTATGAAATGCGTTGCTGAGCAACTGATGAAAGAAAAAGAAAAGCAATGGAATATGTATCATGTCAAATACGCTAAATGATAAAACAAAATTGTTTATATTATTGGAAAACATGTCTACAATTCGACAAAAATATATACATCTAATTAAAAAAATGAGAAATATATTGACAAAATTTCAAATGAATGGGAATAATTTAAAACCTTATTTGAAACTTTTAACATTCATAATTTACCATTTAAATTACGTTAATCAAACGCGTCATTTTATTTCTACCAAATGGAAATTTGAAAACAGTCTGAATTGCCTTTGAAAAGTATTATGATGCAAAATAAAATGTTCTGTATTTTCCGAATGAATGAATCAAACTTAACAAAAACTATACAGCTAAATTCGGGCTCTTTATGAACGTTCTTACTTAACTTCAAGGAAATCGGATGCTTTTTACGGCAGTTATCGCGGAATAGACAGACAGACAGATGGACTTACTGACAGACGGAAACCAAAAAATTTCGTGTCTCCAAAGTAAGCCTTCACTGACGTTTCGGCAATTAAGTGTATATTTTTTGTAGAACTTTGACCAATGTTTTCCAATAATATAAACTATTTTGTTTTATCATTTTACGATTTTGACATGATACATATTCCATTTTTTTCTTTTTCTTTCGCCAGTTGCTTAGCAATGCATTTCATAGCTGATAAAAAATAAATCATTTAAATAATTCCAATTACGAAAAATTAAGCAGAATGCCTACCAGGGAGAGATTAGATGTTAATTAATTTTTAATAATGTGATGTGCAATATAGCTTTGAATCAAGTATAAAATATATTAATAAGATTACGTTTTCAAAACTTTCCAGCATAGTTCAAAAGTCCCTATAAATTGAGTTTGTCTGTTCGTAAGTCTGTATATTCATGCTGTATCTCGCACGTTGAGCTGACATTGAGGGTCCTGATCTGCAGAATTACTAGTTTATTTAATTAATCATGATTCTATCTATAATTACTGTCTCTATGATTCATTTTTTTATCTGAAAATATACGTGTTTAATTTTTTATTTAAAAAATGTGTCCGGAATGGAAAAATATGTAAAATAAACTAATTAAAATAATTATTTTAAAGTTATTTTGTAAAAAAATAACATTATGCAAATCTGCAGATCATAATTTATTCTATAATGTCAAATCAAAATACAAAAGTTTTTTTTTTTTTTTTTTTTTTTGTAAAGTGTACGTTAAAATGTAATTTGTGTAGCCTAGTAGAAGATTCGATCGCTCATTATGATTATATAAATGTAACTTTATCAAAATAATAGTAGGACTATTTCATAAACAAAATTTTAAATCTGAAGTTATTTTTTGCTCTTTTGAAATTTAGATTGCTTAAGCATCTCAAACAGATAAGAAAGCGCGTTCCATTCCTTTTGGGGCGCCCTGTATAACTTATCTTAAATTGTATTGCTGCCAGTTCTCAGATTAAACAAATTTTATAAAAAAATTTAACTTTATTTTAAAATACCATTAACCCTTTCTGAAAACTCTTCTTGGCTAATCTGTTAGTAAAATGAGAAATTATCAACTGACACCGGAATTCACTAATGAATTTTTTAAATATTGCGAATTCCATAATTTAAGCTTTTATTATAAAAAAAAAATTTTCACTAAAATATTATTGGTGCCGTTTGCAAGTTTGTAATTAAAATTAGGTTTCCCGGACCGTGCACAGTGTGCCGGAAAGGATTAAGGATTAATAAGAAATAAAAAGATATATTAATTTCATCTTTATACTTGTGGCTCTGAGAACCTTTAAATCGTTTGTTTTTACCATTGCTAATTAAAAATGAATTCCTAACTTGTTATAATTACCTTTTCCTTTTTTTATATATTTAAACTGCGTACTTAAAAGTAAATGTATAGATTTACGGAGCCATGTCTATGAAAACTGCCGAAACGGAGAGCATAATGATCGTAGAAAGCGAAACGATTGTATTTAGATATTTTAGTTATTTAGAAATTATAGAGAAATGTCAGAAGGGGGATAGATTTACTTATTTTAGAAATGTTGATAATTTATAGTTGCAAAATTTTGATATGTGTGCATGAAATATTTAGAATGATGTTTAAATATATAAAAGTTGTTTAATTTTTTTTAAAAATCTGCTATTTGATAAGTATTAGCATTAAGTTTTAGAATTCAAATTAATTTATATGATCTCCTTAAAAGAAAATTTACAGCGTAAAACTTACCAATTATTTACCAAGTAACTTATAAATAAACATATAATATTATTTTTACTCTCCATTTTTCCGAATTTTCGTTCTTTCTTTTCTTTTCTTTTTCTTCTACAATTTAAATTATCAGTATATCTGTGAAATGCACGTTTATAATAACAAGGTAGAACCCGTCGAGTTTCGACAAAAGAAAATGTTTAAGAAGGAGCTATTTCATTGATTTATAATAAACTTACAAAATTAGTTACAATAAAAATATGCACCTTATATTGGTAAATCTCACTTTTAAATAAATGATATTTAACTTCAAGTTAACAAAATACTATTTCTATAAAACTCAGTAGTAGAAGTTTTTTAATTAAATTTTAAATATACATGTTAGCAGTAAAAAATATTAAAATCTTTGTTATTATTAAAAAGTTATCAATTAAGGCTCTTATTCCAAAGCGAAAAAAAAAAATTACAAAATAAAAAAATTATCCCACTTTGACTCAACCATCGATTTTTCCCCCGTGAAATCTAAACCCGACATCATTTTTATCACATCAAAATTTACATATGTACCCTTCGTATCTCTATTCAACTTTTTTTTTTTTTTAAAAGAATGTTTTTTTAATTATATCATTTTGAAATCATTTTAATTCAAAACTTGAAGTCTGAATGCTATTAGCTAAAACAGATACTAAAGTCTTTATATTCTTTTAAATATAAAGAAAGTTTGTAAATGAAATCAAAGTTCACCGGGTTTCGTAACAAACGATATCTTGACATAGCACGTACTTTAATATTTTTTTTTTTTACATTTTTAATGAGAAAATGGCAAAATAAAAAACAGTAATCTGATTTTTTCTTCTTTTCATAGGAATGGAGTATTTCTGTTGCCACAATTAAATAGACGGCATTAAAAACTACAAAAAAATTAATACTTCAAAAGCAAATTAAGATACAGCTTTGAAACAAAATGCATTTAAAAGTATAAATACTTTTATAAATACATCCAAAGTTATTCAGACAATAACATTAAATAAACCAATGAAACCAGTATTTTTACAATCATATTATTGAAAACAGTTGAAGTTTGAAGTGAAATTGAAGGCAGATTACCAAATTGCTAAAAAATATATGGACAAATGGACCTTATATAACCAGAGTAATTCATATAGTACCATACAATAAACCAATGAAACCAGTATTTTTACAGTCATCTTATTGAAAACAGCTGAAGTTGGAAGTGAAATAGAAGGCAGATTACCAAAATAATGAAAGGTAAATGGATAAAAGGACAGTAGAAGGCTTTTTTATTAAACTACTCATCAGGGGTGCATAGTTCAACTAAAAAGCAAAAACATTCAACCAGTTTCTGTTATGAGTCGTGCTAAAAGCTAAGAATTCGATTTACAATGCACCCGACTGGCTGGAAGCTATTTACTATTACAAATTAGTAAAAAGATACTCATTTAAGAAAAATAAAAACAATATGACAAAATAACAATAATATAATATTCTTTAAAAAGCATATATATACTAAAGTATCTACCATACCCAAATCCTAGCATGATTTGTAGTTCAAGTGAATCTACAGTAGATATAAATCACATGTGACTTTGTAACAGTTAAAGTTATGGTCACGGTATAGGTCATATAGATAATAAAATTAGAATTGTCACAATAATTATAAAAATTAGTAGAACATATATTATACTATAAAATTCATAATACATTTAGAAAAAAATTAATGCTACTGTTAGAAGTATTATATTTTTAAACAATTATTAATATTACTATATTAATTATTTAACTGGAATATGTTACTTCAACTTCTAGTACAAAAAATGTTTTAGTGCTGCGATCTATATGATTAATATATTAATTAAATTATATACTTATGGTGCTGCCATCTATTATTGAAAAATATTATCGGAATAAAAATAAATTATTTAATAGCTAAGAATTTCTAAGAATAATTTCTATTCTAATATTTTACAAATAATTTCTTTATGACAAATACAATAGACAACCATATCTTATCTCAATAACTTGATCATTTTTAAGTTATGCATATTAGTTTTTAGGTAAACATAAACTTTAATACTGTGTGTAAAGTTAAGTTTTTTTGTTTAAATATATAACAATTAACCATTGCGTATTATCCAGACAACACCGCCCTCCCCCGTAATCTAACATCTAACCCACCCAACCATCCTATTATATATATTTTTTATTTTTTATTTTTTGTATTTTCTATTTTTTTGTATTATTTTTATTTTTTATAATTTTTTAAACATTTTTTACGCAATGTGTTAATTATTTTTAAGATCATGTAATAACTTATTATATATTAAAGATTATAGGAGTTCTTATCAATAACATCATATGGTGCTGCATAAATTAGCATTTTAATGTTTGCAATATTTGGTTACATTTTTTCCCTATCGACGGTGTAAACATTGAAAATGTGCAATGTTAGAAGTTTAAAAATTTGCAGTAGCAAAAATTGCAAAAAGGAAATTGCATTTTAAATTTCAAAATGTTGCCATTCGCAAAATGACATATGCGATACGCACAGATATGTTCGGCCTTTATAGTAACTTAAGAAAATACGATATTAGTGTACCTTTTAAAGTACACTCCCAAAAGAAAAAAAAATCGTCGAAAATGCTCTCAAGTACATGCAGCAAGTTGCCGATACACCCCTGTGATTGGGAGAGAATTTATACGGTTTAAAAGACCATTTTTTAACTTTTGAGCGGAAAACTTCCGATAATTTTCAGGTTAGATTTTTGTTTCTTTTCGTGTTTTAAGGGGAAAAGACACGCGTAAAAATTTCGTTGCTAGTATGAAAAAAATTACTGAGTACCACAGAACATCCCGGTTATTTATTGAAAATACAGCTTTAAATTGTAGTATTTATGTTAGATTGGGAATTTTCTGAAGGGTTGGAATGGTAGGCAAATAAAATCATATATATATATTATTTTTTTTGCATATTACCGAGTACACTTGCAGTTATAACAATAATTGACCATGATTATTTGAGTATTTTTTTTAACCTTTTAATTATCGCATTAAATTACGGTTTAAAAATTCAAATTCACTATTGCCACCACTTTTTGAAAAAGAAATTATTCATCTTATTAATGGCAAGTAAAACGATACCAGAATAAAATCAATTACACTATTTTATAAAACTGGTGGGAATCAGACAATTCTGAATAAAAGCCGTGAAGCTTGCTGCCCGTGAATGTCTCGGGCTCGACGATTAAGTGGTCAACCCTTTTCGGCACACTGTGCCCGGTCTGGGATACCTAATTTTAATTCCAACCTTGCAAATGGCACGAATAATATTTTAATAATATTTTGCATTTACAACAGAAGCTTAAATTAGGGGTTTGAAAATATCTAAAAAGTTCGTTTGTGAATTCCGGTGTCAGTCGATAATTTCTCATTTTACAACAGATTTTGCCCGTGCCGAAAAGAGTTAAACAATTCTAATTTCGTTGTTTCTTTTTAAATATTATAATAAACTGAAAAAAATATTGAAAGGAACAACTATAAAAAGTACTTTGTGTTAATTTTATTAATGAGATAATAAAATAAATGAGATAATTTTATTATGAGAAGAGTCATTTAATAAGAAGAATGGAAGCAGAACAGTAAACTTGTAAAGTTGTTAATTTTGATCTTAGTTAGATGTGTCCGCACATCCTAAGCCTGCTGATTACTCACTTTCCGAATTCTCCTCCGTAATGTTAAGTTTATGGGCGTTTTATGTATTCTTATATTGGAAATATCTCCTCAGAAAATTAAAATTGCTAACTTCTTTTTTCGGTATTCTCTTCTTAACCCCTTGAGGGGCGGTGATTTCATAGATATACCACTTAATTTTAATTCCCAAATGCCACATTCGCACCGGAATTTTGTTAAAGAAAATTAAGGTTTATTGAATGCGTGAAGTATAGCGTTTTCTTATTTACAAATAAAGTTGTTTTCAAATTTTAGTGTCAGTCATTAATTTCAATACTTCAGCAATGACTTGCCCTGCCCCGCAAAGGGTTAAAGGATGTCACTTTTTTTCTTAATTTTATTAAAATATTTCTAAAATCCATGCGGAATTTAATATTTTATGTATTAAAACTAACGAACTGGAAGTAAAATTTTAACATTTCATACAAAATTAAGGGTGTATTCGAAAAAACGCTTTTCCACCTTTAACAGCTCGAAATTTTCCGATACAATTTCAGACACATTTTTAAAAGTAGAAACATGAAACTGGCTGAGGGTATTCTTGAAGGGACGTATGAGGTGCAGTGTGATGTCATTTTACGTTCAATTCGTTAGAATTTGAGTTATAAACAACTATCTTATCAATATGACCCTTTTTTTCATTCTCAAAATTCCCGCTAGGGAAAAATCGGTTCGAAATGCTGTTTTTGATTGCTTTTTTTGCAATATTTTCTGCATTTATCAAAGAATCGTCAATTACGGCACCTTGTGTACTTTCCAAATGAGAGATTTTGAAAGCTTTGTGTGTTTGAGAGCAAAAATGAATTCAAAAATAAATCGGAAAATCAGCAGTTTGAATCGAAATACACCCTTAAGGGTAGATTTTAGAAATGTTCTGAAAGCTAAGAAAAAAAAGGTGATATCTTTAAGAAGAGATCACCGAAAGAAGAAGTTAAAAATATTAATTTCCTGAAGAGATATTAAAATATCGCTTATATAAGAATGCATCTAACGCCCGTAGACTTTATATTATGGAGAGGAATTTGGAAAGTAATTGACCAGCACCCTTAAGGAGACAATGGATATTAAAAACCAAATCCCTCTATTTTAAATGGTTCATTTTAAAAACCAGTTGGAAATTGTACGTGAAGCGTAGCAAATGAGGTGCGTTCGTACCATAACGGAGTTTTAAAAATATCACTCTCATATATCAATCTTATAAAACTGTAAATAATTGCAATTAAAATGCGCACCAAACAATGTTCTCCGTATACCATTATCCAATGGAATACTTTTGTGTGGCCTTGTAAATCAATAACAAATGTTCTTTGCACCACAGATTACGCAAAATGTATATTATAATATATATTTTATAGATGCATATCAGTTTTATTACGTTCGAATGTGTGTAACACCATTAAAATGCATTTGAAACATTTTTCCCCATTAACCGTAATGTAACGGAATACTTTTGATTGTCCCTGTAATTGAACTATGCATCCGATTTTGATAAAATTTGAAATAACTTGACAAAATTATGTAATAATTATGTATTTAAAATTTCACACGATTAAAATGCATTTGAAACTTTTTTCCCCATTGACCGTAATGTAACGGAATCCTTTTGATTGCCCCTGTAATTGATCTATCCATCCGATTTTCTTAAAATTTGAAATGATTCGACAAAATTATGTAATAATTATGTATTTTAAATTTCAAACGATTCGGTTGGGTAGTTTTTGCGTTGTTATATGCGTATTGGACGGACAGACAGACGGACAGACAGATGGACGGACTGAACGACAACAATAGGTGCTACGTATATACATAATTACGAACGCACCTAAAAAAAGCAGACTATCAGACGTATTAATGGCAAGCTGAAATAGTTACATTAAAAATTTGGTGATAAAATAGTGAAAAGTTTTTTAATTATTCAATTGCTATTTTTTTTTTTTTTTTTTAATAAAGAAAAAATGTCATGTTTTAAAATGTCCCATGTGCATTTATTTTGCATAAAATAAGACAATATTTATTTATGAGGTGTTTTTTATACATTACAAAGGAAGTTGACATGAATTGTAATAGTTCACTGAATATGTTAGTAGAAGTATAAATATGTGGAAAATTATGATCAATTCTTCCAAAGAGGTATCTATGCATTTTCCTATTCACATAAATTTCAATATTAAAATATTCCTGAAATACAACTTTTTATGATAAAATTTATTTATTATTGTACAGAAAATATAAAGCATAAATTTTAAAACAATCTGAAAACTAGAAATGCTCATGAAACATTTCAAAATTTAGAAATACGCATTTTTTTAATTTTGAGAAAACAGTATTTACAATAAAACAATTTGCATTAATATATACAGTTTTTACAAATATAAAAGTTTGTAACTCTATGAATAACCCTCAGAATTGAAAAGCTCTTTTTGCATGACATAGATTTGAGGAAATAATTTATTAATCCTCGAAAAGAAAAAATAAATCAATTTCTTTGCGAAATTTCGTCATTTTGAATCTTCACTGTCGCTTTAAAATCTTTTTCCTTACTGTTAAGAATAGGTAAGAAATTGTGCAATCATTAGAGCGTTTTTATAAAAAACGGTTATACAAGCGTTGTTTAATTCTATTTCGACCATATTATGGGGATAAAAGAGATAAATTATGGTTATAAATCCGTTTCTTATAAAAACGGTCGAATGACTGGACAGTTTGCTCTGAGTTGAATTTAGACAAAACGGGAGGATTTTCTTAGGGGGTAAATTGCACTTTTTGACCATTGAAAACACGAAATCACAAATCTTCTGGGGAGTATCCCCTCGCCCTCTCAGCAACAACAATATGTGACAATACTATTTCCATCCATACATTCGATTGCCCGCCATTTTAAAGAATCGACGAACGACTTCTTCTAGACACTGCTAACCAATTAAGGGGCGCTGGTATGCTTATGAAACCACTTAAATTTAATTTCTAAATACCACATTGGGACCAGTATTTTGGTTAAAAAATTTTTCGCTTTATTTTATGTTTGAAATATAGTTTTTTCTTATTTAAGGTAAGTGTACAAGTAGTGGCAGGGTTCGCACAGCTCTACCACTAAATTTTTACAGTATTTCTAATGTATTTCACGACAGAAAATTATTGCGAAAACTGCGAATCGAGGAGGTGGTCGTGAATTCGGTTTCTTAAAAATCAAATATAAATTTTTTTATCATTAATAGTGGTGCTAGAGTCCTTACAAAATATAAGGAGTGTGCGAACCCTGAGTGGGCCACGTACCTATAGTGGGCCACCAACTTTCAAAGTTGAAAAACAAGTTTTCTAGTCACAACTGTCAGATAACAAACTAACTGCTGATTGACTATAACCCTTGTCTGTTATCAGACAAAGGAACAACTTCAATATTCTGATAGTTTTTGAGCTAGAAGGATGTTTTTCTTCCAGTCTTAAAATACAAGGATTTTATGGCTCATTCTTACTGCTTTTCTTAAGAGGTGAGTTTTCATTCAATATTTTTTCTTTAAAAGTATATTGTATTTTATGTTAAAGTGTCACATTTCTAATACGTTGTACAAATGAATACTTTATTCCTTATGCTTAAAAGGTATAAAACTAGCACATTATTAAGTTTAGGGGGTGGCACAGTTCTGGGTCATTAAATTTCAAGTTGTTCCAATAGTGGGCCAGGGGCCCAATACTTTATCCCAGAAGAATCTGAAGTGAAATAGGGACGATTTATGCTTGTCTCAATAATCGAAGGAAAAAGAACTACAGAAAAATATGCATATTTGTGTATAGTTCAAGAAATTAAAGGAACAATAATATTTGTTCAAGGACTGAAGTCAACTGGAAGTAAAAGAGACATTGTTATTAAGGAAAATGATGTCTTTAGCATAATTTTTTCCGATATAGTTGGAGTGGTACCGCAACCAGAACTCAGACAAACAGATCGTCAACTTTTGTATTCTTTTTGTAAAAAAAAAAAAAAAAAAAAAAAAAAAAAAAAAAATGGCTGTAAAATTAAAATAAATTCAGTTAAATTTAAATCCCATTCACATTTTTTGTTTTCTTCTTTTTTCTTTTTTTTAATAAATATGTAATATAGTTTTGCAATCACTTCAGCATTTAATTACCCTTTTTATTATGTGTATCTTATAATTTATCACTACTGCAAAGTAACAAATAGGACAGATATATTTTTTTAAGTTATAAAATATTACAGACTGTTCCAAAAAAAAAAAAAAAAAAAAAAAAAAAAACTAAAGAGAAGCTGAAATTATTTTACATAATCATCAAAACTTCTAAATATGATTCCATTGTTGTGTATATTTAAGTGTAGAAATGTAAAAAAAATTATAACCTCTGTACAGAACACATTAAATTCAAGAATGGAGGGCCCACTACTGGAGCATCAGAAATTTACTATGTCCACTACTGGAGCATAGAGGAAGGTAACGTTTTTTATTTTTCATTTTTTCTAAAGAATATATTTTAAAAATTTGAATGTTTATTCTGATACATGAAGGTAAGGACTATGCTAATAAAATATATATTTTTTGGAATTCACTAATATATTAATAATAATTTGACTAATGTCCTTAAGTGGCCCACTACTGGTGCGTTTACCTTAGAAATAAATTTGTTTTCGAATTCCGATGTCATTCATTCATTTCAATATTTTCGAACGTCGTAAAGGATTAATCCTTAACTGTATGAATTATTCTTTTATAATTGTGTTTTTTATTCTTATATTAACCTTCCTACCCTGAATGGGTCTAATCTACCCAGTCCTATAATGCGTTTCATTCGAATCAAACCAGAAATTTTTTCATAAAGTAAGTTAAATAAATAACACAAAGATTTAAGTTAAATAAGTATGTTAAATGGATTTTAATGAAAATTCTGGTGTGAAATATTTTAATCAAGTTTGAGTAAAATTTCAACAGGGTAGGAAGGTTAAGGAATAGACACCAGAAATTCTAGATAGATTTTTACGCTTATATAGAGGTACATTTTTGTAATTTCTACACGATTAATATTTCTATATAAATATAGTGGTTGCTAAGAACTTAATTTACTTTTTAAAAGTTAAATAAAAGGTGACGTAAATTTGCATCACTATGCAAAGAAGGGTTAAATTACACTTGCGACGAAACTGCCAACAACAGTTGAAAATCAACAAAACTTAAATGACGAAAACTTGATTGCATTTTTTGCGCTCATTCATATATACATTCTTTTACCAAAAAATCAATGTAGTAACTAACGTTTTAGTACATATTTTTTTAAGTTCATCATTATCGTTCACGTAAACTATGAAATTAATTGTTGCTGCCATTTTATGCTGAGCTTCGAAAAACATGTTGTACCTTAACTTTTGGAAGCCAGTGTATTACGATATAGATACTGCACTTTTATCATTCGATTCGTATCATTAAAACAATAATACAGTGTTTGACTGCATATTATGATTATTGGAATATTTTGGTTCTAAACCATTCTGACTCTTGATACCCATTTAAAAAAATATCCGAGTTTTATTATTATTATTATTTATTTATTTTATTTATTTCTTTTGGAGGGAGAAGGATCATAAAATAAAATATTATTAGACATTTTTTATTGATTTTCTTTTAATGTGGCATTCGATTTTCTAATAATTTCACCTGCGTTCCTCGCTTTCTCCAAATCTCAAATATCTGTTTTGTCCGTTGTCAATTACTAAATATTGAAAATGAATTCACAGCTTGTTATAATTACCTGTTCTTGTTCTGTAAATTTAGACTGTCTGTTTGATAGCAAACATGGAGAGTCGGAACTGTTTGTAAGAAAATTGCGTAAACTGAAAGCATAATGATCGTCCAAAGAGAATCGATTGCATTTAGATGCTTTAGTTATTTAGAAATTGCAGCGTAACGACAAAAGGGAAATTGCAATCACTTCAGAAATGTTCTGAGATAAATTAAAATTATAGCTATCAAATTCAAGAATGTAAACTTATAAAATATACCTGTGTAAGGCTTTGGTGGATCTTAAACCTCTTCATGACAAGCTAAATACGAATTATTTGTCTACTTTAGTTCAGTACAATGTAAAAACAGACAAATGCTTATCATACTCATCGTAATAATCAAATTTCCAAGTAATCAAAATAATGCCCAAGCCGGGAATTAAACCCAGATTCTTGGCATACATTGTCAATGATTTATCGTTTAAACTTCCTGGAATGATAACCGGTGAGCAAATTTCATTCAGAAAACCTTAAATATCCAAATAAATCTGGACTGTCATTGAATCAGCTCAACAGAATAAACCGCAGGTGAAGAAATTTCATATAGACGATAAGTGTGTAGACATACTATTATTTTTAATGCAAGTAGTATGCCAAAGATCTTAATTCAATTCCCAGCTCAGTTTCGATGAATTGGATACTTACAATTTGTACGGTAACTTAGTTGTAAATATGCAATTCAAATATAACTTTGTAAGACTTCCCGCCTCACACAGAGAGAACTGAAAGCAACACCGAAGGTGGCACTGTCACTACTAAGTGGCAATCGAAATATATAGCAATTAGCGCATCCCTTTGATACAACGGCGTGTCAAATGTGATGATAGCTCGACCACACATCGAAATAGATGTATCAATTAGCGCATCCCTTTGGGATAACGGAGTGTCAAATGTAACTATAGGTCGACCACCCGGGGCACAGCTTTCAAGTACCGAAGGAGGTAAGATTTTCCCACGAACGGAGAAAGAGGGGTGCAGTGCGCAAAAGAGAGTGTAATGCACAGGTGCTCTCAAGAAGAGGATAAAAAAGGAAGAAGGGGACAGAGAAGGACTGGACTTGTTTTGTTGCCTTGGAGAGAGGAGCGTAGAGCACAGGATTGAGTGGTGCTCGGAGGATGCGAGACTTTGAAAAGTCTGCGGAGAATGCAGAGACTGTATGCATCAGGTTAAGCTGGCTGCCACCTCTTGATTAATTCCCAAACTGGACTAATGAACTTTATGTTGTGATTAAAATGCTATGATTGAATAATCTGTTTACAGATGTACTTAAAATGTAAATAAATCACAATTAGATTACTAAAGCAGAGTAGTTCATGATCATAAGCCTCGGAAGTAGCCTCACCGCTTTTCGCTACCAAAATCTACTAGAGGCTTCACAACTGGTGGCAGCGCAAGAAACGAACCCAGTGGGAAAAGAGTCAACAGCAGTGAGACAACAGGCGAAGGAAGGACGGTAGAAAATAAGCCGAGGACCGAGCAGCAGAGGACCGGACGGCAGTTCCTTCAAGACAGACCTCGCTGGAGAGTGACAGACCAGCCTGCGGAAACAGAGGAGCAGATCTTCGGACGGCAGTTCCTTCAAGACAGATCTCGCTGGAGAGTGACAGACCAGCCTGCGGAAACAGATGAGCAGATCTTTGGACGACAGTTCCCCCAACAAAGGACTCGCCAGAGAGGAATAGACACCCCGCAGAAACTGTTCCGGAAAACACCGGGAGCGAAAGAGCACAGCGTCAGAGGAAAATTCCCCCGACAAGGCTTCAAAGGGAGCAGCTGACAGGCCTAGTGACAGCAGATCACCGTCGAGTTCTACGCGATGAGACACCACAAAAACAAAGGTAAGCTCATTAATTTTTTGAATGGCTCTCAGTAGAAAATTTTATTGTTAAACTAAGATCTAAAAATTTAGTGTTCCCGAGTGTTATTCTAAGTAGAAAATAAAGATAAACATAAAGGCATCACGCCGAGTAGGACTAAAAAGGAATTTTTTTTCGGAAGCATAAATTTGTGATCAGATTAAAATCTGGGCTATATTTGAGGAGAATATATGTAAATAAAGCGGAAAAAATTGCTTTAAAAAAAAAATTAAGGATAGAAGGCTTTGCAAAGAAAATTGCAGTCTTTGGGTCAAATAGAAAAAAGAATCTTTTCGTTCTTGTCTGTCATATTATAAGGAGGTTAATTCTAAAAGATAAATGTTTTAACCTAAAAGATTGAAATTAACCTAAAGATTAGATAAATAAACATCTATATATCCTCTGAAAGGTTATGGTTTAAGTAATTGCAGCACTGGAAAGGCTTGCGGACAAAAAAAAAAGGCCCAAAATTGAGACATACAGAAAGGTATGCCGATGTATATGTATAATCGTGGAAAAAATATATTACATACAGTATTGACTTTGTGTACAGGGACTATACCTGAAATATGTGCATAATTGTATAGCGTTTTTTTTTGTGTTTTTGTTCTTTGTTCTTTTTAAACAAAAAGATACAGTCAGCAGTTGATGCTGGGCAAAGTGTGTAATACCTGCAAGATATTTGGTATTGAAAAATACTTAGAATTAGTATAAAAGAAAATTTTTTTTCTTGAAAAAAAAAAGTGTCTATATGTTATTGCTAATGTATGTATTTACCTAAGATTTATTTATTTTATATGTAACCTTATTTAATTGGATAGTGTTCCAAAAGTTGCATATTGAAGTACTTTAAAATTAAAATATTTTAGGAAACGAAGTAAAATCTAAAATTAGATATCAGCTGACAAAAAGATTAGTTTTTGTGTATTATTTAAATTATTTGGGGAGGTGTTAAAATAAGTAAATATGGCAAAGGTTACTTCACTGAAGTACTGCAGAAGAATTGATCTGGTACATTTAGCAGACGTGCTAGACGTAAAAATTGCAGAACATGACAAAATAGCGATAATTATCGAGAAAATACAAAGTTCGGATAGTTATGATGAGCAATTTGCGCTTACGCAAGTCGGGTTCATAATAAAAGACAGGGAAGATCAACTGGCGCAGGAAAAAGAGCAGCTGGCGCAAGAAAAAGAGAAGGAAAGATTAGAAATGGAAAGAGAAGAAAAACAAAAAGAAAGAGAGTTTCAGTTAGAACAAATTAGGTTAACGCAAAACGCGGACAGAAGAAGCTCCATTTCGAGTAATAGATCAGAAAGAGCGCCTAAAATTTCATTAAAGGGAATTATGCAAAAATTTGATCCAGAAAAGTCCGATATCACTTTATTTCTTAACTTATTTGAAAGACAAGCCGAGAGATCCGGGATAGAAAGCGACGATCTTGTGACACACTTGTTGGCATTACTGCCCATAGAGATCGCAGAATTAATATTACGCGAACAAAAAGAACTTGTGGACAACTTTGAGCATGTAAAATCAGTTTTATTGGCAAGATACAGACTTAGCCCAGAAGCGTATCGTCAAAAACTAAACAAACATGCGAAAAATCCAAACGGCCCTTGGAAAGATCTAATTTTTGAATTAAATAGCTTTCAAAACGGATGGTTAAATGGGATAGGTATCACAAAATTTGAAGAGCTAAAGGACTTATTAATAACGGAACAGATTAAAAGGCGTGTGCCGGCGGAGATAAGGGAACACTTCATTGATTCGTGGGCGTCGTATAAAAATCCGGAAACTCTAGTGAAAGATCTGGACGGCTACGAAGAAATAAAAAGCGTGCAAAAACGGACATGGAAAGATAGGTATTCGGCGGAAAAAAAGTTCGAAGGGTCGATAGATGAGGAAAAAGAACCGGAAAAAAATCAGGAAATAAAACCAAACTGGCGAGAAAAAAATGATAAAGAGGACAGGCAGAGAACTTTCGAAAAAACGACGAAAAGCACTTGTTTCGTTTGTGGAGATCCGAGCCACTGGAAGCGAAATTGCCCAGAAAATAAGAGAAATATAACAAACATTGCGAATGTTCATCACATTCAGGAAGGGACAAATTTCAAAGAGAATTTTAAACCTTATCTAGGTCAGGCGAATATAAATGGAAAAAAATGCACGACGCTACGAGACACAGGAAGCCAGTATGACGTGATTCCCGAAAGATTAATTAAACCCAATCAATTAGATGGTAGGGAAATTTACGTAAAACAACCACTAATAAACGATGTAAGGAGGTTACCTACGGCGGACATTACATTAAATATTGAAGGGTTAGGAAGCTTAAAAACGAAAGCTATAGTGGCGGATAAAAGCACAGACTTGTCATATTATATTTTGGGTAACGACACTCAAAAAGAAATAGATAAAATTAAAAGAAACACCTCCCATAATAGATTCAAAACAAAACCAGAACTAAAATGCTCTTTTGCTGAGAGAACAGGAGAAAAAGAGAATAGCTCCCAGTCAAATATGACAGGAAAGATGTCAGATGTGAATTCGAAGGGAAGGGGTGTAAAAAGGACGCAAGAAAATAAATACATGAATTTCGGATTAGAAAAATCTTTGTTCCGGAAGGAAAGAAAAGAAAAAAAAGCAGAACAGACCAGACAATGGTTTAAAGAACGTTTTAAAAATCATAATTCGGGCTACTCAAACGGTAAAGTCAGGGAAAAGCCGCAAAATAAACAGCAGGAGGCGGAAAACACCGAATACAAAGCCAGTAGACAGGGAAAATTGGGAAAGATGCCAGCAAAAACTGATCAGGTTAAAAGCGACAGAAAAATGGGATTCAACAGATACGTTAACAAAAGGGATGCATCGACGTGGGACAAAGGGTCAGGTTTAAAAGAAGATAAGTCATACGACCAAGCAAGTAGTACGATGCGAAAAAGAGTTAATACTATAAGTACCGTGAAAGATTACTCGGAAAAAGTAGCGGGGAGAGTTGAAAATTCCCACAATCAGAGTAAATATATTGTTAAATCCCCTAAAAAAAGCAAAGAACAACAGCATGGCAGAGCGAATCCATGTATAAATACACTTGTCAAAGTTAAACTGTTGTAAAAATTGAACAAGTTAAACTCTAGAATAAGCTAGGTGTAATATATTAATTCCTATTTTGTTTTTGTGTGTAAATATTAAAGTACTAGATTTAGTATGTGGTTTATTTTTATAAAGTGTAAATTCTTAATGTACCTAGAATGGTAGGTACAAAAGGATATGATAACATAATAAAAATAAAAGGTTTAAAAATAAAAGGTGGTTGAGGTAGGTTGCGAAGATAGACATTAACTGTGCAGCCTTACCAGAATGCTATTACTACTAAACCTGGAAAAGATATCAAGCAGGCAAATGTTAGGTGTAGGGCGGAATAACGCCTTGAAAAAAAAAAGTATTAAAATGTATATTTTTCTTTATTTTCCAAGTAATATGTTTTGTTAGAGGGTAGCGAACTAAATGGATGTCTTATACCAGAAGAAAATGTGTATATATACAGATATTGTTGTAAACTAATAAGTGAAAAAAAAAGGAGTAGAATAGTAAGTAATGATTTTCTTTTTGATTTTTTTTTCGTGTGTGAGCCATTCATTAGATTTTGAGCTACCTTATTGTCATGAATATTTCGTCTTGCAGCCAAAATATTCACTTGAGGAAGGGGGGGGGTAGTTGTAAGACTTCCCGCCTCACACAGAGAGAACTGAAAGCAACACCGAAGGTGGCACTGTCACTACTAAGTGGCAATCGAAATATATAGCAATTAGCGCATCCCTTTGATACAACGGCGTGTCAAATGTGATGATAGCTCGACCACACATCGAAATAGATGTATCAATTAGCGCATCCCTTTGGGATAACGGAGTGTCAAATGTAACTATAGGTCGACCACCCGGGGCACAGCTTTCAAGTACCGAAGGAGGTAAGATTTTCCCACGAACGGAGAAAGAGGGGTGCAGTGCGCAAAAGAGAGTGGAATGCACAGGTGCTCTCAAGAAGAGGATAAAAGAGGAAGAAGGGGACAGAGAAGGACTGGACTTGTTTTGTTGCCTTGGAGAGAGGAGCGTAGAGCACAGGATTGAGTGGTGCTCGGAGGATGCGAGACTTTGAAAAGTCTGCGGAGAATGCAGAGACTGTATGCATCAGGTTAAGCTGGCTGCCACCTCTTGATTAATTCCCAAACTGGACTAATGAACTTTATGTTGTGATTAAAATGCTATGATTGAATAATCTGTTTACAGATGTACTTAAAATGTAAATAAATTACAATTAGATTACTAAAGCAGAGTAGTTCATGATCATAAGCCTCGGAAGTAGCCTCACCGCTTTTCGCTACCAAAATCTACTAGAGGCATCACAACTTTACTAATCAGCATGCTTGTGTTAAAAATAGTACTATATCTACGTATCCATCGTTTATATTATAAGTTCCTCTGCCTGTGGTTTATTCTGTTGAGCTGTCTACATGGCAGATCAGATGTTATTACCAATAAGGTTTTGTGAGCGAAGTGTGTTCACCGGTTGTCAGCCGGTTAGCTTAAAATATAGAGCATTGGCAATGTATGCCAAAGACGTAGGTTCATTTCTCGTCTCCAGCATTTTTTTTCGCAGTTGGAAAATCAGTCATATAATTCGAATGGTAACTTTACTCATAGGTATGATTGTGTTAAAAACGATAGTAGACAATTGTTTCTTCATCTATGAAAATATAATATAACCGCGAACGAAAACATACTATAACATCTTCGGAGTTTCCAATGATTCCAAAATCATTAGAAATGTCATTAGAAATGTGTATTTGAGGTTTAAAAAATTATTTCTAAAAGAAAAAAATATTTTGCTGCCATTAATTTTCGGAAACGTTTCCAAATAGTTTTTATGGTTCATTAATTTTATGAATGAAAGAGTAATAAAATAATGTTAATGTTAATGTTAATGATTCAATTTATCATGTTTGTTGAGCATGAACATGTTTATCTGAGAAATGATAGCATCCCCAAAACCTATATTCCGGGCTGAGAAAACTAATTAACACACTATAAAAAGTACTCAGAAATGTTTCTGAAATTAAGAGCCGAAAAATAAACTTTGTCTTTAACATGCTTCTTTAAATCTCGAAAATATATTTGTTTCTGACGTTTCCAAAGAAAATTAATGCTTTTTGAAACGCCTTAGTAACTCGGGAATGGTTTTTATATATTTTCGATTGTGGTTATATTTCCCCAAGAAACAGTACTTTCTTCTACTTCCTCCTGTTACTCCCTTCTATCTTCAATAGAATAAAGAATTGTTATAGAAATTTTGTTCGACTTCCGATTTTCGACGGTTATACACGTTTTAGGGGGCATAGATTCTAATCGGACATAATGCTTTATAAGTAGATGACGAATTTTTTTCCGTTTAATAAAAAGCAATAAAAATATATATTTTAATAACATATTAGTAAAACAAGAGAAATTAAATCGATCTTTTTGTACATAATAGGTGCCAAGTTATAAAAAAGCAAGTATACTTAATTATTGCAGTGCCAGCGTGTTTATATGTTTTAAATGGGAACGCTTCGGAATTAAATTTTTAATCAATAATCATTAGAGATTTTTTCAAATATTATTTCTATTTTCAGACTACGATAACTTTCAATAATAATTTTTAAAAGTACAGAAAATTTTTAATAAGAAATCTGAAATTGCCCTCCTTCCCCTGAAATGTAAATTGCCCCGCTGGGGGCGTACGTCCCCAGGGGGGCAATTTGTTTTTTGTTGGGAGCCACTGCACTAAAATTTTTAAATACAATTTCATATCATTTAATGGCAGAAATGTTTAAACTAAATATTACGAATATTTTAACTCAATCACTCCCCTGATTTGCCCATACGCCATACGGCCAACGTGTTTTGCGAATCATGATTTGCCCGTACCATGGACGGGCATCCACATTCCAATCATGAGTCTCACCACTATATTATTCTCTCCAGTAAATTTTTATTGTAAATTTTGCATTATTTAAACCGATCATTTTTCTGATTCTATTAGGCTAAAATTTTCTCTTTTGGAAAACCGGTGATAAAAGACTAAAAATTCTGTAAAAGACATGAAAAAAAATTCATTATTTAATTGATCAGTTAAGCGGTTAGTATTGCTTACATCCCACATACTTCTTTATTATACGTAAAAAAAAAGATCAGTTAAGTGGTTAACTTCTGTAATACGAAAATAGTTGGATTCCTTCTTAAACAGGACTTAATCACCATACAAACTTAGAATCGTTTACTATCACAGGATATCACTGAATTATGTATGATACGATTTAATAGAATGAAGAAAACTTTTATTAATATCTTTTTAAGTTTTGATTCGGTTTTCATAAAACTGTAATAACTCGGCAAAATTCTGAAACGATTAAATATCTTAGTTTTCAAACTATTCGGTTAAGTAGATTATGTGCTGTTATATGCGGAAAGGCTGATACATTTACGGAAGCATCAGACGACGGCTATAGGTGCTACGCATTTATATAATTACAAACGCACCTAAAAATATGCTAATTAACAAATTCAAAACAAACAATAACAATAACAAATAACAGATTTACCTTAAGAAATATGCAATTGATATTTTGATATTGACACAAAATTTTTGTACTCCAAAATATAGAGTAAGGAAGCTATTTTTCATTTTTAGAAAATATTCAGTCTTTTTCTCTCTAGAAGAGAAATTCGAGCAAAATCGGCAGACCGGAATAATAAAAAAAGTAAAAAAAAAAAATAAGATGAATAAAACGAGGACGAATACTGGGAAATAGAAGTTTAAAGAAAGAAAAAAATATTCTACGAAAGGAAAAAGTAGAAACATTCTATCCAATAAATCTTGTGGACTAGATCCTTCGAAAAAGAGAAAGTAGGGGTCCTGTATGGGAGCAGGATCCTGATCCATCTAATAGAACCTTGAACTCGGTAAAGTCTTCTAGAAAAGGGAAAATATTGCATCAGGATCGCCTGGAGTTGGATTTATGTGGGGGAGTAGAGTGAGTGTGTTGAGTAAAGTTGAGATACCCAGTAGCTGAGACATGGGTTGGGAGTTATGTCAAATGATCGAGTCGTGTGTCTGTGTAAAGGAAGCAGAATCAGTATATCGTTTCGGTTGGGCGGTTCTATAAAGAGTGTTTTTGAGTTATTTATTTTATTCTTTGTCTTTTTTTTCGTAAGGTACGTTGATACGTTTGGTTAACAAATGTCACCTTGTAAAGTTCACGTGTCCGCACAAATTACACGCTCTGAGGTTTGTGATTCCGGTCGGCTTTGAATTCTATTAAGGTGGGAGTTTTTTGGCACGTGAGAATTTATTGTAAGGAAATGAGAGGTACGTGTATCTCCTTGTGTTTTGTTGCCTTTTTAGCAAGGATGGTTTGTGCAAATGAGCATGTGAAGGATTTTCAGATGGAACAAAGAAGACTGATTATAATATAAAACGTGTCAAAATCGAAGCCTAAAAAAATTTCTTATTCATCCGAAAATGTTTGAAATCCTTTTAACCACTTAATGGTAGCATTAAATTACGGTTTATAAATTCAATTTCATTATTGCCACCACTTTTTTGAAAAAAAAAATATTGATCTTATTTAATGGGCAAGTAAAATGATACCAAAATAAAACCAGTTACACTTTACAACAGTTAATACAAATAATTTTGCCCTCTTGTATTAGTGACATGAGAAGATTTTGAAATAATGTCATATGTTGTATAAATGACCATACGAACGAGTTTTCATTGGAAAGGTTACGACTGATTATAGAAGGAATCAAAAATGTGTGAAATTTTCATATTCACACGATAAAATTATTAGCTCTGAAATTTTAAAACTTTTATTTTACTTGGAGTGATTACGATTGATAATAAAAGAAAACAAAAATATATGAAATTTTCATATTCACAAAATAAAATTATTAGCCATGAAAATTTATTTATTTTTTAATTTATATTTATAGGCGTCTTCTAAATTAATTTTACTCGAAAAAATTACAACTGATAACAAAAGAAAGCAAAAATATGTGGAATTTTCATTTTCACAAGAACAAATTATAAGTTCAGAAATTTTATTATGTTAATGAGCATATAAAGGGTTTTTACTTCAAATGATAAGGGTTTGTCATAAAGGTTAAGAAAAAATAATTAACGTGAAATCCACAAGATGGAACTTTATTAGCATGAGAAAATTTTTAGTAAAAATGTAAGATTAAGATTTGTCTTGAAATATGACGAAAAATCTGAGAATTTTTTTATTAAAAGAAAATTATTGATTTACAGAAAATAAACACAATATGTAAACAGACATATTTTAAACATTCTTAGACTTTTTTGAAATCAAAAGAAAATTAATTCTTTACATGAGTGGTGTATGAGTATATATGGTGCTGCAATTTATAGATTCATAATTTAAATAGAAACATCATAGTATTAATCAGCTATCTCAACACGAAATATTAGTTTTCTGGGTGCTTTCAATTCCCAACTAAGCTTTTCCGTGTTCAACAGACACGAGAAATTAACAGCATTAACATGAATATTAAAATTAATAACATAAACATTAATCGTATAAGCAATAATATAAATTCTAAATATCGTATAAATCGTAACAGTATAAACATTAACAATAATCTCATTTTGTTATTCTTGAATGAAAAAAAAAATTACAGCACGACTGCAAAGATATAACTTGTAGTCCAGGAGCCGACCGCACAAAACCCTATGTCATCGAGCACAGGTAAAAATTATGGAAGAATAGTAACAGAGGAATCTAATGATCAATGTCTGCTGGAAGCGAAGTGGTGCATAAGCCGAAAATTAATACCACCAGTGGTTGGCTCGTAGGATTGACATTGTGTTTTCCTGCACCTAGTTTTTCATATTTTCATACTTTTGATTGCACGGCAGACACAATGCTAAACCTAAGAGTGAATCACTAGTGGTATCAATTTTTGGCTTATGCACCACTTTCCTTCCGGTAGACATGAATCATTATATTCCTCTATTACTGTTCTTCCAGAAAATAAAGAATTTTTTCTTGTGCTCGATGACATAGAGTTTTGTGCGGTCGGCTCCTGGACTATTGACAGTTAATAGTAGCAAAAAATCCTGTATTTTGGTTAAGAAAGCACTAAATAATAAATTGTAAAACAACTATGAAACGTTTAAAAAATTATGTGCGGCAAATGAAATTTTTATTTCAGAAATGCTTTTTTACATATATATAAATGTTTCACAGGATCCTAATGTCTGTCGCCAAACAAGCGTGAATGTTTCAGGAAATAAAAAAAGTCGATGCGGTTTGTTCGCTGAAAAGCGATGAGGGCACTCTGGAAGCTCCCGGCTTCAATCTGCTTATGCATTATTCTAACAATAACCAAGGATGTAGCGGAGGGTATACGGAGGTATATGCCGTATACCTTCTGGATTTTTAAAAAGAACACCGTATACCCGCTGTCTCTCAAGAAAGCTATAGTATACAGACTCTAAGGTATACCCTCTGCCTTGAGTGCATATCCTCTGTTATTTTTACGACTACATCCCTGACTATAGCAAATGCAGAAATCTTCGTGGATGTTCCGGGATTTGTGATAATATGTCTAGATCTTAATGACCATTTAAGTGGATAAAATTGATCGTGGAAAATTTTCTAGATATGTCGCTGTTGTACCTCAATTGATGGACATAGCGAGTGATGATGGCACCAATACATCTGTCGAAAAGCTGATGGACATTATCATCAATCGAATTTATATCATGCTTAACCATTGGCATGCAACAAACCAAGGCTTCAAAAAGTTCGATATCAACTACATGCTTATAGAATGAAGAACATTTGAACATGGGAACATCACTACTACACAATCGATCGTACGTTCACTAAACAATTCGATGTTGATATTATAGTCCAATAGCCAAAAACCAATGCAGAGCTGCGAAGTCTCCGGCTTTTTAGATACCGGTATTTTAACATAGAAAATGTTTTTTTACTTAAGTGGAATATTTGCCAGTTGAAAAAGAACAACATTTTCTCTAAGATTTTAGTGGTATACAATAAGCCGGCGACTTGGCAAATCTGGCTACGTAATCGAGCACACGAAAAAACCTTTATCAGGGTTCGCATCGTTCCTAAAATTTCTACACTTTGCTACCAGTATTTTAAATCAAAAATCTACATGGAAGATTTTTCTAACATCTACAGTAGAATTATACAATAAATATTACCGTTTTAAAATTATGGTAGGAAAGTATGAAAATTTTAGGAACGGTGCAAACCTTGCTTTATTTTAAGACAGAGTAGTAATAGGGGAATCTAATGATCCATGTCTTCCGGAAGTGAAGTGGTGCATAAGCCAAAAATTAATATCACTAGTGGTTCACTCATAGTTTAACATTGTGTTTTCCTTCACCCAGTTTTAACTGTTTTCATACCTTTGTTTGCACAATGATGAACCTACGAGTGTACCACTAGTGGTATTAATTTTTGACTTATGCACCACTTCACTTTCGGCAGACATGGATCATTCGATTTCTATATTTCTACTCTTCCATAAAATAAAGTTTTCTTTTTCTTGTGCTCGATGTCATAGGTTTTTGTGCTGTCGGCTCTTGGAATATTATGTCATAAGTCTGTTATGTAACGGACCAATGTTATACAGAACTATCTTTGAATAATAGAAATAAATATCATGTAGCGTTCAATATCTGTTTCATGTTAAAATAAAACTTGACACACAGTGAATGTCTCGTTTGCATTTTAATCATATATGCTACAAGCACCCCGCTGTTATAGATGCTTCATTTAAACGAAAAACGAGCACCCCGTCACAACTCCGTTATTCAATTTTAAACACTAGAACGGCCCTGAACCGTCATTTTGACCACTACTGTTTAGATATATTTTGGTTAAAATCAGAAATTTCATTATAAAATAAATGACAAAGAAGAAAAACGCTGAATAAACAAATTAAACAGTTCTAAATTAAAATTTTGGTGTAAAATATTTTTATAAAACTTGACTATAATTTCCGGCTTCTCTAGTGTTGAACAGTCTTTTACTTATAAATCAATTGAAAGATTTTTATCTAATTGTAAATGTAATACTAATAGTTTGAATGTTAATCTCAGTTTATTCATTAACATTTTACACACAAAATTCTGAAACTCCAAAATCAATTCCTGCACATTGAACAATCATTAAGCACTTGGCATATTATCGCTTTTCGCGAAATATTCCAGAATACCCCAGTACTTGTTTCAGCTGGAAAATTGCATGTGCAGATTGAAGTCGGTAATTACAAAGCGCCGAAAGACTATTTGCCAAGAGAGAGAAACCAGCGTCGCGTCGTATAAACCAAGAAACGATTTGATTGCGAAAACAAAGAGGTATTATCATTTTAATTGTCGAAGAATCTGAATGGACTTTTAACTCCATGAAGGGCTGTATATATACCACCTAAGTTTAATTAAGATTTACACCTGATTTTTTTTAGGGTCTAAGAGGAAGGAAGGCTAAAATGGCCACTTTAAGGTTTGATGAATTTTTACGTCACATTTTTAATCCATTTAATTCTAGAAAGAAATAGAAAGAACTCGTTACCCTCACTGGGCATTTTATTCATCCTTCCCCCATATTCTTAAATTTTCTGTCTTGTCTTTTTTATTTTAAGATGCGATATGAAGATGTATTAAGATGTGCGGAGTAAATTTATGTATTTTCAACAAAATACACTTCCAAGTTTTATACATTTTTTACTTACTCACTGAAATAACAGAGATATTTGTATCTAAAGTCAAGTTTAATGCTTATAAATGTTTAATATATTTACTTATTTGTAACTCTTAATAGTATACCAGTTTATTCATTATCAAGAGATATACAAAACTCTCAAAATATCAAAAATCAATTCCGGGCCATTGAATAAGGCATCGACAAAGATCTTTTTTTCAGAAT
The DNA here is from genome assembly GCA_964019185.1 of Maratus speculifer. Classification (NCBI taxonomy): domain Eukaryota; kingdom Metazoa; phylum Arthropoda; class Arachnida; order Araneae; family Salticidae; genus Maratus; species Maratus speculifer. The sequence goes on from OZ025296.1 coordinate 53,952,859, forward strand.
TATTCTCATACATTTCAGTGTTTGTTTCAGTTGTTGCAACAATGTAGATTAAAATCAGCAGTTATGAAATGTCGAAAACCTATTTTTATAATGGGAGGATCCACGCTATGGAAACCAAGAAACAGTTTTGATTGCGAAAACAAAGATATAAATATAAAAGAAAATAAGTTGATACTGGTGTGAAACAATAATTAAAAAATCTTCTTAAAACACCACTAAATATCACCTTCTTTTGAAAAGCACTCTTGGGATTCCGGCCATAGTTTTAATTTTCAAAAGGCTAAAATTATTTTTCATGCCAATAGTATCTTAGAATTAGACATTATTGAAAATTTAGCTATTTACTTTAATTGTGAAAGTATTGATAATGATAAATATGATTCCCCAATGTTTTCTGCAACTTGGAAAAAGCTTTTCAGTCCTACCATGTAACTTATTTTTTGTATTAATTAATATTAATTTGATGTTTATTTTTCATTGATTATTTACTTATTTATTTCCTTTTCTTTCATGTATTCCCATTTTTTAATATGTGTGTTTTATTCTTTTATTATAGTTTATTTTATTGTATTTATTTGTTTTCTAGTTTGCTTCCTTATTCCCCTTCTACTCTGTTTTATATATAAATATATATATATATATATATACTTTTCTATGATTGACTGTTATCTTCTGCTTTCCTGTTGGCTGTTGGTTTCTACTGGCTGTTTCTTCATCCTGTTTCTTTTCGCTTATCTTTCATTTTCGCCTTCCTGCTGCTTTCATAATATAACCACGTTCTTTTGTGCCTGAAGAAGAAATACATAGATCTTTCGACAGGCATAGAACATTTAAAATTTTTTGCTGCTGTTTTAAGAAGATTTTTTAGTTCTTTTAGTTTTTAGACAGTTATAATTTTAATTGTCGAAGAATCTGGTGAGACTTTAATCTTTTATTGTATATACTTATGTATCTTGATCTCTCTTTTGTTATTTTAAGACGTATTGCAAGGCTGTATTAAAATGTGTGGAGAAATTATATTTAAATATGCGCATCTAATACAAAATCTACTTACATTACAATGGCTTAGGCCTTTTTGATTGTTTACTTAAATTACAGAAAAAACTGTAATGTGTTTAAAACCAATTTTAGTTCTTACAAATATATACAAAATATTGCTTTCACTTATTTGTAAAAATGCTAAGATGATCTGATTAATACTCTATTACTAAGCAATGTACAACACTTCCAAGATATTTAAAATCAATTCCTGACAAATGAACGTTCATCAAAGTCAGAGGTGTAAAAATCTAAGCGTCAGTGTGTAATCTATGACCACTAAATTTTATTCGTTATTTTTCGTCTCATATTTGGTCTAATTTTTTTTAAGAATGCTAATAAAATTTAAGTGAAGTTAACTAATAAAATTTAGTGGTCAAAGACTAGCCGTTGACACCTAGATTTTTGTACCACTGATCAAAGTCTCGATATATTATAGCTTTTTCCATACATTTCTGTCAATTTCAGTTTCTATTTTACCATGAACAATGCAGGCGAACATTGATGTCAGTAATTATGAAGCGTCAAAAATCTATTTGCAAAACGGAAAAAATCAATGCTGTATAAAGCAAAAAATAAACTTGGTTACGAAAAAAAAGGGGAAATTATCATTCTGATTATGGAAGAATCTAAAGAGAGTTTTGACTGTCTATTATATATTCTTATATGTCCTGCTCTGTCATTTATTATTTTATTCAGTATTATAAAACTATGTTAAGATGCACGCAGGAATAACACAAATAATTACACATTTACTGCAAAATGTACTTATATTAATATTTCTTAGACATTTTGAATCATTTTTCTGAAAATAGAGATAAAAAATTCTAAAACGTTTAAAATCAATTTTAAATCGTACCAAATTATAAAATAGGCTTTTCAATTGCTTGTAACTGATAGTACTCCAATTTATTTATTGTTTAAGGTTATACTACAAAAATCCCAAAATATCGAAAATAAATCTCTAGCAATTAAACGGTCTTGAACTTCTCTACACATTATAACTTTTCCTAAATATTATTGGATATTTCAATTCCTGTTTTACCATGAACAATGCAGGCGTACATTGAAGTCAGTAATTATAAAGCGTCAAAAACCTATTTGCAAAGCGAGAGAAATTAGCGCTGTATAAAGCAAGAAACAAACTTGATTGCGAAAACAAAGGAATAATTATCGTTCTGACTATCGAAGAATCTGAAGAGACTTTTAATTGTCTATCATGTATTATTTATATCCAGTTCTGTCATTTATTAATTTAAACTGTTTTAAGATGTAGGAGGAATAACATTAATAAGTATCAATGTATAGCGGTTGTGCCGCTACATTCATTGTGGACGCACGTCTTTTTTGCGCCTGACGACGGCGTTCTTTCGAAAGGCCTTGCGCAGTTAACTTATTTTATGGTGTTTAAAGAAGTTTTTTTCATTTCAATTAATAAGTATGCATTTATTAAAAATTACACTTATATTACTATGGCTTATAGATTTTGAATTATTTTTTCAAATTACAGAAAAAGTTCTAAAATATTTAAAACCAATTTTAAAATAGGGATTTCAATTACTTGTAACCTGGGATAGGAACATATAGGACCAATTTTTGTTGTTTTTTCCAGTATCTGTTATCAAAATGCTTCATGATATCGTTCACCCACAAGAAAAGTGACACATATCGACAAAAGTAATTTTCACAGGAAATTCCTGGTTTTACTGTAACTTGAAATTATAGCACTTAGCCGAGCTTACAAGAGTAAAAACGTGCATAAAAGCACAAAACCTTTAAGGTGCAACGCTAGTCACAGAAAAAGACCCGGATTTTTAATGTAAAGTCTATGGGAGCGTTCTTTTCAAATATTTCGCTAAAATTTTAATATTTTTCATGATTTTTTTTGCATAGGATATCTGACGACGATATACAACCGGCCTAGTTTTTACTTTTTTGATTTTGCTTGTATATTTTATTTTCTATGAAAAAAAAAAAAAAATCATGTAAAAATATTAAAATTTGAGCGAGATATTTGAAAAGAACGCTCCCATAGACTTTACATTAAAAATCCGGGTCTTTTTCTGTAACTAGTGTTGCGCCTTAAGAATGAAGTCATATCATATGGTTTGGAGTGCTGTATAAATTTACCTCCACACACAACCCACCCCTCTTCTGTGGTCACGAATGGACAAATAGCGTAATAAAGTTACTACCCTATACCTACGCTTATGAAACTGTTTGTGTAGTAAAACACACCCATGACAAACTTATTCGTGGAATAAGACGCAAAATTTTTGCAAGATGTGTCACTTTTCTTACGGGTGAGCGATATATTCCTACAGCACATCATGTAAAAATGTCGCTTGAATGTTATTGATAAAACATGCTGATAAGAACAATAAAATTTATCCTATACGTGAACCCTGTGATTTTTCGACCCCTGTGTAACTGATGAACAGATTGTTCTGAATATTAATCCCGTTTTTTTATTATGAAGGGATATACTACAAAATCTCAAAATACACAAGATAAATTCCTGGAAACAGAATGGTCATGAACTTCTCTACATATTATAGCTTTCCCTAAGTATTCCCGGTGATTTCAGTTCTTATTTTACCTAGAATAATGCATACGTAAATTGAAGTCAATAGTTGCAAAGCGTCGAAGATTTATTTGCAAGGCGAAAAGATTCAGCGCCATATAAAACAATAAGCAGACCAGACTGCTTAAATACAGCGAGAATTATCATTTTAATTGTCGAAAAATCTAGGAAGGTTTTTAATTGTTTGTTGTATATTCTTACATTTCTTTATATAAATATTATGCTTTGAAGGACTTTTAAGAAGGTTAATGAATAAAGAGAGATAGAAAAAAAGCCACAAAACAGATTTCATAAAGATTTCTAAGAGCGCCTGAGAATTTGAGGAACTACTACTTACGGTACCATATACACTCAGGTATCGCAACAAGAAAAACTTGAATTATTACAATTTTTTTTTTTTTTTCTTACTCGTATGAAAATAGTTTTCTTTATAGATGTCCATGTTCTTTCATAAAATGACTAAAAATTAACTGTTTCAATGACATAAAAAATCACATTGCTAAATATTTTGGAACCAAATCAAAATATTTTTGGAAAGAAGGTTTAATAAGACTCTTTGAAATGCTGAAGAAGGCTCGCAGAAGAGTATAGGGTTGCCACAGGCAACTATTCTGGTTAAGAATTTTTGTTTTGAAAAAGTCGTGCCAGTTAGAATTAAAAATAATCGGCTGTGGCAGCCCTGAGTATAGCGCATATATTCTCCCTCAAAATCTTGCCGTTTTCGAAATTTGCTTGGGTTATTTTTGGTCAAAAAGCGGAATAAACTTTAGGGGCAACCTAATATAATAAATCAAGTTTCTTATCAAGTGCTTACTTTTTTACTTTGAATATCAGTATTCCTGTCAATAAAATTTTGTTGCATGCAATCTCAAAATCCTGCAAATAAATTAGACAAAAATTCTCAAAAAATCTGTTATTCAAACATAATTAGTCGTACTAATCTTGAAAATCGCAGAATAAAATTTACTAAAAGATTGGAACAAACTTCATTTATTTAGTCTTTAAAATATCGCACCGTACGCTAAAAAATTGTGAAAAATTCAAAAATCCCTTTTCAATTTCAATTAAAATTTAAAAAGGCTTATTTAAAAAGGGATAAAATTTGCTTTTTTATGTTAACCTATTGCAGATGAATTCTATTTACTATTTACTATTTAAAAAAAAAAAAAAAAAAGTCACGAAAAGTGAAAAAAAATTACATAAAGAATCGTTAAAATTTCAAAAATCGCAGTAGGCAAGATTTATCTTGGTGTTCTAAAATACTGTAATGGGATTTCCTTTTATGAATCTAAAAAACCCCACGGAATATCAGAAAAACACTTAAAGTTGTCGGAAAAATAACTGAAAATACTAAAATCACCGAGGATATAATTTTGCATATCAGACTAAAAGGTTGAAAACAGATTAATTTTATTATTGTGCAAAATATCTAAGAAACGTGGAAAACGCTACAAATTGCATAGCTGCAATCAAATACAGGGTGATTCATAAAAGATGGGCAGAACTTAGGGGTTATAGTACACTTAATGACAAATAATATTAAATAGGAGACTAAGGGTCCCAGACGTATTCCCAAGGAGATAGGGGGCATTAAAGTTTAGGGTACGAAATTTCAAATGATTATAAAAAATGGAAAAATTGGTCGATTCGTTTGCGGTTTTTGCAAAATATTTTCTTTATGCCAGTATTTTCTTGAAATAAAATTTTAAAGTTCAATTTCAAAAAATGCCGATAGGGGGCGCTTTAGACTTTGGAGTAACAAACAACTATTTTTTAACGTTATTTTTTGTATTTCTTTAAATGATTTCGAAAGCTTAGACTTAAACTTAAATTTTGATCGAAAAATCTGAGTCCTAACGAGTAGTTAAGTAGCGTAAACTGAAATTTGAAATTTGAAACCCTTCTCCCCCCAGAACAAAAATCAGTTATTCCCGATCTTTGTGTAGTAGATTAAGCTCTAACTACTGCCGCGTTTTGCTAAAATTATTCTTTATGTCAGTATTTTCTTGAAAATAAATTTTAAAGAAAATTTTCAAAAAATTCCGATAGAGGGCGCTTTAGACTTTGGAGTAACGAACAACTATTTTATACCGTTATTTTTTGTGTCTCATTAAATGCTTTCTAAAGCTTAGACTTAAATTTTCAGCCCAAAATCTGAATCGTTAGACGTGGTTAAGTTTCTGGGGAGAGGGGTTTGAAATTTCTACTCCTGAGCACAGTTCAGTTTACCATGTCCACACATTGTGTGCTGTGATACGAGGTAAAAAGACACAAATTAGGATTATGTTACCAAAGCATATTTATTAACATGTAATTACAATAAGTGTTCAAAATTGTGACTACCAGAGGTTATGCACACAGAACAACGGCGAAGAATGGAACGGCGAACATTTGCGAAAACATCAGGCTTTTCGAGCACTTCCCCTACAGCGGCGGAAAGTCTGGCGACCAGTTCCTCGGGGGATTCAATGGGTGTCTCATACATAAGAGCCTTCAATTGTCCCCAAAAAAAGAAATCGAGGGGTGAAAGATCTGGCGAGCGAGCAGGCCAAGCAACAGGACCACCTCGACAAATCCATCTGTTCGGAAATGTGATGTCCAGATAGTTGCGGACGTCTCGTACGTAATGGGCTGGCGCTCCATCGTGCTGGAACCACATGACCCGCCGGATGCGTGGAGGAACAACGTTTAACAGGTCTGGCAGCACATGTTGCAGAAATGTGAGGTATGTTTTACCGTTGAGGCGTTCAGGAAGAAGGTAGGTCCGATTAGGTGGTCTCCCAGGATTCCTGCCCAAACATTGATGGAAAAGCGTCTCTGATGAGCATGTGGATACGTAGCATGTGGATTGACATCCGCCCATACATGTGCATTGTGTGTGTTAAATGTACCTTCACGTGTGAAGGTACATTCATCGGTGAAAAGCACAGTTCGTCCAAAATGTGGATTTAGCGCGTTCTGCTGCAGAAACCAGCGGGCGAATTCAATACGATTTGAATAATCCCCTGGAGACAGTTTCTGGACTCGTTGCACATGAAACGGGAGCAAATGTTCATCCTTCAGTACCCTCCAAGTCATGGACTGTGGGGTATCCACCTGCCTAGCCACTGTTCGTGTACTTGTACTGGGCTGCGCCGCTACTACATCCAGAATGGCTTCTGCAACAACTACTGATTCGTCCTTTTTTGCACGACCTGCATTCGACCGGGAAGCGAGAAATTATCCCGTCTCACACAACTGTCTGTGCAAGCACTCGAAAGTTTTGCGGTTAGGCAACCGCCTGTTGGGAAATCGCTCTCCGTACATTCGTTGTGCCTCTGCACCATTTCCATCTGCCGCTCCGTAAATTAAATGCATCTCAGCCTTTTCCTTATTCGTGAAGGGCACCATCTTACGATTCATTACTACAGCGACTTACACTTGACTCACCGTTCAGTGGTTTTTATGCCTGAATCGTGTCGAAATTTTGCATACGTGTTCTTCTTCTTCCCCATTTGACATTTGGATACTTTCTGTCTCCTTCTTCACCCGGTGACTAGCGTCAGGAATGGAGCTTTAACGTTTGCATGAGCGACGTTTCCAACTGTGCCAGTGCCTTTATGAGTGAATTCCGACTATGCAGTCCTTGACGAAAGTTGTATTTTTGCCTCGTATCACAGCACAGTATCGTTGGGCATGGTTAAGTAGTGCAAACTGAACTATGTTCAGAAGTTGAAATTTGAACCCCCTCCCCTCGCGACTGAACCACTCTCAGCGATTCAGATTTTGAGCTGAAAATTTAAGTTTAAGTCTAAGCTTTAGAAAGCATTTAATGAGACACAAAAAATAACGGTATAAAATAGTTGTTCGTTACTCCAAAGTCTAAAGCGCCCTCTATCGGAATTTTTTGAAAATTTTCAAGAAAATACTGACATAAAGAATAATTTTAGCAAAACGCGGCAGTAGTTAGAGCCTAATCTACGACACAAAGATCGGGAATAACTGATTTTTGTTCTGGGGGGAGAAGGGTTTCAAATTTCAAATTTCAGTTTACGCTACTTAACTACTCGTTAGGACTCAGATTTTTCGATCAAAATTTAAGTTTAAGTCTAAGCTTTCGAAATCATTTAAAGAAATACAAAAAATAACGTTAAAAAATAGTTGTTTGTTACTCCAAAGTCTAAAGCGCCCCCTATCGGCATTTTTTGAAATTGAACTTTAAAATTTTATTTCAAGAAAATATTGGCATAAAGAAAATATTCTGCAAAAACCGCAAACGAATCGACCAATTTTTCCATTTTTTATAATCATTTGAAATTTCGGACCCTAAACTTTAATGCCCCCTATCTCCTTGGGAATACGTCTGGGACCCTTAGTCTCCTATTTAATATTATTTGTCTTTAAGTGTACTATAACCCCTTAAAGTTCTGCCCATCTTTTATGAATCACCCTGTATATATAATTTTAATTTCACATATACAGATACTTTGACGCCAAATCTTGTAGATCTGCGCGTAGACATCTTTACCAGAAGATAATACATCCACCCACAAACACATAACAGAATATAGACAGGCAGACAAACATCTTTCTCTATTATTAGAATAGAAACTTCAAATGAACGTTGTAACGAGGCACAAAACAACGAGAAACATGGAATAGTTCTTAAAATATCTAAAATGTATTTTATTTATTTATTTATTTTTCCGCAAGCTTACTTTTTCGACGCTGAAACAAAAAATGTCATTTTTCTTATTTCTTCATCCCCCCCCCTTTTTTTTTTCTAAATATTTCTCTGTAAATCAATGCAATAAAATAATGCACGATGCATATCAATTTCCTAAAAGATGACTAATTTACTAATATTTGGAGCAATATCCACTATTTAATACGTAATTTCGGAAGATTTTGAAAATCAATTTCAGCCATTCGAATGGCCATTAAAATCTCATAGTACAATCATAATTCCCTTAACGTCCTCGGAGATTCCTGCATTAGTTCTAATTTGAACAATGTATAGGCAGGCTAAAGTCAATAATTATAAAGTGTTGGAATGCCATTAGTAAAACAGAAGAAGTCATCGGCATTTAAACCTAGAAACAAATGTGAATTAAAAAATAGAGAGAGAATTACCGTTTTAATTGTCGAGGGGATTTATTGTATTCAATTTTCTGCATTAAATATTAAATTGCTCTGAATTTTATATAAAGAAATCATAAGACTAGAGGTTATTACATTGGCTAACAGATATATTAAAAAAATATATCGAATAGATAATGGATAAAGTGATAACTGTTTCAAATATTTAACGGCCAATGTATTTTTCAGAATTTGCCTTTATTTTAATATACGGTATAAATGGCGTTCCTTCTCCTGAATTCTATGATGTATGCAATGTACATCCTGATTCTTTAATTAGATATTCCAAATTGTCATCAGAAAGTTTGATTTTTTTTTCTTGACTTACCAGACGAACAATGAACAATGTAATCTGTGGAATGGATCCTCCTAGTTGTCAGGCAACTTTATATCCAGTATACGCATGCAGTATATTGCATGCCCATGCAATACGGTTACAAAGTAAACCGTATTGGATGGGCTTAGGGAGCCATAAGCAGGGCTCCCAAATGGTCCGCCAACTGAACATCAGAATTTTCTTAGAGAAATTTTCTTTTTAGATTTTTCTAGCAAATTACCGATAGACCAGCCCAGGATGTTCATTCTAGGCCAAATTCTGTAGAAACGTATCATGAAATTTTCTGTTAAAAATTGCTGATGTTCAGTTCGCGGATTATTTGGGAGCCCTGCATAAGAAAAAATAAAATATTGTTTAGGTGCGGCAAAGCCACAATTAAGAATAATAAAATTAGCTAACATAAAAATTAAAAATAAGTAATAATTTAAATAAAGGAAAATAGAAAAAATGAATAAAGATTTTAAAAAAAAAATTCAAGAAAAAATGTTCATTTAGTTCAAAAAAGCAAAGACGAAAAAGCTACCAAAGAAATGCCATAACTAAAAAAAAAAAAAAAAAAAAAAAAAAAATTACAGAGACCATACATTTTAAAATATCTTAAATTAATAATGTTAGTTAAACATTAACAGTATAACAATATATATATTTTTTAAACTTACCAGACGACGCGACGTGCTGATAAATAAAATAAGAAAATATTAATATTTAAATTTTTATGGTGTGAGTTCAAAATTTCTATTTTAAAAAATCTGCCAGGTGTGGCAACACTGGTGGCATCTGCTATCAGCTCTGGAGTGCAAGTGGTTTTAATTGTCTGACATGTTCATCTGTAACTGTTTTATATTTTTAATTTTTTTCTATCTTTACAAGAAGAAAGTACTAGTTTCGTAAAAATTTTCGCAATTCGGTTTTCGATGGCTTTATACTTTTTAGGAAATCAGAGGTTCCAAAAAACGTGTTTTTACAAAGTGTCTATCTGTGAGTCTATGACTCTGTCTGTCTGCCTCTATCTGACATAAATTTTGTGGACGCTCTATTTCAAGCACTAATGCACGGGATTTAATAAAAAAAATTATATCAGGTAATCCCTAATATAAGTTGATGCTCATTAGATTTTTGTGCAAATCGATCAATGGGTGGCGTTGCTAAGATGATTTGATACAGTTTAGGCAAAAGCTCTTTCTCAATAATTAACACACAGATTTTCATCAAATTTAGATTCAGTAAATCCGTGATGAACTAGTTCTGTATATGCTTTGACATCAATAGATTAACAAATTAACACTGAATTTTCTCTATTCTTGCAATATAACTCTCAAAAATCTCAAAAACTAAAGCATGAATTTTTTCACCAAACTTCAGATTCTGGTATAGCTTGATAAATATTATTGCTCTCTATGTTTTGATATAAATCGCCCAAGAAGTTGCTCTTTTATGTTGCAAATTTCACTATATCAACAATAATCCTACTTCAAGAACTAATGCACGGAATTTCATGTCTTTAGAATCCTTATGATGAGCATAGATTGTCATTTAATGTTTTCACTGTGGTTGCGACTTTTGAAGTATAAACATGCATGTGATAAAAGAAAGTTTTAGGATTGCCCCATCCGACTAGTTTATTATTTTTTTTTTAAATAAACATTGGCGAGGTTCTGACATCCAAACTGGTAGACAGTAGGTGCTAGGCGACCGTCGGCCTAACCGTTCGGAGTTTTCTGTGATTTTCTTCGAATCTTGGACTTTCTTATGTAAATACGGGTTAGGTTTCCTTAGAAAGCCTCCCACGGAGGTCATCCCACCTATTAGGGCCCATATTCCACAGTGTAGATAATTGGCCGACATAAATACAAACAAACAAACAATAAAATAAACAAAGGTGGAGCAGAAAAACTGTAAATTGAATATGCTAGTGATTTTGGCTTCTTATCCATTTTTATTTTTACTGATTGCCATTTGTGCATGAAGATAAAACATTAGTCTAGTTCCATGAGTATCTGTAGTATAAATCATATATTATGATTTTTGGCTACCAGTGTTTTAGAACGGAAAAAATGTGACTTATTTTATAAAAATATCTCATTAATTGACTAAGGCGTAGCTAAATTTTTGAAAATAACCATGGTCATCGAGCGTAAAAGTTATAAGCTAAGTCATTTATTATGTTTTTTGGCTACCAGTGTTTTAGAACTGAAAAAATGACTTATTTTATCAAAATAACCCATTAATTGAATAAGGCGTAGCTAACTTTTTGAAAATAACAATGGTCAGCGAGCATAACAGTTATAAGCTAAGTCATTTATTATGATTTTTGGCTACCAGTGTTTTAGAACGGAAAAAATGACTTATTTTATCAAAATATCTCATTTATTGAATAAGGCGTAGGAAACTTTTTGAAAAAAAAAAAAAAAAAAAAAAACGATGGCGAACGAGCATGACAGTTATACGCTAAGTCGCATTATTATGATTTTTGGCTACCAATGTTTTAAAACGGAAAAAATGTGACTTATTTTATCAAAATATCTCATTAATTGAATAAGGCGTAGCTAACTTTTTGAAAATAACGATGGTCAGCGAGCATAACAGTTATCAGTTAAGTTATTTATTATGATTTTTGGTTACCTGTGTTTTAGAACGGAAAAAATGTGACTTATTTTATCAAAATATCTCATTGATCGAATAAAGCGTAGCAAACTTTTTCAAAGTAACGATGGACATCGAGCATAACAGTTATAAGCTATAACTGGTCTGATACAATAGATCAGCTCAACAGAATAAATCAAAGGTCAATATATAGAACTGCAGAAAACACTGCATACGAAATTACTGTGAGTTATAAGCCAGTTAGCTCACACTACAAATACCCATGGAACTTGCCATTAATTTTGAGATGGAACGTGAATTTAAAGAGTGTGTAGTTTATGCGACATGCATTTATGTTATAACTGTGTGTATGTTTTTAATATTTTATTGAAACGTATTACTTTCAGATATTAAACAAAACATTCGATGTGATTAAGGCATGTTTAATTTTATAGGGGGGACTGGGTACATGTGAACATGGAGCAGATGTTAACATCACAACTTTTTACTAGTTGTTCTATGTTTGTTTTTTTTATTATTATTTAAAAAAGTTACCAACGATGACAGCACCTGTAGATATGCGGTAAAAATTTTTTGAAGCTCTTCGACATTTTGTTTGTCTTTATTACACAAAACACTGTTTTATAGATATCAAAAGTAAAATCTCAGTTCCAACTTACTAAGCTAATAATTTTATTTATTTATTATTCATTTTTTAATGTTTTAACATATACTATTGATAGTAATAAATATTTTTGGCGATTTTTTTTTTCGAAAATTGAGAAATGTTAATGATTTGTCATTTTAAGTCTAGTGGCCGTATGGGACGCTTGTGAACAGACTAGGTAGAAATGAACAGTTCATAAGTGCCCCCAATAATCATTCTGTGATTATGTTTCGTTCAGATAAATTCATGAGAAATAATGTCAGCTTTAATGCACATAATTTTTTTAAAAAAAATAGGAGACTTTTTGACATACAACATTTGATTTCGTGTTGAAACTTACGCAAATGCAACTGTCAAAAAGTACATAAAAAAGCAACAAGTTCATTTACGTTCAATCGTAAATTAAATAAAATTAATGTTTTCTAAAATGCAATAATGTTATGCAATATTTTGCTAAACGGTTTATAGCAGTATTTTTTATGCATTGTTAATACAAAAAGTATTGACAACTTTGCGAATTTTTCTATTTCATTTCTCGTAAATACTCAATTTAATCGAATAACTACCACAAAATCCTGATTGTAACCCCTCCCCCCCCCCTCTTTCAAAAGCAAAAGGAGTTAAATTTTGGTGAGAAGGATTATGATTGAGATTTTTTTTTAATCATTCGAAAATCCTTATTTATCATAAATTTAGAAGTAAACATGGCAAATACAGAGATGAGATTTCCTTTTATATTTCGAGAGACCTTTTATATTTCGATCGATTTCCGTTAAATATTATCTAAATGCCTCCTCCCTAAAATCTCCCCGGAACAAAAACCCCTAAGCAAAATTTAAGAGCTTTTTTTTCAAATTTGTTTCTCTATTTTTTATTTTATTGCAACAATAAATTAATCACCTAATTTTTTCTCGGTCCTTCCCCAATCTACTTATTTTTATTTTATTATTATGTGCTTAAATATATCACCCAGAAACTAGAGAAAATCATGCATATTTTTTACTTTATGATGAATTTAACACATGACATAACTAATGAATATGACGACAAATGACTAACAGAATAAAAAACATGTCAAAGAATATTTTTTCCTCGTGTTCACGTGTGCTCCAAGTGTGTTCACTACTACCCCATTGGTGGGTCCAATGTGAACATTTTTTTGAATTTATAAAACTACTTAAAAAGTGACAAAAACTATAAAAGTGATTTTTAAAAAATCCGTGTTTAAAAAAAAAGTACTGTTTACAAGATTGATTAGTTTTTGTTTATAGAAATTAATCAAGTTATGAAAAAAAAGCTTGTGTAAATGTGTAATTGTTCACACGTGTCCCAATCTTCCCTATACAAATATAAAACAAACACAGTATACAAAAATACTAAAAGGGAAATAAAGTATAATAAATATTCGTATGTTATTTTTGTTGTTCGAGCTATCGTCTTTTTATCGAGCTTTTTACCCCCATTAGAAATATTAAGAACATGCTTTAGAATGCTTTAAAACTAATTTTGTCTGCAGAAAAATTGCAATTATAACTTATGCTCTCGACAAATTCGCAGTTCGCAAATTCGAATGTTGATTAAGGTTGTAAAGTTGTCGTAGTTTAAAACTTATTATGAGTTTATACTATAATTTCATATTTCGTAAATAAACAAGTTGGAAATTGCACGTGAAGCGTAGCAAATGAGGTGCGTTCGTACGATAACGAAGTTTTAAAAATATCACTCTCATATCAATCTCATAAAACTGTAAATAATTACAATTAAAATGCGCACCAAACAATGTTCTCCCTATACCATTATGCAATGGAATACTTTTGTGCGGCCTTGTAAATCAATAACAAATATTGTTTGTACCACAGATTATGCAAAATGTATATTATAATATATACTTTATAGATGCATATCAATTTTATTACGTTCGAATGAGTGTAACACCATTAAAATGCATTTGAAACATTTTTCCCCATTAACCGTAATGTAACGGAATACTTTTGATTGTCCTTGTATTTGAACTATGCATCCGATTTTGATAAAATTTGAAATAACTTGACAAAATTATGTAATAATTATGTATTTAAAATTTCAAGCGATTAAAATGCATTTGAAACTTTTTTCCCCATTGACCGTAATGTAACGGAATCCTTTTGATTGTCCCTGTAATTCATCTATGCATCCGATTTTCTTAAAATTTGAAATGACTCGACAAAATTATGTAATAATAATATATTTTAAATTTCAAAGGATTCGGTTGGGTAGTTTTTGCGTTGTTATATGCGGACGGACGGACAGACAGACAGACGGACGGACTGAACGACAACAATAGGTGCTACGTATATACATAATTACGAACGCACCTAAAAAAAGACTGTTATAACACGAAAACAACTGATTGAGAAATCATGGAATACAAAATGCGAAACCTAAATAAAAATATGTATCTGACAAAATTTTAATGCAGTCTGATAGTTTCTATGCACATTAACCACTTAACTGATCTATATTTTTGAAAAAGACTTTCAAATAATACCCAATTTTTTTTTATGTCTTTAACAGATTTTTTTAATCTTTTATCACCGGTTTTTCAAAACAGAAAATTTTCGCTAATTAAACCAGAAAAATGCTCGAATTAACCCTTTATCTACCGAATTATGAATTCATGAAAATTTTACATTCGAAAGCATTTTACATATATTGTTTAAATCAAACTAAAAGATTTACATAATCATTTAATAAATTTTTAAAGGATTTTAGAAGGATTGAAGGATTTAGAAAGGTTAATTAAACACGAATTTACAAGGCTTTTGTGCAACATTTATAACCCTACTCAAATCTTTTATTTTTAATTGTTTTCTTAGTATTTTGTAGAGTTATAAAATAAACAAATATGATGTTCTTACAATATAAATATAGAAATATTTCCGAATTGAAAATCCGGCATCCCCCTCCCTCAGCGAGAAGAGAGCTGAAAAGATACAAAGGCAAAAGAAATGATCCTTTAAAAAAAAAAAAATTATTTGTGTAAATATTTGTAATTTGTGTTTAATTTGTGTGTTAAAAATACTTTTGATTTGTGTTGTTATGCTTTTGGAACAAAATATAGCATAGCTGCCAACTTTTATGCATTTTTCCTGCCACAAAAAATTATAGTAAATATTGTCTTTAATCGTCGAAATCGAGTGATTAAACAAATGAAAAATCTTTGCACAATTTAAGTGGTAGCAAAAATGCGTAAAAGTTGGCAGTTATGATAAAGTAATGTATCAGTAAATCATTAACCCCTTGGGGACGAGCGACACGTATACGTGCCGCAAAAAGGCTTAAGAAGCCTTGCTTATCTCCACCGGTAAAATTATATTGTAAAGTTTGCCTTATTCATTCGGAGATTTTTCTCGATTTAAGAAGGAATTAATTTATGTTTTTTAAATCCGGTGGCAAGACATTAAAAATTTCGTAAAAGGCTCCCGTCACGAAGGGGTTAAAGTGTTTTACAACAAATTGATGTATTAAAAGAATTTTATAATAAATAATTTTAATGGTACTTATAAGTATCGTCGATAGATAAAGGGTTAAATAATGCAAAATTTACAATAAAAATTTACTGGTGAGAATAATAAATCATAATTGGAATATGGATATCTGTACGTGGTACGGGCACAAATCATGATTGGCAAAAACAGATTGACGTACGGGCAAATCAGGGAAGCGTTTAAAGCTCATTATGAGCTGTGATTTCCTATAATCCCATATTTCATGAATAAAAAATGACTATTACAACACAAAAACAACCACTTTGTCAAATCAAGGAGTACAAAATGCTGAACCTAAATTAAAATAACAATCTGACAAAATTTTAGTGCAATCTAAAAGCTATGAAAATTAATGGACAGAAGATGAGAGATAAATCTTAATCAATTTTTATGTATTTATTGAGAAAAATCTTATTTTTCTTTTATGCCCATTATACCGGGTGGACCAAAACTCACGACGAATAATTCGAAAACGAATCAAGATACAAAGATAAGGTTTGAACGGATAGAGTACAAACCGGGTTTTGTGTAACAACGAAAAAAAAAAAAAAAAGTTTTGTTGGCGACCAACAAATTGCGCTATAGTGTTTTATTGCACCAAAAGATAATTTACAAATGAAAAAATATTGACAACTTACAAGTCAGCTTAACCACAGTTAATTAGTACTATTAGTAAATGTTCAATGTGATGCCCATCATTCATGAGTGCAGTAGCATTTCTTGCGTTATGGGAGACACATTTTTTGCGGATGGCATCTTTCAGTGCTGTTAATGATGCCGATGGTAGCCAACAGAACTATATATATATATACAGTCGACTCTCGTTAATTCGAAATCGGATAATTCGAATCTTCGCTCAATTCGAACTAAACATGGAGTCCCGAAATTTTCACTGGCAGTTAACGTTAAAAATTTTCTTTAATTCGAACTCATTTTCTCTTGACCTCGTTTAATTCGAATTAACGAGAATTTCGATTTTTCATTTTTTGCTTCTTTCTTACGGATTTCAGATCATTTAAATAACTTTTTTTCTTTAATTTTTGTGAAAATTGTTCCGAAAGAGTATACAAAGAATCCAATGCATTTGATATCCACTTTCCTTAGTTCCCCGTCTGTTCATCAGTGACGCTTTAAATTTTTCTTCCATTGTGCTTGTTTCTAATCTTTTAATTAGTTTACGTATTTATTCATTCTAATTTAATATTAAGTCATATTCTAATGATAATAGACGAAATAAATTTAAAAAACACTATAACATTAATTCCTTTGTAATAGTACCATATTAAGCATGTTTTCATTTCATTTTTTCCATAATTCGAACTTCGGATAATTCGAACATTTCTTGTGATCCCGACGAGTTCGAATTAACGAGAGCCGACTGTATACATACATATATATATATATATATATATTTGTCACACAAAACCCGTTTTTTTTTTCATCCGTTTGGTACAAACCTTATCTTTGTACTTCGATTCATTTTAGAATTATTCATTTTTAAAGTTCACCCTGACTTTGGATCACTGGGTAAATCAATGCTATAAAGTGATACGGGAAACATTTCTAAATTTTAGAACTTTTAAATAATCTACTAATGTTTTCAATAACACTCAACATCAAACTCCAAAGTTTCCTGGAATTAGTTCTTCCGCATTATACAACCATTAAAATCTCGATATTTACGCTTTCCCTGTAACATTCCTAGAAATTTCTGCATTTGTTTCTTCTCGAACAATGCATAAGCAGGTCAATAATTATGAAGTGTTGAAAAGCTATTTGGAAAACGGGAGAAATCAGCAGCGTATAAAACACGAAACAAATGTGAATTCGAAAATAAAGTGGGAATTACCATTGTAATTGTCATGGGATTTTGGACCGAGTTTTGACTGTCGGTTGTATTATTGCATTTATTGATATTCTTTTTGTTATTTAAAGGAATACAATTAATTTTTATAAAAGGTTGTTCATAAAAAACGGTATTTATATTCAAATTATTTGTATGTTTTGAGTTATTTATTGAAATTACAGTAGAACCCCGCTAATTCATACCTTGTTAGTCCGGATCTCCGCATAATCCGGATCAGTCCGGTCAGTTTCTTTTTTCAAAGTTTGGGAAGCGATCGGCAAAATTTCGATAACATTAATTCATTTAATTTTCGAATCCTGAAATAAAAAAGTCGTTTCTGAAATATTTTCCTAAGAATACCTTAATTTTTTTCATTTAAACTCTTTAATGTTACCTTAATAAAAAAAAAAAAAAAAAAAAAAAAACATGTATAACTTAAGGTTTGCAAGCAGGTTGCGGAGAGTACTTTCCGAAAGTCGTGAAAGAATTTATGGTCTACAAATTGTGATTTCTTGAATAACAAGTAAGCTTGAAACCGAATGAAAAATAAATGAGGATGAAAGGGAAATTACACCAGAAGATTTTGTATGATTATTTTTAAAAAACTGATGGTTCTGAGATGTTGATATCACCGACATTAGCAATTGAATGAAGCAAAAAATAATGAAGTTTACACCTCAGTTAGAGATGATGAACTAATCACTTTATGTACAACTGAAGAAGTTGAAAACGAAGATGATTCAAACGAAAATACTATTATCAATGATGATCAACCTAAAGTTATTAACCATAATCAAGCAACAAATCATTTATAACAATTAATCGTTTATTTTGAACACCAGGTGGAGACTACACCCAATAAACTAACTATGCTCAAACGGATGCGTGACCGTGAGGCCAGCAAAAGTTATAAAAAACTAGCATCGCAGAAGATTTTATAATTAAAAAATAGACATTTTTAATGTCTGAAAATATTCAGTATGTTTAATATAAAGGTGATTTTCTGTAAGTATGTCTTATTTTATTTTTTTCTCATTCTCCGGATAATCCGGATTGGGTCTGGTCCCAACTAATACGAATTATTTGTACTTACTGTACTTAAAAATTTGCTGAGAATTTTATGAATATTTTAGACATTTAAAAAATAGAAGGTGGTCATAAAAAAACTTGCACGACATATGTTTGCTTGTTTGTTATAATTATGTTTGCTTAAACATAGTGAAAATTAAAATATAATCATTTGTCTTAAAGCGCTCAATATTACATTACATAGGAACTGATTAGGATTTAGGACTACAATATTACACCGGCAATTTTAATCATACGTGCATCGTTCCAACGCCATTTATAGTTTCAATGTGCTGATGAATTTACGCAGGAAAAAAAGGGTGTTGCCATTCGAAAATTTGAATTGTTTTTACACTAACTGTAGCCATGAAAGCTATGTTGTTTTAAATCATCAAAATCTCAAGTGCATACCTTCAAATTACTAAATCTGAAATTTATTTTCGATTGGTTGAGCGATTAGGTCGCTAGGGGTACATACATTGGGGAAGATTCTTTGTCACCACACTGTATAAAATGTACACTGCATAATGCTGCCTACAAAGAAATAAAGCATACTAAATTCTGAATTTTTGTTACTTACTAAATGATCATTAAAGTGTTTACATAAGAAAAGACAAGATTGGGTGCAATCCTATGGGAAATATGCAAGATTTAAAACCCATTTCCTCACTACCCAACCAAATTTGAAATTTGGAATCCATGTTCATTGATTTATGCCTAAGATTTATGTCAGGTAGTTTTTTTTATGCGACTAAAGATTTTTATTTTAGTGCAGTGACAGTTTTTCAGAAATATTTCCATTTTTCAGAAATTGCTTTTTCTGAAGTTAATTATTCTTTAAAACTACTTTTCTACGTGTGATCTTATATTTAAACGTTACCACATTTTTTTATCGAAATAGCTTGAGTATCTTAGCAGTTAATGGGGTTTTCAGTTAAAAAACGCAATTTTTATATGGATAGAAATCCTGGAAAAAAAACAATCATATATGTAACAAGGCCTCATTGTACAATAAATATCCTCAGTTTATGGTTCAATATCCTAAAATTAAACCCTAAGCAAAATGACGAAGTTTTTTTTATGACCACTCTGTATAAAATATATGCTGGATAATAATGCCGACAAAGAAATAAAGCGCACTAAATGCTGATTTTTTTTTTTTTTTTTTTTTTTTTTTTGTCATTTATTACATGATCATTCATAAATTAGTTTTATGAAAAATGACAGCATTAATGCCATGACAAGAATGCATAGTTGTCAACCTGACATCGATTATCCGTAATACGTGCATTAATTTGACCCTGGTTTAATGAGTTTCGAACCAGAATTTTTTCAAAGAAATGAAATTAAGTATGTTCCACTAACAATCCTGAAATTAAATAAAGAAAGATTCACGAAATATATTTTCTGGTTTGAAACGACGTTAACCTGGATCAAACTAAACCAGGTATTACGGAAGATTAGTTGAAAGTTGGCAGCTATGAGAATGGGTACAATCCTATGGGAAATATGCAAGCTTTCAGACCCTACACGAGTCACTGAAAAAGATCTGGGTGATAATATTAAGTCTATGGAGGCGTTATTTTCAAATATCTCGCTCAAACTTTCATACTTTTGAACGATTTTTTGCATAGGATAGCTGAGAACGGCTAATTTTAAGGTTAGTTTTTACTTTTTCGATTTTGGTTTCAGATTTAAAAAAAAAAAAAAAAAAAAAAAAAAAAAAAAAAAAAACTTTAATTTTCGGAACCGATTCTGAAATTAAAACTACCCTTACATAAAACAAATATGAACACATTCAAAAAATTAAAAACTAGCCTTAAAACTAACCGTCCTCAGCTATCCCATGCAAAAAAATCTTTCATAAATACTAAAATTTCAGCGAGATATTTGAAAATAACGCCCTTATAGACTTAATATTATCATCCTGGTCTTTTTCAGTGACTCGTTCAGTGACTCAGTTCTTATCCTTCCTATCTATGTGTTGTAAAAAAATATTGTTGAACTTTCCAAATTTGATTGAACAAATGGATAAGTAATTTTCTCATAGGATAACATGGGATTCAATTTTTTCCTCCCCTACCAGATAAGAGCCCCTTTAGCTATAAGTTTCTGTCATTTCAGCTTCCGTAAAAAAGAAAAAAAACTTCAGCTCCATAAAAGCAATTATTTCATACATCCATTTATAGAATACAAAATGCAAACCTATAGAAAGCTATTTATCTTAATTATTTTTGCTGAAACCAATGCATTAACTGTTAAAAGAGAGAAAAACGGCATATTCGTCAACCCCCCGCTTTTTTTTAAATCAACAAAACATGAATTAAACCAGAAATTTTATTTAATTAATTAAATCAAGTATGTTTCAATTAAGTACCACGGAAAAGGAAGATACATTTCTTAATTGCGTACTATTTACTTACTAATCTTATTTCTTTCAAACTTTTAATAATTTTTCTGATTTAAAGTAAGTTCTTTTGTTTAAAAAAAAGCTGTAGTATTGCAAATATCGGGCTACTACAGGCGACCATTTTTATATTTTGTTCGCACCACTGATTACAAGAAATATATTTTGTAATACATTTATCTTACAAATGTTACCAAAGCTAATTTAAAAAATTTTCTTTTTAAAAAGTGGTGCGAAATAGAATTAAAAAATAGTCGCCTTGGTAGTCTTGCAAATAAATAAAGAAGGGAGAAATTAAACCCTCATCGAATCATTCTTTTTGCAAAAGTAAACCATTTTTTTCTTTTTTGCTAATTATTGATTTAAGATCAATGTAATGAAGTAATACCGGATACATTTCTAATTTCACGAATATTCAATAATATATTAGTATTTCGGAATAGCATTCCATAACTAATACAAAATTATGGAATTTTCAAAATCAATTCTTTCTCATTTAATGTCATTACTATCTCAATACGTTGTAGCTTTTCTCGGAACATTCCCGGAGATTTCTGCATTTGTTTCAGCTCAGATAATTGGCAAATTAAAATCAGAAAATCGATTTACAAAACGAGAGAAATTAGCGTCGCATAAAGCAAGAAACAATTGTGAATTCGGAAACAGAAAGAGGGAATATTAGCGTTTTAAATGTCAAGGGATTTAGGCAGAATTTTAACTGTCGCTCGTATTCTTGTACTTCGTGATTGACCAAATGCAATTTTAAGGATTGTTATGATGATATTTCATGCAGTTTTTTTTATATTGATGATCGCTGTAGTTTTCCGATCTAAAAGTTCTCGTGATTTGCTGATAACACTGAAATAAATTTTTTATTTTATAAGAACTGAACTTATTTTATAAGAACTGAGAAATTTTAAATAACGATATTATATACAAATTGAAACTTTTCTTTCTGAAATAACATAATTGATAAAAAAAAATGCAAATAATTTAATCCTGTATTAACCACTTAATTGGTCAATATTAAAAAAGAAGGAAAAAACCTTTTAAATGACGCCTATTTTTACTTACCCATCATACGTAGTATAGGGTAAGTCTTGCAATCGTTTTGAAAATCGAAAAAAAATTTTTGACGGATTTACACGTTTTAGATAGTGGAGATTCCGAAAAACATGTTTTTAGAAAAAAAATTTTGCCGTCCGTCTGTCTGTCTGTCTGTCTGTCTGTCTGTCTGTAAACGCTCTATCTCTCGAACAAATTGAGATAGAGACTTGAAATTTTGTATGTAGTTAGTATGTAAGAATGGGACGAACCCTATTTAATATCAGCAACCTCGATTATCCGGAACTATTTTTTTCGGACTCTCGAAAAATTCGTTCTGATGAAAGGTATATAAAAATTTTCGAATTTTTTTGTTCTAAGAAATGGACGTAAAAGGCAATAAAATAACACACATTTTGCATATAAAACGAAGTCAATCGGATTATTCGTTGCCGAGATATTCGTAATCTTGTTTTCCACATTCTTCGATTTTTCATGACACTGTATTTTATTCAAATTTCAATTCAGAAGTATATTTTAATTGGAAATGAGACGCTTAATCCGACGCAGTTAATTGTTAGTTAATAGAATTATTATTTTTGGAGTTATAAGGATGTTTCTTTTACGCAGTTCGGTACTATTTGAGTAGTTTGGCGTTTTATGTAATTTGTCGAAATTGGTACATCAGCAGTTCTTTAATATAGCATTACTATGTATATTAACAATATTTAAATTTTGTTTATGAATTGGAATGCATTGTATAAATAGTTTCACATGTTTTATTTTCATATATATATCCATGATGGGTAAGTATTACGGTGGCCCCCAACGACTAGTTTTTTTTTTTTTTTTTTTTTTTTTTTTTTTTTTTTTTTTTTCACGTCTTTTACAGATTTTTAATCTTTTATTACTGGTTTTTCAAAACAGATATTTCTATATCATTGAATCTGAAAAAATGCTCGGATTTTAAATAACACATAGTTTAAATTAAAAAAAAAAAATGTGTTCTTTTGTGTTAACATTCGAAAAATTAAAATATTTCAGAATAGCATTCCACATCTAATACAAAATTGTGGAATTTTCAAAACCAATTCTTCCTCATTTAATATCATTACAATCTCAACATACTGTAGCTTTTCTCGGAACATTCCCAAAGATTTCTGAATTTGCTTCAGCTCAGATAATTGGCGAATTAAAATCAGAAAATCTATTTTCAAAACGAGACAAATTAGCATCGCATAGAGCAAGAAACAGTTGCGAATTCGGAAACAGAAAAAGGGAATATTAGCGTTTTAAAAGTCAAGGGATTTAAGCAGAATTTTGACTGACGCGCATATTCTTGCTCTTCGTGATTTACCAGCTGCTATTTTAAGGTAGGTTATGATTTTATTTCACATAGTTTTTTAATGCGTTCGTAGTTATGTAAATACGTAGCACCTATAGTCGTCATTCAGTCTGATTCTTCATCTGTCTGTCCGTCTGTCCGCATATAACAAAGCAAAAATTACCCAACCAAATAATTTGGAATTTAAAAAATATAATTGCTGCATAGTTTTGCTCGTCATTTAAAATTTTAAGAAAATCCTATGCATAGTTCTGCTTGTCATTTAAAATTTTAGAAAAATCCTATGCATAGTTTAATTACAGGGATAATCAAAAGTATTCCGTTACATTACGGTCAATGCTAAAAAAAATAGTTTTAAGTGCATTTTAATGATATTACACTTTTTCGAACACAATAAAATGGATAGCATCTATGAAGTACATACTATAATATACATTCTATACAATTTATGGTGCAAAGAATATTTGTTATTAATTTACAGGGCTACACAAAAGCATTATATTACATAATGGTACACGGAGAAACACTTTTTGGGATGCGTTTTAATAATATATAACTATTTTACATTTTATGAAATGGATATGCTTTGCGAAGTTTACTACAAATTACTTCTTGTATAATAGAAAGCAGATAGTATTTATAGATGATACAAAAGATTTCGGATACTCTACTCTGTCCGAAGTACTGTATACTATTACAACAAGATCTGAATATTTTGAAAACTTCCTTACAGTATGAATACACCTCATTTGCTACACTTGACGTGCAATATCCAACTCTTTCTTTATGTTGATGACCGCTGTAGTTTTCCGACATAAAATTTCTCCCAATTTGCTGATAACATTGCAATATAATTTTTATTATTTTATACAAACTGAGAAACTAAAAAAAGCAATATTATCTACAAAGTGAATCTTTTTTTTCAGAAATTCCATAATTGAAAAAAAAACCAGTATGAATACACCTCATTTGCTACGCTTGACATGCAATATCCAACTCTTTCTTTATGTTGATGATCGCTGTAATTTTCCGACATAAAATTTCTCCCAATTTGCTGATAACATTGCAATATAATTTTTATTATTTTATACAAACTGAGAAACTAAAAAAAGCAATATTATCTACAAAGTGAATCTTTTCTTTCAGAAATTCCATAATTGAAAAAAAAAAACAGTATGAATACACCTCATTTGCTACGCTTGACATGCAATATCCAACTCTTTCTTTATGTTGATGATCGCTGTAATTTTACGACATAAAAATTCTCCCGATTTGCTGATAACATTGCAATATAATTTTTATTATTTTATAAAAACTGAGAAACTAAAAAAAGCAATATCATCTACAAATTGAATCTTTTCTTTCAGAAATACCATAATTGAAAAAAAAAAAATCGCAAATGATTTAATCTTGGATTAACCACATAACTGATGAATATTTTTGAAAAAAAATTTTTACTGGTGCTTACTTTTTTTTTCATATCTTTCATAGAATTTTTTGATATTTTATTACCGGTTTTTCAGAAAAGATATTTCTGTCTAATTAAATAAGAAAAATGCTCCAGTTAAATTACACAAAGTTTACAATAAAAAATTACTAGTGAAAAAAATAAATCTTAATTGGAATATGGATGCCCGTTCGGGCAAATCAAGACTGGCAAAAATACGTTGCCCGTATGTACTGTCCCGGAGTACAGTGTGAACTGTGAGAAAATTTGTTTCATTTATACTTTCATTCTATGAAAAAAATAAAAATTTCTTAATAATTTTCTGATAGTGTTGCAAGATTTTCGTTTATATATATATATATATATATATATATATATATATATATAGAATGGACGGGTCCTTACTGTAAATAAAAACTATTCTCTGACAGTCACATACATTTATTATCAGACGAACGGGACAAAAACAAACAAACAAAAAATAAAACATCAAATCGCTCTTTGTAGCATTCATAACATTCTTATCAAACGTCAATTCGTCGTAAATATTTTAGCGTTCTTAAAAGATTCGTCTTAAATCTTGCTTTTAAATCGTCGGAATCATAGCGTCGTTAGCCGTCGTCGAAAAACATTCTATTTACATTTTCTTCTTCTCAATCCTGACCACACAGCTTCGATGTTTCCCCGTTTCTACTTTAATCTCGAAGCAAAGTTCGGAGAGTGGTGGAGGGAAATACAGTCCGATTCAGGTGTAACACAGAGTATAGCCCACATGCGAGAGTATATCCCACATGCGGCCGTCCTGACATCTGGAGCTGCCGCAGCGACATGTGATCTTACAGAATCTGAAAAGAAACAAAAACAAAAACAGTAACTGTTCTTAGGGGGGGAAAAATAGAGTTCGTTAGTACACTAGAAAGATCAGTCGTCTTTTTTCTGAAATGGTGTAACATCGAATGAAAATGTTCTTTAAAATCGCTGACTTTTAAAATGTTCACACATACACATTAAAGATAAGGAAAAAAAAAATAAAGTTTCAGTCATCGTCATGCCAAGGCTTCATGTATTCAGCACACGAACTAGTACTGATCGGTCCTTCAGTTGATGAGATTTTCTCTACGTCGTAGGTGTCGTTAGACTTCACTTTGGTTACTTTATATGGACCTAGGAATTTAGATTTCAATTTTAACCCTGGTCCTTGTTGGGTTCTTTTAATAGCTACGAGGTCTCCAAGGTTATATTTCCGGGGTTTCTTACGTCTTAAATTATAATGCTTGCGATTTTCTTGTTGAATTTCCAGGATATTCTTCTTAGCTTCTTTTCGGAGTTCTTCTCTATCTTTCATGAATTGTTCTTAGACTGCGCTGTTTAGGAGTTCAATAATTTGTAAATCTTCTTTCTGTTTCATTTTTGTACCAAATAGTATTTCAAACGGTGTTCTCTTAATGCTTCGTTGGTAAGTTGAATTAATAACTTGCTGAACTT
Source organism: Maratus speculifer (assembly GCA_964019185.1). Lineage (NCBI taxonomy): Eukaryota > Metazoa > Arthropoda > Arachnida > Araneae > Salticidae > Maratus > Maratus speculifer. The sequence goes on from OZ025296.1 coordinate 53,979,355, forward strand.
TAGGAACATATTTAAACCATTTGGTCGGTTCATCTTTGGACATTTTAGAGATTACTGAAATTATGATGGAATTAAGTCGCTCTACTTGACCATTAGCACGAGGAAGGCCAGTTGTAATTGTCTCGTGTTTTATATATTCATTTTGGCAATAATCAGCAAATTCTTTACTTGTAAATGCAGGACCTTTATCGCTAATAATTTTGGAAGGGTTGCCAAAAGTATAACTTTGTTGTTGCAGTTTCGATATAACTTCGGCAGAAGAAGTAGTTTTCCAGGGATATAGCCACACGAATTTGGTAAATGCATCTATTAAGGACAAAATATGTTTATAGTTTTTGTTAGTTGATTCGAGAGGGGAGTCTCGTCTTTGTGTAAGGGATGCAACTCACCTTCTTGTTTCCCACGTTTCCGATTATATAAAAGGAATGTTACACAATTTGCTATAACTTTATCAATCTTATTTGCCATATTAGGGATAAAAAATTCTTCATTAAGGAGTTCTTCACAACGTTTGCGTCCGAAGTGTCCTTTGTCATGAACGTGTTTAATGACGTTTAGATGCATTTCATCCGGCACAACTACCAGATCGTAACCTTTATGATTTTTATAAAGAACGTTATTTTTGAGGAAATAGTTGTCATATGGCTTTGTTTTCAAAATTTCTTTGATGGCCTGTATATGTTCGTCGGTGTTCTGCGATTGTATGATTTTAGAAGTAAAACTATCTTGAATGGTCATACATACAGGATTTCTGCTTAAAGCGTTGACGTGGAGCATACGTGTACCTTGTCTGTGTTCGATTGTATAGTTATAATCAGCTAGCATTAAAGCCCATCGAGCTATCTTGGTGCAAAGATCTTTTTTATTCATAGTTAGGGCAAATGCATTGCAATCTGTGACTATCTTGAAAGGAATACCTAAAATATAAACACGAAATTTTTTAAGAGCCTCGATGACAGCCAAAACTCCTAGTTCATAACTCGAGTATTTACGCTCAGCATCTGTGGTTTTTTTTGCTCATAAAGTAGACAGGGTGAAATTGATTATCAATAGAAGACTTTTGAAGGAGGCCTGCTCCATAACCATCAATAGAAGCATCGCAGTGAACTTCTGTTTCATTACTGGGGTTATAAATGCTTAATACAGGACCTGAAGCAAGAATGTGTTTCAACTGATTAAATGCATTTCGCTGCTGGTCACCGAAGTGAAATTTAGTGTCCTTTCTAAGGAGATCGGTTAAGGGCTTAGCCATTAAAGAATAATCTTGAATAAATTTACGAAAATATGAGGTTAGTCCGACAAATGAATGTACATCTTTTACACTTTTAGGTTCTGGAAAATTTAGAACAGCTTTAGTTTTTGAGGGAGATGGATGCAGTTGACCATTTTTAATGTGATAACCCAAAAAATCAATTTGTCGTTGTAAAAAGTGGCATTTTTTTAGATTCAGTTCTAAACCATATTCGGATGCAGATGTAAGAACGCGTTGTAATTTCTGGAGTCCTTCGGCTTCGTTTTCAGACGGTATTATGAAATCATCCATGTAGACGATAAGTACTTTTTCATTAATGAGATCGCGAAAAACAGTATAGATATATCTCTGAAAAACTAAGGGAGCGTCGCTAAGACCATATATCATGTATAGAAATTCAAATTGACCAGAATGTGTTACAAAAGAAGTGTATTTTCGACTATTTTCGTCTACTTCGACATGAAAAAATGCATTTTTAAGATCAAGAGTAGTAAATACTTTTGCAAAGTGCAACTGATCAATAATGTCATCGATTACTGGGAGGGGGAAACGTTGTTTATGTGTTTTAGCATTTAGCTTTCTATAGTCAACACACAATCTATATGAACCGTCTTTCTTTTTTACGAGGACAATAGGTGATGAAAAATTACTGGTGCTTTTTCGGATAATTCCCTTTTCAAGCCATTCAGAAATTTGTTTTTCGACAAATTCTTTCTCTATAGGAGCTAGGCGTCTGGGAGGACAAGTAACAGGAATTTCGTCTTTCAGATGAATTGATATTGTAACATCGGTAGTCTTTACTTTTCGGGGGGAATAATTTTGAATAAGTTCCGTAATTTTTGAACGTATAGTTTTATCGGTAATATGAGATAAATCAAGATTACTATCGTCTAATACTTGAGCAACATTAATCAGAAAATTATTTGACATATTTTCATTTTGCTTGATTTTTTGCATCGAAATATTATTTTGAGAAACTGTTAAAATACTTTGTTGTATAATATCTGTACCAATAATAAGATCAAAAGATATAGAATAATCTGGTACTACATAAACATTAGTGGTGTAATTAAAATCATCTATCGTAATATCCGTAGAGAAAAAACCCAGGGGTTTGATCATAGTATTTCCTAATCCAGTTAATGTGATTGTTGAATGTTCGAGGTTCGAAACCGTTGGGAGTTTGCGATAAATACTTTCTTTTAACAGACTTCTTTCACTTCCCGTATCGATCAAAGAAAGAACATTTACTGACGAAATAATTACTTGTTTGGTCATAAAAGTATTCGACGTAATGGTGGAAATATTGGATGGTTCAGGCTTATTTCTAGATTTCCTTGGTTGATCACATTGAGCCGACTTATGGCCAAAATTCGAACAATTGAAGCAGCGAGGGCCTTTGTCTTTATGCCTACATTGGCTACTTTTATGGTTGGCTAAACCACAATTAAAGCAGAGAAGATCAGGTTTTGGACGAAAAGATTTCTCTTTCAACGGCATTTCTGGTTTAGATTTACGAAGTTCTCATAGTCATGCCGAATTTTGTCATAAATTTTGAGCTTTTGTTTAAATTCTACTATAGATTGGCAGCCATATAATATTGATTTTCTAAAAACAGGGTCCGGTATACCGTTAATAATATATTGCATCAGTGCTGAATCTTCGATGTTACCGCGCGAACATAATTGTTTCATTACGAGAAAATATTCTTCAAGGGATTCATTTTCTTGTAATTTTCGTTTATTTAACATGTCATGTAACTCAGCAGAATTATAAGTAATGCCAAATTCTGAAATTAAAAGTTGTTTAAGTTTTTCGTACGAGTTAATGTGAAATTCTGTTTGTACTAACAGCTGGGCTTTTCCTCGTCAGGATCGTTTAGCAAAAACAAATTTATGAAATTCTGATAAATTGAGCATGCTAGCGACATCGTCAAAATTACTTAACCAAATATTTATATCTTGAAAAGAACTACCATCAAAAGGCGGTATAACGCTTTCAACATCATTAAAATTAATAGTAGATGGCAAAAAACTTTGAACTGGAAATTGCTTATTTTTATCAAAATTTGATGATTCAGTATTACTTGCAGTGTCTTTATTCAATGTGGTATTATGTGAAGATATTTCAGGTTCCGAATCGGTATCACTTTCGTTTTGGATAATGTTAGCTTGGAGTGAATTCAAGTCTGAAAGATATGTGACTAATCTGGTTGCATGTTCAGTTAAAGAACCTTCGTTAGAAATGCAGAGTAAATTATAAATTGTGATTAAATCGTTTAAAGAAAAATCTGCTTGAATTTTCGTAAATTTATTTTTGAATTCAGTGCTGGTCGTTTCGAAATCGAAACCAGTGAAGTCACGAATTCTTTTTCGATTTGATCGATCACCATCAGTGTCGAACAATAATTTATGAAGGAGTTTTATTTTATTAGTACGTTCATTTTTAAATGCAAGTTCCAGTTCTTTGATGTCGACTAGCTTCATAGTAAATATAAAATATGGAATAATTAACTCACTCGTAAAATGATATCCGACTTGAATCTGAAGAAAACAAATAGTTCATAACAATGAGAAAAAATGTTAAGTGGGCACTTCTGGCACCACTTTATAGGATGGACGAGTCCTTACTGTAAATAAAAACTATTCTCTGACAGTCACATACATTTATTATCAGACGAACGGGACAAAAACAAACAAACAAAAAATAAAACATCAAATCGCTCTTTGTAACATTCATAACATTCTTATCAAACGTCAATTCGTCGTAAATATTTTAGCGTTCTTAAAAGATTCGTCTTAAATCTTGCTTTTAAATCGTCGGAATCATAGCGTCGTTAGCCGTCGTCGAAAAACATTCTATTTACATTTTCTTCTTCTCAATCCTGACCACACAGCTTCGATGTTTCCCCGTTTCTACTTTAATGTCGAAGCAGAGTTCGGAGAGTGGTGGAGGGAAATACAGTCCGATTCAGGTGTAACACAGAGTGTAGCCCACATGCGAGAGTATATCCCACATATATATATATAATATTCTGTATACACTCCTTTTTCGTATATTAAGGCGGGCCATAGACCTTTATTTGAGCAAAATTCGATCCAAAAATTGATGAAAACTGTACAATGGCTAATCCTAGACCATCCCAAACATGTTTGATAGGATTGAGGTCCGCAGACATCGAGAGATATTTCATATGGCAAATATTATCTTCTTTAAGAAAATCAATAGTATCATGTCTGTTTTCCTTCGCATTATCGTAAAAATAATCCTTGCAGTGGCCTAACCAATGTGAGTGCCCGATTGCTCTGAATATTAGTAATTTTTTAAAGTTCTGTTCGCCTTTTCTAATTGGAAAATATTTTGTTATGAATGAAGGAGAAGAAAACCTTACAATATTACTGGTTTGGAGTACCCAAACTTGTTAAGACACTCCCTTGTCTGGGGCGGCATAATGTTAGGCAGTTGTACCCCAACGCACGTCTTCAATGCGGGTTTCGTTAATGTACATCGTTATATAGTCCAAGAGCCGACAGCACAAAAACCTATGTCATCGAGCACAAGGAAAAAAAAAACTTCATTTTCTGGAAGATTAGTAATAGGGGAATCTAATGATCCATGTCTGCCGGAATTGAAGTGGTGCATAAGCCAAAAATTAACCCACTACTGGTTCACTCGTAGGTTTAAGACTGTGTTTTCCTGCTCCCAATTTTAACTGTTTTCATACCTTTGTTTGTAGAAAAGCACAATAATGAGCCTACGAATGAACCCCTAGTGGTATTAATTTTTGGCTTATGCATCATTTCACTTCCGACATAGATCATTAGATTCCCCTGTTTCAACTCTTCCATAAAATAAAAGTTTTTTACTTGTGCTCGATGACATAGGTTTTTGTGCTATCGGCTCTTGGCTCTTGGACTTATAGTTCAATAACTGCACAAAATCCTATGTCATCGAGCAAAAGAAAAAATTCTTTATTACATGGAAGAGTAGCAATAGAGAAATATAATGATCCATGTCTGCTGGAAGCGAAGTGGTGCATAATCCAGAAACGAATACCATTAGTGGTTGACTCGTAGGCTTAGCATTGTGTTTTCCTGCATCCAGATTTCCATGTTTTCATACTTTTGATTGTAGGACAAACACAATGCTAAACCTACGAGTCAATCACTAGTGGTATCAATTTTTGGCTTATGCAGCACTTCACTTCCGGCAGACATGGATCATTAGATTCCTCTATTACTACTACTCCATAAAATAAAGGATCTTTTCTTGCGCTCGATGGCGTTTTGTACGGTCGGCTCTTGGACTACAACAGGCATGATGCTCGCTTGAAGCCTATGTGAGGTTGTTCCGTAATGCTATATGTTTCACGTTTATGGATGATAATGCAAAGCCACACAGAGCTCAAGTTGTTGATGATTTTCTTGGAGAAGAGAATATTCGTTGTATGAATTGGCCTCGAGATCTCCGGACCTCAATCCTATTGAACATGCTTGGAATGTTCTAGGAAAAGCCATTGCAGAGCTTAACTCCCCCCCCCCCCCCTCCTGTCCGAGAAACCACGAGGAATCAAAAGCCGCGCTTTTGAACGAATGAGCTTTGTCGCCACAAACATTTATTGACACCCTTACAAGTAGTATGAGAGCTCGTAGTGAGGCTTGCACAGCAGTGCACGATGGTCATACTCCATATTAGAAAGACTTTTCTCGTGATAAATGCTTTATCTTTTATTCATGATTTAACACTTTTTGATATACCCTATATCTTAATAGACAATTAAAACCTGTTCGATATTTTTATGTTGCTATGATCTTTCGCCCATTGTAATATAACTCTGTGCTAAATTTCGTGACAACAAAGTGAATAATTCTTTAGTTTTCACAGATTTTGTGTTTGTGACATTAAATTTTGGACATGAGTGTACCTTAATCTCCTCAGTCCTGATGTCGCCTGAAAGCGACACTAAAAATCACCCTTTAAATTAATTTTAATGCTTTTAGAATTGTTAAAATTACATCTAAACATTTTAAATAAATGTGTGCATATTAGAAGATTTGATATATTAGATTCTTGTATCTTTGGAGATGTTTTATAATAACTTTAAATGGGTTTTTGTAGTGCCACGTTAAATCTGTCTCAGGACTGAGAACGTTAAAGGAGATATTTCATTCCGATATGATCTTTTATTATTATTATTATTAACACTCGGCATTCCGTTGTCTCCGCGGCGGTGACATCATCTTTCCTACCAAAATTTGTTTTTGGCACCAGTAATAAAGGAAGATAAATTTTTTCTTTATTTAAGCAGATAATTTTTGAAATTGTCTACTTCAAGGAAAGTTCTTTTAAAAAAGTGGTGCTACCGAATTAAATTTGTGTAAGAGGCACCGGTGTCCGAAGGGTTAAAGTTCTTTGCCAAATCCTTACGCTTTGGGCAAAAGCATGAAGAAGAAAGAATAATATATATGCTTTTTTTCCCTAGAAATTGTTTCCTTACAAATGCTTGACTCTAGCTCCCCGTCTCGCTATTTTTATGTCGCTTTTACTGAGATTTGATTTTACATGATGTCTGTCTCTCCCATTTGAATCCAGGAGGGGGAGGCGATTCAATTTATGAAAAACAGGAAAAGAACAGAACGTCATTCCTTTCGGGACTAAGAACAGGCATTTTTACAAGGCTGAAAATAAATTGATTCAAAGTTAAACAACTGTTTAGACAAGAAATACCAAATGTTTTCTTGTTTTAAAAATCCCTAGAATTTTTGTTGTTGTTGTTGTTTGTTTGTTTGAAATGGCGAAATGTAATAAAGGGCTGGGAAATCTGTAATTAATATAGACTATCATTTTTTTTTTTTTTTTTTTTTTTTTTTTGCACGTATTTATATAATGTTAGAAAAATATATAAAATATATTTGTTAAATTTTAGAAAACATTAACGTTAGCTTCAATAGATTACCTTAATTTACTGCGTATAATCCGCGGATCAAACAATTATTTTTGGATCCAGAAATTGTATTTGGTGACAGAAGACAAATAAAAACGGCGATCTAACAAGTTACTTTTCTTTTTAAACAAATTCTGGGTCGAAAAATAATTGTTTGATCAGCGGATTATACGCAGGAAATTACGGTAAATTAACATTCCCAGACATTCTCTTACTATGATTTTGAAGATCAAGTACCGTGTTATTATGTTGTAATTTTTTTTTCCTATTATGATAACGAGGTACAACCCGTCGAAATTTGACGAAAGAAAACGTTTGAGAAAGAACTGTTCCATTCTTTTGTAATAAATCTACAGAACAAGTAATGCATCTTATATTGGCTAGTGTAACTCTCAAATAAATGTTATTTTAACCTAAATTTTAAAAAGTACTATTTGTGAAAAATATAGTTGTCCAAATTATAAAAATGAAACTTTAATCGCATACGTAATCAGTAAAAATGCAATAACGATCAATTATTATGACGAAGTCGTCAGTTGAGGCTCTTATATATTTGGTATTCCTGAATGAAAAGAACAAAATTTATTCCACTTTGACAAAATCAGAGAAGTTTTTCCCATGAAATCTAAACCCGAAATCAATTTCAATTTTTCAAAATGTACATACTCACTTCTCATATCCGTATTCACCATGTTTTTTTTTTTTTTTTTTTTTTTTTTTTTTTTTTTTTTTTTTTAATGGCATGTTAAATTTAACATTTTCAAATCATTTTCACTCAAAACTCCGTTCATAATTTTCAACATCTTCGGATGTGAACAGTTGCATTCTTAACTTCAGACACTAATTTCAATAAGAGTAAACTTTGCCGTAATTTTTTTAGACGCATTTGTGTTAAAATATTTCGAATTATCTATAAAATTGATCGATTTCTTTTAAATGTGCCATCCTTTTCACTTACTTAGGTATTTTGCATAGTGCCTCCAATTTAGTATCAGTACACATACAAAAGGGAAAAAGATATGGAAACTTTATAAGACAAAATACGTTCTTTCATAAGCGATAACGTTATTTTCAGTTCAGGCACATCTACAAATAAACAGCTCCCCCCCCCCCTCTTCCCCCCAAAAAATGCAAATTTGGTTCCATAGAAAAAAAACGCGTTTTTTTCTACAAAATGACGTCATTTGAATCCGCTAAAGCATTGCACTTTTACGCCACAGTCTTAAATAACATCTATAGACAAGTATGCAAATGACGTCATTATCGCAAAATAATACACAAACTCAGCTAAAAATAATATCGCCATTCAAGAAGCTAGGCAAAACTAACCAGGTATCTATGATACACAGGTCTTGTTTGTTTATAATAGCTTCATGTTTTATCAGAAATCATTTATGAAAAATATTTTTTTTTTATTGTGAAAAAACACAAATAAACAAAAATGCTTTCTTTCAGCTTTCTGAGATGAATTAAGTAAACGTGGAATAAAGTCACACAAAAACACTTTGTAAAGAGAAAGTGTTGCACCTTTTGTAAAGTAATTTTGTAATAAACTAAGAAACATTTAATTATTGATTAAAAACGAAATAAAACCAAAATGCACCTGATTTTATTTCCGACCACATTCTTCACATGGCAGGTATTTTAATTTCATTTTTTTTTTTTTCGGTTTTTCGAGAAAATTATAGAAATGGGTCTTTTCTGTTGCTACAATTACAAAATTGGTACTAAAAACTATAAAAAAAATTAATATCTCAAAAATAAAATGAGATACATCTTTCAAATAAACTGCATTTAAAAGTACATTTTTTCCCCTATACGATGATGTAAAAATTAAAAATGTGCGATGCTTACAAGTTTAAAAATCTACTGTAGCAAAAATTGCAAATCCGAAATTTCATTTCAAATTTCAAAGTATTGCCATTCGCAAAATGACGTATGCGTTGCGCACAGATACGTTTGACTTTTATTATACAGATAGCTAGATAACAGCAAAACTGCCAAGTCCCCAGCTTCTTGAATACCAGTAGTTTAAATGGAAAAAATCCTTTATTAAATTGGAACACTTCGGTACCGTAATTTTTTGCGTGTAATCCGCGGATCAAACAATTATTTTTCGACCCAGAATTTGTTTAAAAAGAAAAGAACTTCTCAGATCGCCGTAAATATTTGTCTTTAATCTCCAAATGCAGTTTCTGGGTCCAAAAATAATTGTTTGATCCGCGGATTATACGCAGGAAATTACGGTAATTTAAAAGAACACTAGTTTCTGCAAGATAGTACCAAATTTACTTGGTAGCTCAGCAAGTACTATAAAACTTGATATGTTTTTAGTTATAATTGTTTTTTGTTAGTTTTTTTGGTACTAGGAAATTTCCCTTTTCTTTGTTTAATTAAAAGAAAAATGCAAATCCGTTAACCCCTACTCGGGCAAAGCAGTTCTGTGGCTGAAATGTCGAAAATATTGATTCCCACCAGAATTTAGGAAAAATCTGTTTTACACTTATATAGCAAGAATTTGTTATTTAGTTACATTCCTGCTAAGATCATGAAAATGTACTGAAGCTGTGAACTATTTTAATGTTTATTCTATTTATGTCTACATTAAATGTTTTGCACCAAGAGTTTTTTTATTACTTTATATTCCTTGAATATAGCAACAGATGTGTGCCAAAACTCTCGAAGACTTTAATGCTTCATGTTATTTAATACTTGGACGACTTGGACGAGATAATTGTCAGAGTGCCTGGAGAGATCAACTCCTTACCTCTAGTAGAGAAATGATGCATGGAACAATTCAAGTCATAGCCAAAGTCTGACAAACATAACGTCAGAAACAAGGGGGGGGGGAAGCCGGGTCCCAAAAAACAAAGGCACATTAAGGGCACCATACAAAAAATAAATAAATAAATAAAATAAAATAGATAAGAGTATAAGAGAAATAAAAATATTTACAAATATTTACAAAAGTATTTACAAAATAAAGACTAGGAGATGGTGAACGTTCAGGAAGGAAAACCCTATCAATGAGATAAAAACTAGGAAAAATTATCCTGGGTCGATGTTTTCAGGGAGACGTAGCGTTGCTCGTGGTCGTCTCCAACGAGCATTTGCATCATAATTAGAAATGTTATGCAAAGCAGGATTTGGGATAGAAGGAATGTTGTCAAAAAACTTTATGGCTTGATTTTTGATAACAGAACGAATAGGAGGAATATTAAGGTCTGAATGGATAACAGTATTTCTGCGATACCAAGGAGAGTGAACAATACCACGGAGAGTCTTGTTTTGAACCACTTGAATTTTTTGCAGATTGGTTTTAGCCGCTGAACCCCAGATCTGAGCGCAATAAAGAAGAATGGGACGAAGTACTGTTTTGTATAACAGTACCTTATTGCTCATACTCATCTCATGACTGTACAGGAGATGGGCGAGGTCTTTTTTTGCTTTGTAGAATTTCTGGACGGTATAGTCGATTTGCTTGCGCCAAGTGAGAGTGCTGTCCAGGAATATGCCCAGATATTTTACCTCCCGTCCGAAGGTAATGAAGGCGCCATCAAGAAAGAGAGGAGGAGGAGTGGAGCGGTTACGAGTAAAAATAACTGCTTGCGATTTATTAGAGTTAATTTTAATTCGCCATTTGGTGAAGAAGCATTCAAGTTTACGTATGTGTTGTTGTAGATACTCGTGCATAATAAAAAGATTTTTATCACGAGCCATCACAGTTGTATCGTCCGCATAAATAGCCAACAACGTGTGTGGAGAAGTGGGAATGTCATAGATATAAGCTTTGTAAAGCCAGGGGCCTAATTTGGAGCCTTGTGGCACGCCCGCATTAATTGGACGAGGAGTGGAAAGGATGTTGGCATAGCGAACGCAGAATGTTCTGCCACGAAGGTAATTAAGGGTAAAGCGCACATGCGCAGTGGGAACTTTTAACTTTAAGAGCTTGTAAATAAGGCCAGATAGCCAAACTGTGTCAAAAGCCTTCGCGACATCAATAAAAAGAGAGCCAACATACTCAGAATTGTCAAATCCATCATGAATGAATTCAACCACCCTAAGCAGTTGGTGTGCAGTGGAGTGTTTGGGCCTGAAGCCAAATTGTTCAGGTATGTCAGGTAAAAAATTTTGAAGGCGAGTAAGAAAAATATGCTCAGTAAGTTTACCAAGGACAGGAAGCAAGCTAATGGGTCTGTAACTCCTAGCCATAGAAGGGTCTTCTCCAGGTTTCTTAATCGGAACAATAACAGCCTTTTTCCATTCATCTGGGAAATAATGAAAATTAAAGCAAGCATTGATCAGAGTGGCTAGATAACCAGCATACTGAAGAGGGAGATTTTTGATGGCCGCATTAGTAATCCCATCATGCCCAGGGGCCTTTTTGTTGGGTAGATTTTTAATCACCGCTATGACTTCTTTAGGGTTGGTCGGTTCAATTGATCTGACAGGCTCACGGGCCAAAAATCTGCCAATAACATGGTCAACCCGATCTATAGTGTCTGCATTAAAGACATCACTATGCGGTTGAAATTGACCTTCATACTGATCAGCAAGCACCTCCACTTTTTCACTGTCGAGGCATTTGTGTCCAGCATCCGTATGGAGTGGGGGGATAGGGGTAAAGGGTTTTCTAACTCTTTTCAAATAATTCCAAATAGAATTATCCGTCGGAGTCAGGGAGGTAATAAAGTCAGTCCATTTATTGGATTTAAAATTTTTGATATCTCTTTTAATAATAGCATTAAGGTGGTTCATATCTGCACGGACGCTGGGGTCCCTGTTGGCTTGCCAAGTGCGTCGGAGGCTATTACGCTGCCTAATTTTGATTTTAATATCTCTAGGGAGAGATTGATAATTTTGTTGTGCCTGGTGACATTTGGATGCCTCCAGAGAATTTTGAATTAATTTAGTAAGGTTAGTGACAGCCAAATTTATATCCTCGACAGAATTGAGTTCGTCGAAAGGAGGGGGGGCATCATTGATTTTATTGATATAGTAATGCCAATCATAAACAAAGGGGGTAAGAAGGGAAGGGAGAACGGGATTACAATCAATGTTAATTTGGATAGGGAGGTGATCCGATGCGAGAGCCGAAATAGGTCATCGCTTTTCTTCAAAATATTAAATTTTTATCTACATCAAAGAATTGGTAATAAAAATTTAATCCAAAAAACATGAAAAAAAATATGCATACAGGAATTATTAAACCTTTACAAAGAAAGCCGACGAAATGTATGCATCAGTTATAGACAGTGTATATTTATGTAAAAGAAAATGAACGATTAAGTCGAAGTCGGCAAAAAAAAAAAAAAAAAAAAAAAAATATGAAGTTAAAATACGTTTGAAGAGAAACTAAGATAAAAACAATAAATTTACAACAGAAACCAATTTCCGCATAATGAATCGCCTTCAATCACAGTCTTTAACGATACGGTTCGGTGACCACAACAAACTACTTAATGCGATCAAATCGAGAACTATTACAACTAAAAAATACAAAAAAAGAATAAAATAAAGGCCTCAACAAATAAAGATAACTCATCTAACAAATGCTGGCCTTTGCGGAGACCCCGGTGGTGTCTTTCAACCCCTTTTTTTTTTACCATTCAACAGTTTGACCTACGCGAGTGTCTTTGACCGCTGTCTTGAAATTCCAAACAACCCTTCTACACCAAATATCGGCGGTAGGGGGTGGGACTGAAACCAGTTATGTAACCGAGCATCCGGGACTCCCTACAAAGAGCACGTGGTGATTTTGGGAATGTTTTGCTATGATTTTTGTTTTCGTGAATAAGTAGTTTGCGGTAAGATTGCATGGGAGATCGGTTTTACTTGTAAACACGCTTTTAATGAAAATAGCAAGATGAGATTTATGTTCTGGAAGCCGAAAAAGATAAGAATTTTTGTTTGAGATCACGAAGATACTTTCTTGCTTTGTATCAAAAAAAGGGGTAATAATGCGGGTAAAGTTACATGCATTAAGCTTTGAATATTAATTAATGACTGCCTTTAAAGCAACGCTTACAATATGGAGATTTAACTGATACTTTAATGCATACATTAATGGATAAAGCAAGTAAAAAAGTATATGGCTTGGTTTAGTTATTTTTAATATTTGTATCTTGCGGGCCATGGGAAATTTTTGTAGATGTTACACTTTTACATAGGAGGTCGTTGCTCTTTTCTGATAAAGTTAAGGTTAAAAAGTGCTCTTAGATATTTGCGTAAATGAATACAAGGCTCAGAGTGCTTTTTTTCAATAAATTAATTCAGCTAAATACCAAATCCGATATATTTTTGGGTCGTTCAGAAAGTCCTGTCCGTTTAGGAAATAAATTCGAGCAGGAAAATTCTGCCCCTTAATTGCTAAAAATTGGATATCTGAAACAATATGTAATTAACCTCTTCAGACCCGAGGTGCACATTTGTGTACCTCTGATTTCAACTGCGTATCTCACTTAATATTTGAAATTTTTTTACTGAGACGAATGGATGTTATTTGTGTACGTTAGCTTTTTCTAGTTTCAGCAAGAAATGGCGCTAGCAATCTTAACCCATTAGTGCCTAGCGTCCCATTTTTGGAACAGTTTTAAAATATTCAAATAAACGCATTTCACACCAGTAAAATTGAAGGATAAACAAATACTTATTTTCTTGAGACAAAGTCCTTGATAAATTAAGATAAAAGTTATTCTTGCTTTAAAAGTGGTGGGAAAATGCAAAATTTGAATTTTAACGAAGAAAATAATTCAGGCATTAATGTGTTAATTCATATGATTTTGGAGGAGAAAAACGAGCAATGGCGAAAAATATAAAATGTCGAAAAAGTAACTACATTTTTATAATTAGAAAATTAATATTTATTCATAATAATTTTTAAGAATGCTTCTAAACTCTTCAGTAATGTATAAATCATTTGAATTTTTTTAGCTCGATCATAATATCTATTTAAATTAGTTGTAATTTGTAAGGTACACATATGTGCACCGCCGGTTTCAATTCTGTGTTTTTGGAAAGAAGTCATCTCACACGAAAAAATTGTACTGAATGATATTTAATTGGTGCAGTGCTAAACTTGTGGAATTATTTAAAAAATATACTTAATTATAAAAAAGAATTCATTTTGTTGATGTTTTAAATTAAACATTAATTTTTAGAAATCATAATTATTATATCTTTGTAAGAGTAAATACTCTGATGAGGCCAATGGTGATGGTGAGTCTTCTGGCAAAAAAAAAAAAAAAAAAAAAAAAAAAAATTAGATGATACAGATATAACTATTGAAGATATTGCTCTAGGATCTATCTCAAATCCATGTAACAATAAAGTTTAACTTAAAAAGCCTTTGTTATGGAAAGCTGAAAATAAGTAAATTTTTAAAACTTGTGTTACAACACAGTAGAACAATAATGCTGAGAATAAAACTTTATATTTTCGCAAACATTTATTTAATATTTTTTCTTCTAATAGTATTCCGAGGATCATTGATTGATGAGGATTATCTAAAAGCAGATTTTCCAGCATCGTAAATCCTTTTGAATCATTTCTAGATTAGTTAAATGAAGATTTTGGGGAAAAAGTTTCAAATAAAACCAATTCCGTTCAAACAATTCCGATTCCGTTATATTCTGTTCAAACACGAAACCGTCGCTCAATAAATGCATCTAAATATGAAATTATAAAAATTGCAGGCGTACACATACACATGAGAACTTTAATATATCTCCAAGCAAGCTTCTATTGGCAAAAAGACTTGTCAGTACTTAGAATTGCAGCTACTATGTCACGTGTTCGATTTTTTGATATTAGAAAATTTTTTCATTTTGCAGATAAATCAAATGATCTTTAAGCAGATGACAAATTATGGAAAATTAAATCTAATCTTGAATGCAGTAAGAATTAAATGTTTGTCCCTGCCCAAGCCAAAACCTTTATCACTAGATGAACAAAGATCACTAGATCCCATTTGCTGGACGTTGTGATCTAGACATTATGTGTCGTTAAAACCTAATCCGTTGAGATTAAAAAACTTTATTTTATCCGCCAGGGATGACCATGCCAAATATATCATGGAAAAGAAATAGTACCAGCTGATGATTCAAAATAATTATGATTAGGTATAGGTGGAGGCATTGTCAAATTGTTTTTTAAATTTATACCAATAGACAACACACGGGTGATTTACTAGGACAGTTTTTTTACTGGTGTAAAATGAGTCGACTTTTTATTGAGGAACAATATCTACCAAACTGGAATGATTATGAACAAAAGACTTGGAGGAACAGATAAAAAAAAAAAAAAATCAATGATCGAGATTTGTAACGCGGTGAGTGGTATGAGAGACTAAGGGAAGGGAAGGATATGTGTATACTAAATTGGTAAAATAGCAAAGGTGTAACTTTGCTTTCGACTTGCATCTATAGCAATCCCGAGAGGAGTTGTGTTAGGTGATCTAAAGATCAAAAATGTAAAATTAATGTAACACAACCTGCAATTGTGAATACAAAACGTGTATGGGTGGTGCAGATTTAAAGGATAAGTGTTTAGCTTACTACCGTTGTTCTATTCATACGTAAAAGTAGTCAACAAGAGTTTTTATACATTTTATAGATTTGATTATTTCCATTTGTTGGATAATGTATATCGGAAATTGCAAAACAGGTGAAGTTCCTCGAAAAGACAGATTGTCTCTCCTGCGGTATTTTTAGAGATTGCATAAGTATTGGTGAAATATAAGAGTAAGTGAAGAACAACGACCATGGAAACCACGCAAAATTTATTCATTTGAAAACGATTTTGAAGACAATTCCGCAAATATATCACAGCGAAAACAACGTAAGGGTATTTAAAAGCCAATTTACTACATTAGATATGATAAAATTGAACAGTTTCCTCGTTCAACAAATGGTAACTTTGCTTCAAAATGTAAGTATGAAGGCTGCAAATCTAAAACAAGGGTTATTTGTACAAATTGCAATATATCTCTATATATATATAAAAAATTTTTTTTTTGAAAATAGATCGTAAAATAAGCTTATATGTATCAATTGTCCACCAAATTTCTCGTTTAAATAATTTTTTGAAAAATGGAGGGTGTTTTTGCAGTATGAACCCGAGGTGCACATATGTGTACCTACTAGTAAATATAAACTAATAATAATTATTTTACTTTTCATTACAAAATTATGTTTCTATACGTATAAATAGATGGAACAAAGTGTTAAATAATTTTTACGATGGCTTAAAATGTGTCAGGTCTGAAGAGGTTAAATTTTAGAAGAATTAATTTTTCCAAACTGACAGAACTTTCCGAACGACCCAACAATTATAAATAATTTATATATTTTCATTTCGTATGCGTAAATTATTACAATTTTTTAAATTTTGCATATTCCTTTATCTACAAATATACATCATAATCTGTAAATATAATTATTTTCATCGTATTTCAAGATATCATGATTGAATTTCTGATAGTCAAAGACAAGAATTCGTCTATCCGAAACGAACGGAAGTCCATTATAACAGGAGTTCATAAATATGATGTTTTACATTACAGTAAAAAATACTTATTATGCACATATATATTGCGATATGATTAAATTTTTGTTTTCTCAAATCATTTAGCGGTATTTTACTAAAAATACTAAAGTAACAACAGTAAAAAAGAATATACAGTGGCTTGACTGGGAGGAGCACCCAAAGCCTATAATATTCTAAGGTTTTCTTCTCCTTGATTAATAGCAGAAAATTTTATGATTAGATTAGGCGAATAGAACTTAAAAAAAATTACCGGTATTCGGAGCACAAGGACACCCATTCCGGTTAAATCACTGATGTAGAAAATCAAATTGCAGAAGTTATATATATATATATATATATATATATATATATATATATATATATATATATATATATATATATATATATATATATATATTAAACTCTAGTTTACATGGAACCATAATTACATGGTTACTTGAAGATGTAAAATGGTAGTACATGAAAGAAAACAATCAAGAGTACATAATGGGCTATCAATAATAATAATAATAATAATCTTTATTTTATTTCATTGATTAGTGAACTTCTATGATGTCAGAGGCGAGATTTCTAAAAATAGAATTAAAAAAAAATCATCTTAAAAATACAATTTAAAAAAATAGAGGAGTTTGTTGTCCTGACGAGCATCTGTCATCTTGACGAATGAATTCTTAAATTGTATATGTTAAACGATGCTTGTTACATGCTTAATGCATGTAACAGACATCGTTTAACACATATAGACCTATAGACCTTAATTGGGATTTTGTTTTTGTATATAATGATGAGAAATCCATTTTAAAAGGAGTCATCTTCACGGAAGCTCACTGTATCTTTAAATGTCACGTTTAAAGCAAGCAGCCCCGACTATGTCATCGAGTTACGGGTTAAAATTAAGATGAACGACGAGACTATTAGCAATAGATGAAATAATGACTGATCTACCTCATGGATCCTTTGCTACAATATGAGCTACGACCGGTGCGAATTTCGTATTTTAGACGTAAAAATCACATGATCGAGTGACGAGATGAAAATGATGCCAAATTAAATCTCAGACAATGTATTTATTTCATTATATTTCAGTCTGCCCTGGTATATCCCGGTAGGAAACCTGACAAACCTTAATTTATGTGAGAAATTGTCATCATACAGTACTACTGAGGTACTATAAACATAATACATCACAATATATTGCCCCATATAATTTAACGTAATCGAGTTTCAAGATGAGTTAGACATGTAAGCATGGATTATTAAGAGTATTTTCAATAATGACTAATTTGATTATATTGGTTTGAAAGAGATATCTTTGCTGCATTGCCAGTGGGTTACTTAATTTTTAAATTCAGATTTCTTGATTCGCACTCCTTCTTTGAAATAGTAAAATTCGGCTTATTTAATTAAAGCGAAAACAACCGGAATTTTTATAATGCAGAAAAGTGGTGTCAATCATGAAGTCTAAATTTTAATTCCTTTAGAGGCAAACAATGTCACTGTAACATTGACTTCGCGCCGGAAAAATCGAAAAATTATACTTTATAATATTAAAAGGCAATTTTTCAGCATTTTGCCGCCAAAGTTAAATGTATAAAATTAAAAAATTTTCTGGCTTGAAACTCTTTTTTTTTTAGGGAGGATAACATATATCCCATTGCCCCTCAAAGGGTTAAAAGAGTGCCCACTAACTGAACTGTATTTAGGTACAAAAACAAAACAGGGCACCAATTTGCCATTTTGAGGGTACGATCAATATCAAAGAGTTTTATGTGAAATTTTATTTCATTAAAACTACAAATTAGTACATTATAAATATTTCAATGATATCTCGTGATATCTTGATGAGATTTAAATAGAGCTGGACGCCAATTACTCATTTTTTATGATAATCATCGAGTTACAGCATAAAATTATAACACATTAAAGATACTGATTAGTACAATATACACTCATGTCCATAAATTAAGGATAATGACAGTTCCAGCAAATAAAGGTACGGAAACAAAACAGACGTGATTTATTCGTCAAGCCCATTTATTAAACAAAAGAAAAATAACAAAAAACATGGTATATATATACATTAATAAAATCTACGATTATTGCTCTCTAAAGCAATTACAAAAAATACTCCCTATAAAAAAACTTAACATTATATGGTTGGTATTACGGTTAATAAATTGTATGTCTCCAAGACGATGAAATACAGTCTGCACAACGCCTATGCATGCTGAGTATCAAATTATCAAGCTGATCTTGGGGAAGATTACTCCACTCAGCAAGCAGTACTCTCCGAAGTTCTGGCGCACATTTAGCAGGTGTTGACGGGCTTCAGCCCGTCGGCCAAGCGTATCCCATACATGCTCTATCGGATTCAAGTCTGGCGAGAATGCTGGCCATTCCATACGGGTGATATCCTAAGCTTGAAGGCATTCATTTACGATGTTTGCTCTGTGAGGACGGGCTTTATCATCCATAAACATAAACTTTGAGCCCAAGGCACCCCTAAAAAACGTACATGTTGTTGCAGAATGATGTCCGGATAAATTTGGCTTGTCATAGTTCCAGTTTGGATATGTAGATCTGTTCTGGAGCCCAGTATAAGTCCACCCCAAATGAGCAATCTTGCACCACCGTGACGATGTCGTTTAATGATGTAGCCTTGGTGGTAACGGGTGCCTGGCGTTCTCCATATGAAAGTCCGACGTGAATCACACTGAAAACTAAACCTGGACTCGTCGGAAAACATTACCCAAGCTCACTGTGACGATGTCCACATTGCATGCTCTCTACTCCAGGCTAATCACAGGCCACAGTGAGTTGCCGTGAGCGGAAGACATCTAACAGGTCTGTGAGCATACATACCAATATTTCTCAACCGTCTGTACACGGTTTTCCTTGAAACAGTCGTACCCGTGGCTGAAGCTAGATGACGAGACAGGTCTGATGCTGTGTTCCGTCTGTTTCTTTTGGCAGTTACGGCCAAATAACGGTCTTCATTCGTGGTTGTAACTCGGGAACGAACTCTACTGTAATGTCTACTGACATTTCCATCATCTGGGAATCGTTGCCAAAGTCACTTTGGGTAATTCCAAGTTCCTCGGATACTTCCATCTGAGTACGTATATATATATATATATCTTTTAATAATTACAGCGATGGAGCTTATTGCAATATAATTGAAATGAAAAATGTAGCAACGTTAAAAGCACCAATTATATTAAATTACAGCATGCCGATTTTGGTAGCATATAGCTTACCGCCTTCAGTGCTAAGGATGCCGAAAAGTTTCTCACATATATAGGAGATATGGAAGATTCAAGTTGAAGTTTTAATAAATAATAAGAAAATACAGAATCGCAAGTAATAGCCAATAGGGAAAAGGATTAGAAATGGGACCGAAGGAGAGAGAAATACATAGAAGAAAAAATCTATTACGAGGTTTTTAAGTAATATTTCCAGTAATTTGATAATGGGGGAATGACGTATTCGCAATATCGCAATTAACAATATTGTCAAAACTTTTGCGAAACATTGCTGAGAGATAAATCATATTTTTGATTTCAGATCGGTTAAAATTACCTCTAAACCTACTTCTGGTCATGAACTTAACTTCCTTGAAGCATTTCATATTTGTAAAAGTTTTGACAATGCTGTTAATTGTGAATTCGCTACTACCCCATTATCAAATTATTGAAAATATTACACATAAACCTCTTTTTCTTATTTTTTTTTTTTTTTTTTTTTTTTTTTTTGTTCTTCCCTCTACGCATTTCTTACTACTTCAGTCCCATTTGCCATCCTTTTTCCCATTGAAAATTACTTGCGATCCTCTGTTTTCCTATTAGTTATTAAATCTTCAAATTCAATCCTCCATCTCTCTTATATATACGAGCAAATTTCTGCCAACCTTAGCGCTGAAGGAGGTAAGTTATATGCTACCGGTTAATCGACAGCTATAATAAATTCTTTGCTAGAACAAGAGAACCATGTACAACAAATTTAAAAAAAAGTACAATATAGAAAATTGAATTAAATTTTATCGGTTTGTTTGATGAAAAGCAATTTTGAGTATTTTTTCGAAATAATAAAGTAATATGAGCTATACTAATAACTTTGGAACTTTGAGTTACAATTTCTTTCATATGGTTGTGTTTTGAACGAGCAAATTTTATTATGCGCAATAGTAATGCTATTATATACTCTTTTTTATGTAGTCCGCAGCATTGTATAGTGCTCAATATAACCGGCGGCGTTAAATGAGTTTGGCATACGTGATCTACAAAGACAGTCAAATGAATTCCGTTACATTACAGCCTACAGAGAAAAGTCGTTTGCGATGTATTTTAAGGATATTATACTATTTTAAATTTATTGGAATTTATATTCATTACGGAGGTTTACTGCAAAATGCTTACTGTGGAATCTGGGTGTATATAATTTATTGTGCTTTTACCGTGATACTCTAAAATATTTTACTATACAGTATTGTCTATAATGAATAGCTTCTGAAAATTTATTTTCATTTGTAATACCTGATTTAAAATTAACTGAGGTTTTGCATATTACTTAGTATATATAAATTCAATAAATCATACACATGGATACACAAAAGATCACAAGTGCATTTTCGTTTACTGATGGAAAATGCCGAATAAGCAACTTAAATTTTGCTATGTGTTATGCTTTTAATTGAACTAACTTTTAGTATGTTACTTTAAATATACATGTGAATCTGTAGATTATGTACAGGGTTGCACAAAAAACGGACATTTTTGCATTTTTCATGGTAATTGCAGAAATTGAGTTTTTAAAAGCATTATAAATTGTGACAACTTTCACCTTAGTAAATTCTAAAGTTTTGTTACGCATAGCTGCTAACTTTCAACTAATCTTCGGTAATGCCTGGATTAGTTTGATCCAGGTTAACCTCATTTCAAACCAGAAAATTTATTTCATGAATCTATATTTAATTTCAGATTTCTAAGTTAAACATATTTCCTTTAATTTCTTTAAATAAATTCTGGTTCGAAATTTATTAAACCAGGGTCAAACTGACCCACTTATTACGGATGATTAACGTCAGGTTGGCACCTATGGTTACGGCATTCTTAATGTTTTGCAAAGTATTTCATAATCCATGCTCATGAACATGATTTTTCTTTCTTGTTTTTTCTTCCTTGTTTTTTCTTTCTTCTTTTTCATTTTTTATTTATTTATTTCATTTATTTTATTTATTTATTTTATTTATTTATTTATTTTTATTTATTTATTTATCTTTTTGTTTGTTTATTTATTTATTTATTTTTATTGCCATTCAAATTGGAATCTCACTGGCCGTAATTCAAACATAAACGGGTCACGAGTGACATATAAAAATCGAAAAGAATTGTTCCACTATTTGAAGATTCTTTAATGATTTCTATGTTTGTTCTCTCTCCACTTAATTATGGTGCATAATGAACTATCGTTCGCCCTGATGACGTGATCTGAATGGAAGTGATACGAATTTGCGGTGGAGTTTGTTTATACCACCTTATTGAATGTAATGAATCGTATCAAATTAATTTTAATACGTAAGTTAAGAATGAAGTTCCGTAGAGGAAATGGAATAATATTAATTTTGCAGTATTTAAAAAAATGATTAAGCATCCAAATAATCCCATAGCTGTCAGTTTTTACCCATTTTTCCTACTACAAAAATTTTATAGTTGTTGTGTTTGAGCTGACGCTTTGGTCAGGGTATCAAAGAAAATATAATGTTATGTTTATTTGAAAGTGGAGAAAGCACTTTTTATTTGCCTCTACCCACAATTAGGCCAAAGTGATCGTGATAATGATAGCACATCACGGAGAATGGGGGCCTGCAAACGACCCTAATTACTCTCTTCATTATTTCATTTAAAATAATAAAAATATTCTTTATCCAATGATGAAGAAAAATCAAGTATAAAGTTATAAAAATATAAAATTAAAAAGGTAAAAAGTTACCTGTTGAATCCTTGGCTTTTGATGACAAATAAATCCAGACAATAGGCACAAGAAATTAATATACGAACAATTTTCGAAGAAAAAAAAAATATATTTTATTTCATGAAGAACTTGTTGCTTTTTTCATGAATAAATATTTCTTCACAAATTTATATTTTTGGTGACTCGTACGTATTAATTTCTCACTTGATAAACAACCATTTCATAACATATGTTAATCACAACTATTGCTATCTCCAAGCAATAAAAATTCTTTTCAAAACATATTCTAGATATCTCAACAACATGTAATTAAACAATTTTCTTCATGACATAAAAGGAGAATAAATTATTATTTCTTTTTGAAAAAGAACACCTCTCATAATATGAACTTTCAAAACAAAATACATCATACTTCATATTGTATAGATACATGCCAATATTTTCTTTATAACGCCCCGTAAATATAAAAAAAAATTATATATATATTGGGCCAGATAACGACATGAAGGAACTTTATGTAAATAAATATTTGCGTCTCACGAAAAGAAAAGATTTTCACCTCTGCTTGTTTGTCAGAGGACTGGCATCACATAAAACAATAATTGAAGAAGATTCGAGCACCAATAATAGCTGCAGAAAGATTATTTTTTAACGATGAGGTGATGAAAGATGAAATAGGTATTAAGTGGACTCATGATGACATTCTACATCACTTATGATGCTTCCACAAGAACACCAACCAGAAGATCTATGGAGTGCGCGTATTTACGTTGAATAATTCCAAAAGAGAAGGCACATAAAACGAATACATTCAGGAATGCATTAAACCACTTCATTGCTCCTCGCAGCACAGAGGGACTTGGCTTAACAGAAATCAACATCACTTTCCTAGATGAATTTTGAGGGCAGCACTTTTTCTTTGCCGCACTTAAAAAAATCAGCATCGTAATAATCTCAACATAACAAAAAAAACCGTTCCATCCTTCGTTAACGGGGGAGCACCTCGGCCCCGAAATTACACTAAAAACTTTCAATCATACGACTGCATCCATCACAGCAGGTGTCTATCGGCGCAACTCTCGCAGGTGGCCGCGAGCCCAGGGGAAAAAGAGAAAGGGTTATTGTAAATGCAAAATACGCCAATTTGGCAGATAGCAACAGAGGGGGTGAGGAAAAAAAATAAGCCAAATTACAATATACAGTATGAAAAAATATGTAACTAATAAGAATAAAATTGATAACCACCTTAAGAGGGGAGGCCAAAGCCGGTGGCCATGTACTTAACGGCTTGAAATACGTCACCTGTGAAATTTAATTTGATAGGCTAGGGGTGTGTCCGAATAAACGGAAGTTCCACCCAAAAGAACTAGCGAGAAAGTTCTCGAACAAATTTAAAACCGGAAGGAATGATTTCAAACAGAATTTTACCGGCTTGGAACATTCGAAAGCTAAGCAAGAAAGAAAACATTACAGGCGACGAAATGAAAATAAGCGAAACCGAAATTAAATTTAAATTGAGAACATTAATAAAAAGGAAGGTGATATGAAATAAAATGGCTAATAAAATGAATTAAATTAAACATATGGGGGGGTTATGGAGTAACCACCACATATTACCCAGGGTCCCCCAAAAGAAAATATTGGTGAGATGACAAAATGAACAATTTTTCATCGAGACAATATTTTCTAACACATGTACAAATATACTAAGTAAATACAAAATAAATATCAGAAATAGTTATAAAAATATACATAATTGTTGTACATGATATTTAAACAATAAAAAAAATAATTACTGTTATGATAGTAATCCTTATGAAAATATACCAACTGTAGTAAATGTTAACATGAAAGGTATATAAAGTTTCTTTCAGAGGTATCTATCATATAAAAAAAAATTAAAGTCTATGTGCAGAAAAACAGTCCATAACTTTAAAGAGTCTCTTGTTAGGCTGTGCACAATGTACCACAATAGTAGAATGCTCTAGCATATGTCACAATATTTGATTACACAATAATATGTATATTTATATTCTCAGTTGTGAACAAAAATGAAATATACTATAACTGTATATGAATCATGTTATAACTATATATAACATATATGGTTTCAAATAACACATAATAAATTAAATGAATTTGTAAGTTGAAAATTGAACAACCATAAAAATATATATATAAATAGTGCAGAGAGATTAGTTATGCTCTCATAAAAAAATATTTACTTATATCACCACATAGCCTTTTACGCTTTCAATAAATCTTAAATGAATAACTTTAGTATTATTCAATAACACATTTTTGCAGAAAATAAAATTAATAAGTTGCAAAAAAAATGTCAACAAAAGCATGATATTATTTTCCAATAAAAGTATCTTCAAAGTGAATATAATAATTTTCAAAGAGAGAATTTTTACACTCTCATAAAGGAATATTCTTAAACATTTTCAATATAAATTGACAATAATTGCATAAATACCTTTAATACTATACTTCATTCAAAATAAACATAAAACATAAGATGTTTAATATTCCGAAAAAAGGAAGAAACTTATATGAATATGTCAATCTTATATATGACTTGATAATGTCAACTTACAAAGAAAAATCAATTGTGTCAAAATTTCTATATAGAAGATATCTAGAACCTATTTACTTGTAAATTTTCAAACATTTTTAAAAAAAATTAAGTAAGTGATCACTTTTACATTTGTCATAAATCAAGAATTTGCTTTATATAAATATATATAATGACTCATTAAACATCTTTGGATAAATATATATATTGACTTAACCACCATCTTTGGATAAAAATATATATAATGACTGAATGAACATCTTTGGAAAAATATATATATAATGCCTCAATCAACATCTTTGGATCCAAAGTATAAATACTCAAAAGTATACAAAAATATTACTTATTGTGAGTCATTCACTTTCTATATTTCAACAAGAAGAGAAGAAATATTAGTATATATAAGTTTATCATGCACTTTCTTTTCTCTTTTTCTTTTTTTAAAAGAGGTTAAATGTTAAAACATGCATGCATTGTAAAGAGCAGACACAATAGAGAAAATAATTTGATGAGTACTCATCTTTATGTTTACCTTATATGAATTACAATTTCACTTTTCTTATTAGAATGAAACATTTGTCAAAAATCACTTTAAATAATGATATAGTATTATAGCAAGAATATAAAAAGACAAATTCTTTCTCCATTTTTTGCATCAACTATTGTAATTAAAGACTTTATAAAATTTAAAAGTATGGCATACATGAGATTATGTGTAAATATTGTAAGAATTATGACTTATAGATAAATGCAGTAACTAATAAAACTATTAAAATTCATACATACATCCCGAGGATGACCGTTGAGTTGTACCAGGGAGAAGAAGACTTAAATAAAATGAAAAAAAAATAATAACAGCTGCCTGCAGCCTGGAGAAAAGAAAAAAAAAATTACATAGCGAATCTTCTTGCTGGACAATCAGTGCGGCTAGCTTCGACTGAATATATTACAAAGCAAAAGTCATCCTGTAAAAGGAAAAAGAGAGTTAGTCTATTTTTTATGTAGTTTATGATTGCGAGGACGAAGATCA
The DNA here is from genome assembly GCA_964019185.1 of Maratus speculifer. Lineage (NCBI taxonomy): Eukaryota > Metazoa > Arthropoda > Arachnida > Araneae > Salticidae > Maratus > Maratus speculifer. Next base: position 54,005,675 of record OZ025296.1, read on the forward strand.
TAACTTCTATATTGAGTGGATTTGCTTTTAGCACCAGTATGAGTGCCATCAGGAGGAGCTTGTGACAGTACCGATTTACTGGGACATGAAGATGTTTGCTGGCATTTAGAAGAAGAAAGAATTTGAGGAGAAGTATTACAAGCTGCATCATGATTTGAAACTTGAATAGAAGAGTGCTGTCTCACAGGAGTGGAGGATGCATTATCAACAGCTGGTTGATCATGTGATGCACCTTTTGAAGAAACTGAAGGATGTTGCAGTGCTTCATTTCTCTTTTGAAGCTTCAAGATTCGATTAGTGTGAATCAACATTGGTGAAGCAAGACTATTATTGGGATCTTGAATTTGAATGAGCACAGGAGAAATTATTTTCTTGACCACGTATGGGCCTTGTATCTTTTTGTTAAACACAGTAGGAAATTTTGCATAAACAATGTCATTAACATTGATGTTGGAAAACTTTAATTTTTCTCTGGATTTTTGGTACACCTTTTGTCTGGATGATTCGTTATTCTTGTAAGCTTGATAGTATATTTTTTCAATAACATCCATCAATTTATGAATTTCATATGCAGTGTTGAGAATTTTCCATGAAACTTGAGATTTATAATTGGAATAAATATCATTTATTTCTCTGCCAAAATGAAGAAGATTTGGAGTGAATTTTGTGGCTGGATGAGGTGTAGCATTATATATGGATTGGTGAATTTTTAGAGCAGTTGGTATATCACATCCTTGTGAAGCCATTGTGTTAACAGACGATTTTATTTGAGAATTGACACGTTCACTTAAACCGTTAGCTTGGGGATGGGCTACAGAACTATGTTCCAACTTAATGCCAAGCTTTTTGTTAAAATATGCAAACATATCACTGGTAAATTGAGAACCATGATCAGTAAGAGTTAATTCAGGTTTTCCATGAGTGGAAATATAATGCAATAAAGCCTTTGTAACTGACTCAGCACTGATATTATTCAAGGCATATAATTCTAAATGACGAGAAAAATGGTCTATCATTGTTAACACATATTGACGATTTCTCAATGGGCCGAGTAAATCCATAGAGACCTTTTGATTGGGAGCTGTTGGGAGTGGTGCAGGTAGGTATGGAGCAGTGTTTTTTTTATGATTCTTATTTACTAAACAAATTTCACAAGAGTTGACATAATTAATGGTATCAGAAACAAGGGTTTTCCAGGTAAATCTTTTCTTTAAATTAACAATGGTTTTATGAATTCCAGTATGAGTAATATGAGCAATTCTTAAGGCCTTTGCTCTAAGTGACACAGGTAAAACAGCTTTGTGTAGCTCGATATCTTCTGAAGAGAAATGACCATTATAGCAAAGTAACTCATTACTTGGATTAATATAGTAGCCATTTAAACTTTTAGATTTCTTATTATTTTTAAGATCTTCATAAATTTGTTTGATTTTTGGGTCCTTTTGTTGTTCAGAGAAGATGGTGTGATCAAGAATTTCTAATAAAGGATCTTGGTTATTATCATTATTAGAAGGTGAAGAATCACTCTGAAGATGACATGTATGGTGGATTTTGTCGACTAAACCACATGGAAAGTGAGGAATGTCATTATGTAAATCGTTTTGATTATCAACAATAGGTAGAGGTTCTTGTGAAGAAATAAGATCTGGATTATTATTGAGATCTTCAGTAGGAATGTGAGGAGTTCTACTCAGAAAATCTGCCAAGACATTTTCTTTGCCTGGAACATGTTGGAATGTGTACGAGTATTCTGACAGTTCTAACATCCAACGAGTAGTAATATCAGCAGGTGATGTAGCTTTTTTATAATTATTGAGAGGTTTTGCATCAGACAATAGAATAAAGGGTCGACCAAAGATATAGTATTTGAAAGCAGTTATGCCTTTGTAAATGGCATAAAGTTCCAATTTGATGGCAGGGTAGTGTCTTTCTGATTGAGATAGAGTTTTAGAATAATAGGAGATAGGTTTTAGTTCACCATCAAATTTCTGCATAAGAACAGCTGATATTGCTGTTTTTGAGGCATCTGTATTAACATAAAATGTTTCATTCCAGATAGGAAGATTGAGCATAGGTTTATGAAAGAAAATGTCCTGTAATTCTTTAAATGCATTTTCTTGTTCAGATTTCCAAGAAAACTTATTTTTAGGTTTGGTGACTTCAATGAGAGGAGTAATCAAATTAGAAAAATTAGGTATAATTGATCTATAAAATGAACACAAGCCGATAAAACTCTTTGTTTGCCTCTTGGTTTTAGGCTTTGGAAAGGAGGTAATTTTTAAAATATTACTTGTAATAGGAAGAATTTTATGATCTGTAAGTTGGAAACCCAAAAAGTTAATGCTAGTTTGCATAAAGGTACACTTTTCAGGAGACAAAGTAATGTTATTAGCAATGAGAGTGTCTAATAGCTTTGTGAGTTTCATGGACATTTCTTCAAATGAATTAGCACCCACTACAATATCGTCTTGATATGCATAACAGGAATCAATCTGAGATAATTGAATCACAGAGTCGATTAATTGTTGGAAAGTGCTGGCGGCCGTCTTCAAGCCAAATACTAAACGTAAATATGTAAAAATTCCCCATGGAGTAGTAAAACTAAGTTTATCTTGCATATCTTTAGGTACAGCAATCTGCCAATATGCAGAGGGTAAGTCAAGAGTGGTATAATATTTAAATTTTGACAACTGCACCAATAGATTTTGAATCCTAGGAAGAGGATATGAAGATGGAATTATTATGGAATTTAACAATCTTAAATCAAGAGCCAAACGATACTTTTGAGGCTTAGACATATCAGTTCTCTTCTTTTTAACAAGAAGCATGGGACAGGCCCAAGATGAATTTGATCTCTCAATAATGCCAGCTTTGAGCATTTGATCAATTTGGTCAAGAGCTTCTTGTTCAAGAGCTTGAGGCACGGGAAAAGGTAAGGTTTTTACTGGATGAGAATTTAACATGGTAAACTGAGGATTGACCAGGTCAGTATGACCTAAAGTGTCAAGAGATTTCGAAAAGGCAAGTGCTTTACTACATAATAATTTTGTTAAAGCTTCCCTTTCATGAGGAGGTAAATGTTTAAGATCAAAGTCATTTGGAGATAATTCTTGAATACGTTTTCTCTTAATCTCTTCAGATGGCAAAATTAGGTTACAATACTCATTTTCAAATTCTAAATCAAAAGAGTATTCCTCAATATCTTTTTCATCTACATTGATACATTCACCAATAATTGAATTTTTATTTAAATGAATATCGAGCTTTGAAACATTCTGACATACAACCAAAAATAAATCATTTTGAATGGAAGATTTTGAGTGTAATGATTCATGTAATACCAGACCCTTGTTTTTTAAATTGGGTTTAAAAAGAAAATATTCAGATGGAGGATTCAGATACTTCACATGTAAATAAACAAACGAATTAGGAGGTATTAATTCTCTATTGAGTAATTGTACCATATTGGAACTCACCAAAATTTTATTACCCATACTTAAATGAGGTTGCTTTTCACCAATATAACTACTATCACTAGTATTTTTAGATGAGGAATTCTTGTTAAGTATATTATTATCATTAGTAGACACATAATTCACCACATTAGCATAATCAGTTGGAAAATAATTAGAAAGATAAGTAGAATGACCATCAATATAAGGATTATGAAAATTCATAGCAGAATGAGCCATATTATTTGTAAACAAACCATTATTTTGAACATTATAACAATAAGGATAGGTTGTATAATTGTTGGACAACTGCAAACTTGAATTATCACAATTTGCACAAGTATTATCAATGTAAGTATCACTCGTTAGATTATTTGATATAGGCCTTTCATAAGAAGGCATTCTGTGTGCATCAAGAGAATATGGTACATTTGAATTCACATAATTATATTCAGAATTCATAAAATAGCAAGTAGGAGATTCATTATAACTTTGAAAAGGAATGTGCTTGTCTTTAAGTAATATAGACTTAAAGCTTGGTGAAATAGTAATAGAATGTTTGTTAATAAACTCAAAGCCAAGTATGGCTTGAAAGTGAACATTTTGAATTTTTGTAAGGTGAAATACATGATGAAAAAAATATTTATCAATCTTAAAAGCTATCTCTATGCATCCTTTGAAGAAGACCTTAGAATTTATGGTGGAAACTGATACATTTCTGGATAAAAATTTGTAATGAAGCCTGGATTTAATGCTATTAAAGCATTCTTCATCCAAGAGAGATAAACTTGATCCAGTATCTATTAATGTGGAGATTTCATTATGTTGTACATTTATTAGGATGCATGGAAGAACATACGAGTTATTAAAAGAACTGCATATAACATGACTTTCTTGTACATCATCATTATTTTCAAAATTTTGTTTAGATGTCAAATAATTATGTAAACAGGAAGATTTGTTAGACTTAGATGTCATAGGAGAAGTTTGGACAGCTGTGGATGCCACTAAAGTGACTGACGAGCGTTTGTCTAATTGTTGATGTTTGTTGTTGTTATCAAAGTGTACTGACCCTGAATGAGAATTACGGGAGAGAAGGTGGTCAGTAGAACCAGTCTCCCTTATTTGTTTAAATGGTAAACATTATTATTTTCAGAAGAAGAAGAGGTGTGGCTTTTCTTTCTGTAAGGATGAGACGAGATTGGAGCTGAAGAGTTTTTGTTAGAATTACCAATAATGTTTTTGAATTTGTAGCATGAGTCCATACGATGATTAAATTTCCCACAGAACGCACACTGCACAACATCTCGTCTGTGATAAAAGGATGTAGAATTTTTTTTGTGAGAATATTTGTCAAAGGTTGGTTGATAAGGACGTTTCCGGTGAAAGTTTTGATGACGAAAATTATTGTTACGTTTATTTGTAGCCTCTTGTCTCGGTAGAGAAGGCGAGAATGTCCTAGGTCTTCTTTGAAAATTACGAGAAGTATGAGAACTGTCCTTTTGAGTTTGTAAAGGAGAGTAGTTGGTTTGAGAATTGTGATAAATTTTATCCTTCGTATGCTTTATAGGAGTTTTATGAAGAGTATTACTAGAATTATCGTGGACATTTTCAGAATCGATACAATAGGCTTGATTAAAATTTTCATAAGATTTTTTAGGGGGAGAGTCATAAATATTTTGAAGAAAAATTGCTCGTTCAAGAGCTAATTCGAAGGACGTAATATTTTCTTCTAAGATTTTACGTTTGATTTGCTTAGGTAAAGCCTCAAGAAAATGAGTAAACTTTAATGAATTAAGAGCAGAAAGATCCAATTTTGGGTAAGCAAGTCGAAGTTGTTTATCCAACCGAAAAGCAAAATTTTTAACTGATTCATTTGAATCTAAGGTCAAGTTCTGTAAAGATTTTAGAGAAACAGACTTTTTTGTGGGTAAGAAATAGTCTATAAATGCCTTTCGAATTTCACTAAAATTAGAGTTCTTGAGCTGTGACTGAGTTTCCAGAAAGAAGAGTAAGGCGGTGCCCTCAAGTTTTGATTTAAAGAGAACAAAAAGTTCCTTGTCTGTAAAGTTATTTAGTTCCTGTAAGTCAGATAATTGATCGAAGAAAAATTCTACAGTCTGAGGGTTACCGTCGAAAGGTTGGATTGCAATGTTTAGTTTGGCTTTTGGAGGCATGATGAAAAATTTAATATAAGAGCTCAATATATGACATGATAAATTTGGTTATTGACTGGTCTTGTGATGAATAATATATATATAAATTGACTCGTTATTTAAAATATTGATGACTTTCATATACGTCATAAACCATTTTTATGTATTAAAAAAAAAGAAAAATATATACTAACATATTAGTATCATATGAAGAATATAAGACCCAAATATTTTATGTAAATATTTATATATAATATGGCTCAAAACATAAATTATTATATGTATGACAAGAAGAATAATTTATCTTAGCATGAACAATAATTTTTACCAGTACCACCGTTAAATAATGCATATATTAGTTATAAATTATAATAATGCAAGAAGAAATATATTGATAAATTATGTTGTATATATAATGCACTGCTCCAGAAAAAAAATAATATTTCAATACAAGATCAATATAAATATTGTATTTGATTACTGCACCATACCCAACAAAATATAATTATATAAAACATTAATCACTATATGAAGAAAAATAACTTGAAAAAAAAAAAAAAATAATGAAGAATGTTCAAGCGTTGGTCACTGCACCAAAAGAAATTAAGGTGTTGTGTTTGAGCTGACGCTTTGGTCAGGGTATCAAAGAAAATATAATGTTATGTTTATTTGAAAGTGGAAAAAGCACTTTTTATTTGCCTCTACCCACAATTAGGCCAAAGTGATCGTGATAATGATAGCACATCACGGAGAATGGGGGCCTGCAAACGACCCTAATTACTCTCTTCATTATTTCATTTAAAATAATAAAAATATTCTTTATCCAATGATGAAGAAAAATCAAGTATAAAGTTATAAAAATATAAAATTAAAAAGGTAAAAAGTTACCTGTTGAATCCTTGGCTTTTGATGACAAATAAATCCAGACAATAGGCACAAGAAATTAATATACGAACAATTTTCGAAGAAAAAAAAAATATATTTTATTTCATGAAGAACTTGTTGCTTTTTTCATGAATAAATATTTCTTCACAAATTTATATTTTTGGTGACTCGTACGTATTAATTTCTCACTTGATAAACAACCATTTCATAACATATGTTAATCACAACTATTGCTATCTCCAAGCAATAAAAATTCTTTTCATAACATATTCTAGATATCTCAACAACATGTAATTAAACAATTTTCTTCATGACATAAAAGGAGAATAAATTATTATTTCTTTTTGAAAAAGAACACCTCTCATAATATGAACTTTCAAAACAAAATACATCATACTTCATATTGTATAGATACATGCCAATATTTTCTTTATAACGCCCCGTAAATATAAAAAAAAATTATATATATATTGGGCCAGATAACGACATGAAGGAACTTTATGTAAATAAATATTTGCGTCTCACGAAAAGAAAAGATTTTCACCTCTGCTTGTTTGTCAGAGGACTGGCATCACATAAAACAATAATTGAAGAAGATTCGAGCACCAATAATAGCTGCAGAAAGATTATTTTTTAACGATGAGGTGATGAAAGATGAAATAGGTATTAAGTGGACTCATGATGACATTCTACATCACTTATGATGCTTCCACAAGAACACCAACCAGAAGATCTATGGAGTGCGCGTATTTACGTTGAATAATTCCAAAAGAGAAGGCACATAAAACGAATACATTCAGGAATGCATTAAACCACTTCATTGCTCCTCGCAGCACAGAGGGACTTGGCTTAACAGAAATCAACATCACTTTCCTAGATGAATTTTGAGGGCAGCACTTTTTCTTTGCCGCACTTAAAAAAATCAGCATCGTAATAATCTCAACATAACAAAAAAAACCGTTCCATCCTTCGTTAACGGGGGAGCACCTCGGCCCCGAAATTACACTAAAAACTTTCAATCATACGACTGCATCCATCACAGCAGGTGTCTATCGGCGCAACTCTCGCAGGTGGCCGCGAGCCCAGGGGAAAAAGAGAAAGGGTTATTGTAAATGCAAAATACGCCAATTTGGCAGATAGCAGAAATTAGGGTGTTGTGTTTGAGCTGACGCTTTGGTCAGGGTATCAAAGAAAATATAATGTTATGTTTATTTGAAAGTGGAAAAAGCACTTTTTATTTGCCTCTACCCACAATTAGGCCAAAGTGATCGTGATAATGATAGCACATCACGGAGAATGGGGGCCTGCAAACGACCCTAATTACTCTCTTCATTATTTCATTTAAAATAATAAAAATATTCTTTATCCAATGATGAAGAAAAATCAAGTATAAAGTTATAAAAATATAAAATTAAAAAGGTAAAAAGTTACCTGTTGAATCCTTGGCTTTTGATGACAAATAAATCCAGACAATAGGCACAAGAAATTAATATACGAACAATTTTCGAAGAAAAAAAAAATATATTTTATTTCATGAAGAACTTGTTGCTTTTTTCATGAATAAATATTTCTTCACAAATTTATATTTTTGGTGACTCGTACGTATTAATTTCTCACTTGATAAACAACCATTTCATAACATATGTTAATCACAACTATTGCTATCTCCAAGCAATAAAAATTCTTTTCATAACATATTCTAGATATCTCAACAACATGTAATTAAACAATTTTCTTCATGACATAAAAGGAGAATAAATTATTATTTCTTTTTGAAAAAGAACACCTCTCATAATATGAACTTTCAAAACAAAATACATCATACTTCATATTGTATAGATACATGCCAATATTTTCTTTATAACGCCCCGTAAATATAAAAAAAAATTATATATATATTGGGCCAGATAACGACATGAAGGAACTTTATGTAAATAAATATTTGCGTCTCACGAAAAGAAAAGATTTTCACCTCTGCTTGTTTGTCAGAGGACTGGCATCACATAAAACAATAATTGAAGAAGATTCGAGCACCAATAATAGCTGCAGAAAGATTATTTTTTAACGATGAGGTGATGAAAGATGAAATAGGTATTAAGTGGACTCATGATGACATTCTACATCACTTATGATGCTTCCACAAGAACACCAACCAGAAGATCTATGGAGTGCGCGTATTTACGTTGAATAATTCCAAAAGAGAAGGCACATAAAACGAATACATTCAGGAATGCATTAAACCACTTCATTGCTCCTCGCAGCACAGAGGGACTTGGCTTAACAGAAATCAACATCACTTTCCTAGATGAATTTTGAGGGCAGCACTTTTTCTTTGCCGCACTTAAAAAAATCAGCATCGTAATAATCTCAACATAACAAAAAAAACCGTTCCATCCTTCGTTAACGGGGGAGCACCTCGGCCCCGAAATTACACTAAAAACTTTCAATCATACGACTGCATCCATCACAGCAGGTGTCTATCGGCGCAACTCTCGCAGGTGGCCGCGAGCCCAGGGGAAAAAGAGAAAGGGTTATTGTAAATGCAAAATACGCCAATTTGGCAGATAGCAACAGAGGGGGTGAGGAAAAAAAATAAGCCAAATTACAATATACAGTATGAAAAAATATGTAACTAATAAGAATAAAATTGATAACCACCTTAAGAGGGAAGGCCAAAGCCGGTGGCCATGTACTTAACGGCTTGAAATACGTCACCTGTGAAATTTAATTTGATAGGCTAGGGGTGTGTCCGAATAAACGGAAGTTCCACCCAAAAGAACTAGCGAGAAAGTTCTCGAACAAATTTAAAACCGGAAGGAATGATTTCAAACAGAATTTTACCGGCTTGGAACATTCGAAAGCTAAGCAAGAAAGAAAACATTACAGGCGACGAAATGAAAATAAGCGAAACCGAAATTAAATTTAAATTGAGAACATTAATAAAAAGGAAGGTGATATGAAATAAAATGGCTAATAAAATGAATTAAATTAAACATATGGGGGGGTTATGGAGTAACCACCACATATTACCCAGGGTCCCCCAAAAGAAAATATATTCTTTATCCAATGATGAAGAAAAATCAAGTATAAAGTTATAAAAATATAAAATTAAAAAGGTAAAAAGTTACCTGTTGAATCCTTGGCTTTTGATGACAAATAAATCCAGACAATAGGCACAAGAAATTAATATACGAACAATTTTCGAAGAAAAAAAAATATATTTTATTTCATGAAGAACTTGTTGCTTTTTTCATGAATAAATATTTCTTCACAAATTTATATTTTTGGTGACTCGTACGTATTAATTTCTCACTTGATAAACAACCATTTCATAACATATGTTAATCACAACTATTGCTATCTCCAAGCAATAAAAATTCTTTTCAAAACATATTCTAGATATCTCAACAACATGTAATTAAACAATTTTCTTCATGACATAAAAGGAGAATAAATTATTATTTCTTTTTGAAAAAGAACACCTCTCATAATATGAACTTTCAAAACAAAATACATCATACTTCATATTGTATAGATACATGCCAATATTTTCTTTATAACGCCCCGTAAATATAAAAAAAAATTATATATATATTGGGCCAGATAACGACATGAAGGAACTTTATGTAAATAAATATTTGCGTCTCACGAAAAGAAAAGATTTTCACCTCTGCTTGTTTGTCAGAGGACTGGCATCACATAAAACAATAATTGAAGAAGATTCGAGCACCAATAATAGCTGCAGAAAGATTATTTTTTAACGATGAGGTGATGAAAGATGAAATAGGTATTAAGTGGACTCATGATGACATTCTACATCACTTATGATGCTTCCACAAGAACACCAACCAGAAGATCTATGGAGTGCGCGTATTTACGTTGAATAATTCCAAAAGAGAAGGCACATAAAACGAATACATTCAGGAATGCATTAAACCACTTCATTGCTCCTCGCAGCACAGAGGGACTTGGCTTAACAGAAATCAACATCACTTTCCTAGATGAATTTTGAGGGCAGCACTTTTTCTTTGCCGCACTTAAAAAAATCAGCATCGTAATAATCTCAACATAACAAAAAAAACCGTTCCATCCTTCGTTAACGGGGGAGCACCTCGGCCCCGAAATTACACTAAAAACTTTCAATCATACGACTGCATCCATCACAGCAGGTGTCTATCGGCGCAACTCTCGCAGGTGGCCGCGAGCCCAGGGGAAAAAGAGAAAGGGTTATTGTAAATGCAAAATACGCCAATTTGGCAGATAGCAACAGAGGGGGTGAGGAAAAAAAATAAGCCAAATTACAATATACAGTATGAAAAAATATGTAACTAATAAGAATAAAATTGATAACCACCTTAAGAGGGGAGGCCAAAGCCGGTGGCCATGTACTTAACGGCTTGAAATACGTCACCTGTGAAATTTAATTTGATAGGCTAGGGGTGTGTCCGAATAAACGGAAGTTCCACCCAAAAGAACTAGCGAGAAAGTTCTCGAACAAATTTAAAACCGGAAGGAATGATTTCAAACAGAATTTTACCGGCTTGGAACATTCGAAAGCTAAGCAAGAAAGAAAACATTACAGGCGACGAAATGAAAATAAGCGAAACCGAAATTAAATTTAAATTGAGAACATTAATAAAAAGGAAGGTGATATGAAATAAAATGGCTAATAAAATGAATTAAATTAAACATATGGGGGGGTTATGGAGTAACCACCAAGTTTAAAGAAATAGAAAATCTCTGTAAAATTTTAGTTGTAGCAAATATGCGTCAAAGTTGGCAGCTATGTAGTCCCATATTTTGCACGAAGAATTTAAAAGTATTTATTTTATAGATTTTATCGCTTCACTTTTTCAAGATTCTCCAACTGATTTTTTGTACATTAACAACGAGATAACTTCCTTTGAATTTTGCATACTTATGATCAGTTTAGATAATCGCACAGAAATTTCCGCATTTTTAAGGATCATCTGAGCATTTTTATTTAGAAGATAGATATATATACTAAACTCTGTTTCTAAACTCATGGTACAAACTTTAAGGGATGATAGTACAGATCAAGACAAACAATATTAAATAAGAAACTAAGGGTCCCAAACGTCTTCCGAAGAAGATAGGCGCCATTAAAGTTTAGGGTCCAAAAATTCAAATGATTATAAAAAACAGAAAAATTGGTCGATTCGTTTGCGGTTTCACTAAAGCTATTCTTTATGTCAGGATTGTCTTCAAAATAAATTATAAAGATAAATTTGAAAAAATGTCGATAGAGGGCGCCTTTGACTTTGAAGTAGCGTACAACTATTTTTAACTGTTATTTGTTTTAATCTCATTAAATTTTTTTAGAAGCTTAGACATAAACTTAAATTTTGAGCTGAAAATCTAAATCGTAGGGAGTGGTTAAGTAGCGTAAACTGAACTGTGGGGGGAGGTTCAAATTTAAAATGATTATAAAAACGGAAAAATTAGTCAATTGATTTGCGATTTTCACTAAAACTATTCTCTATGTCTGTATTATCTTTAAAAAAAATTTATAAAGATAAAATTCAAAAAATGCCGATAGAGGGCGCTTTAGACTTCGGAGTAACGTACAACTATTTTTTACCGTTATTTTTTGCATCTCATAAAATTTTTTTTGGAAGCTTAGACAAACTTAAATTTTGAGTTGAAATCTGAATCATTGAGAGTGGTTAAGTAGCGTAAACTGAACTGTGTTCAATGGGGGTGGGGAGATTCAAATTTCAAATGATTATAAAAAAAAGAAAATTTGGTCGGTTTTCGCTAAAACTATTCTTTATGTCAATATTTCATTGAAAATAAATTTTAAAGATATCTTTCAAAAAATTCCGTCAGAGGGCGCCTTAACATTTAGAGTAACCAACAACTATTTTTAACCGTTATTTTATGTATCTAATTAAATGCTTGTAAAAGTTCAAACTTAAATTTTGAGCTCAAAATCTGCATCGTTGTGGAACATCGTAGCGGAACATTGAACAGTGTTCGGGGTTGGGGAGGGTAACATTTCAACTCCTGAACACAGTTCAGTTTGCGCTTCTTAATCCCTCCCATCGATTTAGAATTTGAGCTCAAAATTTAAGTCTAAACTTTTGCAAGCATTTAATTAGATACATAAAATAAAGGTTAAAAATAGTTGTTGGTTACTCTAAAGTTTAAGGCGTCCTCTAACGGATTTTTTTAAATTTTATTTTTAAAATTTGTTTTTAAGGAAATATTGACACAAAGAATAGTTTTAGCGAAAACCGACCAATTTTTCCGTTTCTTATAATAATTTAAATTTGAACCTCCCCACCCCCATTGAAAACAGTTCAGTTTGTGCTACTTAACCACTCCCAACGATTCAGATTTTCATCTCAAAAATTTAAGTGTATGTCTATGCTTCTAAAAAAATTTTATGATATGCAAAAAATAACGGTAAAAAGTAGTTGTACGTTGCTCAAAAGTCTAAAGCGTCCTCGATCAGCATTTTTTGAATTTTATCTTTATAATTTATTTTCAAGATAACACTGACATAAAGAATAATTTTAGTGAAAATCGCAAATCAATTGACCATTTTTTCCGTTTTTTATAATCATTTAAAATTTGAACCTCCCCTCCACAGTTCAGTTTGCACTACTTAACCACTCCCAACGATTTAGATTTTGAACTCAAAATTTAAGTTTATGTCTAAGCTTCTAAAAAATTTTAATGAGATGCAAAAAATAACGGTAAAAAAATCGTTGTTCGTTACTCCAAAGTCTAAAGCGCCCTCTATCGGCATTTTTTGAAATTTATTTTTACAATTTATTTTCAAGACAATACTGACATAAAGAATAGTAGTAGTGTAAAAAGGAGAGTTCGATTGATGGGGTGGTGGGTGGTGGGTGGAGGTGGAACCACCACCACCTCACAGAGAGAGGTGGAGGTCCTCCACCACCACCTGAAAGAGAAGCTTATCTGATGGAGAGTGTATCATACTATAGTAGGATGATGGGGGAGGGCTTAAAATTGAGGGGGCTAAATTTTTTTTTAGGGTTTGAAACGTAGGAGATTATACTATAGTAGAGGGGTGGATGTTTGGAGTCTGTTAGAGTATGATAGGATTTTTTGAGAGAGAGAGAGAGAGGGGAGGGCTTATTTTTTAGGAGGGGCTTAAAATTGAGGGGGGCTTAAATTTTTTTAGGGTTTGAAACTTATGAGATTATACTGTAGTAGAGAGGTGGATGTTTGGAGTCTGTTAGAGTATGATGGGATTTTTAGAGAGAGAGAGAGAGGGGAGGGCTTATTTTTTAGAAGGGGCTTAAAATTGAGGGGGGCTTAAATTTTTTTGGGGAGTTTAAATTAAAGTAGAGATTGGAATCAACTTAGAGTAGGAAAGATATTTGAAAATGGGTGAAGGATGTTTTGACACTGTTACAGTATGATGTGATTTTTAGGAAAGGAGGGAGGGCTTAATATTTAGGGGGGCTTATTTTTCTGAAAGGCTTAAATATTTTTTAATGATTGGAATCAACTTAGAGTAGGAAAGATATTTGAACATATCGCAAAATATGTTACAGTATGATGTGATTTTTAGGAAACAGGGGAGGGCTTAATTTTGAGGGAGCTTATTTTTAGGAGGGGCTTAAATGTATTTTTTTTTCTTTAAGATTGGAATCAACTTAGAGTAGGAAGGAAATTTGAACATATCGTAAAATATGTTACAGTAAGATGAGATTTTAGGAAAGGGGGGAGGGCTTAATTTTTAGGGGGCTTATTTTTAGGAGAAGCTTAAATGTATTTTTTTTCTTTAAGATTGGAATCAACTTAGAGTAGGAAGGAAATTTGAACATATCGTAAAATATGTTATAGTAAGATGAGATTTTAGGAAAGGGGAGGGCTTAATTTTTAGAGGGGCTTAATTTTTAAGGGGCTTAATTTTTTTATTTAGGATCTGAAGCTTATAATATCATACTATAGCAAAGGGGTAACCTCCTCATTTTCCAAACTTCATCTCCCCCCCCCCGAAGATTTTTATTTGGGTGTTGCCCTCTGTTGGATCGAATTTTCGTTGGAAATTAATTTTAAAAAATTGAGTCTGATCAATTAAGCATTGCTCATCACGCCTGTGAGATAATTGAGAATTGCGATAAAGAGGAAGATGAGTCTGGTCAATTCAACATTAATCACAATTGCCCATCCCGCCTGTGGCCGCAGAACCGATCTTCTTCTTCTTTCGTTGGAAATTAATAATTTTTAAAAATTGAGTTTTCCAAAAGGCTTTAGTGGGAATCGAATAAGTTTTTATTAGAGTAGAAAATTGAATAATAATTTGAACTTTTTTTGAATATTATTATTAGATAAAATTATTTAAAGATTAAATAGGAAGTTAACCTTCTGTAATGACTCTGAATGTCTCATATTACAATCGAATCATCCCTAACTTAAAATAGTATGTTATCAACACGTATTCACTGTCTTGCACAAACATCCGATAACCAAACAATTTTAACAGGAACTAGCAGATATAAGAAAAATATCAACTAAGAATAGATTTCACTTATTTACAAATGATAAGAAAGAGAACTTTGTTTGATGTTTCAACTAAGCTTTTTAAAACGACAATTTAATTTCATTAAACTATTACATATGTTTTTTTCGAGGTTCCCTGTTTTATACAATTTACATTAACGTTAGAGCAACAATAAAAATATTTTTAACTTTACTTTATCTAAACCTTGATTTTTACACCATTCAAAATATATAAACTACTTTATTATTAATTATTTTTCGATGTACAGTTCTAATAAACGGTTAATTACCATGTATTCATTTTAATAAGTTTGCTGTATTCACATAAAAAGTGTTTTTACAAGTTATTATCTATTAGTCGATAACGACAAATTTAAGCAATATATTACTTTAGTATAGTATTGTTTTATCACTGTGCTGAAAATAAGTGATTCTTTTTCCGTTAATTTTCACATGATAAACACCAGATAACATCGAGCCTTTCTTATCAAATACCATTATATTATCAGATCACTTTGTAAACCAATCCTATTATTTTTTTAAAAACAGTAGCGCCTCCTAGAATTTAACAGATTTTTGTGAATCAGTAGAAATTTATCACACTGTTTATTGTTTTTTTTTTTTTTTTTTTTTTCATATGAAGATATTAAGCGCTGTTCTTTAAGTGAGTGCTGTACAAGAAATTTCTTACTTCATGAATATGGAATCGGATTTACCCAGTCAAGAGGTGCAAGTTTCGAATAGTGAAAGATCACCCTCTTCATTAACCCAATCATCCTTTTCCTGTAATCAATGTCAAAAATGCTTCTCTACAAAGATTGCGTTAACCAGACATCAAAGATC
Source organism: Maratus speculifer (assembly GCA_964019185.1). Classification (NCBI taxonomy): domain Eukaryota; kingdom Metazoa; phylum Arthropoda; class Arachnida; order Araneae; family Salticidae; genus Maratus; species Maratus speculifer. Next base: position 54,021,516 of record OZ025296.1, read on the forward strand.
CCACTTGGATAAAAAGCCCTTTAAATGTGAAACTTTCATTCAAAGTACTGATTTAAAACGACATAGTGTTACTCATCCCAAGACACCCACTTTATATAAATGTGATCAATGTGCAATGGAATTTTATAGAAAGTATTCGTTAAGAATTCACAAGAGATTTCATAAGACATATAAATGCAATGAATGTTCAATAGAACTCTCTAAAAAATATTTGTTAAAAATTCACAAGAGATCTCATATGAAGTTTCATGTTTGTGAAAAATGTTCTAACTCGTTTCTATCAAAGTCTGCTTTAACTAAACATAAAAAAAGTCATCGTCAAAAGGAATATAAATGTAAACACTGTGCTGTTATATTTTACTCTGATATCGATTTTTTATTTCACAAAAAAGTTCATTACAGGAATTTCGAATGCAAACACTGTAACAAAACATTTAATGTTGACACCAAGTTTATTCAACATTTGATTAAAATGCATAAGTGAAAAAATGCAAACTTTGTCAAATCATGTGAACTGGTTGATTTTCTGTACAGTTTATAATTTTTTTGTATTTTTATCATTATCGAGAATGATGAATAAATAATGTGTAAATGAAAAAAAGCTTTTGTCTTGTATTTTTGTTATAACAATTTATGAATTTTAATAATTATTTCACGAGATTTACTTAAATTTTAACATTTAGAAAAAAGGTTCTTATCAATTAAAATTAGAGTTCACTTTAATTTATTAATTTTTCATTTTAAAATACTGAATTTGTATTTATATTGAATTAATTTTAAAATACTTTTAATATATTAGAATTATTTACCAAGTTTAATTTGTATTAACAATTGTTATTTACATAATCATGATGGATATTACCTAGTGTTGTCACAAAAATTTTCAAAAAGAACGAAACTGTTAACAATAAGTATTATTCATTACTTAGATTAAAACCTAGTGTTACCTAGTGTTGCCACAAAAATTTTCAAAGATAGAGAAAATGATAACATTATTTATCAAAAGCTTACTTAAATTAAAACCTTGTGTTGCCACAAAATTCTTCAAAAATAGTAAAACCACTAACATAATTTATAAACTACCACTTATGTACAAAGACTGTTTTTTTAGATTATTAAAAAATGGTTGACTAAAACTTATAGCATTACTAATTTTTTAATGTTTAACTGTAACCGACGCTGATTTTTTTAACATATATTAGGATATATGTTGTTTTTAACCATTTAGTTTGCAACTGATTTCCGTTTGAACTTCATCAGCGGCTATCCTTATTTTTTGAAAATGGATTCTGTAGCAAATTTGTTAAAAAGAGCTCTCGACGAAGTAGTTTCTTCTTCAAAGTATCAACGTTTAGAAGAATGTAATGAACCTGCTTATGTGAATGAATTAAACTTGCCGAGATTAGAAGTTCCTAATGCATTGAACACTAACAATGAGACGATATCGTGATTATCCACTGAATGTGAAATCTGAGATTAATACGAATTTTTTTAACTTAATTTCCCAAGACGAATATTTTCAAGACCCCGCTACTAGATGTGAAGAGACTGTGTTTCAAGCAATCAACCTTTCCCAAGCAAGTGATGAAAGCCAATCCACCACTCCACGAACTAAAAGGGGCAAATATTTCGAGAAGAACTCAGTGATTGTATCTTCTTAATTTTAAAACTGTATAACAGACAATTTTATATACATATTCAAGAGTTTAAACGCAGTGGGCTTACTAATGAAGAAATTGTAACGAAAAATGCAATTTTTATGGATGTTAACAGTTGGTACGAATTTTGCAATAAAATTTTTCCATTTAATTTGAAGTATAAAAGTTCCTCGTTTGTTGCTAATAACATGATATTAGTGTTAAATTTTAATAATTCTATCATGCGAATTAAACATTTAAAGAATTATTCTCACATTGACTTGAACGAGTATCAGTTAGAAAAGTTAAAAATAAAAGCCTTTGATCTGAATAAAGAACTTCTTCAGCATATATATGTAAAGCATTTACCAAACTTAATAAGACAGAAATGTACCGTTAGTAACACATCTTTAGAAAATGAACGCATGTACCAACATAAACTTATAACGTGTATTGAAAATAGTATGTCGAGTATATTGAAGCGCATTTTTGAATGCAATGGATGTATTTTTAAGCACGAATCTGTAATCTTTCATCCCTGTTTGATATTAAATAATCGACAAAAATTTGAACAAATAGGAGAAATGTTATTAACTCTAATAGATTTCGACTTTGTTATTTCCTCGTTTTTAAACGAAGTAGATTGTATTAGTGAAAACTTCTTATCTAATATTAATGTAGAAACCATTCAAAACGAATTGTTTAAAATAATGAAATAAAATGTTTTACTATTCTCTTTAATATGTGTGTTTAATTATTTTCAAAATGTATGTTTATTTCATTTAGCTTTTTCAAAACATTTATAAATTGTTTCAATTTGTATATGTATAAAAAAAAGAAACACTTCATTATTAATAAAAAATATATTAACTATCTTAAATAATAATAATAATAATAATCTTAATTATTTTAATTCATTCTTTTCAAAAATTAGAAAGTTAAAAAGTTAATAAAAACTTTATACAAAAATTAATATTAATAGAAATTTTTTTCAAATGTTTAAAATATATTTTGAAAATTTTAAAATGTATTACAACTTATCAAAATTGAGTTTACTGATTTATATGAGTATGTATATTATTTTCACTCTATTATATTACTGTAACATTACAACAGATTCATAGTTAATGACATATAAACATTAGGATGTATATAAAAGCAATAGATTAATATACTCTCTTGTTTTATTAAAAATAAAATAACTTCATAAAAATGTTAAAAAAATAAAAAGTTTATGAAAAGTTTAAAAAATAATTCATTAGATAAAAAAAAAAAAAAAAAAAAAAAAAAAAAAAAAATCACAAATTAAAAGATATATTTTATAAGTTTACAAAAAAAAAAGTAACATAAAAAGTTTTATCGAAAAACAAAAAGTAACATAAAAAGTTTTAACAAAAAATGTAACATAAAAAATTTTAACAAAAAAAAAAAAAAAAAAAAAAAAGTAACATAAAAAGTTTTAACAGAAAAAAAAACTTTACACAAAAAATAATATCAATAGAATTTTTTTTTTCAAATGTTTAAAATATATTTTGCAAAAGTTAAAATGAGTTTTCTGATTTATGTATATTATTTTCACTCTATTATCTTACTGTAACATTGCAATTCATTCACAAACACGTATAAACATTAGGATGTGCATAAAAGCGATGCATTAATTTATTATCTTGTTATTAAAAGATAAAATAGTTTCATAAAAATCTTTTCAAAATTAAAAAAAAGTTTCATAAGTTTACAAAAAATAAAAACTTTATGAAAAAGTTAAAAAATAATTCATAAATTAAAAAAAATATTTCATAAATTAAAAAAATATATTTCATAAGTTAAAAAAAAATCATAAGTTAAAAGTTATTTCAAAAGTTCTTTAATAATTAAAAAAAAAAAAACTTTATAGAAAAAATAATATCAATAGAAATTAAATGTTTAAAATTTATTTCACAAAAGTTAAAATGTATTACATCTAATCAAAAATGACTTTACTGATTTATGTGTGTATGTATATTATTTTCACTGTATTATCTTACTGTAACATACATTTATAGTTAAACACATATAGGATGTGTATAACATGTGTACAACATGTGTATAACATAGGATGTGTAGGATGTGTATAACATAGGATGTGTAAACACATTAGGATGTGTATAAAAGCAACGCATTAACATACTATCTTGTTTTATTAAAAGATAAAATAACTTCATAAAAATCTTTTCAAAATAAAAAAAAGTTTCATAAGTTTACAAAAAATAAAACTTTGTGAAAAAGTTTAAAAAAATATTTCATAACATTAAAAAAAATATTTCATAAATTAAAAAAAATGTATCTATGTATATTTCACAAGTTTTAAAAAAAAAATTAAATGTTTAAAAAATGATTTACAAGTTTAAAAAAAAAATTACAACTTATCAAAAAATGAGTTTACCGATTTACTGATTTATGTGTGTATGTTATTTACATCATATTATCTTACTACCAACATTACAGAACGTTCTTAGTTAAACACTTATAAACATCAGCAACTGTATAAAAGCAGTTGATACTTTCCTGTTTTTATTAAAAGTCATACTAACTTTATAAAAATGTTTTCAAATAATAATAAAAAAAGCTGTTAAGTTATTAGATTCTCCTCTTTAATTGCATCTCATTGATAAGTTTTAATCAACCATCCAACCATGCAACTGTTTTCACAATCAACTATTATGTGAGTTAGGATTTCATTGGTAAATTTTAATCAACCAACCAACCAACATTTTACGTAACCAACTATTTATTTTCCCTAGCAATCAGCTATTTATTTACCCTAGTAACCAAAAAGCTTTTATCGACACATGAACAAAATTTTAAGATGCAAGACTAGTCCTTTTTAATCAAAAAAACAATGACTTATATTATTTTTTTTTCTTACTTAAATGAAACCTTCGCATGTGCATGGTAAAACTTGGAAAAATTCATTTAATACACAAATTTAAAGAAAACAGACAAAGTCTTCACACTTCTTTTAGTATTGTACTAACATTTTACCAAATATCTTTAGAACTCAACAAGGTTTTAAATAATTATTTTAATAAAAATTGTCATTTGTAAGTAACATTATTGAACTAACTTGGAAAAATTAACTTGGCAAAACAGGTTTTCGCTGTTCCAACTTAGTAATAATCATAAGTTTATATGTTAATTAATCTGTTTGGTTATGTTCCAGCATGGCTTTATAAAATATATCTAAAAAAACCTTTAATATTAATGTCTAAAAATATGCAGTTAGTCTTTTATAGATAATTATTTTCACTTCTTTTATTTAAAAACATTTTTAAATAAAATTAATGCAGTTGCCAATTTATCTGTGTGTTATGAAATGTGCATGCAAAACTTTTAATTATAATTTTCATATATTTAGTATTTCAAATTATTGTTTTCAAAGTGTACTAAAATTTGGAAATCTATTTAATTTTCATGCATAATTAAAATAAAATAGTTTAATAATAAAGGCACATTTAACATTCTGTACTCACCATCGCAAAAGCACGTCCGACGCAGTCAAGAATTTGGGAAGAAATGAAAAATTCAAAGTCCTTATCAGAAAATGTTATCAGATAACCATATCAAAATATCTGTGACGTCAAAGAACACGTGTCATCAACTGATCACGTGATGTATACCTAGTGCTTTGTTTTCTAGATTGGTTCTTATAAACATCCATTTATTAAGTAATTTAATCATTCTAATAACTATTAATTAATTAATTAATTAATTAGTTTAATTAATTCTTTGATAAAATGTTTAACAAAACATGATATCACAGATATTAGTTACAATCAGCATTTGTTTTAAACTAGTGAATTTTCATATCCTGTTTTTTAAGATATCTAGCACTATGTTATACACATCCTACACATCCTATGTTATACATATGTTGTACACATGTTATACACATCCTATATGTGTTTAACTATAAATGTATGTTACAGTAAGATAATACAGTGAAAATAATATACATACACACATAAATCAGTAAAGTCATTTTTGATTAGATGTAATACATTTTAACTTTTGTGAAATAAATTTTAAACATTTAATTTCTATTGATATTATTTTTTCTATAAAGTTTTTTTTTTTTTTTAATTATTAAAGAACTTTTGAAATAACTTTTAACTTATGATTTTTTTTTAACTTATGAAATATATTTTTTTAATTTATGAAATTATTTTTTTTAATTTATGAATTATTTTTTAACTTTTTCATAAAGTTTTTATTTTTTGTAAACTTATGAAACTTTTTTTTAATTTTGAAAAGATTTTTATGAAACTATTTTATCTTTTAATAACAAGATAATAAATTAATGCATTGCTTTTATGCACATCCTAATGTTTATACGTGTTTGTGAATGAATTGCAATGTTACAGTAAGATAAGAGAGTGAAAATAATATACATAAATCAGAAAACTCATTTTAACTTTTGCAAAATATATTTTAAACATTTGAAAAAAAAAATTCTATTGATATTATTTTTTGTGTAAAGTTTTTTTTTTTCTGTTAAAACTTTTTATGTTACTTTTTTTTTTTTTTTTTTTGTTAAAATTTTTTATGTTACTTTTTTTTTTGTTAAAACTTTTTATGTTACTTTTTTTTTTCGATAAAACTTTTTATGTTACTTTTTTTTTTTTTGTAAACTTATGAAATATATTTTTTAATTTGTGATTTTTTTTTTTTTTTTTTTTTTTTTTTTTTTATCTAATGAATTATTTTTTAAACTTTTCATAAACTTTTTATTTTTTTAACATTTTTATGAAGTTATTTTATTTTTAATAAAACAAGAGAGTATATTAATCTATTGCTTTTATATACATCCTAATGTTTATATGTCATTAACTATGAATCTGTTGTAATGTTACAGTAATATAATAGAGTGAAAATAATATACATACTCATATAAATCAGTAAACTCAATTTTGATAAGTTGTAATACATTTTAAAATTTTCAAAATATATTTTAAACATTTGAAAAAAATTTCTATTAATATTAATTTTTGTATAAAGTTTTTATTAACTTTTTAACTTTCTAATTTTTGAAAAGAATGAATTAAAATAATTAAGATTATTATTATTATTATTATTTAAGATAGTTAATATATTTTTTATTAATAATGAAGTGTTTCTTTTTTTTATACATATACAAATTGAAACAATTTATAAATGTTTTGAAAAAGCTAAATGAAATAAACATACATTTTGAAAATAATTAAACACACATATTAAAGAGAATAGTAAAACATTTTATTTCATTATTTTAAACAATTCGTTTTGAATGGTTTCTACATTAATATTAGATAAGAAGTTTTCACTAATACAATCTACTTCGTTTAAAAACGAGGAAATAACAAAGTCGAAATCTATTAGAGTTAATAACATTTCTCCTATTTGTTCAAATTTTTGTCGATTATTTAATATCAAACAGGGATGAAAGATTACAGATTCGTGCTTAAAAATACATCCATTGCATTCAAAAATGCGCTTCAATATACTCGACATACTATTTTCAATACACGTTATAAGTTTATGTTGGTACATGCGTTCATTTTCTAAAGATGTGTTACTAACGGTACATTTCTGTCTTATTAAGTTTGGTAAATGCTTTACATATATATGCTGAAGAAGTTCTTTATTCAGATCAAAGGCTTTTATTTTTAACTTTTCTAACTGATACTCGTTCAAGTCAATGTGAGAATAATTCTTTAAATGTTTAATTCGCATGATAGAATTATTAAAATTTAACACTAATATCATGTTATTAGCAACAAACGAGGAACTTTTATACTTCAAATTAAATGGAAAAATTTTATTGCAAAATTCGTACCAACTGTTAACATCCATAAAAATTGCATTTTTCGTTACAATTTCTTCATTAGTAAGCCCACTGCGTTTAAACTCTTGAATATGTATATAAAATTGTCTGTTATACAGTTTTAAAATTAAGAAGATACAATCACTGAGTTCTTCTCGAAATATAACACGATTACAGGATTTGCCCCTTTTAGTTCGTGGAGTGGTGGATTGGCTTTCATCACTTGCTTGGGAAAGGTTGATTGCTTGAAACACAGTCTCTTCACATCTAGTAGCGGGGTCTTGAAAATATTCGTCTTGGGAAATTAAGTTAAAAAAATTCGTATTAATCTCAGATTTCACATTCAGTGGATAATCACATGATATCGTCTCATTGTTAGTGTTCAATGCATTAGGAACTTCTAATCTCGGCAAGTTTAATTCATTCACATAAGCAGGTTCATTACATTCTTCTAAACGTTGATACTTTGAAGAAGAAACTACTTCGTCGAGAGCTCTTTTTAACAAATTTGCTACAGAATCCATTTTCAAAAAATAAGGATAGCCGCTGATGAAGTTCAAACGGAAATCAGTTGCAAACTAAATGGTTAAAAACAACATATATCCTAATATATGTTAAAAAAATCAGCGTCGGTTACAGTTAAACATTAAAAAATTAGTAATGCTATAAGTTTTAGTCAACCATTTTTTAATAATCTAAAAAAACAGTCTTTGTACATAAGTGGTAGTTTATAAATTATGTTAGTGGTTTTACTATTTTTGAAGAATTTTGTGGCAACACAAGGTTTTAATTTAAGTAAGCTTTTGATAAATAATGTTATCATTTTCTCTATCTTTGAAAATTTTTGTGGCAACACTAGGTAAAAGTTTTAATCTAAGTAATGAATAATACTTATTGTTAACAGTTTCGTTCTTTTTGAAAATTTTTGTGACAACACTAGGTAATATCCATCATGATTATGTAAATAACAATTGTTAATACAAATTAAACTTGGTAAATAATTCTAATATATTAAAAGTATTTTAAAATTAATTCAATATAAATACAAATTCAGTATTTTAAAATGAAAAATTAATAAGTTAAAGTGAACTCTAATTTTAATTGATAAGAACCTTTTTTCTAAATGTTAAAATTTAAGTAAATCTCGTGAAATAATTATTAAAATTCATAAATTGTTATAACAAAAATACAAGACAAAAGCTTTTTTTCATTTACACATTATTTATTCATCATTCTCGATAATGATAAAAATACAAAAAAATTATAAACTGTACAGAAAATCAACCAGTTCACATGATTTGACAAAGTTTGCATTTTTTCACTTATGCATTTTAATCAAATGTTGAATAAACTTGGTGTCAACATTAAATGTTTTGTTACAGTGTTTGCATTCGAAATTCCTGTAATGAACTTTTTTGTGAAATAAAAAATCGATATCAGAGTAAAATATAACAGCACAGTGTTTACATTTATATTCCTTTTGACGATGACTTTTTTTATGTTTAGTTAAAGCAGACTTTGATAGAAACGAGTTAGAACATTTTTCACAAACATGAAACTTCATATGAGATCTCTTGTGAATTTTTAACAAATATTTTTTAGAGAGTTCTATTGAACATTCATTGCATTTATATGTCTTATGAAATCTCTTGTGAATTCTTAACGAATACTTTCTATAAAATTCCATTGCACATTGATCACATTTATATAAAGTGGGTGTCTTGGAATGAGTAACACTATGTCGTTTTAAATCAGTACTTTGAATGAAAGTTTCACATTTAAAGGGCTTTTTATCCAAGTGGGATCTTTGATGTCTGGTTAACGCAATCTTTGTAGAGAAGCATTTTTGACATTGATTACAGGAAAAGGATGATTGGGTTAATGAAGAGGGTGATCTTTCACTATTCGAACTTGCACCTCTTGACTGGGTAAATCCGATTCCATATTCATGAAGTAAGAAATTTCTTGTACAGCACTCACTTAAAGAACAGCGCTTAATATCTTCATATGACAAAAAAAACAAAAAAACAATAAACAGTGTGATAAATTTCTACTGATTCACAAAAATCTGTTAAATTCTAGGAGGCGCTACTGTTTTTAAAAAAATAATAGGATTGGTTTACAAAGTGATCTGATAATATAATGGTATTTGATAAGAAAGGCTCGATGTTATCTGGTGTTTATCATGTGAAAATTAACGGAAAAAGAATCACTTATTTTCAGCACAGTGATAAAACAATACTATACTAAAGTAATATATTGCTTAAATTTGTCGTTATCGACTAATAGATAATAACTTGTAAAAACACTTTTTATGTGAATACAGCAAACTTATTAAAATGAATACATGGTAATTAACCGTTTATTAGAACTGTACATCGAAAAATAATTAATAATAAAGTAGTTTATATATTTTGAATGGTGTAAAAATCAAGGTTTAGATAAAGTAAAGTTAAAAATATTTTCATTGTTGCTCTAACGTTAATGTAAATTGTATAAAACAGGGAACCTCCAAAAAAACATATGTAATAGTTTAATGCAATTAAATTGTCGTTTTAAAAAGCTTAGTTGAAACATCAAACAAAGTTCTCTTTCTTATCATTTGTAAATAAGTGAAATCTATTCTTAGTTGATATTTTTCTTATATCTGCTAGTTCCTGTTAAAATTGTTTGGTTATCGGATGTTTGTGCAAGACAGTGAATACGTGTTGATAACATACTATTTTAAGTTAGGGATGATTCGATTGTAATATGAGACATTCAGAGTCATTACAGAAGGTTAACTTCCTATTTAATCTTTAAATAATTTTATCTAATAATAATATTCAAAAAAAGTTCAAATTATTATTCAATTTTCTACTCTAATAAAAACTTATTCGATTCCCACTAAAGCCTTTTGGAAAACTCAATTTTTAAAAATTATTAATTTCCAACGAAAGAAGAAGAAGATCGGTTCTGCGGCCACAGGCGGGATGGGCAATTGTGATTAATGTTGAATTGACCAGACTCATCTTCCTCTTTATCGCAATTCTCAATTATCTCACAGGCGTGATGAGCAATGCTTAATTGATCAGACTCAATTTTTTAAAATTAATTTCCAACGAAAATTCGATCCAACAGAGGGCAACACCCAAATAAAAATCTTCGGGGGGGGGGGTGAAGTTTGGAAAATGAGAAGGTTACCCCTTTGCTATAGTATGATATTATAAGCTTCAGATCCTAAATAAAAAAAATTAAGCCCCTTAAAAATTAAGCCCTCCCCTTTCCTAAAATCTCATCTTACTATAACATATTTTACGATATGTTCAAATTTCCTTCCTACTCTAAGTTGATTCCAATCTTAAAGAAAAAAAAATACATTTAAGCTCCTCCTAAAAATAAGCCCCCTAAAAATTAAGCCCTCCCCCCTTTCCTAAAATCTCATCTTACTGTAACATATTTTACGATATGTTCAAATTTCCTTCCTACTCTAAGTTGATTCCAATCTTAAAGAAAAAAAAAATACATTTAAGCCCCTCCTAAAAATAAGCCCCCTCAAAATTAAGCCCTCCCCTGTTTCCTAAAAATCACATCATACTGTAACATATTTTGCGATATGTTCAAATATCTTTCCTACTCTAAGTTGATTCCAATCATTAAAAAATATTTAAGCCTTTCAGAAAAATAAGCCCCCCTAAATATTAAGCCCTCCCTCCTTTCCTAAAAATCACATCATACTGTAACAGTGTCAAAACATCCTTCACCCATTTTCAAATATCTTTCCTACTCTAAGTTGATTCCAATCTCTACTTTAATTTAAACTCCCCAAAAAAATTTAAGCCCCCCTCAATTTTAAGCCCCTTCTAAAAAATAAGCCCTCCCCTCTCTCTCTCTCTCTAAAAATCCCATCATTATCTAACAGACTCCAAACATCCACCTCTCTACTACAGTATAATCTCATAAGTTTCAAACCCTAAAAAAATTTAAGCCCCCCTCAATTTTAAGCCCCTCCTAAAAAATAAGCCCTCCCCTCTCTCTCTCTCTCTCAAAAAATCCTATCATACTCTAACAGACTCCAAACATCCACCCCTCTACTATAGTATAATCTCCTACGTTTCAAACCCTAAAAAAAATTTTAGCCCCCTCAATTTTAAGCCCTCCCCCATCATCCTACTATAGTATGATACACTCTCCATCAGATAAGCTTCTCTTTCAGGTGGTGGTGGAGGACCTCCACCTCTCTCTGTGAGGTGGTGGTGGTTCCACCTCCACCCACCACCCACCACCCCATCAATCGAACTCTCCTTTTTACACTACTAATAGTTTTAGTGAAAACCGCAAACGAATCAACCAATTTTTCTGTTTTTTATAATCATTTCAATTATTGGGCCCTAAACGTTAATGGCGCCTATCTTCTTCGGAAGAAGTATGGGACCCTTAGTTTCCATTTAATATTGTTTGTCTTGATGTGTACTATCACCCCTTAAAGTTTGTACCATGAGTTTAGAAACACCCTATATACCTAATATTATTTCTTGCAAATGTTATTTAATTCCTTTAGAACTGAGGTTCCTAAAGTGTGTTCCCTGGAACCCATACTGTTCTGTTAAATCCATTGTCCATGTTTATTTATTTTTATTTTTTATCCTTTCACCTTTAATGCTCGTGAAATTTTTGTATATGATGTAACGTGAAAAGAAATTGTATTTTTAATATTTTAAATATTCTCATGGAATAAGGTATAAGTTTTACCTAAGGATAACTTATCATAATATCAAGGCTTGTCATTCGCCAAGTTTCCTTTGACTGCAGTACAGGGGGCGCTGAACTACATGATTTTCCCGTTGGTAGCGCCATCTAATGTGAGAAACTGAAATATTTTCCATTTTTTCATATGGGATTATTAGTAGTAGTATGCACCAGGTGGCGTTACTTACGAGACAAAGTCATATAATAAGTTGGCAATTATAGGGACAATTTCAACAATAGATTTTCTCCTGAATGCGAGGCCTTGATATTATGATAAGGGGGCCTTGGTTTTACCATTAAATAAATTATTAGTGCTGAAGAAGTTAATTTACTTCTTTTTTTACATTTTAAAGTAGAAATAGGCGTCCGCATTATATTCCGAAAGCTGAGGTGTTAAAATAACATCCTTTTGAACGCTTTAGATAACATTGTGGCAATTCCGTGACAGGACAGTTTATAAATTTATTCAAACAAAATGTTTCAAGCCGTGAAAAATTTGAAAAAGGCTGATTTGAAGCTCGTAGCAGAAGAGATTGGGGAAACTATTCCTCAAGATTACACCGTCGGAACTCTAAAGCAAATCATTTTAAATAGTGAAGAATATAAAAAGGATCCTGCTTTTGTACAAGAAATTTTATCTAACGCTGTTGCTGAGAGAAAGGAAAACGAAGCTAAAAAGTTAGAAAAGGAGAAGTCTGATGAAAAATTAAAGAAGTTAGAATTAAAGAAGAAGACGGAAATTGAGCTACGAAAGCTGGAATTGAATCATCAATTGGAACTAGTAAAACTTCCATCACAGGGACAAATGCAAGGAGAGTACATTTCAAGTGATAATGATTCTAATAATTCAAAACGGAAATTTACATTACCAAAGTTAGAATTTCTCCAATCTGATGGTGATTTAAAAGAATGGTTGCCATTCTGGAGTCAGTTTGAACAAATTCACAATGATCCTGATATTGCGCCAGAAAATAAATTCCGATACTTAATCCAAGCAACAGTCACTGGATCTAGAGCTTGAGAAGTTGTTGATAGTTTTCCGCCAACTGGCGCCTCGAAATTCGATTTCGGTCTAAAGAAACAGTCTTGGTCGATTCTTAGTAAAAATATATAATTCAATACATTGTTTAAAACTGAAAATTTCTCAATAAAGCTTTACGATGTTCGTCATCTTTTTAATAATAATTATTATAAAAAAAAGATTTCTATAATAATTTCTACTCCAGATTCTAGAAAACATTGATTTATTTTATTATATAATTGTAATTCATCAGAACTCTATCGATCGTTTTCTGGAAAAACTTGTTTGCAACTTTCTTAGAATTTTCTGTTATTTCAAAATATTATTTATTTCTTAGAACAAATTATATTTTTATTTTGTTTAATATTTTTGCGCATTTCCTACAACTTTTCTCTTTTCTTGGAAGCTGGAGCATGTTTTCCATTTATTTCTCTTTTATCTTCGAGAAATCTGAGAATTTCACAATAAGCTATTAATTCCAGGAGTATTTCTAGTGTAGGTCACATTTTACGATTTTCGGCTACCATTATTTAAGAAAGAAAAAAATGCTTTATTCGAGCTATATCATTAATTGATTAAGAGCCTACACGAATGACAGAAAAAAAAAGACTCGGACGATAATGTTAAGTCTATCAAGGCCTTTTTTCAAATATCTCGCTCAATTTTTTATATTTTTGAATGATTTTATTTTTCATAGGATAGCTGAGGGCGGCTAGTTTTTTACTTTTTCGATTTTGGTTTGACATTTAAAAAAAATACTTTAACTTTAGAAACCGGTTTGAACCGGTTCTGAAATTAAAACTATCCTAATATAACACAAATATAACGAAAATCGAAAGAGATATTTGTAAATAACGCCTCCATAGACTTAAATCATCATCCGGGTCTTTTTCAGTGCCTCCTGTAAACTCTCAAGATGCCACTCCAGTCACTCAAAAAGTCTTTTTTTTTTTTTTTTTTTTTTTTTTTTTTCATAAGATAGCTGAGGGCGATCTACCACCGGGCTATTTTTTACCTTTTCGATTTTAGTTATATTTTATTTTACATATGATAGTTTTAATTTTTCAAGAAAAATTTGAAACTAAAATCGAAGAAGTAAAAACTAGTCCTGTTCTAGATTGTCCTTAGCTATCAAAGACAAACAGAATAATACATAAGTACTACATTTTGAACGATACATTTGAAAATAACATCCCCATAGACTTAACATTATCATCTGAGTCTTTTTCATCGACTAGTGTGAGCTCTTAAGGCGTCACACTTGTCACTGAAAATGACCCGGGTGATAATGTAAATTCTATGAGGGCTTTATTTTCAAGTATTTTGCTTAAATTTTAATGTTTTTACATGATTAAAAAAATTTCCCCAATTTATGCACCTCTAGCGACCTAACTGCTCAACCAATCGAAAGGAAATTTCAGATTTAGTTATTTGAAGGTATGTGTTCGAGATCGTGATGATTTTAAAGCAATAGAACTTTCACAGTTACGGTTATAGTGAAAAAATTCGATATTTTCAAATGTCAGCATCCATTTTTTTTCTTCCGCAACTTCATAAGCACTTTGAAAAACCATAGATGGCGTTAGAACGATACACATATGACTAAAATTGACGGTGTAATATCGAGGCACTCAATCATAATCAGTTCCATGTAATGTAATACTAGCTCTCATTATTTTCACTGTGTTTCACTATGTCATTTTAAAGCAGATCTTATAACATTACTGCATTAAAAAAATAAAAATAAAAATAAAATAAAATAAAAAATAAAAATCGATTACTTAAAGCATTGTTATCGATCTTTTAAAATGGGCTTTTTTGCAAGTGTTTTACGCCGGCAACTTTCATCGTAAGTGAAAATCGCCATTTATGGTTTTCCAATGTGCTGATGAATTTGCGCATGAAAAAAATGGGTGTTGCCGTTCGAAAATTCCGAAATTCTTTCACTGTAACCGTAACAGTGAGATCTTCATTAATATTTAAAATCATTATGATCTCGTGTGTATACCTTCATACATGTATATCTAAAATTTACTTTCGATTAGTTGACCGGTTAAGCCCCTAGATGTTCATGTGTTGGGGAAGTATTTTTATGATCATCCTGTATATATAAAGAACATTCCATAAAAACTGGGAGTTATTTTTTATTTAGTGGCATCCACGAAACTAAAAAATAAAACTACAGGCGACTTTTTAAAATTGTTACTGCACGTTTATAAATGTTCTGGAGGCAGCAGGCGATTTTATTTTCCTAGTTTCGTGCTTGTTTAAAGAACTGTTTTTTAATTTCCTCTGCAGAAATGGAGGTAAATGATTCAGAGTTTAAAAAAAAAAAAAAAAAAAAAAAAAAAAAAAAAAAAAAAACTAAATGCTCAAAAATGTTGCTATCGTTTTGGCAAAACAGCTCCAGAAACATGTTAAGTTAATGAAAGAAGACAGATATTTTAGTTAGTCTTCAATTTTTAAATGCCTAGGTGATTTCAAACAAGTACGTTTATCTGCAAAACTGACTCGGTAAGCCTAGCCGTCCAGAAAGTGTTGTGAATGATCGAAATGCTAACACTGTGTGGGCAATCGTGTAAGAATACCGACGTCTAGCATGTGAGGAGATACAGAAATCAACAATTCGAAAACGTCAATATTTTGCATTCTTGTGCGAAATTAAATACAATTTGCAGGTTCACTGCGTTCCAGATGAATCTCTCATCACCTTACTAAAAACAAATGCAAACAAGTATTCACCAATGTTGGAAAGGGAAACAGATGCTTTAAAATGATTCGGATTTCCTAAACTCTATAATAACAGATGATGAAACATGAGTACATCACTCTGATCCTCTCACTAAGTCTGTATGGAAACACACTGATTCTCCACCTGTGAAAAAAATATGACAAACCAAATCTTCAGGACAAGTCATGATGATTATTTTCTGTGGTTTTTCAGTGATGTAATCGTAAAAACAGCAGACAGTATACGCTCTAAACAGAGGGTATACGACCAAGGGCAGAGGGTATACCGTACAGTATATATTAGGGTGGTGCGAAAAAACAAAAGTTTTTATTTCCGAATCGCTATAGTGTGGAAAAGTTGCGATTGGTTAATACAAGAAAAACTAAAAAAAAATTTTTGAAATCGGACATTATCTTCCGATCGCGCAAACCACCTAAAAATTAAAAAAAATTGAAAAATTTCGATTTTTTCAGAATTTTTTTAAAAATATTACATATACATATATTTTATCACTATAGTGAAAAATATTTACATATTGTACTATTTAATAATAATAAAAAAAAATAAATTGCGTTTAGAGAATATCTTCCGATCGCGCAAGCTCATTAAAAATCGGGAAAAATTCAATTTTCAGTGATTTTTGATGCATTAAGAAAATAATGAAATAAGTTCAATTTGCAGTCTCATGCTATATATGCTATATCTTTTTTGGAAAACAGGGAGTATACGTTGTCCCTTTAAAAAATCCAGAGGGTATACGGCGTATACTCGCTTATACCCTCCATTAGGTCCCTGGTTAAGGTGTAATCCATCATCATGCTGTGCTCCCAAAAGCTAATGTGAAAGGTCAGTAATATGTTTCAGCTTCAAAAATTTTGCAACAACACGCACCGAGAAAGCGCTATGAACTGGTATAAAATTGAACATTACATCGTGATAATGCTCCCCCGCCTATTACTACTTCTTTGCAGTAATATCTTAGTAAATGCAATATTAAAATCATGCCACATCCCCCTTGCAGACCATATTGCGCACCATATTGCTTGCACCATGCGATTTCTGGCTTTTTCTGATGTTGAAAGTGTAGTATCATATCAGAAAAAATTAACAAAGATTCTGAAATTATTTCACCAGTGTAGGGTTCTTTGAAATAGCTTCCAGGAAAAAGACTTCTCTACTTGTTTTGAAAAATAGGTTAAACGATGGGCGCGTTGCATATTATCTGAAGGAAGTTATTTTGAGAAAGAATGGTGTATATTTTTTAAGTAAATATATCTCTAGATTTTTTTTTATGATTTTGCTCTCGATTATTATGAAATGCGCCTTGCATATAGATGTAAATGTGACAGGTCATATTTTACTTTTGAATTATAAACTTTGTCAAAGGCTTAGTTAAGAGAGAGAAAAATTTAACGAAAGATCTATTCTTAAGGAAAATAATTTTGTGAAGGTGCCAGTTTTTAAGGTGAAAAGTTTCGATGAAGACTGTACTTTGAGATAAAAATGTTTGTTTAGTATCTAGTATTGAGATGAAAAATTTTGTGAAAGGTTCTTTAAAGTATCCAGTTCCTTAAACATATCCCTGATTAGTTTTATATTTTTATTTCTTTCTTTTTAGGTGCGTTCGTAATTATATAAATTTATAGCACCTTTAGTCGTTGTCTGCTCCGTTAGTCTATCCCTATATAACAACGCAAAAACTACCCAACCAAATAGTTTGAAATGTAATATACATAATAGTTTGAGATTTTTGTCGAGACATTTCAAATTTTATGAAAATTGAATCAAAACTTAAAAAGGCATCAATAAAAGTTTTCTTCATTCTATTAAATCCTGTCATACATAATTAATTCTCTTGATATGTAATGATTCTTGATTAATTCAGTGATTATTCTATTAAATCCTAATTATGTAATTATTTCAATGATATTCGTCGTAGATAAAAATCCTATATAGCCAAATTAGCCTATATAGGCATCCTATTTAAGATTGAGAAATATTATTTCTATAGTATTGCATTTAATATATCTAATCGTAATGAATTTCGCATTCATGTACAGGGTGTCCAGCAAATAACACCCTGATTTCAAAATTAAATTTCTCAAAAACAAAGGTCGATAGTAATATGCGGTAAACGGTTTTTTCATTAGGTAAGCTCTAAAAATCTTATACAGAAATTTCAAACAGTGAATATTTTTAAAAAATTGCGTTCTGATTGCATAGAATGCTTTGATTTGACATTTTTCTTGTTTTAGATTGCCCGCAGAGAAATAATTTTTCAGCTTACAGTGCAATATTTTAAAGATTTTTTGAAGTAAATTTTTAGAATTTCGAAATTTCAAAAATTGAATTTCAAATAAAGAATACTGCCCAGTTAAACTGATGGCATTGAGCTCACAGGCTACAAATACTAATTGTACATTAAAGCCTTATATTTTCAAGGGTTAATTCCGTTCGAAAAAAAAAATTAAGAAGGGGAAACAGCTCTCCCCTTTCCTCTTTTTTTATACTTAATCATTGAACCTCCTATACTATCAAAGACATGCTTTATCATATAAAAAATCTATATCCAAAATTCAGAGCAAATGAGATAATTCTTAATATAAACCCATTTAGCATTTATATAATTTAAAAGGAGTTATCCCCCTCTTTTATACTTAACCATTAAACTTCCAAAACTATTCAGAGATTTGAACGAAATCTGAAAATTCTGCTTGAAAGACCCATTTATATAAATTAAGGGGGGGGGGGCATTAGAACCCCTGTTCCCCCTATTTATACTTCTTCAATGAACACCTAATAACAGTCACGGAATCGCCTCATCAGAATGATCCTAATCTAAATTTTGAACGAAAACTTAATTCTGTATGAAAATCCCATTTATATCAACTAAGGGCAGGGGCATGAGCCCCCCGTTCCCCCTCTTATACATATCGAATGAACTCCAAAAACTAATCAGGGAAGCGTCTTGTCAGGATATACCTACATACAAAATTTCAAGTGGATCGGATATTTTTATCATGAGTTATCGCGTTACGCACGAACGCACGTACGAACGTACATACAGAACGGACGGGCACATAAGCTCTCAGGCTATGATAGCCTGGGAGTTAAAACTATGAAATATGGCACTTTAAGCCGAAAAACACATTCTCTGGCAGCAATCTAAAGCAAGAAAAATTTCAAATTAAAGCATTCTTTGAAATCAGAACACAATCTTTTCAAAATATTTACCGTTCGAAACATTTGTATAAGATTTTTGCAGATTACCTGATAAACAAACCGTTTACTGCATAATTCTATTGATCTTTGTTTTTGAGAAATTTAATTTTGAAATCAGGGTGTTATTTGCTGGACACCCTGTATTTGTGCATAAGAGTGCTACAGTATTGCACCAAGATTTGTAAAAGCACTTATTTTCGCGAGGCTTTAATTTTCGTGAGCCCGTCGTAATGCGAAAATTTAAGACTCGCGAATTACATATGTACATTTTTTTTCACCTCAAATAATAATAAAAAATCAGAATTTTTTCACTTATTCAAAATTTACTGATTGCAACTACTTAAATAAAAAATAAGTAAAAAAATTTCTTGCATACTTATAACTATTTCTTGAATATTATACAATTATTTCTTGAATAAAAAGCAATAACAGAACTAATAGAATGAACGAATATAAGTAATAATAAACGAATGCAGCTCATTCGTTTACAGTTTTATACCAGCTTCTTTGAAGCCATTTAAAGTCATCTCATGTTTGGCTTTAAAACACCGTCAAATGTTCGCACAAGTAAATTTTCGCGAAATTTTCGGCTCATAAAATCACCAAAATATTCATTTTCGAGAAAATTACGGCTCGCGAAAATAAGTGCTTTTACTATTTATAAAACTAGTTACAGTACGAACGCATCTCATTGACCACGTTTAACATACTATTTTCGATTTGTTTTATTCTAATGAGACATATTTTTCTGAATTTGTAGAATAAAGGTTAGTTTCCTTTGAAATTTCATTTCTATCTTAGAATTCTGGCTTGTTTCCTAATATATATATATATATATATATATATATATATATATATATATATATATATATATATGTATATATATATATATATTATTTCCCTTTGCATTTTTACACATTTTCTATAGCCTTTGCTGTTTCTTGGAAGCTTCTCTTGCTTCGCCCCCCTCCTTTTATCATGGAGAATTTATCACGTTACTAAAGAGAAATTATTTGAAGCCAAAATTTTTGAATAACAATTTGCAATAGGCTTTCTTTTTTTTTTATAATAACTTTTGCTGGGTTTTTTGTGATAATTCATACAAATTTTAGTCTTTCATTTTTCTTTTCAAAAATACGTTGCTCATCTTCAATATTTTTTTTATTGTTTGTTCGTTTCCTTAGAATTTTTACTTATTTCGTAACATTCGGAATCATTTCCCAGAATAACATATATTTTATCTTTTTTCTTAACATTTTTACGTATTTTCCACAACTTCACTCTTTTTCTGGAAGCTTGAAGCATTTTTGTCCTTTTTAACCCTTTAACTGGTTAATTCTTTTCCATTCAATAAATTGAAAATAGCAGACTCACACCACTATTATTTAAATAAAATATTCGTAAAACTTAGTCTAAACATTTTCAACTTTCAGTAATATGAAATTTTTAAAAAGTAATAGTGGTGTCAAAAGCTTTAATTGATGAAATAAGGAAATTCGTTTTGCCCGAACGCCGTTCGAGCAAACCAGTTAAGGGGTTGGTGGTTCTTTAAGTTTGTTAGAAAATGTATTGCATCTGAGAGTCTCTTTATGAACATTCCAATACTTTTGTCGCTTTTTAGCTGAGTTCGTAATTATATAAATACGTAGCACCTATAGTCATCGTCTGGTCCGTCCGTCTGCCTCTCCGCCTTTCCGCATATAACACCGGAAAAGCTGTCCAACTGAATTCATTATGTTACTAAAGAGAAATTATTTAAAGCCAAAATTGTTGAATAACAATTTGCGTTAAGCTTAATTTTTTTATGATAACTTTTGCAGCTTTTTTTCCGAAATTCACATATAATTTAGTTTGCCATTTTCCTATTCAAAAATGTATTGCTTATCTTCATTTTTTGTTTGTTTGTTTGTTTTTTGTTCTTTTTAGAATTTTTGAACATTCGGGATCTTTTCCAAAAATAAAACACATTTTATCTCTTCCTTGACATTTTTACGTATACCTTACAGTTTTACTCTTTTTCTGGAATCTGAAGCAATTTTATCCCCTTTAACTCCTTCGCGACGGGAGCCTTTTACGAAATTTTTAATGTTTTGCCACCGGTTTTTAAAAGTAGAAATTTGTAACGTATTAAATCGATAAAATGATCCGATTAAATAAGGCAAATTTTACAGTAAAATTTTACGGGTGGGAATAATAACCCGTCCGTAGATTTGAACCGTTTCTTTAACTGTCTCCTATACTTCATACAGGCAACGTAATTTTGCCAATCACGATTTGTCCGCTCGTGGTACGTCAAATGATTTCTAATAATTATTTATTATTCTTAAATGAAAACTTTAAACTGATTTTGTTTCCTGGTTGTTTTTTTAAAACTTGCTTGTTCGATAAATTACCCTTTTTTTTTAATTTCTAATTTAGATAGAAGTTTGAATTCTTTTTTTATTTGTTCTCAATGGTGTATTTAATATTTTTGTGCGTGGATTTAATATTCAAGTTTATAGTATTTTTTAAAAAAATATTTAAATTGAGTGTTTGTTGAATTTCTTTTATTTTTTAATATACACGAGAGAAAAAAAAATCATATCAAATGCAAAATCCCATAGATATAAAAATCCATGCGTAGTTGTACATAGCATATTCTAATGAATGTGGGAAAAAATTGATGCTAAAATATTTATCTATATTATAAAGGCCAAACGTATCTGTGCGTAACGTCATTTTTCAAATGGCAACACTTTCTGATGAAATTTCGCTTTTGCAATTTTCATAACTGCAAATTTTTTAATTCCTAGACATCGCACATTTTCAGTCTTTACACCGTTGTGTAGGGAAAAGTATGTACTTTTAAATGCAATTTGTTTAAAAACTGTATTTTAATTTGTTTTTGAGATATTAATTTTTTTTTGTAGTTTTTAATTTAAATTTTCTGGAGGTGGCAACTTGAGTACTCCATTTCTGTGCAAAGTAAAGGAAAAATAACCATAAAGTAAAAAGAAGAAATAGAGAGATATTATGGTGGCTGGAAGTGGTGCAAAAAATGTAATCCTGAAATCTGCTACATTAAGCCAAAACACAACAGCGTGTTTTCGCAAAAAAGAAGGAAACTTCCAATGACAAGTCTGTGGAAACATTTAGTACTATAGTTTTTAGTTTATAATAAAAATAAAATGCTACTTTAGAATGCTTTTATTTAGAGAAAAAATGCTCGGCTGATGTCAAAGGATTTAGTTCCTGTTCAATGTGATTCTTTTTTTCCCCCTGCAGGTTGATATTTTTTTTTTAGCATCCGATGCTATTTCTTTCAGACAAGCTAAAAATGTTGTGTCATCAACCCTGAATTTTCTACTCAACCGTTTTTGATAGTTATTTTTTTAAATGAAAGCTATTTATTTGTAGTTGTGCCCATTTTAGCTATTTTTTAATTTATTTCCATTTTTATATTTTAGTTTTAGTTTTAAATGCTTTTTTACGATATTTCTTCAAAATGGTGGCAACACAGTTTAGCTTTTCTCTCGATAATAAAATTACAATATCAATCAAATACAATATTATTACGGACGCCTTTTTCATATTACTAATAACAGTGATTTTTAAAAAACATTTGAAGAGAAAATGACGTCACTATTTAAAACATCGCATTTTTACTCATAACGAAATTGCATTTCAATATTTCTTTTCATTATGAAATTGAGATTGAGATTTTACTTTCAGATGACTTCAGTTAGTGAAAATAATGTCATAGTAAAAATGAAATTAGTTTTTTTTTTTTTTTTTTTTTTTTTTAATAAAACTATTTTTCTGTGAGTGCATATAAAATAAAATTTCTGGATTTCACTCTCACTCAGATTACAATTTTAACTGAAGATGTGCGAATATTTGCATGCAAAATTGTAACTGGCAAACTTGACATTAAGTTTGGAAATATATTTATTATATATTGATTCAATAATGTAATTACTTTTGCTTTTTTAAAAACCAAATCGATCGGGTCTTTTAAACATTTCATTCGTCGAATTCGATGGGATTCCACTCGTTTTATTGTTTAAATGCATTTCCTTTTTCTCATAGTCTATAAAAAATGGGTTTAAACTAAAGAAAAAAACCCGTTTTTGATGAATCTAGTCAATGAAGAAGTAGCACGTCAAATTGTATCTCTTTATTATTCCGCAATTCCAATATCTCAGAGAGAAATTGCTAATCAATTGGGTATTTCAAAGCCGTTCTGTTTCTTATTATATTGCTAAACACAAGAAAAATGAAGTTAGTTCATTGCATTCTAAACGGGGTCGCCCTTCTAAAAAACCTCTATCGATTTTTTTCCCCCTAATCGGAGGCGAAACTGAATTCTGCAATGGCAGAATCTACATTCAACTTATTTGCTTTTTCATGTAGTTTACAAGTTTTGTTTTCTTTTCTTATTCTTTCTATAGCGTAATTATACATTTTTATACTGTTAAAAGTAAAATATAATTGTCAAATAATTTGGTGATAAATTACTTGAGGTTTTAGCAGATTTTTTTTTTATCTTGTTTTTTTTTTTTTTTTTTTTTTTTTTTTTTGCCGAATTAGACAAGCATGCATGCATGTATGTCGGCCAATTATCTACGCTATGGGATATAGGCCCTAAGGGGTGGGTTGCCCTCCGTGGGGGTCTTTCTAAGGGAACCTAACCCGTATTTACGCAAGGTTCGAAGAAAACCACGGAAAACTCCGAACGGTTAGGCCGACGGTCGCGATTGGGTTCGAACCCAGCACCTACCGTCTACCAGTTTGAGGTCAGAACCTCTCGGCCACTGGTGGGGCAGTTAAAAAAGCAAACAAAGATGATCTGGCAATAATTCCAGGTTTAAAGTAATGTCCGGTTCCCCAAATTTTTCTACAATTGTTTAAGACATTCAATTATAATTATATTAAAATAACATTATTCGCTTAATGTAATTTTTTTATAAATTTCAGTTAAACTTGCTAGAGCAGACGTTTTTTTTAGTTCTTTTGTTACCTGTCATTTTATCAGAAAGAAAATGCTAAACAAAATTATTTAATTTTTCGGTACTGGAGAACTGGTCACGAACAAGGTCCCGTCTATCGATTTCGCCAAATTATACAAATCGCCAAACTAATAGCCAAATTATGCATATTGACGTAATTTTTATTTTAAATAATAAAAACAACAAATAATTAGTAGAATATTAATAAAAATACAAATAAAAAGTTGAAATAAAAATCACTTAATGACGTTTTAAACACGTGTATCGTATTTAATGTCATTGAATTGACATTCACGATCATCCATTATTGGCATTTAATCTTATAATTTGGCGATAGTATTTTGGTCGACCGGTTAACAGAGTAGTACCAATTTTTCTTTCTTTTTGGAATAATTATAATTTTTTTATGTTATTCATTTTTAACTTTATTTTTGGAACCATTTTTATTTTCGAAATATATTTTCGGAAAAGAAAAAAAAGTATATTTTTCACATAGAAAATTGATTTGAAATAGAAAAAGAACTATGTAAATGACGAAATGAGATTTCATAAATCGCCAATATCCAATCTTTAAAATGTAATTGAAAATTTGGTTTGGCATGATTTGTAAAAATCAAGGTTTGCATATTTCACGGAAAATACGGCATCTTTGACGTTGGAGTGACGGAGTGCTATGTTTGTGTATTTTAATGTTTATTCTTTTAATTTGTATTATGTAGGTTAATTTATAAAACGAATTTTAAATTTGTCATAGAGTTAACTTTGAAGCAAACTTTTTTAACAAAATGTATGCGCAGTCGTTTCTTTAATTTTAACATTTTAGTAACATTTTAGTAGTAACATTTTAGTAAGATTTTTCGGAACTACTTGGTTATCCCGTCGACCAAAAAACTATCACAAATTTATAACATTAAATGCGAATAAAGGATGACTATTAAACACGATACTCATGTTTAAAATGTCGTCAAGTAGTTTTTAATACCACTTTTTATTTGTATTTTTATTCATGTTTTACTAATTTATTTGTTTTTCCTTTATTTAAAATAAAAATTATGTCAACATATATAACTTGGCTATTAGTTTGGTGATTTTTTTAATTTGGCGAAAATGGTGGACGGGATAATCAAGTAGTACCGATTTTTCCTATGCGCAAAATCTATATTGTAACGAACAAAAGTGTCCGGGTGTAGTACTGACGTTATTTTGTGAATGACAACATTTCAGGATAAAATGACTTTTTGCAATTTTTGCTACTGCAATTTTTTAATCTTCTAAACGTCGCACATTTTCAATTTTTATTTTGTCATATAAGAAAAGAAATCTACTTTCAAATACAATTTGATTGAAAACTTAATTTCATTTGACTCATTTATTACAAGCTTATATTTTTCAAACATTTTTTTTTTTTTTAAATCTTGATCACGTATCTATCAATAAATAATGATACACAATTTACTCATAAATCTATAAATATTGTTCCTGATAATTTTCCATTATAAAATTAAAATTGCATGAGTAATAAAATAAGAGAATGGTTAAAAATGCTGATTAAATTATTAATATTTACAAATTCAACATGTAATCAAACAACTTAAAATTTTACACTGACAAATAAGAAAAAAATACTTTGAAAATACTTTGAATTTGTTTGAAAACTGTATTTCAATTTACTGATTGGCTGGGGTTTTTAAAAAATCAGGTGAGAGTTATTTTTAAATTTATCTCTAAGGAGTGAAACTCGATTACGATAAATCTATTTGGCCTTAGAAAAATATAAAGAGTTTGGGATTTGTAAAAATAAAATAAAATAAATAAATACAAAATAAATAAATACAAATTTGACAGACATGTAATTGTATTACGTGCTCGAAGCACTGAAATGACCAGAAACAAAATTGCTGCCGTAACGAAATCTTTGGCTAATAACTTCTGGCATGCGTCTAACACGAAAATGTGACTTTTGATAAACTTCATAGCTTTATTTGATTCCATAATTAATATTTAACCCTTTGACCTAACCATGTTTTTCCGCTATGTAATATTGTAATTCAAAGATTGATTTAATGTAATATTGAGATTAATGTTAATATTTTGAATTGTATAAGATAAACAAAATTGTATAGTTATCAAATACAAATCTTCATACCAATACTTTTTACAGTTATTATTTTATGACTGAAACATGAATGAAAAAATCCGCAAGACACTTAACCTTTTGAGGGAAAAAGCACATCAATTCTTAAAATGCTAGAATGATTGATTGACACCAGAATTTGAAAACAAATTTGTTTCAAAGTATTGAAAAGCGTTTCTTCACGTATTTGAGAAAAATAAAATTGCTATTTCAAATTACTGGCGTCAATGAAGCTTTTTGCAATTAAAATTAAGTGAGATATATTTTATCCCACCCACTTCTAGGGGTTAAAGGGTTAAAAATGCTTTTTTGGAGTTAGTTAGCAATCTAAAACACATATTACATGTAGAAAATTCATTAAAGTTTTCAATTTAAAAAAAAAAAATGGTTTTTATCTTTGCTATGTAACCCGGGAAGCCCGGGTTCGATCTACTAGTATTTATAAAAGTGGTAAGGATTTTAAAAGGATGAAAAAAAAAATATGTCTCTATGTAAGCATAAACATGAAATAACATTTTCAGCTTTTAATATGTTAATAATTCTCTTTAATGTAACTACATTTTATTAATTTAATTTTGTTTGAACAACTTTTTTAAAAAGTTATCTTTACTTAAATAATCACGAAAATGCTCTAATTAAGGAAAGTAAATATTATTTTTGTTTTTTACTGGTACCTAAAACAAATTCTGCATGCATTTTTTGAAGGTTCATATATGCACCCAATGGTCCAAAACGGGTTAAAATTGTTTTGTTGTTCCAGAGACGAAAGTATCGTGTGATATGTTTTATCATAAACATAAAAATGAATAATGTGTGTACAAGTTGTTAGATAGATCTATAAGGACACCTATTCATCAGTAATATCGATTTCATGATGGAACAATCAAGGTAAGAAAATGTACCTTAACAATTTTTAAAGTACTTTTATTATATGTTTTAAGGAGAGAAGTTTAAAGTTCTGTTTTTCAAGCTGTAATACGTTATTATGAAAAAATATGCATTTTAATGTAGTCGATTTCCCACATATCTGTTGTTAGTCATCAGCCGATATTATGCATTTACGAATTAATGGGAATTCATGATTTTGTCAGAAAGTAGTCAATATGAATTTGAGAACAGTTTTAACGACTTCAATATTTTTGAAAAACTTTCAAATAATATCTATTTTTTCATGTCTTTTTACAAAGTTCTTAATCTTTTATCACCAGTTTCTTAAACAGAATTTTTTTCTGATTGAATCAAGAAAATGCTCGAATAAAATTTTACAAAATTTACAATTAAATTTTACTGGTAAGAATAATAAATTACGATTGAAGTACAATTGCTCTTACGTAGTACGGGCAACTCATGGTTGGCAAAATCACGTTGCCCGTACAACGTACGGGCGCAGTGTTGCCAGATGGGCTACTTATTTTAAATTCACATTTTTGACTGGCACCAATTGCTTGAAATAGTAAAATGCGCCTTATTTAATGACACATTAATAAATGCAAAAACAAACAGAATTTTGCCGGTTCAAAAAAGTGATGCGAATCAAGTAATCTGAATTTTTAAAAAGTAGCCCACTGGCAACACTGTACGGGTGAAACAGGGAAGCGGTTAAAATAATTTTTCAAGAACTCATCTACGAATTAACAAAACTGATAAATGTATTCTACGAGATCATATATAGCTAACAACCCGCCCCAGACAAATATATTTTTCCATATCAACACATTCCTGAGTGGCGACTGTTGGCCACACGGATGATCCCGGAGGCACGGGGGCCCCACCCTCCGAGAAGGGCCTCTTTTGTGCAAGGGGCCCCATCATGTCGTAAAAAACGTGCCAATCGTTTGACCTTTTAATAAAAGGCGGCTCCTGTGTGCGGTCAAGAGGGAGGTTTTGCGGCTTTTGTGCATTGTAGTTACATTTCGTGATTTAAGGAGATCGGCAGATAGTTTACTATTTTTGAGAAGGGAAATGGCCGCTAGTGTCCCCGCCTGGAGTTTTATGAGACACGGGTGAATTTAGGGGTCAACTACTGGGGAGATGAGAGTTCATCCTGGGTTGAAACGGAAGCTATTTGATCTGTAGTTTTGACACTCTCGCGCTGGGATTTCAGCCCCGTATTTTATTTATGTTATTCAGGTAAACATGGTTATAAATAAATAAGTGCGGCCTGGTGTTATTTATTTTTCTTTGATAAAAAAATACTTTTTAAAGTAAATTTTGCATCATAGTGACAAAATAGCTTTCATGCAGATATTCCAAAAAAAAAAAAAAAAAAAAAAGACTTGCTTTATTTTTATTATTTTTACAATAAATTTATGTTAAAATATCTTTATATAAAATATGTCTTAATATAAATGTCGTGACATTTTTAATTTAAAATATCTTAAAAATTATATTTAAAGAATGTACAGTCGAACCTCTATATAACGAAACTCCATACATCGAATTCTTCCATATAACGAATTTTTAGTAAGAACGGTCCCCTTTTCACATGATTACATTAAAAACAGACTCTATATAGCGAAATATCTATCTCCATATAACGAATTTTTTCATAAATTGATCTTAATTTATTCAGTTTTAAAAAAAGCTTCGAAATCATATGGAATCAAATTTCCATCACTTATTTTTGATTTATCGTTCAGTGGAGAGTTTTTTTTTTTTTTTTTTTTTTTTTATAAATATTACTTCTCTCCTTATTCTTTAAATCTAACAAGTTCATCCCACCTCCCACACACCTTTCAATATCCTTCTCAAAACACAGTCAATTGAATTGTTACACATATAAGAGAGGAATCAATGAGAGCACATAAAAGAAACCTTCAAATGGAGGAAAATATCAACTACAATTTTTCATTCCTTGCTAAAATTTGAGAATTTTTTTTGAGAGCGTAACAATTGTAATTTTAAAATGAAAACAACAAAAAATTACAGATTTCTTCCTCTGAAATTTATGTAAGTCTTCCTTATTTGATTTTCATTAAGCTTTCAAATAAATGTCTTTTCTCTTTTTTGAAACTGCTTTAATAAGTAAGAAATAAAATGTTAGGTTAATATATACTTTTAAACATTTCAAATTCTTAATTAAAAAGATCAAAAATAATATTTGTTCAAAATTGACACATTAAATACTATTTTTAACATCATACTCTATACATCGAATTTCTCTATATAACGAATTTTTTACTGGAACGATGGATTTCGTTATATAGAGGCTCGACTGTATTTATATAATAAATATATTTTTTAAATAAATTATTTGTGGTTAAATATTACTCGGTAACTGAATAAATGCTGTTTCCTCAGACTCTTAACAGCAAAAACAATTTCAATCACTCAAATCCCTCTTTTATTTATAATTTTTTTTCTTTTTTTCAAATTGTTTTATCAAATTGAAATGATTTTATGAAAGCTAAAATTAAACATTTTCAACGCTGAAAATTAAATCTATGCTTACAAGCAGGAGTGGGGAATTTTCTTCTTCTCTTTCTTCTTCTGGGGAAAAAATCTTACCAGCTAAGGATTTATTTCACCAGCCTGCAAGATGCAACACGCACGCAGTTGAAAATAGTTATGACAAAATCGCACATGAAATAACTATTACTACAATACATTTTCGTAATTCGTTTTTTTCCTATAAAATTAAGAAATATATGCAACAGAGGTAAGCTATACAAGATATAACTTAGTTCCATATTTACACTGTAATAATTTGGAAAGTTAAAGTACCTATATTAAAAAAGTATCTGTGATAATGCCTCTATTGCCTACAGTTTTTCAAAAACTAAAGATGCATTCGCCTTGCCAGAAAATCCACTCGCCACTGGCGAGCAAAATGATGTATTTCTCCACACCTGCTTACAAGAATCCCCAAATAATAGTAATTAGAATGTTAATGTTAATAATAAGACATGTTTGTCTATAAAATAGTTGTTAAACTTGAAAATGTTTACTTGAGATGTGATATTATTCGATAAATGTTTATTCCGGGATGAGGAAACTAATTAATGCACTATAAAAATTACGCAGAATAGTGTGTGGAAATCAGTGGCAGCGAAAGAAGGCCGTTCAAATATTACATAAACATGTTTTTACTCATTTTATATCACCCTCCCTTTTTTAGGAGAAAAATAAACAAATGCTAGACTTCCTTTTTTCCTTACATAATCTCTCTATTCTAATAAAAAGCAACTAATGCTGTCGCCGCCGCTGACAATGATTTTTTTGTGACTGCGAGTCATTCTTCGTTAAGATCTCACACTAGTTACTCAAAAAGACTTGAATGATAATTTTAAGTCTAAGGGGACGTTATTTTCAAATATATAGCTCAAAATGTTGTATTTATGCATTATCCTTTTTACCTTTGATAGCTGAGGACGAGATACAACCGGGCTAGATTTTACTTTTTTAATTTTGGTTTCAAATTTTATTAAAAAACTAGCGAGCTACGCCCGCTAGCTGGGCCACTTTTTCCAAACGAACCTCGATATTAAGCAGTATATAATAAGCAAAAAAATTCATTTAATAAGCAAGTCTTGGTGTTCGAATCTTCAAGCACAAAAAAAAGTAAATTAAAGAGCTATGGTTGTTATGCGCCCATTATCCCGTTAAAAATATGTGATTTCGCACAGTGGGCGCTACGCGCCATGGTCGCCATCGTCCCGTTAAAAATATTTGGTTTTGCACTGTTGGCGCTGCGCGCCCTAAGACATTTTCTCGTATTTTTCAATTCATCAGAAGCAGACTTTTACGCAGATTCTGAATATGTAATCAGTTTTTTCTACTTTAAAAACTGTCTGCATGATGGTTTAAGAAAAAACGCGCAAAAAAAATTTCGGTATTAAAAACTGCAAAAGACTGCTATTAAAAAAAAATAAGTAATTTCATTAATATCACAAACAACATAACTAACAAATAATTTTGGCAGCTCGTTTTCCGTTTGTACCAACAGAAATTAGTATTAATCGCGTAAATCTTAGGTTACACAATATTCGTGTATGCTACCAAAAAGAAAAAGTATGCAAATAAACCGTGTTTAACATTTTTTACCAATTAGTTTTTTTCTCTTATACATTCTTTGACAAAATGACTGGAGAAAAAGAGGTTTTCGGCTGGTTCTTCTTTTAGCCAAAGGGGAAAAGTTCTAGTCGTTCACCGCAAGGTGGCGCAGTGTTCTGCCTCAGAGCTCCGTCTGGGAAATGAGACGTTTTCCATTCCGATTCCCGACCGGTTTTTAATTCATAACTTTTTTAATTTTGGTCCCACGGTCTCGAAAATGCCCGAAATGACTTTCCCGGAATTTTTCGAATCGAAAGACACCTCTCGCGACTTCCAACGCGCCCGCGTTGCGAACTGTAATCGGCTGCAGACAGACAGACAGACACACAGAGGCGCACGGATTTTATTAGTATAGATTACTTTAACTTTCGGAACCGGTGAAAACCGATTCTGAAATTGAAACTATCATAACTTAAAAAATGTGTTACCAAAATCGAAAAAGTAGAAATCAGCCTGGTTATAGATCGTCCTGAGCTATCAAAAAAGAAAAGAAAATCATGTAAAAATATTAAAATTTAAGCGAAATATTTGAAAAGAGCGCCCCCATAGACTTAACATTATCATCCGAGTCTTTTTCTGTGCCTAGTGTTGCGTCTTAAGGGGAAGCAAACATTTCAAAAATAACGTTAGCCATTATCATCCGGGTCTTTTTGAGTAACTCGAGTGGCATCTTAATATTAAGGTAACTGTTGTATTCAAAAATATGAAAATTGGTGGTTTTATAGAGGAATGCTTGATAAACACGTTGGTGCCGACAGTTTTAAATTGAATAATTATATTAAGAGATGTTTAATGTTAAATTTGGTCTAAATCGTTCCATTATAAAATTATAGGAGTAAAAACTATATATAGGAATTTAAACATTAAACATTTTTAGATCACTTTACACATTAGAAGTTACCGGTGTGCAGACTACATTT
The DNA here is from genome assembly GCA_964019185.1 of Maratus speculifer. NCBI lineage: Eukaryota > Metazoa > Arthropoda > Arachnida > Araneae > Salticidae > Maratus > Maratus speculifer. The sequence continues at coordinate 54,053,788 of OZ025296.1, forward strand.
GTTTTGCTATTTTCATTATTTTATGTTGATTTATTTCCATTTTAAATTCAAATTTTCTTCATTTCGGGAGATTTTTTTTACATCTTTTTAAATTACTTCCGATGAAATTAGCTTGATTTTAAAATCTAGGATGTCTGAAGGGGGGTTGTCGTTATTTAATCGTCGGAATCTTATGATTAAACAAATAGAAAATCTCTGTACAATTTTAGTGGTAGCAAAAATGCGTAAAAGTGGGCAGCTATGTACTTCTCAACTTGTTAGAGGAGGAAAGTAAAAATTCTCGTATAGCTAGAAACTTATAATGTAAGATTTCCTACATATAATAAAATATATTATAACTACATGAAAATTAGGAGAATTTTAACATAATTTCAAGTAATTTTATTGTAACTAGCCGCCCTTGGCGACCAGTTTGGTCTCCCTTGAATGTATACTAAGCATTAAATGATATTGCTTTTATTAATAATTTATTTTATTTTTTGCAAAATTAGAAGATTCTGCTAGAGAAATAGACACAGAAGTCCTGTACGCACCATATTGGCGCGGTTGCAACACAATGGCAATTATATCTGCCTCACATGATAACCCAGCTATTGTTATTTATTTATTAATAAACTGCTTGTTTACTTTTATTTTATTTTTTAATGACATAAATTGCTTTATTCTATAATTATTAACAAAAGCTATTTTAATTTTTTATAATTTTCTTTTTAAAATTATAGAAATTAGTTAAAAATTATGCATGTAACTGGTATTTGAAAACGGAATTTTCACCAAATTGAAGTCAGAAAAATAACGCTCCAATGTGGTGCATATATGAAATCTGTGCGGATAAATCAATAACTCAGTATTTTTACACTAGCCCGGCGCAGATAATAAATTGCCAAATATTGTACCCATGGGATTTTTTCGTATTCCATTAATTATTTAAAATATAATAATATAATCGTTTTACTCATTTTGTTTATAATACATAGCTTTAATTTGAAATTAAAAAGATTCAAATTGATGACTCTTATTTTTTTTTAAGCAAAAAGAACAGAAAAAATAATAAATAAAAATAATAATATTCTGAAGTTCCATAATTGCAGCGAAGGAACAAAACATAAATAAATCCAATTTACCACAGCCTAAATCTTACTAAGGGATTTTTGCACAGTAATCCATAAAATGTGTTTCATTTGAATGTTGCCTTTAAACAATTAACAAATAATCGTGATTTTTGTGCCACATACGTTAGTGTAATATATATAGATTTTTGCCTGTAGCAAGTTGAGTTGTTTAGCAAAAATCCAGTTTGTTGGTAAACATGCATATTTAGTATAGCAGAAATAGGCAGTAAATCTGCAGCAATGCGTCATTTCAAAAGAGGGCTTTAGGATTAGGATGTTCCTACGAATGACATATTAAAATATTGCTTTCATCCAACTGTTCGGGAGAAATTTGAAGCCCAGATGATTACACAGTCAGACAAGCAATAACATTTTTTAAAAAACACACATGACAAGGCTTTGCAAAGAGTAAACTTGTAGATTAATTTGTTAACTCAGAGGAACGTGTTCTAACACACGGCAGCCCATTAAAAGCCTTAAAAAACTATAAAAACAGTTTATGTTCGTGTGAAAAATTACACGAGATTATCACCTTGTAACATGATTCAACCGTTTAGTAAGTAGAAAACTAAACGGGTTTTATAACGTTATCACACTTCATATTTCTTGAAGAAAAAGTTTTGAAAAGAATATGATACTTTTAATAGATAACGATGCGATTTATGTAGCGTGCCGTTGATTTAGCTTAAGCAGCTTATTTTCATTTTTTTTAAATCTAAAAAGAATCAATTTTCTGCAGTTCTTTTTAGTAAACGAATACGTGGTAAATATTAAACTATAAATAAAAGGTATTAAAAGGTAAATATAAAGGATATTTTATCCATTTATGCCCTGACATAAACTTTAAGTTCCAAAACACAAAATTGGATATAATATGTATTTAACCCTTAAGAGTCCACACTAGTCAATCAAAAAGACCCGGATGATAATGTTAAGTCTATAGGGATGTTATTTTTAAATATCTCTCTCAAATTTCAATATTTTTACATGATTGTTTTGTGCTTATGATAGTTGAGGATGACCTACAAATGGGCTAGTTTTTCCTTTTTCGATTTTGGTTTCAGATTTGTCTTTAAAATAATCTCTAAATTTCGGAACCAGTTTGAGCCGGTTCTGAAATTGAAACTATCATAATATAAAAAAATATATAACCAAAATCGAAAATTAATAAACTAGCCCGGTTGCGGGCGAACTATGAGTAAGATTTTAACATTTCATACAAAGTTAATTCTATGCTTTAGAAATATTTTGAGAACTAAGAAAAAAAGAGACATCTTTTAGGAAATGTACGCAAAAAATAAAAGTTAAAATCCGAGTAAAAATTTTAAATATACGAATATATCAAATCCACATAGACTTTGCACTACAGAGGGGGGATCAAAACCTGAGTGATCAGCCCCCCTTAACGGTCGAAATACTCCTCACAGGCACAGGTGCCTTATATAGATTTATTAGGATGGCATCGACTTTTTATTTCAGATATTTTTATTCGCTTTTTTAGTAAAAGGGGATACAGCTACTTAGCTGGCACCAAAAAATAGGGGAAGGGGGAAGGGGGAAGAGGGAATTAGATAATTAATAAGAAGTAATGAGGAAAAAAAGCTTACAGAAAAAGAAGAAAAAAAATACTGCCAAGAAAATTCAGAAACAAATAAAAAAATTAATTCGATTATGGACGGATAAATATTTATAGCATTATAGCAAATATTTTTAAATTTTCATGTCATTTTATATGTATCAGGATTTGTACGCATAAGAATTTCAACAAAAATTTAGACATTTTATTACCAGGATTTTTTTTAAGTACTGTTTACCTTATTTAATGCAAAATATTCCTAATTTCAGATACGGCGATCAATACGTTACGAAATATCTCGTACTAAAATTTCAATAAACAATTTTATTTTACATGATAGGTGTAACGAACAATTAAAGACAAATGTTGACATGTTTCGATTCCATCTTATAAGAACCATAACCATAATAAAATAAAAATAAAAATACGAATCGCTTCACGGTCAATACAAAAGACTCGCGGCAATGAGATGTAAATTAAAATTAAAAACCATGCGCAAATAATAAATTAAAAATTTTAATTATTTCTTAATTTTTTAATTTATTATTTTTTTAAATAATTATTTTTACAATAGTGCGCGTGGTTTTTAATTTTAATTTACACCTTATTGTCGCGAGCCGTTTGCAGTGACCGTGAAACGATTCGTATTTTTATTTTTATTTTATTAGGATTATGGTTCTTATAAGATGGAATCGAAACATGTCAATATTTGTTTTTAATTTTTCGTTACACCTATCAAGTAAAATAAAATTGTTTATTGAAATGCTTATATGTAAAAGGTGTATTTCTTAATACAGTCGGCTCTCGTTAATTCGAACTCGTCGGGACCTCAAGAAATGTTCGAATTATGGAACATCTGAAATGAAAACATGCTTAATATGGTAGTATTACAAAAAGAATTAATGTTATCGTATTTTTTAATTTATTTCATTTGTTGTCATTAGAATATGACTTAATATTAAATTAGAATGTATAAATACATAAATTAATTAAAAGATTAGACACAAGCACAATGGAAGAAAAATTTAAAGCGTCACTGATGGACAGACGGAGCACTAAGAAAATGGACACCAAATGCATTGGATTATATGTATACTTGTTCGGAACAATTTTCACAAAAAATAAAGAGAGAAAGTTATTTAAATGATCTGAAATTCGTGAGAAAGAAGCGAAAAATGAAAAATCGGAATTCTCGTTAGTTCGAATTAACCGAAGTCAAGAGAAAATGAGTTCGAATTAATGAAAATTTTTAACGTTATTCTGCCATTGAAAATTTCGGGACTTCATGTTTAGTTCGAATTAAGCGAGGATTCGAATTATCCGATTTCGAATTAACGAGAGTCGACTGTATCTTGTGATTTAAAAATCTAAAAGATTTAATAACTTTTATGCTCGCACTAAAATGTTTATAATTTTTACGAAAGAACTGTATTAAAATGTCTTTTATTATTATTATTATTATTATTATTATTATTCCTTATGCGTACGAGCTATGATATAGGTTTTTAATTATATTTATATTATTTCTTCTACTTTTCTAGGTTCAATGTATTTTTTCACACTCTCAGATATTTGAAGACTATGAAGCCCACTTTATTACGGAAAATAGAGGTTTTTTGCCACTGTAAGAAATGCATCGTCTGACACGACCTTCAACTGTGACTCCTCACCTTATACACGAGCCCTTTTACTTTTATAATAATCCATGGAGAAATGTAGATGAAGAAAAGCGAGGTAGTCAATGCATTGCATCGGCAAATTGAAAGCGAGCTTCCATCTCTCGCATAGAGCAATCCAAAAGATGGAAGGGAGAAAGGGGAACACAGGGAGGCCCTTTGGAGGGGATGACCTTGAAAGTCGGAGAGGGTGGGAGAAGATCTGAGGTCAGCGGAATACGACGCCCACAGAGTTCACCATCTTGCCACACCAGCTTGAATGCCGAGGTAACCAGAAGTCGCCATGTGTGGCCACAAACTGACTAAGAATGTTTTCATTCCAGCGTTTCTAAAAACTATGGGTTGGGTGGATGGTAAGCGATGTTTTGGTAGATCACAGCATCATAAATTACTTATTAAAATGTATTATTAACATTGCTGCTAAAAATATGCAAAGAAGTTTTATTTTTAAGGGAGTTCGGGACACAAAAATCTTCAAATTTTCTATAAATATTTTGTTGCATTAATGATTTGTTTGATTTTTTTTCTGCTAAAAAAGACGTTTAAAACATATTTCTGTCTTATTTAGAAAAGGAAATATTAATGTTTATGTTTTCAAAAGTTAGCTTTCAAGCAATGTTTCTTATAGAATAGACTTCTTACGAAAATGCCTGATGTTTTTTTTTTTTTTTTTTTTTTCCAAATATCTTTATCAATATCTATTCCAAATCTTTATTTCATCTTTTCAAAATATATATCAAGATGTATTCAATAAAGATCAATATATATTCAAGATATCTTTTTCAAATGATTTGCATTAATTTTGATTCAGCAAACTTGAAAATAATATTTACCTTTAAATATAGGATTTTTAAAGAAAAAACTGCATTTTTTCAGATTATTACTTTAAATATTACTAATTTTTGTGTAAATAAGTTTTTTTTTTTTGTTTTGTTTTGTTTTTAAATGCTGAATTAAAATTATAGCTTATACAAGATGGTTAGTTATTAACGTCAGGTGTTCAGAGCCCTCTAGCGAGTAAAGTTTTGGTCAAAACATAACCAAATTTGAGTCAGCATACATAAGAGACCATGGGATTTCGAAGTCTTAAAAAAAATTTAAAATAAAAAGTTTTAAAAATCGCCATTAGGGGCAATTTTAGCGTTGTTTACCGACTAAAATGCATTAATTTGCATAAAATCAGTTGTGTAAAGCAATATAAAAGGAAAGGCTGGGAGAGTTCTCATCATTATCAACTCTCACCATACTTTGCTAGTCAAGCTGTGTTATCAGCAGAACGAGAATTGCAATGATGCTCGTCCTGAATTTCACCGATTACAGAATTTGCCAAAAGAACCGATGAGCATAACAAATTTACAAAAGATGATTCATCGATTTGAAACTATACGGCAACAAGACTTGGGACGCAAAGTGACTAGTCAATAACAAGTTACGAAGTTGTAACTGCTATTGTCGAACAAGAGATAAAAAATGTGCAGGTACCATTAGCGCTCGGGCAGTATTCCAGCAGTATAAAATTGATCTGTACTGTATTTTTTGCCATTTAATCATTCAACATTTACACTAATACACTTTTGGTGCGCCAAAATTGCTGATTTTATGGAAATTAAATGCATTTTAGCTAAAATTGCCCCTAATGGAGATTTTTTAAACTTTTTATTTTCTTTTTTTTTTTTAAGAATTCGAAATCGCATGGTCTATTATGTATGCTGATCAAATTTGGTTATGTTTCGCCCAAAACTTTACTCGCTAGAGGGCTCTGAACTCCTGACGTTAATAACTAACCACCCTGTATATTTCTGTTTATTTAAACTGTCTACTTCAAGGAAAGTTCTTTTAAACGTTGTGCGTTGGTTCATTCTTGGTCACATCTCGGTGACCATCGGTTGTTTCATCTATGACTATCCAAATATTTCTTCTATTGCCATTTTTATATGAGTTTTGATTTTGTTTATGCAAAGCACATGTAATTTCTTCTGGCAAGCAATTTGGACATAGTAACTTTGAAACCATCTCTTCAATTTCGAATAATATTGTAATAATTTGTGGTGTCAGAATAAATACTAAAAATTAAATAAATTTAAAAGAAAAAAAAATCTTTAAAAATACCCTATTTTACTAGAGTTTATTTTTTTGAAAAAGTTTACTTTTTAAAAATTTTTTTACTATTTTTATAAATATGAATATTTTTGCTTCGATTTTTTTTTTCACATTCAATAGAATACATTACATAAGCTCTGCATGGGTTTTTAAATGTATCGAATTTTACATTAAATGTGATTTTTTTTCTCTCGAGCATATCAAAAGATGAAGAAAATTCCACAAACTCTCAGTTTAAGTATTTTTTAAAAAATAACTATAAACTTGAATGTTAAATCCATACACGAAAATATTAAATGCACCACGAAGAAAAATTAAAAAAATATTCAAACCTCTATCTAAATTAGCAAAAAAGCTTTAGTATTTATAGAACAAGCAAGTTATATAAAATGATTAACAGGGAGAAAATTCAGTTGAAAGTTATAATAATAATACAGTGAAGCATCGTTTATAGGATGGGGGGGGGGGGGGGGGAGAAGTGAATGGAATACCGAAAAATGTTGTATAAACGATATCGTCCTATGATCCATTTTCACTTCTAAAACTAGGATTAATTTTGTTTTCACTTAATTTTAATGTTTAACATGTTGATTAGCATAAATTTCTAAATTAAACAAATAAAATAGTAAATAAATAAAAAAAGGAAAAAATACAGTAAGCAATTTTAATGCACATATTTTCTTTTCCTTTTGATTATTTTACCTAGTACTACAGAAAAAAAAATTGTGGTTGCTTGACGTGACAACTGATGTTGACTTGTAAATAAAAATTTGTGCTATAAGTATATTGCCTTTTTTTTTTTTTTTTTGTTATTTTGGCAAACAAAATATGTTTTAAACGTTTCAATTCAATTCACGGCATTTTTTACTCTCGCAGCTTTTACCATCGAATTCTTTCAAAATTTCAATTTTTTCTTTTACCACGCTGGTCTTGCGTTTTCGAGGCATGTCTGAAGAGAGGTGTGGCTTAACAATACAAAACGTGAAGAGAGAAAAAGGGGGAAAAAAAAGACATTTACTGTTAGTGCACTAATAACTGCATTGGTGTTCATTCATAGCTAGTAAATTTCACTCGTTCTTAAAATACAAAAGAAAGAAAAATAAATAAATACATTCATAATCGAAAAATAGACGTATAAATGATTTTGTGCATCGTATAAATGGTATAATTTTACAATAAGACGAATAGGAATAAATTGGGAACAGACTAAAACGTCATATAAATGTAAACGTCTTACAAATGAGATCATCGATTAAATGATGCTTTACTCTAAATGATGATAATAATAATAATAATAAGCCTTATTAGCAAAAAATAATTCTTTTAAAATAAAGCATGTTTTATTTCACATAAGAATAACTGAATAATCCATCTTTTACTTATGGGCCTTTTCATGAGAAACGGACAGCTCTTTGTCTCCAGAAAACGGAGAAACAAATGTATTTTCCAGATTGAAAACATCGTTTATAAAAAAAAAAAAAAAAACTTTATTTTATTTCCGCACTAATTTTCGCAAACGTTTCCGATTAATATTTTTACAGTATTTCTCAGTTTTTGATTTTTTTTTTAAAGTAAGTTTTTAGAATAAACTTCTACCACCTCTTACAATGAATTTATGTTTTGATAACATTTTTTAAGCGATGGATATTTTACGCTGCTTGCGCCCCTGCAAGGAAATTGCACAGCTAAAACTTTAAAAGGTTTTTTTTAACATGTTTTAATATATTTTAATATGTAAAGAGCCATATTTCAAGTTAAAATTAGATAATTCCTAACATCGTTTCACGAACATAAAAGCCAAACATTTACGTTTCTTTCCATTACATGTAATGGCTAATGTAGCTATAAAATTGTTTATTTAATGAGATTTAATTCACTTCAATACCTGATAAAAAATGGGCCTAAAAATACCTAATTTATTTTTATTAAATGACAAATTTTCCCCATTTCAATTTTTTTTAAAGGTTTAATTTTGATCAGTAATAGTGAAATACAAAAAAGAAAAAGAAAAAAAATACATTATTACATTTTATTCCCAATATTTTATATCAAGCATGCACATTCAAATTTAAAATCACAGTTCCGCTACTTTACTGCAAAAACGATGTCTAAATACGAAATAAATTTATAGCATGAATTATTATCCGCTATTACAAAAACCACTTGTGATTCCACATTATAATTCATCATTTCACAAACATGAAATTTTATGCTCCTTATGAAAGATTTATATCCAAACATTTATAACGCTATCCATTACACAAAATGGCTAATATAGCTATAAAAATTGTTTATTTAATGAGACTTAATTCACTCCAACTACTGAAACAAAATAATCCATAAAAACTTCATTTATTATTATTATTCTCAGGCTATCATTTCATCTTCATTCATAATCTAATAGTGGTCTAAAATGTCTTCTCCTCTTGTCCCCTTTTTCATCCGACCCGACAAGACGATGGATCATCCGGTAAGTATCAAAAATCGAGATTCCCATTATTTGGCAGCTTATCGCCCATCACTATCAACAATTTTCACGCCAAGGAATATTTGAACAGAGGCTATCCATTTTGAAGTGTCAAGCTGGAAGATGAATGGCCAGGGATCAGAGCTGCTGCGGTCTCCTCGAGACGTGTTTTTATCGCCTATGTTTTGAATCATAAACATCAACACTTGGCATAGTTTTTATTTATGGAGTGCTGCTCCCGGCGATGCTATAAATCCGCCCGTCTTATTGTCCGCGTATTAATTTTACGAAAGTTTTATTGTGTTAAAACACGCGTGTATTTTGTGTTGTAGGAATGAAAGGGGTTATTAAATGTTAATTTAACCGATTGACTGGTTTTGTTATTTGAAATAAAGAAAATAGATTTTAAAAAACAATTATTTATTTGAGTAAATAATAATGAACAATAAACAATGTTCACGAAATGTATTTTTTCTTACTTAAATACGTTACAAATATTATCGTAATTTTTCTATACGAAACAATTTTATACTAAATTTTAAAAATAATGAAGAGGAATGATTCAGATAAATAAGAGCGTATTTTTCCATTCTAAAAGAAATAACTAACATTGTTACCTTCGCTGAAATGGATTTTTTGGGACAGATAGTTTTTCACTAATATTGAGAAAACTATTTCACACAAAAATATTAAAGTTTGTGGTATTATAGAAAAATACTTGATAAACACGCTGATGTAGGTAGTTTTTAAATCGAACAATTATTTCCAGAGATATTTCTTATTAAAGTTGATAAAAATCGTTCCATTAAAAAAAATGTTTTATAGGAACAAAAACTATGCATAGGAATTTTAACATTTTTACTTATACTTTTTTTATATTACATTACGAGATACTTTTTATGTGTTACACTGTTACTCTTCTTACGTCAAATTCAAATCTGCTAATCACAGTGAAATATAAATTTACCTCTAATCTTAAGAGACGCCAAATATGATAAATATATTCCAGTATCATGCGTAATATGATTTCAAACAACATGTTAGTCAAAAAAAAAAAAAAAAAAAAAAAAAAGAAAAAGAAAAAGGGCATAATATTGATTGTAAGATGATTTCATTTTTGAGAAGCCAATGGCCTTAGAAATGATCTCGGTACCTGATTTTTTATTAGAAAATGCTGGGACCGAAGAATTTTCTGGTCTGGAAATTCCAGGACACAAACGGACACCGTTAACCGCTTCCCTGCTTTGCCCACACGTCTTATGGCAACGGGTTTTTGCAAATCATAATTTTTCCCGTACCATGCACAAACAATCATACTCTAATCATAATTTATTCTCACCAGTAAAATTTCATTGTAAATTATTTATTATTTAATCTGAGCATTTTCGTTCATTTATACAAAAAGTCTTATTATTAATAAGTTATTAAAATGTTAACAAATCTGTAAAAGATATGAACAAAATAGACATTACTATTATTTTAACATAATCAAACTGATTCGTATGATAAATTTACCATTCAGTTTGATTGTGTTGAAATAATAGTCTATCTACGTATCCATCGTTATATGGAGTTCCATTACCTGCGGTTTATTCTGCCGAGCTGTCTAAATGACAGACAAGATTAAATGACCAATAAGGTTATCTGAGCAAAAAATCCCACCCGGCTGTCACCCTGTTGACCTTGTAAGCCAAGTATCTGGGTTCGATACCCGGCCTGGGCAATCTTTCGCTCAGTTGGAAATAATCTATTCGTAAAATAGGACATTTTTTTTTTGAAAGTTTTTTTCCTCAAAGTATTTACAGGGTTCGCACACTCCTTATATTTTGTAAGGACTCTGGCACCACTATTAATGATAAGAAATTTTATATTTGATTTTTAAGATATGGAATCTGCAACCACCTCCTCGATTCGCAATTTTCGCGATATTTTTTCTGCATTGAAATAAATTGAAAATACTGTAAAAATTTAGTGGTAGAGCTGCGCGAACCCTGATTTATCTGTTAAGTGGTTAACATAACCTTACATTTAGAATTTCATATTTTTAGCTTGTTGCATGTTACTCAGAGATTTTTTATATGTGGGCATGACTTATGAGCCTATAAATCTTCTCACGTCAAATTCAAATCTGCTAATCCCAGTGAAACATAAATTTACCTCTGATCGTAAAAGTCGCCAAGTATGATACTTGTATTCTTGTGATATATTTTCAAACAACAATATGTTAATAATAATAATAATAATAATAAAAAAGGCGTTATATAAGATGATTTCATGTTTGAGACGACAAAGACCATTGAAATGATCTCAGTACATGATTTTTTATTAGAAAAGGCTGGTACGGAAGAATTTGCTGTTGTGGAAATTCCAGGACACAAACGAACCGCTTCCCTATTTCGCCCAAATGTCGTACGTGCAACAGGTTTTTGCAAATCATAATTTGCATTTGCCCGTACCATGCACGAGCATCCATACTTCAATCATAATTTATTATTCTCACCAGTAAAATTTCATTGTAAATTTTTTATTATTTAATCTGGCCATATATACATATATATATACACACACACACACACACACATATATATATATATATATATATATATTCATTTTCACAAAAAGTACTGGTATTAATCCGGTATTAAAAGATTAAAAAATCTGTAAAAGACATGAACAAAATACACATTATTTGAAAGTTTTGTTCCAAAATATCTATCAGTTAAGTGGTTAACATAAACTTACATTTAGAATTTCATATTTTTAGCTTGTCGCATGTTACCCTGAGAATTTTTATGCATGCGTATGAATTATGAGCCTATAACTCTTCTCACGTCAAATTCAAATCTGCTAATCCCAGTGAAATATAAATTTACCTCTGATCTTAAGAGACGCCAAGCATGATAAATGTATTCCCGTATCATGCTTAATATGTTTTGAAACAACAATATGTTATTGAAACTAATAAAACTTTAGGGCATTATATTGATTGTAAGATGATTTTTTTTTTTAAAGATGATTAATTGCTATTAAAATGATCTGCTTTGGAATATTGTATGCTTTTACTGCTACGAATTTATTGTCGAAGAGCAGCTCCGGTTTCCCATGCCTTATCGGTATCTGGCACATTATTGTTTCCATTAACACCAAAATTGAAATGATCATATATAATGCAAAAATCTCGTCCGATATGGAAAAAATATACATATTAATCATATATAACGAATATAAATTGAAAATAAATATTTATCAATTCTAACTTTCCAAAGCTTTCGCCAAAAACTTTGAATTAAAATCCCCGTAAAACACAAATGACACGTACTAAAATTGCTTTTATGTGCTTGTTTTTAACCGCTTCCCTGATTTCCCCACGTCGTACGGGCAAGAAGAGTTTGCTTGATCCATCATTTAAAGCTGTTTGATACCAATAATTTATTTTATTATATATATATACAGTGACGCCAACTTATGGGACTTATGGCCCGTGGGACCTGAGCCCATCCAATAATTTTGAATTCTAGCATGCCCAATTTTCATTGTTCTATTCATTTTTCTCTTAGAACAAAATTTATTTTTCAATAACCGCGCGTTTTAATTCTCCGACTGGCACTCATAAATCGAAAATGATTGAAATTTAAATGTTTAGCTTTTTGCTGTTTCAGTTTGTAAACATGTTCATGATACGATGATATCACAATAGATATTAGTGTCTTTAAAAGAAAAAACGCATGCGAATATAATTTAAAAAATTGCAACTATCTTAAAACATTAAAGCTTAACTTAAAAGTCTCATCATCCACAGCTGTCCACCTTTCGCAGAAGCACAAACTGTGTTTTCTACAAATCTAATTATTTTAAATACCAAAATATCTTTGAGCCCATCCAATATCTTTTAGCCAACCCAATATTTTTCAAAAGTTGGCGTCATTATATATATACAGGGTGTCCAGCAAATAACACCCTGATTTCAAAATTAAAGGGCATAGCCGGAAAAGTATCGAAAACATGCCTTTCAATCAAATTTCTTGATTTTTTCCCATGTGTATCTATATATCTGACAGTCTAGTTCCCCAATTATTAGCTTATAAATATTGATATTTTATGAGATAAAAATGTTTTTTCGATTTTTTAAAAACCTCATTTTCTCAAAAACTACTGTACCGAATTACATGTGATTTATTGAGTCTATATAGACATTAAAGATGCATAACTGGTAAGTTTTGTATAGTTTTCTGATTATAAAAAGTATGTGAAAAAGCGGTTAAAAAATTGTAAAAAATAAAAATCATATCTTATAGTCGTCGGAAAATTACCATTTTCTAATAAAAAATCCCTCATATGTGCCCATATATTATATATAAAAGCTGTAAGTTTGTGTTGGGTACTACATATAAATATTTACAAAAGTATGTATAAAATTAATTACAATTCATTTAAAGGCGTTACTTTGGGCGGAGCTACGCAACTTTGAAATCCGAAGAATCTTTGGAACAATGTTAGTAGAAAATGTGTCAACTGATGTATTTTAGATTTCATTAATGGTATAGGCTGTAATTTTCAACTCAGTCCATATTATTTCGATATCGAAAACTGATGGTTTCTATCGAAGACAATATTCTGAAAAATATTTTCAATTGGAAAACAACACTCTTCGATATCTAAATGTTACGACAGTTACTATAATGATATTTATTAGAACATTCTCACCACTTTTAATGAACGGTAATGTGAGTAAGTAGTTCAGTTTTTTTTTTTTTAGTTCTTTGCAACGCGTATCAAATTAGGTATGTTATTTAACTTGATTTGGAGCGTAATGTACTCTTTTAATTCTGAGATATCATCAGGGTTGGGTAGTAACAGACAATTTTTCGTTCAAGATATGTGCTAATAGTAATATCTTTTTTTCTAATAGCGAATTTCTAAAGCTATTTAATCCGAATATAAATATTACCGAAGGGTTCATAATTTGAGTTAAAAAAAAGAAAGCTGACAGCACTGGATGATATTTTGTATTGAAAAATATATTTCTACAATTTTAAACCGTTTTATGTTTGATGAGATAAAAAATACTTTTTTAAATAAATATAGTCTAAAAAAGGCAGTGGAAAAATTAACAGAAGATAAAATATTGTAAAGACATAGCTAATTTTATGAGAATATATTATAATCTTATATGTAAATATATAGTCGGTTTCAGTGCTTTAGGCCTCACTGTCAAGAACAGTGATTTTTATGTGAAAAAAAAAAAAAAAAAAAAAAAAAAAAAAAAAAAAAAAAAACAGATGACACTTGATAATGTATTACATTATTTTATATATAAAAATAAATAAATAATTTTTTTTCTCTAACCACGAGTTTTTTTAAGAAACTTCCTTAACAATCACATTTCGAATTATCTTTTTTAGATAACATCGTAAGAAATAGAAATCATTCATTATATTAAATTTGTTTCTGATCGCGGCGGTTAACCGTTACTTAGACTTAAACGTTTCACATGATAGTAATCAGGACCCATCGCTCGGTTAAAAAAGTTGAAACTACTAACTATAATTTCTCTTTATAAAAACTGATGAAAGCCATTTTCATTTAAATTGGCTGTGATCACTGTTGTTACATTTCGATATCGAAGAATGTAGTTAGTTTCTATAACAAAAATATTCTTCCTTGTTTTTGTATGTGACACCAACAAAAAATTTTGTTATCGAAACAGTATCATCAGCGTCGAGAATGATGTTCATGTATTCATTAAAATTTAAAATACATCAATTCTGTAATTATACATTCCAAAGATTCTTTGGTTTTCAAAGTTGCGTAGCTCCGCCCAAAGTAACGCCTTTAAATTAATTTTATACATACTTTTGTAAATATTTATATGTAGTGCCCAACGCAAACTTACAACTTTTATATATAATACATGGGACATATGAGGAATTTTTTATTAGAAAATGGTAATTTTCCGACTACTATAAGATACGATTTTTATTTCTCAAAAAGTTTTAATCGCTTTTTCACATACTTTTTATAATCAGAAAAGTATACGAAAATTACCAGTTATGCATCTTTAATGTCTATATAAACTCAATAAATCACATGTAACTCGGTACAGTAGTTTTTAAGAAAATGAGGTTTTCAAAAAATCGAAAAAACATTTTTATCTCAAAAAATATCAATATTTATAAGCTAATAATAGGGGAAATAGAGTGTCAGATATGTAGATACACCTGGGAAAAAATCAAGAAATTTGATTGAAAGGCATGTTTCCAATGCTTATCCGGCTATGCCTTTTCTCAAAAACAAAGATCGATGGTAATATGCGGTAAACGGTTTTTTCATTAGGTAAGCTGTAAAAATCTTATACAGAAATTTCAAACAGTGAATATTTTGAAAAAATTGCGTTCTGATTGCATAGAATGCTGTGATTTGACATTTTTCTTGTTTTAGATTGCCTGCAGAGAAATAATTTTTCAGCTTACAGTACAATATTTTAAAAAAATTTCGAAGTAAATTTTTAGAATTTCGAAATTTCAAAAATATAATTTCAAAAACTATGAAATATGGCACTTTAAGCCGAAAACACATTCTCTGGCAGCAATCTAAAGCAAGAAAAATGTCAAATCAAAGCATTCTTTGCAATCAGAACACAATCTTTTCAAAATATTTACCGTTCGAAACTTTTGTATAAGATTTTTACAGCTTACCTTATAAACAAACCGTTTATTGCATAATTCTGTTGATCTTTGTTTTTGAGAAATTTAATTTTGAAATCAGGGTGTTATTTGCTGGACACCCTGTATATATATACATATTACAATTTCTGCAATTTAATGGCGGAAATGTTTGAACTAAGTATTACGAATATTTTGGCTTAAAATAAGTGGTGCGTATCTCATATTTTCAGTTTATTGCATGAAAAAAAGAAGTAGTTAAGTGGGTTAAGTGGTTAATGTAAAATAATCTAAAATATTTTAAAATACTTTAAAAATACATAAACAAATTTAAAACCGTAAAATGTTTTCGGCCAAAATCACACTGTCCATCGTCAATGGATATTTAAATGTTGTTAATTCTCTTTGAACTTATTCGTCAAGGGGAGAACGTTGTTATTTAAAAATGGTATGGAAGATAATTGAGAGTAAAAAGTACTCAAATTTTTATCAAAAGAAGCTTTCATCTACTATGTAGCAATTATTTCTAGTCACCATGTGAAAAGTTTTAATTTTACACATAGGGACATTGAAAATATTTATTTTTAATTCAAAAATTAACTCCGATTTGTAACTTTCATGCAACTTGCCGATAAAAAGAATAGCCTTGCCCCGGTACGAATTTTCAGAAAAAAAAAAAAAGACATGCTTTGAATTCCAGGATCTTTTCAAAATACGCAGCGGCGTGCGAAGAGAAAACTTCTTCCTGTTCACAGTTTCAGTTTGGTGTCCCACCCCTCCCCCCATTAATATTTGTAACATGTAACATAAAGATTAAAACTGTAGAAACATAAATAAATTCTTTTGAATACATATTTCCCATTCATTTTGAAACTGTAAAAGGTTTAATTTTAACAACTATGTAATATAGGATAAAATTGCACATATATTTTGGAAAAGCCGATTTAAATGTTTAAAAAAATGTATATAACAGTACAGTAAAGCAGTTTGCATCCCCTTTTGTATTCTAAGATTGAAGCTACGTTCTATTTTGAGAATGTATGGTTCTACCACAAAAAAAATTCCCAATATGTATATGCTTTTGTTACAAAAAAAAAAAAAAAAAAAGAGAGAGACGAAACAACCGAGGTTGGTAATATACATTTGGCGCCCTCTTAATTTCCGCGCCCGGGCCGACCGCCCAATTCTCCCCGCTCTTCATACGGCCTGAAGATACCCGAAGTGTGGGTTGAATCTCTCATGAAATCTCTTTCGCTGCCTCTAATTCTCATAATATTTTAATAATGGAACTTTGATTTTGATTTAAAACAAACACACTTTAAAATTCTCCAAATGCAAAAACATTGCAAAAATCTCAAAAACTAAGATATATTTTCAGGACCAATGTCTTATTATCAAATACTATGTTAAAATCCTTCAGAATTAGCCTCACCAAAAATCCTCATAACCTCCCCCCCCCCCCCCCCTCCCAACTGACTTCACTGGCTTGTTATAAATCTGCCTCAGCTAACAATAACAATAACTAAAATATCCAGGCCTGATCTGGCCCGTCCCATCTCGTGTCGAAAGAAAGAAAATTGGACAAGTTCGGCCGGCGCAGTTAGTCTGATCTGGGAACGTGTAGTCCTCTAAAATATTTTCGCCCTCTTTAAAGTATAATCTCGAGGTCCAGCGCAAATTATAATTATAAAAACCTTTAACTGTACTCTTATATAAACATTAATCAAAAACAATTAAAATTAAAATAAAAAGAAGAAAAAAAATAGGGCTTTGCAAGTACTCCCTCTGTCCCAAATTAGTTGTGACATTTGAATACTTTTGTACTGATTATTGATATTTATGACTTTATCATTTTGTTTGAACATTTTTCAGAGAACCATACTATCAATCAATAATATTTACGTATCTAACATTCCCTCCATAATTCCATAAATAAGTTATTAATTAATTTAAAAAATCCCGGTTCACACGCTATTAAGCCACGCCCCATTATATAAAGATTTTTTTAACAGTAATCACATAAAATTGTCTATAAGCTAATCAATCGTGAATTCATTTACGAACCTTTTATTCCAACATTTCTAAAATGTTTTAGCATAAACATGCTGCAAACAAATTCGAATTCGGTCGAGCTTATTTTTTTCTAGTAGACTTTGCTTAATGATGGATGAAGTACGCACCAAAGTTTTTTTTGCCTTGAGAATACTGTGTAATATTGATTTACGAATTATAACAACATACGATAATTTTCGCAGTGATTGTCTTCGTTTCATTGGGACATCTTTGATTTTTCTCAGTGACTTTTTTTTTCTTTTGCGTCCACATTTACAATTTTTTGTAAATTTACATTGCAAATTTCTTCATCATTTATTTTTGACAGCTTTGCCTGTTACTGCAAACGAGATAAGATGATAAACATTATGATACTGATTGAATTATATAGCTGCAGCATTTATGTCATTAAGGATTAGTTTACAATTTTTCAAATATCGTTTCAAACATTTCAGTACAGCGTTGCGCTCAATATCAATCATTTCTTTCTTCACATAAGTTTCTAAATTATTATTTCTTTTACTTTTACTTTAAATTCGAGTTTACGTTGTTTGTGACACCTAGTATACACTGTTATACTCATTTTAGTATAATTTTACTGGTGTCTATCTACTAAACTGCATCAGAAGTTATTTATGACTTCGCCTACTTGAAATGTCGCAACTAATTTGGGACAAGATTTTCAATCTAAATGTCGCAACTAATTTTGGACAGAGGGAGTATTAAAAATGATTTTTTTCTGTAATCAGTAGGGAAAAATATTCTCTTTAATAATTAAAAGTTTTTTTTTCTTTTATGACCATGTCTTTCGCCTTTTTTAAGCAGCTTTAAATCTGAAAAATATAAAATTTATTACCTCTAAATATTGTTAAAATTAGCATTATTTATAGAAGAAAGAGAGAAACAAAAATAATTATTAGAGAATATTTTTAATTATATATATGAGTAGTTCACATACACACACACACACACAAAAAAAAAAAAAAAAAAAAAAAAGATCTATTATAAAAGTTTTGATTTTTATGAAACGTTCTTTTTCTCACTCGAAAAAAAAAAAATCTTTAATGTATATAAAGCTTTTCTAAATGCGTCATTTCTATTTTACTATTTTCTGTCTATACTTATCTGACATTTCAATCGTTCTCTAAAAACACTAGTGCTCACTAACTATTAATATATACGTATATTATATATCTGTGGATTCCGGTAATAACCAGGTAAGCCACATTTTTGAAAAAATTGAGATAATTTGGGAAAATGTAACTTCAAAAGAGTACTTCCATCTGCCATAGTATTGAAAAATGAAAATCGAATACTTCCCGTCATAGTGCAACTATAAATTTTCATTTAAAAAATTGAAAAAAAAAAAAAAAAAAAAAAAACAGTAATAATCGGTTAAGTGCATAAAGTAACGGTAATAACCAGATAAAATGTCTAGTTATTTCTTTAAATCCTCTATAATTTTGTGGCTTCCAGTAATAACCAGGAAAGGCACATTTTTAATATTTTGAGTAATTAACGTTTAAAACTTTCAAAAATGTCTTTTTATCATTACTTTTATAAAATAGATTAGAACTTAATAATTTTCACTACATACAAGTAAAATTAAATTTTAATTTCATTTACATTTATTAAAAATAAATGTAAAACGGTAATAACCAGAAAAGAGTTACAATTTTAATTGGTTCTCAATTAATAAACCATTTTTATATAACTATTTTGGCAAAAAAAGGTTATTATATCCTAATTGAATACAGTCAAAATTATTAAGTTCTAATCTATTTTATAAAAGTAATGATAAAAAGACATTTTTGAAAACTTTAAACGTTAATTATTCAAAATATTAAAAATGTGCCTTACCTGGTTATTACCGGAAGCCACAGATATATATATATATATATATATATATATATATATTTGATTTCCAGCCTTCTAAAAACCGATTAGTGAGTTTCCATCCTCAAGAGCAACTTTAAAATTACAGAAAATTGTTAACTGGTATTCAGGATTCGTATGCCTCTTAGAATTTTCCGAACAGGAAACTTTTCGGTACCAATATTTTCTTATACAAAATTCCAGATTAAATAAGACAAAATTTTGCGCATTCAATCTACATTTATTTTTCTATGAAAAATATTGGTATTAATCCTGGCAAAATCCCTCAAGCTTACTGATATTTTACAGCATTAGCATCATATAAAAAACCCGAAAATAATTACGAGAAAATATTTATAGTTTTACATAAGTATATGAATATTAATCAAAATGAAAATATAAAGCAAAAACATTCTATCTAATTTTTAATACGATTGTAAATACAAAGTTTTAATTTGTTACATATTTTGAAGATAAAACTTTGCACGATTACGAAGAAATTTTTTCTGCGGAAATGCTCTCATGGGGAAAAAAAAAACTTCTTTCTCTAATAAATATAAAGCTCCTTTAAATATGACATTTCTGTTTACTCCGAAAAGAGTACTATTCACTTTCTAACTATCAACAGTATGATTTTAACCACTGCCAGCTTTCTTTCAGCAGAACAATTTATTTTACCAACACTCCTCTGCTTTATTTCAGCAACATGAAAATTCCAGAAAAATATTAACACTAAAACCGCCATTAGGGGTCATTTTGACCCCTGCCAAATTGTAAAATAACATATTCGAACCAGAAATTTCTTGATAAGATTTGTTAGATATGTAAAAGAGAAAAACAGGCTAATTAAATAAGTTAAATATTTTTAAATAAAAATTCTGGTGTCAAATAGTTTTTTATAAAATTTGCATAAAATAGCCGGCGGTTCTAGTGTTAACTCCACGCTCAGCTTCATATATTTCGCTACATCTCCAATTTTTTTTTCGCCCTCATTCTCTTGCCAGTTGGCAGTATTGCCAGTCTACCAAATAACTATTTTCGCCATGTACGTAATTCCTCTGGTTCATATTTAATGCTACATGAAAGTAACAAATGGATTTCGCACAGAAAGTTCTTAGCTGGAAGTACAGCGATCGATTAAAATTACGTCTATACTGAATGATATTATTTGACTTTATTCTGTCTTTTATACTGATTTCATTATTATTATTATTTTTTTTTATGGGTAGCTCATTTATATTTTCTGGATGCCTCTTGTTCATTTGCAATAATTTTAATAAACAAAGGTTTCTTCTTTTAATGATGTTTTTAAATTTGTGCCTCATCAAAAAAATTTAACATGCGATTATTTTTAGGTGCTTTCGTAATTATATAAATACGTAGTACCTATAGTCATCGTTCAGTACGTCCGCATAAAACAACGCAAACACTACCCAATCTAATCGTTCCAAATTTAAAATATATAATTGTTGCATAATTTCATCGAGTTTTTCAAATTTTATTAAAGTCTGTTACGTAGATCAGTTACAGAAAAATTTAAACTCAATAAATAAAAAGTATTTTAAAATATGTCCCGGACCTCTTTAGTACGATTATAAATACGAGGTATTAATTTGTTATAAATTTAAAGCTAAAACTTTGTACGAATACGAAGAAATTTATTCTGCAGAAACACTCTCCTGGGAAAAAAATTACTTTCTCTAATAAATATAAAGCTCCTCTAAATCTGACATTTCTGTTTACTCCGAAAAAACTACTATTCACTTTCTAACTATCAACAGTATGATTTTAACCGCTGTCAGATTTCTTTCATCAGAACAATTTATTTTACCAACACTCCTGCTTCATTTCAGCAACATGAAAGTTTCAGAAAAATATTAACCCCACGCTCAACTTCATATAACTATTTCGTTACTTCTCCAATTTTTTTCACCTTCTTTCTCTTGCCAGTTGGCAGTGTTGCCAGTCTACCAAATAACTATTTTCGCCATGTACGTAATTCCTTTGGTTCATATTTAATGCTACAGGAAAGTAACAAATGGATTTCGCAGAGAAAGTTCTTAGCTGGGAAATACAACGATCGATTAAAACTACTTCTATATTGCCTGATGTTTTTTGACTTTATTCTTGTTATTTATACAGATTTTGTTTTTATTACTATTTTTTATGTGTAGCTTATCTGTATTTTCAGGATGCTTAATACCTTGCTCATTTGCAGTAATTTTAATAAATAGAGGTTTCATTTTTTGATGGTGTTTTTAAATTTGTGCCTTATAAAAAATGTAACATGTGATTATTTTTAGATGCTTATGTAATTATATAAACTAGCTGGAACCCGTCGAATTTCGACGAAAGAAAATTTTAAGAAGGAACTGTTTCATTGATTTATAATAGATCTACTTAATTAGTCACAGTAAAAAATACACCTTATATTCATAAGTCTAACTCTTAAACAAATGATATTTAACCTAAAATTAACAAAATACTCCTTCTATAAAACTCAGTTTTAGAAATTATTAAAATTAAACTTAATCGATATGTAAACAATAAAATATAATAAAGATGATGTATTATTATTAAGTTATCAATTACGGCTATTATGCACGGTATTCCAAAATGTAAAATAGCAAAATGTACTTCACTTTGACTTAACCATAGAATTTTTTGCCCCATGAAATCTAAATCCGACATTATTTTTATTACTTTAAAATGTACATATGCACCTCTCCTATCCGTGTTCCCGTTTAAAAAAATGGTATTTTATTTTGATCATTTCATTTCAAAATCATTTTAATTCAAAACTTGAAATCTCGATTGCTATTAGCTATAAACAGATACTAATTTATTTATATTCTTTTAAGTGTGGATGAAAATTTCCGAAATAACCCGCATACAATAAATACGATATATAATATTCCTGTGACGTCAGAGTGCAAAAAGAAAGTGTTGTATCGAGTTTAAGGAAAGTTTTTAATAAACTAAAAATCCTTTAAGTAATAAATAAAAACGAACTAAAACAATTTTTTTTCACTTTAAAAAAATGGCAACAAAAAAATACATTAATTTGCTTTTTTCGGCTTTTTTCATTTTCATTTTAATAAAAATGGAGCATGTCTGTTGCCACAATTCAAAAACGGTATAAAAAAACTACGAAAAAATTAATAACTCAAAAACAAATAAAGATACAGCTTTCAAACAAATCGCATTAAAAAGTAATTTTTCCCCCTATACGATGGTATAAAAATTGAAAATGTGCGGTACTAAGAAGTTTAAAAATTTGTAAAAAAAAAAAAAAATACAAAACTAAATTTCATTTCGTATTTTAAAGTGTTGCCATTCGCAAAATGACGTATGCTTACGCACAGATACGTTAGGCCTTTATAATATAGATACGTAGTACCTATGGTCATCATGCAGTCCGTCCGCATATAACAATGTAAACACTACCCAATCGAATCGTTTGAAATTTAAAAAATATAATTGTTGCATAATTTTGTCGAGTTTTATCGAGGGGGAACGGGGGCTACTGCCCCTCCCCTTAACCCTTTAACATTCATTGGTTTCGCCACGAAACCACAAAATTTTAATTCCGATACAAACACTGACACCGGTATTTTTATCTAAAAATATCCCTTTTATTTTGTATGTGATAAATCACGTTTTCTTATTTAGAAATGTATTTGTTCTTCATTACCGGTGTCATTCATTTATTTCGACATCTTAGCAATGAAAATGCTATGATCGTTAAAGGGTTAACCCTTTCGTCACACTGTGCCCGGTCTGGGATACCTAATTTTAATTCCAAACTTGCAAACGGCTCAAATAATATTTTAGTAAAATTTTGCTTTTGCAATAAAAGGTTAAATTAAGGGTTTCAAAATATCTAAAAAATCCATTCGTAAATTCCGGTGTCAGTCGATAATTCTCAGATTTTATCCGTGCCGGAAAGGGTTAATTGATATAAATGGGTTTTTCATGCAGAATTATCAGTTTTCGTTCAAAATTTACATGTAGGATTATTCTGATGAAGCACTTCAGAGATTAGTATTAGGTGTTCATTACATAAGTATAAAGAGGGGGAACGGGGGTTCATGCCCCTCCCCTTAATT
Source organism: Maratus speculifer (assembly GCA_964019185.1). Taxonomy (NCBI): domain Eukaryota; kingdom Metazoa; phylum Arthropoda; class Arachnida; order Araneae; family Salticidae; genus Maratus; species Maratus speculifer. The sequence continues at coordinate 54,077,417 of OZ025296.1, forward strand.
GAAATAAACGGGTTTTTCATGCAGAATTATCAATTTTTCTTCAAAAATTTTATGTGGTAAATCATATGCCTGATTATTGTAAGGGGTTCAACGATTAAGTATAAAACAGGGAAATGGATGGAGCTATTCTCCCCCTCCCCCCCGTTTTTCGAACGGAACTAACGCTTGAAAATATAAAGCTGTAATATACAATTAGTATGCGTAACCTGTGAGCTCAATGCCCCAGTTTAACTGGGCAATATTCTTTTTATTTATACTGATTTTATTATTATTAGTATTTTTTATGGGTAGCTCATTTATATTTTCTGGATGCTCATTTATATTTTCTGGAGAATAGCTTGTTCATTTGCAATAATTTTAAAAAATAAAGCTTTTTTCTTTTGATGTCTATTAATTTATGCCTTATAAAAAAAGGAACGTGCGTTTTTTAGGTGCTTTCGTAATTATATAAATACGTAGTACCTATAGCCATAATTCAGTCCGTCCGTCTGTCCGTGCACATATAACAATGCAAAAACTATCCAATCGAATCGTTTGGTATTTAAAAAATATTATTGTTGCATAATTTTGTCGAGTTTTTTTTTTAAATTGGATACATAGTTCAATTACAGAAAATTTAAACTCATTTAACTTTTTAACTCAATAAATAAAAATTACTTTCTAAAACTCTTAACAAGTACATACTCTTAACAAATTCTTTCTTTTCCTTTCAATAAATTGAAAATAATGGATTCACACCACAAATTTTTAAATAAAATATTCGTAACGTTTAGTCTAAACATTTCAACTTCTAAATGGTGTAGAGATCTGCACGGGCCCGGATTTCCAGGCCCGGCCCCTCCCGGCCCGTTACAATTACTAAGATTTCTAAAAAATTCAGATTTTTATCATATAATTAAAATTCCTTAAAAGAATACTGCATGCATATCTTTGGAATGATTTTACAGTATATTTTACTGGAAATACACATTAACAGCATTAATGATTACTTAAATATTTAGGCTTTCAACATTCGAATAAAGATTCATTAAAAAATTTATATGGCTTGGAATAAAAGAAAAAAGAAAGAAAGTTAAAAACATCGTAACTTTAGAAGCTGTTTAATAAAAGAAGATTTATAAAAATATTTCTATATCATTTTATTAAAGATTTTAAATCCAAATTCATTCTTAAATTCAAAGAAGCTATTTCTGATATATTTTTAAATTCATTTTTTTCTCAGAAACGCGTAAGTTTAGCAGGTATCTTTATTCAGAAACTGTATAATCGAATGGGGTTATCCCTTTTTTGATACAAGCAATTTAAGAATACTGCGAGCAAATAAAATACTGTCATAATTAGCGTTTTGAATAGAATTTCCGGAAGTGATAGCATGGGAAGGGAGAAAAACCTGCAATCATTTGAGAAACTATTATATATCTCAACAAGTTTACACAAGTATTTTATTTACCAAAAATGAAAAAATCTATTCGATTCCAAATCCCTTCAATAGTCAGACTTATCACTTTTATACTTTTACAATTTAAAATTAATCAGAAAATATGTCAAACTTTCGCATTATTGAGAAATTAATTTAAAAACCATCAAGAAGTATATATCCAAAGATTAAGCTAACATAAGTTCTTTATCGCTGTTCATAATTTTACAAATCATGTTGTCCGCCCTACAGATCTTGAGAACAATTAAGTCTAGTTCCGGTCTGGCTAGTCTAAATGTAGAAAAATAATGCAAGCTTGATCTCGAGCCGACACGAGTCAGGTAAAAAAATATTAAAACGGATTACACACAATGTAACTGTCCGATGCCGACCTCTACATTGTACATTTTTATACTAATGCTGTCAAACTAGTATGGCTCGTGACGCACATTTATACTTATTCTCGTTAAAACCATTTCGTTGAATATAGCTCATATTTTTTTGTATCAGTTTAAATCTTCGAAATTTTTTTTATCGGCCCGGCCCGGCCCGTAGGGCACGTTAAATTTTTTTGCCGGCCCGGCCCGTTGAAAAAACTACTCTAAATCTGCCGGCCCGAGCCCGGGCCCGTGTAGACCTCTATGATGTAAAATTATATATATATATATATATATATATATATATATATATATATAAACATAGGGATGTTAAAAAGCTTTAAGTAGTGAGTTAAGCATATTTGTCTTGCCCGAACGGCGTACAGGGATATAAGTTAAGGGGTAAAAGTATGTCCCGAACCTCTTTAATACGATTTTAAATACGAGGTATAAATTTGTTATAAATTTAAAGCTAAAACTTTGTACGATTACGAACACATTTCTTCTACGGTAACACTCTCATGCGAAAAAGCTACTTTCTCTAATAAATATAAAGCTCCTCTAAATAAGACATTTCTGTTTACTCCGAAAAAACTACTATTCACTTTCTAACTATCAACAGTATGATTTTTACCACTGTCAGCTTTCTTTCAGCAGAACAATTTATTTTACCAACACTCCTGCTTTATTTCAGCAACATGAAAATTCCAGAAAACTATTAACTCCACGCTCAGCTTCCTATAACTATTTCACTACTTCTCTACTTCTACCTTCTATCTCTTGCCAGTTGGCAGTGTTGCCAGTCTACCAAATAACTGTTTTCGCCATGTACGCAATTCCTCTGGTTCATATTTAATGCTACAGGAAAGTAACAAATGGATTTCGCAGAGAAAGTTCTTAGCTGGGAAATATGGCAATCGATTAAAACTACTTCTATACTGCCTGATGTTTCTTGGCTTTATTCTAGTTTTTTTAATGCTGATTTTATTATTATTACTATTTTTTATGGATAACTCATTTATATTTTCTTGATGCCTAATGGTTTGTTAATTTGCAATAATTTTAATAAATAAATGTTTTTGTTTTTTATTTTGATGATGTTTTTAAATTTGTGCCTCAAAAAAAAAGAAAAAAAAAAAAAAAAAAAAAAAAAAAAAAAAAAAAAAATGTAACGTACGATTATTTGTAGGTGCTTTCGTAATTATATAAATGCGTAGTACGTATAGCATAGCTGCCAACTTTTACGCATTTTTCCTACACAAAAATTTATAGTAAATACTATCGAATTGAATCGTCGATTAAAGAAATGGAAAATCTGCGTACAATTTTAGTGATAGAAAAAATGCTTAAAAGTTGGTAGTTATTTCTATAGTCATCATTCAGTCCATCCGTCTGTCCGTCCGCATATAACAACACAAAAACTACCGAATCAAATCGTTTCACATTAAAAAAAAATATTTGATGCATAATTTTGTCGAGTCTTTTCAAATTTTATGAAAATCGGATACATGGTTCAATTACAGAAAATTTAAACTCGTTTAAATTTTTAACTCAATAAATAAAAATTATTTTAAAATATGTTATGGACTTCTTTAATACGATTGTAAATACGAGGTATTCATTTTTTATAAATTTAAAGCTAAAATTTTGTGTAATTGCGAACAAATTTCTTCTGCGAAAATGCCCTCATTTGAAAAAAACTATTTTCTCTAATAAATATAAAGCTCTCTAAATCTCACATTTCTGTTTACTCCGAAAAGACTACTATTCACTTTCTAACTATCAACAGTATGATTTTAACTACTGCCAGCTTTCTATCAGCAGAACAATTTATTTTACCAACACTCCTCTGCTTTATTTCAACAACATGAAAATTCCAGAAAAATATTAACTCCACGCTCAGCTTCATATATTTCGCTACTTCTCCAATTTTTTTTCGCCTTCTTTCTCTTGCCAGTTGGCAGTATTGCCAGTCTATCAAATAACTATTTTCCCCATGTACGTAATTCTTCTGGTTCATATTTAATGCTACAGGAAAGTAACAAATGGATTTCGCAGAGAAAGTTCTTAGCTGGAATTATAGCGATCGATTCAAATTACGTCTATACTGAATGATGTTTTTTGACTTTATTCTAGTTTTTTTAATACTAATTTTATTATTATTACTTTTTTTTATGGGTAGCTCATTTATGTTTTCTGGATGCCGAATAGCTTGTTCATTTTCAAAAATGTTAATAAATAAAGGTTTATACTTTTGATGATGTTTTCAAATTTGTGCCTTACAAAAAAAGTTAACGTGCTATTATTTTTAAGTGCTTTTGTAATTATATAACTACGTAGTACCTATAATCATCATTCAGTCCGTCCGCATATAACAACGCAAAAACTACCCAATCGAATCGTTTCAAATTAAAAAAAAAAAAGTGCATAATTTTGTCGAGTTTTTTCAAATTTTATGAAAATTGGTACCTAGTTCAATTACAGAAATCTTAAACTCGTTTAAAATTTTAACTCAATAAATAAAAATTATTTTAAAGTATGTCCCAGTTCTCTGTAATACGTTTGTAAATACAAGGTGTTAATTTGTTACATATTTAAAGCTAAAACTTTATACGATTACAAAGAAATTTCTTTTGCGGAAATGCTCTCATGGGAAAAAACTACTTTCTCTAATAAATATAAAGCTCCTCCAAATCTGACATTTCTGTTTACCCCGAAAAGATTACTATTCACTTTCTAACTATCAACAGTATTATTTTAACCACTGCCAGCTTTCTATCAGGAGAACAATTTATTTTACCAACACTCCTGCTTTATTTCAGCAACATGAAAATTCCAGAAAAATATTAACTCCGCGCTCAGCTTCATATAACTATTTCGCTACTTTTTCTTTTTTCGCCTTCTTTCTCTTGCCAGTTGGCAGTGTTGCCAGTTTACCAAATAACTGTTTTCGCCATGTACGTAATTCTTCTGGTTCATATTTAATGCTACAGGAAAGTAACAAATGGATTCCGCAGAAAAAGTTCTTAGCTGGGAAAGTATAGCGATCGATTAAAACTACTTCTATACTGACTGATGTTTTTTTTTTTTTTTTTTTTTTTTTAAACTTTATTCTAGTTTTTTTAATACTGATTATTATTATTATTAATAATTAATAATAATATATTAATATTATTATTACTATTTTTCAGGGTTGTTTGGTTTAAACCACGCTGGTTTAAACCGTGGTTTAAACCATGGTTTAAACCAAGTGGTTTTTTTAAAAAAACCATGCTGGTTTTTTTTTAATTTGGTTTTTTTCTCTTTTCGATAATGTTTTCATTTATTTTACACATTATTAAAATGTGCAAAATCAAAGTTATGGAGTAGCTACATTGCTTAAGCAAAGCTTAAGACAAATTAAATTTTTAAAGTGACAAACATCTTTAATCAATCTAATTTTTCTTACTAGCTATAAATTGACATGGCAAAATATTTTTCTACAGTGAACTGTGGAAGATAAAAAAAAGGTAGTTAGTTTTAATTATTTTTTAAATCTTTTATTTTTTAAAAAAATGTAAAAATGGCATATGCCAGCCAAAAATGCAATTTTACTGCTTAGATAGCTTGATTATGATTTACTAAGGATTGTATCATGTATCAAAGCATCAATAATGACATAATCACAAGTCATTCTTTCCATTGGTTACTCTTGTTCTGTATGCTAATGAATGATTGGCTATGAATTTTCTCTGTTCTATAGCTATTGGTTTTAGTAAGCTTTGGTTTTTCTTAGATTGGATTTGCAGTTTTTACATTATTTTTTTTCTGTTTCTAGTTACTTTGTATTGTATTTTATTTTAAGAAAGCTACTTATATATATTGAAATAAAAGAATGTCTAAAACTAGAAGAAAGGAAAATATAATCTGGTTTTCATTTGAGGGAATAAGAAATACATCAAAAACATGTTTAAGAGCCAAATGTAAAAATTGCATGCAATGTAAATGCTGTCAAATTAGCTCTTCCTTATAATACTAGGTGTGATTCATTTTCAGATGCTTTAGATGTTTACCTTAAAAATTGCCCCACTTTACTTAAAATTTGTGTAGAAAATAGGAATGTATTGATAAAAATATTCAAAAGCTTGTATCTAATTTTTACTTTAAAAGAAATGTTGAAGATATGTTTAAACTGTTAAATTCTATTGCAGTTGCCCTGAATAATATCTAAAATAATAAGTTCCATTACTAATGCAGTTTATAATTGGACAGGTCTTCAAAGGATATTAAGAGAAAAAAAATGTAAATAAAGAAGTCTCATAGTTTTTTAGTCTAGGTATAAAATAGCCTTAACACCCATGCCCTTTTAGGTATACATGCTTGAACCACAATACAGTCAAAGTGAACTATGTGAACAAGAAAAAAAGGATACATTAAATTTTACAAAACAAAAATATCCATGTAACTTGATGCTTGCACAGATAATAAAATTTAATGCTAAATCTTCACCTTTTGATGAACAAAGAAACGGAAAAAATAAAGTTTGCATAAAAAGTAATTTTTCTAAGCCTATGTCTCAATTTGTGATAGCATTACATTCGTTGATGTATCAAGTAAGTCAATACACATGTATTTTTTAGCATTAATAAAATGCATATTGATATTTTTTAAGTAAATATATCTTGTAAGAGATTAATAATCATTTGTTGATATTAATACTCTGAATAATTTCTAAATTATGCACAAGAAAATGGTTTCTATTTCAGCTTATTTCTGTTAATAAGTGTTTTAACAGCTTATTTCTGTTAATACATAGTAAAGGGCAAATATGTTCATTTGCCCTTTACTATGTTCTTCATTATCAACCTGCATGTAATTATTTCTTAAATTATTATCTAAAAGGTTTATATAAGTATACTAATAAATTAATAGTTTATTTTTTTTTCACACAATATTTCCCTATAGAAACCTAAACTTATAAGATAATTTAATTATAAATTGTTATGCTTTAGTTATTTAATTATCAAAAAAATAAATACTAATGTGAATGTTTAACATTAATTAACTATTAATTACAAAAAATCCTCATGACTTTCTAAAACTCACGTTATTTTTCTTGCAAATGTTATTTAAACAATGATTTGAAAAAAACCCGGTTTAAACCAAAAAAACCTGGTTTAAACCAAAAAACCCCGGTTTTTTGGTTTTTTTCAAAAAAACCGGTTTTTATACCAACCCTGCTATTTTTTATGGGTAGCTCATTTATGTTTTCTGGGTGCATGGTTCGCACACCCCTTGGAATTTCCATGGACTGTGGCACCACTATTAATGATAAGAAAATTTATATTTAATTTTTAAGAAAAAATAATTCGCAATTACCATGTTTATTCTCGAATTTTACAATATTTTTCTGCGATGAAATATTTTGAAAATACTGTTAAAATTTCCTGGTAAAGTTGTGCGAACCCTGTGGATGCCTAATAGCTTGTTCAGTTGCAATACTTTTAACCCTTTGTACTCCTGTGCCTCTTACACAAATTTTATACGATTAGCGCCACTTTTTTAAAAGAACTCTCCTTTAAGGAGACAATTTCAAAAATTCTCTAATTAAATAAGGCAAATTTTATTTTCCTTTATTACTGATGCAAAAAAAAAAAAAAAAAAAAAAAAAAAAAAAAAAAAAAAAAAAAATCAAATTTTGGAAGGAAATATGATATCAATGGAGTGGCAAGGGTTAATAAATGGAGGTTTTTTTTTCTTTGGATGATGTTTTTAAATTTGTGCCTTATAAAAAATGTAACGTGTGATTATTTTTAGGTGCTTTCGTAATTATATAAATGCATAGTACCTATAGTCATCATTCAGTCCATCCGTCTGTCTGTCCGCATATAACAACGCAAAAACTATCCAATCAAATCGTTTGAAATTTAAAAAATATAATTGTTGCATAATTTTGTCTAGTCTTTTTTAATTGTATAAAAATCGGATACATAGTACAATTACAAAAAAAAAAAAAAAAAACTCAATAAATAAAAATTACTTTAAACTATGTCCCGGATCTCTTTAATAAGATTATAAATACGAGGTATTAATTTGTTACAAATTTAAAGATAAAACTTTGTACGATTACGAACAAATTTCTTCTGCGGAAACACACTCATGGGAAAAAAAAACAACTTTCTCTAATAAAGTTCCTCTAAATCTGACATTTCTGTTTACTCCGAACAGACTACAATGGGGAAATTGCACGTTTTTCAATTTAACTTGCATTTTATAGAGTACAAACGTACGAGCATTTTGATACCATTTTTATGTTTTTTTGAAACTCGGAAAATCCATTAAATTAACTTTAAAAATGCAGTTTTTGTTTCGGCGGGAAAAAGCCGCGTCACGTGACGAAAGCGGTTTTGACGTCACTACACATGTAAACAAACCTACGCCGTATTTTCCTCAGTACTTTTCTATGGGGATAGCTTGGATTACGCTGAATGATTTCTTTCTTTTCTTAAAAATGATTTGTAGAACAAATTAAAAGCATTGAAAACTGCTGTAATAAATAAATATTGTGAATTCGAGTGAGATTCTCCCCCCCTCGTTCTTTTAAGGATTTTCCTTTTAAAATATCGGTACAAGTTTATATTACAATTGTATTTTGTAGAATAACATATTTTTCTTTTTCATATTAATGTTTCACAATAATAAATTTCAATTATTGGTTCAAATAGTATTTCTTTCATTATCGAGTAGGTCTGGATAACTTATGAAAAAGTTTTCGTATTTATATTTTATAATTGAAATGAGAATTAGTCCTGCTTTCGTTAAATGTAAGAAATTTTTTCAGGTAGCTTTGAGGTAGCCTTACAGAATCTTTATATAATTATGCACAAATAATAATAATAATAATAATAGTAGTAGTTTTTTGAAAATGTTTCATGTGCGCAAAAAATAACTAATAATTATTTTAAATACTGTCGGTTTTATGAACTCCATCAGACTTTGGGATTGAAAATGTTATGCTGTATAAACTTGCAGATTACAACAAAGTATTTGGTTTATGAATTCTATTCTGTAGTTTTTTATAGTACAATGAATTTTCAAAATGAAAATACTATTTTCCTTAGTAAGATTTTCAAAAAATATTCATTATTATTATTATTTAACGAAAGTTAGAGCATTGAGAAAAAGAAAAAAGACTTGCGTGTTTAGAGTCTGAGAAATGTTAAGCAGGGCATTCTGAGAAACTACATTTCAAACAAATAAAAAGTACTACATAGATTCAAAAGTTATTCTTAAGCAAGTAATGTTAAAATGGTAATTAAACTATTTGTACCCTTTTTTATTTAATTTAACTTGGTTTTCGCATGTAAGCATAGGATTGTGCATTTATTTTTCACCCACTTTCAGATAAATTAAGAAATATAAAAAATATGCACTAAGATATGCTTCCAGTGACAATACATCGAATTCTCTTTGTCGTTACAAGTTGCAACAACATTGTACCCCCCCCCCCCCAAAAAAAAAAAAAAAAAATAAATAAAAGAGCCAAATGACTGTGAAGCTGTAAATAGTTTATAGAGTATAAAGTAGAAAATATAAGTAAAAAATGAAGAGTCCCTTTTTTTTATATACGATTCGTACCAATGATTTCAACAGACAAAGTTGTGCATATTCCTTGATAAAGATCAAATAAATATATATATATTTTAATATTGCTATCTTTGGCATATTCGGCTATATTTGGGTGGAGTCTTCCACCCCACCCCCATTCCAATCACGTATCACACATTTCATTAAAAAAAAAAAAAAAAAAAAAAAAAAAAGTGAATTGTTGACATGTGAAAAAAAAAAAAAAATAAATAAATAAACATGTATACATATAGAATGGTATCTGAATCTGAGTAATATATATCTGCATTATAAGCAGTGTTGAATTCAGGGATTGCTCTAGGTGGACATATTTAAGAAATATGCTTGAATGAATTAACACTTTCATAATAAATGAACAATTATTATAAGTTGAAAATACAATTTAAAAATTCTAAATGATAGTTTAAATACTTTTTTTTTCTTTCCATATATTAAAACAGAAATCGAGCAAATGTTATTGCTTTTTAAAAATAAATTCACGAGCGCCTACATTATCTACCAAATGTAAAAAAAAAAAAAAAAAGAAAAAAAAAAGGAGGGGTGTATTTTCTTTTTTTTTTTGGGGGGGGGGGGGGTTCGATAACCGTGCCAAATTATTGTATTATATTGAACATTTTAAGAAAATAAAAAATACAAAATGAATTACAGTCATAAAAATGAGGTGTGATGATTAAGATAACTATTGAATACTTTGGAAAAGTGGGAAAATTAAAAAAGTGTTTTTTTTTTTTTTTTTTTTTTTTAGTTTTTACTTTCATACTTATTTGTTAGTAAGCACATACAAAAATAAGACAATATTTATAAATTTAGCCACGTACGTTGTAGTAATTTGTTTCTGATCTATGAATACGCAATTATTATTAACAGTAGTTATTTTAAATTTTATTCGATAAGTCAGAATTTTGTTTTTTTTTACACTGTTGTTCAAAATTTGATTTTCTCATAATAAATTCGAGTTAATTATTTATCTGTAATATAGCTTGCACAACGCAAAGTTCTGTTCATAACAAAAAGAATTATTAAGCATTACAATGAATTAAGGAAAAAATACATTTCAAAAACTAGATAAAGAGTATTTTGCTTACGATTTATTTTTTAATAAAACCATCATTTTTTATTCTTTTAAGTAAATCAGAGTAAGTAAAAAATAAATGTGGCTTTTAGCTTTAGCTCCTTGTATCTTTACCCACATGAAATGCATTTTTTATGCCCTTAAAAAATTTTTGAGAGGAAAAAAAAACTATTTCCGGAAGGTATAATATTGTATTTTATAACCCAACTACCTTCAGCACTTTTCTAAATGAAAATTAATTCAAATGTATAAATTAATAGTACATTATATTTGAGTATGTTGAGTAAAATAATGTTTTGACACTAATTTGATTTTGTTTTTGTGTAAATAAGTCTTTAAAAGATGTTTATAGTAAATAACAAACAGAAAGCAACGTAAAACTGCCTTCAATCACATTGCATACGGCTAGGGAGAATCCGCGTTTCATGTGTAGTGACGTCAAACCAATCGCGTCCCGTTTTCGGATCACGTGGTTTTGTTTTGCTTTTAACGGAGTTTAAAACTGCAATAACTAATAATTTTAAATTATTTTTACAATTCCGAGTTGAATTTTGAGGAAAGTAAGATCGTCTTTATCAATTAAACATAAAAGGAAGCATAATTTAAGATGAGTGCAACTTCCCCATTCACTTGCCAACTATCAATAGTAGGATTTTAACCACTGTCAGCTTTCTTTCAGCAGAACAATTTATTTTAGCAACACTCCTGCTTTACTTCAGCAACATAAAAATTCCAGAAAAATATTAACTCCACTCTCAGCTTATATAACTATTTCGCTACTTTTTCTTTTTTTCACCTTCTTTCTGTTTCCAGTTGGCAGTGTTGCCAGTCTACCCAATAACTATTTTCGCCATGTACGTAATAGCTCTGATTCACATTTAATGCTACAGGAAAGTAACAAATGGTTTTCGCTGAGAAATTTCTTCGCTAAGGGAAGTATAGCGATTGATTAAAGCTTCTTCTATACTTACTGATGTTTTTTTTACTTTATTCAAGGTTTTTTTTATACTGATTTTATTATTATTACTATTCTTTTATGTGTGGCTCATCCATATATTCCGGATGACTAATAGCTTGCTCATTTCCAGTAGTTTTAATAAATTGACGTTTCTGCTTTTGATGTTTAAAAAAGTTTGCGCGGTATAAAAAATGTATCGTGAGGTTTTTCTTTCTTTCTTTTTTTTTTTTTTTCATCTGATCAATGCATAAATAAGTGGCAAAAAAAAGAAAAATTTGGAAATAAAAACAAAATACTATTTTCTGATTTGTCAAGTCACCGGCTTTTTGCACACCAATATTATTTTAGTGAAAATGTGATTCTTTTAAATCCGCATAATGTTTCAATTAAGTAAAAGGAAGTTTTTTGTATTAAAAGTCAAAGACTTGGCAGCTCTGCCCCTTTAATTTTACAATATTATTTTCGCACCAGAGTTGCTAAGCTTTTTAATTCTTATTTTAATTGTTATGTTTCAATGCAGTCTGCAAATGGGACAAATTTTATGTTTGCAATTAACAAGGGAGAGAAAAATTACATGCAATGTAAAATGTTTAAATAATTATAAATGATATAATAATTATGTAATCTTATATTTTTCTCTATTTAAAATTTAACTAAATATATAATGCATTGAAAGTCTAAAGTGATATTTCCTGTCAATATCAGCTTTCATATGGGTTTTAACGACTTTTTAAAGGAGAGAGTTTGACTGATACAGAATGTCTTTCCATTGTTTAATAATATTATCGATTAGAGACGAAGCAAAATGATTCTCTGTCGAAAATGTGTGTAAATTAAAATAAAATATAGATGTCGCTGCAAGTTTGGCACTTCCCATTTGTGAAGCGAAGTGAAATCACTTAGATTTATTTTTGTGTGTAACCACCGTATGTGTATGAAAATGTAAGCTTAAAGAATGAAGCTTAAAAATTTTATGTTCTATCTATAAAATGTAGGAGAGATTCTTAAAATATCTTGGAATGTGATGTCAAGAATAAGAATAAAAGGTGTTCACCATTTGATTGCAGCTTACTGGAAATAAAATATCATCAGAACATTTAATGTATCGGGCTTGGCGCGAATCCAGAAGGATTACGAAATGGTGCAATCGCCGGGAAAAAAAAGTAAGCTGTTTCAGGGTTCGCACAATTCTACCACTAAATTTTAAGAATATTTTCAAAGTGTTTCACTGCAGAAAAATATCGTAAAATCTGTGAATGAAGGTGGGAATTGTGAATGTTGTAGTTTAAAAATTAAATGTAAATTTTCAAGTTTTTAATAATGGTGCCAGAATCCTTGGAAATTCCAAGGAGTGTGCGAACCTTGTGTTTATTTTCAGTGAAAACATTTTATTCCTAAAGTAATGAAAAAAAAAAAAAAAAAAAACAATTTGATGATTCTTGAAAAAAGAAAATGTTTATTTTTAATTTGAACAATTTGATGGAACAGTTTATTTTGAACAATTCTGATTATTTATTTTAAAAGTGAAAGTAACGTATTAATTGTGATAAGAAAGAAATTTGTATGATTTAATGTTTAAATTGATTTTGAATAGCTCTTATTTCTAAACATGAATGATTTAGCAAAGCTTAAAAAAGAAAGAGTTATTTTAAGAACAGCGGTAACTAAGTATGTAAATAAAATCGAAAGTGAAAATTTGGAAAATTCTTCAGAAACCTCATTAGAGGAATTTATTTTGTATTTAGATCAAATGAGTAAAGAATTAAAACCTCTTGATAATGAAATAAAAAATGCAATTAATGAAGAGAAGGCTTTGAAAATGAGGTTTAAAGCGCTATCGAATATAATCAGAAAATTACAAATTGGATTAGTAAAATTAATGCGATAGTAAAAGTTAATAAATATTCTAAACAAAATACTCTTTCCAGTCCCGATAGCACACCTCAGAAGATTATATCTAATAGTTCAAGTGAATCATTTGCAAATATGGGAAATAATAATTTAAATTTTAATAATGTAACAGAAAAATTGCCTAAGATCGCGATTGCAAAATATTACGGCGATCCGTGTTTGTGGATGGAGTTTTGGAATCAGTTTCAAAGCTCGATTGATAAAAACGAAACTTTGTCTAAAATGGATAAATTTTCATATTTAAAGACTCTTTTGGGAAGGGTCGCGTTCAATGTTGTGAATGGTTTCGCTTTGTCAGAGGAAAATTATGAAAAAGCAATTAAGTTATTAGAACAAAGGTTTGGGAGACAAGAATTAGTAGTTAGCGGGCATATGTCAAAGTTGTTAAATCTTAATCCCGTCAAGGATTCAACAAATATTTTTGAGTTGAGGAAATTGTATGACATTGTAGAAATTCAAATTCGAAGTTTAGAATCGTTAAATGTAACGACGGAAATGTACGGTCATCTTTTATATCCCATTCTGATTAGATTAATTCCAGATGATCTCGCTCTAAATTTTAATAGAAAACGTTTGGAGAAATCAGATGAAAATGAATTTAATGTTTTGGAACTTTTGCGATATTTAAAATACGAAATTGAGTGTCGGGAATTTTCCCTTATGCTAAGTCATTTCAAAGAAACTAAACGAAAGTATACAGGTCCCCCCAAGAAGCAAAGTAATAAAAATTATTTCAAAGGTTCAAATTCTGCGAGCGCTTTGAATGCACAAATTCTATCCTGTATATTTTGTTCTGCTCCCCATGACTCATTCAAATGTAGTCTGCCCCCGCAAGAAAAATTCAAGATATTGAAAAATTCTAATCGCTGTTTTAAATGCTTTAAATTTTTTCACGTCAGCAAAAAGTGTAGAAGTAAATTATCTTGCTTTAAGTGTAAAAATCAATATCACCATGGTTCTATTTGTACAAAAAACAGCAACATACTACTCAAGATGATAGAATAAGCAATACGCAACAAAATTCTGAGTCTCCTAATTCTGGATTTGAGGCGACAGTAAATGTAAACAATTCTAGTTCCGAAATTGTTAGTTCTGTTTCACATTGTAATAATAACATGACGTGTTCTAAAAATGTTTTTTTACAAACATGTAAGGTTATTGCAAGTTCTAAGCAAAATTCAAAATTAACTAGAATACTTTTAGATAATGGAAGTCAGCGAACATTCGTTACTGTAATTTTGGTGGAAGCTTTGAATTTAAAACCAATAGGTGAGGAGATTTTATCAGTGTATTCTTTCGGAATGCCGAGCGCGGTAGAAAAGGTATATCCAATAATAGAAGTCGAAATTAAAAGCTTAGATCAATCTTTCAGAACTAAAGTGCGAGCGCTTGTTGTTCCTAAAATATCAGGTGCCGAGATGTACGAACCATCTGCACAAATTAGAGAATTTATGAGGGATAATAAAATGGAAATGGCGGATGCTTGTGTAGGAAAAGATTTAATAAATGTTGAAATATTAATTAGATCAGACCTGTTTTGGGAATTCATCTTGAATGAACGAGTATCCATTAGTAAAGATTCAGGAGCTGTAACAACAGTATTTGGATGGGTAATTACGGGACAGGAGTTAAGAAATGGAAACAGTTGTTCTCAAAATATTGCGGTAATGAAAAATGCAGTTGAAATAAATGATTTAAGAATATTTTGGGAAATTGATTCTATTGGTATTTCGGACGAAAGTGACGGATTATCCCAAAAGGACAAACTGTTAATAGACGATTTTGAGAGGAAATTGCAATACAAAAATAACAGATACATAACTAATCTGATTTGGGTTTCGAATCCACGTGAAATTAATAATAATTTTTGCATTGCTAAAAAGCGGTTTGAAAGTTTGAAAGAAAAATTGAATAAAAATAAAGCAATATGAGCTGAATATAAGAAAGTTATCGATGAATAGCTCCATGAGGGAATTGTAGAAGAATGTAAAAATGATGCGTTATTGTCTGGATACTATATGCCACCTAAGGCTGTTTTAAGACCAGATAAAGAAACTACGCGCTTAAGGATAGTTTTTGATGCATCCTCAAAGGAAAATCATTCGAAATCTTTAAATGATTTTTTAGTAGCTGGTCCAAATTTAAATCCTAATTTATTAGATATGATACTTAAATTCCGAACATATGAAGTTGCTTTTTCTTCCGACATTGAGAAAGCATACATAATGATAGAAATAGCGAAGGGAGATAGAAAATATTTAAAATTTCTTTGGTTTAATAATGATGACTCTAACTATTTTAAGATAATGAATATGACACGGTTATCATTTGGAATTCGGTGTAGCGCTTTTGTCTTAGCAGCCACAATTAAAGCATATGTTAAAAAAGATAAAGAATTTTATCTTGAGGTTTTTGAGATGTTAAATAACTATGTATGTTGATGATCTGTATTCTGGAGCAGATACAGCGGAAAATGCTTATAAACTTTCATCCAATGCTAGTATTATACTTGAGGACGCTAGTATGAACTTGCGCAAATTTAATTCAAATTCTAAAGAGTTAAAAAAATTGTGGAAACAAAACGGTATGTTAAATAACCCATCTGAGCGGTCTATGTTATTGGGACTGGAATGTTATACAAATAAAGACATTATAAGAATTGATTCATCAGAATTACAAGATATTTCAACCAACACTGACTTGGCCACTAAAAGATCAGTCCTGCGTACTGCAGCCAAAATCTATGATCCCGCTGGATATGTACCCCCTTTATAATCAGAATTAAGTTGTTAATGCAAAAAATATGGCTTAAGGGGCTGGAATGGGACGAAAAACTTCCTGCAGATTTAGATAGTGAATTTCAAAATTGGTTAGTGGAAGTTCAAGAGTTAAAAAACATATCAATAGATAGAAGATATTTTCTGGGAGATGCAAATCCAACAGATGTAACTATGCATATATTTTGCGATGTTAGTGATAAAGCATATGGAGCTGTTGCATACTTCAAATATATGAACAAAAACGGCGAAGCGAAAACTTCTCTAATAATGTCAAAATCACGTGTTGCTCCTCTTAAAAGTCTAACATTACCTCGTCTGGAGTTGATGGGAGCAGTTACAGCAGTAAAAATCTATAAGTGTTTGAATGAAATATTTCATGACTATTGTGATAATGCATTGTTTTGGACAGACTCGAAAATTGTTTTAAGCTGGAACAAAAGTTCAGCAAAAGACTGGAAACCATTCGTATGTAATAGAGTCATAGAAATACAAAAATTATCTGATCCGAAAAATTGGAATCATTGCTCATGTAAAGATAACCCAGCCGACTTATTAACCAGGGGTTTAAAATTGAAATTTTTGAATGATAATCCATTATGGTGGTTTGGACCACTTTGGTTGCCAAATTCCTCAGAATGGCCTGTACAATCGAAAAGTGTTTCAAATAATGACAACGTGTTAGAACGTCGAAAAAATATCTTGATTAATAACTGCATTACTGAAAATAATGAGTTGGTGAAACTTTCAGAAAATGTCAGCAGTATGCTAAAATTACGTCGAATAATTGCATGGGTTAAACGCTTTATAAGGAAAATAAGAAAATTACCTGTAGACGATGGTCCTTTATCTGCTGATGAAATCCAAGAAGCAGAAATATTCTGCATTGAAGCAATCCAGAAACAGTTTTATAAATCAGATATAGACTCACTTAAATCAAAGAGTGAGCTTCAAAAACAGTCTAGCATACTGTCGTTAGCTCTGTTTCTTGATGAAAATGATTTATTAAGAATAAAGGGAAGAATAAACGAGAGTAATTATACTTACGGAGAAAAGCATCCAATCCTCCTTCCAAAGGAATCACGATTTACAGAATTGCTAATATTACACGAGCACAACAAAATGCTTCATGGTGGGGTTGATGCTACACTATGTAAATTGCGGCAAAATTATTGGATTCCCAAGGGGAGACAAACTGTAAAAAAGGCCATCAACAAATGCCTCGTGTGTAGAAAATATGCAGTGAAGCTAGCAAAACAAATGACGGCGCAGCTTCCTAGAGATCGGATCTCAGAAACACCTGCATTTTTCGTTTCTGGTGTGGATTTTACTGGTCCTGTTTACATAAAAAATGGGGACAACACCGACAAGGCTTACATAGCTCTCTTCACTTGCGCTGTCACTCGTGCTGTCCACCTGGAACTAGTTTCAGATTTGTCAACTAACAAATTTATTTTGGCACTTAGGAGTTTCCTTAGCCGTAGAGGGAACTGCCTTATATTTTACTCGGACAATGACAAAACGTTCAAATGTGCTAATAAAGAAATTCAATATTTCTTTGACATAATTAAGCACCAAGATTTTCAAGATTTTATATCTTCTGAAAAAATAACATGGAAGTTCATAGTTGAACTTGCCCCATGGTGGGGATGTTTTTATGAGAGACTCATGAAAAGTATTAAGGACCCTTTAAGAAAAATCTTAGGAAAAGCTTTACTAACTTTCGAAGAGCTTATGACTGTGCTTGTTGAGGTAGAAAATGTTCTCAACCATAGGCCTCTGACGTACGTTTATGATGACTACGCTGAACCTGAACCACTAACACCTGCCCATTTCTTGCTCGCTGGACACAAAGTAGAATATCCTTTTAATTTTAACGAACTGTTTAATATCTCTGTAACTAAACTAGTTTAATTAAAAGGAAAGTGTATCAAACAAAACTTTTGAGCCAGATTTGGGAGAAATGGAAGACTGAGTATTTACTTGCTACAAAAAATCTGCATTCCTTCGGAACTCCTAATGCTCAGAAAGACTTAAAAATTAATGACATTGTTTTAATTGAAGGCGTAAGTAAGTCAAAATTCTTATGGAACTTAGGACCAATTATTGAGGTCAACAGAGGTCGTGATGGACTAGTTAGATCTTGTGTCGTCAAGACCAAAAAAGGAAATTTAAGACGACCCATTCAACTTATATATCCTTTTGAAATTGCTGATTAGTGATATAATTTGTAAATAAATTTTTCTGTGCATATAATATTTCAATTTAGTATTAGGTTTATGTAAATATGTAAATAACATTAATATCTTTTTTTTACTGCATTATATTTTTATTATAATTGTAATATTTATTTTATACTGTAAATACTGATTTATTTATTATTACATTATTATTATTGCATCTATTATGTTATTCTATAAAAGTTCTTGCAAAAATCCTGGCCAGGTATGTTATGTTGTACATATTGGTAAGAAACATATATTTTCAAGTTATATTGTGAATGTTTATTTAATGATGTTCTCATATTTCTTAAAGGTAGAAAATTGTATATGTAACATAAGGTTAAATTGGGAAAATTATCAGGTGTGGAGTGTCGAAAATGTATGTAAATTAAAATAAAATATAGATGTCGCTCAAGTATAGCACTTCCCATTTGTGAAGCGAAGTGAAATCACTTAGATTTATTTTTGTGTGTAACCACCGTATGTGTATGAAAATGTAAGCTTAAAGAATGAAGCTTAAAAATTTTTTGTTCTATCTATAAAATGTAGGAGAGATCCTTAAAATATCTTGGAATGTGATGTCAAGAATAAGAATAAAAGGTGTTCACCATTTGATTGCAGCTTACTGGAAATAAAATATCATCAGAATATTTAATGTATCGGGCTTGGCGCGAATCCAGAAGGATTACGAAATTCTCTCTTCGTGAAGAAGTTCATCTTTTGAATCGCACAGATTTAACCCCTTGAAGGGTGGTGGAATAAAATATATCCCACCTAATTTTAATTCCGAAATGCCACATTGACACTAGAATTTTTAAATAAAAAATTTAATTTTATGAAGTACGCGAAGAAAAACTTTTATCTATTTCGAAATAAATTTGTTTTTATACTCTGGTGTCATTCAATCATATCAGAATTTTAAGACAAGAAGTACTTTGCCCTTCATAAGGTTAATGCTGATCAGGGCCGTAGCTACAAGTGATCAATAGGTAGGGCTCAAGAGAATGTAGGGGGGGGGGGCTTGTAATTTTCTCTCTCTTTCTGACGCAGAAAGATAAACTAGTGTATATTCACATTGTAGGTAGTATGTTTCTTATTAAACTGTTGTAATAACTTCATTTTATGCTAAGAAAAGTGTATGATGATGAAAATTTTGAGTGTTTAACCTGCACAAAGGCGAAGGGTGCAAAATGAAACATCATGTTACCTTCATATGTACAAATAGGATGAGGGAGTGTTGAAACACTTATTTTAGATACAATTTAATAATTCTGCAAAACTGTGAAAGGTTCTCAAAGATAAATTAGATTTTTGAACAGAATTTCGTTTGAATTTTCGCAACAGAAATGCATTTAGTGATTTTGGAATACTTTCCAGGGGGGGGGGGGATCAAAATATTTTAGGGCGCTCTAAGCCGTCCATAGCATTACCTTAGCTACGGCCCTGATGCTGATATGTGGAAAAGAATATTCTTAACATATCATTTTTTCTTTATAAAAAGCCCAACCTTTTACAAATTACTTCTTTCACAGTTTATTTCTGGGATCTTTCTTATAATCCTCATATCTTAAAATTTTAGATTTACGTGGCATTACTTATAACGGGAGGAATGAGGAATTACTTATATGTCATTTGTAACGTGTGGGAGGCTATGTAGATGGAATGAAGACATAATTCTAGGTATAAAATAAAATAAACAGTTTATTTAAACCGCTAGGACTTGGAGAAAGTGGAGCTTCAGTTCAAGAATTTCAATAACTAATCACAATACCAAGCGATTAAGTCGAAACTATACTCACAACCTCAGCTCGTAGACTCAGTCGAGGCACTTCAAATCAGCTTCTCGTTCAGACTTTGGCTAAACACTAGATTAAACCTTTATAAGACAGCCCGTGGCTGCAAACACTCTTTATTATTTAAAATACTCAACGCATAAAACTATTTCTTACCACTGGCACTAGTCTTGGGTAGCTCCGCTCGTGATAAACTAACTCGGCGCACGCTGCTGGCTAGCGCACTCTAAAACACCAACTAGTTCACTGGAGGCTAATCTCTTCACTACTAGCTATCTATCTCTGCGGGCTACTGCTGCTTCACAACACTCCTGGCCTTCGCCATCTTCTCACCACAAACTCTGCACTTCACTCAAAGCTTTTATATTTTGCAAACTGAAGATGGTACTATAAATTTGCATATTACTACTTACCGCGACTTAACTGTAGAACCGAGGACGACACACACGCTCTGGAAAGTTAAAGTTGAATGAAGGGTAGATGTCGCTTTCACGCTACACATGTTAAAACATTGACGTCACGATCTCACTAAAATGCTAGAGTGCCTTTATCACAAAGGACACTCCCTCACATACTGTCGGCAAAAGTTAATCATAACCACGTCAATTGTTTGGCAGGTATTTGGAAAAACATATCTAGAATAAGATAATTTTTCTGGCCAATGTACTAAATCAATAATGTTATAATTCAATAAAGCATTACATAACTGATATAGATAAGATAAAAATTCTTACTTGTTTAAATCCACTCCAGCAATTTCGGTTAACCCCTTGTTGACGAGCGACACGTATACGTGCCGCAAAAAGGCTTAAGAATCCTTCTTAATTCCCACCGGTAAAATTATACTGAAAAATTTGGCTTATTCAATCGGAGCATTTTCTCGATTTAAGAAGGAACAAATTTTTGTTTTTTAAAATCGGGTTAACAAAAGATTAAACATTTCGTAAAAGGCTCCCGTCGCGAAGGGGTTAAGGCCAATGTCGTTGCCCGAGAAAATACTCGTGAGCTAATGCAATTCCTATGGGGAAGCATTTTTCTAATAACTTTTTCGCATTTTGACATTTTTAAGCAATTTTTTTTGCATTACATAGCTGAGGTGCAGGCCGACATCGCTCCTTCTGTATTTTTTAGATTTTGGTTGTAAATATTTTTTATAAAGTTAGTTTCACTAACCGGTTTCGAAAATGAAACTAACTTTACAAAAAATATCTACAACCAAAATTGAAAAAGTAAAAAAAGACCGATGTCGGCATGTACCTCAACTATCCAAAGCAAAAAAAAAAAAAAAAAAAATTACTTAAAAATGTCAACATGCGAAAGAGTTATTAGAAAAATGCTTCCCCATAGGAAAGCAATAGCTTGTGAGTGCAGTGTTGCCAGATGGTCTACATTTTTTAAATTCAGATTCTTGATTGGCACCACTTTTTACAAATAATAAAATGTGCCTTATTCCCTGACATGACAATTAAGGCGAAAACAAAAGGTAATTTACCGTTTCAAAAAAGTGGTGCTAATCAAGAAATCTGAATTTAACCCTTTAACGTTCATTGGTTTCGCCACGAAACCACAAAATTTTAATTCCGATACGCAACACTGACACCGGTATTTTTATCTAAAAATATCCCTTTTATTTCGTATGAGAAAAATCACGTTTTCTTATTTACAAATATATTTGTTCTTAATTACCGGTGTCATTCATTTATTTCGACATCTTAGCAATGAAAATGCTATGATCGCTGAAGGGTTAAAAAAAGTAAGCCCACTGGCAACGCTGCGCGAGCGTTTCCGCGGCCAGGGACCGGGGCCTTCAGCGGCTGACGTAAATATTCCGCGATCTTCTTCATTCAGAATCCACTAGTGTTTTTTTATTCATGTGTATTCTAAGATTAAATAAATGTATGAGGTAAAAACATTAAAGACATAATGAATTAATATCCAGGGTGCTAGTTTTGTTTAGAATAGTGTTATATTATACAGGGTGAGTCATAAATATCAAAACAATAGGCTATCTCCTTAAATATTGCCTCTAGACCCATACTTCCAATTGCAAAAACTCATTAAAAAAGGTGAAATTTCTGATAATATAAGTTGTAACTCCATGGGCGGTCTATTTGAAAAAATTCGAAAATTAAATTTTTATACGGCCCCCGTAGAGCAAAATTCCCAATTAGGAAATTATTCCTTACCCATTCCTAACTTGAACAAAAAAAAAAAAAAAAAAAAAAAAAATTCATCTCCGTATCTGAAAACCTGACAGAGATATTAAAATCCAAAATTCTAAAAAATTCGTGACTTACACCACTTTACCATGCCTGTAATCGATGTGTTTTTCATCCGTTTTCAAAGCAAATAAGGGATCGTTCACAAATTGTTCGTTATTATATGTCGGTTTAAGACCGTGCCTGTTATTTGGACATAATAAAGCAGCGTATTGATTTGAATCAAAACTTGTTTTCAAAATATGTTGATTGTTAGCACTGGAGGTCTGAATAGATCAAAATATGTAGTTCTGGTCCTAAACCGACCCATAGGGGAAAAAGTTCTGCCCGGCATGAAATAATGTTAAAATCATAATCTGGACCAGCCTGAAAAAAAGCTTAGATCATAGCCGGCTCAGCCGTGAATTTCTACATAGTTTTTTTACTTCAGTATAGTTAAAAATTGTTACGCGTGGAGGAGTTCTGACCAAAAGTACTTAATATAGAATTTCTTTTTTTATATTTATACTTTTTTATTATTAAAGAAGCACCAAAGGCTGTGATATATTTATTTTATCAATGAATCTCTGTTTAATGTAAATGTTTCACTTATATTTTATTATCGCTAATCCACATCCCGTGCGTTGGAGACTTTGAAAAATGTTATACTGTAAAACTTTTTAAGACGGAATCACATAGAAAAGAAAAAATACGTAATAGACATGCCCTTCCTAGGAGGGTTAAATGGAGTTTATTTTTTTCTCAGGTATTACTCTATTTATTTTGCATAAATCAACATATTTTCTGTTTAAGGGTCTTGTACCTTTTAAACTCGTTGAAAAATCAACAAAAACATTGAAGGTTTAAATTAGCGTATCTCCATTTTTTATTTTATGTATACACATGAAATTTTGGGTTTTGATTAAACAGATTATACTTTTTAATGTAATACCATTAGATATTTACTAGTCTTTTACAGAATTTGTATATTGTTGAAATTAAAAAATCTCTTTTTTTTTTTTTTTTACTCTGTAAGTCATTGCGCGCACGATAACTTGAGAACGTATGTATGGATTATTATGAAATTAAATGTAGATATTAAACAAATATGTGTGTTTAAAATGAACTACTTTTAAGTATTTAGAGTGTTAATAATTTTAGTTATGGCTAGTTTTATTGATTAAAAAATATAATTTTTTGATTTTTTTTAACAAAAATATTGATTTTTTACAGTTAATGACATAATCTTGATCTAAGAGTAGTTCATTTTAAAAATACATATATGCATATTATATACATTAAGTTTCATAAAAATCTATACATACGTTCTCAAGATATGATGCGCGCAATGACTTACGGATTGAAATAAAGAGATGTTTTAAATTCAACAGTACACAAATTCTGCAAAAGACTAGTCAGTATCTAGGGTAGTGTATTAAAAAACATAAACTGTTTAATCAAAACCCAAAATTTTATGTCTATGCATAAAAAAATAAAGGAGTTACACTGATTCAAACATTCAATATTTTACAGATTTTCAACAAGTGTAAAAGGTACTAGACCCCTTAAGGCAGAATTCCGTTATAGGCAGATTTTTTTCTCTGGTTTTATTTTGTTTAATTTTTTAGCATTTAAATGTACTATTCTTAAAAAAATAAATTTTAAAGTTTTTTTTTGTTTTGTAAAATAAAAGCGATTTTAAAATTTATGTGGTTTTTGTAAAAATATTGATTGATCCAAATTTTACTAATTTTATTTACGTATTAGGTCAGTCAGAGGCTGTGATTTTAATATGGATTGTTCGAGACCGGGATTTAAAATTTCGTCCAGTGCAGAACTGGGAAAAAGGAAGCAGTCCCATCCGGTATGAAAAATAATTAGATAGGCGAGTCTTCAGAAAAAAGTAACGTCTCGGTCCCGATCTGACCTGAGCCCAGAATACAGATTTTTTAACAGCCTGTCCAAAACGATAAAAAGCTTGAAGTTGTGAGAGCTAAATTTTTAAAAACACTTAATCTGCATCTTAGAAAAGCATTCTTTTAAATAACTGATGAGCAGGAAAACAGTACATTTTGTTTTTCTCTATAATGACTTTTTTTCTCGACTATTTCTTGTCTTAATTTTTAAAAGTAAAGAATTGTTATGAAGATAAAAAGTACAAACTTGAAAAATGTCATTTTTAATTATTTTACATTAGTTTTGTTTAAAAACAAGTTGGAAATTGCACGTGAAGCTTAGCAAATGAGGTGCGTTCGTACGATAACGAAGTTTTAAAAATATTACTCTCATATATCAATCTCATAAAATTGTAAATAATAAAACAATTAAAACGCTCATCAAACAATGTTCTCCCTATACCATTATGTAATGGAATACTTTTGTGTGGCCTTGTAAATCAATAACAAATGTTCTTTGCACCACAAATTATGAAAATGTATATTATAATATGTAATTTATAGTTGCATATAAATTTTATTAAGTTCGAATGAGTGTAACACCATTAAAATGCATTTGAAACATTTTTCCCCATTGACCGTAATGTAGCTGAATCCTTTTGATTGTCCCTGTAATTGATCTATGCATCCAATTTTCATAAAGTTTGAAATAACTCGACAAAATTATCTAATAGTTATGTACTTTTAATTTCAAACGTATAAAATACATTTGAAACTTTTTCCCCATTGACTATAATGTAATTGAATACTTTTGATTGCCCCTGTAATTGATCTATGCACCCGATTATCAAAAAATTTGAAATAACTCGACAAATTAAGTAATACTTATGTATTTTAAATTTCAAACGATTAAAATGCATTTGAAACTTCTTCCCCATTGACCGTAATGTAATGGAATGTTTTTGATTGCCCCTGTAATTGATCTATGCATCCGATTTTCATAAAATTTGAAATGACTCCATAAAATTATGTAATAATTATGTATTTTAAATTTCAAACGATTCGGTAGGGTAGTTTTTGCGTTGTTATATGCGGACAGACAGACGGATGGACGGACGGACAGACAGACGGACTGAACGACCACTATAGGTGCTACGTATTTCCATAATTACGAACGCACCTTAAAAATGAAAAATTATTTACTTTTGAAAATATGATTTTTTAAAAGTTATTATTTTTAAATAAATATTTATAATAGTTCTAAGATAAATATTGAAAAACAAAAACCCCGAAACATATTAAAATCAGATTTTCATTTTTAACTAAATATAAAGAAATTGAAATCCGATAAATAATGTTTGGAGTTATAACGATTTTTAACTATCCCATTTAAACCAGTACTAACCATATAAAATTTTATAAATTTTATGATAAATTTTTGGATGTGATTTTCTTAGAAAATTATATGGCTAACCATCACAAAAAAAGAAAAAAAACAAAATTCTAACTCAAAAGATAGATTTTTTTACGCGTTTTCTACAACTGTTAAAGTAACATTGTCTTTTGAATTGCGCTCATTTCAATTTGTGTCTAATCCCTTAAAACCTGATGAATTATTCAAACGGTTATAACTCCGCGAATTTTGAAGATATGAAGATACAACTTTTTGTGTATTATTCAGGACTGGATAAGGAAAGTTTTCCTAATTGGAATTTTTATCCTACGGGGGCCGTATAAAAAGTTAATTTTCGTACTTTTTCAAATAGACCCCCCATAGAGTTGCAACTTATCTTATCAAAAATTTCAGCTTTTTTTATGAATTTTTGCAGTTGGAAGTATGGGTCTAGGGGCAATATTTAAGAAGATAGCCCATTGTTTCGATATTTATGACTCACCCGTATGTTTAAGAATCCCAATTTACTAAATTAAGCTGCATTGTCGCAGCGCTAAAAAATTACATCTTATTTTCTTTAAAATAGCAGAATAAGGTGTAAAAAAGTCGCTCAATTTTCCTTTTTAGATGAACGCGTGATTTTCATATACATCACATGTTACGTTGAGAAGTAGTTCTTTCTCATAAATCTTTGATTATTTGCTATTATTTTAAATGTTATGGTTTCAATTAGATGTTGCAATGTTTGATTATGTTTTTGTCTGATTTATTGTTTAATTTTTTGATGATTCAAAATGTGTCTACAACACATAATCAATGTCACATTTAAACCCTTCAGGCTGGGATGTAGTTAGGGTACACGGGGGTATATGCCCTGTCCCTGGATTTTTTAAATGAACACCGTATACCCTCTGCTTCTCAAGAAAGCTATAATATACACATTCTAGGGTATACCGTCTACCTTGAGCGTATACCCTCTGGTTAGAGCGTATATCCTCTGCTATTTTTATGACTACACCCATTTTCAGAAGCGCCATTTGTAATCTGCAAACGGTTAATTTTGCTGTTCCGATTGCGAGCTGACACCAGTAAATTTTTAGTACAATTTCGATCTGATAATATACATGTAAAAGAGCTTTTCATTATTTTGAAAGAAATTTGTTCGTAAATTGAGATGCGAATCAATTATTTGAACATTTTTGGAGCAGAAAAACCTTGCCCCTGAAAGGGTTAAGTGATTTACTTATTTGTCATATGAGGCTGTTTACATATACCTTCAAAAATTAGTAAACTTTTAAAAACTATTGGGTGGGCTCAAATATTTTGATAAAATGGTATGACCAGATTGTTCTTTGAATCGTGCGCAGAAGATGATTGATGAGAATTTTAAGTCAAGCTATCATGTTTTAATAACATTGCAATTTTATTAAATTATATTCTCATGCGTTTTTCATTATAAGGACACTAATATTTATTGTAATATCATCATACCATGTCATGAGCATGACTACAAATTAAAATGGCAGAAAATTAAGCATGGATATTTCAATCATTTGGGATTTATGGGAGTCAGTTACAGAATTAAAACACATGATCATTGGCAAAATAAAATTTGTTCTAGGGAGAAAAGAAAATAATAATGAGATAAATAACTAAATAGAACAATGAAAATTGGGCAAGCTAGGATTCAAAATTATTGGTGGGCTCAGGTCCCATGGACGCATATAAGTTGGCGCCATTGGTTAAAGTCGCGGGTAGGCACAAAAAGTTTTGATACTGCGTTTAAAATTTTCTTTTTTTTTACTTTTGAAAAAAAAAAAGTTGCAACAAAGTGTTTTTCACAAACATTATTTTGCACACAGTAAACTCCCAGCATTCATTGAGAAAACTCCTGATACTCTTAGATTAAAAAAATTTGTTCTATTTAACTTATATTAAATGTGTTTCGAATGTTCTTCGCTATAAAAGAAGTGTACCAAAAGTGTTCTGCCCAGGATATTTTTGGAATCTAACCCTGGGAACGTATTTGAAAGCAGAATTGGGGATACATTTGAATACACGTGTGAAATAATGTGTTCTCAAAAGTCTTCCAAAAGTGCTCTAGAAGTTGTGCTGAAAAAAAAGAGTGTTCTCAGAAGTATTCTAAAGACTGTTCTAAAATCTACGCTGCTAAGTGTTCTAAAAAGGGAGTAAAAAGTATTCTAAAAAGTGTTTTGAAAAGTGTATAAAGATAGTCAGTATCAGTATCATTGAAATCCCTGTGCTACAAGCATAACTTTGAATAACTCAGTTCTAAGCTACTGAGCTACGAGTAAATTTACAGAATATTGTTATTGTTATTTTTTTTAAATAATCATATGTGTTAATTTTCTGACATAAAAAAACAGAAGATTTCCGAAGAACAGAAAATATTTGTTAATATTTCTACGGCCTTACGTTGAATGGTTGGAAACTCTCTGTGTACATCGTGCTTTTTAAGATAAAAAAAAAATAAAATAAATAAAGCTTCATATCAGAAAAATCCTTTTTCGGCAACCGTTATTTTTGTCGCAGTGCTAAGGCGTAGTACCCAGGGGGCGGTGGTTTTTGTTTAAAAAAGAAGATTACTATCCTATTTCTCAATCCAAAAATTTCTTTCTCTGACTTGTATACACATATTTCGCTATAAAAGTTAAAATAATTATATATATAAAATGTATAACGATTCCGGGGTCAACCCATCCACGAGAAAAACACTTATTGTGACCAATGACAAATTCCATTGTGAAGAGTTATCTCCGATTTTAAAGGCTATCAATTTTTTGTCCAATGCAAACGTTCCAGAGTCGTAATGGAGCGTTCTCATTTGTCAGACTTACAGTTTGAGCTGTAAATGATGTCACTACATTTTACTGTGCTTTGAGATCTTTTCCAACACAATATTCACACTGTTAAAAATTTGACTCATTTGCTGCAGCATCAGTCCACCGCTTTTATAGAAAACGATTACTTTGCTGTGTTATGGAGCATTCTCGTTGGTCATAAAAGAGACATTCTATAAAAGCTGTGGAGTGACTCTGCAGTAAATGGGTCAAATTTTTAGCAGTACACTGTTAAAAATTTGACCCTTTTGCTGCATCACCACTCCTCAGCTTTTATTGAATACACTGTAAGTAACACACACAAAGTAACCGTTTTCTATAAAAGCGTTGGTGTGATGGTGCAGCAACTGTTAAAAATTTGAACCATTTGCTGCAGCATCACTCCACTGCTTTTATATAAAGCGGTTACTTTACTGTGATATGGAGCATTCTGATTGGTCATAAAAGATATATTCTATAAAAGCTGTGGAGTGACGCTGCAACAAATGGGTCAAATTTTTAACAGTGTAATACGGTAAAGTAATAATTTTCTATAAAAGCTGTGTAATGACGATGCAGCAAAACAGTCACATTTTTAACAGTGTTTAATTAAAACTTTTTATTTAAGAAAAGCGAAGGTGCGTTTTAAATACAATATTCTTAGAATTTTTATATTCGTGTTGCTTTATTTATTTATTTTCTTATTTTTATTTATTTATTTATTTTTTACAGCCGTGAATGACTTCATTGTCACATGACGAATCACGATTGCTTACTCTATATTGTTGGCATTTGTTTTCGATCTTATAGCCGACCCAGTGACGTGGTTGGTAGCGGCAGCTGCTCCCACACCGCTGGTCCCTGGTTCGAGTGCAGCTAGCGGCATGGGTGTCTGTGTTGTCACTGTGATGTGTATTAAATATATGTACTGGATTTTCTGTAATAATTAAGTTTTCTGTATTTGTTTCTGTGTATTCTGGATCAATAGAGGCAACAGCCATTGAGCTATAGACTTCAAAGCACTGTTCACTCACTCAATCACTTTCGATCTTATAAAGTATTATCTTTTAAGTATTAGCTAATGATATAAAATAGCTAATTCACAAATGTTTTAAAATAGCATTATTAGTGCATGTTTTGCATTATTAATGCATGTTAATTTGCATGTTTTTTGTGAAATAATTACTGTAATTTTGTGAGTGAAACTCATTAGCTGCATATTCTATGCCATTATTTTACCCATTCAATTAATAATTTGGCTACCCTCTCATATTCGTCTGGAAATGGCCAAAATGGGCAAAATTTTTATACATTTTGGATATTTTTATTATTTTCTCTCAGTATTTTAAAATATTTTTGGCTGTAGTTTCACAATGTATTCTTTTATGATTGATATTTTACCTTACTTTATTCTTTTAAAATTTATGCATTTACCATTTGTTCATTATAATCCCTCCCCATCCACCACATAGTTTTGTAATAGTTTTAAATGCAGATTTCTATTGATTTTTTTTTTTTTTTTAGATTTTTTTTTCATGTTCAATCTTTGTATTTTTCAAAATTGTTTAAGCGTAAAGTGGTTATGATTGACCAAAGTTGTTGCAATGTTTTATCATCCTTTCAAAAATAGAAACACGTCATTTTGACGGGCTATCTTCTAGTATAATATAATTTTTTTTTTTTGTTGTTGTACCCTGCATATTTCCTTTCTAACTCATTCTTTCGTGCTTATAGATTGCCGTATTAAACTGATGGTATTTATATTGTTTTCTGTCCATTACACACATTGTTAGCAGCATTTCAACAAGCTATAATTTAGCCGCCGTTGATTGAAACAATAAAAAAGTCAGTGACAACTATATAACATACATCACCCTCATTCCTGAAACATCCTTACAATAAAATTTATTCGTCTAATTTTTCATAACAAAGAACATAGAAAACTAGTTCTGACTAATCATTATGCATGAACCCCCCTTTAAGTTGCTCATTGGGAGCAAGGTCAAAATATTTCATAAAACAGTGCAGCAAGCGCTCCTGTGAAGTTGTCTATATTGCCGACGCCGACGTCTTGTTAAACGAGATTTAAACATTAGGGGTTTTTCGCAGACTAGAATCTCGTTAAGGTGGGGCAAGGTTATTATCTGGTTATTACATTGCATTGCTGATACAGTAATGGTTACTCACAGTAGCCTAAAGCGTAATCGGTGGAATGATGATTATAAAGCGTCATATACGGTAGGCTTTTGTTTTTGATTTGCCTGATGAAAGCAAAGAAAAACTAAATCGACTCAAGTGCTTTTTCTAAAGTACTTGCCAAATTTGCCCGTACTTCGATGGTGCTTTTGCCAATCATGATTTATAATTCTTCTCAGCAATTTTTTATTGTAAATTTTGCATTATTTAATCCGATCATTTTTCTGATTCAATTAGGCAACAATTCCTGTTTTGAAAAACCGAAGATAAAGGATAAAAAAATTCTGTAAAAGATATGAAAAAAATAAGCATTATTTGAATTTTTTTTTTTTCAAAAATATTGATCAGTTAAGTGGTTAATAAGGATGCTACACTATACATATTTTTAAAAATGTCAAATGAAAAAACTGTCGATTTTGGAGACAATGGAAATCACTTTAATTTATAAAAAATATCTGAAATCTGTTTATTAACAGTTTTTTCTGTAAAAATTATAAAATATGTATATTTTACTGTTTTAAAGAAAAAAATGTGTTTTCTGTAAAAAATATTGCTTTTGTAATTTCAACAGTAAAAAATCTATCTATATATACCTATCTACTTATATATATATATACTAGGGGGGCGCCGCCCCCCTGCTCGCTATGCTCGCCAACCCCCAGCGTAATCGCTTCGCGATTCCAAATTATAGGCTACCCTGCTTGCTGCGCTCGCCAATACCCCATGGTATGAATAAGAAGTTGCAGACCTTTCAACTGATGTGTCACACGACTGGTGTTGTAAAGAAATTAAAAATGTGCCCCCCTGGGGGGCAGAGTGGGAGGCGACACAAAAGACATCCATAATATGAATAAGCAGCTGCAGACCTCTCAAATGATATGTCACACGACTGGTGTTGTAAAAAATTGAAAATGTGCCCCCTGGGGGGCAGAGTGGAGGTGACACACAAGACATCCATAAAATGAATAAACAGTTGCAGACCTTTCAAATTATGCGTCACACAACTGGTGTTGTAAAGAAATTAAAAATGTGACCCCCGCCCCTGGGGAGAGCAGAGTGTGGGGGTGACACACAAGACATCCATAATATGAATAAGCAGTTGCAGACCTTTCAAATCTTGTGTAACACGACTGGTGTTGTAAAGAAATTAAAAATGTGTCCCCCCTGGGGAGCAGAGTGGGGGACAACACACAAGACATCCATTATATGAATAAGCAGTTGCAAACCTCTCAAATGATGTATCAAACGACTGGTGTTGTAAAGAAATTAAAAATTTGGCGAAATATTACAGTTATCGCCAAGTTGGCGTCACTTTTGACAACTAATTTTGACCGCCAAATTTGGCGATATATCGCCAAGTTGGCGACAAACTTGGCGATTGTTGGCGATGGTAACCTTTCCTCTCTTTATGGTAACCCATACGGCGATGCATAGACGGAGCCCTTTCCTGATTGGTCTATTCGGCTCATGGAAGGAGTGGACAACCCGGATTCGTTAGTTCCGGAAATCTTCCACATCAGCATCATTCCAGGAGTCATTCCTTTTAAGGCTAGTTTTTTTTACTATAGAAGGATATATATATATATGAAACAGGAAAAACTATTTTAATGAATAGATAACAGATATTTTCTGTAAATTAAGCGATTTTCCACTGGATGCATCAAAATTGATAGTTTATTCCCGTTAACTTGACCGACTTTTTTTACAGTATGCTTTGAGTGTAAATAAGCTATATGTTGTAGTCAGACTGCAGGCAATAAAGACAATTTTTAAAAATTTCTTACTAGAAAAATGTTAAAACACACACACACACACAATCAGTAAATTGAGATACAAACTTAAAACAAATTGCATTAGTAAGAACAGTTTTTAATCTGTTTTAAAGAAAACCAGTTTTTTTTCCTGTAAAAAATAGGGATTTTATAATTTCTACAGTAAAAAATCCATATTTTTTTCACAGGAAAACTATTTTAATGGACAGATTATGCGTATTTTTTATGAATTAAATGATTTTCCATTGGAAGGCCAAAATTGATAGTTTATTCCCGTTAATTTGACCGATTTTTTTCCTTCATAGTATTGCTTTAAGTGTAAAAATGTTATCTCTCGTTATCAGGCTACATGCAATAGACACGATTTTTTTAAATTTTATGCTGTAAAAATATTAAAAATAAGTTAATTGAGACACAGCCTTTTAAACTTAAAACTGAGTTGCTCTTTCATTTTATGTATTAATTATAATTTTACGTTTTATGTAATAAATATTACCATGCGTTAAAACCCCGATATTAATTTAGAGACACCTCGAACTTATAAAAATCTGCAAGGCATAAAGTAGATGACTTAGAAAATATTTGGAAAAACTGTTCAAATACTGATGGTAATGATTGAAATTTTGTTTTTAAATGTGTTATGCATTTTGCATATTCGCTATTTTGATATCACTTTTCTTTTTGTTAAGCGGTGCAGTTTTATTACACGATTTAGAATGTGTCTGAAAGTAATTCGTAATTAATGCATAGCGCATGAGTTTTATTTTTTTTTCTCTATGATATTATAATTCATGAATGTTCCTCATATTTTACGAAGTCAGTTACAATTGAATTGGGAATGATTGATATATGACATTATATAAGAGCAATGTCCAACATTAAAATTTTCATAGAAATTTTTTTACCATAGGGCAATTCCAAGGCGCTGTTATAATTTATAAAACTTATTTTTATTCTTATTTATTATTATTATTATTATTATTTTACACGAAACAGGTAAATATATTTTCTGATAGCATTAAACATTTATTTTGTTTTCTACTTGCAGTTCATTTTACAAAATGCTGTATAGTCAAAATCACATTATAACCAGCATAGCTTCTTTTTATGTTTCTATTACTTGGTCTGTTACATACTGGATGTTGGTTTGTTACATGTAAGATTATATATTTTTTCATAATTATATTGTGGCAACAATCAAATGACGAAACAGTTAAATGTGAAAGACCTATCTTTCTGACCGTTTTCTGAATGAAAATACATTTTTGTTATAACAAATTGTATGTTTTTTTTTTATAAATAATAATATACAGGGTGATTCTAAATTGTTTTTACATAAAAAGAGGGGTAATAGTACACATCAAGACAAACAATATTAAATAGGAAACCAAGGGTCCCAATCGTTTTCCGAAGGAGATAGCCACCATTAAAGTTTAGGGTCCAAAATTTCAAATAAACATAAAAAAACGGAAAAAATGGTCGTTTGATTTGCGGCTTTCACTAAAACTATTCTTTATGTCAATATTGTCCTGAAAATAAATTATAAAGATAAATTTTTAAAAATGCCGATAGAGGGCGCTTTAGACTTTGGAGTAACGAACAACTATTTTTTACCGTTATTTTTTGCATCTCATTAATTTTTTACATAAACTTAAATTTTGAGCTCAAACTCTGAAACGTTGGAAGTGGTTAAGTACCGCAAACTGAAATGTGTTCAAGGGGAAGAGGGGAGTTAGCGTTACTTAATCACTCCTAATGATTTAGATTTAGTGCTCAAAATTTCAGTTTACGTTCAAGCTTTTGAAAGCATTTAATCATATACTACCAAAAAAAAAAAAAAAAAAAAAAAAAAAAAAAGATAAAATATAGTTGTTTGTTAGTCCAAGATCTAACCTCTTCGGTCCCTGGGTCCCCATTTGGGGACCTCTGTACTTTTCCTTATAAAAACTAAAATGTCCTATTTTTTTACATTTTCACATTACTTCTTGATAGCTCTAATGGATGTTTTTGGAGCTGAAAGCAAACAAATATATGACTGCATCTAAGCTGAATCCTTCCTAAAAAAAAAAACGTTATTTTCACCAAAATTTGCAAAATGACTAAACATGCAAAAAAGAAGGCGTGGCCAAAAAAGGGATAAATTTTGATAAGTATACTGGCCTCCAAAAGTTAAGGTACAATATGTTTTTCGAAGCTCATTGGAAAAAATTTGGCAATTAGATTAAACTTCATAGTTTATGTAAATGACAATAATAAGCTTTTAAAAAACTTACGCAAAAATTACAGCTACCACTTTTACTTTATTGAAATGAATAGGTATTTGTAAATGAGAGAAAACAGTCACTAACAAAACTTTCGTAATGTCGCTAGATAACCCTAGTAGCAAACCAATATTGGTCCAACGTTGCGCCAATATTTCATCTATTGGAAATATTGCCAGTAAAACATCAATATTGCTCCAACATTGGGATGTTTACATTTTGCTTTTATTTAGTCAATATTTGCAGCCAATATTATGCCAAATTCGAATATTTAACCAATATTGGCGTTTTATTGGCAATATTTCCAATAAAACTCCAATATTGGCATAATGTTGTCTGCAAATATTGGCGAAATAAGGGCAAAATATAAACATCCCAATAATGGAGCAATATTTCATGCTAATATTGTGCCAATGTGCCAATATTGCTCCAAAATATGGCCAATATTGGTCCAATACTGTTTGGCTAATGGGGAAGTTTTGTTGTATTTGAACTATTGTTGTCAGTTTTGTTCACAAAAACCAGTAGAATCTAGAAATGTGCAGCAAAATCGTTTGCACGATTCATTAAGGTGGTAGGTGGTAGGATGATGGAAATGGGTTTCTTATAGGCCGATACGGCTAGACAGCTCAATGTGTCTAACAGTGTAGCCCAACGGCTCTGGGATCACTATGAATACGAAGATTCTGTGTCTAGAAAGCATTTCCAAGCCGTCCACGTGTTACAACACCTGCAGAAGACCGGTTTCTAGCTCTTTCGGCCCGAAGGAGAGAAGATGCACTACTCCACCGCAACTCAATGCAGCCAACTTTGCAGCATCATGTAGAAGAATTCCATAATTACGGTGCGAAGACGTCTTCACAATGCTGGTCTCTATGCAAGGCGACTAGTTGTGTGTGTCTATCTCAACAGACGACAGGAGAAGGGCCCGCTTATGTTGGGCAAGAGAACATGTTTCCTGGACCAGACAACAGTGGTCAGCAAACAGTGGCTTCTGTACTCTTCACAGACGAGTCCAGATTCACTCTGAAGAGTGATCCAGAACGTCTTCTGATCTGGAGAGAACAATGCATTCGATACCATTAATTAAACATTGTCGAAATACACAGGCACAAAAACGGTGGAATCATGGTTTGGGAAGGTGTCTGACTCGGAGGCCACACTGACCTGCATGTGTTCCATGGAGGAACTCTGACTGGTGCTAGATATCGTAATAAGATCCCCGATTCGTATGTGCGCTCATATGCCGGTGCTATTGGCAAAGGTTTCTTTCTAATGGATGATAATGCGAGACTACACCGAGTTGTGGTTGTTGAGGATTATCTTGACGATCATGGTTTGGAGAGAATGGAATGGACAGCTCACTCTCCAGACTTGAATCCGATAGAACATCTGTATAACTATCTTGGAAGACAGGTTGCGGCTTTACGTTCTCCTCCAAGATCATCAAATGAGCTGGAACAAGGTTTACTCCATTTCTAGTCAGCGCTATTAATTTCGGTGTCCGGCAATTTAATTGAGAGTATGGAAAATCAATGCCGCCAATGCATTCAAGTCCGGGGTGGACATATTCCATATTAGAACAAGTTTTTAACGTTCTGTTACAGTTTAATGTATAATACTGCGATGTACTGATTTCTCCAAGAATGGCATTTTCCACCATGAGTGCTTTTTTGTTGTAATTTCATTTATACGTTTAACTTAAGTAAATTTCTATGTCGCATTTAATGAATAACAGTTTAGCGCACAATTTCCTCCAAATCTGTTGTTTCTATATTTATTCATTTGCAAACTAGACTAAAAAAACCTGCTGTACCTTAAGTTTTGGAGGCCAGTTTATTTAACTTAAATCTTTTTCGATAAAAAAGTTTGAGGATTTGTAGATTACATACTTGTTTTAAACTCTTTCTGTGATTGCATTAATTTAGTTTAATGGTTATTAAATTGGTCCTTTAAAAGTGTTTGTTTTAGATCCATATTTTTGAACCTAAATTACTAAGCGCCTAAAGGATCAATTTCTGAAAAGATAGTATTTGTCATTTATGATGCTATTTTGTTTATAAAAAATCAATGAGTAAGTATTTACGCTTTTATTTTAGCTTCGGAAATGAAGAAGTTAACCCGTTCGGGATCGGCTCCTTTTACACAAACTTTATTCAGTTGTCACCAATTTCTTTTAAAAAGTGATAGCTTTACTTATGTAATCATGAAATTGGTTTGATTAAAGAAAGAAAGTATAAGTTTACCTCTTTACTGGTGAGAAAAAGAAGGCCTTTATCCTCTTTTTCAGGGTGCATATATGCAACTATGGTCCCGAACGGGTTAAAGTGCCCTCTATAGGTATTTTTTTTAACTTTATCTTTAAAATTTATTTTCAAGAAGATACTGACTTAAAGAATAGTTTTATTTTAAACCGGAAACAAATCAAGCAAATTTTCCGTTATTGAAATTTCCAAAATTGAACGAAGAAGAAGGATAAGTTTGTATGTTACAATAACATTTTTTTAGATAACTTATCTGATGTGGAAGAAAAATTTTGAATCCCATGTCCTCCTATGGCAAAATTACTTATCCTTCTAGTTAATTTAAATTTAGAAATTTCAACAATATATTTTTTTTCAGCATGCAAGCAGAAAGGTTCTTTATCCCTCTGTAAGCTCCAAATTTTTAAATCTTTATTCAAATCATAAGTTACAAATGAGTAAAGAATACTATTTTTACTTTTCAGAATTTTCTTAATTTTAGCACACATTATAAAATACTCATAATCATCTTTAAATTATTTAAAACTTATTGAGGTATAATGAACCTTCTTATCTACGTGCTGGAAAAAATTGTGTTGAAATTTTCA
This sequence comes from Maratus speculifer, assembly GCA_964019185.1. Taxonomy (NCBI): domain Eukaryota; kingdom Metazoa; phylum Arthropoda; class Arachnida; order Araneae; family Salticidae; genus Maratus; species Maratus speculifer. The sequence goes on from OZ025296.1 coordinate 54,114,976, forward strand.
AATTTGAACGAACAAGAAGGATAAGTTTATCTGTTACAATAGCACTTTTTAAAAGGATTTATCTGATGTGGGAAAAAAAATTTGAATCCCATGTTAGCCTATGACAAAATTACTTATGCTTCTTGTTCATTCAAATTTACAAATTTAAACGATAATTTTTTTCAGCATGTAAATAAGAAGGTTCTTTATCCTTATGTTAGCTTCAAATCTTTATATATTTTTCCAATCATAAGTTACAAACGAATAAAGAATTCAATTTTTACTTTTCGGAATTTTTGAAATTTTAGCACACATTTGAAAATATTCATAATTATCTTTAAGTTATATTATGCTAACAGAGGAATAAAGAACCTTCTTATGTACGTGCTGAAAATAATAGCGCTGAAATTTTCAAATTTGAATGGACAAGAATGATAAATAATTTTCCCATAGGGTAAAGTAGGATTCAACTGTACTTCCTTCTCCACTAGATAAGTCTCTGAACCAGAATTGCCGAGTCTTCGGCTTTTTGCACATTACTATTATCTTAGAGAATATCTCGTTGTTTTAAATAGCCCAAATGTTCCGATTAAATGAAACAACATTTTCTGTATTAAAATACCGGTATCCAAATAGCCGAAGACTTGGCAGCTCTGCCTTAACCCGTTCCGGAACACTGGTCACAGTCTGGGCACACCTAATATTAATCCCAAACTTGCAAACAGCACCAAGAATATTTTAATAAAATCTTGCTTTTACAATGAAAACTTAAATTAAGGAGTTCTTAATTTCTAAAAAATGTAGTTTGTAAATTCCGGTGTCAGTCAATATTTCTCAATTTACGAACAGAATATGATTGGGCCGAAAAGGGTTAACCATAATTATTTACATTAAATAATTTATTCATAAATACTATATTAATTTATCTTGAAATATTTTATGCTGATTGTAGCCATCTTTGCAAAACATAAATATTATTTTTAAAAGATCATAAAGGCATTTTTCTTCTATGTCTGTTAGTCTATTAAAATTGCCTTATACCTTAACTTCGTGTGAATGTCTTTTAGTAAATGATACATAGAAAAAAGAACTCGCGCTAATTTATCAACCGCCGGTGCTTCAAAAGCTGGCACGGATTCATCTGATATTTACATAAAATGTGGGCTCAGCCTTACTTTTATTTTGTTTTATTTCACAGATTTTTTTTAATAAGCTGAATGAGGGAAAGGGATAGAGAGGATGTTACATCACGAAGTCTTTTTCGGAGATTTTTATATTATTTTCTTTGTTTAGTTGACCTATCCAGTTGTTCAGAAGGTTTGAGTAAAAGCTTTTTAGGCTGGTCCGCTGATTAGAGATTCTATTCTATTCTTATGTTTTGTTTTATGCACACGAAAGGTTAAAAGAGTAAAGGTGATTGAATACCTTTTTTTTACCAATAAACATTAGGACTTTCCGTGTCATTTTTTAGAGATAAAAAGACTGAAGAATTTTATTCGTCTGATTTTTAAAATATATGCCTGTATAATCCTTATAACCCCATTAACGATAATAGGTGAAAGCAAGTCTTAATTTATAAAAGAAAAGAAAAAAAGAAATAAAAATACCGAAACTCATATATCAGGGTTCGTACGGGTCCTGAAATTTCATGACCAATGAGCAATAAATTATTTCGTGCCAGTATTTTCTTATAGAGAATTTCTGATTAAAAAATGGCGAAATTTTGAGCGTTTATCTATACCATGCTTTTATTTTTATTTTTTTAAATGCTGGTATTTCACCTGGAAAATATTGTAGTGTATTACCCCGTGCTTAACAAAACGATACATATATTTCATACATTATTTCCAAAAATTAAAGCACATTTTATTGACAAATAAACAAATAAATAAGTAATAATAATAATGCATTTTATGTTTAAAGAACAAGTTGTCATTTTTTTTAATATACCGTTCTTTATAGTAAATAAGTCATCAATCATCATTTACTGTTTAATTTCTTATCTGAATTTTTAAACACCTCCTTAAAATCTCATTTTTTTATTCGAATCTCAGCATAAATTTCATCAGCAGCATCTGCTTCATTATCATCATATTCGCCATCTTCTTACAAAATAACATCCCTATCAGTTTCATGCATCGCATTACTGATGCGACATTTTTGAGAGATCAAACGATCATTTGTTCTTGTATTTCAATAAATTAATATCGAATAATTTAGTACATAATATTTCAAATGAAGATCTTTTCAGAATGTATACATTATTTAAATCCGTCCTAATAAAGTTTTAAATATTTAACATTCATTGGTTTCTCTACAAAACCACAAAATTTTAATTACGATATGCAACAACGGCACAGAAATTTTAATTAAAAAAAATCCATTTTATTATATATGTGAAAAATCCCTTTTTCTTATTTACAAATATATTTGTTCTTAATTACCAGAGTCAATTCATTTATTTCAATATATTAGGAATGAAAATGCTTTGTGGGTTAAAGGGTTAAACCTTAATGAATTTACATACGAAAAAAATTGTCCATCATGCATCATGTTTTGTTTTCTAATCTCAAAAAATGTGCTGAAAAAAATCTTTCATTAACCGAAGACATTTCTGTAAATGTTTATCATTTCCTTTGTTCATCACCCTACCCAATTTGCGAAGTATAAATGAAACAAACAAGGATAAATGTTCAGGAACATAATTCGGGAAATCACAGTGAAATTAATTGGCGGACCAGGATGCAATTGTTGTGAAATTTTTAACACAACGCTCTAACTTGTTCATTAACCTAATTTCATTTTTGTGAATGATTATTTCAGATTTGTTGATTTTGTCACCTCTAACCTCTTCCCACGAATATATTTCCTTTTTTTGGATTAAAATTACTTTATAACGTTAATTGCATTGCATATCAAAGAATGCGTCATGTGGTATGCATATACAAACTTGCAATAACGTTAAAGAATACGTTATGTTCCTCATAAATACAATGGAATTAAGAAATGAAATCATACAAACACAAAAGGGACGCTATTAAATACGAAGGGCACTCTATAATTACAAGAAATGAACATTCACATGTCCCAATTTCGCTGCGCCAACCAATTTAAGATCACATTAACCTCACAATCTCGGATTAAACGCTATCTCACCATTGAACGCTTCAATTACTACTTTTGCATGTTAATTGTCCTATTTCAAAACGTTAATGTATGTACCACAACGCAATTTTACCAACAACAGTAACAAAGTTATAAACCACATATTCGGCGATGTTTAATTAAAAGGTGTGTTCTTGGTATTTTTGAATTTATTTCTTAATTTTGCCAGACGCTTTCTATGCTTGTAAACAAGGTGAAAACATCCTTTTCCTTTTGCCGCTCGTTCGTTTTATTTGTTAAAATTATGCAATTACAAATCATCTCACCGCGGAAGTTAAGAATTCAAATTTTTTAATCAAGATGATTTATAGCGCGCCGCTCTTCCCGTTGTATCGCTGGGGAATATGAAGTACGTGATGACCTATTAAATGCTGACTTCATTGTAATGAAATGACATTATGAGGATAGATTGTTAGAATCCCATTTGCATATTTATTATTAAGATTTTTCTATTATAATAAATACAATGCATTTTTTTAGCTTCTTTATTTAAATATTTCCTATATCTGATATGTATGGCGTGTTATATTTTCCTTAATTTAACCACAAATAACAGGTTAATAATTTAAACCTTATTTTTTAAAAAATTCAAAAGTGAGTAGAAAAAAAATTACAACTGTTTTCAGAAATTTCTGCCCATGGCAAATATGTATTCGGATTCTTTTGTAAAGTCCTGTATTTGATCTTTGTATAGTTGGTATATATACCATATGCGATAATTTCGTTTAGCAAATAAATAAATAAAAAAAGGTTGAAATTTCCCTTTTACCGACTTATATCAATAAACATAAGTATACTTGAATACTTTGTACCGCCATTTTTATATTATCTATTGCCTTTATACACATGCTACTATTTATCTAAAATTTAATTCAAACTAAAACACGTTTAAAATTATTGAAAGAACACTTCCAGATATTATCATCTACAGACGGTCATGTATCCAATTCTTTGCGTGGTCCTGTGTATCATTTAATCCATATTTTACTAATTCCATATTTAAAAAAAAACCGATAAGCAATTTCCGCTCATACTCAGTAATGCTTACGAATTTCTGTAGCGTTGTGTACAGTACATACTATTAACATTCCATAATATTCAAAAATTTAATTAAACATTAAAATGCAACTCATAGAGAACTAAAAATGCTGTTCTAGTAAACATTGCTAATGTAAGTTACTTCGGATACAGTACTGTAGCCGAGATCTTTTATGTTTCTCTGTAAATGCTATGTCCTTCATATTGTACAGGATGCAATTTATAGTAAACCTCAGTAATGTATATAAATTTTGTTAAGCATGAAAAAAGCTTAAAAAATTTAAAAAAGGACTCAGAATCCTCCCTGTGTACCATTATATTACAGAAGTCTTTTGTATAGCCCTGTAAATAAATAATAATTATTTTTTGCTCTACATGTTCTACTGAATGGATATTTCATTGCATTTCATAAATTCCTATCAATTTTATTATGTTTGAAAGGGCGTGTAGCATCATTGAAATGCACTTAAAACGATTTTTTAACATTGGTCTTAACCCCTTGGAGACGAGGGACACGTATACGTGCCGAAAAAAGGTTTAAGAACCCCTGTTTATCCCCACCAGTAAAATTTTACCGTAAAACTTATCTTATTTAATCAGATCATTAATTCTCGATTTAATAAAGCACAATTTTCTGTTTTTAAAAATCGGTGCCAAAACATTAAAAATTTCGTAAAAAGCACCCAACGCGAAGGAGTTAAATGGAATTTTTTTACTGAAAACTTTAAATTGTTTTTGTAAATAAACTATACCTTTTGCAAGCTTTATTTACAATAGTTATCGTGCTATAGTAAACGACAATGACGTAAAAAGATTTCAGGGCAATCCGAGTATGTTTACGGGAGTTAGAGCACGGACAGACATATAAACATACCGAAATCATAAACCAAAGTTGCCAAGTCTCCGACTTTTTGCACACCACGATTATCTTAGAAAAAATGTTATTATTTAAAATCACCGTAATGTTCCAAACAAATGAAATAATATTTATTGTATTAAAATACTAGTATCCAAAACGCCGGAGACTTGGCAACTCTGAATAAGCACTTTTCAACTATCTTGGAAAGAGCTAAAAAAAGATACATTAGTTAGAGCGTTCTTTTCAAATATCTCACTGAAATTTTAATATTTTTACATGATTTTTGTTGAATAGGATAGCTGAGAACGATCTACAACCGGCCTAGTTTTTACTTTTTCGATTTTGCTTATATATTTTTCATATTACGATAGTTTCAATTTCAGGTTTTGAAAATTTAAAGCAATTAAAAAAAAATCTAAAACCAAAATTTGAAAAGTAAAAACTAAGCCGGTTGTGGATCGTCCAAAACTATCCTATGAAAAAAAAACCCCGAGATATTTGAAAAGAACTTTCCCATAGACTTTATATTATCATCCGGCTCTTTTTCTGTGACTAGTGTTGGGCCTTTACAATTACCTAGTGTTCAATAACACACGAACAAATCTGAAAAGTGTTCTCATTAAAATTTTCATAACTTAATCCAACCGACTAAGCCCTGAAAGAATCAAAGCAAAAGCTACAGTGTTTCGATTTCGTAAATTATCCAAAATCCTTTTACGCGTATTTAAAGAATGGCTGAAACGAAATTCAACAATTAAATGCTTTAAATAAATCAATATACTAAAGCTGCAAAAGCTGCCCACATACATGTCATTATAATAATTTTCAAATTACTTTGTATAATTGACAATTGTAGTCAGAAGATCTGAGAGTTATCAGATTGTAAAAATAGCGTTATATTGTCAATTAACCTAAAAACTTCGTGAAGGTTAGTCTGAAAGGAAAGCCAAATCCATCGGTACGACATTTTGTTTCGAAAATTCAATCGAATTAGTTTTCTTCAATCCTTAAACCTAATAGAGAATCTATTAAAGACAATCTGAGAGGTATGCAATATTTTCTAATGCTCAAAACTATGTTAAAGCCCATTCTTATTCAATGATATGGGACATATAAATTGTATATGACCGTCGCTAATCAACATTGGCGTACTCAAAATCGATTTACATACAGTACGCCCATTTTAATTAAACCAATTGTATGAAGATTTTCTAGTATGATTTCCAATGCTTAATTCTTTAATTACATTTATGCTTCCATCAGTGCTCCAGTTATAATGCATTTTTTAAGTGCATTCGTAGTTTTATAAATACGTAGCAGATAGTCATTGTTCAGTTCGTCCATCCGCCTGTCCGCCCGTCTGTACGCTTATAACAACGCAAAAACTACAGAACTGAATCATTTGAAATTTAAAATATATAATTTTTGTATAATTTTGTCGAATCATATCAAGTTTTATGAAAATCGGATGTATATTTTAATTACAGGGTTGGTTGGTTGGTTGTATGTATGTCGGCCGATTATCTACGCTGTGGGATATAGGCCCTAAGGGGTGGAGTGCCCTCCGTGGGGGTCTTTCTAAGGGAACCTAACCCGTATTTACGCAAGGTTCGAAGAAAACCACGGAAAACTCCGAACGGTTAGGCCGACGGTCGCGATTGGGCTCGAACCCAGCACCTACCGTCTACCAGTTTGAGGTCAGAACCTCTCGGCCACTGGTGGGGCTTAATTATAGGGACAATCAAAAGTTTTCCGGTACATTACTGCCAATGGGAAAAATAGCTTCAAGTACACTTTAATGATGTTACTTTTTCGAACATAAGAAAATTGATATGCATCTATGAAGTATGTATTTATATATTCATTCTATACAATCTGTGGTGCAAAGAACATTTGTTATTAATTTACTGGGCCGCATTAAAGTATTTCATTACATAATGGTACAGGGGGAAACATTGTTTGGGGCGTATTTTAATTACACTAAACTGTTTCACATTTTATGAAATATATATATTTTGCTAAGATTTACTACAAGTTACTTCTTGTATAATAGAAATCAGATAGTATTTACAGGTAAAAATAAAAGATTTCGGGTACAATATTTCATCTGAAGTACTACATACCATTACACCAACATCTGAATGTTTTTCAAACTTGGTTACAGTATGAACTCCCCTTTATTTGCTACGTTTCACATGCAATTTCAGACTTGTTTATTCCTATAATTCATATTCACGCTACAAATTTAAAATATATATTTTTCCTTTATGTAGTGGCAGACATTTCGTTATTAAATACAGTCCTTCCGGCAGTGCCGGGAGGAAGAGGTAGCTTTCATATGTTTATATATTTGTTTATTTATTTTAAATTAAGTTATATTATACAAAAATACTAAGCTCAAATTAGTGGAACCTCATTATGAGCTTGGTCGAAATCTTAATTCAGGTGCACATGCACCCTCATATTGAAATCGATTAATATATACGAGTGCTGTCGCGGGCAAATTGATTTTTTTTTTTAAATGTCACCCACGTTAGAAATTCAAACTGCTCAGGCGTTTTTTAAGTTAAAGACAAGGCAAAAAATACTCCTGAATTCATTATTAAGATAAATACTTTAAGAAGAACCTTTTTTCAATTTCTAATTTTTTGTTTGTACATCATTATACATTTAAAAGATTTTTGACAAACTTAAATGGCTTCCATTTTGAAACAAGAGGACGGAAGAAGTTGGACAGTGAACGTGGTCAAGGCATTGCTATGTACTATGTGCACACGGGGTTATATCCAAACCAGTTTATAAATACGCGTGTTATCAGGTGACGAAAATCAGATCATTTCAAGATATGAGCACCCCTAGAAATTAAAAATGCGATAACTCAGCCATTTTTTAAGATAAAGACGAAACAAAAAATGCTCTGGAATCTTTGTATCAAGTTCAAATGCATAAAAGAATAATCTTTTTCAATTTCTCACTTTCTTGTACCTAATTTAAAATTTTTAAATTTATAAAAATTTTTAAATGGCCGCCATTTTGAAATAAGATGGCGGATGGAACTGAGTATTGAACTCGATTCAGGCCTCAGTATATACTATGTACACACCAAGTTACATCCAAATCGATTCATAAATACGCGTGTTATCAGGTTATCACGTGACAAAAATCAGATCGTTTCAAAATGTCAGCCATAAGAAAAATTCAAAGTGCTATAACTCAATCATTTTTTAAGATATAGACAAAATAAAAAGTGTTCTGGAATCGTTGTTTTAAGTTGTAACACGTAAAAGAAAAATATTTTTCAACTTTTAATTTTTTCAGATTTAATTTTAAATTTTAAATTTTAAAAAAATTTTAAATGGCCGCCATTTTGAAACAAAATGGCGGATGATGCTAGCCAACGAACTCGGGTGAGACATTTGTATTTACTGTGCACATACCAAGTTTCATTCAAATCGCTTCATAAATACGCGTGTTATGACGTGACAAAAATCAGATCGTTTCAAAATGTCAGCCATAAGAAAAATTCAAAATGCTATAATTCAATCATTTTTTAAGATATAGACAAAATAAAAAGTGTTCTGGAATCGTTGTTTTAAGTTCTAACACGCAAAAAAAAATGTTTTTCAACTTTTAATTTTTTCGCATTGAATTTTAAATTTTAAATTTTTCAAAAATTTTTAAATGGCCGCCATTTTGAAACAAAATGTCGGATGATGCTGGCCAACGAACTCGGTCGAGACATTTGTATGTACTATGTACATACCAAGTTTCATTCAAATCGGTTCAAAAATACGTTAGTTATAGCATGACAAAAATCAGATATATATATCTATATTAATAAAAGAACAAAACGCTCTGTCTGTGTGTCTGTGTGTGTGTCTGCGATGGCTAGCAAAATCTACAGCATGTACGAAGCTCAAAATTTTTTTGAGAGTAGCCCTAAATCTCTCCTGATGCACCTGAGCTTCAGAATTTCGAAATTCCAATTATTAACTGAGTAATTAATTAAAATCGAGAGGTCACTCTCATAAAAAATCATCTTTTTCCAATTTTTTTCTCTTTCGTTTGTTTACGGTTGGTTGGTTGTGTAAAAATTTTCGCAGAAGTAATAAGAAAGCTGAGACAGAATTAAAGAAACCCATAGAGGAATGAGATATGTGGAGGTGAAGTAAGTCTCAAAAAAGTTTTGCAATATGAAACCATTTATCGCTCAAATTTTAATGTGCCAAACAAAAGGACGTGGAAGGGATTTTGTATTATAAGACGATTTGAAGAAATGAATTACAATTGAAGCATATTTTAAGAGGTAATAGCAAATTTTTAAAATGGTATTTGTTCTATTATTATTTATTAAAATAAATGTTCGCTTTTAAAATGAAGGAAATTGGAAAAATAGCAATAATTAAATATCAAATTCTTTTAAAATCATGTATGAAAACTTAAGTAATAAATATTAATCTAAAAAATAGATTTCTGACTGCAGACGATTTTAATGTATTAATAAAAGAATGTTATATTTTCAAGCGAAACCTTAAAATAATTTTCTATATTGATATTTAAAACACATATGATAAAATAATTAATAAATTTTTACCGGTGAAGCGATAGATTAGTTCTTTTTAAGAAACAACTGCAAAAAAATACGGGTTTAAACCTGTTTCAATTGATAGGCGTGTCAAAGCACGTACTTCTGTTGGTACTTAATTGGACTTAATGCAGGGTCTTTTATGCAAACTACATCTGAATCCGATAAAAATATTCAAAAGAACCAACCATAACCGGATTCGAATAAGAGAAAATAATTTCCGTGGACATGAACCCGATCCGAACCTAAAATTCCGTTTGAAAAAAATACCTGAAATTAGAATCGAACCAAATATGAACCTGACAAAAATATTTCACAGAACCATACCCGGATCTGAACAAGACAAAAAATTTCCATGAACATGAGCCCAATCCGAACCTAAAAAAACTGAACTAAATCTGAATCTGACATAAATATTCCAGAGAAGCATATCCTTATTCAAACAATGCAGAATAATTTTCGTTGATGAGCAACCCAACCTGAACCTAAAAATTCCATTAAAAAAACCGAAATCTGAATTGAATGACATCTGAACCCGAAAAAATATTCCAAATACCCAAAACCGGATCCGAGCAAGACAAAATAATTTCTCTGGATATGAATCCGACCAGAAACTTAAAAATGAATTTGAAAAAATACCTGAAATCTGAATCGAACCAAATCTGAATCCGACGAAAATATTCCAAATAACTATAACCAGATACGAACAAGACAATATAATTTCCATGGGCATAAACCCAATCCGAACCAGAAAATTTGTAAAAAAAAATAAATTCCGAAATTTGAACCAAACCTAATCTGAACCTAACAAAAATATTTCAGTGAAGTATAACCTCATTGGAACTAGGTAAAATAATTTCCATGGAAGTACATCCCGAACCGAACTTAAAAATCTCATTTGAAGGAAAAAAAACCCCACGAAATCTGAATTGAACCGAATCTAAACTGAACAAAAGTATTCCAAACAACCATAACCGTATCCGAAGAAGACAAAATAATTTCCATGAACATGAATCCAATCCGAACCTAAAATTCGGATGTTCTACTGTTCTACAAAACATAATGCGCTCCGTAGCGGTGGAAATTGAAACTAAGTACTTAGCGCGAGATGGTTAAGATATTTCGTTTATAGTTAGTGTTAAATTAGAACTTGGTTACGGTTAGGTAACAGTTAGGTTGCAATTACGTTCCGGTGAGCCTTATGTCATATTTATTTTCCGGTTAGGTTACAGTTAGGTCATGGTTAAGTTACTGTTATGTTAAGGTTAAGTTGCGGTTAGGTTGAGGTTAGATTATGGGTAGGTTACGATAAGGTGACGGCCAGGTTACATTTATGGTATATTTATGTTACAGTTAGGTTACTGTTAAGATACAGCTAGGTTACAGACAAGTTATGATTACAATACAATTAGATTACGGTTAGGATTTTGTTCACAGAATGAACATTACGCATGTTTGATAAAAAATATGCACCTATTTTTGTAAAATGGCTCTGAAATTATAATACTATATACCAACCTTTTAGCTAATCATCGAGAATCGATTTCATTCACGGTATAGTCGGATTTAAGAGTGATATAATCAGTTTGAAATTCAAAAATATTTCACTTGGGATATCTATGTGAAAAAAGTATTTAGTTAAGTTACTTAACAGTAATTTTAAAGATAAATATCAACAGTTTAACACGAAAATCACGCAATCGTTGGACACATATTCCCTCCTGCGTTTCCCATTGCAATCATTTTGGGTACTTTTGCAGCTAAATATTACTTTTTTTTAAACCAATTTTTGACACAGTCAGGGTACTTAATAAAATGTACACTGTAAAAAATTTTACCCTTTTGCTGTATCATCACTCCCCCGCTTTTATAGAATATCTCTCTTTTGACATATGAGAATGCTCCATAATAGGCTGAAGTAATCATTTTCTATAAAAGCGGTGGACTGACGATGCAGCAAAAGGGTCAAGTTTTTAATAGTGTATTTACACATATTTCGAGTTAAAGATAAAATCATAAAAATTTCAAGTTCGTTTAAGATTATTATTACGGACCCGGGCAACGCCGGGCGGGTCAGCTAGTATATATATATATATATATATATATATATATATATATATGTCAACATTTGAACGGAGGGTGGTTTTGGGGTCTGGGGGTCATGATCGGTGAAAATATACCAAAATTTTCTGGAAGTGCTTTCCTCCGGACGGCTACAATAGGTAGCTTTTTACTTTTTGTAATGAAAACTACCTATAAGTGAAATTTACCGTTTAGATTTTATAGTATTAATCCCGACTCTCTGAATTACGGAATTTCTGGAATGCATTGTACCACGGACATCAGAGGGTTAAGCCCTTAGTAATTAGACCCTGATCGTATGCTATTTATAGGTGTTGTGCCAGTAAATAAACAAGTTAAATTATGTTTCAAACGTTGCAAATGACATGTGTTCGTACTATAACTAAATTTATAAATGTTCGGAACTTAGTGCATCAGTGGCCAATCTTTTTGTCCAATATTCACTTGCCATTGTTTCTAAAGGTTTGCAATGTCGTCTTTTTTTAAATGAAAGTAGGCCCTTATTCCCGCATGCACAAATCGGGACTTTGACCATGGGCCCCGAACCTTAAGGGGCCCCCGAATCCATGTATTAAATTACAAAACATCTACTTTTCCCAACTCCAACTCTTCGTTGAAATTATTAAATTCATATTAAAGTAATATAACACATTGTTAAGGTTTTATTAAAGACTTTTTTTCTAAATTAAAGAAAAGGTGTACTTTTATTAAGGTATTTAATTTAGAATTGATGGAGCTAAGAATTTTCTTCTTTTTATATCCAAGGTAAGAAAATATGCTTATGCATTATTCCTACACATAATGAGTGACCGTCAGTTCTATTTGAGCAACGTTGTAATGATTCGAAAGGGGTCCCCTAATTCATGTTAACCCAGGGCCCTAATTAGTCAAAATTGGGGCCTGAATGAAAGAACTTCTTCCTTTAAACAAGGTAGTTTTTTCCTGTAGATAAATACTGGTGTGTCATTGCCACGCGTGCAGCAGGTTGACCATCCCTGTCTTATTGCAATAGTTGTTTCACTCATATGCAAAATTTTATTAGACTTTCAATCAGTTCGTACAAGTTATGGAATTTTTACAGAAAAAACAGTGTACAATTATTAATTGATTAATTAACACTTTCGAGAGAGATTTTTTTATATTCGAATAATGGACACATATACATTCGGTTAACGAACATCTCACAAAAGAAAGCGAAGAAGAAACTATGTTGTGTTTCAGATTTGCCTAGCTGTATTTGATTACATGCATTGTCTATTTAGAGAACATTTTAACAATTGTATATGTACGGCCTTAATCATTCATGGACTACCGGATGTTTGGACCGCAAATTCCTTCATATAAGAATGAAGAAAAAATAAACATTTATTTATATTTTTTTACCCTTTTTAGAGAAACATTTTGAATTGCCAATTAATTATTATACCTGAAATTTTATTCACAAATTAATTAACTTGCTTTAGGATTCACTTGAATTGATCTGGCTCTGCAGCAAATACTATCTTTTAAAGAACTAAGAAGTTTTTGAAAGGTCAGAATAAGAAATTGATGTAACTCAAATGCCATAGTCAATGAATGAAGTTCTAAAAATGTTTACAAAACGCATGCCACAATTTTTTTTAATACACCACTTCACTTACAAGGCTATCAAAATACGATCTGTCCATATTATCTAAGGACGGATACCTATATTAACCCTGCAATAAGGTGAAGATATATATTATTTTTTGTGCAATTTTTGACATTTAAGAACGCATTAGTTGAATTTCCATACAAATCAGTACAAAATCTATGATTGACTAATGAACACTTCGGTCAGCGAATCCCATTGATTTTCTATAAGAAAATATTGGTTTCAAAGAATTTCCTGGTCTTCAAAATTTCAACAGCTGGACGAACCCTGCATTCAAATTAAAAATTTTCATCGATGTAAATCTTTCATTTACTTAATCCTCTGAGCTCTATTGGGTGAATTTTCTACCTCTTAATTTTAATCGCCAAATGTCACATTGACACCGGAATATTCTACAAAATTTATCTGAAAATATATATATGCATGTTTGAGCGTATATTATACGACGAATATTTTGATTATAAAATACTTTCGTCAATATGATGTTTGGACATTTTGAAGAAATAGAGTTCAAAAGGTTAAGGGATCTCAGGAATCTTGCTTTTTACCTGGTGGTGCAATTTAGAAGCATGTCGCATTTATTTTTATTTTTTCAGTCACTAGCGTAAAGGTATAAAATTCTTAATTTAGGCAACTTAATTTCTTTTTTATTTAAAATGTTTTTTTAAATATTCTACATTGAAATCTTATTATTTTTTTTTTACGTTTAATTTTGATAAAAATATTATTATTATTATTATTATTTTACTTTCATCGAATGCATGCAATATTTCTCAAAAACTAATAAAGCAACTTACATTAAACTTGGTAAACATCTTCATTTTAACTTCCCGAATAACAAATATTGTATGATAAATGCATTGAATATTTAAAATTGGACAATTTTCAATAAAAAAAGAAATTTTATCAAAGTTTTGCAATTTAAATTTAAATTTAAATTTCAAATAAATAAAGAAATAAATTGCTTTCAAATGAAGTATACGTTCAAGGTACATTGGTTTTACATCTTTATCAATATTTTTGGAGGCTCTTGAAAAAATAGTTTTGCTTCAGTCTTGCGAGCAATGGATGCAAATAATAATAATAATAATAAAAATTATAAAAATTAAACATTAAAAAAGTAAAATAAAATTTCAATATAGATTATTAAAAAATATTTTAAATAGAAGAGATTTTAAGTCGTCTGTATTTGAAGTTTTATGCACATATGTTTAATAGAAGCTGATAAAAAAATAAGAAATAAAAAAAAATAAATAAATAAATAAATAAATAAATAAATAAATAAATAGGAATTGCAGTAATGGTAGTGCAAAAGGTAGAGCAATTTAGCATGTTGAAAAATTGTACTAGCAGGGAAAAAGTAAGACTCCTGAGACACATTAAAAGTTTTTCATGTCACTAATATCATGAAAGTTGCTAGAATCAAAATGGCTGCCTTTGGTAAAGCTGCTTATAGCGCTGCCTTCTGAAGGACATATCAAAACCAACAGTAAATTGAATATTTCTCAGAGGTTGTCTTTCTTAAGTTATTATCGGCAAGTTATTATTTATTTATTTATTTTCATTATATATTTTAGCTCGGCAAATCATAAACTATGGGTTTTCCCAGATCATAGCATAATAAATGAAATTTTATGCAAATTTAGTTTAATCAAATAATTTTTCAAGGCTTAAAACAAGTTTAATGATTCTTAAATTTTACCGAATGAATATAATAGAGGAAAATGCATTTTTGTTGTTCTGCAATAACATTTTAAAAAACAGTATAAGTATTTATAAAAAAAATTAGCATAATATGAGTAAATAAAATAAAAATAAACAAACACATTTTTAATTTAATGCATTAAACAATCTTTCAAAAAATTAAGATTTTTTCAAAAGAGAAAAGAGGAAGAATTTTTCATATAGTTTATTGATAAGATGTGAAATTTTTTAGAAAAGCCTTTCAGCGGAGAAAATTTTATAAAAAGGTAATTTTAAAGTATCAAACAGCAACAACAACAATAATAATTATTATTATAATTCCTCTTCTTCTGCTACAATTACTTTGCTGACTTTTATTATCTGAGGTCCCTCTCAAGATCGCTCCTTGATTACTTTTTCAATTTTGGTCGCAAATATTTTTTATAAAGTTTTTATAAAGTTTAAAAATTCTGACCTTCTGAACCGGTTCTGAAAGTGAAAGTAACTATCTAATAACATCTGCGACCAAAATCGAAATAGTCGTAAGAGAGCGATCTTGAGAGAGACCTCAGCTATCCAATGCGAAAAAAAAATTATTTAAATATGTCAAAATGCAAAAGAGATATTAGAAAATCCTCCCCTTAGGAATAGCATTAGCTTGGGAGTGTCTTCGCGGGCTGGGACAGGTCCCTTAACTTCACACACACATATATATATTCGATAAACATGGGTTAAACATCAAGGCATTCAAGGCATCTTTAAACTATAGTTTAAAGTTTAAACAACTTTAAACTTTAAACTATATATTAAACTATATTTAAACTATATAAAACTTTTTTTTTGTATTTTTGTATTTTATTTTTTAGGATAGGTATTACATAAAAATACACATTCTCGACCAAAACTTAATTTTTGCATTTGTAGCGATTGCACTAAAGGACATTATTTTAAACAAGCGAAAATAATACCTATTCTGTTTTTAAACATACAAGATAGAAAAATCTTAAAAGGAGAAAAAAAGTACGGGTTTATTAGTAACATATAAGAAAAACCGATTTCATATTCAGGACTCCCAAATGGTCCGCCAACTGAATATCAGAATTTTCTTAGAGAAATTTTCCTTTTGGATTTTTCTTGCAAATTTCCAAGAAACCACCTTTGAAAGTCAATTCTAGCGCAAATTCTGTAGAAACCTATCATGAAAATTTCTGTTAAAAAATATTAATGTTCACACTCTCAGAAAAAACTGTAAATTTATGAGCATTTGCCCTTCAATTTTCACGGGCAATAGCCTTATTTGAAGAAAAACGGTCTGATCCACTAAATAAACGGTCTTATCCCTTAAATACTCAAAAAGTTAAGGGTAATCCACATGTTTTTACAGCCCTGTCTCATCATTAGCAAAAACACGGTACGTCGCCGTTAATTTTCCTCCGCTAGGATGCGCCCCGTAATTTAGTCATATTTCGACCGCAACCGTAACATGTTTTTCAACCCGCCAAAAAGGAAAAAGCATGGAAGATTGTTCCATGGGAAAAAGCGATTCTATGATCGTGTGGTGTTATGATCGAGTTACGAAAGAACGAGTAAGTAAAATATGTTATTATTATTGTTTTTAAAAGTGTATTATATCTTTTTTTTAAGATAAAGGACGCATAGTTTTATGTAATTTATGTTTTGCATTTGCAGTTGTAACAAAACAATCATTAATCGCGGTATATATACCGCGAGTGCAACTTCAAATATTATGTTTTAAAATATCCTTTTAATAAGAGTAAATTTTACAAAAACGGTAAGATTTAATCATTTTGTAATTATTATGTGTCAGTTTTCTGAGATTATATATAATCACATCACAGATAACGTTAGTTGCAAAAACATTAATTATGCCATTTATTCCCAGTATATATATTAGTTATCAAAAATTTACGTTGAAAGAATACATATTACAATAATGCTTAAAAAAAATAAATGCACTATAACGATATCACTCTTATAATATGCAGAATAACTTTTTATTTATATTTTGTTACCTTCTTAATGATTGATTACATTAATTTTGTTTTGTTTTCTCATTTAAACATGAAAAATACAAGGTTTATGCTGGCACAAAAAATTCCTGCAGCAAAATGACAAAAAATGTTAATTTTTTTAATTCATTAATAAATCTAAAATTTTTTAATTGTTTATTTTCGAATGTTTTCTATTTAACATATACGTGCAAGTTAAGAGTATTTAAATAGGGTAGATGTGCCAGTTGCCACTAATACACACTCTTAAGGGACTTTTTTTATTCATTTTTTTTAAATTATTTTTAATAGTTAAGCTATTCTATTTCAATTTTTTGCAATATTATGTTAATCTATCAACAATATTTAACCATTCCCATTCTTAGTTTTTTTTTTTTTTTTCTCAATATGAATAGAATTTAATTTTAACTAATATTTAAATATATCAAAACCCTCCCGAGTCCAGTAATGGACATCATATTTATGATTGCATTAAGAACCAGAATTTAATGAAACAAGTAAATTTAACAACTAGGATACTAATAATTAATAAAATATTTGTGATAATCGTGTACTGTTTGCATCACTTATAATTAATAGAAGATCGATATTTTAATTTGTTTAGATGGATGGTTTAAAATATTAAACACTTAGGTAATTGAATTGAAACAATCAAACTATTAAACACTAGGTAATTGAATTGAAACAATCAATCTATTAAGACAGTGAGGGATTTTTTGAATATAAGTGTACAGTTTAGACAACTAATCTTCCAGAGGCTGTTTGATATATCATTTATAATAGTTAGTATTACAAATATGAAATAAATGATATTGCAAGTTGAATATTTTAATTTTATTTTAAATCCAAATAAAATTGCAGAACTTATGTTTGAGGCCACCAATTTGCAGATTTACTAGATTCATATTTACTAACTTTGGTACTACAGTAAAACCCCGATAATTCGAATTAATTGGGACCGGACCCAATCCGGATTATCGAAAATCTGGATTATCCGGAGAATTAGAAAAAAAGAAAATATAACGTACTAACAGAAAATCACCTTTATGTTAAACTTATTGAATATTTGCAGACAGTAATAATGTTTACTTTGCTTAATTATTCCGAAAACATGGCAGAAAAACTTTTTTTGACGTGACAACGTCTTGTAAATTGGTTTGCCGGGAGACACTTCAAGAAACTGCGTTACATTACGTTACGCTCCGCTCACGATACGCGCTCACTTTTCTCTTAACTTTTTCCGGTCACTTGTGGGACCATTTTCTGAACGTGAATGTGAATTCGCTGCAAGGAAGGGGCGGTGCTTAATAGGAATTTTAGATAGTATCAAACTAAGACGAAATACGTTATGTATTAGTTATTAGTATAAAGTACAAAGAAAATAAGTGTAGTTTATTTCGTAATTCGGTGGTATATTATGGAAAACTAATGATATGTGATTAGTGAAAGCCATTTTACTTTAGTTATATTCTGCTCATTGAAAAATTCTTTAATATGCTGTTTACAAAATTCAACATTTGACATCAATAAACATGAAGTAAAATGTGTTTAACAAACACAGTGTATTGCAAGTTATTGTATGTATATTTGTATATAAATACGTATGTATGTGTAAAGGTAAAAATAAAATTTTGTTAATATGAAATTCAGTGCGAGATTCTTTGTATAAATTAATGTTTTAAATATAATTCTTTGTATAAATAAATGTTTTAAATTGTTACTATTATTTCATCCTTCTTCCTACTATACGAATGAATATTCACATTAAAATTATTTTACAACTCAAAGTCGTTGTCACGTAAAACTTTCGCCTGTATACCGACTTTACAGGCAACCAATTTTTTTTTTTAGAATACCCGAATTATCCGGATTATCGGAGTCCGAATTAGCGGGGTTCAACTGTACTAGGTAATCCCGTCGACAAAAAATTATCGCCAAACTGTAAGATTAAATGCCAATAATGGTTGATCGTGAATGTCATATTCAATGACATTAAAAACGATTCACGTGTTTAAAATGTCATTAAGTGATTTTTATTTCGACTTTTATTTGTATTTTTATTAATATTCTACTAATTATTTGTTTTTTCATTTTTCAAAATAAAAATTATGTCAATTTGTATCATTTGGCTATTAGTTTGGTGATTTGTATAATTTGGCGAAACTGGTCGACGGGATAACAGAGTAGTACCCTAACTTTAATATATGGAGAATGTGTGTATTTCCTGATCAGCGTTTTTTCAGGGTAATTGGTGGCCCCCACCTTATATCATAATTAAGGATGCATTGACTAGTGATTTTGGCTGAATATTTGGCCGACAGGTGAATTTTGTCGAAAAAGATTGAGAAAAATAATTAATTTCGCTAATAGATCATGGATAAATGCAAATTTCAATGAAAAGACTGGAAAAAGTGCACTTTTTGTCAAATGATCGAGGGAAAATGTTAATTTCTTTAAAAAATTGCAGAAAAACGTGAATTTTGTCAAAATGCTGCAAGAATATACAAATTTCATCAAAAGTCCGTGAGGCCGTGAAAGTTCAGTTTTTTTCTTGCTGAGCCTGTAGCAAGTCTGAATAATGACTTTTCTTTAATAAGAAAGGGCTCAAAAAAGACCTGTCAGATTTACCTGAGAAGGTTGCTGTAGCTTTGTTTTATTTCTCTAAAAGCATGGAGGATTGTTTGAGACTATCGGGACCGTTCAAGTATTACGTAAGCACTAAAGGGGAGGGGGGAGTCCAGAGGCTGCTTATTTTTTCTGACAAGGGGGAGGGGGGAGTCACGACAATTCTTACGTAAGCATTAAACAACGAAGCAACTGCAGTTCAAATTCAACAAGCAAACAAGGACCGGAAACCTGCAATACCCCAGGCCACTGTTCCAGTGAAAACCTTATAACAGACAATGTTGAAACATGGGTTCAAGGATTCTGGACATCAGATTAAAATATGAACACCAAATTGAACTCCAACATTTGTATGATTTATGGCAAAAATTTTAGTTATGATGCCTAAGTAAGTTAAGACTTCTTGTATATCTTGTTTTATTGTTCAAAGTGATAAATAACAATATATTTAAACCATTTTGTATTCTGTGGTTTGTTTAATGCAATTAGCAACAATATATTAAAATGATTTTATATATTTTGATATCATAATCCCTATATGCCTATATAAATTTGTAGGATTAATAATGTAATTGATTGGTAACTTTTTATAAGTCAAGAAGTATTGATGTATAAACTGTCATAAAATCTTACGTAAGCAAAGGGGGGGGGGGGGTCTAGCATTTGCTTATATTTTCTTACAAGGGGGGGGGAGGGGGTACGAAATGACGAAAAATATGCTTACGTAATACTTGAACGGTCCCATTCAAGGTAAAATGTATTAACTTTTTTCTAAATTTGCATAATTAGTTTTTATATTTTATGTATTAATCAACTCCTAATATTCACAATTTCGACAAGAAAATGTGTTGATTATAGGTTATTTGATTGTATTTTTCTTTTTCACGTATAAATTGAGTTACTATGTTAATTTATTAATGAATACAGGAATGTTAAAAATTAAACAAGCTTCTTTTTACAATAAAATATTTATAAACTTATCCATTTTATAAAGTAAATAATGTAAGTAAAATCATCAGGGTTGGCATTTTTATGACAGTGTGACGGTTTTATCCAATTTTAACAGTCATGTCGAAAACCTAAAATTGAGTCAAAACTGTTTAAAATTATTTTTAAGACAATATTAAATTAAAAAATTTTTATTTTTAAAAACTTGCATAATTTTTTTGACAATTTTAGACCTTATAAACCATTAATCCCGATTGAACTCAAAACATATTTTTGTTCAACACGTTACTTTATATTTATTCTATATTTTCTATTTTTAAATATAGATATGGTAAGCTGTAAATATGGAATAAACAATAATTAAAAGTATCTTTATATTAAAAATATTTTTAAAAAATCAAATGAAATATTTTAATTTTTAAAAATGAAAGTTCATGGTGAAAATACTTGTATAATTTAATGTGTAAAATTACATATGAATGATTACATATATTTATAATTTTTAAATGTTAGTCTCATTCTAAGATTTTATCACATAAAATGATTAAGCTAAACTTACAGCTAAAAACTTGAAATAGCATGCTTAAATAAGGGAAAAAAAAGACTATTTTATAATTTACAAAAATAAAATTTAACGTAAACAAATTTTTCTTAATAATAAAACTAAAACCAACATAATAAAATGAAGATATATATGAATGAATATTGAATTTAACAAACTATCTTCTTTTAAATTATTGATTTAAAAAACATTTAATTATATTCATTTCATATTATAATTCATTTAAATACTCAGAGAGCATTTTGTATTCAAAGTATGAGCATTGAGCATCATCATCAGATGCAAGCAATCTTTCTTTTTTTAATATTTTATTACAAAAAATTTTGTTTTATACTATTTTACAATTTTCTGCTTTTTAACCCTCATGTTTTTGCAATTTCATTTTTACAGGAGGAAGTAAGTTTGGAAGAAGTTCTGGGAGATGAAAATATACCTTTATCGCCATGTATTGCTTCTTTTGGTGAGTGTGGGGTTTCATTTCTGTTACCTAATGTTTAAATTTGAATATTACGTTGCTTACATAATTTTTTTATAGTCATATGTAATCGCTATTTTTACTTTCTTTGATAGAGGAAAATATTGTAATCAAAAGTGGTTAGATATTTTGGTTTTTTTTTTTTTTTTTTTTTTTTTTTTTTTTTTTTTGCTTTGTTTTTTAAGTCATGAAGACAGCGGAAATTCTTTATTTCTAGAAAGCATGTATTAAATACAAAAATCTTATACTTTTATTAATTTAAGATGCAAGTAATTTTCATTGACATTTATGTCAATGAATCAATGCAAAAATACAGATTTTTGCATTGATCTATTTGTATTATAATACAAATAGATCAATGCAAAAATCTGTATTTTTACTTCTGAGATCATATTATGTAAACCATGTATCCCATATTTAAAAGTAACTTTAATAAATTGCTTTTTATCTATATTCCCCACTAAGAACACATTTTTTTTAAACAAATCTTTTACTAATCAAAGGATGCTGGATAACATTTTCAAGATAGCTATGAATCACTGTATAGAACATTTTATTCTTTGGAATACAAATATGATATCCAATAACGTTTATTTTTATACACAAACATGCATAGTAAATATGTAATAGAATATGATAATTAAGGAAAAAAAGAAAAAAAAAACCTGGTTTAAAGAAAGAAAAATAAATGTTTTATTTGTGTATTTTGGAAAAAAGGCTCCCCCCCCCTTTTTTTTTTCTTTTTTAATCAACTCTGGCAAAAATACATATTTGCATCATGTTAGGAACTTACATTTAGCATTTTATATTGTTAAACCTTGGTATAAAAGCAGGGTTGAAAAAAAACCAGGTTTTTTTTTTTTAAAACCGTTTTTTTGGTTTAAACCGGGTTTTTTTAAAGCATCCTTTTTTATTACAAATACATGCATATTTATTGATAAAAATAGACATTGTTGAATTATAAGTAGTATAAAATCATTTAAAAATAATTTAAATTAAATAATTATAGTTAATTATGTAGAAAATTTTAAAAAATCATATTTTAATTTAAATAGATATTAGTAAAGTTCAAACAATAAGCTACTTTACATAGTGAAACATTGATGTTTTGAAAATGTTTATATATAATCTTTTTATTACTTATAATAAACATTTGATGTAGTTTGATGAATATAATTCTTTTCTACAATTAAAAAAAATAATAAATTTGAGATTGTTCTTGGGGGTTTTGTGTTTTGAGAGACAATTTGAAATCAGCATTTATGGTCATTGGATTTAGCAGATAACTGAGGGGGAAAAAATAATTTGGTATTATTAAAATACTATAACTAGCCCCCAATTTTTGAATACTCATTCAACTTCATATTTTAATTTTAATTCTTAAAGATAATCTGCCCGATAGAAAAAAAAAAAATTCTTTTATACTTTCACCAAAATCTTAAAGATTATCCAGTTATGTAGCTCCATACTCAAAAGCATTGTGCATGTTATGATAGATTGCTTTAAATAATCTGCATTTTTATTGAAATTATTTTATACTAAATATGGAATATTTTTAATCCATTTTATCTTTGACCAGTTCACATATTCTAAGATTTTTCTTTAGAGCAATGGAATATGTTCACCAATGCATACTGAATTTCATCCTATGCATAAAAAATAACCTAGAATCACTATATTTAATACTTTTTACTGAAATAAAGTGTTAAACGCAGAAAATATTTATATCCAATAATTTGTAAGTCTTAAATTGCAATGAAAAACGAGAAAATATCATTAGATTTTTTTGAAAAAAAACCAAACCGTGGTTTAAACCATGGTTAAAACCAATTGGTTTAAACCGTGCCAACCCTGTAAGGTCTTGTCATTCTTCATGTATTTGAAAATGCTACAATTAGCAACATCAGATTATTCTGCATTTTTTACATTCTTTTTTATATTTGCTTGAATGATTTTTTTTTTATGTTCATTTCTTTCAACAGTTTCAATGATTAAAACCTCATCATTTTGACTCTGTAGTTATTTCATTATGTCATTGTCATTTATTATAAAGTATAGAACATCTGTCATTTATCAAATTAACACAGAGAATAAACAAGGTAAATTGTAAACATGAAACTTGTTGCTAGTTTCTAAAAATACAGTAAAAATGTTTACGACAATCTGTACATATGTCACTAAAAAGAAAGTGACTAAATATCTTAATTTAAAAAGAAAAAATGTGTTTTTCAATGTAACATCACTTTACCCCATAGGCCCACTTTCCCACATCTCACTTTATTAACCAGATGTAAATTATGTATGTGTATATCAGAGATGGCTTTTAGCCGGCAGAAAATGGTTTCTGCCATGCCAGTGGCAAAAAGTGGTTGTAACCGGCAGAAACTGGCAACAACTGGCATAAACTCATTTTATGACATAATCTGAGATATTTTTAGTGATATTAAAATGCTAATATATAATTTATTCGGGATAAATAATAAATAAAATATTGGGAAAAGTTTTAATTTTAAAAATATATTAATTAGTATTAGAATTTAATAGTTCTGAATCTTTCAAGAAGAATGATCCATGTTATTTGCAGATAATTGAAAATCATGAAAATGATATTAAGGATATAGCAGTTGTTAAAATTATAAATAAATATCATGATTTATAAAGAGTTAAATACTTGTTGCAACTGTTAAAATCTATTGTTGTTGCTTTAAATAAAACTAAAAAACATGAGTGTTCTGTTGCAGCTGCTCATAAAATTTACTCAATGATGGAAATATTATGGAAACACACAAATGCAAGATTCAAATCTCATTTAATTAGCTTATTCAATTCATCTTAAGTATATGGGATCAAAATTGACATTTGAGCATAAAGAAAGAGAAAGAAAATTGCTTTTTGATATTCATCTAAATTTTGTGCTGTATACAATAACCCCTTAGAAAAATAAGCTCCTTTCTCAGAATTATATATATTTTATGATGTTATGTACTTATATGATCCTTTTGAAACTTTTTGCTACTTTAAATAACATTCATAATCTTTATTTTAACTAAATTCTTTATACATTAAATACATGTGTGAATTATGAATCACTGCAGGTTAAAGTTCTTAGTTTCTGCCATGCCAGTTTTTACTGGTTATAACCGCTGGTTTAAACCATCCTGGCAGAAACTTGCCAGCCCTGGTGTATATACACACATGTGGCAGTTAACCTAAGCTAACTTCATGTGCAAATTTGTTAATCTTTCTTACACACAAGTATTTGGTATCCGTACTTGACCAAAGTAGTACGACTCGGTGCAAAATCAGTATATTTTACTTGTTTAACAACTTTGTCTCACATATAATTCATGTTTAAAATTTAATTTTTTTGTTTCAGGTGACCCTTATCAAAATAAAAGAAATTGTATAAAATAGTGTTGCTATACCAGAATTTACGAATGTGAAAAGAGTCAACACTTTTTGTATTTGGATTGGAGTACTCAAGTGGTTGTCCTGCCACATTAGAATTTACGCAAAGGTAACTTATGTTTAAATTTTATTTATAAAGTCCATTATTTTAAAATTGTATTATGTATCATGTGTATGCATGTGTATACATACATAAACATACATTGTAGGATTGCACAACCTTTTTAAGAGAAAGGCCTCTTTCAAAAATTTCTGGGTGTTCGAAGGCCACATCAGTAACAACCTGAAAATTCTATCTCTGGGAGGTAATCTTTAACCTATAATTATATTTTTTAAAATGTGCTTTCAGATTGGTGTGTGTGTGTCTGGGGGGTGCCCTTGGTTCTCCTATCCAATCAACAAATTCAATTCAGTTGGCAAAGATATATCAACAGTTTACACTTGTACATATAACAGTGATACAGCAAGATTTATTTAGAAGGAATGATAATATTGTGACTTTGTTTACTAAAACAAAATAAGCATGAAAGTGGCTAGTGTAAAAAAAAAAAAGTTAACTTTTATGAATAGAAAGGGTAGGAGGAGCTGATCAACAAAATTTGAGATTTTTCAAAGATTTTTAACAAAGTTCAAGAGCCACAGCACCATTCCTAATACATAGTATACATTTTTATTTATAGGCTACATGCTTAAAATATCCGATTAGCATTTTTTGTTAATTTCCATTATCTAAAGAACAAAATTAAATGGCGTATCAAAAATGTGCATAGCTTGGGGCCAAAAGTTGTGCAGATTTTAGAATTTTGCAAGTTTTAGAGTTTTGTAAATTTTGATTGTTTTTTTTTCCAACTTCTTCTTTTTAACACTTTCGAACAAAATTGAAAATTGTTTGCGATTTTGGTTTGTCTGTCCAATTTTCCTCGCTCTAACTCTCATAAATATGTTCATATTATCCTAAAATTTTTAAAAATTTATTAATGTTTACCCTAGCACTAAGACTAACCCTATTTTTAGGGATGCACAACATGTGGCCTGCAGGCCAAAATTGGCCCTCGATGGGTTAACGTGTGACCCGCGAACTTCATCAATTTACAACTGGAAAAAATTGCAATTTTTGTGCATAGGTCGCAGAAAAAAATCCTAAATTTCGTTAAATTGCCACGGTAAAATACAAAATTTCGTCAGTCACTCAAGAATCTCAAGTTTTGGTGATTGAGCACAGAAAAATCATCAATTTCATTGATCAGTTGCAGAAAAATAGCGAATTTCGTTGGTGAGGCTCGTAAAAATTGCTGATTTTGTCCATAAGGCTCGGAAAAAATAGCATATTTCGTCGTCAGGCACGAAAAAAAATTGCAAGTTTTGTCGATCAGGCACTGAAAAAACGTGAATTTTGCCGATCGCGGATCGAATGCGAAAAGTCGCACATTCAATTGATCGAGTAAGAAAAAATCGTCAGCATAGGTAATAACCTGCATTAAATTTATCGGCTGCGGAAAAATCTCATGTTTTCTTTTCTCGGATTATCGCGTGAAAAATACACAAATTTCGTTGAACCGGCTCAAAAAAAGTCATGAATTTTGTCGATCGGGAACAAAAACATTGCAAATTTAGTTGATAAGGCATGGGGAAAATGCAATGCGATGATGTAAAGAAAAATTAAAAATTTCTACATCGGCTGCGAAACAATCGTGAGTTTCGATTTATCAAGAGAAAAAATTCATGACTTCCATCTTGTTGCATAAAAAAGGGCAGAATTCATCAAAATTAGTTCAAGGTTGCGAATTTAGTTGCTTGGGCGCGGAAAAATACTTATTTCGTCAATTATCACCGAAAAAACGTAAATGTCGACGATCGGACATGGAAAAATCACTATTTTTAGTCAACGGGGTCACGAAAAATTGCAAATTTCGTTGGTCAGACAGAGGAATATCGAAAATTTTGTCAATCAGGCTCAAATAAAATCGCGAATTTCCCCAATCGACTTTGTAGAAACTGAGAATTTCATCGATGACTTTCGTAAAATTCTCAAATTTTGTCAATCGGATTTATAATAATCATAAATTTAGTCGATAAGGCTCATAAAAATAGCGAATTTTGTTGATAAGGTACAGAAAAATCATGCATTTCATCAATCTGGTCCTGAAGGAATGTGAATTTTATCGGTCTCGCGAGGAAGAATCGTGAATTTCGTCGATCAGTTATACAAAAATCACAAATTTCAGCGATCGGCTCAGTAAAAATCGCAAATTTTGTTGATCGGGGGCAGAAAAATCGTAAATTTTCTCAATGTTTTTCATAAAAATCATGATTTTTCTCTATTAGCTTCATAAAAATCTACAATTTTTTTTGATTGGATTCAGAAAATGGTGAATTACGTCCATCAATGTCGGAAAAATCGCGAGTTTCGTCCATCAGAGTCAGAAAAATCACGAGTTTTTTCGACCAGACTCAGAAAATCGTCAATTTTGTTGACAAGCTCGAAAAAAAACGTGCATTTCGTCGATCAGGCAATTAGAAATCATGAATTTTGTCAATCAGATTTCTAAACTTCGTGAATTTCATTGATTGGCTTTGTAAAAATCGAGAATTTTGTTGATCAGGCAAGGAAAAAAATCTCAAATTACGTCGATCAAGAGTGAGAAGATTGCAAATTTTATTGAGCATGTGAGGAAAATTTGCAAACAATTTCATCGATCAGGTTTGTAAAAATTGAGATTTTCATCGATCGGCTTTGTAAAATTTGTGAATATCGTCGATGAGTTTCGTAAAAGTTTGATTGATTGATTTCGTAAAAAGTGCAAATTTGGTCAATCAAGCGTCAATAAATTGCAAATTTCGTTGATCAGGTGCAGAAAAATCGGAACTTCGTTGATCATCTACTTCCTTCTCCTTCATTGATAAAATTCACATTTTTTTCGGCACCAACCACTTTTGTTTTTTTTTTTAGCAATTTTAATAAAACAAAATTTACTCTCCTGAATAAAACCGAGGAATACCATTACATCTAGAAAATAATCCTTGCTGTATGTGTTATATATACAAACATAAAAACTGCTGATACATCCTTACAGATTGAATTGGATTTTTTGATTGGGGTAATGAACTTAAAGGAATAACTTCCCCACTTTCCTCTGAAACCATATTTATCAGATTATAGGCCACAGATAACCTCATCAAAAATATCTCCATGTTATTGCTGTGGCCCTCGACGACCTTTCATATTTGTAAGTGGCCCGTCTCTTGAGAAGGTTGTGCACCCCTACTATTTTTAAATGAAGTTTCTAGCATGATTTGTTTATTTACATCCACAGTGAAAAGTTTTCCTCTACATTATGTCTGATGGGGAAAAAATGTTTCAAATAAATTTTAAGTATGTTACACCCTGTCAAACATTAAAATTTATCATTTACGAAGTGCACTAAAATATGCATTATGTTAAATGTGTGGTGAAAATAGTTATTCATTTACAGGGCCGCCCAAAACAATTCCATTACATAATGGGTAAAGGGGAGAGGAATTGTATGTGACATATTTTTATTATATTGAACTATTTCAAATATAATAAAATTTATATATCTTACTGAGGCTTAATATAAGTTATTTCATGCATAATACAAAGTGCATGGCATATATAACATTTTAAAATAGAATATTCTATCTGAAGTATTCTGTATCTTATTTAAATGGCTGATGGATGGATGAAATGCATTTATCTTTTATGATATGCGCTTTTAAGTTAAACTAAATTTATCCATATTATATGGTGTATAAATGCTATATTTGATATACAGGGCTATACAAAATAGCTCATAAAGCTTACTGAATGTGAGCGTGAATTATTTAAAGGTGTTTTTAAAATAAGTTATGCATTTTTACATTAAAAATAATCAGTTTACAAAGAAATTTTTTCTAGAAAATAGGTAAATATATACAAGGTCATGCAAATAATTTGATACATGGTTGCCTATGGATAATAATTTCTGAAAAGGGTTATTTTAGTACTTTTAGGAGTGTTTTAGTTTGGATTAAATTTTAGCTAAATATGGTGTGTAATAAAGGTACTAAGTAAACTACATGGTTGAACAAAAGTATTAAAGTATCTTTTCCATCTATTAGCATAAATTGCTGAAAGAGAAATTTTAACCTGTTAGACAATTTCTTGCTAAATTAAATTTCCTCATTATATAGTATGCATATCAACAGAGATCAAATACAGGGCTGTTCAAAAATATTGGAATTCATATTTGGTTATGGGCAGTAAATTATTTGTCTAAATAATGAAGTTTTGCTGTTTTCCTATCAGTTTGTGTTAAAAATGATCTTATTTTCAATAACTACTTTTTGGAAGAATACTTTTTAATTGCCGATTTCATTGTTTACATTTTGAAATGCACGCAGATTTCCTAAGATACTGAATTTTTGAAGTGTCGAATTTAAAGACTACTGTAATATGCATTCAACTGGACCCCCTTTTTTTTAGAATTAAATATATTTTTATGTCATAATTTTTTATCAAGCTATTTATCTTTTTAAGCTCTATAAAAAAATAAAATTTTATTTTGCAACTATGACCAAGTGCATGATAGAAAATTATTTGAATTTGGCATGAAAATATGTATATACAGTCCACTCCCTCTAATCCGCAACCCTATAATCTGCAAACGCCTATAATCAGCACTATATTTTAGATGTAAACAAACAGTTAAAATTTCCTTTTTTTAACCAAGATCATGCACACTTTGACCATAATAAAAGTTGAACTATGCATTTAGAAATTTTTATTGCATTTGTGCGTTCATTAGAAGGAAATGTTTTATGTATCTTATAAATAAATAACTATTAAGACTGCTATATTCTGAGCACATTTGCTGGCTACATAAAAGATAAAATAGCTCTTTAGGATAAATATCTTATTTTATTTAGGAAAAAAAAACATGTTACTTATCAAGAAAACCTGACTCTTAAGGGCATCAAGATTAAACAGCATAGCATAGATAAAAAATGATAAAGCAAACCACTACCACTGTGAAGTTTGATAGATTTAAAAATAAAAAGAAATTTTTTTCATTAATTTTGTATTATATCATTTAAATATGTTCCTATTGACTATAGCTTTTTATGCATAAAAAAGTATTTTCTTTCATTTTTGTACTATTTTTTTGCTGTACATTTACACATTTGCTGATAAATTCCAAATATTAGAATGTAAACAAAGAAATGACCTATAATCTGCAAAATTCTATAATCCGCAAAACCCTTGGTCCCGACCTGTGTGGATTAGAGAGAGTGTACTGTATACAGCTTATTCATATATTTTATTTTGGAATAATTAGCTGTTCCATTTAGAGAGAAAGTAGATTTTACACATATTTACATTGAATAAATTTAAAAATGTGTGAACTAGAGCTTCTATAAGAATAGTCTTAATTTATAAAAGGAAGCTTGTGAAGAAACTTTGAACATGCTTTTTTAAGATGCATGAGACTACATTTGATTATATACACTGGATTTTAATTTTTTTGTATTTTAATTGTTTTGGCCTTTTCAAATCTGTGATTTTTAAAAAATTGTAAATATTGTTTGATGTTTTACAAAGAGAAGGTACAGATTTTTTTTTAATTTTTGGTACCTTTTATTTGTAAACACCAGAAAATATTTACAAAGTGGAATTTTTTAAATTTATGCATATTTGAAATTCCCAGAACACTAAATTTTTTTAATATTTTTTGAATTATACATATGTTTTTCCCCATAAAAAATTTATAGTTTCACAAAAAGTTAAAGAATAAAATTTTATTTATAAGTTTTTTGTGTTCTTGAAAATATATAAATGAGTTTCCATTATCAATAAAGAAACAAGCTTGTGAAAACAGTAAAGTATTAATTTTTGAACACGTGGTTATTAATAGTGAAAAAAATTAACAGATGTTGATGAAAATGCAAGGTACTACCGTTCATCATTTCTTTAATTATTTAAAAATTTATAAAGGGATGATTGTCAGACTATGAAAAAATATTTTTCAAATACACATTAAGAATGGATTAATAATGAGAAATGTTCATGTGAAACATTTCACAATATTAAGGCTCGACATTAGGCACAGAAAAAGACCCGGATGATAATGTAAAGTCTATGGGGGTGTTTTTTTTTTCAAATATTTTGCTCAAATTTTAATATTTTTACATGATTTTTTTGCACAAGATAGCTGAGGGCAATCCACAACTGACCTAGTTTTTACTTTTTCAGTTTTAGTTTGATTTTTTTTTTTTAAATTACTTTAACTTTCGAAACTGGTTCCGAAATTGAAACTATCGTAATATAAAAAATATAAAAGCAAAATCGAAAAAGTTAAAACTAGGGCAGTTTTGGATCGTACTCAGCTATCTCATGCAAAAAAATCATGTATAAATATTAAAATTTGAGCAAGATATTTGAAAAGAACGCTCCCATAGACTTTACATTATCATCCGGGTCTTTTTCTGTGCCTAATGTGGGGCCTTAAGCCATTCTAATATATAATAAAATATATTGAAACATTAAACAGGGAAGAAATCTAATTCAAGATGTCATATTAATAGAAAATGTTTAAATCTTACTGATTTAATTATGTGTTAGAACAAAATTACTTTTTTGTACTTGCATAATTATTTTTAATATGTATGTTTTGTATTTTTAATAGGGCTTTTTTTGGAATCAATCCAGAAAATGGATCGAAAAGCCAGATCTCATGAAAATGTTATATGTGTGATGATTTTTAAGTGACTTGTTTTTATATTCTATATGTATTCAGTTGTTAATTGTAAATTCATAAAAATAAAATTTATGTTTATTGATAAATTTTTGTAGTTATTGTAAGCAGATTATTCATTTAATCTTAAGTTCCAATTTCAGTTCCTAAAGTCAGAGAATTCAGCATAAATTTAAAAAAATGGGCAATTAATATGAAAGGTACTAAAAGTTATAGAATTTATAATAAGGTAGGAAAATGTCAGAGAAAATGCAACTGTCTAATTTTTACTGGTCAAATGGCCAGTTAATCTACTCAAAAAATGCATTATGATAGTATAATATTAACAAAATGATGTGATGCAAGGTAAGGGAATTCATTTAGGAAAAGAAATGGGGATTTTTAACTGCAGTATTGGCTTCCCAAATATGAATTGGTAATTGTTGTCTAATTTTACTAAATGACACATAGACACCAATATATATATATATATATTATAAGCACGCATTGATAACTTATTGCAAATAACTGACTGTATTAAAGTACATTTTAATTGAAGCATTTATGTCTAATGATTTTGATAATAGTATAATAATTTGTCACTTTTATTGATGGTGAACATTTTTTGTCCCTTAAAAAAACTATTGTACTTTTTTTAATGAATTGTTTAAAATACTTTGCAATATCTTACTTGCATAGTATAGCCAGCATCACATTAAGGTTACAATTGAACAAAAGAAATATTTAATATCATTTGTATTATTATAAAATGTAGCACATTGCATTTTATTTTAATCATGTTAGAAGTATGTAGATGCTTAATTTTTTTAATGAAATTTCAGGAAATTTGCTAACATTTGGTTAAAAAAAATCTGAATTTAAATTGAATGCTACATTATTTATTTTCAAGTGAGCTTGGTCAATTTTGAAATTTAAAATTGACTCACAACAAACAGTATTATTTTCTGTTGAATTAACAGTAATTACAATATCCCTAAAACACCCATAAAACAAGAATAAATTTATATTTTAGAAATATCTCAGATTTATGCTATATAGAACTGCAAACTATTATAAAGATTTGTTTTATTATTTCAAATTTCTTTTTAAGTTTTCTAAATAGCTTGAAATACATTTGAAATTGTTTTGATTCTAAAAATTAGGCATATTTTTCTCAGAATCAATATTCACAGTATTAATGAAAATATTCTAATCAATGTGTAAAATTAAGTTTTTGCAATGAAGCTTTTTCCACAACACTGATGTATTGAAAGGGCTGTTTTTTAGATTTTTATTATGTTCAAAATAAAATACAAAGTAACATTTGACTACATGTCTGTTGATTATGGAAAATAACTCATTTTGAAAACACTAAGTGAATCATTTCTGATTTTGATATGCTTATTTTCTATTTATTATTGTTATATTGGGTTAATTGAATGACTCTTTGCTTAATAACCGGAAAATGTTTTCAACAACTCTTGTGTATTTTATAGTCCAAGAGCCGACAGCAGTAAAACCTATGTTATCGAGCACAAGAAAAAAAACCTTTATTTTATGGAAGAATGGTAATAGGGGAATGAAATGATCCATGCCTGCTGGAAATAGGAGGTGCATAAGCCAAAAATTAATGCCACTAGTGGCTCATTCATAGATTTATTATTGTGTTTTATTGCTCCCAGTTTTCCATGTTTTCATATGGCAAACCCAATGTTAAACCTTTGAGTAAACCTCTAATATTAATTTTTGGCTTATGCACCTTTTCAATTCTGGCAGACATGGATCATTCCATTCCCCTATTAAACTGCTAAAAATTTGACCTTTTTTGCTGCATCGTCACTCCCCCACTTTTATAGAATATATTTTGATCCATGAGAATGCGCCATAATATGGTTAAGTAATAGTTTTCTATAAAAGTGGTGGAGTGACGATGCATTAAAAGGGTCATATTTTCAACAGTACTTCTCTTCGATAAAATAAAGGATTTTTTTCTTGTGCTCGATAATATATGTTTTTGAACTGTCAGCTCTTGGATTATTAGAAGTGTGTGCTTCTTATGAACTTTTGATACGAACATTTTAGCTGGATGCCTGAAATACAAAACATCCATGAATAAATGTTCACTTGTGTTGAGAACACAGTATATTTTGAACAGTAGTGTGCAGTATTTTAAAATTATGCACCTTTAAGTTGTTACAGAAATGTAAGTTATCCCTTGCTTCTTTTTCATAATAACCATGTCTGACAAGTTTATCAAATTACATTGCTTTAAATTTAAAATTAAATAAAAATTAAATCTATAAATTCACAATGAATGACTTTTATATTTTACTGTTAAACTGCCCAATTATATATGGTTTAAAAAAGAAAAAAATGCTCGAAGGCTTTTATAAAGTGTAAATGAACTTCTATTATAACATTCCTCCAATATTTTAAAATATTTGGTTGAACTCTTATTATGTAAGCTCATTTTCATGTGAAATTTCCTGCTGTAAAGTCATGCTGCTTTTACCAAGAATATTTTTTTTTGTAAATATATGGCCAGTCCATTAAATGCATGCTAACATATCATCAAATTATGTGCCAAGACCGTAAGATTATGGTTAAACATATACGATCACTCACTGTTAAATTGGTCTTTTTTACGCCCTAACCGTAATAGCACAGACCATAAAATTACATTCATGGACCGTAAGATTATGGTTAAACATATACGATCACGCACTGTTAATTTACAGTATTTTTTACGCCTTGACCGTAAAAAGGCAAACCATAAAATAACATTTAAGGACCGTAATTATATAGTTAATGCCGTATTACTTAGCCCCGTAAAATTACGGGCTGCATAAAATGATGGGCATGGAATTTTTTTTTACGGTGTATGGCTGGAATCTCTGCTGCCGGTCTCTGCCCGTAATTTTACAGGGATATTTTTAACAGTGCAGTTCGCGGACCATTTAGAAGCCCTGCATATTTCTGTTAAAAAATAATAATGGGTTGAATGACTCAGGTAATTATAAGCGAAAAGTTCACATCTTGCTAATAAGTATAATCCCTAATTTGATTCATCTGTTTTTTATTCCACCTGACTAAATAGAAGAAATTTATATTAGTACTAAATGCCTAAAAGTTAATGAAGTCGTATAGTAAATGCATTGACACATACTAACAATATTGCATGTAAAAAGTAAAAAAAAATATTTGTTAAAACAAAATAATACTCAATTAAAATACATATACTAATAATAGTACATCAGACAGAAAAGAGTTAAAAAAGAATTGATACTAAATGGGCATCACTGACATTATATGGATGATTAAACTTTTCGCAAATTGATTTGATTCGAATTTCACTAAAGCTTATTTAAATTAGGATTTTTTTTCCAATCAACGCACCTTACTGTTTTTGATAACAATATCTTCTGAACAAACGAAAATAATAGTTGTTCTGTCTCTAAAAATTATAATATAGAAAAATCATAAAGGAAAAAGAAAAAAAAAGTATGGGTTATTTCTGTAAAAATAATAACGAGTGGGATGACTCAGGTAATTATAAGAGAAAAGTTCATTTCTTGCTAATAAGTATAATTCCTAATTTGATTTGCCCCACCAGTGGCCGAGAGGTTCGGACCTCTCAACTGGTAGACGGCAGGTGCTGGGTTCGAACCCAATCGCGGCTGTCGGCCTAACCGTTCGGAGTTTTCGTGGTTTTCTTCGAACCTTGCGTAAATACGGGTTAGGTTCCCTTAGAAAGACCCCCACGAAGGGCACTCCCCCTGGTCCTATATCCCTAGCGTAGATAATCGGACGTCAAAAATCAACCAACCTAATTTGATTCATCTGTTGTTATTTTTTTCACCTGACTAAACAGAAGAAATATAATTCTTCTATGACCAAAAGAATATCCTTGCAGCGAATAAAATGACTATCCTGGTCGAAAAGAAAAAAGTTTACATGTTTGTTGTTACTCTACAAAGAAACTAGAGCTCATGAGAGAAATAGAAACACAACATTTTTATGCGAATAATAATGGGGAAAATGATGTCATGGCTGCAGCAGTATTTCCTTTTCCGATGTAAATAAATTTTCATGATACTTCAAGAGATTATTATCTCGGATATTTTTATGCTCTTTCTGTTATGTAGGTACAGAAATGAAATAGTATATTTCTGAATAGTAAAGGAATATTTACATATAATAGTAAAGATTTGTTTATATAATTTTATGTTTGGAATGCATTGTCAATTTATTTATACTTATGCATATATAGGCTCGATGAATAGGTTGACATATGTATTTTTCAATGTACATATATTTGAAAAATTGTTTGGTTACTATAACTAATTTTTTTAGTTCTATTTATAAAGATATACAGGATGATCAATATATTAAAAGTAATCTTTTTTTTGGTATTATTCACATTTATAATACATGTAGCAAGGCTTACTTTTAGGAAAATAACATTTATTTCAAATTTAAAGGGTTAAATATATGTATAAAATAAAAGAATCGCTAGCTGTGCAAAGAGAATTAAGAAAATATTTGTTACAATTTTTACTATACTTAATGCCTAGACGTTACTGAAGTCATATAGCAAATGCATTGGCACATACTAACATTACTACATGTAAACAGTAACAAAGGTATTTGTTAAAACAATAAAATATTCAATTAAAAGACATGTACTATTAATAGTACACCAGACCCGAAAGAGTTAAAAAAGCACTCACTCTAAATAATATCACATATATTACATAAGGGATCAGATTTCCGCATTCTTCCGCATCAGTATTCATAGTTCGTACTGGTACCGTTATTTTCAAGGCGAAATACCAGAAATTTTTATAAAAAAATTAAATCTACTTCAAACACGCAAAATTTCACATTATTTAAGAAGAGATTTTCTGTCGAAAAATTCTGGTATCAAATAATTTCTTACTCATAAAATTCCAGGATCCGTACGAACCATAATAGTATTGTGTAAGAGAAAATGTTGTTCTGTTAAACAGGGCTCCCAAATGGTCCGCCAAACTGAACATCAGTATTTTTTTTGAAAGATTTTCGTTTTATATTTTTCTCCCAAATTGCGCAGAAAACGCCTTCGGAGGTTGGTTCTAGCACAGATGCTGTAAAAATCTACAATGAAATTTTCTGTTAAAAAATATTGGTGTCAGTTCGCAGACTATTTGGGAGACCCGGTTCAATCGCAAAAATGTTTCAATTAAATGAAATAATGTTTTCTCTAATAAAATACTGGTGTGCAAAAACGCGGAAATCTCATCCTTAATTACATGGATCATTAAACTTTTTGCAACATCATCGTTTTGATTTGAGTTTCACTAATGCTTATTTAAATTACCGTATTTACTCGTGTATAAGGCGCACTTTTTTTTCCAAAAATTTAGGACAAAACTCCTAGGTGCACCTTATACACGAAATAATTTTTTACTGTTGGATGCAGTCGAACGATATACATATGAAACAAGAAATTATTCAAAGACGATATTAAACTCGGAAAATGTTACTTAATTGAAGTCATCATCATCATCAACCGTTTTCGATCTACTGCTGGGTGTAGGTCTCCCCTAGATTTTTTCCAATGTTTCCTGTCCACTGCTTTACTCATCCAATTTACACCAGCCCCTTTTCTAATTTCGTCATTCCATCTTACTTGTGGTCGTCTTCTTGGTCGTTTTACGTTTTTCTTGGTCATATTCAAAGACGATATTAAAACTCGGAAAATGTTACTTAATTGAAGTATTACTGCATATTTATTTCATTCCTTGCAGTTTTTTATACAACAGAGCTAGTGGCATTATCTAAACGCTAATTAGCAATTCTCTTTACGGTCACTCATTCCTATTTCCCGTCATTCTCTTACAACCCGAAGTCTAAAAATGCATTTTCGTCTTGTTTTCTGGTCTGGTGTAATGTTTGTTTCGATTTTCTTTTTACTAAAATTCATTTGGTCATTCTTCATTAGCGTATCAAATTTATGGTGCGCGTTATATACGAGATTTTAAGAAATCGCCATTTTTACTTGTAAATTAGGGGTGCGCCTTATACACGCGTGCGCTCTATACACGATTAAATACGGTATGTTTTTTTCAATCAATGCACCTTAAAGTTTTTGATAACAATTTTTCCAACAAGTGAAAATAATAGCTATCCTGTTTTTAAAAATACAAGATAGAAAAAATTTTAAAGTTGAAGAAAAAAAAAAACGTACGGGTTTATTAGTAACATATAAGAAAAATCAATTTCATATTTCTGTTAAAAAATAATAACGAGTTGGATAACACAGGTAATTATAAGAGAAAAGTTCATATCTTACTAATAAGTACAATTCCTAATTTGATTCATCTGTTGTTTATTCCACCTGACTAAACAGAAGAAATATAATCCTTCTATGGTCAAAAGAATATTCCTTACAACAAATAAAATGACTATCCTAGTCGAAAAAAAGTTTACATGTTTGTTTGTTACTCTACAAAGAAACTAGAGCTCGTGAGAGAAATAGAAACACAACATTTTTATGCGAATAATAAGGGGGAAAATGATGTCATGGCTGC
The DNA here is from genome assembly GCA_964019185.1 of Maratus speculifer. Taxonomy (NCBI): domain Eukaryota; kingdom Metazoa; phylum Arthropoda; class Arachnida; order Araneae; family Salticidae; genus Maratus; species Maratus speculifer. The sequence continues at coordinate 54,153,351 of OZ025296.1, forward strand.
AACAGTATTTCCTTTTCCGATGCAAGTAAATTTTCATGATACTTCAAGAGATTATTTTCTCGTATATTTTTATGTTCTTTCTGTTATGTAGGTACAGTAATGAAATAGTATATTTCTGAATAGTAAAGGAATGTTTACATATAATAGTAAAGATTTGTGTATATAATTTCATGTTTGGTATGGGTTGTCAATTTATAGGTACTTATGCAAATAGAGGCTGGATGAATATGTTGACATATGTATTTTTCAATGTACATATGTTTGAAATGATATTTTATTGTTTGGTTACTATAATTATATTTTTAGTTCTATTTATGAGGATATACAGGACGACCAATGTAGAAAGGTAATCTTTTTTTTTTCTTTTTTTTTTTTGTATTATCCAATTTATAATATGTATAGCAGGCGTTATTTTAGGAAAGTGACCTTTATTTTAAATTTAAAGAGTTAAATAAATGTTTAAAATAAAAGAATCGCAAGCGGTGCAAAGAGAATTAAGGAAATATTTGTTACTATTATTATTACTTAATGCCTGAATGTGTCATATGAAGTCATATAGTAAATGAATTGATACATACTAACATTACTATCTTCACTCTAAATAAAAAAGAGTGACTATTCACTTCATAAGAGTGAATAGTCACTCTATCGTAGACTCAAAATATGCCCAACCTCTTTAAAGTGAGTATTCACTTTGAGAAAAAGTGGAATTGCTGACTCTTTCAAAGAGTGAATATTCACTCTAAACAGGCGTGAATATTCACTCTTTCGGAGGAATGACCATTCACTCTTACTGAAGGAGTACGTTTTTGTCACTCCTGATGGGAGTGAATAGTTACTCTTTCGCAAGTGTGAGTAGATACTCTTTCGAAAGAATGAGTAGTTACTCTTTCATATGAGGAGTGACTAGTCACTGTTACCAAGGAGTGAATGTAATTTTTTTTTCTTGCAGTGAATTCTTTTTTTTATGTTAGTTTATGAGTATTTTATGGACATTGTAAAAAAATACGTTATTGACAACATTTGTTTAATTCATTCTTTGTAACATTAATTGAATTATTAAGGAAAAATTTATTTAAAGTTACATATGAATTAAATTATATTACTGACAGAAATAAACTAAAATAATTTATTTCAAACTTAAACCTTATGTTACTGCCCCCGCCCCGAAACATTTGAGATTTTCTGTTTTCAACGGTGAAAAAGTGCAATTTCCCACCAATAAAAAGGCCTCGCGAGAGCCCTGGGTGGGGGTAGGGGGAGAAGGGGGCAGTCGCCTTGGGAGCAAAAAGTGAGGGGTTCAAAATTTACCAACCTGCCATGTCTCTTCTTTTTTTGAAAAAAAAAAAAAAAAAAAAAAAAAAAAAAAAAAAAAAAAAAAACCAGATATGTACATATTGGGACAAAAACATTTTTGTGACAAAATGATACATTCTGAAAATAGCATATGACTTCTTTCTTGGAATCCAAAAGGGGTTAGTTACAAACTATTATAATTTACTGTAGATACATTTAATCTACATCTATTTTCCAAATACCCTTTGCCAAAATGTAAGCAAAATTTTATCACGAAATTTAAACACGAAATATGTATTTAATAGAATACATGTGTGTGTAATTGTGTTTACACACTTTTCAATTTTATGACACCTGCACCAAAAAGAAGGAGGGAGGGTCGCCAAATTGAAAATTTTCCCCTTGTGCAGTTTTCTCTTTGGATGTTGCTGCTAAAAAATGTCACATTTTGCTGATTTTTATTATTTTACACCATATATTGGTCAAAGCTGAACAGGAATTTTTAAAAGTTTATAATGCCAATATTTCACTTTCATCATTGGAGAATGACTCTCTCACTCTCGATAAGGGAGTGAGACAGTCACTCTCATCAGTGGAGTGACTCTCTCACTCTCCATTATAGAGTGAGATTATTCACTCCTTTGTATAGAGTGGAAAATTCCACTCCTTTAGGAGTTTATTTTTACAAAAGTCACTTCAAAAAAAGTGAAAATGGCTCTCACTCTCCCAAAAAGTGAGCTTTTCACCCTTTCCACTTTTAGAGTGTTTAAACAGTAACAAATGCAATTATTCAAAGAAAAATATGCAATTAAAAGATATATACTATTAATAGTACACCCGACCCGAAAGGGTAAAAAAGTACTCACACTGAAGGATATAATTGACATTATATGGATCATTAAACTTTTTGCAACATCATTTTGATTTGAGTTTCATTAATGCTTACTTAAATTAGGTTTTTTTTTAATCAGTGCAACTTACAGTTTTTTAAAACAATGATTTTTCAACATGCGAAAATAATAGCAATCCTGTCTCTAAAAATACAAGATAGAAAAATTCCAAGGAGAGAAAAAAGTACGGATTTATTAGTAACATATTAGAAAAAGCTTCATTGATTTCATATTTCTTTTAAAAAATAATGAGTTGGATGACACAGGTAATTATAAGAGAAAAGTTCATATCTTGCTAATAAGTACAATTCCTAATTTGATTCATCTGTTGTTCATTCCACCTGACTAAACAGAAGAAATATAATCCTTCTATGGTCAAAAGAATATCCTTACAACAAATAAAATGACTATAATAGTCGAAAAGAAAAAAAGTTTACATGTTTGTTTGTTACTCTACAAAGAAACTAGAGCTCGTGAGAGAAATAGAAACACAACATTTTTATGCGAATAATAATGGGGAAAATGATGTCATTGCTGCAGCAATATTTCCTTTTCCGATGTAAGTAAATTTTCATGATACTTCAAGAGATTATTATCTCGGATGTTTTTATGCTCTTTCTGTTATGTAGGTACAGAAATGAAATAGTGTACTTCTGAATAGTAAAGTAATATTTACATATGATAGTAAAGATTTGTTTATATAATTTTATGTTAGGTATGGGTTATCACTTTATAGATACTTAGGCAAATATAGGTTCGATGAATATGTTGACAAATGTATTTTTTAACATACATATATTTGAAATGATATTTTGGAGAAATTGTTTGATTACTATAACTTTTTTTCAGTTCTATTTATGTAGATATACAGAATGATCAATGTAAAAAAGTAACCTTTTTAGGTACGTTCGTAATTATGTAAATACGTAGCACGTATAGTCGTTGTTCAGTCTGTCCGTCTGCCCACTTGTCTGTCCATCTGTCCGCATATAATACATCTAAAACTATTTAACCGAATCATTTGAAACTTAAAATATTAAATTACTGCATAATTTAGTTCAGTCATTTCAAATTTTATGAAATTCGGAAGTATAGTTTAATTGCAGGGACAATCAAAAGTTTCCAGTTATATTACGGTCAATGGAACAAAATAGTTTCAAGCGTATGACGTTACATTCTTTCGAACATAATAAAATTGATATGCATCTATAAAGTACATACTAAAATATAGATTTTGTATATTTGTCTTTTTATCTGTGGAGTAAAGAATATTTGTTATTAATTTACAGGACCAAGCAAAATGATTCAATTATATAGCGGTGTAAAGGGAAACATTGTTTGGAAAGCGTTTTAATTACATTAAACTATTTCGTATTTTATAAAGCTTGGATATAGTACGAACGCACTTCAATTGCTATACTTGAAATGCAATTTCCGACTTTTTTTCTGTATCACCTTTTACTGTATGTTGAAACATCATTGATATTACCCATAATTAGGACTTAAAGTCCGAAACAGGCTGAATTTCTGACCCCTGGTGATTACAAGACTTTCTGAGCAACAGTTTACATAGAGATAGCTCTACAATTTTCCGGAATATTTTCAAAGGGAAAGAACATTGACATTACTCACACACATGCTTTAATGTCTGTAACTTTCTGACCCTGATGTCTACAATGCTTTTTAAACAGTAGGTTATGTAGAGTTATCCCGACAATTTCCCGCCATATTTTCAAAGTGAAATCAGCAACGACATTGCTCAAAACTTTAAGATTTAAAACAGGTTAATTTTCTGACCCCCAGTAAGTACAATACTTTTGAACAGTAGGTTATGTAAAGTTATCTCCATAAACTTTAGGACTATTTTCAAAATGAAAGCAGCATTGACATTATTCATAACTAGTCTTTAAGATCTAAAACGGGCTTACTTTTTGACCCCTGGTGACTAGGGCCTGATTACTAACGGGGCACTTTCCCATCAGTGAAATTCTATAGAAATTTTCGCCTTGTTTAAACGCCCTTTTCATTTAAAATTTCTGTCATTAATAAGGAAAAAAAAATATTGCATTTTCCTGGTGGAAGTGTGTTCCTTTGATAACCAGGCCCTGCTGTTGACTACAATATATTTCGAACATTAGATTTTGTAGGGTTATCTCTACAAACATAGAGCTATTTTCAAAATGGAAACAACATTGACATTGCTCTCAAATAGTCTTTAAAGACTCTAACCGGCTAACTTTCTGTTTCCTGGTGGCAAAAATACTTTTTGAGCAGTAGGCTAAAACAGGCACACTTTCTGACCCTTATTAATTGCAGAACTTTTTGGGCAGTAAATTATCTAGATATCTGTATAATTTTTAGAACTGTTTTTACAGTGGAAAAAACATCGATATTGTTCACAACTGGACATTAAAGTCTAAAACGTCCTAGAGTTTGAAGTGTCTAAAGCCTGATTTTCAATTTTACTCATACATTTCGCACATGAAAAAAAAGTTTTCTTATTAGGCATTTTTAGTTAGTCTTTACTACATCATTACTCGATATAAAACTAATACACTATATTGCCATTGATTATGGGACACTTGCGATTTTAGACATTTTACTAAATATCTAGAAAAATACATGAGGAATCATCTCGAAACCCTTAGTGTATAAATATAATAGTATGCGTCATACATCTCCGTGAAGATTTTTTACCGAAACGCCATAGGGGACCGTCAACAAATTAAAAAAGAATGAATATCTTTTGAATAACCCTGTCAAAACTAATGTAGCAAAAGCACTCAAACTCTAGATTATGAGTGAATGCCTTATTGTAATACACTGTGTTCATTTTTATGCACATAGCATGCACACTCGCAGAGAAATTAAGGTTTTTATAAAAATGGTCCCAAATTTTTCCAAGTTTTTCCATTATAATTTTCAGAGTTCTTAATATAAAATAATATTTTTTTCAGAAAATATGACAAACAACATTGCACACAGTACCCTGTAATCAGAATTAAAAAATAATAAAAATTGTATGAAAAATGAGTAGGTTTACTATATAATTTTTTACTGCGCATGCGTCAAAGATATCAAAATTTCATTTGCATATTATGTTAGATAAATGCATAGAGCAACTTTTGTAAAAGTCTCAAAATCATAGCTTAAAAATTCTGAAAGTAATCGTCTATAGAAAAAGGACAAAATCCGTTGTTTCCAAAATGAAGCAAAAAAATGAGGGATTTTATTCAAATGCAGTAGTACATCCCATATTGTGTATTCTATATTGACACTAATCAATGAATATATGGATACAACCCCTCTTGTTTTTGCATCATTTTGAGAATAACGGATTTTCGACTCTTTAAATTGACGATTATTGTCAGAATTTTCAAGTTATGATTTTGTGACTTTCACAAAAGTTGCTCTATACATTTAGCTAACATAATATGCAAATGAAATTTTGATATCGTTGACGCATGCGCAGTAAAAAATTATTTAGTAAACCAACTCATTTTTTATACAATTTTCATTATTTTTTAATTCTGATTACAGGGTACTGTGTGCAATGTTGTTTGTCATATTTTCTGAAAAAAATAATATTTTATATTATGAACTCTGAAAATTATAAGGAAAAAACTTGGAAAAATTTGGGATCATTTTTATAAAAACCTTAATTACTCTGCGAGTATGCATGCTATTTGCATAAAAATGAACAAGGCTTATTACAATAAGGCATTCAATTACAATCTAGAGTTTGAGCTCTTTTGCTACATTAGTTTTGACAGGGTTATTCAAAAGATATTCATTCTTTTTTAATTTGTTGACGGCCCCCTTTGGAGTTTCGGGAAAAAATCTTCACGGAAATGTATGACTTATACTATTATATTTATACACTAAGAGTTTCGAGATGATTCCTCATGTATTTTTCTAGATATTTAGTAAAATGTCTAAAATCGCAAGTGTCCCATAATCAATGGCAATATAGTGTATTAAAATCAGTAGTGAAATGGCGTATTCTATACCTCATAGGATGGCGCTTTGTATACCATTAAAGGAGAGTAGGATACGTATGCAAAGAGCATGGTCAGATTTCCTTTTCTAAACTTTAGCGGTAATTTACAATATAGAATTTGGCTGTGCTCGCTAAGGCTAAATGCATTTAAAAAATAATTTTTAATAACTACACTTTTTAGATAATTAGAAATCAATGACAGGTTTAAACCCTGGTTTTGGTTAAAATTCTCTCTATCAATCAAATTTTATTAGCCAGTTATTTCTAATGAGAGCAGAAATATGAAAGCGTGTTGTAGGCTTTCTAAGTTAAACAATGACATTTTCTCCTTCAGAGAAATCTGTAAAAACTCAGAAATATCAGTTAAGTCTTTAATCAAAGATTTCTAAGAAATTAAAAAATCTGTATTTGCCTCCAATTTTCTTAAATTTCTTAGTTTTTATTATGCATGAAAATCGGTGATTATTTTTAGAAATATCTACTTTCTCTACAAGCAAAATTACGTCTATATATATAGAATGATCAAATATTATATTGATCAAATCTTAATCAAATGTTATACTAAAAATCGAGTGTAAAAATTAAACTTTTATAATAAATGCTGTTGTATCATTTAACAAAGCTTGTTTGTAATAAAAAGATTCGTACTGAATATAGTTAATTATACATATTTGCGGTAAAAATCAGTACTGTTCATATTTTTATCAGCTAATTTAACTTTTGGTGAGATCTTTATTAGTAAAGAGAGAATTCATGTTAATTATTCTTTGTAGCCTTATTTATCGTGTGACAGCACCAGATAAATTTATCTTGGATTAATGTAACTTCTTTGATCAGCGCGAAATGATTTTTCTGTGATAAGTCGATTGTAGTTTGCTACGGTTATTTATTGAAAATAAATGAATACATTTATGAATAACTGAACAAAATTACATACTAAGATAAATAATATATTTCTATCTTACGAAAGTAAAAGGAGAATTTATTTATTGGATGTAATAATCTTTTGATTTATAGGAAAAATTAGGAAAAGGTTGCTTATTTTAGAATCAGTTTGTTTTACTATCACAAATATAATAAACATATCTTCAATAAATGTGGATTTTATTTAACAGAAGGAATCATTCATTCGAGGCACTTTTTTGCTGTTTCTCCCAATTAATTACGTGAATATATAAATGATTACTTATTTCAATAAATATGGCACTTGTGTACAATATAGTGTAAATAGATTGCCAAAAACAATTCACTATTATACAATTCTTGTTTATCATAACCTCTCACTTTCAAACCAGGCATTTTTCAGTTTATTAAAAGTATAAGTTTGTTAAAAATGATAAATGACATGCATTTAGTAAAATTAATAAATGATTACTAATATAATTAACAAGAAAAAAAATCATGCGTCAAGCATAGATTATGAAGCACTTTCCAGCACATTCAGAATAATGTAAAAAAACTGTCCCGGTTAAAAGAACTGAAATATTACGTCTCATTTCACACCTATGGAAAAGTCTAACGCATTTCAAAACCGAATTTCAGCTGTTCTTATACACAATCGTGAAATTATCCCAACTTTTTAGCAACCCTGTATATGATATAGAAATTTTTATCTATTACCAAAATGCATTCCAAAATTTAGTTCATCTAAGCAATACATATATTTCAGTTAAAAATTCCTTTTCAGCAATTTCCACTAATATGGAGAATGGTCTTTGTGCATCCTTGTATATGAGGTATAGAATTCCTATATAAAGAGTAATATGCAAAAAACTAACTAAATTTAAAAGCGTATACCGAATTTTAAAACGTACTCCCAAGCCATTATTACGCAAAGACAGTACTGTAACCAAATTCTTTCGTGTGTCCCTGTAAATTAATAATAAAATGCCATGAATTTTCTGTTTTAACGTTATCGTAGTTAAATTCAGTTATTTATATCACTTTCAACAGATTTGAAATGGCGTAAGTCATTAATATACTTACCAAGTGATTTTTCTTGATGTACCATAACGTAATCGAATTATTTTGAAACTCACTGGAAATGAACCATTAATCGCACATATTTCATATGGAATACCAAACATTCTTTGGTGACACTAAATAAACTTTATCAATTAAATGAAAATCCGAGTACATTTACGAGAGTTAGAAGCATGGACAGACGAATAGACGGCCAGACCAACCGAATGCATAAGCACTTTTTAACTTAATTGGAAAGAGCCAAAAAAGACCAGCGGAAGGTATCGGTTTTCTTCACAATGGCGTTAGAAAGCTAAAGACAGAAAATTCTTTAAAGCAATTAGCCACCAGCACTCAAAAATAAATAGTCAAAAATTAAAATGAATTTTTAAATTTTCGAAATATTTTTACACTTCCTCGTACACCAGACTTTTCTTAATGTTTCATCAGTTGTTTGATGTTATTCGCATAAATGCAAAGCTCTTCATAAAACTAAATTTTAGCATTCAAAAGACTCATCAGATTTATTTGTATTAAAATAATATAATAATATACCTTTTAGAATGACAAGTTTGATTCTCAGCCCTGACTAATTTTTAAAATGTGTTAGATTTTTTGTATTAATTGTGCTTAATGTCTAAAATAAAGCATTCTATATGTATGTAACTTTAATGAACTCATAAGGGAACCTATTTTGGTGTTGCTCACACCTAGCATCTAGATCAGGTGCATTTTGTAGCTCTATATAGAAAAGTAAGAGAGCCGATAAAAAAATTTCTGTTAAAATCATATTTTATGTATTTTTTCAAACTGTAATTTTTTTATTTATTTCACGCCAAAAGTAAGTGAAATCGCCATATAAGGCTTTATGAGTTTTCCACATGCCTTATTTTGGGGCTATGAGATTCGGCTAGGGTTGCCGGAAAACTCTACTTTTGAAAATACATCAACTTTTCCCCCACCAAAAATGTTAATATAATGTCTTAATCCAATTAGTAAATTTTTGAAGGAATTTTCAAACTTTTTCAAGTATTTTACATTTATCATTAACTAATGTATATTTTTATATGTTTTCTTTAAGAATAAAAATAAAAACTATGTTAATAGTCCAATAAGTGGCTTCTAAAATAGCATTTTCAGAAAACTATGCCACTGCAAAATTAAATTATAATTGAACTCCTTGATAATTTAAAAATAAGATTGTTATTTCTTTTAATATTTTAGAAAATAGAATATGTTGTCGACTAGTACAACAAAATACAAGTTGTTTACATATTATGAGCAATGTTCGTTATCTATTCAGATATTTTGTACGTAAGAGTTAGTTTGAATAGAATTGTATTAGTTATTTACGCTTAAATATTACACGGATTTTTTTGTTTAAATGGATGGCTTTTGATAAGCAAATGATACATTTTCATTAAAAATGGCAACTGTTCATATTTTTAAACAAAAAACTCAATATTTTATATATAAAAAAATCCCTATCAGTTAGTTGGGGAATCTCAGAATTAATTACTTGCATTTCGTTATTTTTTCTTTTCCTTTTTACTTATCCATCATACGTAGTATAAGGTAAGTCTTGCAATCGTTTTGAAAATCGAAAAAAGAAATTTCGACGGATTTACGGGTTTTAGACACTAGAGATTTCGAAAAACATATTTTTAGAAAAAAAAAATAAATAAAAATTGCCGTCCGTCATCTGTGTGTCTGTCTGCCTGTAAACGCTCTATCTCCCGACCAAATTTGAATAAAGACTCGAAATTTGATATGTAGATAGTATGTAAGAATGAGAAGAAATCTATTTAATAACAGAAACCTCGATTATCCAAAACTATTTTTTTTTTCGGACTCTCGAATTATTCGTACTTATAAAAGGTATATAGAAACTCGAAATTTTTAATTTTAAGGAATGAATGTAAAAGCAATAAAAAACACAATTTTTTGATAAAGAATTAAGTTGATCGGGTAATTAGTTGCCGAGATATTTGTAATCATATTTTCCATATTCTTCGATTTTGCATGACCCTTTATTTCATTCGTTTCAATTGAGTTCGTTTAAATTGAAAATGAGGCGCTTAATCCAATGTAGTAAACTGTTAGTTCATCTAATTATCAGGCATGAGAGTGCTCCGACCGAAATGACCGATTACTACCAATAAATTTTAAAAGGATTCTTTGTTTTATAACTTCCCAGAAATTCTTCCATTAAATAATGCCAGAAATACAATTAAGATTTAGTGGTAATAACCAGTCATTTGGGTCGGAACGCTCTCATCCCTGAATTATTATTAATATTATTATTGAGTTATAAGTATGCTTTTTTTAGGCAATTCCGTATTATTTGATTATCCGACCGAAATATTTTGCTTTTAGTTTATTACAAATATTAATTAAAAAAGAATATATCTATCAATAAATAAATAAAATTAAGCATAGTTCATCATTCAGTGATATTTACACATAGCTTTAAGCTTCATAATTTGCTAAATTCATTTTATGAGTGTATTTAACAGCTATTTTTTACCTAATTATCTACATTACTGACAAAAGAGTGTCCATGTTTATGAATACTGCTTGATTGAATATGCAACGTAAACAAAGTGTAAAAATGAGACTTAATACAAATGCTGGTGTAGTTAATATTAAATGAGCAATGCATATTTATATATAAAATATTTGTTCAGAACTCTTAGAACTATATATTAATGTTAAAAATTTCTTTCTGTTGCTATTCTTACTAGAAACTTAACTTTTGATAAAAGTTTTCTTAGTAAGATAGAAAAATCGTACTGTTTTGCTGTTCTTTTTTTTATTGCATTTTTTATTATCTGCCAGCTACAAATTAGTGTATCAAGAATTAATGTCACTTGTCACTTATCAGGAAAATGATTTTTCGCAGATGAGTTAGTTAGTCGTAGTTTGTTTTGAATGTTTTCTGGAAGTAAATGAATGTATATAGTAATCAATAAGCTAATTTCGTGCCAAGGTAAATAAATAAATCTCTACTTCAGACGAAGTGCAAAGACGTATAATGGATAAAATCGTAATTGCTCTTATTAATATTTAAAAATGAGATTGTTATATACATTTTAAATTTTAGAAAATAAAAAATGTTGTTAGTTTTATGATGTAATATAAATTGTTCAATCATTATGTAAAATTTCCGTTTTGTATTCAAATATTTTAAACACAAGATTCAGTTTGAATATTATTTCTTTTAGTATTTTAGAAAACAAAAATATTGTTAGTTCTATGATACAATAGAAATTGTTCAGTATATATGTACAATATCCGTTTTGTATCCAGATATTTTATGGACAAGAGTTGGTTTGGATATTTTTATTTCTTTTTAAATTTTGTAAACAAAAAATGTTGATTCTCAGATATATTAGAAATTGTTCATTCATTATGCACAATATCCTTTTCATATTCAGATATTTTATGCACAAGAGTAAATTCGACTATAGTTATATTTTTTTAAATTTTGAAAAACAAAAAATTTTGATTATTCTGTGACATACGATACAAATTGTTTATTCATTATGCACAATATTCTTTTGCAATCTGATATTTTATGCACAAAAGTTAATTTGAATATTGTTGTTATTTCTTTTTAAATATTGGAAAAAAATTCTTGACTCTATGATTGAATAGAAATTGTTCATTCATTAATTTCAATGTTCTTTTTGTAAACATATATTTTATGCACACATGAGTTAGTTTGAATATTGTTATACTTTTTTGAATTTTTGAAAACAAAAAATGTTGATTCTATGATATAATAGAAATTATTCATACATTATGCACAATATCTGTTTTCTTTCAGATGTTTTATGCACAAGAATTTGTTTGAATATTGTTATTTTTTTTTTTTAATTTAGCAAACAAAATGTTTTTTTTTATTCTACGATATAACAGAAATTATTCATTCATTATTCAAGATATCCTTTTTGAATTCATGTAATTTATGCAGAAAAGTTAGTTTGAATGTTGCTAGTATTTTCTAATTTTGGAAAATAAAAAATTTTGATTCTGTGATATGATACATTCATTATGCACAGGATTCTTTTTGCAATCAGATATTTTAGCACCAGAGTTAATTTGAATATTGTTATTTATTTTTAAATATTGGAAAACAAATTTCTTGACTCTATAATATAATAGAAATTGTTCATTCATTATGTACAATATTCTTTTTGTATACATATATTTTATACACAAGAGTTAGTGTGAATATCGTTAAATCTTTACAATTTTGGAAAACAATAAATGTTCTTGATTCGATGATGTAATAGAAATTATTCAATCATTATGCACGATATTCTTTTTTTATTCAGATATTTTATGCACAAGAGTTAGTTTAAATATTGTCATTTCTTTTTAAAATTTGGTAAACAAAAAATTTTGTTGATTCTACGATATAATAGAAATTATTTATTAATTATGCACGATACCCTTTTTGTATTCAGGTATTTTATGCAAAAAAGTTAGTTTGAATATTGCTATTTCTTTTTAAAATTTGGAAAATAAAAAAAGGGATGTTGATTCTATGATATGATATAAATTGTTCATTCATTATGCACAATATTTCTATTGCAATCAGATATTTTATGCACAAGAGTTGATTTGAATATTGTTATTTTTTTTTAAATATTGGAAAAAAAATTCTTGACTCTATGATATAATATAAATTGTTCATTCATTATGTTCAATATTCTTTTTGTATACAGATATTTTATGCACTAGAGATAGTTTGAATATTGTGATATATTTTAAATTTTAGAAAACAATAAATGTTGTTGATTCTATGATATAATAGAAATTATTCATTCATTATGCACGATATCCTTTTTTTATTAAGATATTTTATGCACAAAAATTAGTTTGAATATTGTTATTTATTTTTAAAATTTGGAAAATGATAAATGTTGTTTATTCTAAGATATAATAGAACGGAAATCGTTCATTGATTATGTACAGTATCCTTTTTGTATTCAGATATTTAATGCACAAGAATTAATTTGAATATTATTATGTTATTTCACATACGTTTGAATATGTCCATATTTATGGACATTGCTTGACTGAATATGCAGTCGTAGTGTAGACAAAATGTAAAGATACTAACTTTTATACGAAATGCTAGTGCAATAAATTTTAAATGAACAGTACGTATTTACGCAAAATTGTTTTCTTGTTGTTTACAAATTCCAAACAAAAGTTAATAGGGGAAGGTGGTGTACCTCAAACACTCCCCCCTTTGTATTTAAGCAATGAACACCCAAAACTAATCGTGGAGGTGCCTCATCAGAAAGACCTTATATCTAAAATTTGAATGAAATCTGATAATTCATCGTGAAAAACCCATTTATCTAATTTAAGAGGGGAGGGGGATTAGCTCCCCGTTCAACCCCTTTATACTTACACAATAAACTCCTAAAACAAATTAGGGAAGCGCCTTATCGCAATAAATCTATATACAAAATTTGAAGCATATCGGATATTTTTAACATGAATTATCTCGTTGCATACATACTGTGCGTATATAAATATTACATACATACATACAAAACGGGGGGGGGGGCACATAAGCTCTCAGGTTTTAACAGTCTGTGAGAAAAAGTGCTGATTGTAAATAGTTTTGCTTTTTAGGTGCAATTTTTGACTTACAAGGAAGGTATCTATACTGGGAATACTCAGAATTTTTTGGAAAAAAAATACTAATTAAACTATTCATGTATGTAATAAAAGATCAGTCAAAATTAGCGGCGGAATTACATTAGAAAACCTGTAAAAAAAAAAATACTTTCGAATATTTAGCGCGAAAACACGAAAGTGTCACACGATTTGGCGAGCAGCATTTTTCGCCGCCAAAAGCAAACGATTTTAATGTAACTGAAAATTGCTGGATTTTGGGAATGCGTGTAAATGGTACTTAATGAATTTAAACAATAAGAGAGTTTAATATATATATGTAATAAAACGACGGCGATGTTCTATAATAGTGTATAAGCTTGTAGAATACTACTATTCACTAAGACTCAATAGTGGGATGAGCAGTCGTTCTGGTAAGTGGATAAGCCATGGATTTGTTCTCGTAGGAGTTTCTCCAAAAGCAATGCAAGAAATCAGTTTTTTAGTTCTTTATTATTTAGAGCACGAACTTAAGTTAATCCACAGATCACCGTTCCACACATCTATCCCTACGGCCTTCGCTCACTAAGCTGCAACATTCTCGACGTTCTACATTCTCGGAAAAAATGACATGGCTTCCGAGTAGTTTAAAGGAGAGATGCATCCTGACCTCCTGAAAAGCCAAATGAAAATAATCATTTTTACGACAAAACTAGCGCCCTCCTACTCCGCGTCAATCATTTTTAAAATCCAATTAGGATGAACTCGAGCTTCAAACGGACAAAAATGATCAATTCTAATTGGTCGTAGCAGGCTGTCCTTGGCAAGAACTATATTTTTTCCTCGGAAGAACAAGCCCTTTAGCAACGCGTAGTAACACCTGTCACGCGATGTTAAAAATAAAAAATAAAATTAAAATCCCAGGAATATTCCAGAAAGTAAAAAGCTTACGAAATACCTCCCGCCTTTTTGAGAAGCAAGAAATAATTTATGAATAACTAAAGTAAGAAAAAGAATTTTAGCTGTTACAAGTTACGAAACTAAGATTGAAATATGTTCTACAAATTTAGAATTGAAACTAAGAGAGAACAAAAATGGCGCAATTTTTTTTTTATTACATATATATATATATATATATATATATATATATATTGTATTGCATCTATATATTATTTGACGCTGTAGTTATTTAATTTACTCTGGAAAAAATATTTTCATATATAATAAAAAAGAATATTGCCCAGTTAAACTGATGGCATTGAGCTCACAGGCTACGCATACTAATTATACATTACAGCCTTGTATTTTCGTTAATTCCGTTCGAAAAAAAATTAAGAAGGGGAAACAGCTCTCCCCTTTCTCCTTTTTTATACTTAATCATTGAGCCTCCTAAACTATCAAGTACATGCTTTCTCATATTAAAAAATCTATATCCAAAATTCAGAGCAAATCGGATAATTCTTATTAAAAACCCATTTAGCATTTATATAATTTAAGAGGAGTTATTCCCCTCTTTTATACTTAACCATTAAACTTCCAAAACTACTCAGAGATTTGAACGAAATCTGACAATTCTGATTGAAAAATCCATTTATACAAGCTAAGGGGAGGGGCATTAGAACCCCCGTTCCCCCTATTTATACTTATTCAATGAACACCTAATAACAGCCACGGACTCGCCTCATCAGAATGATCCTATATCTAAATTTTGAACGAAAACTGTTAATTCTGCATGAAAATCCCGTTTATATCAATTAAGAGGAGGGGCATGAGCCCCCCGTTCCCCCTGTTTATACTTATTCAATGAACACCTAATAACAGCCACGGAATCGCCTCATCAGAATGATCCTATATCTAAATTTTGAACGAAAACTGTTAAATCTGCATGAAAATCTCGTTTATATCAATTAAGAGGAGGGGCATGAGCCCCCCGTTCCCCCCCTTATACATATCGAATGAACTCCAAAAACTAATCAGGGAAGCGCCTTATCAGGATATACCTATATACAAAATTTCAAGTGGATCCGATATTTTTATCATGAGTTATCGCGTTACGCACGAACGTACATACAGAACGGACGGGCACATAAGCTCTCAGTCTATGATAGCCTGTGAGCTAAATAAAAAAGAATATTGCCCAGTTAAACTGATGGCATTGAGCTCACAGGCTACGCATACTAATTGTACATTACAGCCTTGTATTTTCGTTAATTCCGTTCGAAAAAAAAATTAAAAAGGGGTATTAGCTCTCCCCTTTCTCCTTTTTTATACTTAATCATTGAACCTCCTAAACTATCAAGTGCATGATTTATCATATAAATAAATCTATATCCAAAATTCAGAGCAAATCGGATAATTCTTAATAAAAACCCATTTAGCATTTATATAATTTAAGAGGAGTTATTCTCCTCTTTTATACTTAACCATTAAACTTCCAAAACTATTCAGAGATTTAAACGAAATCTGACAATTCTGAATGAAAAATCCATTTATACAAGTTAAGGGGAGGGGCATTAGAACCCCCGTTCCCCCTGTTTATACTTATTCAATGAACACCTAATAACAGCCACGGACTCGCCTCATCAGAATGATCCTATGTCTAAATTTTGAATGAAAACTGTTAATTCTGCATGAAAATCCCGTTTATATCAATTAAGGGGAGGGGCATGAGCCCCCCATTCCCCCTGTTTATACTTATTCTATGAACACCTAATAACAGCCACGGTATCGCCTCATCAGAATGATCCTATATCTAAATTTTGAACGAAAACTCTTAATTCTGCATGAAAATCCTGTTTATATCAATTAAGGGGGGGGCATGAGCCCCCCGTTCCCCCTTTTTATACTTATTCAATGAACACCTAATGACAGTCACGGAATCGCCTCATCAGAATGATCGTATATCTAAATTTTGGACGAAAACTGTTAATTCTGCATGAAAATCCCGTTTATATCAATTAAGGGGGAGGGCATGAGCCCCCCGTTCCCCCTTTTTATACTTATTCAATGAACACCTAATGACAGTCACGGAATCGCTTCATCAGAATGATCCTATATCTAAATTTTGAACGAAAACTGTTAATTCTACATGAAAATCCCGTTTATATCAATTAAGGGGGGGGGGCATGAGCCCCCCGTTCCCCCTGTTTATACTTATTCAATAAACACCTAATAACAGTCACGGAATCGCTTCATCAGAATGATCCTATATCTAAATTTTGAACGAAAACTGTTAATCCTGCATGAAAATCCGGTTTATATTAATTAGGGGGGGGGCATGTGCCCCCCGTTCCCCCTCTTATACATATCGAATGAACTCCAAAAACTAATCAGGGAAGCGCCTTATCAGGATATACCTATATACAAAATTTCAAGTGGATCCGATATTTTTATCATGAGTTATTGCGTTACGCACGAACGAACATACGAACGTACATACAGAACGGACGGGCACATAAGCTCTCAGGCTATGTAGCCTGTGAGCTAAAAATTCTTATTCAGAAAAATTATTTTTATCCATTTAAGGGAATTCAAAAATAAAAGTCAGTTGTTTCCCTAGCAACAAAATCTAATTGATTATTTGAATTTCGTTTTAAATCTCAAATTTTGATTGTTAAAATTAAATATAAATGTGTATAAATATCGATATAACGAAATTATACATAATAAAGAATACTGCCCAGTTAAACTGAAGGCATTGAGCTCACAGGCTACAAATACTAATTGCACAATAAAGCTTTATATTTTCAAGGGTTAATTCCGTTCGAAAAAAAAAATTAAGAAGGGGAAACAGCTCTCCCCTTTTCTCTTTTTGTATACTTAATCATTGAACCTCCTATACTATCAAAGACATGCTTTATCATATAAAAAATCTATATCCAAAATTCAGAGCAAATTAGATAATTCTTAATAAAAACCCATTTAGCATTTATATAATTTAAAAAGAGTTATGCCCCTCTTTTATACTTAACCATTAAACTTCCAAAACTATTCAGAGATTTGAACGAAACCTGAAAATTCTGCTTGAAAAACCCATTTATATAAATTAAGGGGGGGGGGACATTAGAACCCCTGTTCCCCTTATTTATACTTATTCAATGAACACCTAATAACAGTCACGGAATCGCCTCATCAGAATGATCCTAATCTAAATTTTGAACGAAAATTAATTCTGCATGAAAATCCCATTTATATCAACTAACGGGGGGGGGGCATTAGAGCCCCTGTTCCCCCTATTTATACTTATTCAATGAACACCTAATAACAGTCACGGAATCGCCTCATCAGAATGATCCTAATCTAAATTTTGAACGAAAACTTAATTCTGCATGAAAATCCCATTTATATCAACTAACGGGGGGGGGGGCATTAGTACCCCCTGTTCCCCCTATTTATACTTATTCAATGAACACCTAATAACAGTCACGGAATCGCCTCATCAGAATGATCCTAATCTAAATTTTGAACGAAAACTTAATTCTGCATTAAAATCCCATTTATATCAACTAACGGGGGGGGGCATTAGAACCCCTGTTCCCCCTATTTATACTTATTCAATGAACAACTAATAACAGTCACTCAATCGCCTCATCAGAATGATCCTAATCTAAATTTTGAACGAAAACTTAATTCTGCATGAAAATCCCATTTACATCAACTAACGGGGGGGGGCATTAGAACCCCTGTTCCCCCTATTTATACTTATTCAATGAACACCTAATAACAGTCACGGAATCGCCTTATCAGAATGATCCTAATCTAAATTTTGAAAACTTAATTCTGCATGAAAATCCCATTTATATCAACTAACGGGGGGGGGGGGGCATTAGAACCCCTGTTCCCCCTATTTATACTTAATCAATGAACACCTAATAACAGTCACGGAATCGCCTCATCAGAATGATCCTAATCTAAATTTTGAAAACTTAATTCTGCATGAAAATCCCATCTATATCAACTAACGGGGGGCATGAGCCCCCCGTTCCCCCTCTTATACATATCGAATGGACTCCAAAAACTAATCAGGGAAGCGCCTTGTCAGGATATACCTACATACAAAATTTCAAGTGGATCGGATATTTTTATCATGAGTTATCGCGTTACGTACATACGAACATACATACAGAACGGACGGGCACATAAGCTCTCAGGCTATGATAGCCTGTGAGCTAAAAACACACTAAAACTAACAAAACCAAAGGTATTTAATTTATCTAAACATTCCGATGAACATTATCTAAACATTCCGAAGTTGAACATGAAACTTTATTCCTTTAAAATGTTATTAAAATTTTTATTAGAATAACAATTTAAAGATTTAAAGATTTTTAAGAAGAATTTAAAGATTTAAATTTTTATTAGAATAATTTAAATTATTCCTTAGGAGAAACTTTATTCCTTGACATAAAAAAAGCAGTTTTTTTCATTTTTTTTTCATCGCCAATCGATGATAAATCGCCAAATAACGAAATTTTCATTATTTTTTTACGGACAGGGTACGGAGGTCTCGCCGAAATATTTTTTATAAACGTATATATCGTCATGAGCAGACCATTCTGTATTTTTTTCAGATTTTTCGGAGTATGCCCGTATGGAGACCTTACTTGGTAGTAAATTCCTAAATTCTCGTAGTTTGGGGTGTTAGTGATTACTTTGAGCTATATTTACTTTTATTAATGGCAACGTTTCTCTCCTTATATATGTGTGTTTGTGTAATGAAACTAATGCTGTTCACTTCAGATAATAGTTGATGGAAAAATCACCAAATCAAAAATTACCTTTTGCAGTCGTTCATCACATAAGTTAAGATGAATAAAAAGCGAAATCATTATAGATTTCTCAATATAATCAGTCCAGGTAAACATGCTACAGACGATATGGATGGCATGACATTTTAGACCTTTTTTGGGTCTTTAAGGTCATTTGAATTTCGGAAAGAACAAATTATTTTTAAGCGAAAAATAGCAAATTCAATGCAGAAAATTTAGAAAAAATAAGTTATAATAAAAATAAGTTATAATAATAAAAAAATTTCGCCATTAATTATTCCCAAATTCTTATAATGTCTATATCGATATTTTTTATAATATCTTAACATATTTATCAGATTCCATACATTTAATCTACGCTATCTTTATTTTATTTTATTCTAAAAAACTTTATTTTATTAAAGCAACACTCTCCTTAAAATCCCATTTATTTATTTTATCTGTTTCATAATATTTTTTATTTATATTCTAAATATTAATTCGATTACTCACATTTCCTGGCAAAGCGACGCTAGGCTGGATTGAGCAATTTATTCATCCGGCTCGACTGGGAGAACTTATTTCGTTTTTACCGGTTTTAAACTTTCGTATTGGTTAAAGAACGTTTTCTAGAAAATTAAATGATAGCACAAAACGTTGTTGTAAAATACAGCATTCGTACGCAGTTTGGGATATAACGCGATAACTTTGATTTGAGGAGCAGATTTCTAAATTTTTTCAACTGTTAAACTAAATCCTGTCATCTGGCGGATAATGTCTTAAATGATGAAGTTCTATTGTCATAATAACATCTTTTTGTTTTATTATGGCAGAAACCAACATCGGCAAGCAGTTTAAATTGCAGCATTAGTGGAATTGCTTACCATGCTATATGAAATACGAATAAATGCTCTTTTAAAAGATTTCGTCTATGTCTGATTTAAGCGGGAAATAATCCAAGAATTCATTCTTTGTCTTGCCACAGTCTTATCTTGCTTTTATGCCACATGATTGCTGATACTGCGATTGAATGGTCCTGGTAAATGGTATACCAAGTTGTATGGTTTAAGGCAATTTTTTACTCACACACATATGTGAATATGGTTTTGGGTTATCAAAACACACCATGCCTCGTAACAAGAATCTCTCATAAGTCTTCCACAGAGTACGAATGATGTAGAGACCCAACCTATTCAGAGGTATTCACTGACTATAACCTTTATATAAGCTAGCCTGGACACATTCTGAAATATTAGGAGAATGATATTAACTCGGACGCGGGAAAGATGTCACGATTGAAAGCTCTGTAAATTCATAGCCAAATGAGTCGGCTTATGTCCGAAAATGGCCCCAAATCCCCTTTAGTTTCAAACTGTAAATATTATAATTATATCATATAACCTAGAGCTATTAAACAGTTATTTTTTATAATCCATAAATCTCTTTATTTATACACACACACGCACATGCATACATTTATACACCAGGTGTCCCAAAAATGATAGATGGATTTTAAAATTCAATAACTTGCAAACGGTGACAGGTATTTAAAAAATTTTTGCAGGAGGGTTATGTATAATGTCAGGAGTTTTTTTAACGTAATTTTTTATTTTAGTTCGCATCTCAAACAATAGGTGGCGCTGACGGAGATTGAAGGCCAGGTGATCAGTGCTGAGTGAAGCGTCGACCTGGCCTTCAATCGCCGTTAGCGCCACCTATTGTTTGAGATGCGAACTAAAATAAAAAATTACGGTAAAAAAACTCCTGACATTAAATATAACCCTCCTGCAAATTTATTTTAAATACCTGTCACCGTTTGCAAGTTATTGAATTTTAAAATCCATCAGTCATTTTTGGGACACCCGGTATATATGTGTTATAAGAAATATAACTTGATTGTATGTCTAGCAAAAACAACTTTTTTAACACATGGAGCTTTAATAAAAGGTACTGAACAATCAATATTTATATTAAAAAGAGTGATTTAAAAAAATAATTTGTATACATTTATCTAAAAAATTCGTAGCTGTTCATATTTTCATTCAAAAACTTAACCTTTCATCAAAACATTTGTAGTAGCAGAAAAATCGTGTCATTTTGCTTTCTTTGAAGCTTTATTTATCATATATCGTATGCGAAAACACGTATCTTGAAATAATGCCACCATCTCTGATTAGGGAAATCATTTTATTGTAACTAACTGTTCATATATTCATCAGCTGCTTAACCTTTTATCAAATAATTTGTGGTAGTAGAGAAATCGTGCCATTTTACTTTGTTTGAAGCTTTATTTATCATATTTCAGTAGCGAAAACATGTATCTTGAATTAATGCCCCTGTCTCTGATTAAGTAAATCATTTTTCTCAAATTAGACATTCCTAGTTTGTTATAGTTATTTATTGTAAATAAATGAATATAGCAGAGAATAAATAAGTGAAATTATGAACTAAGATATATATATAAGAATCCTATTTTGAAGTAACAGCAAAAAAAAGTTGTTTAGTGGGTGAAATTATTTCCTGATACATTTGTAGAAGGAGGCAGAAAAGTATGAAGCATTATTAGTTATGATAAATTCAAATAAATTTATTACTCATTATTCGTAACAGAAATAAGTACTTTTAGAAATTTTATTTGTGATATTTTAGTTTAATAATAATAATAATAATAATAATAATAAGGTAATACTTGATTATCCCGTCAATTAAAAAACTATCGCCATACTAAAATTAAATGCCAATGATAGTGGTTATTAATGTCACTTTCATTTCACATTAAACACGATACACGTGATCGTTACGTCTGATTTAGAGCTAAAAGTGAAGACGAATTTTCGGTCGATCATAAAATAGGGTTAATGTAAGTGACATCCAGATCTTCATCATGTTGAAGGAATATAGATACCAATCGCATATTGTTTACTGAAGAAAATAATTATTTTCTGAAGTAAAAGTATGCTGATATTATACAAGTAATGTACGAAATATGCGGGATATATTCCGGCACACCTGAATTGAAACTGTGTTTTCTCTATGCTTCTCTATTAAAGGAACTCTGCTTTCGAGATTAAAAACGAAATGAAAAGTAGCGAAGCTGTGTGAGGAAGAGAAAAGAAGAAAATAGAATGTTTTCAGCGACGGAGGTGAATGTTTTGTAAAAGCACAAATGACGATTTCGACGATTTAAAAGTGAAGTTAGAATGAGACTTTAAAAAACTGCTAAATATTTACGACATATAGATGTCAGCTAAAGACTTGCGTAAAATTGCAGAAAATAAGTGCAATATTTTATTTGTTTTGTTCGTTTTGTTTTTTCGTATGTAATAAATGTTTATCTTTGTTTTTGGAAATAGTTTTAGTCTTGAATATAGGGTCATCCATCTACAAATATATACTTGCGGATAGAAGGGAAGGATACCCGACAGTTATTACTATATAAGATTTGGGCACATTTTTCATAGGGGAAGATTTTCCAACTCCTTTATTTTTTAATAAAGCCGCTAGATGATACCAGCAGATGAACCGACTGAAGTGGCAACATTGTACACTAGGGTGGGGTGAAAAATCGAAAGTTGGAATTTTGATTTTGGATAGTAGCCAAAAGTTGCCTTTTACTACCTCTAATTCACGCGCAAAATTATATGAATTTTGAAAAAAGTCTTGAGTTCCCTACAAAGACATTTATATTTTCATTCATTTATACGATAGATTCTTACCATAAATTATTTATAAGCAGGAATTTTTGATAATCTCGTTTGATATTTTAATTCTTAAAATGTTTAATGTAATTCCTTTCATCATTTTCAAACTTTAAGTCTTTTTTTTTTTTTAAATATTTGAAACGACTTATTGAGTTTTAAAAATTGTATTTGTCATTTTTACAGTCAAAATGAGTGCGCATATAAGCGAATCGAAGTTTACCATTACTAGAAGTTGGTGATGCTTCAGAACTAAATAAAGGTGTTTTGCCATCAATAGTAGAATGCTATAAAATATTATTATTTTATAGCAGAATAGAAGAAAACAATAAATAGAACAACAATTGTAAAGATTCACCAAAATCAGAGGTAAAAAAAATCCTAAGAGAAAACATCGAAGGTATCAATTAATGTAGTTTCCCAAAGACGTATTGATCAAATGATAGACAACATTTTTTCTGAATAACAGAAGCTTGTTGAATTCCCCAAAATCAAAGGAAATAACGGAAAATTGGAGACAGATCAGATGAAAGAACTAAAAGTGAAAAACATAATCTCTGATTTTAAGAGTCAAATTGATTGTATTTGGGACACATTACACCATGTTTTGGACCAGGAAAGGTCATTGCAGGAAGTATTAAAATATTGCACTGAAAAACATTTAAACCTTGATAAATTTATGACAATAGGTTGTGATGTAACAACTGTAAACAGTAAAATAAAAAATCATGCGGATAGATTTTTGAAACTAAGATTTAGTCGTCCGTTGTAGTGGTTAATATGTCAGCTCTCTGCAAACGAATTGTCACTAAGTCACTGAACTTGAGAAACAAAATAAAGGCTCACGAGCTTTTCCTGTTCTAATTGGAAAGTCGTTGGATCAATGTGAACAATAGACAGTTATGGAAATTAAAAAATATCTGCTCCTATCACCGAGAAATGAACTCTGAAGAGTTAAGTGCAGACCAAAATTATTTTATGACATGCATTAAACATTTACATCTGGTTAAAGCTCCTCAAATCTGGTAAATCGTAATCCAGCAAGAATGCCGCACTCTAAATAATTGACAACTGTCAATTGACTACTTGGTTTACAAATTGGAAGTCAGAATTCATCCAAAAATCTGAATTTGTAATGAAAGTACATTCGTCTATGTTGTTTTACGTCAAGAAAGATTCTTCTAGCAAAAATGGAGCTCAGAATGTTTTTTTAACCCGCGAGTAGTCGCGACTTTTTTCACAATGTCAATAGTCGCGCTCGGTCTTTCGCCGCTGGCCCCCCGCATACCAAATATGTAAAATAAGAAATATATTTACACCTAATATACGAAAATAACATTTCAATGAAGATATAAATTTGCAGTTTTCTTAAATTATGTATTTTATTCATGAGATCTGGAGTAATTGGAAAAAGTAAAAATGAACTGACATTAGTGATTGTTCCGTAGAGTTTTTCGCAAATTTCCACTTTGTTTTTAAAAGTGTACCTGAAAACAAAACAGAAGTATCCTGTTACTTCACTAAAGTGGTCAAGAAACCTTCAAAGTCAGCTACATGGTAGATCTCGGTTATATTTGTAATGTGACACAAGTTAGGAGAAGATAAGTTATACGGGCGGCAAAAAGACCGACACGCGACTACTGACGGGTTAAACAATTATGTTGTTTCATTATTTGAGAGAATATTAAAAGAAAATTGTCGATCCCGTTATGCAACAAAACGTATGCTTCTGTCATTGAGATAAAAATTTACAGAAACAATAACTGATAAAAAAAACCATATTTGAGAATTTGGGCTCCGAAGAATGTTGAAGATGAAGGATATTGTATGTTCTACAATAAGACTGTTTCATATTCCAATACTGAAATTCAATGTTACTAACTATAAAAACATTACTGACTGGCAAGAATGTAAAATTACTCCACATTCTTCGTAGAGTATCAAGAAAGAAACTGGAAATTCTCAGAAAAAGATCGGAAATCCAATCTTTTCAATTGAAATATTTCCCTGTTAGATTCAAGTATTTGAAAGATGCGTAAACTTAGTTACTAAAGTGCCATTAGCGGCTATAGTAGTAGAAGCAAGGAACGGATATGTATGAGCAAAAATCAAATCACGAAAGGTAATACTTAATTTTGATAACAACGACCAATATAAATTAGAGTGAAAGGAAAGATCGTCTTACAATACATCGTATATATTCTTTTCATTACATTACTATACATTCAGAAAACTGCATTTTCTTTATATTTAGAGAATTATCTTTCAGGTGCATTGGAAAATAAAAAATGAACTGCATGTCTAATTATTGTACTTTCTCTTCTCTGCGCCATTACGATCCACATTTTAAGGTTTTACTCGCGATTCAAAGAGTTAAAACACAACGATAATTAGATCGTTCACAAGTAATACTTTAAGAAGTCATTTTTGTGGGTTATTTTACTCATATCAGAAATTTAGTTAAAAAAGAAAAGTTAATTAACAAATTAATTTACACTACATAGTGAAATCTTGATTTTCACATATAAAGAGCATAATCTTTAAGAGCTAGTAGGGGACTAAAGATGAATTCCAAACGAAATAGAACTTTAACCTTACATTCAGTGTGCCAAAAGGCAACCTTTTAGGCCTATCCAAAGAAAAAATTCCAAAAAAAATTTTTTTTTGTCATTTTCACTCCACCCTATTGTACACTCTATCTATAAAAGTTATAGTTTCATAGCTGCAGCCACTTAGTCAGGAGAGGTGTTACTATACTTAGTTACTATATTTAGAAAAGCTATATTTAATTTTGTGGAAAATAATGATGCTATTTTGTAGAGAAAGGTCTAGGGAATACAATGATATCCCGTAGATTTCAAAATACATAAAAATTATAAAATAAAATTATATTATAAAATAAAATTATAAAATAAAAAGTTGAAAAACTGGAGATTAATAAGACTCCGTTATAATTTGGTGGAAATTATGTCGCCTACCTAAAGTGTTAAAACTGCTGTTTATATAAAACGGTAATTAAAAAAACAAAACAAAAATAAAACATTCCATTTATCATTTTTGCTCTTAAAATATACTACCTAAATAAAATTAATGTTTCAGAATAATTCCTCTTTATTACCTTGCAAATTTAATATTTATTAGTTAATCGAGTAATATATATACAGGGTGATTCCAAATTTTTTTTACAATAAAAGAGGGGTGATAGTACACATCAAGACAAACAATATTAAATAGGAGACCAAGGGTCCAAAACGTTTTCCTAAGGAAATAGCCGCCATTAAAGTTTAGGGACGAAAATTTCAAATAAACATAAAAAACGGAAAAATCGGTCGATTGATTTGCGGTTTTCTCTAAAATTATTCTTTATGTCGGCATTTTCTTGAAATTAAATTATAAAGATAAATTTCAAAAAATGCCGATAGAGGGCACTTTAGACTTTGGAGTAACAAACAACTATTTTTTGCCGGTATTTTTTGCATCTCATTAAATGTTTTCGTAAGCTTAGACTCACACTTAAATTTTGAGCTCAAAATCTGTAGTTGGGAGTGGTTAAGTAACACACACTGAGCTGTGTTCAGAGGGTTCAAATTTCAATTGATTATAAAAAACGGAAAAATTGGTCGATTGATTTGCGGTTTTCACTAAAACTATTCTTTATTTAAGTATTTTCGTGAAAATAAATTATAAAGAATAAATTTCAAAAAATGCCGATAGAGGGCGCTTTAGACTTTGGAGTAACGAAACACTCTTTTATGGCGTTATTTTTTGCATCTTATTAAATGCTTTCGTAAGCTTAGACTTGAACTTAAATTTTGAGCTCAAAATCTGAATAGCTGGGAGTCGTTAAGTAGACAAACTTAGCTGTGTTCAGAGGGTTCAAATTTCAAATAATTGTAAAAAACTGAAAAATTGGTCGATTCGTTTGCGGTTTTTGCTAAAACTAATTTTTAAATCAGCAGTTTTCTTGACCAATCAGTGCTTTCTTGAAAATAATTTTTAAAGATAAATTTCAAAAAATGCCGATAGAGGGCGCCTTAGACTTTGGAGTAGCGTACAACTATTTTTAACTGTTATTTTTTTAATCTCATTAAATGCTTTCAAATGCATAGACTTAAATTTTGGGCTGAAATTCTGAATCGTTGGGAGTGTTTAAGTAGCGAAAAATTGAATTGTGTTCGAGGAGGAAAGAGGGTTAAATTTCAACTCCTGAACACACTTCAGTTTGCGCTTCTTAACTCCTCATAACGATTCAGGATTCGAGCTCAAAATTTAAGTTTAAATCTAAGCTTCCGCGAACATTTAAAATGCTTTTGCAAGCATTTAATTAGAACCAAAAAATAATGATTAAAATGAATTGTTGGTTACTCTGAAGTTTAAGGCGCCCTCTGACGGAATTTTTTCAGATTTATCTTTAAAAATTATTTTCAAGAAGATACTGACTTAAAGAATAGTTTTATTTTAAACCGCAAACGAATCGACCAATTTTTCCATTTTCTATAATTACTTTAAATTTGAACCTCCCCCTCCCCCTTGAACACAGTTCAGTTTGTGCTACTTAACCACTCCCTACTATTCAGATTTTGAGCTCAAAATTCAAGTTTAAGTCTAAGCTTCCGAAATCATTTAAAGAGATGCAAACAATTCGGCAAAAAATAGTTGTTCGTTACTCCAAAGTCTAAAGCGCCCTCTATCGGCATTTTTTGATATTTATCTTTATAATTTATTTTCACGAAAATACCTAAATAAAGAATAGTTTTAGTGAAAACCGCAAATCAATCGACCAATTTTTCCGTTTTTTTAATCATCTGAAATTTGAATTCTCTGAACACAGCTCAGTTTGTGTTACTTAACCACTCCCAACTACAGATCTTGAGCTCAAAATTTAAGTTTAAGTGTAAACTTACGAAAACATTTAAAGAGATGCAAAAAATACCGGCAAAAAATAGTTGTTCGTTACTCCAAAGTCTAAAGCGCCCTCTATCGGCATTTTTTGAAATTTATCTTTATAATTTAATTTCAAGAAAATGCCGATATAAAGAATAATTTTAGTGAAAACCGCAAATCAATCGACCGATTTTTCCGTTTTTTATGCTTATTTGAAATTTTGGTCCCTAAACTTTAATGGCGGCTATCTCCTTAAGAAAACGTTTTGGACCCTTGGTCTCCTATTTAATATTGTTTGTCTAGATGTGTACTATCACCCCTCTTTTATTGTAAAAAAAATTTGGAATCACCCTGTATATACAGGGTGATTCCAAATTTTTTTTACAATAAAAGAGGGGTGATTGTACACATCAAGACAAACAATATTAAATAGGAGACCAAGGGTCCAAAACGTTTTCCTAAGGAAATAGCCGCCATTAAATTTTAGGGACCAAAATTTCAAATAAACATAAAAAACGGAAAAATCGGTCGATTGATTTGCGGTTTTCACTAAAATTATTCTTTATGTCGGCATTTTCTTGAAATTAAATTATAAAGATAAATTTCAAAAAATGCCGATAGAGGGCGCTTTAGACTTTGGAGTAACGAACAACTATTTTTTGCCGGTATTTTTTGCATCTCATTAAATGTTTTTGTAAGCTTAGACTCAAACTTAAATTTTGAGCTCAAAATCTGTTGTTGGGAGTGGTTAAGTAACACAAACTGAGCTGTGTTCAGAGGGTTCAAAATTCAAATGATTATAAAAAACGGAAAAATTGGTCGATTGATTTGCGGTTTTCACTAAAACTATTCTTTATTTAGGTATTTTCGTAAAAATAAATTATAAAGATAAATTTCAAAAAATGCCGATAGGGGGCGCTTTAGACATTGGAGTAACGAAACACTCTTTTTTGGCGTTATTTTTTGCATCTTATTAAATGCTTTCGTAAGCTTAGACTTGAACTTAAATTTTGAGCTCAAAATCTAAATAGCTGGTAGTCATTAAGTAGACAAACTTAGCTGTGTTCAGAGGGTTCAAATTTCAAATAATTGTAAAAAACGGAAAAAATTGGTCGATTCGTTTGCGGTTTTTGCTAAAACTAAATTTTAAATCAGCAGTTTTCTTGATCAATCAGTGTTTTCTTGAAAATAATTTTTAAAGATAAATTTCAAAAAATGCCGATAGAGGGCGCCTTAGACTTTGGAGTAGCGTACAACTATTTTTAACTGTTATTTTTTTAAATCTCATTAAATGCTTTCAAATGCATAGACTTAAATTTTGGGCTGAAATTCTGAATCGTTGGGAGTGTTTAAGTAGTGAAAAATTGAATTGTGTTCGAGGAGGAAAGAGGGTTAATTTTCAACTTCTGAACACACTTCAGTTTGCGCTTCTTAACTCCTCATTACGATTTAGAATTTGAGCTCAAAATTTATGTTTAAATCTAAGCTTCCGAAAACATTTAAAAAGCTTTTGCAAGCATTTAATTAGAACCAAAAAATAATGGTTAAAATGAATTAATTGTTGGATACTCTGAAGTTTAAGGCGCCCTCTGACGGAATTTTTTGAGATTTATCTGTAAAAATTATTTTCAAGAATATACTGACTTAAAGAATAGTTTTATTTTAAACCGCAAACGAATCGATCAATTTTTCCATTTTCTATAATTACTTTAAATTTGAACCTCCCCCTCCCCCTTGAACAAAGTTCAGTTTGTGCTACTTAACCACTCCCTACTATTCAGATTTCGAGCTCAAAATTTAAGTTTAAGTCTAAGCTTCCGAAATCATTTAAAGAGATGCAAACAATTCGGCAAAAAATAGTTGTTCGTTACTCCAAAGTCTAAAGCGCCCTCTATCGGTATTTTTTGAAATTTATCTTTATAATTTATTTTCACGAAAATACTTAAATAAAGAATAGTTTTAGTGAAAACCGCAAATCAATCGACCAATTTTTCCGTTTTTTTTTAATCATTTGAAATTTGAACCCTCTGAACACAGCTCAGTTTGTGTTACTTAACCACTCCCAACTACAGATTTTGAGCTCAAAATTTAAGTTTGTTTGTAAACTTACGAAAACATTTAATGAGATGCAAAACATACCGGCAAAAAATAGTTGTTCGTTACTCCAAAGTCTAAAGCGCCCTCTATCGGCATTTTTTGAAATTAATCTTTATAATTAATTTTCAAGAAAATGCCGACATAAAGAATAATTTTAGTGAAAACCGCAAATGAATCGACCGACTTTTCCGTTTTTTATGTTTATTTGAAATTTTGGTCCCTAAACTTTAATGGCGGCTATCTCCTTAAGAAAACATTTTGGACCCTTGGTCTCCTATTTAATATTGCTTGTCTTGATGTGTACTATCACCCCTCTTTTATTGTAAAAAAAATTTGGAATCACCCTGTATATATATATATAAGGTACCCTGGGGTAATAACGCCAGGCGGGGTAATATCGCCAAGTGCTAATATTTTGCATAATTATGAAATAATCTGGTAAATGACACCCATGTGCTCTGCGCAGAAGGGTTTCGAGTCATATAAATCGCAAAAAATAGCTTCAAGTTAATTTGTTTCATTTTTAGGTCTTATTGTTTTTACAAGCAACTCAAATTAACGCTTGATCTAAAATTTGCGAGATACGTTTTGTGATGTGAAGACCATTTTTTTTTATCCGGAAATACTTTGTTAATTACATAAATTTGTAGTACATTTCATGGACTATTAAAATGTTGTTGAAGATTTTGGATATCTTCTCGAGATAATTTGTAATTTAAAATGTACAGTGCAATAACAATAATGGGGTAATAACGCCAATCCTTGGCATTAATACCCCGGTAGATTCCCTACAGTGGCCGAGCTACATCCTAATACTGATTCAAATAAACACAGTTAAAACTGTGCAATGTTTCTAATAATTCTATTTAAGCGCGCCTTTTTAAGCAAAAAGAAGCTCACGGTCTGATATTCTTTTGCCTCATCCTCCCCCCCCCCCACACACACACACACGCACACACCACACCTTTATTTTTCTTACACTTTCCCAAAAATTGAACATTTTCAATAGCTTAGAATGCAATTTGTCAATTTCTAAGTTTGTAGAGTTTGTATTTTTAGATTTGGGCAATCTACATGCAATTATTCCATCTTATTTCATAGTTTTGTTTGCATGGCGTTATTACCCATATAGGTGGGTAATAACGCCAAATAGCATTGGTCAAGAAATCACGCCATTACATTTTATGAATACATATCTGATAAATTATTTTTTTTTATATAGATAGTCAATGAGTTACTGTATCAAATCCTATATTTGTTTAAAAAATACCAACTAAAACTGAGCCGTGAAAATTGGTAGAACCTTAACGTGGCGTTATTACCCCAGGGTACCTTATATATATATATATAGGATGGACGAGTCCTCACTCAAAATAAAAAGTGGTTTCTGACGGACACATACATTTATTATCAGACGAACAGAACAAAAATCGAACAAACAAAAAATAAAACACAGATTATTCTTCGTTACTTTTCTCAACAATCTTTAAAAACTCTTAATACGTCGTTAATATTTTATACTTCTTTAAACGTCGCATCTTAAATCTTCGCTTTTAAATCGTCGGAATCATCACTTTAGTTTTTAATCAACGTCGTTAGCCTTTGTCGAAAAACATTCTATTTACTTTTCTTCCTCTTTTTCACACCTGGACACACAGCTTCGCTAATTCACCTTTTTTATTTAACCTCGACCCAGAGTTCCGGAGAGTGGCGGAGGGAAATACAGTCCTATTCAGGTGCAACTGAGAGTGTAGCCCACATGCGAGAGTATATCCCACATGCGGCCATCCTGACATCTGGAGCTGCCGCAGCGACATGTGATCTTATAGAATCTGAAAAGAAACAAAAACAAAAACAAAAACAGTAACTCTTTTCAGAAGGAAAAAAATATAGTTCGTTTGTACATGAGAAAGATCAGTCGTCTTTTTTCTGAAATGGTGTAACATCGTATGAAAATGTTCTTTAAAATTGTTGACTTTTAAAATGATCAGACATACACATTAAAGATAAGGAGAAAAATAATAAAGTTTCAGTTATCGTCATGCCAAGGCTTCATGTATTCAGCACACGAACTAGTACTGATCGGTCCTTCAGTTGATGAGATTTTCTCTACGTCGCGTCGTAGGTGTCGTTAGACTTCAGTTTGGTTACTTTATATGGACCTAGGAATTTAGATTTCAATTTTAACCCTGGTCCTTGTTGGGTTCTTTTGATTGCTACGATGTCTTCAAGATTATATTTCCGGGGTTTCTTACGTCTTAAATTATAATGCTTGCGATTTTCTTGTTGAATTTCCAGAATATTCTTCTTAGCTTCTTTTCGAAGTTCTTCTCTATCTTTCATGAATTGTTCTTCGACTGCACTGTTCAGGAGTTCAATAATTTGTAAATCTTCTTTCTGTTTCATTTTTGTACCAAATAGTATTTCAAACGGTGTTCTCTTAATGCTTCGTTGGTAAGTTGAATTAATAACTTGTTGAACTTTAGGAACATATTTTAACCATTTGGTCGGTTCGTCTTTGGACATATTAGAGATTACTGAAATTATGATAGAATTAAGTCGCTCTACTTGACCATTAGCACGGGGAAGGCCAGTTGTAATTGTCTCGTGTTTTATATTTTCATTTTGGCAATAATCAGCAAATTCTTTACTTGTCAATGCAGAACCTTTATCGCTAATGATTTTGGAAGGGTTGCCAAAAGTAGAACTTTGTTGTTGCAGTTTCGATATGACTTCGGCAGAAGAAGTAGTTTTACAGGGATATAGCCACACGAATTTGGTAAATGCATCTATTAAAGACAAAATATGTTTATAGTTTTTGTTAGTCGATTCGAGAGGGCCTAAATGATCAATGTGGTAGGTTTGGAGGGGAGTCTCCTCTTTGTGTAAGGGATGTAACTCACCTTCTTGTTTTCCACGTTTCCGATTATATAAAAGGCACGTTACACAATTTGCTATAACTTTACCAATCTTATTTGCCATATTAGGGATAAAAAATTCTTCATTAAGGAGTTCTTCACAACGTTTGCGTCCGAAGTGTCCTTTGTCATGAACGTGTTTAATGACGTTTAGCTGCATTTCATCCGGCACAACTACCAGATCGTAACCTTTATGATTTTTATAAAGAACGTTATTTTTGAGGAAATAATTGTCATATGGCTTTATTTTCAAAATTTCTTTGATGGCCTGTATATGTTCGTCAGTGTTCTGTGATTGTATGATTTTAGAAGTAAAACTGTCTTGAATGGTCATACAAACGGGATTTCTGCTTAAAGCGTCGACGCACGTGGCGCATACGTGTACCTTGTCTGTGTTCGATTGTATAGCTATAATCAGCTAACATTAAAGCCCATCGAGCTATCTTGGTGCAAAGATCTTTTTTATTCATCGTTAGGGCAAATGCGTTGCAATCTGTGACTATCTTGAAAGGAATACCTAAAATGTAAACACGGAATCTTTTAAGAGCCTCGATGACGGCCAAAGCTTCTAGTTCATAACTCGAATATTTACGCTCAGCATCTGTGGTTTTTTTTGCTCATAAAGTAGACAGGGTGAAATTGATTATCAATAGAAGACTTTTGAAGGAGGGCTGCTCCGTAACCATCAATAGAAGCATCGCAATGAACTTCTGTTTCATTACTAGGGTTATAAATGCTTAAAATAGGACCTGAAGCAAGAATGTGTTTCAACTGATTAAATGCATTTCGCTGTTGGTCACCGAAGTGAAATTTAGTGTCCTTTCTAAGGAGATCTATTAAGAGCTTAGCTATTAAAGAATAATCTTGAATAAATTTACGAAAATATGAGGTTAGTCCGACAAATGAATATACATCTTTTATACTTTTAGGTTCTGGAAAATTTAGAACAGCTTTAGTTTTTGAGGGAGATGGATGCAGTTGACCATTTTTAATGTGGTAACCCAGAAAATCAATTTCTCGTTGTAAAAAGTGGCATTTTTTTAGATTCAGTTCTAAACCGTATACGGATGCAGTTGTAAGAACGCGTTGTAATTTCTGGAGTCCTTCGGCTTCGTCTTCAGATGGTATTATGAAATCGTCCATGTACACGATAAGTACTTTTTCATTAATGAGATCGCGAAAAACATTATAGATATATCTCTGAAAAACTAAGGGAGCATCGCTAAGGCCATAATTCATGTATAGAAATTCAAATTGACCAGAATGTGTTACAAAAGAAGTGTATTTTCGACTATTTTCTTCTACTTCAACATGAAAAAATGCATTTTTAAGATAAAGAGTAGTAAATACTTTTACAGAGTGCAACTGATCAATAATGTCATCGATTACTGGGAGGGGAAAACGTTGTTTATGTGTTTTAGCATTTAGCTTCCTTTAGCAACACACAATCTATATAAACCATCTTTCTTTTTTACGGGGACAATGGGTGATGAAAAATTACTGGTGCTTTTTCGGATAATTCCCTTTTCAAGCCATTCAGAAATTTGTTTTTCGACAAATTCTTTCTCTATAGGAGCTAGGCGTCTGGGAGGACAAGTAACAGGAATTTCATCTTTCAGATGAATTGATAATGTAACGTCGGTAGTCTTTACTTTCCGGGGGGAATAATTTTGAATAAGTTCCGTAATTTTTGAACGTATAGTTGCATCGGTAATATGAGATAAATCAAGATTACTATCGTCTAATACTTGAGCAACATTAATCAGAAAATTATTTGACATATCTTCATTTTGCTTGATTTTTTGCATCGAAATATTATTTTGAGAAACTGTTAAAATAGTCTGCTGTATAATATCTGTACCAATAATAAAATCAAAAGATATGGAATAATCTGGTACTACATAAACATTAGTGGTGTAATTAAAATCATCTATTGTAATATCCGTAGAGAAAAAACCCAGGGGTTTGATCATAGTATTTCCTAATCCAGTTAATGTGACTGTTGAATGTTCGAGGTTCGAAACCGTTGGGAGTTTGTGATAAATACTTTCTTTTAACAGACTTTTTTTACTTCCCGTATCGATCAAAGAAAGAACATTTACTGACGAAATAATTACTTGTTTGGTCATAAAAGTATTCGACGTAATGGTGGAAATATTGGATGGTTCAGGCGTATTTCTAATTTCCTTGGTTGGTCACATTTTGCCGACTTATGGCCAAAATTCGAACAATTGAAGCAGCGAGGGCCTTTGTCTTTATGCCTACATTGGCTACTTTTATGGTTGGCTAGACCACAATTAAAGCAGAGAAGATCAGGTTTTGGGCGAAAAGTATTTCAACAACATTGTAAGCCATTGCATGCATAAACAATCCAGAAGATAAAAAATAAAAATGTTTCTACTTTGTTATCCCGTCGATCGAAATACTATCGCCAAAACTGTAGGATTAAATGCCAATAATGGATGATTGTGAATGTCACATTCAATGACATTAAACAGGATACATATGTTTAAAACGTCATCAGGTGATTTTTAACTCCACTTTTTATTTGTATTTTTTATTAATGTGTTACAAATTTATTTATTCTTTCGTTATTTAAACTAAAAATTATGTCAACATGTATAATTTAGTTATTAGTCTGGCGATTTTTAAAAATTGGCGAAATGGGTCGAATGAATAACCAAGTAGTACCGAAAATTTGCATTACTCTGTATTCGACTGATTCCTGAATGACGTTTTCATGTTTATTATACACACAGAAAAAGGAATTGATTAAGATTACAAAACATGTTTTGTTAAGTACATTTTGGTGGTTTTAAGTGAATCTTTTAGTTAAAGTAAAAAATTGGTTTTGTTGCTTAGACAAAAAATATTGTTAACGCTCTTACAAAATTTTAACAAAATTTCATCAATTTTATTTGAGTCTTACAAAAGTCTTGTATTTTCAATTTGTAATTCCAACAAAATTTTGTTGTATTTTCAAAATTTAAATTGGTGTGCAGTAGCTATAAATCTCTTACGTAATTTTGTTTAATTGACTTATATAGCTATAAAGGATTAACATAATTTTTGGATAATGAAAGCTTTTGAAATTGAGACGAATTAATGACGTTATTATTCATTTCGGATGAAAATTGTGGGCGGAAAATTGCAAGAAAAAAAAAATCAATATTTTTTTGTTTATTCAAACAAAATTTCTATTGACCCAATTCAAACGAAAAGATTTGTTGGATCAAACAAATTGTTGTTGGTTCAACAAAACTTTTTTTTGGGTGTAGCAAATAAATGTAAGCTTGTGTAAGCTTAACCTATGGTTATTATTACTACAGAATATTATGACTCCGGTACTTTTGTTTGTGTTAAATTAAGCTCTGTACTTAAAATGTTAGTACTGCTGGTTGTATAAAACATTATTTTTACTAAAAGCATATCGCTTAACTATCATGTTTGTCCCTAAAACATACTACCCAAATAGCATCAGTGTTTAAGAATATTTTCACTATATTACAATGTAAATTAGCATTTATTAGATGATTGGAAAAAAATTA
The DNA here is from genome assembly GCA_964019185.1 of Maratus speculifer. Classification (NCBI taxonomy): domain Eukaryota; kingdom Metazoa; phylum Arthropoda; class Arachnida; order Araneae; family Salticidae; genus Maratus; species Maratus speculifer. Next base: position 54,190,028 of record OZ025296.1, read on the forward strand.
ACAAATTGAAAAATGTTTGAACAATGTTGGGAGCCAACAATTGCATGCATAAACAATCCGGGAGATAAGAAAAATGTTTTTTCTCAATATTGGACAGATTCTTGCATATTTTTTCTTATTTATTAAAATAAGAAATGTAATCTTGTGTAATGGATACCCTTCGGTTATCACTACTGCAGAATATTTTGTCCCCGGTACTTCTGATTGCTTTAAATTAAGCTCTGTATTTAAAGTGTTAAAATTGTTGGTTACATGAAGCATTACTTTATTAAAAGAATGTCACCAAACTATCATACTTGTCCCTAAAATATTCTATCCAAATAAGATAAGTGTTTCAGAATATGTTCACTTTATTACAATGTTAATTAATATTTATCAGTTAATTGGAATAAATTACCAAATTTTAAAAAAAATGTTTCAACAATGTCGGTTATGTATCATTGGGTTAAGTGTTAGAACTGCTGGTTATATGAAACATTATTTTTATTAAAATAATATTTCCAAATTATCATGTTTGTCCCTAAAATATGCTACCCAAAAAAGATTAGTGATTCAGAATATTTTCACTTTATTACAATGTTAATTAATATTTATCAGTTGATTGGAAAAAAATTAACAAATTAAAAAATGTTTGAACAATGACGGAAGCCATTGCATGCATAAACAATCCGGAAGATAAGAAAAATTGCTTTTCTCAATATTCGATAGTTTCCTGCATATTTTTTCTTATTTATTAAAAAAGAAATGTAGCCCTGTGTAACGGATATTTTACAATTATCACAACTGCAGAATATTATGGCTCCGGTACTTCTGTTTGTTTTAAATTAAGTTCTGTACTTAAAGTTTTAAAACTACTGATTATATGAAACTTTATTTTTATTAAAAGAATATCTCCAAACTATCATATTTGTTCCTAAACTGTACTGCCCAAATAATATTAGTGTTTCAGAATATTTTCACTTTATTACAATGTTAATTAATATTTATCAGTTAATTGGAAAAAAATAACAAATTTAAAAAATGTTTCAACAATGTCGGTTATATACAATTGTGTTAAGTGTTAGAATTGCTGGTTATATGAAACATTATTTTTATTAAAATAATATTTCCAAATTATCATGTTTGTTCCTAAAATATACTACTCAAATAAGATTAGTGATTCAGAATATTTTCACTTTTTTCAATGTAAATTAATATGTATCAGTTAATCTGAAAAATGTTAGCAAATTGAAAAATGTTTCAACAATGTCGGAAGCCATTGCATGCATAAGCAATGCGGAAGATAAGAAAATTTGCATTATTCAGTAATCAGCAGATTTCTGCATACATTTTTTCTTGTTTATTAAAAAAATGTAATCTTGTGTAAGAGATACCTTACGGTTTTTACTAATGCAGAATATTATGACTCCGGTGTGTGTGTTTGTTTTAAATAAGCTCTGTACTTGTGTAATTGTTAAAACTTTTGGTTACATGAAACATCATTGTTACTAAAAGAATATTGTAATTTCTGGCGTATAATCCGGGGATCAAACAATTATTTTTTGACCCAGAAATTTTATTTGATAATTGTAATCAAATATTAAACGCGATCTGCAAAGTTAGATTTTATTTTTAAATTTTTCTGGGTCGAAAAATGATAGTTTGATCCGCGGATTATACGCCGGAAATTACGGTACCTCCAAACTATCATGTTTCTTCCTAAAATAAGATTAGTGTTTCAGAATATTTTCACTTTATTACCATGTAAATTAATATTTATCAGTTAATCAGAAGAATAAATTAACAAATTGAAAAATGTTTCAACAATGTCGGAAGCCATTGCATGCATAAACAACCCGGAAGATAAGAAAAATTGCATTACACAGTTTTCGACAGATTCTTGCATAATTTTTTCTTGTTTATTAAAAAAAAAAAAATGTGTAACATCGTGGCTCTTCATTTACCATAGGATCAATTAGTGTTGTACTGGTACTTTCATGCATTTCATTAATTACATTTCTGCGGAAGCCATAAAATGTGTCCGTTAAAGTGGTTTATATGTTTTTATTCTCTCCTTATGAAGTCTAATTGGATCGGATTAGTCTTAATGAAGAAAGGGTGTTTTTCTGCCCATCATACCATTGCAGAAAAGTATAAGTACCCTTCAGAGCTTCATCTTGTTAAAGGAATGTTAATTCTGACCTTAGATTCCTTAATTTCTTTCTTTTTTTTCTTTTCTTTTTTTTCTCAACGAGAACGTGAGATGAGGTGACGAAAAAAAATATTTATGCTTACCCCTAGTGTAATCAAATCATCTGCATCACACAAAGGAATTTCAGGTGGTATTCACGCTATAATGAAATGCATTCTTTGCATGTTGTATGTTCTGTTTACATCCAGGGGATTCTAATCTTTAATCTAGATAATTGAGAGGTAAGGTTTTAAGACAAAAATCGATTCAGGTGTAAATTCTGGCAATAAAAGGCGGAAACAGTTATGATTAAGATCATAAATTGGCACTCTGATTTATAAATAAAGAAGGACCGAAACAGAATTTCGGTAATTCTCTTGTTTTGGGCCTAAATAAAAAACCATTGTAAATCGCCGTAATGCGTCGTTAACCCTTTGAGCTCTGATGGTTGAATTTTCTACCACATAATTTTAATTCTGAAATGTCCCAGTGGCACCGGAATATTCGACCAAATTTATTTGAAAAATGTTAAATGCATTTTTCGTGTATATGGTTAACCGAATTTTTTATTTGTAAACTACTGGTACCAATGTTATATTTCGAATTTTGTAGAAATTTACCCTCCAGAGCTCAAAGGGTTAAATAAGGAAAAAAATTCAGTTACATTTTTTTGGTCCAAAAAAGTCGGGAGAGTAGCAGCTATGGCTTGAAGTTGGTCTTAGTCCATAGTATTAACATTAAGAAATTACGAGTTTTTGATTAAAGTTATTTGTTTTATTTATTTTTTCCTTTGGTTATTTTGGATTAATATAGATTTCTCAATTTAATTTTTGGTGTCAGCTTTTTTTATAGTATGTAAAAAAGAATATTAGACGTTAGCAGGCGGTATTTTTAACTTGCGAAAATTATTCCATTCATTTAATCAGGCTTATCATGTAATGGCTTTGTAATTTAACCCCTTGCGGACGAGAAACCGGTATACCTGCTGCACGCATTTCTTGAATATTCTCACCAATAAATTTTTATTGTGAATTTTGCATTCGACCATTTTTCTCATTCAATTACGCAAAAATTTCTGTTTTGAAAAACCGGGGAAAAAGGTAAAAAATTCTGTAAAAGAAGCTTGTGTCGAAAGGATTAAAGATAATCTATTTGACGATTATCTCAATTAAGTGATATTTTTTTCACCGTCCAAATTCACTTTTATTTATTTCTGTTACATACAGCATACGTATATTATTGAAAAAAAGGAGTGGAACAACAGTAAACAACAAAAACATTACATGGCTCAGGACTTCGACTGATAATTCATTAAATCAGTCAAAATTACTGGTATTTAGATTCCAAATATTTTAGAATTTTATCGACTCTTTCTATGTTTTACAATGATAAAGTAATCTAATTAAATATTTGAATAGACTAATTTTCCTTTAACCCCTTCGCGACGGGAGCCTTTTACGAAATTTTTAATGTTTTATCACCAGTCTTAAAAATCAGAAATTTGCTTCTTCTTAAATCGAGAAAATGCTCCGATTGAATAAGGCAAATTTTACAGTATAATTTTACCGGTAGGAATAAACGAGGATTCTTAAGCCTTTTTGCGGCACGTATGCGTGTCGCTCGTCCCCAAGGGGTTAAGTAACATATAATGACATTTCTAGACGTTCTGGAAACCCACTGTAATTTGCTCAGTGATACAGTATTCATACTATTAACATACTATTGATAGCATGAACTATCAACTGTATTTTGATTATCGGGTATCGAGCTGAATTTTGTTTGGATTCAGAAGGAAGTCATTTCTAGCATTTTTTGTAACTGCCATCTCATAACAAGTTGGAAATTACACGTCAAGCGTAGCAAATGAGGTGTGCTCGTACTATAACCAAGTTTTAAAAATATTCAGATCTTGATGTAATAGTATATGGGCCATTTTCACTATTCGCTTACATTTCATGGTAACGGACTTGACATTTCAAATGAAACTATTAGAAATGAACTAGATGTGTAATTTCTAACTTATAGAATAATTTGCATACCTTCTGAAACTATTTAGTAAACGTACTTAGCAGCTTACATTTCATCGCTTACACACATTGTAACAGACATGACAAGTAACGGACTTGACATTTCAAATAAAACTATTAGAAATGACTGTCTTGTGTAATTTCTAACTTAGATAACACATACCTTCTGAAACTATTTAGTAAATAATATTTAATTACAAAAATGCAAAAATCATTAGTTTAATATTAAAATTTACAGTAACAGACTTGACAGTGAAAAAAAAAATCAACTTTAATGAACACTGATTCTTGCCATTATTACATTGCTTCACAATTGAAGAGTAAAAAATGGCAAGTAGTAGTTCCGGGAATAGTTTAACTATATCGCTGAATATTTGCTGCTAACTTTAGGGAGAATTAGAAACCTATTTTGACTAAAATAATCACAAGGTAACGGACTTTGGTACAAAGTGAGGAACAAAATATTTCTGTAAATTTCTTAAAGAAAATATCTTTTGTAATATTTTTTTTTTTTTCATTATTATAGAAAACTTAACAGTTCACATTCAAAATAATTAAACCTTTTTAATTAAAAAGGTTAAGTTAGATTTAAAAAATAACAGTTAATTATATAAAACTTGGAATGAGACAGACATTTTTGCTTAGAATCACAATTTTAAAGATTTATATCTGAAAAATTTTTATTCATTTTTTCAATTTTTAATGTTAGAAATGTTCAATATAATCTTCTTTAGCTAATGCATTGCTCAAATCAAACTTTAAATATTAATTTATGTTTGAATTTTCTTATTTTTTACTCTTGGACAGCATATGTAAGCGAAATTTGAAAATGGCCCATACAGTACTTTGGATATAGTATAGTAACCGAAATCTTATGCGCATCACTGTGAATATTGCCTTCTTTCTGTTATACAGAAAGTAACTTGTAGTAAACTTCAGAAACATATCAATTTCGCAAAATGTTAGCTATTTTAAAATAATTAAAACGCCCCAAAACAATGTTTCCCCCTATACCATGCAATGGATTACTTTTGTGTGGCCCTGTAAACTAATAACAAATATTCTGTGTACCACACATTATACAGAATGGATATTTTAGTATACATTTCATAGATGCAGGCCAATTTTATTATGTTGGAAATAGTGTAACATCATGAAAGGCACTTCAAAAGTATTTTTTCCCTTTGGCCGTAATGTAACGAATTAATTTTCATTGTCTCTGCAATTAAACTATACATCCGATTTTCCTAAAATTTGAAATGACATGATTATGCAATTATGTATTTTCAATTTCAAAAGATTCGGTTGAGTAGTTTTTGCTCTGTTATATGCGGACAAATGGACAGACAGACAGACTGAACGACGGCAATAGGTGCTACGTATTTGCATCATTACGAATGCACCTAAAAAGCAAAGTAATTCACTAAATACAGGTATGATTCGCAATGAGACATCCTATAGATTGCGTATGCGGATAAATACCCTACTTTCTTACAGAAAATATTTTCTTTTAATGTGTATTATCTCGTTAAACTTTTAAATTTTCTGCATATTTATGTTGCTTGTATATTTACATTATTAGGGTGCATTAATCTTTAATCATTAACATGTAAAAATAAATTTTACTGGTGTGTATAGCAATTATTATTAGTTAATCCAATACTTTGTTTCAGATACACGCATAAGAATAAATATCAAAGCTAAGATTGTGTTACAGCCTTCATTTCTCCTTCACTAAATTTCATCAGCTACTTATCCTTGTTCTTTACTTGCCTCCATTCTATGCATAATTAATTTACCCCTCTAGATACATTTATGCTTCTGTCAGTATGTGGTCGCTTTTTTCTGTGTCTATTTACACTTTATGTTTCGATGCAGTAACAATATGATCATAAATTGTTTTAGAGATTAAAATACTTTCTTAAGTTATTTAATATACAGGGCATATTTTGAAAATAAAAGAGGATTGATACTTAAATATTTATTCTATAACCGAAACAATAAATGATGAGAGTTCTAACTCACAAAATACTGTTAATCTTGCAAAATTGGCGGATAGCAATGTCAGCGTTCGTAGGGTTCCTGAAGTTTATCAGATCAGAAAATTCTTCGGTACCAATATCTTCTTATACATACACATATCCAGAAAATATTAGTACCACACATTATTGAAATAAACAAGTTAGAAATTGCACGTGAAGTGTAGCAAATGAGGTGCATTCGTACGATAACGAAGTTTTTAAAATATTCAGATCTTGTTGTTATAGTAGACAGTTCTTCGGATACAGTACAGTGGTCGAGATTCTTTTTGTGTTACTCTAAATTTGCAAAAAGTAACTTTTATTATACCTGGGGAACGTATAGCATATTCATAAAATGTGAAATAGTTAATATAATTAAAACATGCCCAAACAATGTTTCCCTGTATAACATCATGTAATAGAATACTTTTGTGTGGATCTGTAAATTAATAACAAATATTCTTTGCACCAAAAATTGTATAGAATGTATATTTTAGTATATATTTCATAAATACATGTCAATTTTATTATGTTCGAAGGAATGTAATACCATTAAAATGCATTTGAAATTTTTTTCCTGTTGACCGTAATGTAACGGAATAATTTTGATTGTCCCTGTAATTCATCTATGTACCCGATATTCATAAAGTTTAAAATGACTAAACAAAAATATGTAATAATTATACATCTTAAATTTCAAACGATTCGAATGGATAGTTTTTGCGTTGTTATATGCAGACAGACGGACGGACTGAACGACAACTATAGGTGCTACGTATTAGCATAATTACGATCGCACCTAAAAAGGAGTGGAACAACAATAAACAAAAGAAATAATATTTCGCACAGGACTTCAACTGGTAATAAGTCACGATTACTGGTGTTTAGACTCCAAATACTCTCGAATTTCAGCGAATTTTTCTATGTTTAAGATTGATAAAGTTATGTAATTAAAATGTTGAACAGACTAATTTTCCTTTCAATAATATGTGGTGAGTATTCTAGAAGTTCTGGAAATGCCTTGTAATTCACTTGGTGTTACAGTATAAACTAACAACTGTATTCTGAATTATCTGGTGTCTAGTCCAATTTTGTATGGATTCAGAAGGAAGTAATTTCTAGCACTTTTTGTAACTCCACCCCATTTCATTAAAAGCAAAGTAAATCCATAGATATAGGTTTGGTTCGCAATGGTACATAATGCAGATTACGTATGGGAATAGATATCCCACTTTCTGACAGAAAATATGTTTTCTTGACGTGTATTATCTCTCCTAATTACACGACTTTAAATTTTTTACATCTTCTGCATATTTATGTTCTCTGCATATTTATATTATTAGAGAGCACTAATTTTTATAACCATTAACTTGTAAAAAATAAGTTTTACTAGTGCGTAGTAATTATTATTAGTTTATCCAATCTTTCATTTCCAATACTTCTTATAAGAATAGATATTAAAGTTAAGATTGTGTTACAAGCTTCATTTTTCCTTCACTAAATTTCATCAGCTACTTATCCTTCTTCTTTACTTGCTTCCTTTCTATGCATAATTAATTTACCCCTCTGTATACATTTATGCTTCTGACAGTATGTGGTCGCTTTTTTTCTGTGGCTATTTACACTTTATGTTTAGATGCAGCAATAATATGATTAATTATAAATTGTTTCAAAGATCAAAATTCTTTCTTAAGTAATTTAATATACAGGGCATACCTTACTGAAAAATGAAGAATGATAGAAAGCACTTTATTTAATTCTATTACCGAAACATTAAATGAAAAGGGTTTAAATGCGCAAAATGCGCAAAATGCTGTTAATCTTGCAAAAGTTGCGGATAGCAATCTCGGCATTCGTACGGTTCCTGGAACATATATATATATATATATATATATATATATATATAAATATTTTACTTGGAAAATAATAGTATACGTACTAACCCTGAAAAACCCCTGTAAATTCATAGTTTCTTATTTAGATTTCCAACGTCGTCATTTGAATCCACAAGAATTTTAGGCATTCCGCAATAAACATACTTTTTAAAAATAGACATGTGCACGTAGCTACACGTTATCTATACGTATATATTCGGTCTCTGATAGCCAAAGGTTGAAAGTAAATTGTAGTTCATTATAACTTACTTGTTTGCCTCAGAATGTTCTTTCGTCATTATTTATTGATGTACACATTGCCATTTCCTCTTGATGAGGAATTTTTTTTATATAATTTTTTTTTGATTTGCAGGATAAAAAATTTCGTAACTTTTCTTAGATTATTTCCAGTGTACTAGCTTATAGTCGGGTAGATCTGATATTTTGCAGTTTTCAAATGAGAAGTTATATTCTTATCAAACTTAGAGATGGACATAATGAATGATTTTGATATTTGAATTGATCTTTCAGACATGAGTAAAAGCATAGTTGTCAACTTTCATATTATTTTAATAGACAAGCACCAGAAAATTTTTTAATTTAAAAATAAAGAAAAAGCAACATATATGGTTAATCAGATTAAACACAGGCACTCTCCTAGTAGTAAGTCACAAATTAGCTGATGGTTCCTGCTCTGTAATCATAATTTATATATTTTATGTCATTTATTAATATAAGGTTACTGAAAATGTCTTTTTTTAGTTTTGGGCTTTCTTTAAGTTTTTCGACTTGTTCGAACATGTGAGCCTTTCCTTTCTCAATATTTAACCCTTTAACCACTCTCATTCGATATTCACGGGTTTAAAATACGGGTTTAAACACAATTCGACATTCACGGATTGCAATCTTTATGGCTTTTATTCGGAATCGTTTGATTCCCACCAGTTTGATGAAATAGTGCAATTGGTTTTATTCTGGTATCATTTTACTTGTCATTAAAGAAGAAGAATATTTTTTTTTCAAAAAAGTGGTGGCAGTAGTGAATTTTAATTTTTAAATCGTAAATTAATGGGACTGTAATAACTTAGCCCTCAATAGATTACAATGCTAAGTGGTAAATAGCGTGTGTGCCGCTCGGCGAACAATCCGGGCAAGAATATTTAATGGAGAATCTATTTATTATTTGTAGAACAAAAAAGATCCTCTGGAAAAATATTTACAGCATTAAAATTATTAAAAAGCACGTAGGCTCTTATACAAACCAGCTTCAACTAATGTTCAGTTTGAGTTCCGTAAATACAAAGTTCGTGAGTGACGTAAAGTCTCTCTAAATTACACACAACGTAGACGTAAAATAATTCACAGATAACTGCGTTATCAAACCACTGAAGACGAGAATTATCGGTGCCTCTCCTGGCGAGAGTACACTCCGCGATGCTGCACGGGCTCTGCGATCAGAATGCCTTCTCAGATCCGCTGGCGGGATCTTTCTTCTTTCAGCTCTCAAATCCGAGCTGCTTCACTTATCAGAGAGAACATTCCGAGCTTACCGCTCTGCTCTTTCTGTACTCTACGAGAATCTCCGCAAGCCTCTGGCTTCTCCTTTTCTTCCGATCCAGGTCCTCCTCTAGACCTCCCCTTAGAGGTCACAAACCAATCATGAACCGTAATGATCTTTTTCTCATTAAATGATTAGTAAAATCGTGCGATTATTGGCACCTGAGTTTTCACTCCCACGGCGCCAGGCTGTCTGGCCTTCTGGTCATCTCGTACTTTCGCTTCGTGTCGGAGTGTCATCAAAGGCACGACCCTGGCTGTCGTCCCATTCACCCCATTGTCATCCAACTGTCGGTTCCGTTGATTGATAATGGTGTAGCGATCCTTTAATATCGCCGTCAGTCTCACCTTGAGAATAAGGATCACTTTGTGTTTGCAGTTTCATGGTGAAACCTCTTTCAGAAATAAATGCCTATTTTCTGCTACTTTGCTTTAAAAACCTGTGATAATTCTGAATTATCACAGGACCATTAAGGGATTAAATCCCATGATACAGTCCAGAAATACAGTCTAGAAATTATGTAGGTCAGAAAATCTGACTTCACACCAGAAAAATTCAAATTCGTTTTATTTATATACGGAATTTTCTGGGTTTTTTTTTTTAAATTAAAGTAGATATTGCTGTTTTAATTTTCTGGTGGGAATTAAGATATACGAATTAAAATATTTCAAAAGAACTCGGGCGTTCTCGAGCGATTTGCGATCCAGAGAGTTTAACTGCAGTCTTCCGAATCACGAAGCCATGTCCTCCTTATTTCAGACTGGCTGCTTGCGCTGCCGTCTGCCTAACACGGTAGCACGCGCGCGGGGTACGTCAAATCCTGAACTGTATTTATCCTTTCTTATTTCAGACCATTCTTTCTTTAAATTTCTCAAACTCAATGTTGTGATTCATTCTATTGAAGGTTGAAGAGTTTTTAACAAAATGGCAACATTAGGTTTTTTTAATTGTATTCAATTGGTGTGAGAAACCCATTGGACTTCTCTAGTCAATTTTTTTACGCATGTTGATTTGAGAGTTCGGTTTTCTTTGAAAGTTAAGACGGCAAAATAACTAAATTACGACGAAGAACAAGTGGAGATAAACTAAGTGTCAAATATGTGATAAATACATATGAATGGATCATATCAATCTAATTTGTTATGAATGCGCCATAAAAAATGTAGATATATTTTTTATTGTAATAAAAAAGTGTTTACTATTCAATTTTTATGAGTTGAGTTTCTTTAACATTATTTTGTTGATTTCTGTGTTACAGAAAATATGTAACTTGCATTTCATGACATTTGAAAGTAAAACACTCGTCATGTATCAGTGTTTGCACGCTTCAAGGATTTGCAATGACCTCTTACCAGAATTTTAGTAAAGTAATATTTGTCTTATTTAATGGAAAAAAATTATCTTCAGATATAGCGACCATTACTTCACAAAATATCTTATACTAAAACATCTAAAATCACCTGAATCGCTTGAGGCCCTGGATATAACATAACCAGCGCGCATGCTCATGTGCATTTTTTTAGTGTGCTTTCTAGCGGATTAAATAGACTTTTTTTCACGATTTTCTATTCACTCCGCCTGTAATTCCCTGGGTGTTTGCACTATGGTATGTTTGCTTAGATGTTTTGACGACATTTTTCTTCATTATACATTTATTACTCTTTCACTAGCTTTAAACCCTTTGTAAGAAAAAAGTATCGGATTTGTGAATTTTTTCAAATTCCGGTTTTTAACAGATTTACATGCTTTAGGGATCAAAGATTCAAAAAAAAAAAAAAAAGCATGTTTTTACAAAATGTCTGTCTGTGAGTCTGTCTATATGTATGTAGCATAAATTTTGTGGGTGCTCTACCTCAAACATTAACGCAGAGAACTTAATAAAAATTTATATCCAGGTAGCCCCTGTTATAAACTGCTGTTGATTGTTTTTTGGTGCAAATCACTCAACAGGTGGCGTTGCTATGCTGGTTTTTTCACGATTTCCGCAACAGTTCTATCTCAAAAACTAATGTGCGGATTTTTACCAAACTTCTGATTCAGTTAGTCCTTGACATTAATAGATGCTACTTACATTTTGTTGAAAATCGATCATTAGATGGCGCTGTTATGCTGTCTTTTTCACGATTTCTGCAATAGCTAACGGATTTTCATCAAAAATGATATTCAGTTAATCCTTGATATGAAGTGAATTTCTATACTTTTTGTTTTAAATTTTGTGATAGGTGGCGTTGCTATGCTAAATTTTTCCTGATTCCTACACCAGCTCCATCTCAAGGACTATTGTAGAAATTTTTATCAAACTTCAGATTCAGATTTACCTTGATAAATATTATTGCTGATTATGTTTTGGTGTAAATCGCAAAACAGGTGCCGCTTTTATCTCGCATTTTACCCCATATTCGCAATAGTCCTGTTTCTAGAACTAATGCAAAGAATTTCATATCATTAGAACTTTTCGATGGGCATAGATTGCCATTTAATTTTGGTACTGTGATAGCGAATTTTGAGGTATTAACTTGTATGAGATAGAAGAAACTTTTGGGATTGCAACATCTGACTAGTTAAGTAGTAGCATTGCACTACAGTTGTACATTCTTTACTTATACTTACAAGGTGCTCTATCATTACTCATTTACAGGGTGTAGATATTTGTCCAACTAGGCAGCCCCTCGAGCCTCTCAACAGTTCACTGTTTTTCGGAAATTCCCTTCAGACTCATCAGTATCCTCGATCATATTAAAAGTAAAAATGCTCCCCTTTCTAAACTTCTTACCTTTACTGAAATCAGCGCAAAACCCAATAACACCTTTTCAATTAGCGTGTCATATGTTCGCCTTTCCTAAAAATTTCACATTTTGCTACCAGTATTTTAAATAAAAAGCCTTCGTGGAATATAACTTTAACAGAGTTCGCCCACATCAGGAAATTAGGGAAATTTTAGGTGATACGAATTGAATTCCAACTGAGCGAAAAATTGCCCAGGCCGGGAATCGAATTCTTTACCTGCGGTTTATTCTGTCTAGCTGTCTAAATGACAGACCAGATGTTACGACCAACAAGGTTATCTGAGCGAGAAATTCCCGACGGCTGTCGCCCAATTAGCTTAAACGATAAAGTAATGGCCCTGTAAGCCAAATATCTGGGTTCGATTCCCGGCCTGAGCAATTTTTCTCCCAGTTGGAAATTTTCAATTCGTATCATAAATTTGCCAATCAGTTTGATTTAGTTAAAATAATTGAATTTTAGGAGGTTTAGTGTGAGAAATCTCATCAAGTGGTGGTCACTATATCTAAATATAGATTTTTTTCTGTAAATAAGTCAAATATTACTTTACGAAAATTCTGTTAAAAGATCCTTTTACGGAGAGAAAAGATCCCGGCTAGAGAGGTACAAACCATGTTTAACATGTTGAACAACATTTTACAATAAATCGTTTTAAAATTGTGATAGGTTATTGTGAAAATTTTAGAAATGCTGCGATTCCCGTTAATGGTTACTAAAAGGCATCTTCTTTTATGATTTGAGCTTCTCTAATATGGCCTTTTATTGTTTTAGTTTGCAAAATTTCTGGTTTAAATTTATTATAAATTATTAAAAATAGTAAAAAGGATGACTGTTTTTACGCATGTCCAAAGAAATCATTCGAATATCAAAATCATTTACCTTTCGTTAAACTAACTATAATTAATCGAGGGTTGGAAAAGTTATCCTGGTAAATGGAAATTTAAATCTGGGAATAAATTGGATTTTATTTATTTATTTATTTATTTATCAAGGAAGGGATAACACAGGTAAACTGTAAATTTATCTGGATTTTTGGGAATAAACCGAACATATTGGAAATAAATCTGGATTTTCACAACTCTACATAAAACTAACAAAAGTGTGGCTAGAATGAAATTTCTACAATATTTTAAATTAAATCTATAATCAAACAAAAAGTTATTTATTTTTTTATTATTTTAGATTTTATTTAGAATTATTAAAAAAACACTTTTCTAGTATACAAAATGTTGTTGATGTCTAATTATTTAATCCAATATAGTGTGCAACATCTTATAGTTGCTCATGAAAACGGTGTAAATGCATATCTTTTTTTATAATACTTCGCTTTTAACATCCTTTTGCATTCATCAATAAACATTCTTTTTCGAATATTAAAGGTGTTCTTAAATGAAAAACGGCAACTTTGTGACATAAGTTTTAAATTTTTTTTTTTTTTTTTTTTTTTTTTTTTTGGAAATGCATGAAACCAGCAGGTGTTATTATTCAGAAATTCTTTAATTGCACTGAGTTTTCTGGGTTTTTATTTTTAATGCAATAGATCTTGCATAACAGACCTTCAAAAATTGACGTTTTTGACCACATTTCTCGACGAGAGCAGAAAAACCGGTCAAAAAGCAAGAGAAAAGCGGCTGATCACGTGATCGAAATAGCTTATAACTCGGTAGATAATTTAATATTCATAAAATGAAAAACTAAGTTCGATTTGAAATCGCTTCCATAGACAAACCTTCCAAATTTATATCTTTCTGTTAAAAAATGAATTTGTAAATGTGCCGAAACGTTCCATTACTGGAATACTTAAATAGTCATTTTCCAGTAATATACACCTCATAAAGATATTGCTAAAAATGCGATTTCGGTAATGTTTATAGTGCATTAAATAGTTTGACTTAATTAAAAACTTAAGGGTGTTCTTAAATAAAAAAGGGCAACTTTGTGACATATGCTTTAATTTATTTTTGTTCGAAAATGCATGAAAATAGCAGGTGTTGTTATTCAGAAACCGTCTAATTGCACTCAATTTTCTGTTTTTTAAAAAACACAATAGATCTTTCATGACAACCCTTCAAATTTGACGTTTTTGAGCACGTTTCCCGACGAAAGCAGAAAAACCGGTCGAAAAACGGGTGATCACATGATCGAAATAGCTTATAACTCGGTAGGTAATTTAATATTTATAAAATGGAAAACTAAGTTCGATTTGACATAGCTTCATAGTCAAGCCTTCCAGATTTATATCTTTGTGTTAAAAAATGAATTTTTAAATGTGTCAAACGTTTTGCGCTAATGGAGCGGAGCAGTTGAGAACAACCTTAAATATAATTGATCACCGACACAATATATACTCGCTCCCTGATATCCACCGGCTGAAAGTGAGATGGGGTCCTTTTTTCTCTATTTATTTGCCTTATTGTGTTTCTTCGTCGTCATGTATCGAAGGAGAGCCTGAGAAATCGATACTATCAACCTGCTCGAGTTTATCCAAACCCTGAAATCCTCTCCCTTCCCTACTCACCATTAAGTTTTTTTTTTATATGTATAGATATATTACGCACTTTCCTCTTTCTGTCCCCCTCAGATGCAAATTTTCTCCTTTCATAGAAGTTTGTTAACAGAGATGGCTGTCTATTATGTAAAGAATTTTCTCTTTTTCGATTACGCTTGTTAATGGGCGAAATTTAGGCAGAATTACTTTTAATGCCATATTGATTATTTGTAATTAAATTACTTCATTTGTTTTTAACGAATAAATTTGTCTTATTTATACATTATTTTAGTGTATGAGATTTTAATGTTATGTATAATAAAGTAATATGTTTTAAAGTTTTAATTAAATCATTAAATCTCTGCTAGTTTAATATTAATTTACATAATTTTCAAATAAAAAAAATGTTTTCACAATTAACAATGTTAGTAATAAAAGATATATTAGGTTGCCCGAAAAGTTTCTTTCGTCGAACCATAACCAACTAGATCTATACGGTCCATCTATTTGAGATTAATGTACGAAGACTTCCGACAGAGGACTTTAATACCCTGCCCAAGTTATTCTCACCAATCGTGCAAACCCTGAACCAAAACAATTACCATGTGCACAGAACAGAATTTAGCTTATTCAATGCTAATTTGGGCAGGGTTTGCACCACGTGGTCCAATGAAATGGTTCAGGGTTTGAAACTGAATCCGACTTCACTTTTTCGGTAGTTTTTCGCGAAATGACTCAGCCGGTAGTATATAGTTGATCATGGCCGAACTTTTGACTTTTACACCAGGCCGGTCCAAAGTTCCAATTATGAAATAATTAGTACGCTCTTATGAGAAAAATACATTTCAAAAATTGTTATTGAAACTCTAAATGACTCTAAATAACTCTGCCATTTTTTAACACTATTTTTTAAATTTTTGCATGATCGCCATTGGAATTGCAATATTCCGTGGATCTTTAATTTAATCAAATTATTTCCCTTCCGACATTAATATCAAAGATCATGCTTGATGTCTCACGATCCTTTTTGTTCCTGTTCCAGTGTAAATTTTACTACATACAAATTGTTGCAAGAAATACCACTCGGTTTAATCCTCGACAAATACATATGATAATGTTATATCATTACCAAACATTTTATGTAAAAGCCCTTGACGGGCATGCAACAATGACTCTATAACATTCCATTCTCATCGGCATAACCGAAAAAAAAATGTTTTAAAACAAGGAAAAGCATTTTATAAACATTTTGCTTTTAAAGTTAAAAGTATAAAATCTTGTTAAAAGTTTGTTTTGCTAATCTTGTTTAATATAGATAAAATATATCCCACCGCCCCTCAAGGTGATAAACATTGCTTTTTACGCATACAAATGTAATATACCAATGTCTTTTAATGTAGGAAATGGATTTAAAAAAATCCTGAATCCTGCTTCAACCTTTCACCAGAAAATTGGATATATAAACATCCTGAATCATGGTTGAACATTTCATCCACATAATGGTATTTTTGAAAAGCACCAATAAACTGGTGAAGCCTATCACCACCATCTTGGTTGCAGCTAAATTCTAGTTACTTTTCACCATTTTCTTGGTGAAACCCCGAACTTCATTTTTAACAGTGATGACATTTGTAAACATTTTTTGTTTTTATCATTTAAATTAAACCGGAATAGTTACAAGGTCACTAATTTTAATAATGATAGTCAACAATACAGGGATGATGGTAATATATTTTTCGTGTCCTATTACGTGTACATGGGAGTGAAAAAAATAGATTTTCCTTAGGGTGTCCATATTAGGCACAGGTACCTTAGTAATCCCGTTTTTTTCACCTTGAATATAGGTTCTTCGTATGCTATCAATTTTTAAGGAGGCATTTATTCCTAAAACGTATGTCACAAAAATTATAAATTAATAGAATTACCACTAAGACTTAATTTACTATTATTTTGTTATTCTTGGATTTATATTCTAACAATATGCAGCTGAAATTTTTTAATTGAGAACGTATATCATCCTAAAAAGAAATATTCCAGTTTCAAAAAATTATTAATACTCTATGAAAACTACTCAAAAACATTTCAGAAAATCAGTTACAGTAGAAGAAATTTTATAATTTAACTGTACAGCTGAAATTTTTTAAATGAGAACATCTACCGCCTAAAAACTAATACTCCAGTTTCAGAAACTCATTACTATTCAATGAAATCTACTCAGAATAATTTTAGAAAATCACACAGAAAAAACTGCTTTGTTGAAACTACTTAATTTTGGTTAGTATAGACCCAACCAAAAACTTTGTTTGGAATAACCAAAGTTATAATGTATTATAACTTTGTATCCACTTAGTATACGATGACACAGAAATTTACCGTGATCTAAAACCACTAGAAATGGCATATTTCGTGCATCTTCTCTTCAATGCAAACATTTCTTTTTAAATATTATTTCTGAGTTACTTTTTCGTTTATCGAATATCTTTCTCCCCTTTCTCAATTTAATTTGTTATACTCTGCGCGTTTGTTAATTTTTTGCAAAATGCAAAGAAGTGCTTTTATCTGGTCGGATTTTTTTTTTCTATCAAGATTGCTTCAAATTATGTATAGCCTTTTCGTGAGCTGGAATATGGACAAAGGCCGACAATGTTAAAAAAAAAAAAAAAGCGAAAAGTCCTAAAAGTTTTATTGATTTTTAAAAGCAAATTCAATTAAGAAAAATGTGCAATTGCTGAAATTTTTATTTAAAAATATGAAGAATGCATTTTTTTTTTCTGTTTAGACATTCAGAAATCATATTTGAAGGTATTTAAATTGAAGTTTTGTCCAAATATAGATGTCATATATTAATAAAATAAACTGCCAGATTACTGGTTCAAACTGCCAAACGGAAATTTTCATTTATATATTTTAGATAGCGCCCAGATTTTAAAGATGCGTACATTTCTTGCATTATTTTAATCATTTTTATGTTTTCGCATTTACAAATCAAATGTAGGTATTTTATGCATGCTTTTATTTCTGAGAATGTCAGAAGATGGAGTTACTTGTATCGTAACACACCTTAGCGGATAGAATAGGAAGAATAGGCATGCCAGTCTTTCTCTGAGTAATTTCGCCTGACCGTCATTGAAATCGCAATATTTCATGGTGCATCATTAATTTACACTATTAAAATATGACCGCATGTATGTATGTATGTATGTGACGCTATCACCTCCAATCCCGGAAACGGAAAAACGTCGCGTTTGTTTTGAATTGAAGGGAAAAAATCCCGGGATCCCGAGTTGCCTATTCGTCTGTCCTCCGTCCGTCCGTCCGTCCGTCTGTCCGCATATAACAACTCACAAACTACCTAACCGAATCGTTTGAAACTTAAAATATATAATAATTAGATAATTTTGTCGAGTCATTTCAAGTTTTATGAAAATCAGACGGATAATTCAATTACAGGGACAATCAAAAGGATTCCGATACATTACGGTCAATGGGGAAAAAGTTTCAAGTGCATTTTAATGGTCTTTAGAACATAATAAAGTTGATGTGCATCTATGAAGAATATACTATAATATATATTCTGTACAATCTGTGGTGCAAATAATATTTCTTATTGATATACAGGGCCAAATTAAAGTATTCCATTGCATACTTATATATTGAGACATTGTTTGGTATGCATTTTAATAGTATTAAACTATTTAATACTAACAATTAAACTGTTTAGTGCCCGTAATTAATGAACTATTAAACTATTTAATGCCCGTCTATCCGTCTAAACCAACCAGCGTAGCAGGCGAATGCCGCTAGTTTAATCAAATTATTTTCCTCAAAGGCCATACTTAATACCTCACAATTTTTTATTCCTATTCTAGTAGAGCTGCCAAGTCTCCGTCTTTTTGTGTATCGGTATTTTCACAGAGTACGTAACAGAGCCTCAACTCGACTTGAAAAGAACGCCCTCAGTGGATCACTTAAAAACTAAACCATCGCGTTGGCGATTTTTATCCTCGTGATTTCAGTTTAACTGTAACCCTATTCTGGTTGGCGCTTCTTGCTGAATGCTGATTTGATTATATTTGCACACGTGCTTATACTAATTTGATTATATTTGCACACGTGCTTATGCTATTTGATCTTAGATTTCCGCGCTTATATTGATTCGTAATTATTACTGTTATTATTCTTGAATTTTCAAGTTTAAATTATTAGGTCGTTATGTTACGAAGAGACACATGTATTGTTTGCAAGACGAACACGTCAAAGTTATTTCATATTAAAATAATTCTTTCATAAATTTCAAAACAAGAAGCAGCAAGCCGTGGCTGTATTTTTTTTTCTTTTTCTTTTATCATCTGTCGCCAAGGAAGCGAGGTTTCGCCGAATTAGCAACCTCTCTTATGTTATGATCATAGTTTCAGAGTGGTCCGCTCGTCTCGCAACTGTCTATGCGTAATCCCATGTTAAACAAGTTGCCATTACAGTGTATGAAAGTGATTCTCTGTTACTACTCTGTGGGTATTTTAATATAGAAAACGTTATTTTATTTAATTTGAACAATACGCAGATTTAAAAGTACAACATTTTCTATAAAATAATATTGATTTGAAAAAAAAAAAAAAAAAAAAAAAAAAAAACCGAAGGCTTTTTATTTTCTGTATTAAAAATGTAAAAAACTCTGTATTCTAGTGTAAATTTTCCTCTACATACAAACTGTTGCAAGATACAGATACTTTGTTAATCCACCAGTAAATACACGTAATAATGCAGTAAAACCTCTGAATAATGGTCACCACAAGGCGCACGGTAAAGTGACCGTACATCGGAGATTTCCGTCATTCAGAGGTTCCACATTTTAAAAGCTCAAAATTACATTACATTAAAATCAAGACCAAAATTACTTTTTCGGTTAAAAGATACATATGGTTAATTCCATGAAAACTTGTCATATCTGTCACACAGCTAAAAATCGCCATGCTTGTTGGCGACCGTTATTTTCGAAAAGTTTGCTTAGCCCTATTCAACTGATGAGATATCTCCGAAATAAATAAGTCACATTTTTCCGTTCTAAAATACTGGTAGCCAAAAATCATTGTATGTGACAAACATGACAAGTTTTCGTGGAATAAGCCATATGCTGTTATTTTACACTAAAGAAATAATTTATTTGCAGTTGCCCCCCTTTTTTTTCTAAAGCACATCTTTTTCTCTAAATGCATAATCATTTCTTCAGATTTGTTGTAGGATTCGTTATAATTTTGATTGAGCGCAATTTTTTTTATTTCCCAGTTTCTCTGCAATATCTGGGCCACTTTCCTGCAACATTGGTCTAGAAATTGGCATATTTTTTTCTTTACTGTTCGAAAACTATTCCAAAAGCAACTTATCAGTCTTATTGTAACTATTCTTCAACGGTCCGTTTTAGATTCCAAATTTACACCTAGAAATGTCTTTTTTAAAGAAGTAACTTTTTTTTCAGAATGTTATCTATTTGCAACATGATTGATATTAGTAGAAAATTTGCAAGGACGTCGAATAAGAAAATCTATCTCCACATTCTTCTAAACCTGAATTATAATTAAAACGTAACGGAAAAAAAGGCTGTGGAATGGCCGTTGTTCGGAATTCATTATTCGGAGGTTTAGAGGCAGGACGAGCGACATGCATACGTACCGCAAAAAGGTCTTAAGAATCCTTGTTTTTTCCACTAGTAAAATTTTACCGTAAACTTTGCCTTATTTAATCGGAACATTTTTCTCAATTTCATGAGGCACAAGTATCTGGTGTTAAAATCCGGTTGCAAAACATTAAAATTTCGTAAAAGGAGCCCGTCACGAAGGGGTTAATGGGTCATTTTGGATTAGATCGATGAATTTAAATTGGTCAGGGTCAAGCTAATTAAAGCTAAAAAACGGCTCAATCGATTTTAACTAAATTTTGTATCCTAACTTTTTCGGCACGCAAAAAATAATGGGCTAGGTCACATGTTC
This sequence comes from Maratus speculifer, assembly GCA_964019185.1. Taxonomy (NCBI): domain Eukaryota; kingdom Metazoa; phylum Arthropoda; class Arachnida; order Araneae; family Salticidae; genus Maratus; species Maratus speculifer. Next base: position 54,210,934 of record OZ025296.1, read on the forward strand.
GAGAGATTTCAAATATAAAATTAAAATCTTCATTTCAAATTTCTGGTGTCAATTTGGCATTTCACAATTAAAATTAAATGGGATATATTTGATCCCACCGCCCTTCAAAGGTTTAATATAGTGAAGCTTCAACTGCAACTACTTCCGCATATCATTCATAACCACCACTTTAAACGTCGGGCAATAAATTTATGAAGAAAATTGCTACTTATTTAAACGCCTTGTTAATAGAAAATATCAAGAAAGAGTAATACTAAAAACTGCCATTTATTTTTATTAGTAGAAACTTACTTTAGCTTTAGTAGTTCCGCCACATTGTGACAATCAAGACAATCTGCTGTCAGAGTCTGTGAAAAGATTACAATACCTGGCCAAACTGTCACCAGTAGAAAGACGTAGAAACTTTTAACCATATTTGTGATTGAAAATTTTTTCTAATGATTCGTTTAAAAAAGACGAGATTTTTTATTCAAGTTATCTGGCTGATGTTTTCAGCAACAGTAATCAAACTAGACGTTGGGGGCCACCGTAACACTTACCAATCATGAATATGCATAATATAAATATGAAAATAAAACATGTGTAAAATATTTATAAAATGCACTGCAATTCCAAAATAAAATTTAAACGCAAATTTAAGTAGTTTTAATATACATAGTCATGCTTTATTAATGAATTGCTGATGAGCCAAATTCGACAAATTATAAAAAACGCCAAAATACTCAAGTAATACCGGATTGCGTAAAAGAAACATCCTTATAACTCTAAAAATAATAATCATATTAACTAACAATTTACTGCGTCAGATGAAGCGTCTCATTTCCAATTAAAATATATCTTTGAATTGAAATTTGATTGAAATACAGGGTCGTAAAAAATCAAAGAATGCGGAAAACAGGATCACAAATATTTCGGCAACTAATAATTCGATCGACTTCGTTCTTTATGCGAAATTTGTGTTATTTTATTGCCTTTTACATCCACTCTTTAAAATAAAAAAATAAAAAAAAATGTCTGATTCTGAATTCATTCTGATGAAAGGTATTTCATCAGAATGAATTTTTCGAGATTCCGAAAAAAATAGTTCTGGATAATCGAGGTTACTGATATTAAATAAGCTTCGTCCCATTCTTACATACTAAGTACATACAAAATTTCAAGTCTCTATCTCAATTTGTTTGGGAGATAGAGCGTTTACAAACAGACAGACTGACAGACAGACAGACAGACGGACGGACGGCAACAAAATTTTTCAAACAAATATGTTTTTCGGAATTTCCAGTATCTGAAACGTGTAAATCCGTCAAATTTTTTTTTCGATTTTCAAAACGGTTGCAAGACTTATCCTATACTACGTATGATGGGTAAGTAAAACTGTTATCCGCCACATTGTGACAATCAAGAAGAATCTACTGTCAGTGTCTGTGAAAAAATTGCAATACCTGGCCAAACTGTCACCAGCAAAAAGAAATAGAAAATTTTAACCATATTTGTGATTGAAATTTCTTGTCAAATAATGCTTTTAAAAACGGCGGGATTTTTCATTCAAGTTATCTGGCTGATGTTTTCACCAGCAGTAATCAAAAACTGTTAACCCTTTGAGCTCTGGGGTGTAAATTTCTTCAACATTCCAAATATCACATTGGCACCAGTATTTTGCAAAGAAAAAAACCGGTTAACGATAAACACGAAAAAATGCATTAAACATCTTTGAAATAAATTTGGTCAAATTTTCTGGTGTCATTGTGATATTTTAGAATTAAAATTATGTGGTAGAAAATTCTACCAGCAGAGCTCAAGGGGTTAATCCGATAAAGAAGAAGCAGCCATCATCCTGTGACAACCTCCTCAGTTATTTATTTGAAACTGATAGACAGCACTCTATATGTCTCCAACTATGACTCCAATGATTTTGCCATAAATGATACAACGGACATTAAATGCTGGGTTGCCAGTTTGGCCTTTACTTTCAATTTAAAACTTCGAATTCGCATCAGAAATTCTGAAAAAAAAAATTACTTTAGGTAATTACGAAACGGCTGTCATTAGGTAAAGAAAACAAAACCATACAGAATTTCTGGTGTGAACGTAAAATTTCAGATTTGAAAAAAAAGGCCAAATCTGGCAATCCAGATTAGATGATTAACACCTTGGGGACGAGCGACACTATACGCGCCGCAAAAAGGCTTAAGAATCCTTGTTTATACTCTCCAGTAACATTTTACTGTAAAATTTGCCTTATTTATTCTGAGTGTTTTCTCGATTTAATAAGGGACAAATTTCTGTTTTTGAAAACCGGTGGCAAAACATTAAAAATTTCATAAAAAGCCCAAGTCGCGAAGGGGTTAACAATTTTTCTCAATCTGTTGGAATTTTTTTTATTTTTTTTTTATTCAGCGATTTTGAGTTCATACTAGAAAATTTTGAATAGCAACTTTTTATTCGCGAATGGTTCATTAGTTTGTAAAATGAATATAACTATTTAAACTTTCCGGTCAGAATTTGAAATACCTGAATAATAATAAAAAATGTCTGGTTTGGTAACACAGAACCCTTTCTCTGCGTCTTAACCCCTTGAGGGGCGGTGGTTTCATAGATATACCACTTAATTTTAATTCCCAAACTCCACATTCGCACCGGAATTTTGTTAAAGAAAATTAAGGTTTACTGAATGCGTGAAGTATAGCGTTTTCTTATTTACAAATAAAGTTGTTTTCAAATTCCGGTGTCAGTAATTAATTTCAATACTTAAGCAATGAATTTGCCCTGCCCCGCAAAGGGTTAATTCCTTCGCGATGCGTGTATTTTACAGAATTTTTAAATTTTTATCACCGGTTCTTAAAAACAGAATTTATTGTCTAATTTAATCGGGAAAATGCCCTGATTAAATAACATAAAATTTACACTAAAAATAACTGGTGGTAATAGTCAAAGAGGGTTAACCCTTTAATTCCCATGATAGAACGCTTTCTAGAAATTAGGCAGTTTAGAAAATCTGATTTAACACAAGAAAAATTCAATGGCTAATTTTATTTAAATACGAAATATTCTGTTATTAATTAAAGCAAATATTGCTGTTTTAATTTTCTGGTGGAAATCAAAATATACGAATTAAAATATCTCAAAATATCTTGGGCGGTTTGGAATTCAGAGGATTAATTAGATGGAAAAGATATATGTCAAAGGAAATCTCGGGTTGCGCAGACAGAGAGTTAATCTTATATATTGTTTGTATAACTTATTTATGCTGCTTGTTGCTGCAGTTAGTACTTAATTTTATCACTTTAAAAATAATTTTATATATAAAAAATATTTATTGTATATTATATATATTATTATAACTATTGTATATTATATTGTATATTGTAAATATTAATTGATTTTCACCACTTTTTTAAAAAAATATTGTTCATCTTATATTTATTTTATTTATTTATTTTTTTTTTTTAAATAGGCCGAATATTTCTATTTCAAAAAATCGGTGGAAATCAAAAATCTGGTTTCTTTTTATCCCCAATCAATTTTTTCCAACAGTGATTTCTATCACTGTAGCCAGATTCAGGTTGCGAGTTCAGGTACATCACACTCACCACATACCTTTTATGACCGGTCGTGGGGGGCAGTTCAACTCCCACTTTCCACGCCCACGTTGTCAACAATTGTGAAAAAAATATTGAATACTGAAATCAAAACTAAGAAACAAAATACTATATTTTCTTTGGAATTCTCCTAAGAAGTATAACTCTTTTTTTTTATTTTAACATTTTGAATAACACAAAATTTAAACAATTAAAAGTATCTTTTAATTTCAAGCACTTACTTTCTTCTATATTGGTTTTGAATTTTACCACTTTCCTTTTTTTTTGTCAATATCACTCCGCCCTTTAAAAAGTAATTTCTCCTTTTCCTTCTCAGAGTTGGCTGGTTAACAAAGATATCTCAGGTTTCGATTAATGTTTTCTCCACGTATTATCTAAATTACGATGTTGGGATTTCTTTTGCTGGTGCATTAATGGAATTTCGGGGGAAAAGAAGGCGGATGGAAAGTTAATCACGCCTAATTGCTTCGCACCAATATTGCTTCGAAGAGGTTTAATGTGGTATTGATTTTTCTGATGACTTGATTTTGTTTTTTTACTGTCTCAGTTTACATTGGTTACAAATGAATTTTTAAAGAGAAACTTTTTTTTCTCACAATGTAAAGGTAATCAAAGGTAGCAGTATAGTTGTGAGCTATAAAGACTGATAAATAGATCATTGTATAACATCGAATTTTACAGTTTTAACAAAAATATTAGTTGAAAACATTGAAGCATTCTTTACAAATTGTTTTAACAAAACAGTGATTTTTAAAGAAGTTTTAAGAGATTAGCAGCAAGTTTTTTAACACTTTACCCACCGGTTGCGGTTCGAACATACTATACCCTTTCACCATCCGATCAGCCGCAGATCGTCTCTATTCTAAAAACCTTGGTCCGAGACACCTGCTTGGTTTCGGCCTAGACTGACGCGCGGGAATATATGCGCTTTTCTTAAACTTTTTCCATTCATTTCTAAGGGCTAAATCACCAATTATCTGAATAAAGAATGCGAAATGCTTGCTGCTTGCTACTTGTCAGTCTAACCTAATTAAATCTAATAGAAAGATCAAAAGTCGATTAATCGACGACCGGTCGGTAAGCGCTGGGGAGCAAACGTCGAATAATCGACGGCCGGTCGGTAAGCGCTGGGGAGCAAACGTCGATTAATCGACGGCCGGTCGGTAAGCGCTGGGGAGCAAACGTCGATTAATCGTGGCCGGTCGGTAAGCGCTGGGGAGCAAACGTCGATTAATCGCCGGCCGGTCGGTAAGCGCTGGGGAGCAAACGTCGATTAATCGTGGCCGGTCGGTAAGCGCTGGGGAGCAAACGTCGATTAATCGCCGGCCGGTCGGTAATGTGTTAATAGACAGTGAATAAAAAAAATAGCTTCATAGCTTCACTCGTTTAAAATACGTTTGTTTATAGATAATTCGGTAACGTCTGATCAATGTTCATTCTTTTATGCTTTCTATCACAGGCAGCGATGATTATGTAATGAAAGATATACGGTATTACAGAATGTATACAGCGTATAAATTCAGGAATTTTTCCTGAATCTCCATATACCCTCTATTTTTCATGTAAAGTTATATTTCTACTTCCTAGCACATACATTCTGCCTATAATGGCTACACTCTGATTAGTTTACGACTACAGAACTGTACTTAGAACATACCGGAAATGTTACATAACATGGTATTATCCTATTAATGGAATGTATGAAAAAGATGTAATAAACTACGGTGGGAGTGTTTATGAAGTCTAATTATCTAGCATTAATATTGTTTCAACTATTTTATCCTTGACACTATGTGAGATTGCCCTATTTGAAGTTTTACCCCGCATCATTCATTCCCTTTAAAGCTACTCTACTGTTCAGTACTATTCAGCGATTCTTCGTATTCTTGGTATGTCCAATCAAGTTATCTGAATCTGATTGTCTACTTAAGAAGGTAAAAAAATAACCTGAGAATAAAGCACATCATCGTGAAGACGCGTAGTTTGAATCTTAAACGTCCTCGTCAAGTTCTTTTGCGCAACAGCGTGTTATGACACGATGTAGGTGAATGTCGAATACAGTAGAGTTCCGCTATTCTGAACTAACTGGGCCCAAACGCTATTCGGTTTATCGGGAATTCGGAATAAGAGGATTTCATTAATAATAATCAACCTATTGACTTGTTAAGACATAAATTAGAGCGGGAACTTCTAATAGTGCAGGGCTTCCAAATGGTCCGCGAACTGAACGTCAGTATTTTTTAACAGAAAATTTCATGATACACTTCTACTGAATTTGCTCTAGAATCAACTTCCAAAGGTGGTTTCTCGGCAATTTGCAAGAAAAATCTGAAAGAAAAATTTCTCTAAGAAAAATCTGATGTTCAATTGGGGGACCATTTGGGAGCCCTGATAGTGTCATCTCTTTACAACTTTGATCGTCTCTTGGCGAACAGGTTCTGTTATTTCTAATGTGATAATTGCATTCATAATGAATGCTAACTTTTTATGAATTAAAAGAAAATTTAAATTAATGAAAATTGTTTCAGTTTCAAAATTAAGTCCCATTAATCATTGTTAAATAAGTTTTTTTTTTTTTTTTTTTTTTTTTTTTTTTGGGCTATGAAAACAACTTCTCCGTTATTGAAATGTATTTACTGCAGCCTATGGCCTTTATTTTGGAATACGCTTAAATATATGAAAATATATTTTTCAATATGAAAATATTTTTTATATATAAAATTATTTTTAAAGTGATAAAATTAAGTACTAACTGCAGCAACAAGCAGCATAAATAAGTTATACAAAAAAGTATGTGTATTATATTCTGTTATTGTTAAAGTTTAAATACATTAAAACCATTTAACCGCATTCTAAAAATCCATTTAAAAACAATATTCAGTCAATATTCATTTTATTAAAATCGTTTGCTTTTGGCGAAAGACTGCTCGCCAAATCGCAAGACGCTTTCGTCTTTTTGCGCCAAATAATCGAAAGTATTTTTTTTTTTTTTATTTATTTATTTTTTTTTTTTTTATAGAATTTCTGCTGTAATTTCGCCGCTAAATTTGGCTGATCCTTTATTACACACATAAGTAGATTATTATTTTTTTTTTCAAAATATCCAGAGATATCCAATATGGAGACTTTTCTTGTTAGTCAACGATGACAAAAAACAAGTTTTTAGTCACTTCATTTCAACAATGTAAGTAACAAGATTTCATTTCAATTTGGTTTCAGGCATTTTCATCAAGCTTAGGCTTTATATATGTCTCTATTTAACCTCTTTGTGTAACAATAAATATACGATTTTTCGCGAGCATCTTTTTAATTTTTCCTGTTTTAACCTCTGTAGGGGCGGTGGGGTAAACTAAATCCCATTTAATTTTAATTTAGAAATGCCACTTTGACACCTGATTTTCGAACTAAAATTTTGCGTTTATATATTGGGAGAAGAAAAGCTTTTACTTATTTTCAAATAAATTTGTTTCTAAATTCTGGTGTAAATCAGTCTATTCAACATTTTAACAACATAACTACTTTGTTAAAAAGTTGGTTAAAGGGTTAAGTTAAAAAAAATCTTTTTTTTTTTTTTTTTGAAATTTGTTCGGAATAGGCGGACTCTAATTATTTTTCAAAATGCTATTTTAGAGCTGATTTTTTTTATGTTAACTAACTTCAACAACTGTATTTTTTCTGTTTTTCATTTCGTATAAATTCTAAAAAAAATTTTCTTTTTCTTTTTCTTTTTTCTTTTTTAATTCCCATAATGATTCTGTATATAGAATATCAGCCTTCATGTGTTAAATATGCATGAAAAATCTTTTGCATTGCATTTCAATTCCTAACTTTTTTTAAATCAATTATATATTTTATAAATTACTCATTTCTAACTTATGGTGCTGGAAATCATTTGGCTTGAAAGAACTTTATAAATTGTTGAAAAAATATAAAAAATTCCTTGCACTTGCATAAGATTCTAGATTGCTAATACTTCAGAGTAATCCTATCATTTATAAGCATATGATTATCTGAGGCCAATACTCACCGAAAGTACTTCAAAAATGATTACAAAAAAAAAAAAAAAAAAAAAAAAAAAAAAAAAAAAAACTAGTTGATTGTGCCAATCTCCAAACTTTCTTCTGTCTCATACGTACATTTTAATATTTCAAAATTAGTTACACATGTTAATGGATTAATATTATTAATTCAATACAATACCAACTATGATTTGCTTCTTAAATTTCTGCTTCTGTCAATTACTCGGAATAAAAACGAGTTTCCGTATCTGCACGAATCGATGAACAGTAGAACGATATTCATATTTTTTTTCAAATTCAGGAAGGATCTACTCGCCATACTCCAAAAAAAAAATGGTACACAAAAAATTTAGTTCAGTTCTGTGCATAAAATCAAACATTTTTTAATGGTAAAATAATAAAAATGGCACAGATATCGCGATTTTAGCGCCTCTTACCGGAGTATTTTTTCCAAATTCAGGGAGGGTCTGCTGACAATAGTAAAACACTTATACAAAAAATTTCATTCACTTCTATGCATAACTTCATACACTTTTCTGGTGTAAAATATTGAAAATGGCAGGAAAATCGCTATTGCAGCGCCCCCTTCCGACGGATTTTTTTCAAATTCAGAGAGAACCAACTAGCCATAACCATACACTTACACAAAAAATTTGGTTCAATTCGATGCATAACTTCATACACTTTTAGTCAGCACAATATTGAAAACGGCACAAAAATTGTTATTGCAGCACCCTCTTCCGGCGGAATATTTCAAAATTGGAGAAGAACCTGCTTGCCACAGCGAAAATATTCACAAAAAATTTGGTTCAATTCTATGTATATCTTCATACATTTTTTGATGGTAGAATGGCGACATACGGACAGACAGACACTTTGTAAAAACACGTTTTTTGGAATCTCTGACCCCTAAAACGTGTAAATCCGTGAAAACCGGAAGTCGAAAAACATTTCGATTATAATACTTTCTTCTACTGAAGATAGAAAAAAGTAAAAAGTCCCGTAACTGCTCTATGGGAATCACTTCCAATTAAATAATACATAGTATTTGTTTCGAACTTTGGGTTTACGTTTGAAATATTTGTAACGAAATGTGAGTAGCACGTCTATATTAGTTTTACACAAAAAATATTTACAGTGAAACGATAATAATGCAGAATTATTGATTTTGATTCGTAAATATTTTTCAATTGAATAACGCATGTTTCGTTCCAATATCACTAGAAAATAGGAATGATGTAAGCGTCCCAAACTATGGGCATCATCAGTTCTATTAATATTATGCTAATAATGATTATGTTAGATCAGTGGTTCCCAAATCATGGGTCGCGACCCACTGATGGGTCGCGGTAGCTATTTTAGTAGGTCGCGGATACAATCGAGGTTTGTCAAGAAAAAAAAGATGTATTCCATTTGTTTAAAAATATATTACAATTTGAATAGCAAATATTTCAAGGGAAATTCCTTAATTTCTATATGAAGAAATATACAAGCAGAATATCCAGAAGCATCTAAATGAGCTTTGAATTCTTTGCTCGAGTTCAACATAGTATACTCATGTGAACATGCTTTTTGTACTTGGCAGTTTTTGAAAAACAATTATAGTAAAAAATGTGTCTCGAAAGTGAATTAAGGTTGAAAATAACAAGTTTTAACCCTGATATGGAAGCTTTCATAAATGCTGTAAAATGTACTGATTATAAAGTTATGTTTCGATAGTAATTAAATGTACTTTTAATTATCTTTCTAGTTTGTGTGTTGTGTTAATTGTTATTCCACTTACACACATTGGAATTACGAATTGTTGATTTCGTTTATAGTGTATCAGTACGAAGATTTGCCATTTCCATAGATAGGACAGCCGGAAGCTTATGGATCTCACAATTTGGATCTAACAATTTTTTCATTCTGATATGCACCATTATATTAAGTGGGCCGCGATTTTTTTTTTTTTTTTTTTTTTACTTACAAGGAAGGTCTCCATACTGGACATACTCAGAATTTTATGAAAAAAAATGCTAATTAAAGTACTTATGTATGTAATAAAGGATCAGTCAAAATTAGCGGCGGAATCACATTAGAAAATATGTAAAAAAATAAAATATTTTCGAATATTTGGCGGGAAAAGTCGAAAGAGTCCCTCGATTTGGCGAGCAGCCCTTTTCCTCGCCAAAAGCAAACGATTATAATGCAACTCAAAACTGTTGGATATTTAGAATACGTGTAAATGGTATTTAAACATAAACAATGAGAGACTTTAATATATTATATACATGTATATACCTATTGTATTACATATATATTTACTTGTTGAAGTAGTTGTTCAATTAATCACTGGAAATTTTTTTTTCATAGATTAAAAAAATCATATTGAGAAAAATTATCTTCATACATTTAAGTGTATTGAAAAATAAAAGCCAGGTTTCCATAGCAACAAAATTTAATCGACAAATCTCAATTGGACTTTGAGATTGAAACAAATCTAATTAATTGAAATTATGATTTCTAATTTTCTATGATTTTCTAATTATTCGTTTTAAATTTCAAATTTTGATGATTAAATTTGAATATATATACATATAAATATCGATATAAGAAAATTATACTTAAAATAAATTAAAACTTACAAAACAAAAGTTATTTAAATTAAATTTCTCAAAACAAGTTCAACATGAAGCTTTTCTTTTCCTTGAAGTGCATTTGATATAAAGTATTTTTTGAAATTACATTCCATCGCTACACTGTAAGAAAAAGTACTGTAATTTTACAGCAAAAAGTGCTGGCAATTTGGGTGCCAGCACATTATGCAGTAATTTTACAGCAATGGCGTTATTTTAATTTCACAGTGCAGGCGTAAATTTTACTGCAGTTTTAGCTGTTATTTTTACAGCAATGCCGTTATTTTAATTTCACAGTGCCGGCGGAAATTTTACTGCAGTTTTAGCTGTTATTTTTACAGCAATGGCGTTATTTTAATTTCACAGTGCAGGCGTAAATTTTACTGCAGTTTGGCTATATTTTTTACAGCAATGTCGTAATTTCATTTTTACGGTATTGTTGTAATTTTCACGGCACTTTTAACCATTATTTTTACAGCTATATCATAATTTCTTTTTACAGGATTGTTGTAATTTTTATTATTTTTTTAGCCGTAATTTTTACAGTTGTGATGCATTTTAATTTTATAGCACAACTATTAATTTAAATGCATTTTTGCCATTTTTTTACATTTTAATCATATTTTTGTTTTACAGCACAACCGTATATTTTAATAAATGTTAACCTTTTTTTACAACTGAGATGCATTTTTGTTTTACAATTAAAATTTTATTTTAATTTGTAAAACAAATATGCATCTCAGTTGTAATAAAGACTAACATGTATTACGGTTGTGCTGTAAAACAAAAATATAATTAAAATGTAAAAAAAGGATAAAAATGCAGTTAAATTAATAGTTATGCTGTAAAATTAAAATGCATCACAACTGAAAACATTACGGCTAAATAATAATAATAATTACAACAATACTGTAAAATGAAATTATGATACAGCTGTAAAAATAATGGTTAAAAGTGTCGTGAAAATTACAACAATACCGTAAAAATGAAATTAATTCTTAATATTCTTAATTTTTATGCATTTTTCACTACTGTTACAGCAATGTTGTATTTACAATTGTCTTTTCACTACGTTAATATTATATTTGTCTTACAGCAAAAAAAGGGGGGGAAGATAAATCTTTATAGATAATTTACCAAACAAGTAACATTTTGTTTTAAAAAAATGACATACATTTCTTTCATGCTTGCCAGTCAAAAATATTTTTAATATAAAAAGAAAAAAAATGATTTAAATAATTTTTTTTCACAGGTTGAAAATTTTTTAAATCATAATTAATTATGCAGTTTTAAAATTTTAATAAAATTGTTAAATGCACATTAAAAAATAATAAATATATAAAAATTTAGACCACAAATCTATGTGCTATATACAAAATATGTGTGCTATATAAAAAATTTTGTGTTTTACAATTTAAAATTATAACATGCAATATAATTTTCATAGACGTTATTTTTTTTTTTCTTTTAGTTACTGTTATATATTACTAATGAACTATTTAAGTATTTTTTTCTGAATGAAAAACTATTATTATTACTTACTTTTTAATTTAAAAGAAAGGTTTATAAATATGATGTTACAGTGAATAAAAGCATTTTTTTTCCATTGTTTTTTTTCCGCCATTTTGTTATCTCACTCATATAAATTTGACATGAATATAAATAACTAAAATGAAATTTTGCTCTTTGAACCTATATAAAGAGAAATTTAAAAAAAAAAAAATGTATTAAGACTTTGTCCATTTTAAAAAAGTAGGCACTGCGATGGCAAACTATTTTTGTCTTGAATATATTATTACGTAATATACAAATAATTGCTTGATGTTAGCAAAATTATTACGTCAACTTCCAAATGTTAATTTATCCCTCTCCTCTAAAAAATAATAAATCATTTCAATAAAAGTATTTTAAAATGTCAATTCTCATTTTATTTCTAAATTAAGCAACTGTATCGAGTATTTTTGCACAATCAATCATCATTACGAATAATTAATTTTATTCACAATTATTACTATGTTATACCAAAAAAATTATGTTTTTATATATACATATATATGCAGTTATTTTATTAATACTTATACACCAAGCACTGAATGGTAGATACATGATTTTGTTCTAATTTATATACAGTTATTTTAATTAGTTTTAAAATAACTACTATGTAATTATCAGAAAATGTCGACAGTAATAACATAAGAAAAAAATCCTCTGGAATCATGATTTGACTATTTACATTTTTTACCCTTTTGATTTTCTAAAAATAATGAGGAAATTTATTCACATTTTATTGTAATTTCTTTAGCAATAAAATCCATGTTTCTTTCTATATGTATATATATTTCTTTTTCCGGAATTATTTTACTGATGTTTAACAATTAATGATATATATTTAATTTTTACTTTATGTCGACATATAAACATTAATTTTGAAATATGTAATCTGATAATAGTATTAAAAATAAATTAAAAAATAATAAAAAACAGTAAAATAATGATTTGACTGTTTAATTTTTTTTGCCATTTTTATTTTCTAAAAAAAAAAAAATAATAATCAAATCAATTTTGTCATAAATAATCGCATAATGTTTAAATGTAAGTGAAATGATGCCATGCTGTATTCACTCTCGGTAAAGAATTTGATGTATGTATACAAACACACTAACAGTATTTAGACACGAGTAATATGAGTATATTAAACTGATTAGTTTTCTAAGCAAATAAATAGTGACACAAAGTGCTTTAATTCAGTAATAAAATAAAAAACAGCAATTTATACTTAACCAATTCCAAAACCGAATATTTTAAACATAAAACTATTTTATTAATTCTTATATATAATTCTATTGCAACAAATGTTTAAAATTAAGGTTTAATACTTGCATTCAAAATGTTACTTACATTAGAGGGAAAAAAATCTGAATTTTAATCAACTTAACATGTAAAAGCTAGAATAAATGATAAAATATTACAAAAGTTGTTTTAAATCAATGTTGAACTTTGATTTTCATATGTTTTAAACATGTATTACCATGAAAAATCTCTTATGAAGAAAAAAAAAATAGATATTCATAATGTATATTCTTATCTTATTCTTATTTTCTTATAAAATCTGTATTGCGGATTTAGAAAAGTAAAATGAAAATGCAGTCATTTTAAAACTTATTGTATTAGTAGAGTTCTATAATTTTATGCATGCAGCAAATATTTTCAGCAACTAAAAAAATTTAAGAAAGTGTAAATTTTATTTCAAATGTTTGCGTAAAACTAAAATTTTTTTATGATATGCTTTTTCCTCTTTTTAATTCTGAAAATAATTTTCTTCACTCTTCTTTTGTTTTTATAAAATTCTTGATTTAGTACATGTCAAATATATGAAAAAGACATAATAAATACATGAAAAAGACATGACAAATACATGAAAAAAAGAATTTATTAATTAGAAATATATATAAGTGAATATTAGAAAAATTCTCATTTATAATCATTAAGACATTGCCATTCAGGCATTCATTTCCTCTTCTTGGACCTCTCTTCTTTTCCATCATTTCGATATTTTTAGATGCAATTCATTATCTGATGGTTTCTTCAATTTCAAGGAAGGTGGAATAATCAAAAACAGTGAAGGTGGACTAAATCAGAAAAGAAATAAGGGTTTCAGTTTTAAAAAAATGCTGACCAGGTCACTTTTAATATTTTATGTTAACAAAATCATTTAAAATATCAAAATGAATCTTTCATAGCTGCAAACCTACCTCACTCTATCCTTTTTTATACACACATAAAACAAACTCCTGTAAAATAATGCGAAAGTAAAAGGTTTTTAATAGATTTATATTAAGATAGTGAATTTAAAAATTACATACATACGCACGTAAAATAATCAAAAGTTAAAGGTTAAAATTTTCAAATATATATGGCTTTGTTTTGTTTGAGGCAAATAGAAAATTTTCTGAAAATAAGTGTAATAAATTTGTAAAAATAAATTTTCTCTTGATTTATTGATTTTTTTAGTTTCGTCTTTGAAAATTATATTTGTACATACATTTATTTTGTAAATTGATTGATCCATGCGTAAATTGTAAAAAATAAACTTCTATTTTTTCATTATTAAGTATTTCTCATACCTAACTTTTATATAAATGTATATATCGCTTACCTTCAAGAAAAGTGATACATCTTGCAAAAATTAATTTTGTTTTTTCTTCCACTAATAAGCCCGTCATTGGTGCATTCTAATACAGAAACAGTTTCAAGTGTAGATATACGAAAAAATGATTTATTACGCTATATGTCCATTTGTTACTACAGACGAGGAGTGGAATGTGGGGAGGTATAAGATTATCCCATCTCCAAACCTCATCCTACGTCTTCATGCTTAATTATTTTGTGCTTTTTTTATTACTGCATTCAAAACTATTTTATTTTCAGATTAGAATAAAATCGTACAAATTTTCTTTTGCCTCTATTGTTAAATATATTTTGCCGAGATGCGTCTCTTTTCTTTCAAGTGAGCCATTTATACTATTATTTTAATCAAACTTTTCATCACAACATGTGTCATTCAAAGAACATTTTATCATAATTGAAACTTTTTTTTTAATCTGAAACTAAAAAATGAAATTTCGTCTGTGCAATAAAAATACAGAGAATTACTTATAAATGATTTTGAATATTTAGCCTGATGCTGTTGATTTTTTTCAATTACTAATTACAAATCATAAACTGCTTTTAATTAAACTAGGAAACTTATCTATTATTTTCTAAAATCTATTTCTCAAAACTAAAAATACATGCAAAATTAAACAAAATACTTCAAATAAAGTGTTGCGAAATATTTCTATATAATAAAGCTAACTAAAAGCACATTAATGTTAATTAAGATACATTTTGATAATTTTCATTTAAATATACAAAATTTACAAAAAATGATACTGCATGAAGAAGTTTAGATTTTTAGCATTGCAAAAGCTTATTGTGTGCCTCTGAAATTTACACTTAAATAAGTTTAAAATACATTTAAAAAATATTTTTTTTTCTGCTTAGGATAATCTATCCATTGGGTGCATTATTTAGTTCTTCATTGTAGTTCACTTGTAGTTTTATATTTTGAAGCTTTTGTTGACATCAGATGGATAGTTATTTAAAAAAGTCATTAGATAAATGATAAAAATATACGTGTATCTAAAAAGAAAAGGGGTAGCATCAGAATAAAATAAACTACCTTCTTTTGACAATCAATAGATTATGAATTTTTTTAAAGAGGGGGCGAAATGAGAGATACACTTTAAAATAATTGTTCCAGAAATGATTTTTTTAAAAGGAAAATAAACATGTAATAAATCAAGTGCCAAAGGAAATAGAAATAATCAACGTGACAGAAAACGCAAATTATTTAACACATATGGTTATTAATGTATACGCAATATAATACAATCAAAATAAGCATCAAATTCGTGATCTGAGAATCTATTGATCACATATTGTCTGAAAAAAGCTAAAGTTAATGAACTATTTTTTCCAATCATGACTACAAAGCCTATTGGAATTTCCTATTTAAGACATGCAAAACAAGCAATGTTTAAAAATTTTTGAAGATTTTAGAAGTTATTAAACAGATTTTGTTAAAAATTGTAACATAAAATTGTAACTTGAAAATTATTATTATTATTATTTCAACTCTAAATTGAGTTTTATTATACAATTCTAATAATTACAAAAATGCAATTTATGATTTCATCAAAGAGTATAACTGTGTTAAATTACAAACCCGTTGAAATTTGCTTCAAATTTAGCGAAATTTTATTATTATTATTATTATTATTATTATTATTATTATTATTATTATTATTATTATTTAAAAAAATAATAATTAAAAATCCCTTGGAAAGAATGATTTTAATTTAAAAAGCACAAATTATTTTGTTGTTGTAATTCTTTTACTGATAATAGAGTGTGATATGTTAAAATTTAATGAAATACATGTAATATGGATAAGATTGCAAAATATTTATTATTCTCAAAACAATCTCTAGCTATAAGAAACCCTTAAATTAAAAAAAAGAAAAGAAAAAAGATTAAAAAAGTAGTACATATTAAAATGATATATTCCTAAGTTTTGCAAACACAAGCACAAAATTGTAAGATTCAAATTATTATTATTATTAATTTTTAGATTAAGACAAATTATATTTATTAATAATTAAAAAGGGTCATTAAGTTGTTTCATTAAATTATATTTATTTAATTTAAATGGATATATATGTAATGAATTACAATTCAATTGAAATTTTACTATTATTAAACGGGATGAAAACTTCTTTGTTTTATTTCTAAAAATGTTTACTAACAATTGAAAGAATTCTTTTTATTTAAAAAGCGCAAATTGTGGTGTTGTTATAACAGCATGATAAGTTAAGATTAAATTAAATGCATATACAACATATAATTTTTCAAATTTATATTTACCATTTCCAAGAAATCTATAAATATATTGAAGGTAAACCTAAATTTAAGAAATGAAGTTTATTAAAAGACGTTTTCGATTAAGAAAATGACAAAATATTAAAATTCCGCCTTTCCAAGTTTTGCAAACCCAGACAAAAAATTGTAAGCTTAAATTATTATTATTAATTTTATTATTCTCATTTAATTTTAAATTAAATCATATCATATTTGTACTAATTACAAAGGCTTATTATTTATTTAATTCAAAAAGATATAAATAAAATAAATTACAACGCAATTAAAACTTGTTATCTGAAACAGACAATATTAAATGGAACGAAAAAAATTGCGTAATTTCTCAATATTTTAAAAATTAATTGAAAATGCATTTGAAAGAATTATTTTAACTTTAATAGCACAAATTTTTGTATTGCTATAATTATCTATATTAATAAAAGAACATGACAAGTTAAAATTAAATGAAAATGATAATAATAAAAAAAATATATTAAAATTACATTTTCGCAACTTTTGCAAACTCAGCCACAATATTGTAATAAAAAATATTATTTAGCTTTAAATCAAATCAGTTTACATTTATAATAAATTCAAATTCTTCTTCAGTTGTTCTATTAAACTGTCTTAAAAAAGGAAAAAAAAAAAAAAAAAAAAAAAACCTTAAATGGAGATAAATGTGATAAATAAAAACGCAATTGACGTTTGCTATCAAACCAAAGCATTATTAATTAGAACGAAATTTTCTTTCGTTTAATTTCTCAATATTTTAAAAATAAAAATTGAAATTTTGTTCAAAAGAATTATTTTAACTTTAAAAACAGAAATGGTTGCATGCATATAGTTATATTAACTAATGAAAGTACATGATAGTTAAAATAAAATAAAATACATATGAAATCCATAACTTTTCAAGATATTTATTTTCTAAAAATATATAACAATAGAAAAGCTCAAATTAAAAAAAAATAATAAGTTTAAAAAAAAACTTCGCTATTAAGAATATTAAAAAAGAAACGTCAAAATTACATTTTTGCAAGTTTTCTAAACCCAATCACAATGTTTTGTATATATATATATATATATATATATTAATTTAAATCATTAAACTATCTTTTTTTTACTTAAAAGGGTATAAATGTGAAGGAGAATTTCTTTTGTTTAATTTCTCAATATTTTTAATGACAGTTGAAAAGAATTATTTTAACTTTCAAAGCACATATTATTGCATGGGTATAGTTATTTTTACTATTAAAATAACACAATAAGTTAAAATATAATCAAATACATATGAAATGCATAATTTTTCCAGATATTTATTATTTTCTAAAAATCTATAATAATAAGGAAAACTTGAAATAAAAAACATATTATAAAAAAGAAATTTACCATCAAGAAAATGATAAAAGAAATATTAAAATTACATTTTCGCAATCGCATACAAGTTTTGGAAATCCAGGTTCAAATTTATAAGTTAAAATTATTATTATTATTATTATTATTATTATTTAAATCAAGTTAGGTGGCTAAGACTCATAAATGTTAAGACTCATTAAATTGTTTCATTTAACTAACTTCATAGAAAGTAAAAGGAAATAAATGTGATAAGTTACAACATAATTGAAATTTACTATCAAAACAAAATAAAATGAAATTGAACAATTATTTTCAGTATTTTGCAATGTATTACACAATATTTTATTTCTTCTGCTTAATTTGTGAAAATATTTCTAATAACAATTGAAAATGCATTTGAAAGAATTATTTTAACTTCAAAAGCACAAATTGTTGTAGTTGTATAAGAAGTAAAGTAATTTTATTAGTAGTAAAGTAATTTTATAAAAAGTACTCTTGAAGCATTCAACTAATAAAAGAAGATAAAAAGTTAAAATAAATTAAATATGTATAAAATGCACAATCTTCCAATGTATTTATTATTTTCTATAAATTTATAATTATAATAGAATCTTATATTTAAAATAATGAGAATTATAATTTTTCCATTAAGACTATGTTAAATATTTTCTCAAATTCTGCAAATACAGTCGCTAAATTCTAAGATAAAAATTATTATTATTATTATCAGCAGCATTTAACTTTCAGTCAAGTCAGATTATATAAATAATAATTACAAAGGCTCATTACGTTATGCAATGCAATTGAAATTTGCTATCAAAATAAAGTAATATTGAAATGGAACAAAAATGTCTTTATTTAATTTTTCAAACATTTTTAGTAAGAATTAAAAATTAAAAATTCCTTTGAAAAAATATTTTAACTTCAAAAGAACAGATTTTCGTATTATTATAGTTATCTATATTAATAAATGAACGTGATAAGTTAAAATTAAATGAAATCTACATAAAATAAATAATTTTTCAAAATACTTGTATTTTCTAAAATCCTCTAAGAAAACTTATATTTAATAAAATGAAATTTTCAAAAAAGAAATTTAGTGTTAACAGTTTAGTGTTTATTGAAGTTACATTTTTCCAAATTTTGCAAAGAAAGGCGCAAAATTATCAGCTGTTAATTATTATTATTATTATTTAAAGTATTAGTATTATTATACTTTAAATCAATTTAGATTATATTCATAATAAATGCAAAGGCTCATTAAGTTGTGTCATTAAGCGATCTTCATATAATTTAAAATGAAATAAATATAATAAATTACAACATTAATATTTTTTTTATCAAAAGAAGGCAATATTAAATTGAATGAGAATTTCTTCTGTTTAATTTGTAAGAATAAATTCATAACAATAAAAAATGTAAAATGCATTTGAAAGAATTGTTTTAACTTGAAAAGAACAAATCATCGTAGTTTTGTTTTTATCAGTAGCAATTTAAGTAGTAGTATAAATAGTTTTATAAGAAATATTGCTGCTGTATTATATTAGATAAAAAAAAATCATTGTATAAAATTGAAGCTGGTGTTATACACAATTGAAACGAAAAAACTTCTTTAAACACCATAAAATAAGTTAACTGCTCAAGGCCTTTCGAAAGAACTTAGTCTTTCTTCGTCAGGCGCAAAAAAGACGTGCGTCTACAATGAATGTAGCGGCACGACTACGAATCGCACGACTACTAGCGGCACGAATATAGTCGTGCCGCTACATTCATTGTAGACACACGTCTTTTTTGCGCCTGACGAAGGAAGACTAAGTTCTTTCGAAAGACCTTGCGCAGTTAACTTATTTTATGGTTTTTAAAGAAGTTTTTTCGTTTAAAAAAAAATCATGTAAGTTAAAATTAAAGGAAATTAAAATGTATCAGATAGCAAAATATTTATTATTTTCTCAAAATCTATAAGAAAAACTTATATTAAAAAATGAAGTTTTGCATTAAGATATTAATAAAAAAGTGTTTTCTCAAATTTTGCAAACATTATTACCAAATTGTAAACTAAAAATTTTTACTTTTATAGCTCAAAATTATTATTATTTTCTCTAAATCAATTTAGACTATATTGATAACAATTGTAAATATGTAACACTAAATTGTTTCATTAAACTATTTTTATGTAAATTAAAAAGAAAAAAATGTGATAAATTACTATAGAATAAAGTTTGTTATCAAAAAATGTAATACATAGTACATATGAAAAAAAATTGTAGTTTAACTTTTGATTTAGAAAATAATGACAGTTTAAAATTGAAAATCATTTCAAATAATTATTTTAATTATAAAAGGAAAAATTATTGTATTTTTATAAATATCTCTATACTAATGAAAGAATATAATAAATAAAAAGTAAATGAAATATATAATCTTTCAATACATTAATTATTTTATAAAAATATATTTTTATTAAAAAAAAAAAAAAAAAAAGAAAAAAAAACTTAAAGAAACATAAAGTCTCCAAAAGAGATATTATCCATTTAGAATATAGTGATAAGAAAGTATTGGAATTAATTTTTATTTTTTCAAGTTCAGCAAATTTAGGCATAAAAATATAAGCTAAAAATTATTGTCCTTATCATTATTATTATTATTTAAACTTCCAATCAAGCTAGATAATATCGATAGAAATTACAAATGTTTCTTAAACTGTTTCATTAAGAAATGTTGCATCTCGTAAAAAGTAACAACTAGCTTGAAATGAATTAATAAAAATGTAATTGCATCTTAATAATACATATTTTCTAAAAATAAATAAATAAATAAATAAAAATAAAAAAATACCGCATCAAGAATATAAAACTGATTTCTAAAAAAATCAATCTCCTTTAAAAACATAAGAAAAAAATATACATATTAAATCGGCGTTATGAATTACATAAAATCTCAGTTACTGTTGGCAAAGAAATTAAATTTAAACTAAGCATTATTGATCCATAATATGTGAAATAATTAAAAACGTCAAATTACATACAAGATTTGTATATGAATTACAAAATAGATATAATCATACCAGTAAGATATTTACTTTTTAATCATATAATTCATAATAAAATCCCACTTTGAATAATAATTAAAAGAAAATAACTATAAAAAATAAGACAAAATTTCAAAATATAATTTGTATTTTTGGGGGGGAGGGGAGGCAAATTTACTTATTATAATATCGAAATCAATATTACAAAAGCACACACTTTTAGGCCAAAAAGAAAAACACACAAAAACAAACTGCACATGAAATTCTTGCTAAATTTAGAAATTGTGATATGATGAGATATATGAAATACGATAAATAACAATTTGGTTGCATGTTAGTGATCTTTACAAAAAAAACACAACTGTCAACAATGAAATAAATACGATATATTATAATAAGCTTTTTATCAAAATAGTTTAATTCTAATAAAAATAATTGCATTTTTATCAGCTAAAATAATTAAAATTCAATACTAGTTTTCGATCCAAAAATAATTAAAACAAGCAAGGAAAAAAAAATCGCGCGTCAAGCATAGATTATGAAGCACTTTACAGCACATTCAGAATAATTTAATAAAACTGCACCCTTTGAAAAATTATTTGTACAGTAATTAAACACCTTCTTTTTATTTTCCGATAAATTAATTACAGTTATAAGCGATTGCCCATAACGGCAACGTTTCTTAAGCAAGAAATGTTTCCAGTATCCCGTTTAAAAAGGGGCTGATTTACGTAGGATATCTGGCAAGGTTAGTGACATAAAATGACAAGGGTTTAATGAAACAAGTTTTAAAGAATACTTTTTTTCAAAATAATCTGCAATCATGATTTTAAATTTAAAAAAAATAACATAATATTTACCTAAAGTATGAAATATTTTCTCTGATATTACAACTAAAACAACATCTATTTATTCAAGTTATCCAAAATCTGGTTCATCGGTCAATTAAAGAAAAGAATTACACTATCGAATGACGAAGTAAAATAATGAAATACTAAGTTACATAGCTGTTGTTAGCTGATGCTAGCTGTTTTGGATTCGCTTGCACTTCCTGTTCTATTCTTTGTGAATTCTGCTGACATGACATATTGTTTTATTTGCTATAATTTTATTTCTTAATGTTGATTTCATCTATGTGTTACAGTAAAGATTATGAACTAAATATATAATTATATAAAATACATTCTGTGTCTATATTTTTATATAAAAAAATAATAATTTATCACATTTTTTTTAAAGTTTAGAAAAATAAAATAATAATGAATTATATGTTCAATATATGACGGGCAAATGTCGCTCTTTATGGCAAATTATTGCTCCGGACCTGCTATAAAATAACATCCGAAGGAAATACATACAAATATTAAAAACATTGCAAAGCAAAAACGTAATCTATCAAAGTAACAGCAAATCACAAAACCCCCAATTTTTCTTTTAATCGGATTGAATTATTAACTATAAATAATGATAATTGTGTTTAAATAATATTTATTTTAAACATAAATCAGAGAAACTTAATGGCATAGTTGAAATAGTTTACAACATTTATCAATTAACTTCAATAAACATTAACTACTACATTATTACAATTGACTGAAATATATGCGTTAGGTATTTATAACATAATAAAGAGAAATGCAATTTTATTAAAGCAAAGAAATAAGTACAAAGACAAAACTTACCTTCAGTCCACAACAGATTCATTAGCTTGTGGTTTATTTAAATCATTACTGATTATGGAGAAAAAAAATCTAATAAAGCTATATCACTGCAACAGGAAACAAATGGCGGTGGGGCGAGTGCATTATGGGATAGAGAGTTGCGAAACGGCAGATGGCGCTTCAAAAACGTCACTGGAAAATAACGCCATAACCGTAAAATTCAATTTTCGCCCAAAAAAAAACTATTAACAGCCCTTTTTGCTGTTTTTTCTTCCGTTTTTTCTTACAGTGTAACCGGCGAAAAACCGCCAAATAACGAAATTTTCATTATTTTTTAACGGTTACTGAATGGAGATTCCGCCGAAAATTTTTTTATAAACCCATATAACCACACGAGAAGAACATTCTGTAATATTTTCAGATTTTTCGGAGTATGCCCGTATGGAGGCTTTCCTTGTTAGATGTGGTTCGCGTACCAATAAAATTTGGGAAACGCTGTGTTAGATTATTCATATTATTCAAAATCAAGCAAATTTAATTAATATTGGTGCAAAAGTATTTTGCTAAAAGAGAACGAGTGAAATGAATTATAAATACTTAAACTAAATATAGTATGCTGCAGGAATAGTTAGAAGACAATTTATAGCACTACTATCTATTAACAGCTTCTCTACGAATGTCATGTACAGACGACGACGTAAAGTATATTCAAAATCTCGATTATCCTTAAATGTGATTTTAAATAGAAAAATCTGGATATTTTGCGACGAATATATTCATGCAAATTGTGTAACTGTGTATTTAATATATTTGTGTGTTATTTATGTGACTGTTTTATTTTTATAAAGCCGTAAGACAACTGTAAGAAACCCTGTATATATTTCTTTACCATATGCTACTCTTTGTGTTTTATCACTTTGTTTCTTCCCCTTTTTTTACGATCCCCTAAGAAGGGATTTTTACTCATTATACTCTAGCTGGTTGCTGAACAAATATCTCTCGTTTTCCGATTAATGTTTTCTCTGCGTATTACCTTTATTACAACGAAGGCGTTTCTTTTGCTGGAGCATTTAACGGAATTTCCATGGAAAAGTAAGAGGATGTAAAGTCAATCACGACTTATTGTTTTACAACAATATTGCCTGGAACAAGATTAATGTGGTATTGATTTTTTAACACTAGAACCGCGGGAAAATTCATTCAAGTTTTATAAAAATATTTCTCACCGGAATTTTCATTTAAACTGTTTAAGATATTTATTGAAATTATTTTTGCTCATTGTATATTTAGCTTATTTTATTAAGAATTTTCTGATTCGAATCGACATCTATCCATATGATACGGGTCAAAATGACCCGTCTCCGCGGTTCTAGTGTTAATGACCATTGTGATTGGAATTCATAACAAATTGACTTTGTTACGAATGAAATTTCTGCTCTTGTAACAGTATGCTTATAACATTGATTATCGAATTTAAGTTGAATAATAATTTTTATTTATTCAACAATAAAAATAAACAAAATTCGACAATAATTAAATTTATTTATGTAAATTGTGTAACTGCGTATTTTTTGTAGTTGTGTGTTTTTTATGTGACTGTTTTATTTTTAAAAATCCTTAAGACCACTTTGGGAAACCCTGTATATAAGTATTTATCATCTGCTGTTCTTTATGTTTTATTATTTTCTTTCTCCTCTTTCATTACGATCCTAAGAAGTGCTTTTTACCCATTATGCTCTTTCTGGTTGATGAACAAATAGCTCTCGGTTTTCGATTAATGTTTTCTAGGCGTATTACCTTTATTACGATGAAGGAGTTTCTTCTGCTGGTGCATTATCGCATTTAAATTGAATAATAATTTTTATTTGTTCAACAATAAACATAAACAAAATTCGGCAGTACTTAAATGTATTTATGTAAATTGTGTAACTGTGTATTTTATGTATATGTATGCTATTTATGCAACTGTTTTATTTTTTAAAAGCTATAAGAGCACTTTAGAAAACCCTGTATATAAGTATTTGGCATCTGCTGTTCTTCGTGTTTTATTACTTTCTTTTTCCCCTTTCATTAAGATCCCAAGAAATGATTTTTACCCCTTATGCTCTAGCTGGTTGCTGAACAAAGATCTCTCAGTTTCCGATTAATGTTTTCTCTGCTTATTATATTTATTACGATGAAGGAGTTTCTTTTGCTGGAGCATTAACGGAATTTCCATGGAAAAGGAAGAGGGTGTAAAGTTAATTACGCCAAATTGTTTTACAACAATATTGTATGGAACAGGTTTAATGCGGTATTGATTTTTTGACGACCCTTCAGAATGATTTTTTATTTCATATTGACTTTGTTACGAATGAAATTTCTGCTGTTGTAACAGTGTGCTTATAACATTGATTATCGAATTTAAGTTGAATAATAATTTTTATTTATTCAACAATAAAAATAAACAAAATTCGATAACACTCAAATTTATTTATGCTAATTGTGTAACCGTGTATTTTATGAATTTGTGTGTTATTTATGTGACTGTTTTATTTTTAAAAATCCTTAAGACCACTTTAAGACACCATGTATATAAGTATTTACCATCTGCTGTTCTTTGTGTTTTATTATTTTCTTTCTCCCCTTTCATTATGATCCTAAGAAGTGATTTTTGCCCAAATGCTCTAGCTGCTTACTGAACAAAGAACTCTCGGTTTCCGATTAATGTTTTCTCTGCTTATTATCTTTATTACGGTGAAAGAGTTTCTTTTGCTGGTGCATTAATGGAATTTCCAGGGAAAAGGAAGAGGATGTAAAGTTAATTACGCCTAATTGTTTTACACCAATACTGCCTGTAACAGAATTAATGCTGATTGATTTTTTAATTTCAAATTGACTTTGTTACGAATAAATTTCTGTTATTGTAAGAATGTGTTTATAACATTCATTATCGCATTTAAGTTGAGTAATATTTTTTATCTCTACGCTTGTTTAGACAGAAGTTAGGAATTAACTATCCATACTTTCTGAGTAACAGTAAGTAATTTTCTCTCTTAAAGAAAGTATTATTGATGTCTTGTTACTCATGTTCATTTTAAAATGAATTACTCATTTTTGCCTTTAAAAAGATTCTTTTATAATTCCATAGAAGTGGATTTGTGTTTTCTGCGCCTAATATCAAAATTATAATTAAGGAGTGTATTTCACTGGTGTATTAATGGAATTTCAAGGCAAGAGGAAGCGGATGTAAAGTTAATCACGTCTGATTGTTTAACACCAATATTGCTTGGAGCAGGATTGATGCGGTATTGAATTTTTTACGAGTCCTTAAAGGCTTTTTATTACAGATTTATTTTATTGCGAATGAAATAACTCATTTTGTAAGCGGGAACTTCTAGCATTGATCATACAGGGCTCCCAATTGGTCCGCCAAATGAGCACCAATATTTTCTTAGAAAAAATTTCATTTTGTATTTTTCGTGCAAATTGCATGGAAAATACCTTTGAAGGTTAGTTTGAGCACAAATTCTATAGAAACCCATTATGAATTTTTTTGTTAAAAAATATTGGTGTTCGGTTCGCGGACATATTTTGGAGCCATGTTATAGTATTTTAAATGAATATTTTTGTTTGTAAGCTGTGTTCAGACAGAAATTATACAAATAACTTTCAAAATCTGTGTGAATAACTAACACATATAATTATTCACTCTCACCTGTTGCTCTGTTGTATTTATTGTTTTATTTTTAAAAAGACGTTAGACCACTTTAGAAAACCCTGTATATATTTATTTACCATCTGCTGTTCTTTATGTTTTATTATTTTATTTTGTCTTATTAATAATAGCTTTTATTTTTAAGCTTATTTAGACAGAAGTTACACATGTAAATATCAGTACTTTTTAGTAACAGTAATTTTTAATTTCAAAGAAAGTGTTTTTGCTGTCACTCATATATATTTTTAAATGAACTTCATTAATGTCTTTAAAGAATTTTTTTATTCCATAGAAGTAAATTTGTATTTTCTGCACCTTATATCAAAATTACATTTAAGGAGTTTATTTCACTGGTGTATTGGTGGAATTTCCAGGGGAAAGGCAGAAGATGTAAAGATAACCACGCCTAATTGATTAACACCAACATTACCTGAAATAGGAATAATACGGTATTAATTTATTGAAGACCCTTGTAAATGATTTTCCATTTCAAACTGAACTTTGGTACGAATGAAATTTTTGTTATTGTAAGAGGGTGGTTATAACATTGATTATTACATTTAAGTTGAATAATATATATATTTTATTTCTAAGCTTGTCAGAGCTACCTATTGATACTTTCTGAGTAATACCAGGTTGTTCAATAAGTTTTGTCGGTCGATAAGAGAGGGCGTTGCTACTAGTCCAAATTTGTTTTTGTTTAGTTGGTTCACTCTTCTTATCAACGTATGTGAAGGTTCATTTCAATCAGTCAATTCATTCTTTGTTTACAAGCCATTTAGTGTCGCCGTGTCACAGTATTTTCGACAATGCAAAAAATTGAATATCGTGCAGTGACAAAATTCTTATTTTTGGAAGGTGTAGCACCAAAAGAAATTCACGAAGGCATGTTAAGAGTGTATAATGAATGTTCACCTTCAATTAGAACAGTAGAAAGATGGGTTGCTGAATTTAAACGTGGTCGTACAAGCCTTAAAGACGATCCACGTGAAGGAAGTCCAAAAACCGCATCAACACCAAAAATCGTAGCCAAAGTACAGGATATGGTTTTGGAGGATCGTCGATTGACTGAGAGGGATTTAATAGAGGCTCTACACATCTCATTAGGCAGTGTGAGTCATATTTTAAATGAAATTTTGAGTTTTAAAAAGCTGTGTGCACAACGGGTGCCGCATTCGCTAACAATGGAACAAAAACACATTCGAATGCGACTTTCTCAATAACATTTGGAGCGTTTTAAAAAGGATAAAATGGATTTTGTGCATCGATTCATCACTATGGATGAGACTTGGGTCTATCACCATGATCCTGAATCAAAACAAGAGGCTAAAGAGTGGTGTGAACCTGGTTGTTCGGCTTCGAAACGAGTTCGTGTCCAGAAATCGGCCAAGAAGGTTCTGGCATCAGTTTTTGGGATGCGAAAGGAATTTTATTTGTGGATTACTTGCAAACTGGTAAAACAATTAATTCTGAATATTATTGCAACCTTTTGGACCTGTTGAAGGAAAAAATTCGTGAAAAAAGACCCGGTTTGCAGAAGAAAAAAATCCTTTTTCATCAGGACAACGCACCGTGTCACAAGAGCATTTTGACAATGGCTAAAATCCATGAATTAAAGTTCGAATTCTTGGACTATCCGCCGTATTCTCCAGATTTGGCCCCCAGCGACTTCCAATTGTTTCCAGAACTCAAAAAAATTATGCGTGGCAAGCGTTTTTCGTCAAATGAAGAGGTCATAACGGCTGTTGAAGCGTATTTTGCAGACCTTCCGGAATCTCATTTCAGGGATAGGATCCACAGATTGGAGGATCGTAGGAGCAAGTGCATTAATGTTCAGGGAGATTATACTGAATAATAAAGTGTATTTTGAACCATAACATTGTGTTTTTCTTATCGAACGACAAAACTTATTGAACAACCTGGTAGTATGTAATTTTTACTCTTAAGGAAAGTAAGTTTGCCGTCACTCATATATATTTTAAAATGAATTTTTCAAAGTTGTCTGTAAAGAATTTTTTTAATTCCATAGAAGTGGATTTGTGTTTTCTGCGCCTAATGTCAAAATTATGATTAAGTTTTTTTTACTGGTGTATTAATTGAATTTCCAGGCAAAATAAAGAAAATGTTATTTCATTTAATCAGAATTTTTTTTGTGATTTAAGCGATTTAACAGAGAACAAAACATTTTCTCTAACAAAAGTATTGATGTTCAAAACGCGCAAATCGCATCCTTGAAGAGTATTTTCAAAATTCGACAACACTTATATGTTTCATTGTTTTATTTTTAAAAAGCCGTATGACAAATTTAGAAAACCCTGTATATAAGTATTTACTAATCTGATGTTCTTTGTGTTTTATTACTTTGTTTCTCCCCTTTCATTGCGATCCTAAGAAGTGATTTTTACTCATTATGTTCTAGCTGGTTGTTGAACAAATATCTCTCGGTTTCCGATTAATGTTTTCTCTGCGTATTATCTTTATTACGATGAAGGAGTTTCTTTTGCTGATGCATTAACGGAATTTCGATGGAAAAGGAAGAGGATGTAAAGTTAATCACGCCTAATTGTTTAACACCAATATCGAAACGAACAGAATTAATGCTATAATGATTTTTTGACGACTCTTGAGTAGGATTTTTTAATTTCAAATTGACTTTGATATAAATGAGATTTCTGATCTTGTTTGAATGTGCTTATAAAATTTATTATCTCATTTAAGTTGAATAACATTTTTTATCCCTGAGCTTGTTTAGACAGAAGATACAAAAGTAACTATCAATAACAGTAAGTAATTTTTACTCTTGACCCCTTAACTGGTTAATTCTTTTCCATTCAATAAATTGAAAATAGCGGACTCACAGCACTATTATTTAAATAAAATATTCGTAAAATTTAGTCTAAAAATTACCGCCTCAGTATGAAAATTTTCTTAAAAATAAAAGTGGTGTAAAAAAGCTTTAAATGATGAAATAAGCAAATTCGTCTTGCCCGTACACGTTCGGGCAAACCAGCTAATGGGTTAAAGAACATTTTTTGGACGTGCTGTCACTCATGTACATTTTAAATTAAAATTTAAAAAATGGCATTTTAAAAAACGTTTCAGTCGCAGCCCTAGTGTCTACAAGCTACTGATCTACCACGATTAAAAATCGACTGGTGCTACTAAGCGGACCTTTTTATTACAATAAATAAATAAATAAATAAATAAATAAAATAATAATAATAATAATAATAATAATAATAATAATAATAAATAAAAGCTTTATTCAAATAACCAATATGCAAACACGATTTTTAAAACAGAAATTCTCTTCTTAATCTTAACCTTTACAAGTTTGGCATGTGGCCCTACCCCTACCTGCTTTATAAAAGTGCTTTGAAATTCTAAACCTTGCATATCTCTGTAAATAGCAATTTTCGTATTTTCGTGCCTGTAACCACAGTAAGGCTACTGTCAGACGACAGATTATTTTCACGTTGGTGGTTTCTGCATGAAAACGCGTCACCTGCCACACGAGCGCTTTCTCGTCTGCGTTCAAACAAATGCGGCAAAAGAGAAATAGATGATGAAAGAGGAATTGAACAAGAAATTTTCTTTATGGTATTTAACGAAAAATTGTTTAAGAAAAAAAGCAAGAAAAAGACAGAAAAACCGTCTTTGTATGTATGCAAAATAATAATAATAATAATAATAAAAAATTTACAGATAATTATGTGATCTTCATTAGATTTTTCTTATTTTTCTTCTTTACAAACCTTTTTTTTTCCTTCTAAATAATGACAGATGCCATACGTCTCTATCCAAGTTATTATTATAATTACTATCTTTATATAATTCGGACAACGAATACCATACATAATATCGGAAGTTCTTATATTAAAAAAATTACATACTTCACGTAGACTGCAGGGGACTATTTTCATTCATGACACTTGGGCCGGTTTCTTTTGCTAAGGAGTCGAGCCCATCTAGACTATGACCCGGGCTTTACTTTATTATGAAGGATCAGATCTGGCCGAACCTAACTTATTTTTTCCGTACTGAACCGGTATTGATATCATTCTTCTTAGGTCTTCCCGGGACTAAATTTTCATTCCCGGCCTCGACCCAATCTGTACGAAAATTCTTGTCCCGATATAACTTTTGATATAATCAAAAATTTTTATCAAAGAGTGCATCTACGTTTAAATCATCATTATTCTACATTCAAAATTTATTCTTTTTAAAGAATAGTAGATTTCTAGGAAATAAATTTTACATACAGTAAATTTTTGGAAAAAAAAATTAAAAAAATAATCGTTTACGACAGAATTCTGTCTCTAATGTATAAATGTGCTAATCCACGCTAAATGAATATAATAATATGTGAAAAAAAGTACCATACATTTACACCTGCTATGATATACATTCTAAAAAATTAACATTAGAAACAAGTTCAAAAAGGATATTGTTTATCATGTATTTTTTGTCTTTTTTATAGATTTCGTCTTAGAAGATTTTATTGTGTAGCATTTTTCTGATTTTTGATTCTCCAATACATGGAATTAGGATTAATTATAATAGTAATAGATGAAAGATTTGGATACAGATTTATTAACGTATATATATATTGCAGCTTTCTTTAAAAATGAAAATTATAAACATTATCTAGAAGGATGTGGCAATCACAAAACTTTCTTTTATACCATACATGTTAATATTTCAAAATTCGTTAGCACAGTGCCAAATTAATGGCAATCTATGCCCTTCAAGGGAGTTCTAATGATATGAAATTCCGTGCATTAGTTCTTGAGATAGAATTATCGATAAAATAATAAAAATCATGTAAAATGCAACATAACAGAGCCACTTGTTGGATGATGTACACGGAAAACCGATTTGCATCAACTTGTCAACACCCAACTCAACCTAAAGTTTGATTAAAATCCATGCATTAGTTCTTGAGACAGGGCTATGCCGGAAATTGTGAAAAATGCAGTATAGCAGTGCGACCTGTTAGGTGATTTACACCAAAATGCAAACAATATCAAGTCATATTAAAGAATAACTAAATCTGAAGTTGTATGAAAATACCTATAATATTTCTAATGCTAGTTGTTGCTGAAATCGCAACAGAATGAAGCACAGCACTGCCATCTGTTGAACTATTTATACCAAAAGGTAGAAAACGTTAATTTATGTTAAAGACTAACTGAATCTAAAGTTTAATGAAATCCGTAAATTAGTTCTCGAGATTGAGGGAAATCGTGAAGAATGCTGTATAGCAGAGCCACCTGTTGAGCAATTTCATATTTCAATTGAGTGTTCATATTCTGTAATCTGTGCAGTTTTTGTTGTGTTACCCTGTATATGATCTGCTGCATTTATACGCACAATACAATATGCAGAAATTTAGTTAAACTTAAAAACTTATATCACAACTAAAAATGAACTTCTAGCAATCATCTCTCATATTTCCGTTGCAGTAAGGCATCGGATATCTTTTGTGTTCCCCTGTAAATACTATGCACTTTATATGACACAGGATGTAACTCATAGTAAACCTAGCAACATTTATAAATTACATTATCTGTGAAATAGTTTAACATGGTTAAAATACAATGTAAACAAAGATTCACCCTATAACATTATGTAACGGAATTGTTTTGTGTGACCCTGTAAATAAATAATAAGCATTTTTCGCATTGCATTTTGTAACGGAGTGTATATTTTATGCACTTCAATAAATGAATATAAATTTTATTCTGTTTGAAAACCTGTAACACCAATAAAAGCACGCGGAACAATTTTTCCGGTTGGCCATTATGTAACAGAAATATTTTGATCGCTTTTGTAATCAAACTACATATCCGATTTTCATAAAATTTGAAATGGCTCGACTAAAGTTTGCAAAAATTATACATTTAAAATTTCAAAACATTCGGTTGGTTAGTTTATGCTTTGTCATATGCAGACGGACAGACAGACGGATGGACTGAACGACGACTATAGGTTCTAAGAATATAATATTATTATATAATTACGAACGCACTTAAAAAGAACAAAATGTGTATTTCTTGTCAGAATTCTTCGTCCGAAACAATTTTTTTCCATATCGTCGTAAAAAAATCCTTATACTCCTTTTTACTGGTGTGAAATGCGCTTACTTGAATTTTTTAAAACTGTCCCAAAAATGGGACGCTAGGCACTAATGGGTTAAAGCTGGACAATTGAATTCATTTGCAACATTCAAACAAGTTATGTAATTTCGAGGATCAAACCCAGATCATTGGATTTCAGGGCCAGTGCTATACCTTTCAAGCTACTTGGGCTGATAACCAGTATGCATATTTCACCCAGATAACCGTATTGTTAACAACATTTGGTCTTTCATGAAGGCAACTTAATAGAGTAACCCACAGGTAAAGGACCTCCCATACATAAGATAGGTACATAGGTAAATTATTATTTAAATACAATCAAACTGATTGATAAAGTTATCATACGAATTGAATATTTCTAATTCTTTGAAAAAAATTCCAAGCCGAGAATCGACCCCAGATCATTGGCTTTCAAGTCTAAAACTCTACCGTTTAAGCTACCTGGTCTGATAACCGTTGTGTATTTTTCACTCAGATAATTTTATTGGTCATCAGCACCAATTGTTATTACCAATAAGATTGATGTAGGTAATGATATTGGTATTATATTGCCATTGATGTTATTATAAATAAGGGAATCTAGACGAAATATGCTTGCCGGTTTTTCTCCCCAAATAGCTTAAAAGGTAGAAAGAACATCGGTGCTGAAAGCAAAGGATTTGAGTTCGATTCCCGGATTAGGAATTTTGTCGCTTGCTTAAAAATACTTAATTTCAAATGATAACTTTACCAGTTTAATTGTCTTAACCCTTTTCGGCGCAGTGTGTCCGGTCTGGACACACCTAATTTTAATTCCAGGCTTGCAATTGGCACCAATAATATTTTAATAAAATCTTGCTTTTACAATAAAAGCTTAAATTAAGGAGTTCTTCATTTCGTAAACAGTCGTTTGTAAATTCCGGTGTCAGCCGAAAAAATTAAAATAATAGTTTAAGTAAGTTCGTCAAGTGAATCTCCATTTAATACATAATACGGGGTATCCATAATTAAACGGCTTTACTTTAATGTTGTCTATAGACGAAATTATTATTTTTAAAATTGCGAAATTTTGTGAGTGATATAATAAATGGATAGAATTTTGTTGAAGCAAATAAAATAAAATAATTCAAAATTTGGTCACTAGAGGACTTTTTAATTAATTACATATATAACACATTTACGATAGTTTATGAATTTTATTTAACCCTTTGACGGTTAAAGCACTTCTATTCATAAAATACTAAAATGATTGAATGACACCGGAATTTAAAAACAAATTTATTTCATAATATATAAATGTTTGTTTTACGTTCTTTGTAAAATTAAAATTTTCATTTAAAAATTTCGGTGTCAGTATGGCATTTCGCAATTCAAATTAAGTGGTATTCTGGGCGCGTATACGCGCTTATAACCACGAATGGGTTAATCATTGATCTCACAACTAGTGTTTAGCCTTTTCCAAAACACACTGCGGTCACATCTAGAACATGCTATCTTACAATTCCAGATATTATCTGAAAATGATTACCGTCATTGGAACATGTCTCGTTTTAATAAAATTTGTAAATTATTGTTAATGCATGCTAAATGAGAATTTCGTTAAAAATCTGCCGGCGAATTTTTTAACTATATATATATATATATATATATACCGAGTTACCCAAAAATGACTGATGGATTTTAAAATTCAATAACTTGCAAACGGTGACAGCTATTTAAAAAATTTCTGCAGGAAGGTTATGCATAATGTCGGTCGGCGCTTTGCTCAGCATTGATCACCTGGCCTTTAATCGCCGTCAGCGCCACCTATTGTTTGAGATGCGAACTAAAATAAAAAAAAATTACGGTAAAAAAAAGAAAAAAAAAAAACTCGTGACATCATACATAACCCTCCTGCAAAAATTTTTTAAATAGCTGTCACCGTTTGCAAGTTGTTGAATTTTAAAATCCATCAGTCATTTTTGGGACACCCGGTATATATATATATGTATATATATAATAGTTTTTTTAATCGTATATTATTAATTATATCTTTTTGTTTTCTGATATAACTTTCTCTGTTAACTGTCAACTATAACTGTTGATATGGTGAGATTGCAAATTTAAAATTTTTTTCTCTTTCACATGGTGCCGATCTATCGTGTAAGTTTATCTTTTTGATAATTCAATTATTATTTTATTTTTTTGTCTAGAATTTTTCATTGAAATATGATTTGCAGTGGCGATTAATCGGACAATTTAAAAATCAATTTTAGGTTTATCTTGATTTCTAATCAGAAAAATTAATCGCAATTGTTGTGTCTATTTCGCATTGCTCTTGAGAACGAGCTTAATACCACATTTCTAGTTTTGTTCCAATATTTGCAGGCAACTTCAGTTTGATATAGTTTATAATTTAATGAGTTATTCCATATTTTGATGTTGAATTGTAGTATTGTCTCATGGTTCTCTCTCTCTCTCTCTCTTTATATATATATATAGATATATTCATTGAAAAAAATTACATATCCTTATTATTTCTTCCAGAAATTTTCACAAAATTCTAAACAATAGTTTCGTCTGAAAAAAATATTAAATAGGGCCATTTAATTAAGGTCATCTTATACATATACTAAAAATTACACATTTGGATCAAAACAAATGTAGTTTAATCAGTGACAAATAATATAGAAAAAAAATAATGGACGTAATATTAAACAAATGATATCTCTTTTATATTTTATCAAAGAAAATTTCAGACGAATTATCTATTTTTTTATTTTATTGTATGTTTTTTTAAAACTTTAGATTGATAGAATTTTATATCCTCCAAAATTATGTTTTAATAATAGTTGTAACCCATCTGAAAAATTGTAAAATCATTTTTCATCTCTGAAAAAAAAATTCCAAGAAAAACTAGTATAAACTTGATTTACAAAATCAATATATGTTGAAAGTTATATTTATTAAGACAAAATAATCGAAAAACTATATCTGTCAAGATTTTTTTTAACTTACGGAGAATATTTTTAACTTTTCTTCCAGCCATAAAATCAGAAATCAATAAAAATGCCAGTGTTTATTTTTTTAAGCAGAAGATCGTTTCCATAAAATATTTCGAAAAGCTAAACTGTTAAGAAAGACTTCATTTTGTTTCTTGATCGTGAGGTAAATGTAAAACTCAATTAATTAAAAAATATATCATTGAATCAATAAATTCCTTAAATTAATTATTATAAATGCTTTTTTTTTAAGTTTAGACTTTGTTACTGAACTGAAGAAAATATATTTAAAGTGATAAATGTTTTTTTAAAAAAACAATGCACATGCTTTAAAGATTATTACAATCATCGCGTACATGCGAAATTAGAATAATATTTCCAAACCCCGCGGCTTTGCTCATGTATTGGTATATTATTCAAAGTGATATTTATAAGTACAATTTTTATTAGAAGAAATTATACTTTTAGGAGTTATTCAGAAATTAATAACTAAGCAACAGTTTGATTAAACTTCATTATTACACTGCATTAGGTTGAAATGAAATTTAAATTAATAAGAAGTAATTAAAACTAATTCTAAATAAATGATAATTTTAAAAGTATTTTAAAGTTTTTATACTAATTTTATTATTTACTTGGCGTCTTGAATTTTTTAGAAGCGATTTTCTTAAAACAAATTTACATCTTAAAATTAACCATCATGTCTAATTCCAAACTTCTTGTCTACAGTGTGCCCCACACAAATAAAGCCACCATGGTTTGGTACCGTAGACGAAAGTAAATAACAACAAGAAAATAAATAAATTAAGAAAGACTATATTAAAATGCATATTTATAAAGAATAACTCACTACCTGCCCCACTTAATCAGGAAAAAAATGAATGCATAAAAAAAGTGGCGGAAAAGTATCCTGCCGAAATAAAGCCACTACTGTTAATAGCAATATCCGCCATGGTTACATATAAATTGGAATATACTATGTAGCATGCCATTTACCGATCCCTAGAAGACATTAGCATCAATATTATCCCAGGCATCAATGATGGCGACCTTCAGTTCTGTCACAGACTTGAACTGTTTGCCATTGGCATTTAAAGTTCTACTGAGGATCTCCACATATTTTCTTGGGGATTGAGATAAAGATACAGGACAGACCATTTCATAACATGTCCGCAATTATCTAGAAACCATTCTCAGGAGAATTTTGCAAGGATTATGGGAGCGTTATCCTGCTGAAAAATCCAACTTAGGCCACCAATTCTCTCTTCAGTTGGCAATAAATGGGTTCTAACAATTCTGGGTAATTAGTAGACTACTTTCCGACTGAGGAAAGAGCCAAGTTATGATTACCACCATAGTCGAAGCCTCTAAACACTATTCATAAGCCCCATCTAGCTATGTTGAGACTGCTCAAGTTGAAATTTATCCACAAGCAAAGCAGAGTGGATGGGTCCAAATATCATCAAACCTGGAAGGTCCAGTGGAATCTTGTTATATTCCCAGATAAAAAATAATTAACTTAAATGGTTCAGACTGTTTTAATTTCCATTGGTATGACATGAGGACAGGAGAGGAATTTTCTCCAAAAGACAGCACGATGGAGGCTTATTAATAGTGTTGAGATGGTTCAGCTATATTGGTAAACTTAACATGGGTCTTTCCTCAAACCGCATGTAAGCTACCAATTACGAAGAATCGCTAGAAATCCATTTATTGCCAGTTGAAGAGAGAATTGATGGGCTAAGTTGGATTTTCCAACAAGAAAATGTCTTCATGAGCTTTGCAAAATCCTCATATCAGTGGTTTTTGGATAATTGGAGACCATGTTATGGAATGTCCTGTCCTGTACTTTCATCGTAATCCCCAAGAAAATGTGTGGAGTATCCTCAGTAGAACTTTAAATGACAATGGCCGACAGTTCAAGTCTGCAGCAAAACTGATGGCCGCCATCATTAAACCCTGTGATAATACTCATGCTAATGTCTTCCAGGGATTGGCAAATGGTATGCCACATCGTATATTCCAAATCATATGTAAGCATGACGGATATTGCTATTAACAGTAGTGTTTAACATATGTTTGAGCAGGTTCTATGACCACCAATTTGCAACGATTATTTATTTTAAACGATTTCGCATTTAATAAGGTTGCATAAAAAACATAATATAATAAAAAAAATACTGCCCAGTGAAACTGATGGCATTAAGCTCACAGGCTATGCATACTAATTGCACATTACAGCCTTATATTTTCAAGGATTATTTCCAATCGAAAAAAAATCAAAGGAGGAGAAACAGCTCTCCCTTTCCCCCTTTTATACTTAATCATCTAACCTCCTAAACTAATCAGGGACATGCTTTATCATATAAAAAATCTATATCCAAAATTCAGAGCAAATCGGATAATTCTTAATAAAAACCCATTTATATAATTTAAGAGGAGTTATCCCCTCGTTTTTTATACTTAATCATTAAACTTCCAAAACTATTCAGAGATTTGAACGAAATCTGATTATTCTGCATGAAAAACCCATTTATATCAATTAAGGGGAGGGGCATTAGAACCCCCGTTCCCCCTGTTTATACCTATACAATGAACACCTAATACCAATCACTGAGGCGCCTCATTAGAATGATCTTATACCTAAATTTTGAACGAAAACTGATAATTCTGAATGAAAAACCCATTTATATCAATTAAGGGGAGGAGCATGAGCCCCCCGTTCCCCCTCTTATACTTATCGAATAAAATCCAAAAACTAATCAGGGAAGCGCCTTATCAGGATATACCTGTATACAAAATTTCAAGTGGATAGGATACTTTTATCATGAGTTATCGCGTTACGAACGTACATACAGAACGGGCGGGCACATAAGCTCTCAGGCTATGATAGCCTGTGAGCTAAAAAGTTTTGAGAACGCTTTTCGTTCACTTCATCCTGTTAAATTTTTAATTTTCTTTCGACAGTTCTTTGAAAGCATTTGCATAAATTAAGTGAAAACTTGCAAAATTTTAGACCCTTAAATGTCACAATAAACGTAATTTAGAACATTTTTCGTTCTGCAACTTCCAGGGGGTAATGGCCGTAATAAAAAGTGTAACATATGATGGAACAGGAGCAGCCACCATCAATTTGTAACCATTACTTTTGAAATTGGTTCCATATTACTTTAGATCGAGTAGAAATCACAATCTAGAACATTTTTAGAATGTTTTAAGTCCATTTTCAACCTTTAAACTTTTGAATTTTTTAGGAAATGTTGTTAATGATCATTTATAGCTTAGAAGTAACTACCATGCTTAATTTTAAGTTGTTACCCCTGCAGTATCACAAAAATGCACTTTAGAACATTTTACTCTTGCAACTCTCAGGTGATTGTGACACCGACATTAATTAGAGCCTATGTTAGAGAAAGGGTTGTCACTGTCAATTTTCAACAGTTACTTTTGAAATCAGCTTCATACTTCTCCAGATTGCGTGTAAATCATCATTGGCTATTTCCATGAAAACTTGTCATGTCTGTCACACAGCTAAAAATCGCTCTGCTTGTTGGCTACCGTTATTTTCGAAATGTTTGTTTCACTCTATGCACTTGATGAAATATCTCCGATAAAGTAAGTCACATTTTTTCCGTTCTCAAATACTGGTTGCCAAAAATCGTAGTATGTGACATACATGATGAGTTCGCATGGAAATAATCCATTTAGAATATTTTTAATGCTTTTCGCGCATTTTCACTTTTTTTAAATTTTGATTTTTTTTTAAGAAATGTTCTTAGAAACAATTTATACCTAATAAGTAACTATCATGCATTTCATGTAATTTGGCCTGATAATAATACAAGAATTACGACTTAATAACGTCTTTCGCTCCTGCACCCTTTTCGGGGCGATAACACCAACAACTTATTCCATACGTATTAATTAATTATTAACTGTATAATTTTTAGAAATACATAAATTTAATTAATATTTAATGCTATTTATGTATGTATTATTTACTTTTTTAAAGTTTTAGAATTTCGGTTTTCGGCCGAAAATAAAAAAATTACCAAAATTCATTTTCGTTTTTTTTTTTTTTTTCGATCTTAAAAATTTGTTTCAGACGATCCTTAGTTAAAAGTAACATTTTGAAAATGTCTTTAATTCCGTATAAAAAAAAAGGGTGTATCGTGGGAAAATAGAAGCAACATTAGAAATGTACTATTTCGGACATACATAGTATCATATTGGTCTTACAAGGCTTCATTGGGATTTCCAGCCTGGCAAATCTTTCAGGTTTTCTTTTCAAAATTTCTACTTTCTTCTCATAAATCAATTTCAAAGAGAAAATTAATCAAAGATAAAAAGTACAGTGTGTAGATATTTTTAAGTGTACGTGATAAGAGAAAATGTTTATTAATAGAAATGTGTAATAAAATGATCATTTGAAAATTTGCTAAATTAGAAAAGAAAAATTAGAAATAATATTGGAAATATCATTTTTAGAACATACAAAGTATCATATTGGTTTTACTAGGCTTCATTGGGATTTCCAACCTGACAAATCTTTCAGGTTTTATTTTCAAAATTTCCATTTTCTCATCATAAATGAAATAGAAAGCGAAAATTAATGAAAGATTAAAAAGAACAGTGTCTAGGTATTTTTAAATGTATATGATAAGAGAAGAAGCTTATTAATCGAAACGTGTAATAAAATTTTCTTTTGAAAATTTTCTGAATTAAAAAGAAAAATTAGAAATAATATAAGAAATATACTTCTTCAAATATACAAAGTATCATATTGGTGTTATCAGGATTTTCAACCTGACAAATCTTTCAGGATTTCTGTATAAAATTTCAATTTCCCCATGATAAAGCAATTCAAAAGAGAAAGATAGTGAAAAAAAAATAATAATACTATTCATTCGAAAAATCGGATTTTTAAATATTGGTGGTAGGAAAAAATGTTTATTAATAGAAATGTGTAAAAAAATTTTCATTTGAAAATTTGCTGAAAATGAGAATAAAAAACAAAAGTAATGCGAGAAATGTATTTTTTCTGACAAACAAAGTACCACATTGATTGTGCCAGGCTTCATGGGGATTTGCAGTCTGATAAGTCTCCAGGTTTTACTTTTAAGATTTCTACGAGAAAGAGTTTGAAAATAAGTTTCTCCTGACGATTGTGGACAGAGAAGTGTATGAAAGAGAGAACATATAATGAAACATTAGAAACATTAAAGATAAGATGAAACTTTACTTTTCTACATAAGTGCCAAGTGAGTTGAGACATTTGCCACGCCCCTTTATAAACTACAAAAAACCTTTCAGATAAAAAAAAAAAAAAAATCTGTTCTGCATAAAAAGAAGCGTTGAACCGCTTGTGTGATTTCAGTATTGCTTTCAAAGATATAGCAAAGTACTGGAAAAAGTAATGACGAATCACTGCTTTCGTCTGTATTAGTCGTGCTCCCACTAGAAAAGATCAGTAAAAAATCTGGTACTACTCTGTTATCCCGTCGACCAATTTCGCAAAATTGTACAAATCGCGAAACTCATTGCCAAACTATGCATATTGACATAATTTTTATTTTAAATAACGAAAGAAACAAATAATTAGTAGAATATTAATAAAAATATAAATAAAAAGTCGAAATAAAAATCACTTAATGGCATTTTAAAAACGTGTATCGTATTTAATGTCATTGAATGTGACATTCACGATCATCCATTATTGACATTTAATCTTATAGTTTGGCGATAGATTTTCGGTCGACGGGATAACCTAGTAGTACCAAAAATCTGTATGTAATTGCCCCAAAAATCTGTAGAAAATCCGTAGGTATTTTGCCCATTCTGCAGATACTTTTTAAAATATCTTTAAAAATTCTGCAGATATTTTAAAGGTAAAACTAAATCTGCATAATTTCTTCAGATTTCAGTAAAATATCTAAAGAAAGTGGAGATTTCTTAAGATTATTTCTAGTGGGGACACATCCGTCCAGGTCTCGGACTGTCCAACACGATGATGTTTCTCACTGATTTGGCGGTACTATCTCCGCACCTTTTGTTTCGACATCATATCTAGCCCATAGACATTTCCAGCGGGGCATCAACTAGTCTTGGACAGACCGAGACATGGACGGGCTTGCACGGCCACATTAGACGAGAGCAATGCTTGATTTCAACTTTGGAAGCAATACCAAAATAAAACAAGCGATTCAACGCTTCTTTCGTATACAGAGCTCTGATTTTACCTGGAAGGTTTTTTGAAACTGATAAAATAGTATGGCAAATGTCTCAACTAACTTGGCACTTATGTAGAAAAGTAAAGTTACGTCTTACCTATAATGTTTCATTATATGCTTTGTCTTTTATATACACTTCTGTCCACAGTCGCCAAGGGAAACTAATTTTCAAACTCACCCTTGTATATTCTAATCATTAAATAATCAAAAGAGAAAGCTAGCGAGTTTTTTTTAAAAAATACTATGCGTACGAAATCGGTATTTTTCAATGTCGGTGGTTGAAGAAAATGTTTATTAATAGAAACGTGTAATGAAATTTTCTTTTGAAAATTTGCTGAATAAAAAAAGAAAAATTAGAAGTAACTAAGAAATCCATTTTTTAGGATATACAAAGTATCATGTTGGTCTTACCAGGCTTCATGGGGATTTTCAGCCTGATAAATCTGTCAGGTTTTCTTTTCAATATTTCTGTTTTCTCATAAAATAATTTAAAAGTGAACGATAGTGAAAATAAAATTACTATATTTACGAAACAGGTATTTTAAAATTTTGGTGGTAAAACAAGACATTTAAGAGAAGTTGGGTGAAATTTTCTTTTGAATATTTTTTTAATATTTTTGAGTATTTTTAGAACATACAAAGTATCATGTTGGTCTTACCAGATTTCATGAAGATTTTCAGCCTGATAAATCTGTCAGGTTTTCTTTTCAAGATTTGTGTTTTCTCATAAAATAATAATAATAATAATAAAACGATACTGAAAAAAATTACTATGTTTCCGAAACAGTATTTTTAAATTTCGGTGGTAAAACAAAATATTTATTAACCCCTTAAAGGGCGGTGGAATGAAATATATACCACTTAATTTTAATTGCGAAATGCTACATTGACACCAGAATTTTGAAGTAAAAATTTTAGTTATATCAAGAATGTGAAGAAAAGCTTATAGGTTTTGAAATAAATTTGTTTTTTAATTCTGGTGTCGTTCAGTCATTTAAGCATTTTAATAATACAAGTGCTTTGCCCTCAAAGGGTTAAGAGAAGCGTGAATGAAATTTTCTTTTGAATACTTGTTGCTTCATTACTGATTATCGTAGCAGTTTTCTTTGTATTAATTATCAAGTTTGTGGAAAAACAATGCAAGGTTTCACAATGCGACTTAATTTGTATGCATTCTGAATGTATAACTTTGTCCTAGTGGTATGTATTATATCGTGTTTCCACTCTCAATGGCGGCTAATGGCTAATTTCTAAACCGTTAGTTACAGTTACAAAAATGATTTTAAAAAGTTAAAGAAGTATATTTTAAACGATTTAGGTAGAATAAAAATTACTAAAAATTACGAAAATTAAATTTTTATACGTTCCCCCGATCCTGTAAGTGATATTTAGTAAATTTTTACAACAAATCTAACAAGTAAGACAAAAAAAAAGACGCATTCCTAAGCGATTAAAACTGACCTAGTAATAGATGTTTAAAGTTCAAACATCTTTTTTGCTGCAAAATAGAAATCAGTCACAAATTTACTGGAAATAAAAATAAACGTCAGATGCAAAATTTAACTTTAAACATTGAGAGTAAAATAATTTTTTCAATATTATTTTTGAATTTATCTTGACGTTTACGTATTAAAGCTAAATATACAACTTGTGCTAAAAATATAAGTAAAAGAAAAAAAATAATAACAGAAATTTTACTTGTATGTTTTTAGTTATAGAAAAGTGGTTTAAATCATAAAATTTAAAATTTCATAACTCGGTCAACTTTAATGTTTGATGAATGGGATCTTTTCTGTATCGATTGTTAGTGTTGGAAAGTTTTTACTAAATATCACTTATAGGACCGAGGGACCGTATAACAATTTAATACAGAATTTTTTGATAATTTTTTAAAATCTAAATCGCTTAAGAAACAATTCTTTACCTTTTCAAAAGTATTTTTGCAATCGTAACTATATGTGTATGACTAATGCTTTAGAAATTAACCACTGGCCACCGTTGAGAGTGGACACACTGTATTTAAGTTTAACTCTTTCCGACGCGGAGTTTGAAATAATTTATAAAAGAAAAATTTTAATTAAATATTCTTGGTGCCAATGAAATTAAAATTAGGTGTCTCTTTTTAGAGATACTGTATGGGAAAGCGTGAAAGTTTAAAGTTTATTTTAAGCATTTTCTTTACACATTAGTTGTTTTATTTATTTATTTACTTTTTTGCTATTTCTTGATTTTAGAAGCTGAGATGACAAAACAAGATTTCCTTCAAATTTATTTTTGTGAATTTAAACTTTGTCACAGTTCTGCACAAACCGCTCAAAATATTAATGAAATTTGGGGCGAAAGAAACCGTCAGCGTAAAAACAATTCAGCATTGTTTCCAAAAACTTCATCGAGGCTCGTCGTGGGCAGTGTTCTCGCTAACATTTGAACAAAGTTAGTAACTTGACTAATTAAAAATAAAAAGCATTTGCCAAATGAAAAAGAGTATTAGTAAAATAGATTCGCCGTATAGCATAATTTTTTTTAAAGCTTTTAATGTATCCCCTTTTACTCAATAGTTTCTAAAAAATACTAAGTTTTTATAACTGCGACAACGATTGTTATTAATCTAATTTCAACTATCCTCTACAAATATATGCATATGTATGAAAAAGAAAAAGAAATGAAAGAAAAAGCAAAATTTGAGCAATAGCAATTTGGCGAATCTAATCGCTTGTTTATTCGCCAAATGAATAATTTAGTCGCAATTTGGCGCAATGGCGAGCGACAACGAGTACCCTGGTCGTGGGCGTCTTTTTGTTATTGACGATGATTAACTGAAGGCATTAGTTGAAGTTTATATCCAGCCAAAACTACTGAAGGAAATTGCGAATGAACTCAATGTTGATTATTCGAGAATAATTTGCAAAGGTGTGAAAGTTGAAGAATCTCGATAAGTGGCTGCCAGACGAGTCGAGCGACAACTCGCGTCGTACATTGACACTCTAAAATTTACAAGCGTTCGCATAAGAAGCACGACACCATCACAACACCATCCACTGTACTCACCGAATCTCTTTCCAAACGACTGCTATTTCTTTAACCACTTCAAAAATGATCAATATTTTTGAAAAACTTTCAAATAATGTCTATTTTTTAAATCTTTTACAGAATTTTTAATCTTT
Organism: Maratus speculifer; assembly: GCA_964019185.1. NCBI lineage: Eukaryota > Metazoa > Arthropoda > Arachnida > Araneae > Salticidae > Maratus > Maratus speculifer. The sequence goes on from OZ025296.1 coordinate 54,255,865, forward strand.
TATTACCGATTTTTCAAATTAGAGATTTTTGCCTAATTGAATTATTAAAATGCTCTGATTAAATAATGCAAAATATACAATAAAAATTTACTGATACATAGCTGACAACTTTTACTCATTTTTGTTACCACTAAAATTCTACAGAGAATTTCTATTTGTTTAATAATAAAATTTCCACGATTAAATAAGACAATATTTATTACAAAATTTTTGCGGTAGGAAAAATACCTAAAAGTTAGCAGCTATGCGAGAATACCAAATCATAATGCAATACGTATGCCCGTACGTGGTACGGGCAAATCATGATTGAAAAAATAATTTGCCCGTCTGATGTACAGGAAAATCAAGGAAGTGGTTAAAACCTAGATAACTTCTTGAAGGGAAAATTTTTTATCAATCAAGATGATGTTTGAAATGTCTTCTGACAATTTGCCCCTGCGGAAGCCTAGACTTTTATGTCAGAGAAATCGCTAAGCTAATTTCTCGTCACCAACACTTTATTGATTGCAAAGTCTCTTACATTGATAGGATATATTTAGATTGGATTAGGTTACAGCGTTTTAACCCGTTAATGATCGCATTAAACTACGGCTTAAAAATTCAAATTCATTATTCCGACCACTTTTTTGAAAAAAAAAATATTCATCTTAATTAAGGACAAGTAAAATGATACCAGAATAAAAACAATTACACTATTTTATAAAACTGGTGAGAATCAAACAATTCTGAATAAAAGCCATTTTATAAAACTGGTGGGAATCAAACAAGCCGGGAAGCTTTCAGCCCGTGAATATCTCGGACGCGACGATTAAGTGGTTAAATTTAAATTAAAAAATCATGCATTGTTTTTGCACCAATTTTATACGTTTCAAAACATAAGTGATAGAAATTTTCAAAATGCCGGATCATCTCTGTAAGCAAAATAAATCAATCAACAAAATAAAATAAAATAAAATAAAATAAAAATAAAAAATAAATTTTATAGATATGCATGTTTAAAGACAGTTTGTCATAGACAGTTTTTTAAGCGAGATTTAAATATTTTCAAAATATGTAGGTCTTCACCTCTGTCGAAAAATATTTCGCTTGAAAAGTCAAAAGTAACATTATAAATATATTTTTAGAGACATACAAAGTATCATGTTGGTTTTACCAGGCTTACTTTGGAGATTTTCAGGCGGACACATCTTTCAGCTTTTCTTTATAGATTTCTATTTTTTCGTCATCGAAAAGTTTTAGAAAGAAAAATAGTGAAAGAAAAATTTAAGTGTGTAACAGGTAACTATTTTCAGGGTTCGTACGGATATTGGAATTTCATGACCAGGAAATTTTTTGGTACCAGCATTTTCTTTTAGAAGATCTCCCATTAACCCTTTCAGGGGCGGTGTTTGCAGTCTGCAAACACTTAATATTACTGTTCCAATTGCGAACTGGCACCAGTAAAATTTTAGTACAATTTCGAATTTGTAATATGCGCGAAAAACAGCTCTTGTTTATTTTCAAATAAGTCTGTTCTTAAATTGTGGTGTGAATCAATTATTTGAACATTTTTGGAGCAGAAATACCTTGCCCCTGAAAGGGTTAAATAAAGCGAAATTTCGCATGTTTGAACTGGATTTATTTTTCCGTAAAATAATTCTGGTAACTAGCATGAAAAATAACGGTACCCATACGAATTATGATTTTGTAATATTAATGCGAGTTTTCTGATATTTCTTAAAAGGATTTTTTTTTTTTTTTTGTACTAATGAGTTGTAATTTTTCCAGCTGAGTGTAAAAGCGTCTACGAAAAAATTTCAATCGGGGACTTTGGCTTAATTTGCCAATGCTTATGCAACTGAGCTCTCTTGGGCAAATCTGGTGGGTGCAATTCAGCTAGCTAATCTTTTAACCCTTTGGGGACGAGCGCCAAGCATACGTGCTGCAAAAAGGCTTAAGAATCCTTGTTTATCCCCACCAATAAAATTTTACTGTAAAATTTGCCGTATTTAATCGGAGAATTTTCTCGATTTAATAAGCCACAAATTTCTGTTTTTAAAAGCCGGTGATAAAACATTAAATTTTTCGTAAAAGACTCCCGTCGCGAAGGGGTTAATAAAGACATCTAATCTGATGAGGTTTTTTAACATTGATTATGGCTAGTAAAATTAGACTTTGATCCGTTCTTATGAGAACACAAATTCTTATTATTCTTGCTGAAAAACTGTAAAGGCATAAAGAAGATTTAGGAACATTAATAAGAGATTAAAAAAAAAAAAAGATAAAATAAGTTTTAATTTTTAATGGCAATGTTTACATCATATAATATAGTAGTCCATAATGCTAGGGATGCATAGAAGCAGAGAGATACTGAATTCTACTTAATCCAATTCTTAGAGCATCACATCTCAAAATTGATAAATTGATATAAATTAGTCAAGCTCGCAGACATTTTAGCAAAATATCATAAAAATAGACACGTTTTTGTCACGAAAGGAAAACCAAGAAGAAAATAAAAACCATAACTTATTAATAAATAATTTTAATCACTTTGGAAAAGCAATGAACAGGAAGTATTGAGTCAGTAAACAAAGTGCCCAGTTAAATTATTATTTTCTTATAGGAACATTGCTTTATGATGCTGATTAAAGTTTAAAAATTTTTATTTATATAATATTTTTATTAAGTGCATATATAATGTTGCACTATTATCTGGAAAGTATTTATTATGAGCGAAAAGAGAATAACAACACTGATTACCATCATATGCGTAACGTACAAGTTTTAAGTTTCATAAGAAATGAAATCCGTTTCATTGTTAATATAATATAAATTAGAGCGTAAACGGAAGAAAGAGCTATATTTAGGAAAATTATCAATATTATTATTATAGCCTATGAGAAATATTTCGCAGGGAATATGTATGTATATTTTAATTTATGAATGATGAAATAAATTAAAGCAGGATGAAATAATTTGGAATACATTTATATGCACGTCACTTAGACTGAAAATGAAAATATATTTAAAAAAGAATATCTTATGATAGAAAAGGGATTCTTTTTTCAAAAAAAAAATAGCAGCAAAAATAAAAATTAATATTATCTAATTAAGTTATAAATGTTTCTTAGGTTAATTAAATAAACTATTAAAAATTTACGTCTGATGGGCACAATACATCAACAGAGCTGCCAACTTCTACGCCTATTTAAATCACACAAACATGTTTGGAACCACAAAAAAGTTTCAGTAAAATGTATGCCAAATATATTCAAAGGTATGTACTACACTCCATATTGTTGATTAACTGCTAAAATTTCTGTTTCTGATATATTTATTCGTCTTTAATTAGGCGTAGTAGTTGGCAGCCATGCATCAAGGCAATTTGTCATAGGCTATTTCCATGAGTACTTGTAGTGTAAGTCACAGGCTACGATTTTTGGCTACCAGTATTTTAGAACGAAAAAAATGTGACTTACTTTATCGGCATATTCTCATTAATTGAATAAGGCCAAGCAGACTTTTTGAAAATAACGGTGGTAAACAAGCATAGCAATTATAAGGTTATGTGACTTACACTACAAAACCCATGGAACTAGCGCATAAAGACATCTGACCTGTTATCTGAATATAACTCAAGAGAATAATAAATCGCAGGAAAATGAACTCCAAGTAAACGCTGTATACGCAATTACATGATTAATTTTAAACGAATTGTTCTAATTGGTAAATAAATTCAATAAACTGTAATTCTTCAACTGAGTAAAAAATTGTTGACGCCAAATCTGAACCAGAGATTTTTGAATTAATAAAGGTACATTACTTATGGTTTATTTATTCTTTTGAGATGTTTCAAGTAACAGACCAGATGATGTTATTAACAGGGTGACTGGTCGGATTGTGCCTACCAGGTTTGTCCAGAATAGCTCAGTTAGTAGAGCATTACTAACTTAAGAAAAAGTCCCTGATTCAAATCCTAGACTTGACAAATTCTAACTCAGCTGGAAAATTGCATCTCATTGGATTTATTCTATCAATTAGAATAATTGTATTATAACTAATCAAACATTTTATTGTTGCCAATCATTAGTTTTCTTTATCTTCATAATATTGCAAACCATTATTAAAAGAAATATTTTCAAAACACTGAACAGTTGTCATCTGTCTAGCGCATGTCCTCCATTCAAATATGTATGTATGTATGTTTGTATAAACTTTTTATAAATAAATCCATTGTAACATTCATATTTACTTAAAATTACACATTCAATAAAACCTATTGATAAATTATATTTAAAAAAATGTAATGACCAAAAAAGATATGTAATCATCCATTTTAAAAACAAACAAAACGGATCACTAATAGAATTATGAAGTTCTATGAAGCAATTATTTACAGTCACATGAAAAGCAATTGGGTGAAAACAAAAGAAAGCTTATATTGCAAACTATTCTTCAGGAGGTACATAATTTACAAATATAAGCAAATACTAATCAGTTTCTATCATGGATCAAACTATAAGCTATGAAATTTGATTCATCATGCATCCTACTAACCAGATGAAAAGACAAACAAATTAAAAAAGCAAGACAAAACTTGAACTGTTTAATATTAAAAAAAATAATAATAATTTATCATGCTGACCCTGTAAAATAATATCTTTGTTAAGTCCTTCCGTTAGGACATGTCAAGAATTATACATACTATTACGTACAGTTAATTTTACCGTTAGTATAGATATTTAACAGTTACAGTTAATTATCTTTGGTAAAAATATAGGAGTAAATATATTATTTATAAATGAAATACCAATTCACACTTATGTTATAATTAAAATTAAAATTTAATATTCATATTACTTAACATTCTAATTAAATCCATTAATAATCTCATTAGTGTTAGCAGCTTACAAAAATACAACATTCTCCAGTGTTAAACATTCTAACTGTTTTTAAGTGCAGCCATCTATTACATAAACTAAAATCTAAAATATTATAAAATAGTAAATTCCTCCCCCCCCCTCACGAAAAAAATATTCTAACATTTATTACTTAATACCTAAAACTGATCATTCTTAGATGCCAATTCTTACAAACGGATCAATGAAATATTATCAATAGATTTATAATCAAATAGATTTTTAATTATCAAAAACGACCCAAGTATTTAATACTGGAGCCAACGCATAACTTTTATTATTTTTAATAATACTTTTTTTTTTACTCAAAAATCTACCTGAAGTCAAGTAAAATAAATAAATAAAAATAAGTAAAATTAATAACATATTAAAAAAGAATAATATATTAATAATAATCCTAACAAACTATACATAATGCAAGAATTTATTACTAAAATCATGATCATAATGAAATGTAAATCTCCTGTAACTATTAAACAAATAATCATAATGTGAAGTATTATAGATGTAAAATTGATTTAATTAAATACGAAGGATAATCATATCTCATTTTAAAATCCTGAATAAGTTTTAAGTTATGAATTATAAATTTATATGAACAAATATTATTAATTTTGCAAGCAAAGTTAAGAAAAATATTTATTTATACAGATTTAAGTAGACATGAATTATAATGAGTTAATAAATTATACATAGGGAAGAGTGGGCTGTATGAACCACCCCTTAAGTTTTATTTATTTTTTAATTTTTAAAGCTATTCTTTTAGATTAATTGATTAGAGCATTGAATTGATTACTCATAGCCTTTAAAACACATCGTTAGTTCAGAATCATTCATTTTATCCTGACTGGTTGTTTTGAGCTTTTAAAAGGAAAAAAAAAATCATCACCGTTCTTTTCTTTATTATTAATCAAAAGTTAAAGATAATCTTAAAAAAAGGTTTTTTTTTTTTAATAAAGGTTAAATTGTGTCAAATACATTGTTTTTATTTAATAGTAAAGTTAATATGCTAAAAAGAAAGCTTTAAATAATAATTTTATGATTATGTATTGAACTTCAATATGGGGCACAATAGACCATCTATTTCTGGGGTAAAATATTTAATAATTGCTTATTCTCCACAAATAAATATTTAACTGCAAAATAAAGTAAAATAAAGAAAATTTTCTTTGTATCGTAGTAAGAAATATGTATCCAGGGTGTATCTAAACCAGGGCGCGAAATTTCCACTCGCCAGCTCGCCATTGGCGAGTAAATATCTGAGGTTGGCGAGTAAGTTTCGCCTTTGAAAATGTTGTGCTTCAAGTCAAACTATGCACAGCTATACACGAAAGTATTTCGAAATGAAGCGATTGTATTTATTTTCCAAAAGAAGTAAAAATACATAGCTTATTCCAAAAATATCCCATATTTTTTTATAAATGTAAAATATCCTGGATTTAACAGACAGCTAGCTCCTTCTAACAATGTTCAATTTAAATTAAATTTGTCATAAATATTTCATTTTCTGCGCTGGTGTGGGGGCTGAAGTTGTGTTGTTGTCTGAATGAATGTAAAATAGTGGCGAGTAAAAATTTTAGTCTGGCGAGTATCTTTTAAGCTGAAATTTCATGCCCTGATCTAAACTATTGGACAAAACTTCAAGGGGTGATAGTATAACATCAAGACAAACAATATTAAATAGGAAACTAAGGATCCCAAACGTTTTCCGAAGGAGACAGGCGCCAATAAAGTTAAGGATCCAAATTTCAAATAAACATAAAAAACAGAAAAATTCGTCGATTGATTTGCGGTTTTCACTAAAACTATTCTTTATGTCAGTATTTTTTTGAAAATAAATTATAAAGATAAATTTCAAAAAATGCCGATAGACGGCGCTTTAGACTTTGGAGTAACGAACAACTCTTTTTTGCCGGTATTTTTCGCATCTCATTAAATGTTTTCGTAAGCTTAGACTCAAACTTAAATTTTGAGCTCAAAATCTGAAAGTGGGAGTGGTTAAGTAGCACAAACTGAACTGTGTTCAGAGGGTTCAAATTTCAAATGATTATAAAAAACGGAAAAATTGATTAATTGATTTGCGGTTTTCACTAAAACTATTCTTTATGTCGGTATTTTCTTAAAAATAAATTATAAAGATAAATTTCAAAAAATGTCGATAGAGGTCGCTGTAGACTTTGGAGTAACGAACAACTATTTTTTGCCGTTATTTTTTCCATTTCGTTAAAAGTTTTCGGATGCTTAGACTTAAACTTAATTTTTGAGCTCAGAATCTGAATAGTTGGGAGTGGTTAATAAAGAGCAAACTGAACCGTATTCAGAGGTTCAAATTTTAAATGCTTATAAAAAAACGGAAAAAAATGGTAGATTCGTTTGAGGTTTTCGCTAAGCCTACTCTTTAAATCAGTATTTTCTTAAAAATAAAGTTTAAGGATAAATTTTAAACAACGCCGATAGAGGGCACCTTAGACTTTGGAATAACGTACAACTATTTTTAACCATTACTTTTTTAATCATATTAAATGCTGCAAAAGCTTAGACTTAAATTTTGAGCTTAAATTCTGAATTGTTGGGAGGGGTTAAGAAGCGCAAATTGAACAGTGTTCAGAGGGGGGGGGGGGAGGTACAAACTTGAAATGATTATAAGAAACGGAAAAAACGGTCGATTCGTTTGCGGTTTTCGCTAAAACTACTCTTTAAATCAGTATTTTCTTGAAATTAATTTTAAAGATAAATTTAAAAATATCGATAAAGGGCGCCTTAGACTTTCGAGTAACGTACAACTATTTTATTTTTTTAATAATAATTAACAACAACCGTTTTTTTTTTAATCTCATTAAATGCTTGCAAAAGCTTAAACTTAAATTTTGAGCTCAAAATCTGAATCTTTGGAAGTAATTAAGTAACTCAAAATTGAACTGTCTTCGAGGGGGGAGGGGGAGGGTTAATTTCAACTCCTGAACACAGTTCAATTTGCGCTTCTTACCCCTCCCAACGATTCAGAATTTCAGCTCACAATTTAAGTCTAAACTTTTTCAAGCATTTAATTAGATACAAAAAATAACTGTTAAAATAGCTGTTGGTTACTCTTAAGTTTAAAGCACCCTCTAACGAAATTTTTTTAAATTTATTTTTAAGAAAATACTGACATAAAGAATAGTTTTAGCGAAAACCGCAAACGAATCGACCAACTTTTCCTTTTTTTATAATCATTTGAAATTTGAACTTCCCCGCTCCCCCTTGAACACAGTTCGGTTTCTGCAACTTAACCACTCCTAGTGATTCAGATTTTGAGCTCAAAATTTTAGTTTATGTCTAAGCTTCTAAAGAAATTTAATGAGATTAAAAAAATAACCGTAAAAAATAGTTGTTCGTTACTCCAAAGTCTAAAGCGTCCTCTATCGGCATTTTTTGAAATTTATCTTTATAATTTATTTTTAAGAAAATACTCATTTAGAGTAGTTTTAGCGAAAATCACAAACGAATCGACCAATTTTTCCGCTTTTTATAATTTTTTAAAATTTGAACCTCTAAACACAGTTTAGTTTGCGCTACTTAACCATTCCCAACAATTTAAATTTTGAGCTCAAAATTTAAGTTTAAGTCTAATCTTCCGAAAACATTTAATGAGATGCATTTTTTCTATAGGCATTTTTTGAAACCAATCTTTATAATTTATTTTCAAGAAAATACTGACATGAAGAATAGTTTTAGTAAAAACCTCAAATCAATCGACGAATTTTTCCGTTTTTTATGTTTATTTGAAATTTTGGACCCTAAATTTTAATGGCACCTATCTCCTTCGGAAGACGTTTAGGAAACTTAGTTTTCTATTCAATATCGTTTGTCTTGATGTGTACTATCACCTCTTAAAGTTTTTCCCAAGAGTTTAGATACACCTTGTATTTATATTTACTGCTTTTAAAACAACACAAGTATCTTACTGACAGTAACCAGTTATTATTAAAGCAATTTCTGCCATGTTCTGAAATTTCCTTAATCATTTTAGATGCAACATGAAACAAATTTGGAACCAAAACTTTATAATTATTAATCTGTTGTTTGTATCAGTATTATCATAAAATCACTATCAGATCCAAAATTATTTCAGGAAAATTTGAAGCTCATGAGTATTTTGGAGTTTCATTTTCAAATTTTCATGACGATGGCTTTATTTAACCCTTCGGACTCCGGTGGCGCTTACATAAATTTTATTTGATTGCATCAGTTTTTTAAAAGAACTTTCCTTGAAGCAGGCAATTTCAAAAATTCTCTGATTAAGTAAGGATTTATTTCCCTTTATTACTGGTGCCAGAAACAAATTTTGGAAGGAAAAACGATGTCTCCGCAGCGGAGACAACGGAGTGCCAAGAGTTAATAACTTCACCATATTTAGTAATTGTTCCTTTATCAATCTGTTGTTATTTAAAAAATATAATAATCTTTTTGATAATTTTACTGTTTTGTTTTCTATATGTTTTGTTTGAAAATTTTACTTAAAAAATTTGCATTATTATGTTATTTTAGAGGTAAAGGGGGAATAAAGAGGATTTAAACTAATAAAAAATACATTCATATTGTATTTCAACTAATGCTTAATAGTGGACCACTTTACATAGCTTCTGGGGCACACTGGTCCACTTTATGAACGTATACAAATATATTTTTTTAATGTATTTCAAACTGTGATCTGAAAAAATTCTGAGGCATGCAAAAATACTTAAAGAATGTTCAAGAATATTTTTAGACAAATTGAACTTTCTATTAAGAAGAAAAAAAATGTTAACTGCAAAAGTGGCCCACTGCGTACCTGTCTCTTCTACATGTAAAACATAAATAAAATAGAAGTAAAAATTCAAAAGTAACATTAAAAAAAGAAAATCTTTATAGACATTCATATACAAAATAAAAAATTTCAAAATACCACTCAAAGTCCATATCTGCATAGAAAATAGACCACAAATGACAAGTAAAATAAGTATATTTTCCGAGCCATACAAAGTATGACATTAGTTTTACTGAGAATCCAGTAAATTTTTTCAGCTGGACAAATCTTTCATCATTTCTTTTCTAACTTTTTTTTAATTTTTTTATTATAGTTTAAAAAAAATTCTGGAAAAAAAAATTAGCGAAAGTTTTTTCGCCATAGGAGGTGAATGTTCTGGAATGTAAAAATGTGTGTGTGAACAAATCGAAACATTTATGGAAAAATCGTAGAATGAGTTTCTGTATTGAAAGTATATTGCTTTAATACCTATTATTAGTGAACTTGTTTTTAGTTTATGTATAATATAGATTACATTTTAACTCGTTATTGAAAAAAAAATCATTTAAAAAATACAAAGTCTTCATATCTGTTTGAAGAAAACAAGCATTCTTAAATCAAGTGTAACAAAGAATAAAATTACAGCGATACAATATATAAATATATCGTTAGCAAGATACATATACTAAATAAATATTTTCTAAATATTGCGTTTTCACCTGTGTAAATTAAGTCGGATGTGTCAATCCCAAATCTTTCTTCTATCTCCTACACTTTAATACTCGAAATAAAATAAAGTGGAAGTCGAAAATTGACCATTCGCAATGTTTCCCACAAGCATTAGGGCATTTGATTGGCTTTTGGAGAACACTTGTGGGATAAATCGGGAAGCCGATCATCTATAATCCCGAGGAAACGAAAAAGAGCGGGTACCGTGGTTCGATGCGACGCGTCTTTTTTACAGACCGCTAGAGTCGCATGACAGTCGAATGCACCAATGAAAATGTACGAAAAGAGACACATGTCACTCTAGCGATATATATATATATATATATATATATATATATAAAACACTTGGGATGCATCACGGTAGCCTGTCTTTTTTGTTAGCTTCGCTATAATCCATCGTGACGTTCTTAGACGTCAGAAATGCCTGTGGTCCACACTGGACACTTGTTTGATTCAGCATAAAATTTTCTCATCATCTCCTCACTCATCTACGTTTCCTGGCATCTTATTTCCGCGAGACCGTCGAGCTTTGCACGCAACATCGTTAAACAGGTTGGTTTATTTTCTCGCCACAAAACTCGTACAAAATCGCTATCACAAGGCTCTTTCCGGACAATATTCCCAACTTAAGCTGGGACTTAATGTCCATAGAAAAAAAAATACATGAAGTTTAATGCATAGAAAATGACACCTTGTAGTAATATATTATTTCTAATTGCTTAAAAGGTGTAATAAAGCTTTTAAAAACAGAAAAATAATTTTATTCTTAAGGTGCGTTGAACTAAAACGACATCATTCAGTTTTACATGTGCTGCACGTTATTTTTTTACTTTACTAGAACTTTATTTTCTGTATTGTGAAATCATTGAACCAGTCGTGCCACAGTTCCATTTAACGTTCAGTTTAATCCAGTTTAATGCAAATCAAAGTACAAAATCAAATGGCGTTTCAGTTTAATGCAAACCAAAGTAAAAAAAATCAGCCATATGAAAATCGGAATTATGGCGTTTCAGTTTAATACAAATCAAAGTACAAAACCAAAATAAATGCACCGGAACTGTCGCAGAATGGCTCATTGATTTCAAAAAATAGAAATTAAAATACAAGTAAAAGAAAAAAAAATGACGCGAAACACATGAAAAACTGCATGATGGCGCTTTAGTTTCAACTTTGAAACGTTACAACTTTGGAATATCATTTTTAATTTGTGTTGGAAGTGACTCTGTGATGATTTAAATCATGTCAATAAAATAAAAATATTGATCTGTGTTTAAAATCTTCATTATACCTCTTTAGCAATTAGAAAAAAATATGTATGAAATTTAGTTCATTTGTGTACTTTGTACACTTTATAATGATACAATAATAAAAATGGCACAAAAATCACAATCACAAAGTTTCTTTCTGGCAAAATATTTCTTCAGTACATCTGAAATCTGATAGTCATAACCGAAATCATATAAATTAACTTTGGTTCAATTCTATGCATAATTTCATGTTCTTTTCTATGATACAATAATCGCGCAAAAATTGCTATTACAGCGCTCCATTTAAGCGGAATGCTCCTATATTCAAGAGGAACCTGCTGTCCATAGCTGAAAACATATATATGAAATTTTTGTTTAATTCAGTGCGTAACTTCAAGCACTCTTATATTATGAAAAAAGGAGACGCACTCAGAAAAATAGACAGACATTCTATTATAAAACAACTTTTCCGAGATATCTGTCACTTAAAACGTGTAAATGTGTCGAAAAATCGGAAGGCGAAAAAAAACTTTGATTACAATATTTTCTTCTTTTATATATAGAATAGAAAAAAGTAAAAAGAGAAAACTTGAAAAATCATGAGTAATATAAGAAACATATTTTCATGGACAAAAAGACTCATATCTTTGTTATTGGACTTGTAGGACAGATTTTCGGCGTGAAAATTCTTTCAGCTTTTTTTTTTTCACTTAAAAAAAAAAAAAAAAAAAAAAAAAAAAAAGAGAGAGAGAGAGAGAGAGAGACAGAAAACAAGTGAAAGCGAAACTTTTTTTATGTTCAGGAGAATTGTGCGAAATGTAGATATATAGGTTCTATGCTGTTTGAGGAAAATAAGTAAAATTATTTTTCTCCAACACATAGCTGCCAACTTTTCCGATTTTTTTGCTCCGAAAAATTTAATGAAATCTTTAGCTTATTTAATCGGCGGATTACGTCGATTTAAGATAGTAAAATTTACTATAAAATTGTTTGTGGTCTGAAAAAGTGGAAGATGTTGTCTTCTATTCTCTAACATATCGAAGAAGTCAATCATTAAAGCAATTCTCGGATTAACCCATTTTCGTCAAAAGTGCATAGATATGTTACCGTTAAAGCATAGAATCCAGATATTCCATAAAATGCCTAGTTATTTCATGAAATAAGAACGTCCGTTAAAATGTGTAAAATTGTTAGATTCTATGATTTAACTAGTTATATTATATAATAAGGATTGCCTAATTATTAAAGTTTAAAATAAGCAACCTGACATTAAAATAATCGTTTTTCTATAAATTAACTGATGATAAATAGTTAGTATCATTAGAAAAATACATTTCCAGGGCTGCCACAAGCGACTATTTTTATATTCCGTTAGTACGAGTATTTCTCTGATGTAGATTTTGCTTGCAAATGTTCTCAAAGTGTTTATTAAGGATTTCAGTTTCAAGAAAGTGGTGCTAATTAAAATTAAAAAATAGTCACCTGTGACAGCCCTACATTTCCAATTATTAATATATGATTTGATAAATAATATATAAAAACAAAAATATAATATATTACTATTTTTAATTTACTAATGTAATTCTAATTTTCAACTCTGATGCACATGCTAATTTTAGACATTTATGGCTGTATCTGTTTATAATTGGATTTATACAGGATGGCGTAGCCAGAGAGCGGGTCCAAATGCTTTTGATATCAGTATTATTGTAAAGGTTTCTTCGATTTGACTAATGGGAGAAAATTCTCCGAAGAGAAATTTGCGCAATTAATGGTATCCAGAGCAACTGAACTCCTTCCCTGGCAATGCCACAGGTTATACTCATCGTCGATAAAACGTCAAACTATCCAATATGAAAATAGCGTTTTCAGTCAGCAGGCTTAGAAAATTATTTAATAATTTTACTATTTCTTCTCACTGGCCAAAAGGAGGTGGCAATCAGTAAATCCAGTCGCCATTTTCAAATAAATCTCATTTGTTAAAATATTTATTTGATATTATATTTAATCATGCAAAAATGAAATTCGGCTATATCTAAAAGAAAATGTATGTGCGATAAAATAAACGCGATTTTTTCTGGGTAGCTTCTAGAGTTATGAAGGCACCCTTGTATATCCTGGGTGTGTTTCATGCTCTGGATATCCATGGTGGCAATGCCACCGACGAAGGAATGTGTTAAAATTAACTAAAAATATGTTTCAATTCTGAAAATAAAATTGATTATAATAGAGTTATTATATGTGGTAATGGTATTATGTTCTACGAAATACATTAAAAATTTACTATAGATTTGATCTTTCAATACATATTAATTACATTTGGTAACAAATTAAAAAAATAATCAATTACTGTTTTGATAGTATTGGCTTCTGTTCAATTTAGTAGCAATTATGTAGAAAAGACTAATTATATTCCTGAAACTTCGCTTTTGTTCCTATCATGGTATGTGGTGTAGTCGTAGAAAAAACAGAGGAAATACGTTCTAAGCAGTGGGTATTCGCCCAAGGCAGAATGTATACCCTAGAGTGTATATATTATGGTTTTCTTGAGAAACAAAGAGTTTACATTGTTCCTTAAAAAAATCCAGAAGGTATACGGCATATACTCCTGTAAAACCTCCACTATATCCCTGGTCATATTAGCAGTTACATAGCTGCCTATTTTTATACATTTTATTTTTTGGTACCACTTTTTCTAATATTTTTTTTTCATTAGTGTAATATAATGGTCGAAAAGCGGCATTTCCCCTATGATTTAGTAAACATACTACTCTTATTCAGGGAGTGGAATAACTCTGCCATTGAGTATTCCATCAACAAGCTCTACCGTTCCTGTTCAAAGTGGCATTTAAGTTCTAATAAAAGTGTTTTTGATACTAAAAAAGATTTTTTTTTTTTTTTTTTTTTTTTTTTTTTTAATTTTCAAAGTAGCCAAAGTCAGTGAGATTTTTTCCATATGATTCCAATGGTTATACACAAATATCATCTTATTATATGTGTTAATGGTATTATGTTCTACGAAATACATTAAAAATTTACTATAGATTTGATCTTTCAATACATATTAATTACATTTAGTAACAAATTAAAAAAATAATCAATTACTGTTTTGATAGTATTGGTTTCTGTTCAATTTAGTAGCAATTATGTAGAAAAGCAACTTTTTTGCAAAGCAAATACTACAAAAGCAAATTTTTTGAAAGGAAGTAAAGTTTTTCATGTTTATAAGACAGAACCGATTAGAAAATGATATTCATTTCTTAGAAAGAGGAATTGTGTTACATGGTGCTATCATATTTAATTATTTATTTATTTATTTTATTTATTTTTTTTTTTTTTTTTGCTGGGGGATATACTTTTTTTAAATGAATACGTTTTGAAAAGGACTTAAAAATTGCTTCACCTTGTTTGAAATTACCGAAATTTTCAATGATTCTTTTATATTTTCCAGAACATTATAAAATTTATTTTTTATTCCCCTTTCGATCGATATGCATCAGTACTTAAAAAACTGCGAATCCAAAAAAAATCTTTAGGATTGGCAAAGAATATTTTGGAGCGTGATATAAGATTTTTCTTGTCAAAAAACTGATGTCAAAAACGTGGAGCCATTTCTCTTCTTTTTTTTTCTTTCTTCTCAAATTTAAGAAAAGCCTTTGGCATCCTCCAGTTTCGTCAGATCCTCCGACTCCCCCCTCCAGTCCCCTTGCTCTCTTTCGCTTTCCATTGATATGATTTCGAACATTGACCACGCCTATTGTTGCGTTCGGGGGTGTTGTTAAAACAGATGTTTATAGAATTATTAGGACTAGATATTGCCCATCAATATTTGAAAGTGCATAACTTGTATATTTCATTTGAAAAATTCTTGAATTTTAATTAGTTTCTTTTAAATTAATAATTTAAATAGAAGCAAATTTCGATTTAATTAAATTAATTTTCTGTATTGCTTAACTTATATTTATTTATAAATATATATAGGACAGTTGCACCATAAAATTTAACTAATAATAACACATTTCTCAACACATTGTTTTTGTGCACCACTGAGCAATATGTTATTATTAGTTATATTTGTTTCTTTAACCCCTTCGCGAAGGGAGCCTTTTACGAAATTTTTAATGTTTAGTCACTGGTTTATACAAACAGAAAGTTGTGCTTTTTTGAATTGAGAAAATTCTCCGATTACACAATGCAAATTTTTCCGTATAATTTTACTGGTGGGAATAAACAGTGATGCTTAAGCTTTTTTTTTTGCGACACGTATACGTGTTGCTCGCCCCCAAGGGGTTAACCGCTTAACTGATCAATAATTTTGAAAAAAAAAAAAATCAATTTATGCCTATTTTTTGCGTCTTTTAAGAAATTTTTAATCTTTTACCGCCGATTTAAAAAACAAAAATTTTTGCATGAACGAATCAGAAAACTGATCAGATTAAATAGTATAAAATTTACGATACAAATTTACTGGTGAAAATAATAAATCATGATTTTAAACCATTTACTCGTATGTAGTACAATAAATTATGTTTGGCAAAATCATCTTGCTCGTATAACGTACGAGCAAATCAGAGATGCAGACAAGGCGAAAGTTGGTGCTGTCAGTCTAACCTATTCAATAAAGCGAAAAAAATTAAGTTTTTAATTTACAATCAATTATGGTTTTTTTTTATCAGAAATATAGTAAATCTAGGTGAACTAAAAATCAACCAGTTACAAGTTTAGTAAATAATAATAAAAAAAAAAACTTTAGGTTTTGTATGGATGCGGCGAAATTCGGTTTTTCCCATCGAGTTTGGCTGTGGTATGGATCAGTATTTTTGAAAAAAAATAAATCTAGTTTAAACGTACTCAATTTCACGATTTTCTATAAGTAAATGCTAATGTAGAAGAATTTCCGGGTTTAAAAGTTCCAAGATCCCTTTGAACCATATGATTACGTTTTACATTGCAAAAATCACGTTCTTATGTCATTTTAAAATGAAATATACCTTCTAAAAATAATTACAGATACAAAATTATGATGATATATGCAAATATATATTTATGAGCGAAATTGTCAAATGGGTTGAAATGTACCGCATAAAAAAAAAAAAAAAAAAAAAAAAAAAAAATGAATGATTAGAAAATGCAATGTCCGTAGTTATCACGGACAAATCAAGGTGGGCTAAAATACGCGTTCCGTATGAGGTACGAAGAAAATTGGTAAGCTGTTATAAAATTAAAGAATGAAAGAAAACATAGCAGCGTACACATTTCCTATATCCAATTATACTTTTTATTCCCTTTCAACGGGTTCGTACTACTTTTCCAAACTGAAATCCATATCGAAATTAACTTAATTAACTGAATTACGCATATTGATGTCAACGGTCTTCAATATAGAAAATGATTAAAATCCACTACAGTTTTGAAATGATGCAGTTTTTAAGGGGCGTTCGTAATTATGTAAATACGTAGCATCTATAGTTGTCGTTCAGTCCGTCCGCATATAACAACGCAAAAATTACCCAACCGAATCGTTGAAATTAAAAATATATAATTATTACATAATTTTGTCGAGTCATTTCAAATTTTGTGAAAATTGGATGAATATATCAATTACAGGGACAGTGAAAAGTATTCCATTACATTATGGTCAATGGAGAAAAACTTTCAAAGACATTTTAATGGTGTTACACTCATTCGAACATAATAAAATTGATATGCATCTATGGAATGCGTATTATAATATACGTTTTGCATAATCTGTGGTGCAAAGAAAATTTGTTATCAATTTACAAGACCACACAAAATTATTCCATTACATAATGGTATATGGAGAACATTGTTTGGTGCGCATTTTAATTGTAATTAACTATTTTCAATTTTATGAGATTGATATATGAGAATGATTTTTTTTTTCAAAAACTTCTTTATCGTACGAACACACCTCATTTGCTACGCTTCGCGTGCAATTTCCAACTTGTTGTTTTTCATCACAGAAAACCGATAAATCAAGTCACATATTCATGTGTGTGACTCGATGTATTTAGCAAAAAAAAATTTCTTTGCATGCACATGTAACGCGAATCAACACTCATGATTTCTTTCGGAAACGGCGTGATTACCATGTTACTAAAAAGAAAAATCAATAAATAACTTTAAGGAATTGGATTTTCATCATTATGATTTGCATAAGGCTAATGAAATGTATCTGCAGCGGGAATTCAGAATTAACGAAAAACAATGATAGATATCGTGACTTGCAATCATTTGTCATGCGATACTTGGGAAAGTTTGGTTTTAAGGCTGCCAGAAATAACTGTCTATTCTACAGAGAGCGTGTTGTCAAAATTTTGTTCTCATGTTAAGTATTAATTTGAAGTATTTTTTAAATTTTATAATATATAAGGTGTCCATCAAATAATGCCCCAGTTATAAATTTTAGTTATATAGCTATAAAGTTTAATTTGAGAATTCAATATTACAGAGGCATTATTGATTGCCCCTCAAGGAGTTAATGATATTTGGCAGCATTTATTTAGGGTGCGTACGTATCAGGAGATGGAAAAACATCTGAGTACAGAAAAGTGAAATTCATATTTACAATCCTCTCTTCAAATTTGGCACTTGTAGACTAGCATGTGTTTTCTATCATTAAGGGGGCTCAGGGGTTGAAAACTTTTCAAAAAATCGATATTTTTTAATGATCTAATTTGATTATTCATTTAATTCTTAACTCAATGCAAAACACCGCATAAAAATATTTGCATTTTTAACGGAGTTATGAGCATTTATGTATCAACACTTTCATAGCCGCATCCATATAATTTCAACTTTAAGTCGCGTTTTCTCAAAACTTGATTTTTGATGACTAACACCAAGATTTAAAAAAAAATTATTTGTTGGAATGGCTTAATTTTTTTTCATGCATATAACATCATTATCTAGATTATGAATTAATATATTTTAGATAATTTAATATTTTGAGTATTTTTAATGGAAAAAAAGTTGTATTTTTAGAGGTTTTTTAAATTTTCAACTTTGAGAGATTTTTTAATACTGTTTTTATTAAGTGAAAGTTATATCCTTAATTCATAATCTAGATTATGATGTTATATGAATGCAAAAAAAAAAAAAAAAATTAAGCCAATCCATCAAATATTTTTTTTTAAATCTTGGTGTTAGTCGTCAAAAATCAAGTTTTGAGAAAACACGACTTAAAGTTGAAATTATATGGATGAGGCTATGTAAATATTGATACATAAATGCTTATAACTCTGTTAAAAATGCTAATATTTTTATGCGGTTTCTTGCATTGAGTTAAGAATTAATTGAATAATCAAACTAGATCATAAAAAAAAATCGATTTTTTGAAAAGTTTTCAACCTCTGAGCCCCCTTAAACTTTACCGCAACTTTTAACCATAACAGGATTTATGCTGACCTAAGGAGTGTCTATAAAAAAGACAGTGGAGTATCGATTATCCGAATAAGTGACCAGAGATGTTTCGATATGTCATATTTCGGATAACCGATCATTTTCCAAAAAACATACTAGGGTTATGTGAGCATAGTGAAACAAATAGACAGTGATAATAAATACAAATATGTATGCATTTTATGTACTACACTGATTACAAGCAGAAGAAGGGAACATACTTACAAGGGATAAAATGATTAAAGAAATCTGAAGGAAATCAAAATAAGTACTGTAGATGTAAATTTTAAGGAAAGAAGGCCAAAATTTTCTTTTACTTCAGAAAGTACACTCTTTTTCTTGCTGCTAAATCTCTTATACGTTTTAATGAAAATAGTTAAACAGCTCCATTTGTCCTCCTGGTCCATGAATCCGATTCTTCCTTTCAGTTCTAGGCTATAACAATCTTCATTTTATCTTTTGTGACGCACAGAAATACTGTTCATTAATCTTTATGCTGCTGACGATCTCCAAAAATTTTGTTTATATTTAAAGGCATATAGTTTAACACTTGTTTTGAACTAAATATTTATAACGAAATGGACTCTAATCTTCTTTTTTGTTTAACCTTTCGCCAGGCGCGCGTTGTAAATAGTACATCAGGTGAAAAAGAATCAATTATTGCTGCTTTTTTTTTAATAAAAAATTATAAATACTTTAATATACAAATATCATATAAGTTATCTCTGATCACAATTTATGAAAGTATTTCGCAATACACTTATTTTTTTATAACATACTAAAGCAGATGTTTAGATATATAAAAAGCTTCTTACTTCTAGAATCACAAAGAATAAAACTAATAATGAATTACTAAATAAGAATTAAGTCATTTTGGAATATACAGAATTAGTTCTATATTTCATCTATATTAGTCGTTTCATATATCAAGCATAAGATTTGCTTTTTTGAAAGCTGTTTGCAAATAAACCATGCACATTTCATGCACTGTTAACAGATTAAAATGGCAGGTGCAGCTAATTTCGCAATCTGAAACACAAATAACTTTCAGAAACTGGGTAAAGAGATCCAATAAACGAATACAAATGGTAATTAACACCTCTCTGCTGCTTCAGTTTTGTTTTAAAGAAAAAAGAAAGTGAGTGTTGTACTTTGTACAAAGGCGCGCCCGACGGAAGGTTAAGGGCATAAAAATCGCCATTTTACGTTTTGTGACGTCACAGGAATATTGTCCATTAGTTTGAGGATCAAAGTTATGTATGGAGGCAAAAAAGCAACTTTAAATTTGTCATTTTCTGTTGTCCAGTGAAAGATTTGATGAATGTTTTTGGACGTTATCAATCAACGACAAAACATCTCTAGAATTCCCACTTGCATCTTGATGCATTTTAACTTCAGAAATAAATACATTGCTGCACCATTCTGCCAAAAATATTTCTATTCATCAGCGAGTTCTTGCAAATGATTGACAAAATTCGTATCCCTTTAACGCCTCACCTCAACTGCTCCGCTTAACCCTTTCCGGATACCTAATTTTTATAAAAATTGCAGGGAAGCGATTTCGAATCGAATTTGTTTGTCCCTTTTATGATCATTAAATTACATATCGAGTTATCAACGATTTCGATCACGTGATCAAGCGTTTTTTCTCCATTCGTTCACTGGTGTTCTGCCTTCGTTGGGAGATGCGATTCAAAACGCCAACTTTGACGGTTTGTCCTCAAATATTTACTGCTTTTGCAAAAAAGAAAAAAAAAAGAACAGAAAACAGAGTGCTATTAAATAGTTTCTGAACAACAACACCTGGTAGTTTCATGTAATTCCGAACAGAAATGTATTAAAACTTATGTCACAAAGTTGCCCTTTTCGATTTAACCCCTTTGGGACGAGCAACACGTATACGTGCCGCAAAAAGGCTTAAGAAGCCTTGTTTATCCCTACCAGTAAAATTTTACTGAAAAATTTGCCCTATTTAATCGGAGCATTTTCTCGATTTAATAAGGCACAAATTTCTGTTTTTAAAAACCGGTGACAAAACACTAAAAATTTCATAAAAGGCTCCCGTCGCGAAGGGGTTAAGAAAACAATTCAAGCAACGCGAATTTTTAGATTTTAGCAAAAGCAGTCTGTGTGATCCAATAATATACCTAACATACCGACATATCAGAGCGTGCGCAACTCCTGTAGTGCATGGTGCGCAGTCTGAATTTTTGCCTCTGGAGTGCGCTCAGTTACCGAGGTTCGGATAACTGATGCTTTATTGTAACTTAGTCTAATAAAAGGCTTTAGTAGAAATTTAATCAATCATTTATACAGTTAATGAGAAGTTGACTCTAATTTTGGTGAAGACACCGAATTTGGTGATATTTTGTCAAATATCACCAGTCAAGGTGACATAATATGCGTGTATATTTATGAATATTAGTATACTTAAGAATAATGCGCGACAAATCTTTACATACCTCAGATATTTCTGTTTGTGCATCAAGTAATCGAATAAAGGCGTTACATGAAGTAAGTGTTAGATGACATAGCCAGAATATGACCAGTTCACTTTTGCAGTTCATGTGATAGACCGATGTAATTCTGAAAAATGTAAAAAATATATACAGATGCTATTTTTTACTGCTTCCCTGATTTACCCGTACGTGATAGGGCAAAGTGATTTTTTTCAACAATATGTGTCCGTTCCACGTACGGGCATCCATATTCCAATCCATTATTCTCACCAGTAAATTTTTATTGTAATGTTTGTATTATTTAATCCGATCATTTTTTCGGATTCAATCAGCCAAAAAAATTTGTGTTGATAAACCGGTAGTAAAAAATTAAATTTTCTATAAAAGACATGAAAAAAAGGGTTTTTTTTTTTAAAAGTTTTTTCAAAAATATTGACCAGTTATGTGGTTAAAGGCCAAGATATGGACAGATCTAGACAGGAGTTCGTACGCGTCCGGGAATTTCAAGAGCATGAAATTCTTAGGTACCAGTATTTTCTTACAGAAGCCTCTCTTTAACTACTGAAAAATTTTGTACGCTTGAAATAATTTTTTTTAATAAAAAAATACTTACGAGAATTTGAGATTTCCTTTGTCAAATTCCGATTTTGTATCAATTTATTTTTAAATTTTTCCTGACGCACTGTGCGATACCATTTGAAAACATCAAATTATAAAAGGTCCTTTATATTTTTTAAAGTCGTTCAATAAATTATAATTTATTAAAAAAAAATAGCTTTAAAACCATAAAAGACTAAAAAAAAGTGTTACAGTCTTGGATAAACAATGACGTAGTTATATATATAATTTCTGGTAGACAAAAGAAACAAATTTCCTAAATCATGAAATTTGATTTTAAGTTCATTAACCATTTCTCAGTAAAGATAGAAATCACACTATCCTAATCTATAAACAATGTCTTCCCTTAAATATATATATTTTATAAGGAAATTCGAGTTTTAGTATGTTTTTTATCGTTCTGTTTTTTTAAAAGTAAAATATAAATTTCGAAATCGGACAATGACTCATTCTTCCACGGAAATACACGATTTATTATCTTGATATATATTGTAATGCTGCGTCAGCAAAACCTTACATTTGACTACCACATTTCTTCTTTTTTGACAAAATTATTTTCGTTTAACATAATCATCCAAAAGAATAAAATTGACGTATCTTCTTATCAGTGTCTTTTTAGAATATCATTAACAAATAGGAAAGCTATCATCTACTTTTATTCTAAAACGTACTGCACGAAGAAATCATTTTGAAAGAAAGTTTTGTTTTCTGAAGTATTTTCAGCATCTTATCTGTTTTTTTTTCGTCGAGACAATCGACTTATCGAGGCTTTAATATTCCTTTTCTATTTGATAATAACATTATCTCTACGTAGATTGTTTATCTTAAATTGAATGACAAAGGTTTTGCTGTACTTTTACCTTTTAAGCCGAAGGCATTAAAGGATTATTATAAATATTTTAGATAAAAGATTGTAATGTTCTTAAAAATTAAATCTGTTACATTGTTGTAGCTTAGATTTCAGGATATCTATTCATGATGTAAAATAAAAACTAATAGCACTAAAAAAAGAAAGAAAGAAAAAAGAAATTTTGACTGTTTTAAATGAATTAATTGAATTGCTAGCTATTACAATCTATATTTTATTGGTAAATTATCATATGTCAATTTAAAAATAATCAGTTTAATATAATTTAAATTTTCAAGAACTTATTATTACTTCTGTTTCAATAGTCCGGTATTCGTTAAAAGCTTTGTTAACTCGGAATTAAAAGCTTTTAACGAAAATCGATAGTAAAAATCCTTACTCACAAAATGAGATAGGTATGACGAGGTTTGACATGCAGAAAATCAGTTTAATTAATTAAAAAATATATATGTAATGTTTGCCCGTCAACGCGCATTTTGACCACTTTTAATGCATTTTATAGAAAATTGGTATTACGAACTTCATCTTACCGAAAAAAACATTATACCCATATAGAGGTATCGACCGGTGATAAAAATTATGAATTTATTTTGATTTGAATTTTTAGCGGTATCTAATTTATTTCATGTCTAGACGCTGAGCAAATGCTGATTTTCATCGAAAGTGATAATTAATCACAGGTATTTAACACGTTGATAGTGCCACGTCAGTCGACGGTGACAGACATTGAACTTTCGTTTAGATAACTGAATTTTCACCGATGACTGACAGTCTAAAATATGTTATAAAAATTTAAAAAAATTATTTTAAGTAATTACTGAAAATGTATTTATAATTTACTTAACTTTTATTTATTACAGGCTATATTTATTTTATATATTACTTTGTTAATAATTAATTAAAACTTTATTTACCTTCAGTGGCAGTTACCGTAACACTCAATGTTTTAATAATTAATATAATTAAGCTTTTTTTCGTCATTTCAAACTTACACATACCAAGCTCATTTTGTTCGTTTGACTTTTTACTGTCAATTTACATTTTTTTTTTCAATTTCACCATGATTAGATTTTTGACGTCACTGGTTCATGGAATACACAGACTGATAAAAGGCTCTGGAATATCTGGAAAAATGAAACCGTTCTTCAATGTTCTTCACATTTTCAGGCATAAATAATTGTGTTCCTGTAATGTCAAATTCACACCAGAATCGGCGACATATTTTTATTGTAAAATAAGGAAAAAGAATTTTGCGACATTTTTTCTTTTTTCCCTTTCATCAAAGTTAGAAAAGTAAAATTTAATAATTTTTTTCGGATGCTAATATTTATTAATCTTAAAGGTGTATTTCGATTCAAACTGCTTATTTTCCGATTTATTTTTTGAATTCACTTTTGCTCTCAAACGCATCTAACTCGCAGATTCTCTTATTTAGAAACGTTATAAGGTGCTGCGTCTGTCCGTTTTTTAATGAATGCAGAAAATATTATCTATATTAATAAAATAACAAAACGCTCTGTCTGTGTGTGTGTGTGTGTCTGCGATGGCTAGCAAAATCTACAGCACGTACGATGCTCAAAATCTTTTTGAGAGTAGCCCCAAATCTCTCCTGATGCACCTGAGTTTCAGAATTTCAAAATTCTAATTATTAACTGAGTAATTAATTAAAATCGAGAAGTCACTCTCATAAAAATCATCTTTTTCCAAATTATTTCCCTTTCGTTTGTTTGCGGTTGGTTGGTTGTATAAAATTTTCGCAGAAGTAATTAAGAAAGCTGAGACAGAATTAAAGAAACCATGGATGAAGGAGATAGGTGGAGGTGAAGTAAGCCTTAAAAAAGCTTTGCAATATGAAACCATTTATCGCTCAAATTTTAATGTCGCAAACAAAAGAGCATGGAAGGGATTTTGTATTAATAAGACGAATTGAAAGAAACGAATTACAACTAAAGCATATTCTAAGAAGAAATGGTAAATTTTTAAAATGTTCTTTGTTCTATTGTTATTTATTAAAATAAATGTTCGATTTTAAAATAAAAGAAATTGAAAAATTAGCAATAAAAAATGTCAAACTAAAATTAAATAAGATATTGAAAACATTTGATACGAACTAAACATTGTTTTACTAAAAGATTCCGTCTTTAATTTTAAATACTTTATAACGTAGATGAGAAATTTTTATGACTTAATAATTGCATATAAATAAATATTTAAAATATAATGATGAAAACATTCTTTTAAAATCATTTATGAAAACTTAAGTAATAAATATTGATCTAAAATCTACATTTCCGATTGCAGACGATTTTAAGACATTAACAAAAAAAAAAAAAAAAAAAAAAAAAAAAAAAAAAAAAAAAAAAATGCTATCTCTTCAAGAAAAATCTTAAAATATTTTTTTTATATTGATATTTAAAATACATATGATAAAATAATTAATAAATATTTACCGGTGAAGCGATAGATTAGTTTTTTTTTTTTTTGAAAACACAAGAGCAAAAAAATGTAGGTTTAAACTTCTTTGAATTGATAGGCGTGTTAAAACACATAGTGTATACGAGGCTTTTTAGCAGTTTTTTTTTTAAATCATTGATTAATTTTGTTTGCTTTTTATTTAATTTAGAATTTTATTATGACTTTAATTTGTTTTTAAAACAAAAATGAAATGGCTGTTTGACGTACAATTGTTCGAATCGGCAGATGATTCATACACAATAATAAATTATCGAATAGCAAAGTAAATTATTTATAAAAAATAGTCACTAAAGGAATAGTAGCAAAACATAATGTTTAGCCTTAGTAACACATAACTCGATCCCAACCCGAAAAAAAAACAGACCATATTCCGATCCAAGCAAGACAACCATTTGAAAAAACTATGGATTTGATATCTGACCCGAACCATATCTGAATCCTACAAAAATACTCAAATGAAGCATAACCCAATCCGAAGAAGGAAAAATAATGTTCGTGTATATGCAACCCGACCCGAACCTAAAAAAATTCTTTGAAAGAACCCGAAAAATGACCAGAACGAAATCTAAAATCAATAAAAATATTCCAAAGAACTATAACCCGATAAGAGCAAGACAAAATAATTTCTGTGAACATAAATCCGACTCGAACCTAAAAAATTACATTTGACAAAAAAACCTGAAATTTTATGCAAACTACTCTCAATTCAATCGAAATATTCGAAAGAATCATAACTGGATTCGAATAAGAGAAAATAATTTCAGTGGACATGGACCCAATCCGAACCTAAAAATTCCATTTGAAAAAAATACCTGAAATTTGAATCGAACCAAATATGAACCTGACAAAAATTTTCCAAAACCATACCCGGGTCCGAAGAAGACAAAAAATTTACATGAACATGAACCCAATCCGAGCCAAAAAAATTCCTCTGAAAAAATCTCGAAATCTGAACTGAACTAAATCTGAACCTAACAAAAATATACCAGAGAAGCATAGCCTTATTCGAACAATGCAGAATAATTTCCGTGAATACGCAACCCAATCTGAACCTAAAAATTCCATTTAAAAAACCCGAAATCTGAACCCGACAAAAATATTCCAAAAATCCAAAACCGGATCCGAGCATGACAAAATAATTTACCTGGACATGAATCCGACCCGAACCTTAAAAATCAATTTGAAAAAATACCTGAAATCTGAATCGAACCAAATCTGAATCCGACGAAAATATTCCAAAGAACTGTAACCAGATTCAACAAGACAATATAATTTCCATGGGCATAAACCCAATCCGAACCAAAAATTTGTTTTAAAAAATCCCGAAATTTGAACCAAATCTAATCTGACTCTGACAAAAATAAAATATTCCAGTGAAGTATATCCTCATTTGAACTAGGTAAAATAATTTTCACAGAAGTAAAACCCGACCCAAAACAAAGGAAAAAAAAGACACGAAATTTGAATTGAACCGAATCTAAACTCAACAAAAATATTCCAAACAACTATAACCTGATTCGAAGAAGACAAAATAATTTTCATGGACATGAATCCAATCCGAACCTAAAATTCGGATGTTCTACAAAACATAATGTGAAAAGTGAAACTAACAAGGAAGGTCTCCTTTGGGGGCATACTCAGAATTTTTTGAAAAAAATACGAATTAAACTACTCATGTAGGTAATAAAGGATCAGTGAAAATTAGCGGCGGAATTACATTATTAGATATGTAAAAAAATAAAATAGTTTGGAATAATTGGCGTGAAAAGCTGAAAGCGACGCGGGATTTGGCGAGCAGTGCATTTCCTCGCCAAAAGCAGACGATTTTAACGAATCTGAAAATTGATTTTAATTGACTTCACTGTTAAAAATCCGCAGCATTTACTGCAACGTCACTCCACTACTTTTATAGAATATCTCTCTTCTGACCAATGAGAATGAATGCTCCATAGCACGGTGAATTGACCGTGTCATACACTGTTAAAAATCTGCTGCATTTTGTTGCAACGCACTCCACCGCTTGTATATAATATCTCTATTCCAACCAATGAGAAAGCTCCATTTCACGGTCAAGTAACCGTTTTTTATACAAGCAATGGAATGCGTTGCAACAAAATGCAGCAGATTTTTAGCTGTGTATTTTTGAATTTGGAACAATTTTAATCAATTTAAATTGTGTTTTAAATGATAAACACATAAAATATATTAATTTCATTTTGTTATAAGTACATATAAACGTATATGACAAAATTGCACTTAAAGTAAAGTAAAAATGCAAAACTAAAATTACTTAAACTAAACTTATTTAAATAAATTGAACATAGAAAGTTTTTTTAAAAAAAAAAGTATTCGAAGCTTAAAAGCGTATTTTTCAAAATTTCGTTTTTTCGCCAACCGGGGATATATCGCCAAATAAACGAAGTTTTTATTATTTTTTTACGGACATTATAAGGAGATTCCGCCAAAATTTTTTTATAAACATACATAACTATATGAGAAGAACATTCTGTAATTTTTTCAGATTTTTCTGAGTATGCCCGTATGGAGACCTTCCTTGTAAGTACTTTGTAGCGCGTGATGGTTAAGATATTTTATTTATAGTTAGTGGGAAGTTAGAGCTTGGTTACGGTTAGGCAATAGTTAGGTTGTAATTACGTTCCGGTGAGTCTTACATTATATTTAATTTCCGGTTAAGTTGCAGTTAGGTCACGGGTAAGTTACAGTTAGGTTAAGGTTAAGTTGCGGTTAGGTTATGGTTAGATTATGGGTAGGTTATGATAAGGTGACGGCCACGTTACATTTATTGTATATTTAAATTACAGTTAGGTTACTATTAAGATACAGCTGGGTTACAGACAAGTTATGATTACGATACAATTAGGTTACGGTTAGGAATTTGTTCACAGAATGAACATTACGCATGTTTGATTAAAAATATACACTTATTTTTTAAAAAGGGCTCTGAAATTATAATACTAGATACTAACCTTTTAGCTAATCATCGAGTATCGATTTCATTCACGGTATAGTCGGATTTAAGAGTGGTATAATTTTTTTGAAATTCAAAATATTTCACTTATATCTAAGTGAAAAAAAGTATTTAGTTAAGTGACTTAACAGTAATTTTTAAGGATAAATATCAACACGCAATCATAGGACACGTATTCCCTCTCGCGTTTCCCATTGCAGTCATTTTGTGTATTTTTTCAGCTAAATATTAGTTTTTTTTTGTTTGTTTTTTTCTAACCGATTCTTAACACAGTCAGGGCCACATATTTAATATAATGTATTCACACATATTTCGATTTAAAGATAAAATCATAGAAATTTTATGTTCGTTTAACATTATTATTACGGACCCGGGCAACGCCGGGCGGGTCAGCTAGTAAAAAATAAAGTCAAAGGTGGTCTTTTGATCAGAATTTTCCGAAGTGAGAGATCTGGGAACTAAAAAAAAGGGTCATACTGAGAAAGTAATTGTTTATAAATCTAATTCTAATTAATTCAGCGAAAAATCACATCACACGGCATCTTATACATCACTTCAAAAATCACCTCAACAATGTCATCCTTTTCCGCTCACCTGATGAAATAGTCGTTGAGCCAGAAGCCAAAATTAGGGTTTTTGGTTTCATCTCTGGAGACTTGGTGATATATACCTTTTTGGATTCGCAATGGTCCAATGAGTTCATTTTATGATGATACTATTAAATTTGCGGTAGCTTATGGACGTCATATTAAAAAGATGAGCGCCATCTATTGCACATAGATACAAATGTTTTTACCATTACCACATAATTAAATATTAATGGAAAATGCAGAGAACAAATAATATTGAACATATAACGTTATACAAATTATATATTTGTTAAGATTTTATTTTAATATGATTATTAAAATTTTCAATTGCATGAACCGATCAAGACATTTGCGATGAAAGAAAATTGAAATCTTGTTTTGCATTTTAATGCATATTAGTTTGATGAGGATAAGGCGCAGCAATTCAAGGGAAAATTAGTACTAGTGAAACTTTTGTACTTAGTCTGTTAAGAATTAACCCTTTGGGGACCACGAGTGCATATATGTAGTTTTAAAATGTGCTTCCATTGCTTGTTTTTAATACCATTAAAAAAGGAAAATTCTCCTTATTTAATTAAGATATTCACTTGTTTGCCAAACTAAATTTAATTGTTTGACAAAAAATAATGCCAATTGAATAAAATTCTGGTTAAAAAAAAAAAAAAAAAAAAAAAAAAAAAAAAAAAAAAAAAAAAAAAAAAAAAAACGCATGTAATAAACAAAAGAATAATAAATAATAGAAATCTTAGTCTTCTGCACTTCTATCATGATTGGTTCACGTTCCTGTATCCAAATAACTTCAATCGTCATAGAACAGTTAGTTCTATGTTCTGCATATGCTTGTACATGAGGTTATTAAGTAAACACGTACATGATAGTGTGGACATGCTCTTGGTCAAGAATATGACACCAGTTCCAAAGCAGTTTCAAGAGCAAGAGGACTGCCATTCCACTGGATCTGTAAATAGCCTTTTCCCTCTTTATCTCTTCCAAAAATCCAACCATATTTATCTAGAAATGGAAGATTAGAACTAGCTTGCAGGCACTTCTTCCGAACACGACCATAGCATTTGGCTCGCATTATCTATAGGTAGTGTGTATTACTACATGGCTGAAAGCAATGCGACTCCACAAACTCCTTATTTTACAGAAAAAAGTACGTAGAATATAGCCCAATTCCTCGATGTCTGAATATTTTTGCTTTCCATAATAGAGATGGCAAACTTACGAGACATTTCAAGTTGTTTCTTTATTTCCTCTGATAAATCAGCTTTAGTATCAAGCGCCTTAAGTGCATCTCGAAATTTTGTGGTTTGATTCATCACTTTCCTTTGCCTGCAAAAGCACTTATTATATCGCATCTGACTGTGAATGCCTTACAAGTGATGCATTACATATCTCTTTACCCAAAAGTCTACGCATTTCACTCAATTTTTTGTACTTTTCTTTACCTTGTCTTTGGATCCAAATTTCACAAATATAACTCCTTTCTAGTTTTTCAAATCGTTTTCTGAAGAAAATAGTGTAGAGATAATAATAATATTTTTAAATCTAGATGCTAAAGCATGGTATGCGCGAAATATAAGTTGCGTATCACCTCTTCTTGGAAGCAGGACAATTTAGTAGATTCTTCAGCTCATGAAGCTGACTTTATAGCAAAATGCTTCATGACTTTATAGCATTTTTCTCCGTAGATAACTTACAGCATTCGGTATTCAACTATTTCAGATAATGTTCATTCTGCGATTCTTGAGAATTGAAATGCATAGGTTATTTATTGTTCTCCTCTTCAGATAAAATTTGCTTCCATTTCCGTACTGTTTGTCCAGGAGTAAATAACTTTTATAACAACTCCAACAATTCATATTTTTCATTCGTTTCTTTTTATTGACAACTGCTTGTATGTATCAAATACAACATCTATCTTTTGAGAGGATGTATAATCTTGTATTATTTTAGAAAAAAGATTCTTTGAAAGCTATCCAAATGATTCCAGCTCCTATGGTAGCTTTAAACAAAGCACATTACGTCATTCATATTAACAACACCATTGCTTGCCCATTCTTCGACATTTTCTAGATTTGTAATTGCTCTAGTTGATTCTATTAGCCAGTCTTTATTTATCTATTCATTGATAACCATGTTCTGTAAATATGAGATATCACGTTCGTCTTTTTGCATCTTGCTCAAAGACTGATCTGAATGAAAAACAGATTTTTCTGAAGAACTGATTTTGGTTCTTGCACGAATCATGTGAAGAAACTCTGCCCTAGTATGAAAAATATCGCTTAACTGCGGCAGATCTTTGAACAAATTTTACTGTAGCTTTTCACTACTGCGTGTCTTTAGTTATCTGTTTAATCGCCCTATTAATTTAGCAGCACGCAGAATCAAGAAAATCTTTCCTATCACCGTATTTATGGCGTCCATTGGTTACTCTAATTTTGAAAATATCATGGATAATTGTCATGTTGTGGTGAATCTAAAAATGTATGGTTTAACAAGTCCACTGACATGAAAATATACGTGCCCCTGAATCAACGACGGCGGCCATTTCCTAGAATGGCGTTCATAAGCTACCTTGGTTTTAAAAATATGAATAAATGTCATTCTGATGTTATGGTAAATCCATAAGTACATATGTATGGTTTAACAAGTCGTCTGACATGAAACCACACGAGCCCCTAACTCAACGGCGGTGGCCATTTTTCAATATGGCGTTCATTAGCTTCTCTGATTTTGAAAATATCATGGAAAATTGTCATTATGATGTTGTTGTGAATCCAAAATAGTATGGTTTAACAAGTCCATTGAAATGAAACTACAAGAGTCCCTGCCTGAGCGACGGTAGCCATTTTCCAATATGGCGCCTATAAATTACCTTAATGTTGAATGAGTCATGGACAAATGAGATGCTGATGTTGTGATGAATCCAAAAATATATTATTTACCAAGTCCGCTGACATAAAATCACACGATCGATTAACTCATATCAACTTTAACGATGGAGGCCATTTTCCAATATGGCGCTCAAAAGCTACCCTCGTTTTGAAAGTATCATGAATAAATGAGGTGCTGTTGTAGTGATGAATCCAAAAATATATAGTTTATCAAGTCCCCTGAGATGAAACCACACGAGCCCCTGGCTCAACGACTAAAATGGTTTTGGACACAAATAAAAATGTATTTTGTTTAAATATTACAGTATAAAAATTGCATTGATATTAATTAATTAATGATTTGCAATCATTATACTAATCAAAATGCACATATTTTCTATCGATTTCAGACTAAGATTTCTTTTAAACATAAAAGTAATTTCAAAAACTTTATCGCTAAACCTCCTGTTGAACATTATTCACTTCAGTTTGGATCGATTACCATCCCCCCAATTCCAACAAAAGAATCGAAAAGCTGTCGAAGCACATTTTTACCTGGACTCACTTCTTCAAAATTTTCGGAGAGTAATTTAAAAGACCTTCTTATCGATTTCTACTTCTTTCCGTTCTTTTCAGTTAATACGATCTCATTGTTGATTCTTTATCTTTAGATTATATGTATTTTTGTTATTTTACTTTTTAATTGAATACACGTGTGTGTACATAAACTTGAAAAGAAATAGAATACTATTTTCTTTAATTTATGGAAGTTCCACATTATCACATGATGAGTTATACTGAGATGTTTGCAGATGCGAAAGGAAATCACTTGATGATTAAAGAAAATAAAAAAATTGAATGTTTTAAATGGGATACGAAATGGCACTGGTATAATTCTGTGAGAATAGGACTAACACAGTAAAAGTAGTCAAGGAAATAATTTAATACTAACGTAAATGGGCGTTAAGTACAATTAAAGCAATAGATTTTAAGGGACTACTTGGTCATCCCGTCGACCAAAAAACTATGGCCAAATTACAAGATTAGATGCCAATAATAGATGATCGTGAATGGCACGTTCAATGACATTAGACACGAAATACCTTTTTAAAATGTCATCAAGTGATTTTATTTTGACTTTTTATCTGCATTTTATTAATGTTTGTCAAATTTATTTGTTCTTCCGTTATTTAAAATAAAAGTTTTGCCAATATGCTTAATTTGGCTATTAGATTGGCGATTTGTATAATTTGGCGAAATTGATCGACTGAATAACCAAGTAGTACCGATTTTAAACCAAGTTATAACTTTAAACATTCAGTGATTTCGAAAACTCCATCGATAAACTTCCTATTGAATATCATTCACTTCAGTTTGGATTAATTATCACGCCCCCAATTTCAACAAAAGAACCGAAAAGCTGTCCAAGCTCATTTTTCCCTGGACTCACTTCTTGGGAAAATTCGGAGAGAAATTTAGAAGACCTTGTTATAGATTTATATTTATTTCTGTACTATTCAGCTAATACGACCTTATTGTCGATTCTTTATCTTAAATTATTTTAAACGCACCGTTTAATTGAATACACGTCGTGAAAGTGAACTTGAAAAGAAAGATAATATATTTTTTAAATCTGTGAGAGTTCCGAATCATCCCGTGATAGGTTTCACTGAGATGCTTGCAGGAACAAGAGCAAGTTACATGACGATTCAAGTAAGCTAGGATTGACTATCTGAAATGGAATAAGAAATTCAATACAGGTAATTTTTTTAAAAGTATTGGTGTTTTTTTTCTCTTTTTGTGACGACCGATTTTTTTTATTACGGATGTGTTCCCGAGGAGGGAGAATATGCCCTCCTCGGTGGTCTTTTAAGACATCTCCAAGTAATTTGAGGTATTGGTGCTTTTTTTTTTTTTTCTTTTTTTGAAAAACTGCTTACTATGGCTTTTTTTTTTTTTTTTTTTTTTGAAGAACTGCTTACTATGGATGTGAGCACAAATTGTGGGTATGTTTTCGTTGTAGGTCTTTTAGAAAGACACCCCCCTCAAGGATTTTGAGATGTACCTAAAAATATTATAACTGTGATGCATTTTCTAAGGGAACCAAGCCCGTATTTTAAAAAAATCCAAGAAAACAATGGAAATCCTCGAGCGATTGGATTCGAACCCAGCAACTCGAAAGAGCAGATCATCTCATCCACTGAGGGCCACAATTCGTCGAGTACAGGATTAAAACAATAGGATTGTTTACGGAACAACTGACTATCAACACAACTAACTAATAGGTTTTTGATTACTGTAATGAATTTCAGACTAAGTAAACTTTAAAAAGGAAATGATTTGAAAAATTATATCGATAAACAGCCTGTTGAAAACTATTCATTTGAATTTGGATTGATTACCATCATAATATTTCAACAAAAGTATTGAATAGCTGTCGAAGCACATTTTTTCTTAGACTTAGTTTTTGAAAATATTCAGAAGTATTTTAAAAAGTTGTTAATATCGATTTTTCCGTCTTTCCATACTTTTCCTTTTATAACATCTTATTATTGATTGCTTATCTTAAAAGTTTATTTTTTCTTTAATTCCTAAACGGAATACAACGCATTTCTGTAACACGGTTATACGGACAAACGTGAAATATGTGCATATACGGAGCAAGTAACTTGTGGCTCAGACAAGAAAGATCATGGTACCGATCTTGTCTAGATCTTATTGCCAGAGTAACTGGTCAGATCACTTTGTCTGTAAAGTTCAGAATTTTCTTTTCGCCTGTCCAATCTGTCATTGCAAGAATTATCATACCCTTTGTTGTCCCTCCGCTCTTACAGGTGAAGTTTTCTCCTTGCTAGTTTTGAAATCTTCGAAAATAGGAAACCTATTCAGCCACACAAAACAGAAATTTTTTTCTTTTATTAATGTGCCTTCTAGCAATCCGCCTGTCGTTTCCCGGGCACGTGATAAGAATCTTAAATATGCCTAAAATCAGTGATCAGTGAATTTATATTTTTAAACGAAAATCTTTCAAAAAGGAACTAATGGTATCGATCCCACCACCTTCGGCAGCAAATAACTCCAGTTTGTATGATATTGCATTTTCAAATGAAAATCAATGTAAATTATCTTAAAGATAGGGGCCTACCGTTTTCGGCAACATACATACTCAAATATGTATGATTGTATTCTTTTAAATGAAAATTTCTCTGAACGATCTTAGAGTTTGGGGAAACACTGCCATTTGAAAAGCATACAGAATATAAGCACCTGTCGTATACTTTGATGATTTCTGCGTATCTTTAATTCTCGAAAATTGGCATGCAATGCAAATGCAACACGTCGGGTTGAAGCCCTATCTGGTTACAGAAATTTTTTGTTTCATGACATTTCTTAAATATAGAAAACAAATATATTGATTGACTCGTTATTGAGCAAATATTATTTTTAATATACAGAATGATCCAGCATAAATGTCTTAATGATACAAACAGCTGGCGATAGAGACACGAATCGAATTACAATATAAAAGTACAGGAATCAATTAAAGGTTTTAAATATAGCATTTTTAAAACAAACTCATGCGTCCACGAAGGAAAAACATAAAAAAATCCTAGTCATTTACGACCAAAACTTAGAATTTTGATTCTGTCAATTAATCCTATTTAATTTCATTCGTGAGAAAACACAAAAATTCTATAAAAATTCAAAATATCAAAATGTAGCATTTTATTCGTAGACATGAGATTTTTTTTTAAAACGTCTCTTTTAGACATAGCGATATTTTTAAAATAAATCCGACAGGAGAAAGAGGTGAGTATGAAAAATAAATTTCGTGTTTTGATATCATAGATGCAAACACTACACAAATTTCCCTCAGAAATTGACTCGAAGAATAAAGTCAAATAAGTTCCACGTAATCATGTAAACAGATGCTTTGAGTGAATGCCCAGTTGCAAAACCACTCCATTCCCTGTGGTTGAGTATTTGAGTCATGAAAAAAGTCAAATCTAGTACTATTGATGTACAATTACAATAAAAAGAATTAAAAGTTAAAGAAGAATCTTCATTTCACGCAGAAATTGAAGATGAAGATATTATGTGAATAAGAAAAGTCGATCAATCTGAACGGCTAACTCAGGAATAGGAGGCGGAGCTTGGTTATAATAAACTTAGGAAGTCTGAGAAATAGAAGAATTGGTAAGATATGACTTAACTGTCGAAAAAAAATCATCATAGGAAAAATCAATAAGAAAACAAAAATGTATCAAATGTGTATCATGTTACAAAATGTACCAACCATTACAATTTTTATTGCTGTACATTTAACACTCGATGCGGCAACTCTGCTTTATTGAGTACTCCTGCTTCTTTTCTGTTTTCCCAAGAATTTTTTGGCAAAAGTATATTATACAAGCTTTATGAGGATTATGTATTAAAGATAAGAATAAACGTGTCTGTAAATAAAAAACAGTTGCAGTTTTAATCTGTAAGTAATATTTATATTTGTGCGATATACTTGGTAACCCTAGCAACGGGAAGTATATGTTACTTAAAAATTTAAAATAGTTTTCATAACAAAGGTACAACTTATAAAATATCCGTTTTATTTAGTTTTAGTATTGATAAAAATTTTCTTATTGATCAGAATCCATTTTGTAAACATAAAATGTTTTTAAAATTTTATGTTTTAATCTCTGTTGTTAGCTTTTTACGAAAAAAAGGAAACCCTATAAGGCGTCATATATTTTTAATAATCTAATATAAGTTTAAAAACTATACAAATTTTGTAATAATATTGAAGTACTAAATAAGCCTCACATAACAGGTGTTTATTTTCAAAATAATAATTAAAAAGTAGTGCACGATCATAACATTTCTTGGTCACATTATAACGTTAATTCACATTGCAAGAAAAAAATTATTTGCAAAGGATGTACGAAAAACTTTTCCCATAACTATAAATATTTGTTCACTCTAATAAATTTTAGAGTGTAAAATTGTAAATTCATACATTAATTTTACAATATCTCTTAAGAGAAAGTCTGAAACAGAAAAATTCTGCTTCAATGCAAAAGATATTTTTAAACACTTTCTATTTTATTTTAAATCAATTTTTCGCAAGTGTAAATATTTCAATAAAAGCTTGGGTCAATATTTTGTTCTCAGGTATTTTTTGAAAGCTAACATGTCAAAATAATGCAGAATGTATTAATAAACTGTACTTAAAGAATGCATGTTATATTTACAAAGACTTTATAAATACATTTTTTTAAAAAAAAAAACTCTTTATCTATATTGTTTTGATAGTATAACATATAATAAATTCAGCTCATCAGTGTATACTAGATGTTAAAAATTTTTAATTAAAATTCATGTACTACTTACAACTAAAGTAGAACTGATTTCCTACAGTTTCGAACAATAAAACTTGTTCATCATCAGGGAAACATTAGGAGATAAAACTAACACTACAACTAGTTAGTTAACAACTATTTAGTTTTATCTCCTAGTGTTTCCCTGATGATGAACAAGTTTTATTGTTCGAAACTATAGGAAATCAATTCTACTTTAGTTGTAAGTAGTACATGAATTTTAATTAAAAATTTTTAACATCAAGTATACACTGATGAGCTGAATTTATTATATGTTATATTATCAAACAGTGTAATTGGTCTTCCTATATTATCTATTTGTTTTGATAGATTATAAATATGTCTGGGTTGCTAGATTTGGTCTCTTTTAATTCTAAAATTTTACATTCACGCCAGAAATGGTACAGTTTACTTTATTTAACGACAGGCATTTCGTGATTACCTAAAGTAAAATTATTCTTTCTCATTTGAATTCGAAGTTTTTAAATTGAAAGTATATGCCAAATTGGCAACCCAGAAATACGGGTGAATGCACGTCTTAAGGCCCCACATTATTCACTTGAAAAGATCTGAATGATAATGTAAAATCTATGGGGTCGTTCTTTTCAAATATCTCGCTCAAATTGTAATATTGTTACATGATTTGTTTGCATACGATAGCTGAGGACGATCTACAACCGGCCTAGTTTTTGTTTTTTCGATTTTGCTTATATATATTTTTATATTATGATAGTTTCAATTTCAAAAACGTTTCAAACCGGTTTTGAAAGTTAACGTAATTAAAAAAAAAAAAAATCTGAAACCAAAATTGAAAAGTAAAATCTTGTAAGATTGTGGATCGTCCTCAGCCATGCTATGCAAAAAAATCATGTAAATATATTAAAATTTGAGCGAGATATTTCAAAAGAACGCCCCCTCTAACTTAACGTTATCATCTGGGTCTTTTTCTGTGACCAATGCTGCGTCTTAAACGGCGGTTGAATACTTTTTATCGCACCTAATTGTAATCGAGTTTTGTACGAGAATGTTTGAACAGAATTATGCATTTATTTGGCAGAAAATTCGGGTGATTAATTGCATTTTCTTATTTTCATTTTTTTTTTTTTTTTTTGAAAACTCTAGTGTAAATTCAACGTTACAAATAGGAAATTACAAACAAAAAGTTTAGAAAATTTTACATTTTTACATCATATTTATTAAAAAAGTTATGGGCTGTTCTCTAATTTTTCCTGAAACTCTATTGACCAATGAACTTGATCTCTGAATTCGTTTACATGATCCGTTTTCTAAATTTTTCTATCGTAATACTATTGCCAATGAACTGTATCTTTGGATTTTTTTTTCTCTTACATTGGCTGTGTCCTGAGATTTCCGGTAATTCTGTTGGCTAATAAATTTTGTCCTTGTATCCGTTTGTCCTACATATATTTCAGATTTTTTTTTTTTCTGAGTAATTATATTTGACATTGATGCTATAACGATAGAAAATAGTTTGCGACAAGAAATAAAGTACTTTGGTCCTTTAAACGTCTTTTTTATCTATTTATAATATAATATTATATCGAAGGGTGTAAAAATCTGAGCGCCAGCGGTCGGACTTTCAGCATCAAATTTTATTAGTTTTCTTTGCTTAAAATTTATAAGCATTCTCGCAAGAAATTTAAATAAAATATTAGACGAAAAACAACTGTTAAAATTTAGAGGTGAGAGTCTGATCACTAGCGCCTAGATTTTTACACTCCTGATACTATCAATAAAAATTTTATTAATCTAGCTATAAGTTTTTTTATTTGTTATTAATGTTATATAATAATCTTAACTTATTTTATATTCTGACAAAAAATATATCTTATAGATTTTCAGTTAAAAAAAATAAAAAATAGACTGTAAATAATTTAAACTTAATAATGACTCATTACAGTATAACATATAAAACAGAAAATCTCTGCGAATAAAATATTCCTCTGAAATACGCCCTTTATCGTTACATATCTTAACATTGTGATCATATTTAAACAAAATCATCTTTAAAAAGAATATCTTATGTCGATAACTTCTGTTAAACATTATGAACAGATTCATTATGATTTTCGAGATAGAATATCTGACAAAAGAATTGAAAAACTGTCGGAAGATCAATTTAGGCATAGATTTACTTTTTTGAAAGTACTTACAATTTTTTTTTTTTTTTTTTTAGATTACTCTTTTTTCGGATTTCTTTTTACCGTGTTTCTTTGTTTGATTAATGCTGTTTCAGCAAGATTATTTATTTAATAACTTTTTTTCTTTCTCCATAATATGGTAAAGATTTATTTTTTTATTACCTTTTTCAGTTTTTTTAAATAAAATGTTTATTATTAAGTGATTGGGTTTTTTACTACTTCCAATTGATAATAAAACAAGGTGTTTGTACCGATGCAAATTCTATTACAAAATTGTTCAAACAATGAAAAGTGAGGAATATTCAGTAATATATTCCTGAACAATAGGATGAGAGTCTTAAAATATGTTTAAAAGTGAACGGTAAAGCTCATTTACAGTGTTTGTGATTATATGGTAAGACCTTACCGACAAATTTGGCGAAAAATTTGTTTGGTCAATATTTATTTGAAACGGAAACACTATGACAAAAAATAAAGGAATTACTGACAATCTAGATTTTTCAAGGCCTGTAAGTAACTGACCAATTCAAGTTCGACTGACGTCATCAGTAAGGACTCTTTGAATTAAACCCTTTAAGTCTATTTAAATTAGCTTTAAGCAATTTTAGTTTTTGAGCGAATTGTGGCTATTGCTATTTGTGCTTTGCTGAATTTATTATGCTATTCACTTGTTATTTACTTTACGAAATGAAAAATTTTAGATTGTGAATATAAAATGCATTTATAAAAAATGCACTCGTTCTGACATTACAAATTTCACCCAACAAGAAAACTCAACCCCCATTTAATTAAAAATCCGCTTTCCTTAGATTGAAGCCCCACTTGGGACCAAGAGGTTCTGACCTCTCAACTGGTAGACGGCAGGTGCTGGGTTCGAACCCAATCGCGGCCGTCGGCCTAATCGCTCGGAGTTTTCCGTGGTTTTCTTCAAACCTTGGATTTCTTTACATAAATACGGGTTAGGTTCCCTAAGAAAGACCCCCACGGAGGGCACCCCACCCCTTTCGGGCCTATATCTCACGTGTTGATAATCAGCCGTCATAAACCAAACCAAACCAAATCTTAGATTGGAAGACGGCGATTTTATAATAGAAAATAAAAGTCACGAAAATAAATAATTTTTGTAGATGTCTTGAATATTACGTTTATGGGAGGTTCCTCATTAGTCAATATTATTTTCATTTACTGACTGCTTAAAAGAAATTGGAACCTCGAAAATCAGAGACACTGGAGCCACAGTTCTTTTATTCAAATATCTCTCATAATTACCAAATAGTAATAATCTTTTTATATAACTACAGACATTGTGTGATTGAATGAAACAACAACTATCATGCGAAAATCATGGTGGATATATGTTTTCATTTACTAACATCTTAAAAGAAATTGGAACGCCGGAAATCATAGACCTGAAGCCACAGTTTTTTATTTAAAAATCTATCATAATTACCAAATAGTAATAATCTTTTTACATAACTACATACATTGTCTGAAAAAAAGAAACAACTATCATGCGAAAATCATGGTGGATATATTGAATTAAAAAAGAGACAAACACTTTATATATTGGCAACAAAACCTCTAAGCAATAAAATGATAATTACTATTTGTAAAATGCGAAAGGTTTTATTAATAGAATGCTTTGTAGTATTGAATCAAATATATGTAAAGGAAAAAAAAGGGAAAAAGTAACGCAAAAAGATAAATATTTGAGATTAAAAGACTACGTCTACTTTTGTTAACTTTTAAATTTTGTACTGGTTTCAAACAGGAAATAGTGAAGATAAATACAACACTACTCGAGGCGAAGAAGATAATGTCAGCATTTTTCATATTTTAGTTACAAGTTTAGTTTAGAAAAATCTGAGTCGTAAAGCGTTTACTGAAAAGAGTTAAAAAGATAATTCAATATCTAAATAACCTGGCATGGATTAAATTTTACTGGAAGAACAAGACTTTTAAATATTCATGAAAAGAAACTATGTTTTAATGGTTCGTGGAAATTTTATTTTTATTAGGATGAGCGAAGCGAATCCTCTACTAGTCCACTCAAATTACAATTTGTCGTACACTTTACAAAAAAAACTATTCAATATTTTGACTTCAAATTAAACACAAAAATAAAATATGATCTGTAGATTTGCAGAATATAATTTTTTTTACAGTAAAACGTTAAAAAAATGTTATTTTAATTAATTTATTTTACATGCATTTCCAATACGGACGCATTTCAGCAAATAAATAAAAAATGAAACGCGTATATTTTCAGAAAAAAAATATATAAATCATTGAGTAAGTAATTATAGATAGAATCATGATTAATTTAATAAATAAAATATGTTTTCATTATTCAGAAAAATCGTTTGCACAGATGACACTTAAACATTTAAAAAAATTGTTTTATAGATTTTTTTTTTTTTTTTTTGTAAAGTGGCAACAAAAGAATTGTAAACAAGTAAAATTAATTGTTAAATTTTTTATATAAATGAAAAATTAAAAGAATTGCGTGAACTTGTTGCCTCGATTCAAGCTTTTTATAAATGTACTAAAGGAAAAGTTGGCCGATTCCGAAATGACAAATGGACTTCAACTATTTCTTACTTTATCATTTGTATCGAAAGTAATGTTTTGTTCTTATTTGTGGACCGAAAAGGGTTTAGTGAACGGGACTTTGTTGCACGTATTAAAGAAAATCACAAGCCACCAGACCAAATATCGCGAATAATCATGGATAAATTTGAATACTACAGTAATTTAACTTATAAGAATTGGTGCGTACCAATTCCCCCAATAATTGAATTCTGGAAAAATGGAAGCATAAATTGCTTAAGGAAAGAGTTTCTTCTGCAGTTAGCTTTTGCTGTTACAATTCATAAATCCCAAGGTTTAACATTAGATGAAACAGTTGTAGATATTGAGGATATATAGGCACCAGTTGGCTTAAAAACGTAAGTAACGTTGTCAAGAGTGAAAATCCTTCAAAATTAAGCATTCAATAGAAATTTTCCTTACGAAAAATTCTACAATATCGAAAATTCTCATGTACTAACATGTATAAAAACGAAGAAATTAGAATAAAAAGTTTTACAGTTAAAAATTCATAGTATCGACGAGAGCAGATTTCAAATGTTTTTCCAGAAAATAGGATTTTGAAGAAGTAACTTTCTTCAAGCTCTCTTCAAATATATTATTCTAAAATAGCTATCAAAGATTATTTGAAGTTAATTACAAAGATTGTAAACATGCATATTTCAAACAAATTTAAAAAACACCAGTGGCTACTAGAAATTGTAAAAAAATCTTTAAAAGAATTTTTAGTTGAAAATTTAAAAAATATTTTGTAAAAGTTTGCTTCGAAAATATTTTTTAATGCCAGTCTTACATCATAAATATAAAAAATTCTAGGAAATTGATAGTTATTTGGCTGAACTTACATTTGTAGAATTAAAATGCGCCAAAACGTAAAATAACGTTTTTGTTTAATAAAGATGCAAAAATAATATTAAAAAATATTGTTACTTTCAAATATATGCTTTATAAAATAATGCTTCGCGAATACAAACAAAGCACGGCTTTTGCTAGTTATAAATTTATAATTTAGTAAGTTAGTTAAATTCAAATTCTCTTTATCTTGTTTTTAAATTTAAATATGAATTGTTGTCTGATTTGATATCAGAAATTTTATTTTATTTTATAAGCTTAATCAGAACTACAGAATTTTTAAATTGTGTTATATTAAATAAAATTATCAACGATTTATACATTGCGCTGATAGATTCATTTTCATTTGTATATAAAAAACCTTACTTAATTTTTAATATAAAATCCCGAAAAGAATATTTTTTGACTTTCAGTCTTTTCCTTTTCTAAGAACGCAGGTAACTTAAAACAAACATATAGTAACAAATAGAAGAAAGAAAATATATTGAACAGAGCTAGAAATTTCTTTTTCGTTTTGGACAGATGCCAGATTTTGGAAAGGAAAGCGAAAAAAAAAAAAAAAATGCTTTTAGTGGTTCAGAAAGCATACTTGGATTATTTTTAGGAAGGTTAAGTTAGATCTAAACTTCCTTTTATGTTCATTTCCTGACATTAAATTTTTCTCTGTTTTCTTTTTTTTTTTTTAATTTTGATTGTTTTGTACATGTGTTGATATGTTTATTATTACTGGATTCGTAAATTATCATATATACTCGTGTATAAATCGACCCCAAATTCGATAGGAATAAAAGACTGAACATCTGTAATTAAGAAAAGTGGTCTTGGTCTCATTCAAATGCAGAATTTACCGATTTTAATCTTTCGTCACCAAATTATTAAATTATTATAAAAGTAGAGAAAAAAATGACTACTTTTCACATAATTTAGCTGATAAATATTTTTCAAATTTTTGAATTATTCAATTTTATAATAGTTTATTTCCTATTATATTGTAAATAAGTACTATAATCATACGATTACATTAATTTTATAAGTAAGCTTAGAAATGAAAAAATGAAAATAATTCTGTATTACTGATCCGGTAGAATAACATTTTCTTATCTTTATAGGTAGTAATTTTGTTTGTTCTATTATAATTAGAAGAA
This sequence comes from Maratus speculifer, assembly GCA_964019185.1. Classification (NCBI taxonomy): domain Eukaryota; kingdom Metazoa; phylum Arthropoda; class Arachnida; order Araneae; family Salticidae; genus Maratus; species Maratus speculifer. The sequence goes on from OZ025296.1 coordinate 54,299,924, forward strand.
TTATTTTGTCAATGGCTATATTTGCTAGATCAAACTACTGAGCGTATTTCATTAATGCGAGTAAAAATCATTATGAATATCACTTTCGCTTATATTAGTAATTTGGATTTGATTTGCAAGTGAGGATGTGATGTCACATCTATTCAGAGTAAATTTAAACAAATATTTAGCTATGAAGATGACATTATGTCTAATATATTTTTCTTTTCTTTCGTGCTACTAGAATACATAAATATTGCGAATAATTCATGAATCGTCAATTTGAAAATATCGAGATCTTCATTTCACTGATTTTATCGGGCCAATCAAGATCCATTTTTCTTTTTCAAGAAATACGGAAGCAACTGTCAATGAATGGGATTTCATTAAATACTAGCAGAATAAACTTATTTCGTTTAATATAATCATTGATACAGAATAAAAAATCGTTAAAAACGAATTAGTGTAATACTCAATGTTGCTACCTATGTCAGACAGCATCAAAACAGCATCTTACCGATCTGACATTTTTTATTAAAAGTGGATTGAGATAATTTAGAATTCTGAATATCTAAGTTACATGCAAAGATGTTTAGAGAGGCTTTACACCTGGCAGACAACTGGATAGAAAAAATGAAAAGCTCGTACTCTGCATGAAAAGAAGAACACTGAAATTGCAAAATAAAATATGCAAAAAATATTTCGTTTACAATCAAGACTTTTCGTCGAGAAACTAAATCCCAGATTTGGAAGCACAAATGATGGAAATACAATTCAACGATTCTTTGAAAACGCAACTATTTGTGTTTCTAAACGAGCATATACGAAGATTTGATTAAACGTTTCTATGCCATAAGTATTTTCTTGTAGCCATGTTATTTATTTGATAAATTTCGAAAGTTTTCCCTTACAAATACCTCGTAGATTTGAGCAGCATCCCTGGTTTCATATGCTTACTTTAGTACACAAACTACTCATAAATGAGAAAGAAATAACACTATCTTCATTACTGCCAATTTGTCAAATGCCATAAGATACTCAAGAATCATGCAACAAACTGATCAAAATGCATCGAGAAGATTTATCGCAAAGATGCAGTAGCGAGGGGAAAAAAGATATTTTTACGTCTTTTAATGCCATCAGATTCCTTCCTTTCAAGTTTAGGTAAATTATCGTAGAAGAAATTAAAATCATTGATCCTAAGAGTCACAGGATCTTCCAATACCGCCAACAAGTTCTGCTAACTATTTCGACACCTTGACCTCTGAAGAATCTTTTTATTATACTACAGTTGATTCTAAAGGTTAATTTCTGGAATATATTTTCGTTTTTATTTTAAAAATATAAAAATTAAATAGTCTAATGTTTTACTTTCCATTAACGTACTTAAATTTCGTTTAAATATGTCTTGGTTTTTTGAAAATTCCCTTTTAAATTTACCTCGAAATTTTAAATTTTATTTAAATTTTATTGTTTTTACTCTTAATCTGTAATTTTATTTATTTATTTATTTTTAAAATTTAACTTTTGAATCCTAATTAGCATTCTGAAATGTTTACGACATTGCATATAAATTGAATAACTTTCGAGATATTTTAATTTTTACTCCACCATATTGTATCCGCCATTTTTTTTTTTTTTTGGCAATTTTAATTTTGTATTCTTACTTAGCATCCTCAAAAACACCTATATACGAATTTTCGTGCAATTTGAATAACATTTTCATATTTTGGCCAGCTTTTCGGGAATTTGCCCCACTGTGCGGCTGTTGGCATGGTAATCAGTCTTAGATTTTGTTAAGTGCTCGACATAAGGCTGCATGCCTGACTCGGTTCCAATTCACCTTGGTCCCATTACTAACACAATTTCACCAACGAATGGCATTGGTTATTGATCACAGACAAATTTCGCTTTTTGTTTATATAAGAATGACGGCCGATAACGGGTGTAGCAAATGACAGGGCAAAGCCGCTTGGCAATCCATATTCGTGTTATTCGTCCCCATACCATACATGCTATTTAGAGAGGCATCTTGTTCGGACAGAAGACAGTCCTTGTACACAACAGTGGAGCGGTACGTCAGGCAAGTTGTTTTCACAGTAGTTCGGCCATTAGTTTAAGCTGTCTTTGACACGTAATTCCAAGACAATGCTCGTACACACTTCATATGATGAACTTCCAAGAGTAAGAAGAAAATCTACAAATTTCCTGACTAGCAATTTTGCTTGATCTTTCTCCCATGGAATACAAATGGGACCTCGTTGGAATTGAATTCTCTTTGCACCCACACTAGATGAGCGGCGTACTTCAGCATATGCGGCTTGTAAGGAATATTGCAATTAACCATAAATTATCTCATCGACAGTTGACATCGCCATTGACAGACATCAGATTATCTGCACATGGGCCATAATAGTTACTGTAAATATAGTTTCTACTGCATATGTTTCTTTGTTTTATAATTTTTGTATATATCTCTCATATCTGTTGGTTCAGATATTTTAACATGTTCGAGTAGCAGAGTTTGCAGTTAATCGTTGGAAGTTTATGTAAACCTTTGGGAAAGACTGGAATTCGGAATGGTGGGCTTGGAAAATGATTAGTAGGTACAGAAATGCTTCTAATTTAGAGTATATCTGAGCAATATTGTGCACACCGTGCGATCGAAATCCAGTTGCTTCTGTTTTGGAAAATAGTTCGTTTGCTAACGCTGGTATGTCAAGTTAGATATTTTTTTACTGTGGGGAAAAGCAGAATGATAATTAATCAACAATTAGCAATCATTGAACCAACCATTTTTTTTCTTTGTGTGGCTTCGTAGTTTCATTGATGGTGCTGCATATTAATTTTCATGATTGTAATAAAAGCGAAACTCGTATTCAGGTATATGCTCCACCTTACATCAAAGATATTCTTTTGTTTCCCTTTTGAAAGCTGGCATCGTATCACACACGCAATAATAATAATAATAATAATAATAATAATAATAATAATAATAATAATAATTCTCTGTTTATTTTTATTCGATTCGTAAATACGTTTTTGGGGTTTTCTTCAGGGGATAGTTTATTCTGATTCCATCTTCCCTTTCTTGACGCGACCACGCAATTAAACAGGACAGGTTGAAAAGTTAAGTTTCATGAAATCTGTCAATGAATGTTTGTTTCGTAAACCATTGGTCTTATTGCGAAAATTGACGCAAAAATTTTGCCTTATTGTCATAGTTTGTTGTTCTATTTCAAAAAGTTTCAAAAGGATGGCATAGCTCGTAGATATAAAATCTTTGTATATGGGGATTATACCATAACAGAACGGGTGAATCAAAAGTAACGTAATCGCATTTTGAAGGTTTTAACGCCGCCTCCTGAATACTAAGCTTGAACGCTGACACAAAAATGGCGGCTGCCGAAGACGGAGTTTTTAGAACGTATGTACGGTCTCTCGAATTTAGATACTAATATTTCATAAAAGATTTGTTTGACTTTCTTAATTTCAGAAAAATAATGCGTAATTTTTTTAAATGATTAATATAAAAATTCAAGTAACTGTCCAAACGCTGAAAAAAATTTTGCCTTCGGTAGTCGCCATTTTTAAATCAGTCCATTAAGCCTAATATTCAGAGGTGAATTTAACATGACTGACGCGACAAGCTCTCATTGCAGGCCGAAAATGTTTCGAGAGAAGTCAAGGTAGTTGCAGATCCGAATCTTTCCCAAACTGTGCATAAGATTTCAACAACAATTTTCCATAACAGAGTGGAAAGCAGTCTCAATATTTGGATGTTGCATAATTTAACCGAGGCGAATTTGATGAATCGTATTTTCATTTGCGATTCGCTGATTAAACGTGAAAAGTACGAGCCTCTTTTAAGAGAATCATGATGGGCAATGAAAAAGGAATATCATCTAAGATAATGACTACGAAAAAAATTGTGAGGATAAAGGCAACAAGCAGGAAAAGAGTAAAGGCGGAATTATATCTAGAGAAGATTTTATTTTCCATGTTGTGGGATTTCAAGACTCTCCTATATTACAAGTTGTTATCAGTAGGCAGAACCATTTATTTAACTGTATATTGGTTGTGGTTAAATAAACTGAGCACTAGTTTATGCTAAACATCAGCCATAAACATTTCCGTGTCGTAAAGCAACAATTTACCGTACCGTCATAAACTACATCACAGAAATTCCTGAATCTTGATTTGAATGTGTTGCCCTATCTTTCATACTCCCTGGACTTGGCGCTTTTCGTTTACCACTAGCTACGATCGTTGAAAATTTCTTCGAATGGGAAAATCTTTTTTGGAAAGAATGTTATAAAAGTGCACCATGAGAATTTTTTTTACAGATAATTCGTAGATGTTGGATGAACACGACATTATAAAGTTGGCCAAAATATATAAGAAATTTATCAATAAGAGTAGTCAGTATGTAATTGATTAAAATGTACGAGATGTTTAGGGGGGGGGGGGAATTAGTGTGTCTTTTTTTAACCATAAAAGTTGACGAACGTACTCGCCAACTCAATATTATATATGTTTGATTTTAAGACACGTGCACTAGTAAGCCGAAAATATTAAAAATCAAAAATATTTTTTTGAATTTCTATATTGAAAATATTTTGTTTATTTTTATTTTTACTTTTATTTTTATGAATATCTAAAAGCGAAATGAAAATTTCAGTACAGATTGTAAGATTTTGAAATAAAAATTTAATACAACATAGTTTACGAATTCAGTAGTGATAAGGATGTTAATGAAAACAAAAATATAAAAAAACAATTAAAATTCACAAAAAAGAGCAGGGAAGGTTAAAAAAAACATAAAGGGAAATTTAGGTCCCACTAACGTTTCTTTATCTCATCACAGTATATGTTGTTTTAATTTAGCACTAAAAGCATTTTTTTTTCCTATCTAAAATCCGGAATCTCTTTAAAACAGAAAAGGTATTCCCAGTTTTCTTATTCAATATTTTTTTTCTGCTTCATTTTTGAAACTATATTGTTTGTGTTAACATACCTGTGCTCTTTCGAAAGGAAAATATTGCAAGTCAAAAATATTCTTTTCTGGTTTTTTACATAAAAAAAAAAAAAAAAAAAATATATATATATATATATGTACGGTTTTTTTTATGTTCAGTGAGGTTATCAAGCTATATATCGTTGATGAAAGTACTTAAAATAAGGTTCTTTGTGTGAATTTGATACTGCTGAAGCGAATTTGTATTTAACTAGCTTTTTAATTTTGAAATTTCAATAAAAATACAATCTCCATGAACAAGGCTCGCAGCGTTCCTAAAATTTTCGCAGTTTGCTACCAGTATTTTAATTAAAAATTCTTCGTGGTAGATTCATTTAACATCCATAATAGAAAAATATAATAAAGATTGTCTTTTAAAATAGTGGTGCCAGGATATGAAAATTTTAAGAACTCTGCGAGGCTGCATTCAATCATTATAAAAACAGCAAATAAAAACGTTGTACAAGAATCTTAGAATGCAGAAACCCAACATTTAAAAATGCGCAAATAGACAAGCTAAGAACAACCTCGCAAAAGACTGCTAACAACTGTTACAAATTCACTTATAGATTCTTCTTCCATGAAACAGAAAGTCAAGCACTCTGTCGTTATACCCAATCTTGATTTTCCAACATGCCGCCTCTTGCTTTCTGAAGAACAATCTCGTTGTGGTTTTAACAGCTACTTGCTGCCTTTATGAACATTATTTGTGCATTTTTAACGTTGTTTTTCTGCATTTTAATACTTAAACATTTGTTTCTTTTATGAAGATTTAAAAGCGAAACGAAGTTTTCAGTATACAATTTAAATTTTTTAATGTAATAATTTGATTTAACATACTGTATATACTCGTGTATATATCAATCTCTAAATTCGCGTAAAAAAAATGTTGCATACAAGTATTTTCAGGTAGCCATCTTCGTCTTATTTACCTCTTGTCATCCTAATCTTCATATGACCTCCTACTCAAATTACAATATTAGAAACATTTTTTTTTCCTTTATCGCTTAGTACTAATACTATTAAATCATTTAAATACATAGGAGGTTTTTAAATAGTTGCATTAATCATACTTAGATGGCAGTACTAGATAATTTCTAGCAATATTTACAATTGTTGCTTTATTATCTTAGAAGAGAAATGAACCAATTTTTTGAGCTGCTCCATTTTTTGAGTAGCTTAAATTTTTTTGCGAGGTAAAAAACTGTTAAATTATTATTTAACCTTCCGTTAATATGTGCACGCTTTTAAATTAATCGACACACATCAAATTCCTTTAAAATGTGGAAGTTTTTAGGACCTCATATGAAGCTCGAATAAAAAGAATTAGAGAGAACAACAATACAAATAAAAATCTTTTGCATATGATTTATTGTGGTATTTCAGAAATTTTAAAAGTTACAAAGATTTTTTTTCTCTACTTTTATAATAATTTAATAATTTGGTGACGAAAGATTAAAATCGGTAAATTCTGCATTTGAATGAGACCAAGACCACTTTTCTTAATTACAGATGTTCAGTCTTTTATTCCTATCGAATTTGGGGTCGATTTATACACGAGTATATATGATAATTTACGAATCCAGTAATAATAAACTGGAAATGCGTCAATCATGATACACATTCCTGGATGGTGTTCACATAGTGCTCAAGCAGTGATTAATTTGGTAGATTTCCCGAATCGCAAAGGAAGCGCACCGTCGCGCTGATCGCCGGCATGGTAGTGAGAAGGGCCCAGAATATGCTGAACTAATAAAATTTATTTTTCAATAGCATACATTTTAGAATTTTGTATTATATAGGCAGTAAAATGCAAACAAATATAACTACTTTTACATTGTTTAATTATTTATAATCGATCATACAATAGTTCATATTCAAATTTCCATATTCGAATGGATTATTCAGGGAAGCGTAAAAGCATGCCTGTCAATTTTCTATTTAATTAGTGAAACACATTTTTTATTAAAAAAAAGGTAAATTAAACACTGCATAAAAAATAATTCTAAAAGAATTTCTGCTTTAAAATGATTAAAAGAATACGAAACTTATCAGGTAATCTGCTGTGGTTGCCCGAATTCGAAATCGAATATCAAAATATATAGAGTCGAACAGTGTTCTTGCTGTCGCTCGCCTTTGCGCCAAATTGCGACTAAATTCTTCATTTGGCGAGTAAAGAAGCGATTAGATTCGCCAAATTGCTAGTGCTCAATTTTTGCTTTTCTTTCTTTTTCATTTTTCATACATATGCATATATATATATATACATATTTTTAATATTTGTAGCGGATAGTTGAAATTAGATTAAAAACAATCGCTTTCGCAGTTATAGAAACTTGGGTTATTTTAGAACATATTAAAAAAAAAAGAGGGTACCTTAAAGGATTAAAGATATTTTTTTTGTGCTACACGGCGAATGTATTCTGCTAATACTTTTCTCATTTGGCGAAATTTTTTATTTTTAATTAGTCAAATTACTAACGTTGGTCAAATGTCAGTGAGAATATTGGAGTCGAATATCAAATATTGGCATTCTTAATCGAATATCGAATTCGGAATTAGCGATTTCAATGTCAAAAGTAAATCATTATGTGCTGAACTTGAATACTTCGATACAGAAAATTTACGTAGTGATAGAAGATCACTTTGCTTCGCGCTTATAATTTTTCAAAATGTTTTTTACCATTAAAAAAAAATTAGACGCTGTATTCAGAAAATGTCTTTAATATAAAATCCAGAAAAGGATGTTTTTGACTTTCAGTCTTTTCCTTCTCTATACGCACTAATAACGTAAAACAAACATACATAATAAAAAACTATTCAACAAAAAAATAATTTCTTTCTTGTGTTTTGGACAGATGCCAGACTTTAAGGAGAAAATAGAAAATAATACTTTTTGTAGTTGATGGAGCCCATATTTGGAATAGAGTTGGAAAATTTATATGTAGAACTATTTTTATTATTTTATAAATTTTAAATGCAAAATAGGTTTATTAATGTTTTAACTTTTGCATGTATAATTCTTGAAGAGACGGTTCACCTTTTCAACAATTTTGTTTATTTTTTAAAATATGGTTCAAATGGTGAACTCAGTACATTTCAATGTTTATCTAAAAGGGAATTTTGAAAAACAAAACTTTTTCAATTACATATTTAAATTCTTTTTAATTATAAAAATTTGAATTTTTTAAAAAACGTTGATAACTTTGGTATTTTTTTTTTTAAATTTTCAGAGGTATATTACACAAGATTGCAAATGGATATTTTAGATACATCTAGTATTACACTTAACATAAATTTTGCTGACATATAAAATGATGAAATCTCATAGATCTTTATACACCTTTGTTTTAAAAAAAAAAAAAAAAAAAAAAAAAAAAAAAAAAAAAACTAGAAATTTTTCTATGCGCAAATTTATAACATATATAATAAAGAACATGCAGAAAAAAGTTTAAATCTCTATCCCAAATACCGAAAAAGCCTTCGCATTTCTAAAACATGAAAGTGAAGAAGATATATACATGGGAAAAAACATTTTAAGTTTTAATTTGTATGGCTCTGTTTATATTAACAAAATTTCTAATACAGCGAGATATAATTGCTGTATGGGTAAAACTAAGCTCTTGCAATATTTATAAATTTAACAAGCTCTAATATTTATATTTATATATGGATTAATTTAATATTTAAAAGAAAAAATAGATTTTTCGATCAATTTTTGAGGTGAAATGCCTCTTTAAGTTGGTTAATTACTCATATTTTACAATTACCAGACACGCTGGTCATATTTTACATACGAGAATTCGACTAAGAATTCTTGGAATTTTACCTTGGAATTTTTCATTCAGTTTTGCCACCACATTTTCCAAAAGTTTCCCGCCAAACTGATAGTTTTCTTCAAATTTTAATTGAGCTTTGAGATTTTTATGTTTTGAGTGGAAATTTTAGCTAATTTTAATTATTTATGGTTCGATCCCAATTATGACCGTCGATCTAACCGTTCGGAGTTTTCGTGGTTTTCTTTGAACTTTGCTTAAATACGGGTTAGATTACCTTAGAAAGGCCCCCAGGAAGGGCACTCCTCCCAAGAGCCTATATCCCTCAAGTAGATAACTGGCCGTCACAAAATAAACGAAACGAAATCTTTTAGGAACAGAATTTGCCAGTGTCGGAAAGGGTTAATGATGTCCAAAGCCAAGACTTAGCAGAAAACTTCGTTCAGGGTATATTTCGATTAAAATTGCTTATTTTCCGATTTATTTTTAAATTCATTTCTGCTCTCATATGCATCAAACTGGCAAATTGTCTTATTTGGAAAGTATACAAGGTGCCGTGCTTGAAGATTATTTGATAAATGCATAAAATATTGCAAAAAAAAAAAAAAAAAGCAATCAAAAAAGGCTTTTTGAACCTATTTTTACGAAGCGGGAGATCAGTGAACGAAAAAAAGAGTTATATTGAGAAGATAATTGATAATTGTTTATAAAACAAATTCTAATGCATTGAGAGCAAAATGACATCACACAACACCTTATACGTCTCTTCCAAAATTTCCCCAGCAAGTTTCATGTTTCTACTTTTAAAAATGTGTCTGAAATTGTATCGGAAAATTTCGAGCTGTTGGAGACGGAAAAGCATTTTTTCGATTACACCTTTAAGTAGAAAAATTCGTTAAATAGAGACTTCGTTAAAGGGAAGTTCCACGGATATTACTATTTGTTTTCTATTTTTTATTACAGTTTATTTTCTGTACCATATGAAAAGTAAAACAAAATATTGAATAAAATGACGCATGAAAAACGATAGTAGAGCTACTGTTTTTGACAATGTTAGAAAAGGAATAGAAATAAGCCAACATAACTTATCATGAAATCCATACTTCTTTGTTGAAATTTTAGATATTTCAAACTACAGTTTGTTTCGCTTTTTCACATTTTATTTGTTGGTGTATTTGTTTGAAATGCTAGCGACAGATCATTATCTTCGCGGAAAAGTCATTTGCCATTGAACAGCCTCGCTTAAAAAAATAAAAATTTAAATCACTTTCTTTCAAAGAACACTGGTCAAATATGTTACAACGGAAAAGAATTTTTAAATGTTAAATTGGAAAATGAAGTAAGTTTTCTAAACAGATATCTGTTTTTGCTTTAAAATACCCGAATACAAAGAAAGTAGTCATTGGAATGTATACTTGATTAAGAACACATAAGTTTAGATTCATTTTAATATTATTATTATTTTTTTATGATGATAAAAATTATTGCTGTTTGTTTTCGATTATAGCTCATTTTAAGCCCGAACAGGCATAAAAATTAAAACAAAAATATTTTGAGAGGTAAGTCACATTTGCTAACTTTCGATTAATTTTCAATAAAATAGGAATTAAATTGACACAGGTTAAACGCGTTACTATCCCGAAAAAATATTTTATATATCATTTTATATTTAATAATGCGTTTTACTTTTTTTTCTTTTCTTTTTTTATGAATACCATTAGAATTTATTTAAAAAGAAATTCTGGTTCGAAACGGGTTTAACCTTGTTCAATTTCACTTAAATTTTACGGAAATTTAACCCTCTAATTACCATGGTAGAATATGCTTTAGAAATTCCGTAATTCGGAGAATATAAATTCATGCCAGAAAATTTAAACAATAAATTTGCATTTATTTAAGGATGAACTGTCCCATCTTTTGTTTAGAACGTAGCTTTGCCATACCCTGGTAAATTTTCCTTGAACTTGTACCAATTTAATGTCAGTAAACGTACTTTTCTTATCGTAATTATTACCCAAGTTACCCAGTACTTTTTATAACTACTGTTATACTCTTATTTACTTTATATTTCATTCCGACTCTTAAATGTAAGTTTGTCTCTTTATCCATTACTTTCAATTCAATTTATTTTTCCTAAATTTTAAAAATTAATACATCTTTTCACAGTTTTCTTAAATTATTTTTATAACTTAAGTAGTACTTACTAGAGTTTAACTTATTCCCAATGGCTCACTCAATAGCATGACATTTCATTTGCACACAGGGCGTCAAGTTATACGCAACTAGGAAACCCCCAAAAGAAAATTACATGTTCAGTAATATTACATAAGGCAAACATTACTGTTTTAAATTTCTGGCATGAATTTAGAATATTTGAGATGAAAAATCCACTAAATTGCAAATAGTGTTGATAGTATATAGGCTGCCATGAACATTAGAGCGTTAAGGTGAAATAGAGACGGCTGATAAATTGAAAATTATTGTATAGTTTCTTTCTGCATCTGAGAATTTTATAATAATAATACAAATTAATCAACCTGTGATGAAGTTTATACTTCTTGGCTGAAAACTAAGATATTTGAAATAACAATTTATTTAGATTCTACACATTTTCATGTCTTGTTTATTTATTTGAAAAAGCTAAGAAAAGTAATTCTTTTTTGAAAAAAAAAAACCCCTTTGTCTTTAAACAGTCTTGCTTTAAGGAAAAAAAAAACCCTTTCATTCAAAGAATACTGGTTAAACAAAACAAATATTTTATACCAGGAAAAAATATTAAATAATAAAGCAAGAAATGCTTTGTTGCATTTTGAACTCATGCCAACACTTAATAAGGAAATGTACTCAGTAGTTTATAAAACTTGATAGGAACGAAAATTTTCAGACTTTTTTTTGAAATGATGTTCAAATTTAGGAATAAACGTATTGCTGTTTGTTTCATAATTCATATTACTTAAAATGAATTTCAATCAGCTAAAAATATTTCTGGTATCTTTCTTTTAATTCCGAAAAGCATTCTTTTGTTTATTTTTTGAAAAATTGGAATGTACTTTCAGTGTTATTTTATATTGGGTCATCCAGAAAATAATTCTGCGGTACTCTTCTGTTGAGATCATGTTAAAATAATTGAATGACATGGAAAATTATGAACAAATTTATTACAAAATAAATAAAAGAGTTTTCTATACGTACATTATAAAACAAACTTTTATACCGAAAATTCCAGTAAAAACACGGCATTTGTAGATTCAAATTTTAACAAAAGAACCGCAACTTTCCCAGATGACCTGATATTATACAATCCGTACAGCAATTCTTATAAAAGGAAGGTTTTTCTTATTTGTACCAAATGTAACAATGTAAATCTTTAACATTAGCTGCCAACTTTTACGCATTTTTGCTACCACTAAAATTGTACAAAGATTTTCCATTTGTTTGATCATAAGATTTCAACGATTCAAGATTATAATATTTACTGTAATTTTTTTTTGTGGTAGGAGAAAATGCGTAAAATTTGGCAGCTATGATCTTTAACAAATTAACAGTTTGTAATTATACGTTCACTATAAATGCTAAAAAAGCGTAATATTAAAATTTAAAAAACAACAAAATAATCGTATTTAACGGATGACATGTTTCAACTCTTCCTGAATCATTTTCAAAACAAATAAAAAGTTAATTCTGAAATTCTATGGATTATGATGTATTGAACTGAAACATCACCATTCAGTTTTTCATGTGGTGTTATTTTATTTTACTTAGATGCCTATTTCTGTTTGCAAAACCATTGAGCAACCATGCCACAGTTTTGGCAAGTTGAATGATGTTGTATCGTTACATATGGTTATTAGTGGCACGAGTTACTCAACGGTTTTGAAAATTGAAATAAACATTCAAGTAAAATAAAATAACGTGCATCATATGCAAAACAGAATGATGACGTTTCAATTCAATGCATCATAGACCGTGCAATTTCAGAATAACATTTTTATTTTTTTTGAAAAAGACTCGGGAAGTATTTGAACATATCAGCACGTGAAACTATCTTAGTGCTTTAAAAATATTAATCTTACATCTTTTTGACCCTTAAAAGGAATGTAGAGTAAATTTTTATAATTTTCATTTCACAGAACATTATGAATGTAACAATGGCATTTTAACCCTTTAACGTTCATTGTTTTCTTTACGAAATCACAAAATTTTTATTCCGATATGCAATATCGACACCGGAACTTTAATTTTAAAAAATCCATTTTATTATGTATGTGAAAAATCACTTTTTCTTATTTACAAATATATTTGTTCGCAATTACCGGTGTCAATCATTTATTTCAACTTCTTAGAAATAAAAGTGCAAAGGGTTAAACAAATATACGAATAAGCTGTACGTTACAGTTTGTGTGGAAAATATGAACTCTGTAAATTATTCCACATAGTACATAAAGTTCCTAAACACTCCACCCGGAGCTCCAAGTCATCTCAAATTCCTCAAGATAAAAATGACAAGATTAGGGATTCTTTGGAAAGAGACTTTTACTATTGCCTCCGGAATAGCTCCCAGTTACGTCCCATGGAGTAACTTCCGAGGACATCACTCCCGAGAAAGTATCTGGGAAGTTTCAGCCGCCATCACATGAGTAATAATATTTGATAAAAAACGCTTCAAATGTACACTATTAAACGTACACTTTCCATTACCAATTGTTAATTTCCAATTATATGAAAAAGTCCAAGCCAGGTTTCGAACCGCAAATGTCTTGGTAGAATACGCCAATGCTCTATCAGCCAATCATCTCAGATTTATCTGGACGACTGACTCACCTAATTAACCTTTAACGATCCCAGCATTTAGTCTAATAGATCAGACTTCCTCAAATCCGCACAGCTCGGGACTAGAGATTGTGCGGATTTTATTATTTTGCGGATTTCTGATCACTACTTTGTTTACATTTTTTTAAACTGTAATTTGAAAGTAATAATACAATCGAAATTGTAATGAATGCTTGGAATATAGTAAAATATTAAAATAATTAAGTAAAGTAATACAAAGTAAGATAATTTTAAAAATGCTTAAATTATTAAAAGTAAATGTCAAACAAATAATTAATAATGTATAATTAAATATGCATAATAAGGATGAGATGCATTTTCCTTGACACGACATGAACCACAAGAATGTCTTTACGTAAAAGTTAAATGGTCATATTTTTTGGATGTCGTGAGATTTATTTCAAAAAGGAGCGTTCCAGTTTACTGACTTACAAGAAAGGTCAATATATGACCGTATGGCTACGGTCAATATAATACTGGGCATACTCAGAATATTTTGAAAAAATAATACTAATTAAACTGCACATGTTTGTAATAAGGAATCATTCAAATTTAGCGGCCGAAATACAATACTGGAAAATTCTTCCTGTGAGTTATTACACATTATATATCTAAATTAATGTCTAATAATTAATGGGCAGCATCTTCCTGTATGAATTGATTTCCCCGACACAACACAACTTTCAGATCGAAACCAATATATGTATCGATTATTTTTAATTGAGTTTATGAAAAGAAGTCCAACTTATGAGGATATATATATGTTTTGCCCTAGGATTTTTAAACAAGAATTCGTTGCTTCACAATTTTTATCCCAGTTTATTTGTCTAAAAATGTCAACAACACATCACTCTTTTATAAATATATTTTGTGGTTTGCAAAAAAAAAAAAAAAAAAAAAAAAAAAACAAGAAATGTTTTATTTTAAATCCTATTTTTTCTATACATAGTGCAATTTCGTAAAACAAATACGATATAGCAAGACAGAAATGTTAGCTATTGAAGAACAAAAGGAAAATTCTATTTATTTCTAGCCACGGTTTGAACGAATGCCAAATTGAAAAAAACAATATTTTACGTAGTTAATGGAAGTTATACTTGATAAGAAATAGTTTTTGTAATTTTTTTAACGAGTCTGTTATATATTATCTATATAATTAAAACACCAAGCTGTCTTTTTTTTTTTTTTTTTTTTTTTTTTTTTGGTCATCAGCCCTGGACATAGCTACTGGTCAGATTTTCATGATAATTTTTTTAATGAAAGCCGTTCATTTGTAGATGTGCCCGTGCTTGCTAACATTTCATTTTTTTTTCATTTTTTTTTTAGTGTTAAAAGACTTTTTATATTTCTTGACAATGCTGGCAATCAAGTCAAGCTTTTCTCTCTATAATATGAAGTGATTTTTCTTTATCACGTTCTACCAGTCAGAAGTGTGATTTCATTTATGAATGTCTCAATGTATTTAAAAGCAACTAGTTAATGTTTTTAATAAAATTTAACTATAGTAAAATAATCTCATGTAATTCTGTATTAATTTCGGTAGAAGAAATTATTGAGAAGTAATAGTAAGTAATCTATATAAACAAAACAACAGAAAATAATCTATCATATAAAATATTATCTAAAGCGGAATGTTCCCAATGAGAAAATCGCAATTCAGAAAATAGATACATTTGCTCCATGAATAAGATGCATGTTGTTATGGCAAATGGCCAGCAAGTCCTTCTTAAATTTGAAAATATTCCACGGATAATGGGTGTTATGGCAGGGATTTTTGAATAATTTTCTAGTTCTGTTGGTCATCGGCAACTCGTGAAGCGACGTTAACTCGCGTTCTGCTAAGCTGGCTATTCACTGATGGCAAGAGATTAAAGAGAAAACCATTGATTTGAATAAATATTAGGTTGTTGCAAAATATCCTTTTTTTAGCAAAAAGACAGCTATAAAAATTTCCATAATGGCACTATTTTACTGAAGAACGCTTGTGTCAATTTGTTAACCAAACCTTCTCCTACTTTTTATCTGGTAGGCGAAAAACACTTTTTATCCAAAACATTTTTGATTCGGTGGCAAAATACATACCTAGGTGATTTTTTTATTTCATTCAAAGATATCTTTTTTTCTTTTTTTTTGTGAACAGAATTTTGGAGAAAAAGAAGCAAATAGTATACAGACGGAGCAATGTCCTGAGAGTGAGAAGGATGGGTCAGAATATCTCAATTGAATGCAACGGGTTTGTTTCTAACAGTGAAAGATACATAGAAATTTTTCACTGTATAGTGAAAGATCTTTACAGTGATCTTTAGTGTATATTTACAATGAAAGATCTTTACAGTGAATACAGTGAAAGATCTTTAATCTATTGCCATCACGCTGATGGCAACAGATTAAAGAGAAAACCATTGATTTGAATAATTATTAGGTTGTCGCAGAATATCTCAATTGAATGCAACGAGTTTGTTTCTTACAGTGAAAGATCTTTATAGTGAAAGATCTTTACAGTGATCTTTACAGTGAAAGATCTTTACAGTGAATACAGTGAAAGATCTTTAATCTATTGCCATTACGCTGATGGCAACAGATTAAAGAGAAAACCATTGATTTGAATAAATATTAGGTTGTCGCAGAATATCCCTTTTTTTTAGCAAAAATACAGCTATAAAAATTTCCATAATTGCACTATTTTACTGAAGAACGCTTGTGTCAATTTGTTAACCAAACCTTCTCCCACTTTTTATCTGGTAGGCGAAAAACACTTTTTATCCAAAACATTTTTGATTCGGTGGCAAAATACATACCTAGGTGATTTTTTTTATTTCATTCAAATATATCTTTTTTTTCTTTTTTTGTGAACAGAATTTTGGAGAGAAAGAAGCAAATAGTATACAGACGGAGCAACGTCCTGAGAGTGAGAAGGATGGGTCAGAGTATCTCAATTGAATGCAACGAGTTTGTTTCTTACACTGAAAGATACATGTGGAATAGAGTCGTTATAAAGGAAAATAATGCTTCCTTTATATGTTGTTTTGGGATGTTTCATTGCTATTCGAACAATCAGTTCGTCTAGTTGCCAGTAGTAATTTTCAGAATTGATGGTCCGCTTAAGTGGAAATCACTCGCAGTGGATCATATTTTGCCAAATAGAGAACAAAACTTCCTTCTGTAAGAATCCGGCATTAGCGAAAGCAATGAGTAATTTATCTTTACTATCTTCCTCAGTGCAATTAGTTTCACTGGGCAATATTCTTTTTATTTACTATTTTGATTATCTCACCCTACCATACCTGGATATATGTTTATACTCACCGACGGAAAAAAGGTTTAGTACGTCAACATGGATGTATATGTCATCAAAAAAAGATGAAAAAGTCCGTGGACAGGTATAACTGCAGTTCTGTATCATAAATTTATATTTGCACCAAAAATTTTTACTTTTGTAAATTTAAGAAATGAAGCAATTAACTCTATTTTTTAATAAAACCTTTTGAAAATACTGGTTCGAATTCAGCATTATAGAAGCATATAGTTCGAATACCTCGAAAGTTACAATTCATTCTTCATTCTTATTGCATCCGCCTGTATATACCGACTAAATAACAAGAATATTAAACATTTGAACAAATAAAAATATCGAACAACAATCTACATCTGCCATTTATAAAGGATGCTTGAAACAGAAAACAAATAATTTAACTTATAATGAAACTTATACTTCCTTGCTAAAGGTTTCGCTATTTCAAACAGCAATTTGCTTCTTTTTTTTATTCTCCTGGTTTGTTTGTTTAAAAATGCCAGCGACAAATCATTCTCAATTGAAATATCTTTTGTCGTTAAAAAAAAGGGCAAGATCTGTTTAACTTCAAATCCTTTTCATTCCAAGCACACTGGTTACGCAAAACAAATATGTCACAGAGAAAAAGAAATGTTAAATATTGAACAAAAAGGAAGAAATGCTCTTTTTCTGTTTTGAACGGATGCCAGATTGAAAAGGAAACACATTAAGCAGTTAATGGAACCAATACTTGATAAGAAATAGATAATTTTAGGTATTTTAACTTGCGCTGTTCTTTATACTCCCGATACATTTCTTTTTGATCTTTTGTTACACGTAATGTTCTGTCGCTTGACTTTTCTTATGAATATGTTCTTTTAGTCATTTAAATATTAATTTTTATTTTCAAATATATCGTTCTTTATTTATTAGAAAAACACATTTTTTGCGCATGCTTTTAAAAAACATTCGGGATGTCTTTTAATGTTGTTAAAATTTGTACTTCAATTGGTGAGATTGAAAACTCAGGAATTAGCAGCTGCCAATCGTCCCGTTACTTTTGTATTACAATTTCTGAATAAAAATATTGGATTTGTTTAAGGGTCTTCTGCAAAGAGAACACGGCCATTATTGACAATCGCACGGCATGTTACCACCGACTCCGGATCATTGTGGTAGAACCTCATCCAAAGCATATTAGAAGACAGGGATAGGTACAGTTTAGAGCCACCGTCACATCATCTACTCCAAAGAAAAATTCTACAGATTCTATTACATAAGGACAAATGAACAGAACAATTTCGAACAATAATATTCCAATATACATATACCATTTATAAAGGATGCTTGAAACAGAAAAGAAATTTAATTTATAGTGAAACTTATAATTACTGGTCAAAGGTTTCGCTAATTTAAAGCAACAATTTGCTTCTTTTTTTTGTTTTGTTTTTTCCTCCTGGATTGTTTGTTTAAAAATGCCGGACAAAATAAAAATGTTGAACAATAATATACCAATATGCATCTGCCATTTATAAAGGATGCTTGAAACAGAAAACAAATAATTTAACTTATAATGAAACTTATACTTCCTTGCTAAAGGTTTCGCTATTTCAAACAGCAATTTGCTTCTTTTTTTTATTCTCCTGGTTTGTTTGTTTAAAAATGCCAGCGACAAATCATTCTCAATTGAAATATCTTTTGTCGTTAAAAAAAAGGGCAAGATCTGTTTAACTTCAAATCCTTTTCATTCCAAGCACACTGGTTACGCAAAACAAATATGTCACAGAGAAAAAGAAATGTTAAATATTGAACAAAAAGGAAGAAATGCTCTTTTTCTGTTTTGAACGGATGCCAGATTGAAAAGGAAACACATTAAGCAGTTAATGGAACCAATACTTGATAAGAAATAGATAATTTTAGGTATTTTAACTTGCGCTGTTCTTTATACTCCCGATACATTTCTTTTTGATCTTTTGTTACACGTAATGTTCTGTCGCTTGACTTTTCTTTAGAAAATGTTCTTTTATTCATTTTAATATTAATTTTTATTTTCAAAATATATTATTCTTTATTTTTTTAGAGAAACACATTTTTACACATGCTTTTTAAAAATATTCGGGATGTCTTTTAATGTTGTTAAAATTTTTACTTTAATTGGTGAGAATGAAAACTGAGGAATTAGTAGATGCCAATCGTCCCGTTACTTCTGTATTACAACTTCTGAATAGAGATATTGGATTTGTTTAAGGACATTTTACAAAGAGTACAGGGCCATTATTGGCAATCACACGGTATGTTGCCACAGACTCCGGGTCATTGCAGTAGAACCTCACCCAATACAGAGGAGAAGGACTGTGACAGGTACAGCTCAGAACCATCGTCAGATTATCGACTCCATCAGAAAACCCCGCAGGGGATTTTATTATTTGCCACCAATCAAGAAAGAGAAATATGTTACATTTTTGACTTACCTTTGACATCACTCTTCGCGCATTTGGATTTGTTTAAATCACTTTATGAATGTTCGCAGCCAACACTGGTTATCGTTCTAAGAATCTGGAAGGAGTCCTCAAGCTATAAGGAAAACAAGTCCAGAATAACAGCTTCTTCAATTATGTGGCTCAACTCTGGCAGGTCATTTGGTTGCGACGGGATCTACACACGATCTTTTGAAAAGCCGCAAAAGAAAAAAATCTCATGGATCTAACAGCATTATACTCTTCAACCCAGCAACAACGTTTCACGCTCAGACGTCGATATTGCGTGAGTGGCTTTGCCAGTGAATAAATAACAAAGCAACAATTGCGCACGCGCTTATCCAGCGCAATCAAGAACGAGAAATATGTTACCTATGAAAAGTTACTTTTGACATTATTTAAAGTACTTTATAAATGTTCACATCAGCACTAGCTATCATACTAAGTTTCTGGATGGAGTTCTTAAGTTATAGGGCACACAATTCCAGAGTAGCTTCTTCAATTTTGAGTCTCAACTCTGGCAGATCATAAGGTAGGGGCGGAATGTATACACGATTTTTATAAAGCCCCAAAGGAAAAAAAACCTTCTGGCTCTAACATCTTTTTAATCTCCAGCCCAGCAACAACGCTTTCTCTCAGAAGTCGCTATTTCGCGTAGATGGAATTACAAGCGAATAAATAACAAAGCATCACTCGCTTATCTTAAATTTCTTGAGTTACTGTTCATTGTTGAGAAATGTGTAATCCCGGATAAAGAAACTTTCAGAAACTTATTCCGATTTAATAACAGAACTTCATTCTTCGCTTTACCAGATGGGAGAAACTGCATTTTTGTGGTTTATGCCTATCCATACTACATCTACGAAATGTACATTAGGACTTCTCTTTTTAATTGTACTCTGGACTCTTTTTTATTTTATTATTCAGAACTGCTTTTACTGTAAATGTGTGCAGTCATGTCTACCAGGCTCAGAGAAGAATTTTATTCTCTCTTTACTTATATTATTCAGAAATTTTATTCAAGAAAATTTAATTAAAGATATTGGGCAACATAAAAGGTATCACTTCAATCATCTATGACACAATATGTGTTTATAATATTATTAATAATTATAATATTTGTTTCCTTCACTTAGTTAGATCGTCGCACCGTTGTCTGGTAAGTCATCTAATAACGACGGATTGGGGGAAGATAATGCGCTACTGAACACAGGTAAGATATATCCTTTCCTGTTTATTTTTACTTCAGTTTAAATTAAGAAGTTGATAGAAGACATAATGCGCACAAAGTGTGTATAATTTATATATATTGTTAATATTTATTTGTGACTGTGGATCAACAGTCTACAATGTTTACTGTTGATATTCTTAAAATTTATTATTGGGGCATTCTTTAATAGATATCCTGTTTAAATTAAAAATTAATTTACAAGAAACGTTTTATTTTGTCCATAGTGTACATTCCTCTCTTTTGTCTCTCGTTAGTAGAATATTTGTTACTTTATTTTTTAGAAAGTATTAAATATTCCAAATATTTAAGTTATTCATTATCAAATTAATTACGCTGAATCTCATTTACTTAAAAATCCATTGAAATGTACAAAAAATATTCAAACAACATAATAAAAGTATCATCGAATCGATGAAAATATTACGTAATCCACTTGAAGAAATGGTGTTATGCAATGTAGTTTTATAGATTTTTTTTTCAGTTTTCATAGGATTAATTTTAAAATGGCAAGCAAATATTAAAAAAAAATCTCGAGTAACTCCATTTAACTTTATAAACATTTTATGAACTAGAAAGAAAAACTTTATTTACAGAAAACTTACGCATTAAAATAAGTTAGAAATACAAAAATGACAAAAGTTATATTCGAAGTTTACAATGATAAAATAAAGAGACTGCTGAAATTGATTTCAAGCACAAATATAAACGTGTTTATTAGTACTTTCCAAGAAAGTTGAAAAGTGCTTACGTATTCGGTTTCTCTGACCATCTGGCCGACTTCCGCGCTTTAACTCCCGTAATACACAGAATTTCATGCAATTGATATAGCTTATTTAGGATGCCAAAGCATGTTTAGTAGTGAATATGTAGTATATACGATTAATGGTTCATTTACAGGGACATTCAAAAGCATTCTATTACAGTATGATGTATGGACAAAAGTCGTTTGGAGAATATTTTAATGACATTATGCTATTTTAAATGTATCGAAATTCCTATAAATCACTATATTTCACAATGATCAGAGCATTTTTTATTTATTTACATGGGCACACAAAAGAAATTCGTTTTGCGTAATTGCCCACTTTTTAAAATTCAGTATGCAATTTTAAATTCAATTAGTTTTTTGCATATTACTTTTTATATATAAATGTAATAGCGAGATAACCTTCGAAAACAGCTGTAACTCCATCTCAAATCCACAGTCGACAGCCCAGGCAAAATTTCGCAAACAACGCGAAAGTGATACCGCCTAAAAGTTACCCCCCCCCTTTTGACGGAAAATGAGAAAGTGACACACGCATTTCATCTGATCATCGTTTGATCAGATTTGATCAACAATTTTCCTCGTTTGATCAACATTATTTCGCGAGTTATGATTAAAAATAACCAGGGGGACGGCTGAAATCGATACTTTTAGATCCAGACCCCTAAAAGTTAGCCCCCTCATGACTGAATTTCGAAACAAAAAATATGTCATCTAACGTCAAATCATCTGTAGAGATTTCATCAACACTTTTTAGCGTTTGATCAAACTTGGAAGGGCCCCAAAATCGATATTTCTAACACTAGACCACTAAAAGTTACCCCTCCCCTATGACGGAATTCCGAAACAAAAATGGTGTCATCTAACGTGAAATTATCTCTAGAGATTTGATCAACCCTTTTTAGCGTTTGATCAAACCCGCAAGTGCCTCTAAAATCGAAATTTTTAGGCGCCTACTCCTAAAAGTTAGCCCTTCTATGACAGAATTTCAGGACAAAAAATATGCCATATAACGTGAAATCACCTGTAGAGATTTGATCAACCATTTTTAGCGTTTCATCAAACACGGAAGTGCCTCCAAACCCGATATTTTTACATCCAGACCCCTAAAGTTAGCCCCTCCATGACGGAATTTCGAGACAAAAATGGTGTCATCTAACATGAAATCATCTATATATATTTGATAACCATTTTTTAATGTTTGTTCAAACCTGGAAGTGCCTCTAAATTCGATATTTTTACGCGCCACCCCCTTAAAGTTAGCCCCTCCCTGTAGAGGATTTGGAGACAAAAATGGTGCCATGTATCGAGAAATCATCTGTAGAAGTTTGATCAACTATTTTAAGCATTTTATCAAACTCAGAAGTTCCCCTAAAATCGAATTCTTTAAGTGAGGACCCCTCAAACTTAGCCACCTGCCCTTCTAGGAATTTTGGTGCAAAAATACTGCCAACTAATATAAAATTGTCTTTAGACATTTAACCCTTCGGACTCCGGTGCCTCTTACACAAATTTTACTTGATTAGCACCACTTTTTAAAAAGAACTTTCCTTGAAGTAGACAATTTCAAAAAATTCTCTGATTAAATAAGGAAAATTTTATTTTCTTTATTACTGGTGCCAAAAATCAAATTTTAGAAGGAAAGACGATGTCTCCGCCGCGGAGACAACGGAGTGACAAGAGTTAAACACACATAAAAAGAATTGCCAAGTCTCCGGCTTTTTGCACACCAGTATTACATTAGAGAAAATATTGTTCGTTTAAATCCGCATAACAACATTTTCTGTATTAAATTACCGGTATTAAAAAGTCAGGAACTTGGCAGCCCCGCACAAGCATATACAAACGTACACACAGACACAAATAACAAATAATTTATGTTTTTATGTTTTATGTCAAACTATGTACTTCTTCTATCACAAAAAAGCAAGTTTAGTTAATATTTCTTTAAAATAACTTTGAATTTGTACGAATAAATTGATATTTGTGTTATTTGTTTTCAATTAATTTAAATTTTTTTTCAAAGAATAAACAAAAATTGACTTCGAAATGCATAAAAAAGCAGTCACTTTTTCATGAAATATTATAGCATAGTTAAATGAATATTTCTTATCTCTCTCTTTAATATATCACGCAAATTGCCTTCTTAGACATTAGAAGCAGTATCTATAGAAAGATAAAAAGAGGAATCGTTTTTGCTCTTCATTTTAAAACTGGATGCAATTATCTGAAAGAAAACAAATGGTTAAATGCTCTACTTTCCGAGAACCCAATAAATGTTATGCGAGACTCACATCACTTAGATTTTTTTTCGGAAACTGATAAACATACTCATTCCTAGAAAATAAAGTTGATTCTATATATTTTGGAAACGAAAAAAGGTTCTCTAAATATTGCTCGATGTGCATTTCATTGTTTTTGATACTAAAGAAATGCTGTCAAAAACATATAATTAAATTTACTAGATAATCATAAATGCAACGTATAGTCAAACTTGTTTAATACGAGCACAGCTAAAACGAGGAAGCGGTTATAGAGAGTAGTTTACATTTTTTAAGTCCCTGGGGACGAGCGACACGTATAACTGACGCAAAAAGGCTTAAGAATTTTTGTATGGTTCCACCAGTAAAATTTTACTATAAAATTTACCTTATTTAATCAGAACATTTTGTAGATTTGATAAGGCACAAGTTTCTGTTTTTTAAAAAATGGTAACAAAACATTCAAAATTTCGTAAAAAGCTCCCATCGTGAAAGGGTTAATGGCTTATTATTTAAATCCTATTAAAATTTTTACGTTTTTTATGAGCTACAATAGTTGATTCGCGGCTAACACGAACTAAACAAGTGTTCATTTAATCCTTAAATGCACGACTCATTCTTTTAGAACTGCGCTTTTCATTCTTATATTAAGGGTTAGACACTAATAATATATTTTTGTAACTAAAACGATTTTTTAGGCTTAAAACTGTGCTAACTGCAGTAGTTTTTTTTTAAATAATGATATATTTTAGATGATATTTACCATATGGTGCAAAATTATTCTACATGGCTGAATAACTTTGAATCAGGTTAAAAATTCATTTTTCTACTTTTATCATTGTTATTCCTTAATGTTTTATAGTCATTTAATAATTTAGGATATTTTTTTTCTTCGTTTATCATTGTTATTTCTTAATGTTTGATAGTCATTCAATAATTTAGGATATTTTTTTCTTCTTTTATCATTGTTATTTTTTAATGTTTGATAGCCATTTAATAATTTAGGATATTTTTTTCTTCTTTTATCATTGTTATTCCTTAATGTTTGATAGTCACTTAATAATTTAGGATATTTTTTTCTTCTTTTATCATTGTTATTCCTTAATATTTGATAGTCATTTAATAATTTAGGATATTTTTTCTTCTTTTATCATTGTTATTCCTTAATGTTTGATAGTCATTTAATAATTCAGGATCATTTTTTTTCTTTTATGCTCTAGTTGCAACCATATTAAAATAAGAATGTGGCATCTTAAAATAGAGAAAATGCTGATCAAAGTTACTCTGAATAACTGTAATATTTCTTTTCTAACGATAAAAATATTTTTGGGTGAATATTATAAAAATAAAAAAAGTTTGGTGAAAATTACGTCAGATTTCAAACGATACATTTGAGAATCCATAGTTTAAAACCATTGCTCTATAGCATTGTTAAAAAATACCGAGTAGATAAAACTTTTTTGACTAAGTTCATTTTATATTAGCATATTATTAAACGTTTAAATAATTTCATTTAATCTAATGCAAAAACCGCCATTAACAAAAACTTATTCGGCTTTAAAACCACCTTCGGAAAACGGAAAATAATAAATTCTTTTTTACAGTAAAATCGCCATTTTTTTTTCCTTGTTTAATTGTAATTCAACTTTTCGTAAATTTTTTAAAGCTTACCAAATTAACTTTTTTAGAAAGCGGACGGGGATTGACTAGTGTAGCTCGTCAGGATAGATCCCTCTAGTAGTATTATTAAAAGAATTGCGAAAATATTCTGAAATTTAACTCAGTTCTGAAAAATATAATATCGCTCACTTGCAAGAAAAGTGACGCATCATACAAAAATTCATTCTGCACTTTATTCCGTATATAGGCCTGTTAGAGATGGTGCGTCTTTCTACACAAAGAATGTCATAAGTATAGTTATGCAGAAAATCGTTTTATTACGTTGGGTGTCCATTTGTGACCACAGAAGAGAAGTGGATTGTGTGTGGAGGTCAAATTATCCAACCCTCCAAACCCCATCCTACGTCTTCGTTCTTAAGGGTGTATTCGAAAAAACGCTTTTACATCTTCAACAGCTCGACATTTTCCAATACAATTTCAGACACATTTTTAAAAGTAGAAACATGAAACTTGCTGAGAGGATTTTTGAAGGGACGTATAAAGTGCCGTGTGATGTCTTTTTTCGCTGAATTAATTAGAATTTGATTTATAAACAATTATCTTCTCAGTATGACCCTTTTTTTCGTTCACAAATCTTCCGCTTCGGAAAAATCAGTTCAAAATGCAGTTTTTGACTGCTTTTTTGCAATATTTTCTGCAATTATCAAGGAATCGACAGTCACGACAGTCTAAATAAGGCAACTTGCCAGTATGATGCATTTGAGAGTAAAAATGAATTTAAAAATAAATCGGAAAATAAGCAGTTTCATTCGAAATACACCCTTAAGGGTTTTTATCTTTTATCCACGTTTTCATTCCTACATGCAGTTACAAGGGCTATAATTTCATGTTACAGTAAACAGGGCTCGCACCGTTCCTAAAATTTTCACACTTTGCTACCAGCATTTTAAAACAAAAACCTTCGCCGAAGGTTCCTATATCATCTACAATAGAATTATACAATAAAGATTACCAATTTTAAATTATGGTAGAAACGCATGAAAATTTTAGGAACGGTGCGAGCCATGAGTAAGATCATTAATTTTTTCTTTTACCTCTCCTGTGAAATTTACTTTTGTCGGGATGTGTCAATTTTATTGGAGGTGAGTGATTTAACCCTTTCCAGCACACTGTGCCCGGTCTGGGATACCTGATTTTAAATTCAAACTTGCCAACGGCACCAATAATTTTTTAGTAAAATTCTGCTTTTACAATAAAAGCTTAAATTAAGGATTTCAAAATACCTAAGAAATTCGTTTGTGAATTCCGGTGCCAGTCGATAATTTCTCATTTTACAGACAGACTTTGCCCTTGCCGGAAAGGGTTAATCTCTACCTATAATTACCGACAAATGTTCCTTTATCTTCAAAAACCAATATATTTCTAGAATTTAAAGTAGAATTTTTAAAACAAATTTTTCTTTAGCTGATTGTTATTTTCAGAAGCGTTTCACCGCATTTGTTTCACAGAGTATTACCCATTTAACTGATTCTTTTTATTTTTTTTATTTTATATACAATAAATTGAAAATATGGGATACCCCCCTCCCTCTTTTTAAAGCTAAGATATTCGCAATAGTACTTAGTCTAATTATTTCTGCCATTTGCTAGAATGAAATTATAATTGAAAAAAATAGTGATATCAAAAAGCTTTTTGTGATGGATCAGGCTAACTCTTCTTATTCTTACGACGTACGGACAAATCATTTAAGTAGTTGAGCCATTAAAACTTAGCGGTACTACAGCTCATATTCAAAATATTAGAATAATTACCTTTTTTTTAGAAATTGAAAATATCGTTTGGTAATTTAATGTCTTTTAATGAAAATATGCAAACGATATTTTTATTAAGAACTTATTGTTGATTAAACTTACTTGTTATCTTAAATTTAATATCATTTTTGAAAAGATTAATTGCAAAAAAAAATATTTTGAAAAGTCAAAATATTAGAATATTTCTTCAAGTGGTTCAAAATATTAGAATATTTCACATTAATTCTCCTTTAATTATTACCAATTCTTAACTGGTGGCATCATTGATTAAATTCAGACTATTTTATTTAAAATCAGTATTCTTTTTTGCAGTTTGTTTCTTTTTCGTCTTAAAATGGGTCGTGTGAGTGATATTCCTGAATCTACTAAACTTTGTATGGTTGATTTGTATCGGCAAGGTAAAACAATGTTTTATAGCGAATTATTTACATTGTTCGCAATCGAGTGTTAGTAAAATACTAACACAATATTCAAAAATTGGAAAATTTCAAAATAATCGCCGAAATGGTGGCCGAAAACCAAAAACATCTGCTAGAGATGACAGGAAACTGAAGCGTATAGTTAAGAAAAACCGTTTTAAAAGAGTGCGATTCTTGCACCGAAAATGGAAAGAAGAAGGAGTTGAAGTTTCTACATCGACAACATTAAGACGTCTCCATAAATTTAAATTTGAATCTCGTGTACCGAAAACAAAACCTCTCATGACTGCAAGACAAAAGCGTATAAGATTGAATTGGTGTAAATCAAAACGTTTATGGAGCAATGAAGATTGGAAAAATATATTATTTAGTGATGAAAGTATGTTTTGTGTTTCATATGGTAATCAAGGTATTCGAGTTTGGAGAATGAAGCAAGAAGCATTTGATAAAGAATGCCTTAGACTTTCCGTAAAATTTGCTGCTAGTGTCATGGTTTGGGGTTGTATGAGTGCAGAAGTACCTGGAAAGTTATGCATCGTCTACGAAAAGGTTAACTCTCTGATATATCAAGAAATTTTAGAATATTACATGATTCCATCATCAGAAGATTTATTTGAAGATGATTTCATCTTTCAACAAGATTTAGCGTCCCCGCATACCTCGGTGTCAACTAAGAATTGGTTCCGCCAACGCAACATTAAGGTACTTCCTTGGTCACCAAATTCACCAGATCTTAATCCCATCGAAAACTTATGGTGTATAATGAAGAAAAAACTTCAAGAAAATCCTCCTTCAAGTAAAACTGAGTTAGTGGCACGTATAAAGTCTATTTGGGCTAATATTGATAGAAATGTTTGTAAACACCTTGTATATAGTATGCAAGATCGATTGTACGCTGTTATGAAAGCTAAAGGGGATGCTACAAAATATTAACTACCATTTACTTCATATTCGTAAGGTAATATTGTTGCGTAAAATAAAATATTCTAATATTTTGAACCAATCTAAATTTTATTCTAATATTCTGGTGTGTTTAAGGAAGCTGTATACCTAATTTATTGTGCTGTATTTTACATTTTATAAATGTTAAAATCTTATCTAAACATTCCAGATTTAATTTATAAGAAATTTAATTGCATTTACTTAGTATAAAAAATAAATAAATGACAAATAATTTTTTCTTATTACTTTTTCTCAATTATTCTAATATTTTGAATATGAGCTGTATTTGGTACCGGAAAAGTTTTAACTTTTACTTTCTTCTATCTTTACAAGATAGTATTGGATTCATGAAAATTTTCGACTTCCGGTTTTCGACGGATTTATACGTTTTAGAAGGTGCTGAACACGTTTTGACTATTTTTTAAAAATGTCTGTCTGTGAGTCTGTCCGTCTGTCTGTGAGTCTGTCTGTCTGTCTGTGAGTCTGTCTGTCTGTATGTGACAAAAAAATTGTGGGCGCTCTATCTCAAGAACTAATGCTCGAAATTTAATAAAATTTTATATTCAGTTAGACCTTGATATGAAACAGTGCCTATTGGTTTTTAGTGAAAATATGCCTGCAGGTGGCGCTGCTACACTACGTTTTTCATGATTTTCAAGATTGCTATATCTCAAGAACTAATGCACAGAATTTCACCAAACTTCAGATTCTGTGACCCCTTGATATACATAGACGCTGATTAAGTTTTGATGAAAATTGGCCAGCAGGTGGCACTGCTATGCCACGTTTTCATGATTTTCATGATAGCGATATCTCAAGAACTAATGCACAGAATTTCACCAAACTTCAGATTTCGCGATACCTTGAGATACATGGCCGCTGATAAGGTTTTGGTGTGAACTGACCTATAGGTGGCGCTGCTATGCTACATTTTGAACGATTTTTGCAATAGCTATATCTCAATAACTAATGCAGAGAACTTCATCAAATTTTAGATTCTGTTACACTAGAATATATAACATAATTAGACGCTGATTACATTTTGGTATTAACCTTGCAACAGGTGGTGCATCTATGCTGCATTTTGCACGATTTTTCCGATAGCTATATCTCAACAACCAACACACAGAATTTCATCAAACTTCAGATTTTGTTATAAAATGACATATAACATAATTACACGATGATTACGTTTTGTTATAAATCCTTCAACTGATGGTGCTGCTGTGCTATATTTTACACGGTTTTTCTAAACTAGCTATATCTCAAGAACTAATGCACATAATTTCAATAAACTTCATATTCTTTTATACCATAACATAATTAGAAGCTTTTTTACGTTTTGGCATAAATTGTCCAAGATATGGTGTTGCTGTGCTACGTTTTGCAAGTTTTTGTTATAACTATATCTCAAGAACTAATGGACGAAATTCCATCAAATTTCAGATTCTGTTAGGTCTTGACATAAATAGATGCTTATTAGGTTTTAGTATAAATTGCCCAACATGGGGCACTACTAAGCTCATTTTTTCAGAATATTAATTAAATTTTGCGTTTTAGGCTTTTCGGATACCAGAATCTCATTAGGCTAGGTCAAATGTTCGGGGAAATTCGATAGTGGGTAGCTTTGGGGTCACCAAGTTTTTTTTTTTTAAATATTAAAATATACTTATCAGATAGAAGAAAGTTTTGGGATTGACACATCCAACTAGTTTTTTCTTGTTTATACATCATTATTTTTTAATGGAACGTTATCTTTATTTGATGACTTAAAGTTGATGATAGAATCAATCGAAAATTGTTATTTAAAATAATTAGCGTGAAAAGCAAATTTTGCATTTTAGAGGGAAATATTTTCAGCATTAATGGGTTAAGCAGCTTTCTTAACACAAAATGTAACTTTTTTAGATATTATCACTTCCCAAAAAAGTTTTTAAAAATGTGGCTTTCGTTGGTAAATTTCGTTGGTTCATGTTTTTCAAAAATGTCCCTCTTCATTCTCATTCTCAGTTAACATTTGTTGACAATAAGTTCATTTTCACTATTTATTACTATCACTAACACTTTTTACTTATGTTATTATCACTATTTATTTGAAACAACTAACCTGTCAATTCGACGTTTTTCAATTAATCGACTAGCTTTCAACGGGTAAAACAGTATTAAGCAGTTTTCTCATCATAAATTGGTGGTTTTTTGAATGTTATGACTTCTCACAAAAACATTAAAATGTTCAACAGACAAACATAACTTTAAATTTGCATTTGGCACTCATCCAGGGATCCAGTTGGTTTATTTTGTTTATAATCAAGTTTTTTCTTTTCAAAAATGTCCTCTATCTTTATTTCGCTTTGTTAAAATTTGTTGATAATAAGTTTACTTTTACAGCTTAAAATTCTGTGTCGGAACCCGTCAATTTCAAGGGTTTTCAAATAATCGACTAAGTTTAAACAGAGTATTAAACAGTCTTCTCTGTGGAATCTGGCTGTTTTTCGACTGCTATCACTTCTCAAAAACATTTTCATTCAGACGAAAATATATTTTCAAACTTTAATCTGGCATTCCTCCAGAGATCAAATTAGTTGATTTTGTTAGTAATTTTAGTGTTTTTGAAAAATGTTCCCCTTCTTCCTTTTACTCAATTAACATTTGTTGACAATAACTTTATTTTTACTGTTTAACATTTAATTTACGAAATCCATCAGTCTGGCGTCTTTTCAATTTTATACTTGAAATCATTGAAAAATATAACTTAATCTTACAGCAATATGTATCTATTTGAACTGAACGAAAGTTATTGTTAAAAATACGCACACTAAAAAAAAATCCGTTGCATTTACAGCTCAGCAAAATTGCCAGCCGTTTTTGCCGTAAAAATTGCAGTAAAATTAGATGTAAGAAAAAATGTACATCTAATTAATTATACTGCAATTTTTACGGCAAAAAAGGCTGGCAGTATTGCTGTCAGCAATTTTTGCCATAAATTTAACGGATTTTTTTTTTTTTTTTTTTTTTTTTTTACAGTGCATTTTAGTATGGTCGATTTCGTTTAATCTAATGTTAAAGCATTGCTGAATTTTATTATTTTGTGTTTTAAAGAAACTTGTAAAACTTGAAACACTTTAGAAAAAAGTTTTTAACCATTATATTTTAAATGCATTACGCATCCTAAACATAATTTTGAATCTATCACGTACAGATGCTTTGCGTATAAAAGGGATATAATTGCGTATAAATAATACTTTGCGTATAAAAGTAGCTGATTCTCAGTTTTCTCCCAGACATTATTCAGGTCTCTCATTTCTCTAAGAAAATGTATGGCACCTCTCTCTTGTTACATACAATGGTGGTTAAAATTGTGAACATTTTTACGTAGCTTTCATTACAAAAAGTTAAAAAAAACTACCTATTGCAGCCGTCAGGGGAAAGCTTATCGGTAAATTTTGCTATATTTTCATCGATCATGACCCTTAGATCCCAAACCCACCTTCTGTTGAAATGTTGCCTTACATATATATACGATATATATATAGATATATCCATGCATATATATATATACATATATTTGAAATTTGCCATGCTGTAACTCTCGAGTTTATGAACCAATTCGGCTGAAATTTTTTATATGCATAATAGAAGTACTAATGTCTCGACTGAGTTTGTTGGCCAACTTCATCCACCATCTTGTTTCAAAATGGCGGCCATTTGATTCTTTTGAAATTTTTATGTTTTTTAACTTTGTACACTTATAGAAAAAGTTCTGTATCATAAAATGCAAACTCTTTTATATCATTTTAAACTGAATGTTAGAAACATCAAAAGACATTTTAAACAGCCACACAATGTAAGCTAACAACATAGGTCATTTTAAAGGAAAAGTTAGAAAACATAAAAATTTACATAAGTGTCAACAAATTCAAATGGCCTCCAGTTTGAATCAAAATGGCGGTTGAAGTTGGCCAACGAACTCAGTCGACACATTAGTACTTCAACTATGCACATAAAGAATTTCATCCGAATCGGTTCCTAAGTTCGAAAGTTACAGCATGAAAAAATTCAGATATCTATATCAATATCTATATATGGATATATATATATATATGTCAGTCAACATTTCAACGTAGGATGGTTTTGGGATCTAGGGGTCTCAGGATCGACGAAAATATAGCAAAATTTTCCGTAGTGCTTTCCTCCGGACGGCTGCAAAAGATAGTTTTTTACTTTTCGGAATGAAAGCTACCTAAAAGTGTCCACAATTTTGGCCACCTCTGAATATATAACTTTAACATGTTTCATTTTTGTTGTCTAGTTGCAAAACCGGCCAATTCATACATTGGAAAATGTATTTTTTCAGTTTTTTTTTTAGCTCTAAGAAAACGTTTCTACCATGTAGAAACAATAAACCATGCTAAAACATGTGAAATCCTTGTTTTATATGAGTTTGAATATCAAGGTATGCTGCAAAATCCTTCAATCAATGAGTTTCAGAAGCTGCCATTTCCATATCCTCTTGTAGGCGCTTCTGCTTCTCCCTACAATAACCTCCCCCTTGTTGATTAGATTAACGTTATCTTCTTTTTTCTCTCACCTGTGATTGCTCTCGCTGGTTCATAGAAAATTTCTAATAATTTAGTTTAGTGTTTTCTTTAACTATGGAAAAGTTTGTGGAAGAAGTGTCACTTGATGAGTCAAGGAAGATATAGTGATTCTACGACGTACAAAAGAAACAAATGCAAAGTTGAAAAGTATTTTAAACCTTGTGATAACTAAGGGTGAATTAACATGTTATGACGCACTAGGCAATTTTTTTGCGTTTTTCCACTCACTCCCCCTTTATACAATTGTAAGGGAATTTTTTCATGTATTTAATTAATTAATGACATTTAAATTTTTAAAAATAAATTTTAGCATTTTAAGGATTGTAGATAGAGAATTAACAGGCTTTCGTTGCACTGAAAATATGAGAGAATTTTTTATTGGTGTATTGAACAGTAGAAAAAATGTTTTAAATGGAATTCTTACAAATTCATTTTTTATTTCGTATTTTTCGCTAGAATTTTAAATTGTCATTATTCCTTTAAATTTAAATGCATTAAAGTTGTTAATTTTGCTCTCCTACACAACGAACGCCCTTAGGAAATAACCTCTAGCTTACAAAGAAGGTCTCCTTACTGGTCATACTCAGAATATCTTGAAAAAAATGCTAGTTGTACTACTTACATAAATAAAGGATCCGTAAAATTTAGCAGCGGATTTTCAATAGAAAGCCTGTAAAAAATTAAATAATTTTAAACATTTGGCGCGAAAATATGGAAGTGATATGTGATTTGGTAAGCAGGATTTTTTCTCGCCAAAAGCAAACCATTTTAATGCATCTGAAAATTGCTTGTTAATTGTCGTCCGGGAATCCTTCTTTATTCCCACTAGTTATTTTTTATTGTAAACTTTACATTATTTGTTCAGCGCATTTTCGTGATTTAATAACAAAAAAATTTCTGTTTTGAAAAAAAAAGTGATAAAAGATTAAAAATTAAGCAAACGACTGTCGTCACGAAGAGGTTAATTAGTATTCGAAATAAAAGCGTATTCTTTTAAAATCTGTTTCATCGCCAACCGGTGATAAATCGCCAAATAAACAAAAATTTCGTTATTTTTTTACGGACACTCTGTCGAGATTCTGCCAAAATTTATTTTATAAACAAATATACCCATATGAGAAGAACATTTTGTAATATTTTTTCAGATTTTTCTGAGTATGCCTGTATGGAGAGCTTCCTTGTTAGGTTGGCGTTATGAGTAATCTGCCTCTGGTGATAACATCATACATAATTAATTGATATTTTAATTTCAGTATAGCATCATAGTTAGCGTATTTTGATTAATTAATCATCAGGGCACCCATCATAATATATTGTCAATGTAATAACATGCCTCTAAGGATTCAGCATGCGATAGCCATATGTTTATGTAAATTTGTTTACCACTTAAGTGATTTCCCAGTAATTTGAAGCTCGTTGATTTATGAATTTAGGACCATTTTTGTTACAATTTCATCATTTCTGGTATTATTTTTTGCAGTTACTGTCCTGTTGGTAATCAAACAAATCTTAGCTGTGAGAACGCTTCAAAAGTTTACTAATGCTCTTCTCTTCTCAATGCTTATTTTTGTGAAATAAAATTTAGCTGAACAAAACATTTGTGTGCATTTG
Source organism: Maratus speculifer (assembly GCA_964019185.1). Taxonomy (NCBI): domain Eukaryota; kingdom Metazoa; phylum Arthropoda; class Arachnida; order Araneae; family Salticidae; genus Maratus; species Maratus speculifer. Next base: position 54,334,533 of record OZ025296.1, read on the forward strand.
GTGTCTCTAAAAATCCAATGTCACAATAAAGTTAGCGAAAATTAATTTCTGGTTTGTTACAAAACCGGCCAGCTCCAAAGTAAGTTGCAAAGGTGGCCAAAAAAAAAAAAAAAAAAAAAAAATTAAGTAACCCCCACCCGTTATGTACCCCTGCCACCTTATTTCGTGTTTTCAAATACACTGGTGTCCAAAAGTTAAGCATAATTGGTAATTTAGTAAGTAATGAAAGAAATATAAATCGAAATGTGGTGAAACTCCAGGTGTGTAAACAAAATAGTGCGCGTCATATATTTTCGCGAAGAGTTTTCACCGAAATCGAACAGGGAACCGTCGACAAATTGAAAAAGAACGAAGATCTTTTGGATAACCCTGTCAAAACTAATGTAGCAAAAGCGTTCAAACTGCACATTATGATTAAATGGCTTATTGTAATGTACTGTGTTTATTTTTATAAGGATAGCATGGATACTCGTAGAGAAATTAAGGTTTTTATAAAAACAGTCCTAAGTTTTTTGCTTATAATTTGCAGAATTCTTAATATAAAATAATGTTCTTTTCTGAAAATTCTAATACGTCACACACATTTCTGTACGAAAAGATATCACACCTCTCCATATACAAACGAAATTTTTATATTTGATATCTTTACTTTACCAAAGGTATAAAGTTATATCCTACCAACATTAGCTGATTTACTAGAGAAAGCTATGTAAAACAAATAATGCTGATCTACAAAGCACTATAGACAATGCGAATTAAATTATTTATTGACAAACGCTAGACGTTATTTTATTTATCAATCTGAAGCAGGAGTTTTAACCAAATAATATAATACAAGCAAAATATTTGCTAGATCAAAAAGGAAACTTATCTACCTTATATCGAACAATATGATTTTTGTGAAACATTAAAAGTATTCTTTACTTGAATTTGGCATCCATCCAGAGATCAAGTAGCTGATTCTGTTTGTTCTATTTCATTGTTTTTCAAAAATTTCTCAATTGTTTTTTGTTTTACTAAAATAACATTTGTTTTACATTACAAATCCATTTGAAAATGAGAGACGATAAGTATAAAAAGGAATTTTCATTACTTTAAAGAAGATACCTGAATCTCTTCAAAACTGAATATAATAAAATAAATAAGAAAGACATATTTGCGCAACACTCAGGTAACAGAAAATTTTTACAGTAAATTGAAAAATATTTAGGTCTCCCAGAATGGGGATGAAGTTTAAATATTTTGGCCTAAAATGTAGATTTCTTATATATGAATATAAAATAATTTTTTTTCAAAGTACAAAAACGTAAAGTTTAGATAGGCATTTGACATAAAAAAATTCGTTTCTGTCAATAATTTTTTTGTCTCCCGGAATCTAATTAAAAATCTTATTTTATCAAATATCCAAGATTTTTAATTTATTTTGTTGATGGTTTTAAATTTATACCAGGTTATTTTACATCTGCAAACTTCCAAGTATCATGCAATTACAGTGTTAATTTTAAATTAGTTTACTAGTTTAATTTGTTTTGACTCAGGAAACAATTAGAAACAATTTTTAAATAATACACACACACACAAAAGTAAATGTAAAATTTAAGAAAGTGTAATATTTAAGTGAGAAAGATTACAGTTACAATAGTTAAACACTGAATTTCAAAAACGTTATGTAAAAAATATATCTTGATGGTTGTAGGTTATAGCACCAGATTTGTAAGCAGCTTTTTCAACCTGCAAATAAAATGCTTTAGCATGCAACTAAAGTTTTTGTTTAGGCAGTTTGAAATACATAATTCATATTGCACTGAATTACAAATATGCTTATTAAAAATATTAAATTAAATTTATTACTATTGTAACAAAAATTAGTGAATTAATCATAGTTCGTACGGGTACCGTTATTTCTCATGCGGAATACCAGCATTTCTTTATAGAAAAATAAATATACTTCAAAAACGCGAAAAGTCGTCTTAGTTAATTAGAGATTTTCTATAAGAAAATACCGGTACAGAAGAATTTCTTGGTCATGAAATTCCAGGATCCGTACGAACCATGTTAATGCTATAGAGAAAAGTTTTACTTGTTCTTTATTCTTGGACTGCTGTAGTTGCAGATGTGAAATGACGTTTCGTTTCAAACTTTGTAATGTATTTTCTGTCCAGCAATCAGGACCTAATAAAGCCATTTCGACCTTTGAAACCACAAACGTGTTTAGACACTCTTATACCTCCTTTAGAGTTCTTTAAACTGCTTGTGTGTGCAAGATTTTTTTTTATTATTCTGTTTTATTACCAGTTCCTGAATGAACAATCAACTTAATCTCTTATTTGGTCAAGTTTGTTATGAGAAGTAGATTGCTAATTAATAAGATTAATCAGTAAGATGTCGTCTTCTTCCTCATAACAAACCTGTAGTTGTTTTAAAACTCTCTTTTCTTTGAATTTGGTTTGTCAAGCTTTTTCTGTATTTTTACTTGTCAGAGGTCTCATACGTTTTTGAGAATCAAGCAACACTCCCAGATGGAGATGTTCTGGATGTATCGTAAAGGCGTTTCTCTGTAGAGTTGATTGAACAACCATCTTAAATGCATCTTCTAAATAATTGATATACTGTATGGTTTTAAAAAGTGTCGTGATGCATAAATAATACCAGGCTGACATTTTAAGTTAATCCCTGAGTGGCATAAACGTACATGGCAAGTTCAGCTAGTTTGTTTCAATTGTGAAGTTGGATCAATTGATGCAATCAATAAGTCTAAGATTCTGTTTGCCTTTGCCAGGCACCTTACATGAGAAACGATTCCAGGTTTTCTGCTTGCCAATTCTTGGGACATTTACCTTTCAGTTCAGCTTGACATACAGTGTCTCACATAAGTGACGGGACACTTGTGCTTTACAAAAGGAAACTAATCAAATAAATTAAAAAAACATGTACACATTTTTTGTGGGTGTGTTTCATACTTAAATTTAGTAAAGATTATTACATAACATACATTTTGTCAAAATATTAAAATATTAATTTAATAAAAATACAAATATTTAGAACGGAGCAAAAAATAGCTCACATAAGTGATGGGACACCATTATATATGCAACAAAAATCGTCTGAAATACGCAATAAAAATATTTTTTGGGGTTTTATTTTTACTTAAAAGCAATTGGCAATAATTTACAAAATCGTCTGCAGTATTTCTCTCCAGTTTGTTTTGGAATTTTTGTGTTTTTTAGCTCTGTGTAGCCATGAATGCTAAACGAAAAGAAACTTCGCCTGAAATAAGAAAATTAGTTATTAATTTGCATATTGAACGTGGAAAATCTATTAAAAAAACTGCTGAAACAGTTAACTTGAGTCATCCAACAGTTTTCAATATCATTAAACGATATAAAAAGAATCATATGATTCAGGATAAAAGAAGACCTGGCCGACCATCAAAGCTATCCAATGGAATAAAGCGAATTATCGTTCGAAATATAAAAAAAAATCCAAGAAATAGTGCTTCAAAAGTTGCTGCTGATTTACAAGCATTATATGGAATAATTGTTAATCTTGAGACTATTAGAAGGGTAATTCGATCTGCTGGATATCACGTTTGAGTAGCCAGGAAAAAATTCTTCGTAAGTGAAAAGAATAGAAAACTCAGACTAGCTTTCGCAAAATCCAACATAAATAAGAATTCCTGGAATAAAGTTATATTTGCTGATGAGAGTAAATTTAATATATTTGGTTCTGACGGTAGAATCTTGGTGCGGAGAAAACCCAGGGAAGAATTTCGCAAACACAACTTGGTACCAACAGTAAAACATGGTGGAGGAGGAGTTATGGTATGGGGGTGTATGTCGTTCGCTGGAGTTGGTAATCTTGTTTTTATTGACAGTGTAATGGATCAGTACAAGTATATTGATATTTTAAAGCAAAATTTGAAATCTTCAGCTCGAAAATTGAACCTTTATAACGATTTTAAATTCTACCAGGACAATGACCCCAAACACACTGCTCTGAACGTTAGACTCTGGCTGCTATATAACTGTCCTGAAATAATAAAAACACCACCACAATCGCCAGACTTAAATCCTATAGAGAATATTTGGCAAGAATTGGAATCAAGAATTCGCAAACACACCATTTCTTCAAAACAACAACTAAAATCGGTGCTTCAAGAAGAATGGGGTAAAATCACTCCAGAAATCACAAAAATATTAGTCGAATCCATACCAAAAAGATTAAATCATGTTTTAAAAGTAAAAGGAAATCCAACAAAATATTAGAACCTTTTAAAAAGTAAAATTTTTGGATAAATATTTGATGGAAAATTAAGTGTCCCATCACTTATGTGAGCCATTTTTTGCTCCGTTCTGAACAATTGTATTTTTACTAAATTAATATTTTAATATTTTGACAAAATGTCTGTTATGTAATAATTGTTACTAACTTTAAATATGAAACACACCCAAAAAAAATTTGCACATGTTTGTTTATTTATTTTATTGCAGTTTCTTTTTATAAAGCACAAGTGTCCCATCACTTTTGTGAGACACTGTATGTCTCATATATATTTCTGATCCGTGCTCAAATCTTTCTCATCAACCTCTGGAAAAATATATCTATTTTGATTCACACAACAACGGGTAAATCTCGACAATTCATTAAACTTTTAATTATAGCATCACTGAAATACATTGGATCATTTACGACAACAAAACTTTTCTTAGAGGTAAATCATTTAAATGATGCAAACTAATCATTACTTGTACTATGTGCTTTAAAGCACTTTAATTCAATACAATTTATCCATTAGAGACACAAGTACTTGTTGCCATACAATACACCCAAGAGCTTTAATAGTTGTTTTATGAATGCAGTTACATTTCATGCATTTTAGTATTTATGATACTACGTCTTTCCCAAAACCACTGTATGGAGTTACAGAACCAAAATATATTGAACATGGTTCTTCTATATCCATCAAGATAAACAAACAATGATATCGCAATTTTCTTTGAATAACAATTTTCTAATTCAATGTTGAACTAATTTATCTGAGAAATTTTCATTTAAAATTTACAGTATCTAAGTTTTACTTTTAATTGTGTGTGTGTGTTATTTTAAAAATTGTTCCCAATTTCCAAAATAATTAGACGAATAGACTAATTAAAAATTAATATATACTGAATTTAATACCTGGAATTTTGCAGATGTAAAATCTATCCTGGAAAAAATTTAAAACCACCAACAAAATAAATTGAAAATCTTGGATATTTAGTAAAATGAGATTTTTAATTAGATTCCGAGAGACTTAAAAAATTAATGACAGAAACGAATTTTTTTTAATGCCAAATACCTATCTAAACGTTATGTTTTATAACTTTGAAGAAAAAAATACTTTTTGTTTATTATATAAAAAAATATTAAAAAATCTAGTTTAGGCCAAAAAGTTTAAATATTATCCTCATTCCCTGAGACATAAATACTTTTCAATTAAAAAAATATTGGTAAAAATGTGATTATTGTGACAAATTTTTATCAACTTTAAATTTTAAATTAAAAAAAAAAGTTTTACGTGATATACTCTGTTATACATATATATAGATAGAGAGATAGATAGATAGATATAGCTACATAGTTCAATGTTTCTTAATATTTTAAAAACATATTAAATTAGCACGGATTGTCATTGTCTTTACCCAAGGCCCTTTAACAGTTTTGAAACATTTCCTTTTTTACTTTGAAGGTGACTTTTAACATCGAATTACACGTTCTTTTACCTAAAGAGAACAATAGAAATTAAAGGAATAAATGATATAAAATAGTTTGAATGAATAATAATAAAATAATAATTGATTATTAATAAATATTTAACAATTACATGTAACAAATTTATAAAGTGATATTTGACTTGGATTTGCATATTTTTTTACCGAATGAGAACAACAACAACAAAAAGACTACAGAATATTAAATATTTTTTCTAACCATATATAAAGAAATATTATTATAACTGCTTCGTAAGTCCACTACACTGAGAGGAAATCACACTGACTTATTTGACGGCAGTTATCAAGCGAGACATTAACAAATGTACCCAAAATCATAGGAAAAAGTTCGCTGATGATAAATATGTCTGGAATCATGCACCGCTTTTAAGCAAAGTGATTCTGTATTATTAATCCTCTTTTTCACCAAGGCTCTGCTTATGCAATGCAATATGTAAAGAAATGAAGTATCCTTTGCCTAAAAAACTCGAGTATACAAGAAAAAAACGACTAAAAACCTGGCGTAAAGCCATAATCAATAGGAAAATAGTATTACGACTTGACTGCAGCAATGACATTCTGAAAATAAAATTAGTGGTATTGTTTTCATTTCTTGTTTATAGTACTTTCCAACGAACTTCACGAATGCTTATGCATTCGTTTTTTCTGTCCGTCAGGCCGTCTGTCCATCTGTCCGTCTTTCCGCGCTGTAATTCCCGTAAATATATTCGGATTTCCATGCAATTGATGACACTTATTTAAGGTTACCAAAGCATGTTTGGTATTTCATATGAAGTATGTACGATTAATGGTTCATTTACAGGGTACTCAAAATAATTCGATTACATTATGGTCTATGGTGAAAAAAGTTTGGTGAGTATTTTAATGACATTACGCTATTTCAAATCTATTGAAACTGATATAAATCACTGAATTTCACTAAGATCATTTTAAAACAGATCATTTATAGCTTTTTTTATTAAATTACAGGGACATACAAAAGAAATGGGTTACATTTGCGTAGTAATTCCTGGATTGTACGTTTTTAAATTCGGCATGCACTTCTAAATTCAAATAGTTTTTTGCATATTACTCTCTCTATATAAATGCTATACCTCATATACAGTTCTCGGGGCTGCACAAAAGTATTCGCACACTGTTTTCCTTATTAGCGGAAACAGCTGAAGGGGAATTTTCAACTGAAATATATGTATCTCTTAAATAAACTAAATTTTGGAATGCATGATCTTAATAGATACAAATCTCTATATCATATACAAAGCTGCAAAAAAAAAAAAAAATTCGGATAATTTTCCGATTGTAGATTAGAACAGCTGAAATTCGGTTTTGAAATGGGTTATACATTTCCATATTGTGAAATGAGAAGTAATATTTTAATTTTTTAAATGGTATAGTTTTGTTAAATTATTCTGAATGTGTTGGAAAGTTCTTCATAATCTATACTTGACGCATGATTCTTTCTTTCTTGTTTTAAAATTAAATTAGAATAATTAAGGTTCTTTTGTTTGCGTAAGGGCTAAGGTTCTTATATTTCTTATATGGAATGTTCCCCATATAGTTGGGTGAAGTAAAAAAAAAAAAAGTTATTCAATGCAATGTAATAGAGAGATTCTTATCTTGGCATTTTAACCAATTTCCTAAAATAAGTTTTATTTATTTATACATAATGGGCTTTTTCAGGTATATCTATTGCAAAGTTCTTTCTGATTATATACATTCTAGAGTACAAATACCAGAAACTTTTCTAGAATTTACGCATTAAAGAAAAGAGAAATATGTGGTTAAAGAACAACAACAATTTTTTTTATATTTAAAACTTGAAGAGAGAGAAAGAGTAACATTCATGAAACAAATATAGAACGTTATGTTGTTAAATCATCACAATTTTCATAGATATACAAGGTGATTGTACAGAAATTTTGCTGATATATAAATTCCTAATGATTGTTTCGTTTAAACAACTTATTTGAAAGTATGATTAGAGATTGTGGTGAGCAATAACATTGGACGACTACAAGGAAGAAAAAGTCAAAATGTTCAACCGGCAACATCTATTTATTCTTATTCCAAAATTATCAACGCAATCCAAAATAATAAATCCTGATGCAATAGTATACGTTGCTGGAAAATTACTACGTAATACATGAACACATGTAAGCAACATCCTAGTAAATAATCAACAATAACCACGAGGAAAGGTATTAAAACACCAATCACAGAGCTCCATTCGCAAATCACTATTTGTAAAAAAAAATTTAAAGCAGTGTAGAAAGTTTAATTTTTACTCTCAACTCTGTTGTATTTTTTTAAAACACACTGCTATTCTTTGCATGTGTTCTACAACGCAGTTATTGTTTTTTCGTGCTGCTTGCACCGTTCAAATGCCATATAGGGTTTTCCAACGCGCTGATCGTTTTGGGATGGAAATTATTAGCTGTTGCCGTTCGAAAATGTTTTCACCGTAATCCTGCAGGCTTCATTTTTCTTCCTCACCACAATTCGATCGTGTACTATTGAATACTACGAGGTTATTTAAAAGGTCATATCCAAACGACACATTTGGGTCTGTCAGGTCGTGAGCAGCAAGATTTGCCTAGGAACTGGGGGTTGGAAACCCGATAGTGATGGTGCTATATTGCATCGTGACCGTGACGCAAAAATAACAAACGGTGTCAAAATATACCTTGATATTGCAAAAAACTTTGAGTACAAAACATAAATAAAAAATGTTACTGCTCACAACAATCGCTCAAAATTTGCTCCATTACCTCTGATATAGGTTTCACAACCGTGCCGCATGAAATTGCGACCTCTTAACAATTGGCCCTGTACCGTGGTCACCACGATTCTTGGACCTAAACACTTAGAATTTCTACCTCTGGTGATATCTTAAATCTCTGGTGGGCAAAACACCCGCTTCATCGGTCATGGTTTCAAAGCACGGATCATTGAAGCGGCGCGGCGGCACGTATCCGGGAGACTTCTGGCCTATTGAAATCCGTTCGCGATAGCATTTGGAACGACGTCAAAGTGAAGCATGCATCACGGCTAATGAGGACCATTTTGAGCACTTGTTATGAGTTGTAACATTTTTCATTTGTGTTTTGTACTTCGATTAAGTTTTTTGTAAACTAGAGCTCTTGTTATCGCGTCTGTGCATAACGGCCACGATGCAATTGCACTGTCATACTTGCATTTCCGACCCCGAGTTCCTATGCAATTATTGCTGCTCTTGACCTGATACATCTATGTTTGTCGTTTGGACTCGACCTTTTGAAGCGCACTGTATATTTTGCATTTCATTTTTGTTAAAATTAGCTGCCACAAGACATTCAAATATTGGAGAAGTTTCTTTAGGACGACTCTGTATATGTATCCACACACGAATGCCTGGCGCAATATTGTGCGGGCCCCTGACTAATTACTCGCAAAGGATTAATGTCTCTGACTGTCGACTAATAAAAATCATTTTAAAAATTGTACATATCATAAATTAAATTATTATATATAAAATGTATAAAGAAATGCAAATTCTTTCACAGGTTATTTTTATAATTATTTTTTATTTCTAAAAATCATTTATTCTTTAGCCTATTTTTACTTTTTTAAGTTTTAGTTGACAATTACTTTCAGGATCTACACATGTTTATATATTTCTTAAATTTAAAACGCGTATATTAATAATTATCCTACCCTAAAAATCTTAATCTAAAGCTTTTAATCGCTTCATAAACTTTTAGCTACTGCTAAACTTATAACATTCTGAGAGAAGCTATTTTTTCAGAAACTATTTTTACTATTTTTTTTTTATTCCATGAATTAACTTCCCGCGCATCTTTCTGGCGTCGACCATATTTCAGAGAAATCATTCCGTCAACAGATTTCGAACTCTTTCCCTATTACGCTCGTTCCTCATTCTCCGTTGGTTGAGTAATCTCGCACATTCCACGGTGTGTTTCATTCCTGAATCTAGTTGGTTCGTCCTGAATTTTACATTCTGATCTGGGTTTCAATGCTTTGCTAACAAAATCAGAGTGCATGAGCTCCGGAAAGTAATTTCTGTGCTTTTTTCAAATGCTTAAAAAATGTTACCTGGTGCCTACAATTACAATCTTGTAGACTTCTAATTTGCTTTTAAGATCATAGCATCGATTCATACGTAAGCCTAAAAACTTCACGAATATTTTTATACTGCGGGACTTGTTATTAAGTGTTTTAATGTGCGATGGTGACAATTAGCTTCATTTATAAAGGCTGTTCTGAACTGCTCTGTTCAATAAGCGCAATCGTATTGGCACATTTGTACATTATTTTTTAACGGAAAGATATAAAATTGCAAAGCCTGGAAGCGATTTGGAATCTGATTTTTCTATCTTGTGATCAATCAATTAATTATTGAGTTATAAATTTTTTGATCCCGTGATAAGGCTTTTTTCACTCTTCTATCGCACGGAAAGTCAGTTCAAAACGCGTACTTTGACGCTATTTTCTGAAAAATCTATTACTTTTAAAAAATATATATATATATAGAAAAATGAGAGCGATTAGATAGGTTCTCAACAATACCACATGCTAGTTTCATGCATTTCTGAACAAAAATAAACTAAAACTTATGTCATAATGTTGCCCTTTTTGATCTCAGAACAGCCTTAATGGAAAAACCAATGAACTATTAAATATATTGCTTGCTATGCTGATCTTGTCCCTGATCGTGCAGATCAGTAATACGACTACGATACAATCTTTGTGTTCTCAATTGGAATAATCCAATGTCACAATTTCAACAATTTCACACAACTTGATTAGAATTGTCAACTACACTGTAAAAAAAAATCTGTAAAGTTACAAAACATTTTTTAGGAAACTTGGATTTTTACAACTTTTTATGTAATGGCAACTGCAAAAATTCATGTAACAGACACAGATTTGCACAGAAAATCAAAATATCTGTAAGGTACTAAGGTACTAAGACTCTTTTAGGAAATTGGGATGCCAAGAACCTTTTATGAAACTACAACTTAGGTTGCAGACAAAATTGTAGTTTGGTAAAGCTACAGAAATCTGTAGCTTTACCAAAACTAATTTTTAGGATTGATACATTTTTCTGTACAGTATACAGATAAAATTTTAATAAACATACAAATATGTGTTAATTTATTTCTGTAGAGTTACAGATTTTTTTTTTTTTTTTCAGTGAGCAAAATAATACCCCTTTTCACAAGATGCGCTATGATTCCATGAAATTAATGCATCCGTAAGGAATCTTTCACGAGTCCGACAGTATGGCACATGTGTGCTCATGCAAATCTCTCGAGCGACCAGCCATCGTCTACAACTTTACAGTACTCTGACAAAATATCGTAGCCTATTCTGTTTTAGACCTTACATTTTTACATAACTATTTTGTTCCTTATAAAACTAGAGATTTTCTTAAAGTAGGAAAATAAAAGAAAATTATGTCGAAAAAAGAATTCAGTCATTGAATTGAAACTAAAAAAATGTATTACATTGCATATCGATTTGAATCAAATAAGCATATAATTTACGAATGGAAAAATAAAACAAATTGAATTCATAATTTCTATATAATTGGAAGAATATATTTTTCTGATATAGTAAAAAATACTAATCATTCTTTTCATATATCAGATAATCCATTTTTCTTTCCATAATTTATATTATATTGCATATGGATTTGAATCAAATAAGTAAACAATTTACAAATTAAAGTAAAACAAATTGAATTTATAATTTCTGTGTAATTGGAAAAACATATTTTCCTGATATAGTAAAAAATAATTATCATTTTTTTCTACACATACATCATATTATAAATTTTTTCTTGTTGTAGCAACTTCTTATATTGACTACTCTCAGAGACAGTCACGCTGAATTTGTCGGCGGTATTTATTGCATGGGACATTGACAAATGTCTCTGAAAGGAGAGAAAAATGTTCTTTGATTACAAATGTGCCTGGAAGCGCTTACAGCTTTTAAGGTAAAGTCATTCAGTGATATTAATCCTTTTTTTTTGCCAAGAAACCAAGAAATATGTAAAGAATTGATGAATTCTGATATACAAATATGGAGCAAATAAGGAAGAAGACTTAACTCTGGCATAAAGCCATAATCAATGAGGAAATAAAAAACTTGATTGTAACAATGGCATTATATGTAAAGATAGAAAAGATGTTGTGTTTTCATTTCTTGTCTTTTAATTAAATAAATATAAGTACATTTCTTTTGTTTGGGTGTAACATCTTTTAAGCAGTATTATTCTGCTTTCTTTCGAATTGGAGTAAATATATTTAAAAAGTATTCTTAAGTAGCATTAGCCGTCTCTGGCGACCTCTTTGGTGGTATAAAAATGAATGCTAAGAAGAGTAATATGTACTTTTATTTTCAATTTAATTTATTCGGTTAATCCTTCGATAAATCGAAAGATTCTGATTCCAGATCAATGAAGAATTCTTTACCATCATGACAACATTTACTACGTTGTTTGTTATTACGTTTTTCATTTCTCTTAGCAAAACTCACTTAGCCATTGATATTTCATGTCCATTTACGATACTTACATATTATCCAAGCCATGCGATAGATCTCCAAAAATGTTATTAATTATAAATCATATTCAAAACAGTAATTTAACATTATTTACTACATAATATTGTTAAAATTGGTAAACAATATCAAATAAATTTATAAACTTAATAATTGATTGCTAAATGAACTATAACTAGCATACGACAAGCCGAAATCTCGGAGCAGGGAGTCGCAAAAATTCATAAGATAATATTTTAAATAACAAAAATGTTTTATTTTTATGATTACTGTTTAATAATATGAAAGCAAGTTTAAAAAACAGTTGCTGAATTTTTATTTTAAAGTGTTTAATTGAGTTGCTAATATCCAGGGAATGCTCGAATTCTAATCTTTCATAAAGTGCTCCCATCCTTCTAAATTGGTCAAAACTATCAAAAATATATCAATGAGTGCTTGAAATTGTTTATAATCTGAGATCGGATTATTCCAATTGAGACCATAAAGGTTGTATTGCAGTCGTATTACTGATCTATATGATCATGGCGTGAGTATACCAAGCAATAGATTCAATATCTCTGAACCACAAACTGTACTAAAAGTGACACAAGTTTCTTTGTTTGACAATTACTTTAAGCAATGTCAACAGCAGTTTTTGATACAGTTAAATTCTGGGTTTTGTGGGAGGATATGCAACAGTTAACAGGGAACTGGTTTCGTGAGCATGAGGCCTTTTTCCCAATATATATAAATGAATTTCTTAAGGAAAAATAGTTCTGCTATGGCCCATGATAATCATCATAATGCATCATTAGAGCCTATGACATGTTTGGAGGCTGAAATCTTGGACCATAGATGATATCTTTTACAATATTCAGTTCATCGTTTACCAATCCTCACTCCATCCAGATATCGCTATGTGACATAACTTTACATCCAATTGATGGGAAAATTGCATTCGGAAACTCAGATTCATGAACATCTTCACACCATCTTTCTATTTAATTATTCTTACCTGTGAATATGCTTATCATTGACTATTTTGATTTAAGAAGTATTTTTTGATTAAGTTAATCAGTTTGTATGTTTTTCGGACAAAGAATTATGGCACGTTGAAATCGATCAGTTTCCGTCAAAAGCAATACAGCTTTTGCACAAGGTGTAAAGCGAGGTCGTGAGTAGGTAGGTCCTTAGGTAGGGGTTTTTCGAAACTGTTTTGTTGATAGACATTTTGTCTCATTGATTTTGTAATGTGACACATATTTCAAAAGCCCTTCGTCAAGTATCCTTCGTCGAAGAAGAGCCATTATATTTTTTATAGAATACCTCCTATATAGAGCGATATCTCTTATTGGCTGTAACTATCTAAGGATTTCAAAAAAGTATCCTCTAAAAGTCTGAATGCTATCTGTTTTATCTTCGCGACATCTTTGTTCAAGTTCAGCCATGAAACGACATTCAATCATTGAAAATTTGTTACTAATGAGAAATAACACTGAATCTATGCTGATCTGTAAATTTCTTGCTTCCTGACTTTTCAAACCAGCGAATCATTGGAAACACGTTGGTACTTTCAGTGCAGAATTAATAGCCGTTGCATCGATATTAAATTCAGCAGTACCAAACAGTGCCAACAGCATGATAGCTTCTGAACCTAAATGCTCTGTGTCTGTTTTACTAATTTCTTTTATTATTGTACTTTTTTAGCCATTTCAACGCGGTTCCGAACTTACATTACCAACCCTTATAACTGCTGTAAGATAACAAGTACCATCTATCTCTTGTCTGGGAAAAAGTATTCACTTCACAATAATTTCTTATCGAATGCTGCTACTTGTAACCTTTTAGGTAGATTTCGTATGAAATACTACCTATTGCATTCTCTCCCATGTTGGAATTTCTGACAGATTTTTGCAGATCTACACCGATCATGACTCCTAGACCCCAAAACTACCACCAGTAAAAAAGTTTATCTATCTATTTCTCTCTCTCTCTCTCTCTCTTAATATATATATATATATATATATATATATATATATATATATTTCACTTTCTTCTAGACACGATAACTTCCATAATTATGCTCAGATCTTCTTCAAACTTTTACATAAAATCAAGGGGCATAAAATCTCGGTCGAGTTCGTTGATGGGCAAAATCGGACCAAGGGGGGGGGGGTGGAAATAGGGAGGGTTTTTGTGAAAACCGATAAAACGCGATAACTTCTTAATTAAAATAGATATAGAATCAGTTTAAAATTTATATTATTTCTAAAATGGGGCTAAAAGTTTATGTATGACAGATTTTTGATAAAGTTAAAAATGGGCTCAAGGGGCGAAAAAAAAACAGGGTTCTTGGCAGAAAAATATTCATAACTTCGTCAATTCTCAAGATATAAAATCCAACTAAATTTTTCATAAATGTACTCAACATTATCTAAAACTTTTGTATTTACAAGTTTTTGATAGGACCAACTTCTACTGATGAAAGAATATTAAAAACGAAAAGAAAAAGGTGGGAGGAAAAAGAAAAAAATCCATAACTTACTCAATTCCTAAACAATCAAATCTAATTAAATTTATTTTACATCTTCTCAATAATATTTACAATTTTTATAGTAACAAATTTTTCATAAGATCAATTCTTATATCAAAAATAAATTAAACAAAAATAGGAGTTGGAGAAAAAACCTCAAATCCAAACTGCTTATATTCTGACTCATTTTTAAATTCATATTTTATTTTAAACGCATCCAAATGGCAGATCCTCTTATTCATGAACTATATAATGTGACGCATTGGCCAGTGTTTTGATAAAAGCAGAATATATTTTTAAAAAGGCTTCAAAAAAGGGTATTTTGAACTGAATTTCCCGAAGTAATAGTGATTGAAAAATTGAGAAAGTATAACAAAGAGTCAAGTTTGAGTCATTTTTAAATCAACTTTGTTCTCAAACGCATCCAATTTACAGGTCCTCTTATTTAGGAATTATATAGTGAGATGGATTGGCCAATTTTTTTTATAAAGACAGAATATATTTTTTTAAAAAAGCTGTCAAAATGGACACTTCGCACAAAATTTCCCAAAGCAATCATGAGTAAAGAATTGAAGATATATTCGAATAACAAATTGGTTATTTTATGACTCATTTTTAAATCCAATTTTGCTCTCAAACGCGTTCAATTGACAGTTTTTTGTTATTTAGAAACTATATAATGTGCGTATTCATCAATTTCTTGATAAAGGCTAAATATATTTTTAAAAAAAGCTGTCAAAGTGGGCACTTCGAAAAAAAAAAATCTCAAAGCGATCATGATTAAAGATTTGAGGATGTATTCAAATAACAAACTGGTTATTTTATGACTCATTTTTAAATTCAATTTTTCTCTCAAACGCATTCAATTGACAGCTATTTGTTATTTAGGAACTGTGTAATGGGCCATATTGTTCAGTTTTTTGATAAAGGCTAAATCTATATTTAAAAAAGAACTGTCAAATTGGGCACTTCGTACAAAATTTACCCTAGCGATCTTGATTTAAGAATTGTGAATCTATTCAAATAACAAATTGGTTATTTTATAACGCCTTTTTAAATTAAATTTTTCTCTCAAACGTATTCAATTGACAGTTTTTTTATATTTAGGAATTATATAATGTGCGTATTGGTCGATTTTTTAATAAAGTCAGAATATATATTCAAAATATGTTTTCAAAATGGGCATTTGAGCCAGATTTCGTTTAAGAGGATTTTGATAAAATCAGTTCTTACAGAAAAATTAAATTAATTTTTTTTTCAAAAGCGGCCAAATAAAGTAGTTAAACTGGGATTATCGTTAATAACATTTTATTTTTTGTTGTTGAAATGAAAACTCTTCGAAATCTACTTCCGCTTATAGGCCAAGCCGACAGGGATTTTTTTCTGTTCCATTATCGTTAAAATTTCTATGCAGGAAAAATGAGCAATTTTTGTTTTAAAAAATACTTTTTTTAGGAAAATGATCTAGTAGTTAAAAATTATTGCTACAAAAAATATGCATATACTGAATGTTATATATTCTCTCAATGGTATAATCAGACAATTGCCTTTAAAAACCAATCTTACATTGAATATTAAATTTACTTTGAATTAAACAATAAGGATTGCATTGAATATAAAAATGAATCAATTAATTAGGTAAATTGAAAATTGAATAATGCGACAAATTGCATAGTTTCCATGGCATCATTTTTTTTTTAAATCTTGTAAAGCAAGTAATAAACTAGTCAGATGTGACAACCCAAAACTTTCTTCTATCTTATGCATATTAATACTTCCTCAAAAATGCAGCACAGCAGCGTCACCAGTTAGATGATTTAAACCAAAATCTTGTCAACTTATGTCAACGTATAACTGAATCTGAAGTTTGAAAATTCGTGCATTAGTTTTTGAGATAAAGCTATTGCAAAATATTAAAAAAAAAGCTGTATAACAGCGACACATGTTGGGTAATGTACACCAAAAAGTAATCAGGACCAATTTTTTATTAACTGAAGGTATTAACTGAATCTGAATTTTGATTAAAATCCATGCATTAGCTCTTGAGATACACAAGGTTCGCACACTCCTTGGAATTTTCAAGGACTCTGACACCACTATTAAAAATAAGAAAATTTACATTTAATTTTTAAACCACAACATTCGTAAACCCCATCTTCATTCACAGATTTTACGATATTTTTCTGCAGTGAAACACTTTGAAAATATTCTTAAAATTTAGTGGTAGAACTGTGCGAACCCTGGATATATTTATTGCGAAATCGTAAAAATGCAACATAGCACCCCCAATCTGTAGGGCGATCTACGCCAAAAATAAACAACACTAATCTATATCTCGGACTAACTGAATCTGAAGTTTTAGGAAATGTCATGGATTCCTAGTTCCTAAGATAGAGCTATTGCGATAATCACAAATAGTGCACCATGGCAACGCCATCTCTTTAGCAATTTACATCAAAACGTAATCAGCGCCATTTTATGTCAAGAAATAACTAAGACTAAAGATTTATGAAAATCCACGCGCTAGTTATTGAAATATGGCTATTGTGGAAATAGTAAATAATGCAGAAAAACAGCGCCACCTGTTAAGCTATATACACCAAAAACTAATTAGATCTAGTTTATATCAAGGTCTAAAAGGATCTAAAGTTTTGTGAAATTCGGGGCATTGGTTCTTGAGAAAGAGCGCGCACAACATTTTTGTCACATACAGACAGACTGACAAACTCACAGACTTGCAGACTAACAAACAGGCATTTTGTAAAAAATATGTTTTTTGGGTTCTCTGACTCCTAAAACGTGTAAATCCGTCGAAAACCGGATTTCGAAAATTTTCAGGAATCCAAAACTTTTTTCTTGTAAAGATAGAAGAAAGTAAAAAGTATTTTTTCTGCGTACACATTCCACATAAATCTACTCATCTAGGAAAAAGTCACAGACTTTTATTTATTACAGGGACGAAAAGCAAACAGAAATGTTCTTTGACAATAAATATGCTTGGAATCATCTACAGCTTTTAAGCAAAAGTGATTTTCTAATATTAATCCTATTTTTTACGAAGATTGGTTATGGAATTATGTAGGAGAAATGTATTCTAGCATAATAATCTGGAGTAAATAAGTTAAAATGATAAAAACCGTGGCTTAAAGCCATGGAAATCGAATTAAGACTTGACTGATACAATGACAAAGTTTGTGGAGATAAGGTCATGTCTTTATTTCTCTTCCTTTTAGTTAAATTAGAAGGAATAAATTTCATTTGTTTGCAATTAATACTTAGTCGATTTCTTTGGCAAATTGAAAATTAAATAGGGCGACAAATGCATAGTTTCTACGGCATCAAAGAAGTATTTTCTTAATTAATTAATTTTTTATTTTGTAAAGCAAACAATAAAAAAAATATTTTTTCTACGTGCACATTCCACATAAATCCACTCTTCTAAGAAAAAGTCACACTCTTTTATTTATTGCGCGGGACCATAAGCAAACAGAAATGTTCTTTGATAATAAATATTCTTGGAATCATCTACAGCTTTTAAGCAACTATTATTAATCCTCTTTTTTTTTTTTTTTTTAGCAAAATTGGTTATGGAATTATGTAAGAGAAATGTATCCTAGAATAATAATCTGGAGCGAATAAGGAAAATGATAAAAACTCTTGCGTAAAGCCATGGAAATAGAATTAAGACTTGACTGATACATTGACAAAGTTTGTGGAGATAAGTTCGTGTCTTCATTTCTTCATCCTTTTAGTTAAATTAGAAGAAATAAATTTCATTTCCTTACGATTAATACTTGTAACGTTACACACACGTTGGGTGTCATTTGTAACGGTTGGTTGGTCGTGGTGGGGGTTAAATGCAGACATACTCAGAAGTTAAGATAAAAAAAACACAGTTTATTAAAATGATAATGGCTCAAGGGAAGTGGAGCAAGTCTAAATTTTTACAACTGAGAACACTCTTAAAAGACTACACGCATACTCACAGGCTCCGGACTAGCTCAATCGTGGCACCTTCTATTATTTCTCACTATCTCTTGGCTAAGCTGCTAAATAAAACTTAATTAGACAGCCCGTGGCTGTGTGTAATTCTTTATTCACTTTCAAATAATCAAAATGTAATTACTACGAATTTTCTTACCACGGCCAACTCTCAAGTCGAATACCGAAACTCCTTTACAACTCATTGGAGGCTCGCTGCTACTTTCAATCTGCTAGCACTTCGCTGATTAATATCTCCAGAACATTCGGCTGGCTAATCGCCAGTGATTCACTTCGCTATCTAATGTCGATGCCAGAGACACTCACTCGCTGGCTAACGCCAGAGATACTCCCACGCTGGCTAACGCCAGAGATACTCCCCACGCTGGCTAATGCCAGAGACACTCCCCACACACTCAAACTCCAAGCTTTTACATGCTGCAAACTGAGATACTTCATATTAACATATTACTAATAACCGCGAGCCCTAACTGTAGAACCCGAAAGAGACACACACACACTAGAAAGTTAAAGTAAAAGAGAGGATAGATGTCGCTTTTACGCTTACACATGTTAAATTATTGACGTCACGATCTCAGAAATACTAGAGTGCCTTTATGACAAAGGTCACTCCCTCACAACCCCCCCTCGGATTCCAAAGAGAAAAAGGACTGGGCCAAATGCATGCCCAGGACTTTTTCTTGTTATAAATTTCAAACCGTAAAAAAAACACAGTGATGGGTGAAAATTTAGCGCCGAAAAATAACTTTTAAAATATTAACTTTAACCCATCACAACCAAAAAAACCTCAGTTTGCCTCAAATATTCACATATTCAATCCAATCATCCTTTCATCCTAAAAAATAGCCTCCGTAAAACTTCCAAAACGTAAAACTCCCAAAACTAATTACTTCTTCTTTCAAAACAACCCACTCCACTGGGAGTGCTAAAATTCCTCAAAACACCAAACTTTCGAAATTTTCCTCAATTCTGCAATACAACTGTAACTTTACAAAAAATTTCTCCATAAAACTTTCCCAACGTTACAATTTGCACCAAATCCAAAAAACCCAATGCGCAAAAATTTTCCTCACCAAAATTCCGCACTCATCTAGAATTAAATTTACTTCATACTAAAATAACTCTGCTACTACGTAATACCTACATACCCATTAGCCAATGAACTGACTCCCAAAACTTCTTCAGACCTAGCTCCACTTTCACAATAATTGGGGCACATACGTACAGCGTCACATAGTTGTGCTTATGCAACAATCAAAAATATCAAATTTACAAAATGACGTCATCAAGTAACTCTTCATCTGTATTAACTAAAAGAAAAATAGCAGAATCAATACATAACACAGGTATACTTCCCTGCAAGAAAATCACATTAACATTCAATTTTAATACAATACAATTTCAAATTCAAATGCAACTGAAAACTTCGCAACTTGCGGAAACCATTCCCAACTAAAGTACAAACGCAACACATAAAACACGAACGGTAAGAAGAAAGTTAATTCATTAAATGTTAGTATAAGAGATAGAAACGCGTGTCAAGGACTTCTTGACCACAAAACACGTGCCCGTCTGAACCGCGGCGCGTGTACAAAATAACCCAAATTACTATCTGTACTTTCTGAAAATTTAAACATACATTAACATACATTTTATAACACATGAACAGTATAACAATATAATAACATTTTAACAACTAACATAACAATTTAACAATAGATCCAGAATTTTTAAAAGCAGTTAAGACCAAAATCTCAAACATACATAAAACTAACAATTTTGCAAACAAATTTTGAACACAATTAAGCACTAATCGTGAATCCGTCAAAAAATTCCAAAAATGGCCAAGAATACAAAACAGTCTCTCTGCTTTCTATTCCTTCACATTGCTACCACATATATGCACTCTAATAGAAATTTAATAAAAAACATTATCACCCAATCATAAAGATGATTCGCTGCTAGCCGGCTTCATACTACAGGATGGCTTTCTCCTCTTGTCCCAGAAACCTTGTACGAAGGATCTTTCGTCATCAGAACTGTACGGTGACGCCACAGTTGACTGTCGTGCCTGCAGCCTGTTTCTGAATGGATGCTGTGGGATACTTGTAGGTTCCGCTCGACGACTCTGCTCTGATCTGTTCACTGGGGTCACTCCATGGCGAGATTCACACTGTTGATGCCGGTAATCTGAGTGTTGTCTCCTCTTTCTAGACGCACCCGAAGTTACTGAAGATCCTAGGCCACATTTCTTTCCGGATCTATGCTGTTTCTTATTGGGCAAAAATTCGGAATTTAAAGTTCTTTTAAGAGTTTGACGAGTGTCCATACGAAATTTCTTTCGAGGATTAATCACTGAAGATGGTGAACTATTAGATAATTTATGTTTGTGAGGTTGCTGTCTAATAAGTGGAGGAACGGAACAGTTTATAATCTTTTGTCTTTTATGGCACACAGAGTCTGATGTATTTGACACTGCTCTCTTATTTTTATTATCATACTTTGCTCTCGGATTGATAGGCTTTCTACTTTCAATAACAGTTTTTGGAGCTGTTTGACCAAATTTCCTTCTTGAATATTGATGGAAAGAATTAGATGAAGAAGTGCTGGACTCGGGACACTCATTGGATCGGGAATTTCGCGAAACACCACTCGACACATGAGAACCTTCACTACCATTTTCTCTAAACTTATAAACTCTAACCTGATCCAGATTAACCGTCATTCTTTCACCATTGACATTAACAATCAAATTATTATTTCGAACTTCCAAAACCTCAAACGGACCTACAAACTTCGGACCAAACTTAGCTACTCTCTTTTGACGACTTGAACTTAACCAATGCTTTTCTACTAACACAAAATCTCCCACTTTCACTTCTAACTCCCTTCTACGCATATTATAATACTGAGCTTGCTTTTCTTGCGCTTTTCCCATCTGAACTTGAGCTTCCTTAACCAACCTCTCAATATCCTGGCACATAAACTGACTTTCCGCATCTGACACCATAACTAGCCTTTGGAATGGAGTAATGACTTTTCTACCCAAAAACAATTCAGTCGGCGTTTTCCCCGTCGACTCGTGAACTGCTGTACGAAGTGCGTACGCAAAATGCTGAAGAAACTGGTCCCAATTTGCATGATGAGAACCAACATAAGAAGAAATCATTTGAATTAATGTACGATTTACACGTTCAGCCATATTAGACTGAGGACGATACGGAACAGTAAAAGAATGATCGATCTCCAGCTTCTCACACAGAGCCTTAAATATATCAGAAATAAAACAAGGGCCATGATCGCTAACTACCCTAATTGGTGCACCATATTTAGAAATATAATTATCGAAAAATGCATCGGCAACTGCAGGTGCAGAAGCCTTCCTGAGGGGGACTAACTCTACCCATTTACTAAAATAATCAACTATAACTAGTACAAATCTATATCTTTTAGGATTAGACAATGGATAAGGACCGATTAAATCTACACCTACACATTCATTAGGAAAATTTACTTTAATAGGAATTAATTTGCCAGCTGGACTTACATTTTTATAATTATAACGTTGGCATGTGCTACAGCTGGAGACATAAGCGCGCACTGCTTCCCGCATTTTAGGGAAGTAGCAGGATTCACAAATTCGAGCGTAAGTTTTCCTGATTCCTAAGTGACCTGCTAATGGATTATCATGAAATTCTTTCAAGATGGCCTTACGAAGACTAGCCGGAATAAAAACTCTTAATTCACCACGTGAAATTACAATTTTAGAATAAAAAAGAAGACCATCGATAAGCTTAAAAGATTGGGACCATTTCTCAAACATAGGCACATCTGCGCTCGGGACATCATCAGGATTTTCCAGGTAACGATATAAACTACCAAACTCTTCATCTTGTTTCTGTTCCCTTATTAACTGCTTACGTGACCTTAACACCAACGAAGACAATGCACAACACTTAACTTCCTCCGTGACCTCTAAACCACCATGCGGGTTTCGAGACAAAGCGTCCGCTACCGCATTTTCCTTGCCAGCCCTATGTTCTATAATCACATTATACTCTGCTAACTTCAAACACCATCTGACCATACGAGACGACAAACCCTTTCCATTAGTTAACTTTGTCAAAGCTGAATGATCCGTAATGACTTTAACCGGTATATTAGTGAAAAAACAACGAAATTTATTCAAAGCCCAAATTACTGCAAGACACTCCCTTTCCGTAATCGAATAGTTCCTTTCCGCTGCATTTAAAATTTTCGAAGCAAACGCTATAGGTCGACCTTTCTGTGCTAACATAGCTCCAACACCCACTGCACTCGCATCGCAATACACTTCAAACTGAGAGGAATAATCGGGGTGAGCCAAAACAGGAGGGGAAACTACTGACTCTTTTAATAATTCAAACGATCTCTGAGCCGCTGATGACCATACAAACTTCACCCTTTTCCTTTTTAAATTATACAACGGTTCACATAGCTCTGAAAAACGTGGAATGAACTTGGCGAACCAAGCCACCATCCCTAAAAATGTCGCCACTTCCTTACTATTTTTGGGGGGACTCATTGACGTAATTGCCTCAATTTTCTCATTATCTATATTAATACCATCACGCGTAATTTTAACTCCTAAATACTTTATCTCTTTTCTCAAAAATTTACACTTTTCTAACTTAACTGTTAACCCAGTATCTCTTAACAACGTAAACACTTCCCTCAATAACCTTAAATGCTCTTCAAAAGTAATTGCCATTATAATTATATCGTCCAGGTAGACCAGGACACCCTTACCAAGCAAAGGTTTAAGGATATTATTCATGGCCTTCTGGAACGTTGCCGGCGCTCCCGATAAACCAAAACTCATTCTCTTAAAAGCAAAACAACCGTCCCGAGTAATAAACGCAGACTTAGGTATGTCCTCCGGCTTCATTGCAATCTGAAAATAACCTGACGTAAGATCTAACGTTGACATATAATTCGTACTCGTTATATTAGCCAAAATGTCATCATTAACTGGAATAGGATACTGAGGGTATTGCGTTATCGCATTTAACTTTCTATAATCTACTGCAAACCTATATGCCTCTGGATTATCTAAACTTTTCCCATTATTTTTACGACATAACACTACTGGCGATGCAAAAGGAGACTCAATTGGCATTATAATATCGTCCGCTAGCATTTTTTGAATATGATAATCAATTATTCCTTGTTTAACTTTGTCATAACGATATGGTTTACTAGCAACAGGTGCTTTCAAACCAGTATCAATCTCGTGCCACGCAACATGCGTTAAACCCGGTTTATCAGAAAAAACCTCTCCAAACTCATTCAAAAACTTATTAAATTCCTCCTTCTCGATTTCACTTAACCCCGACTCCTCCAAATTAACTGACACTGAAACAGGCTCTTTCTTACTCACATTCTCATCATTATTCACGATTAACGACTTTTTAAAGAAATCCAAACTAATTCCTCTATCCTTCATATAATCCACACCAACTATACAATGCACTGTTAATCCATCCAACACACAAAACTCCCAATATGTCTTAACCGAAAGAATTTCAACTTCCAACTCTACTGAACCTTTATCACACAAGCTATTCCCTGCGCCGACTGAACCACCAGACTTGACCTCTTCAACTTCTTATACGAAAAATATTTCCGATAACAATCAAAAGAAATGAACGACTTATCTGCCCCTGTATCGAAGACACTCTTAACGACAATACCATCCAACACAATTAACACTTCAGGTAACTCAACCGGATTAATAGTAACTTTATTCAAACTCACAGAAGGCTTTTCCGATTTAATCTGTGACTGCATACCTTCCGAAATACAGTCACCTACCAGTTTAACTGACCCGATTTCTGAACACATCTCTTTTGCATTGATCTATTTTCAAAATTCTTATCCGAAGTTAATCTCTTTACTTGCGAAGAAATATTCCTGTCCCGTACTCCCCCACTACGATCATAACTACTATTTTGTCTATTTCCATACATATGCCTATCACCACTTCTAAAATTATTAGCACCACCACAATTCCTATTACCATTACTAGTATTCGACATATTACGACCAAATCCATCATTTCTATTACGTAAATTATTATCCGGAAATCGCTGTCCCCCTCTCAAAAAATTACTCTCCTCCTCATTTCTCAAATTACTATCCGTGACAGGTCTCTGACGAGGGCTACGCAAATCCCGTTGATCCGAACTATGCCGAGTCTCATACTTCGTTAATATCTGATGCATTTCTAAAAATTTCTTCGGCGCTCTAACTTCAATAAAGTCCTGTATATTCGGATTAAAAAGAGGAAAAACAATGTCCAACAATTCCTCAAATGTGATATCTAAGTCCAGTTTATTTTTTAGTTCAAGCTTACGTAGATAAAATTTTGACGCTGACTCATAAATATTCTGCTTATTGCAATAGAATTCTTTTCTCAAAATACTTTTATCTTTAACGGGAAGAAATGCCTTCTTTAACTCAATCACAGTCTGTTCAAATCTTTTACTTTCATCATTAATCAGAAATTTTCTTATATTCTCTAACCACAAAAGTGCTTCACCCTTCAATGAGCATTTAAGCACTACGTATCTACTTTTCTCAGGTATATTATTGAACAGGATATAATCATCTAGTTTGACTAAAAATTCACTAATGTCACTCTCACCAGTGAAATAAACACGTGGCACAATCTCACAATGTCCGACATTTCGTTGGGCGCCATTTGTAACGTTACACACACGTTGGGTGTCATTTGTAACGGTTGGTTGGTGGTGGTGGGGGTTAAATGCAGACATACTCAGAAGTTAAGATTAAAAAAACACAGTTTATTAAAATGATAATGGCTCAAGGGAAGTGGAGCAAGTCTAAATTTTTACAACTGAGAACACTCTTAAAAGACTACACGCATACTCACAGGCTCCGGACTAGCTCAATCGTGGCACCTTCTATTACTTCTCACTATCTCTTGGCTAAGCTGCTAAATAAAACTTAATTAAACAGCCCGTGGCTGTGTGTAATTCTTTATTCACTTTCAAATAATCAAAATGTAATTACTACGAATTTTCTTACCACGGCCAACTCTCAAGTCGAATACCGAAACTCCTTTAGAACTCACTGAAGGCTCGCTGCTACTTTCAATCTGCTAGCACTTCGCTGACTAATATCTCCAGAACATTCGGCTGGCTAATCGCCAGTGATTCACTTCGCTATCCAATGTCGATGCCAGAGAAACTCACTTGCTGGCTAATGTCAGAGATACCCACTCGCTGGCTAATGCCAGAGATACTCCTTCGCTGGCTAATGCCAGAGATACTCTCACTCTGGCTAGCGCCAGAGATACTCCCACGCTGGCTAACGTCAGAGATACTCCCACGCTGGCTAACGCCAGAGATACTCCCCACGCTGGCTAATGCCAGAGACACTCCCCACACACTCAAACTCCAAGCTTTTATATGCTGCAAACTGAGATACTTCATATTAACATATTACTAATAACCGCGAGCCCTAATTGTAGAACCCGAAAGAGACACACACACACTAGAAAGTTAAAGTAAAAGAGAGGATAGATGTCGCTTTTACGCTTACACATGTTAAATTATTGACGTCACGATCTCAGAAATACTAGAGTGCCTTTATGACAAAGGTCACTGCCTCACATACTTAGTCGATTTGTTAGGAAAATTGAAAATTAAATAGTGTGACAAATGCATAGTTTCTACGGCATCAAAGAAGTATCTTTTTGTTTAGTTAATTTATTTTTTATTTTGTAAAGCAAATAATAATAAAAATATTTTTTCTACGTACACATTCCGCATAAATCCACTCTTCTCAGAAAAAGCCACACTCTTTTATTTATTGCACGGGACCATAAGCAAACAGAAATGTTCTTTGATAATAAATATGCTTGGAATCATCTACGGATTTTAAACAATTATTATTAATCCTCTTTTTTTTAAAACCAAGATTGGTTATGGAATTATGTAAAAGAAATGTATCCTAGCATAAAAATCTGGTGCAAATAAGGAAAAGGACCAAAAATTTGATGTAAAGCCATGGAAATAGAATTAAGACTTGATTGATGCGATGACAGTGTGTGTAGATAATGTCTTCATTTCTCGTGTCTTCATTTCTCCTTTCTTTTAATTAAATTAGAAGGAATAAATTTCTTTTGTTTGCGATTAATAATTTTATTAGGCAATAAAAGGGCTTTAAAATTTACTAGGCAAACTGAAAATTAAATAGTGCGACAAATGTATAGTTTCTACGGCATCAAAGAAGTATTTTTTTAATTCATTTATTTTTTGTTTTGTAAAGCAAATAATAAAAAACATTTTTTCTACATATACATTCCACATAAATCCATTCTTTTAAGAAAAAGTCACACTCTTTTATTTATTGCACGGGGACATAAGCAAACAGAAATGTTCCTTGATAATAAATATGCTTTATATCATCTACAGCTTTTAAGCAAAAGTGATTTTCTAATATTAATTCTCTTTTGTACGAAGATTGGTTATGGAATTATGTAGAAGAAATGTATCCTAGCATAGTAATCTGGAGCAAATAAGGAAAATGACAAAAACTCTGGCGTAAAGCCATGGAAATAGAATTAAAACTTGGCTGATACAATGACAATGTTTGTGGAGATAAGGTCGTGTC
The DNA here is from genome assembly GCA_964019185.1 of Maratus speculifer. NCBI lineage: Eukaryota > Metazoa > Arthropoda > Arachnida > Araneae > Salticidae > Maratus > Maratus speculifer. The sequence continues at coordinate 54,362,061 of OZ025296.1, forward strand.
TTCATTTCTCCTCTCTTTTAATTAAATTAGAAGGAATAAATTTCATTTGTTTGCGATTAATACTTAGTCGATTTATTAGGCAAACTGAAAATGAAATAGTGCGACAAATGCATAGTTTGTACGGCATTAACGAAGCATATTTTTAAATTTATTTTTTATTTTTATTTTGTAAAGCAAATAATAAAAAATATTTTTTCTACGTGCACATTCCATATAAATCCACTCTTCTAAGAAAAAGTCACATTCTTATATTTATTGCACGGGACCATAAGCAAGCAGAAATCTTCTTTGATAATAAATATGCTTGGAATCATCTACAGCTTTTAAGCAACTATTATTAATCTTCTTTTTTTTCCAAGATTAGTTATGAAATTATGTAAGAGAAATGTATCCTAGCATAAAAATCTGGCGCAAATAAGGAAAAGGACCAAATATCTGGCGTCGAGCCATGGAAATAGAATTAAGACTTGACTTATGCATTGACAGTGTTTGTGTAGACAAGGTCGTGTCTTCATTTCTCCTCCCTTTTAATTAAATTAGAAGGAATAAACTGCATTTGTTTGCGATTAATACCTAGTATTATTTGATTTATTTTACAATCAGCAATCATGAACATGCACAATAATGTTGTTAATAAACAGAATTTTAGCTTGTATTTTAATTACTTTTTTAACGGAAATTTTATATACATTTATGTAATTTGTGCATGTTAATAGCTATGGTAAATTAATGTTTGAACAAGAATATTCTATATAGCCAAGTGGAATTAAGATTCACTGATCTGGAATTAAGTGGAATTAAGATTCACTGATGCAACAACAGTGCCTGTGAATATAAGGGTGTGTTCATTTCTCGTACCTTAAAATTAAATTACAAGGAATACGTTTAATTCAGATGCAATTAATACCAATTATGCACTGTTATTAATTTATTTTGAAATTTCTTATCTTAAAAATACAAAATAAAATAGTTAATAGATTGCGACTTCAAAAATCCGGCATTAACCCCTTCACGAAGGGAGCCTTTTGAAATTTTTAATATTTTATCACTGGTTTTTAAAAATAGACATTTGTGCTTTATTAAATCGAGGAAATGTGTAGATTAAATAAGGAAAATTTTACAGTAAAATTTTACTGTTGGAAATAAACAACGTTTCTTAAGCCTTTGTATGCGTGTCGCTCGTCCCTAAGGTGTAAAGAACTCAAGCATCGGAATCATATTTTCCCTTCCTTTTTTTACACTTTCGAGAACAAGAAGAAAATAAGCAATTCTTTGTGAATTAAAAATGTGAAGATCGAAAAAAAAATGAAATATTTGAATGTTTTTTTTCATTTGCCAGAAGCGATTGTTCTCATAAATTTTCTGTTACCTCCGCGATGCTTAGCAATGGCGACAACATTGGCAAATGCATTGCACAATATATTGCTAGAATGAGTTTTTAATAATAATGAAAATAAATTTTCTGGCTTTCATATTTCCTGTGAAAAGGCCGCAATTTATGAGCTAATTGAATATCAAAAATTTGAAAAGAAATTAAATATCAAAAAAAGATATATAGATAATTTTCTGTGCATTGACGAAAATGCATCATTAAAGAACAATTTAACGGCAATGAGGTAAATGACGCTGTGCTAAGTAGAACCGCCGATACTCTGGTAGTAGCTTAGAAGACGAACAGTTGAGTCATAATTAGCCAAACATTAGAATATCTCTTTAAATATTGCCCCTAGGTTCATACTTCCAATTGCAAAGTTTCATAAAAAAAGGTGTAAAATTTGATGAGATATGTTGCAACTCCATGGGGTGTCAATTTGAAAAAAATCGAAAATTAAATTTTTATGTAGCCCTCGTAGGGAAAAATTCCTAATTAGAAAAAATTTCCTTATCCATTCCTGAATTGAACAAAATAATTCGCTTTCATCTCTAAAAATCTCACAGAAATATTAAAGTCCAAAAGCTCTCCAAAATTCGTGACTTACGCCACTTATCCATGCCTCTAAACGAAGAATTTTTGACTAATTTTGAAAGCAAATAAAGGATCATCAACAAATTATCCGTTATTAAATGTCGATTTAAGACAGTGTCTCTCATTCGGACATAAAAAAGCAGCGTACAGAATTAACGCTAAACCTGATTTTAAAATATGATGGTAGTCTGCACTAGAGGTCTGCATGGGTCGAAATATCTAGGACTAGTCCCAAACCGATCCATGGAGGTAAAAAGTTGTTCAGCCTGGAAAAATGTTAAAATCATAATCCAGCCCGGCCTGGAAAAAAGTTTAAATCATAGCCCAGCTCAGCCGTGAATTTCTACATAGTTTTTTTACTTCGATATAGTTAAAAAGTATGGAGGAGTTCTGATCAAAAATACTTATTATAGCTTTTCGTTTTTCATATTTCTAATTATATTGTTTAAAGAAGCACCAAAGGCTGTAATATATTTATTTTATCAATGAATCTCTATTTATTTGTAAATCTTTCACTTATACTTTAATATCGTTAATCCATATTCCATGTGGTTGAGACTTTGAAAAGTGTTACGCAGAAAAACCTTTTAAGACAGAATCACATATTAAAGAAAAAATACGTTATAGACAATTTAGGAGGTGTAAATTGATTTTTATTTTTTTTAATCAGGTATTATTATATTTAATTTGCACTGTCCAATACATTTCGAGTTATAACGATCTCATTTAAAACAATACTAACCTTTGAACTTTTTATAAATTTTATGTGAAGTTTTAGGATGTGATTTTATTAGAAAAGTATATGGCTAACCATCATAAAAAAAAAAAAAAAAAAAAAAAATTAAAATTCTAACTTAAACCATATATTTTTTGCATGTTTCCTAGAAATGTTAAAGTTACATTGTTTCTTGAATTGTGAGCATTTCAATTTGTGCCCATCTCTTAAAACCTGATGAATTATTTAAATGGCTGCGAGTTTTGCAGATATGAAGATGTTTGTGTCTAATACAGGACTGGACAAGGAAAGTTTTCCTGATTATGGGGATTGTATATATGTATATTTTTTTTTCAGACTCCCTTTATAGAGTTGCAACTTATAAAAAAATTCATCTTTTTTTTTTTTTTTTTTTTTTTTTTTTTTATGAAAATTTGCAACTGGCAGTATGTATCTAGGGACAATATTTAAGGAGATAGCCTATTGATTTGATAATTATGACTCACCCTGTATAGTTATTTTACTTCAGTTATAAATTTTTATCGAAAAAATTGAGAACTAAAAATAATTGAACGGCGTGAAAAATTAAAATTTATTGTTTATACATAAAATTTGGTTAGTCATTGGAATACATTTCTTGAAATTTTATTCTATTTATTTATTTATTGCATTGTAAAAACAATGAAAAAAGCGAAATAATTACGCATTTATTTTTTATTACTTGGACTCTACAAATGGTATCTTATTGAACAGGAAAATTATATACGTTTTCGTTTTTGTACATTTTGTACATTTTTGCTGAGAGCATTTTGATTTAACACAGATCTCGCTGAAAAAGCGCTACAAGAAACAATTTGCTATTTTGTTTAATTATTTTATCTGTTAAATTCGATTTATATCATTTTTTAAAAGCATTATTACTTACCTACATACGTAGTATAGAGTAAGTCTTGGAATCGTTTTGAAAATCGAAAAATGTTTTTTGACTGATTTACAAGTTTCAGATACTGAAGATTCCAAAAACATATTTTTGGAGAAAAAAAAAACTTGTCGTTCGTCCGTCTGTGTGTGTGTCTGACTGTCTGTAAATGGTCTATCTCCCGATATAGATACTTGAAATTTGGCCAGTACTTAGCATGTAAAAATAGGATGAAGCCTATTTAATATCAATAACCTCAATTATCCGGAACTATTTTTTCGGACTCTCGAAATATTCGTTCGGATGAAAGGTATATAAAAATTTACGATTTTTTTTTATTTTAAGGAATGAACGTAAAGGCAATAAAATAACAAAAATTTTGCGTAAAAAACAATGTCGATCGTATTATTAGTTGCCGAGATATTTGTAATCCTGTTTTCCACATTCTTCGATTTTTCATGACCCTGTGTTTCATTCAAGTTTCAATTGAAACATATATTTTAATTGGAAATGAGACGCTTAATCCGACTCAGTAAACTATTAGTTAATATGATTATTATTTTCGGAGCTATAAGGATGTTTCTTTTACGCAATTCGGTACTACTTGAGTAGTTTTGCGTTAATACAATCTGCCGAAATTGGTTCATCAGTAATTCATTAATAGAGCATTACTATGTATATTAAAACTATTTAAATATACGTTTAAATTTTGCTTTGGAATTGCAATGCATTTTATAAATAGTTTACGCATGTTTTATTTTTATATATTATATTATTCATATCTATGACGGGCACGTATTACGGTGGCTCCCTCCCAACGACTAGTTTATATACTTGAAAAAAATTCTAAAGATGTGTATTCTATATGATACATCGGTTCAGAAAAAGATAAACATTTTTATCAAATGTTTAATTTTATTAAATAAAAAGTAAGAAGGCGAGGTTGAAAATTTCCATAAAATTAACTTTCTACAAAGTCCTTTTTCACATGAATCAGATTTTCAACAAAATGCAAAGTGTTTTTGAAACAACAAAAATATATCTTTCCAAATAAGAAATTTCTCCGTCCCAATTTTGGCAGAACGCCATACTTAGATGAAAATACATTTATCTTCTGAATAGAAAAGTATTATCTAACATATAAAATATGAGAAAATATGTGCTTAGTAAACTTAATATCACTGGTAAAAAATGCTTTTTGCTTTAAATTAAGTTGCTAATTTAAATCCTCGCTGAAATTTAATTAACTTTTCATTAAGATTTTTTTAATTTCTTCTGAAAAATCTTTATTGTAAATATAGAAATACATGGATGTGTAGATAGTTTTTGCAATATTAAATATTAGGTTGTTTTTTTATTATAAGAGACGCCAGTTTTAACGGTAAAATATTCATATTATTTTTATTAAATTTTTTAAAGACAAGTGAACGAATATTAGATATTTTGTAAAATTACTCTTCAAGTTTTTTGAAAACACAAAAGAGTAGCTTTCGACATAAAAAAGTCTTCCCTTCAAATTTAGATAAAATGGTATACTTACATTAAATGACATTTATACATTCAAAAGCATTCTCAGAATTTTAACACTAGAACCCCGGGAAATTTTACACAAGTTTTATAAAATATATTTAAAACCAGAAAAATAATTTTAAATTATTTAGTTTATTGGTTTATTGCATTCAATTGCAACTGATATATAAATTTATTTTTTGGAGATTTTTCTGGTTCGAATCGACAATTAGTCCAATAATCGGTGTCGAATTGACATCTCCATGGAGTTCTAGTGATAAAATTACGTTCAATTACAAAGTGAGAAAACTTAATAATTTTAAATAAAAAAAATTGATTTTTGTTTAAAATGAACTACTTCATTTTTCATTCGCTGAAATTAAAATCGTTTTTCCTGAATATTTCACAATAAAATACTAAAAAATACTCCTGATCTAAATAAATATTCAATTTTTTAGACAAGTAAGCGAAAATTACATATTTCGTATAACTATTCTCTAAGAGTTTTTGAAAACACAAAAGCATAGCTTTCGAAATAAAAACAGTCTTTCCTTCAAATTTAGGTAAAATAGTATACTTAAATGTATCGATATTTATATATTGAAAAGCACAGAGTACGGACAGAGCCTCAACTCGGCTTGAAAAGAACGCCCTCAGTGGATCACTTAAAAACTAAACCATCGCGTTGGCGATTTTTATCCTCGTGATTTCTGTTTAACTGTAACCATATTCTCTCTTGGCACTTCTTTCTGAATGCTGATTTGATTATCTTTGCACACGTGCTTATGCTATTTGATCTTAGATTTCCGCGCTTATATTGATTCGTAATTATTACTGTTATTGAATTTTCAAGTTTAGATTATTAGGTCTTTATGTTAAGAAGAGACACATGTACTGTTTGCAAGACGAATACGTCAAAATTATTTCATATTAAAATAATTCTTCCATAAATGTCAAAACAAGAAGCAGCAAGCCGTGGCTGTATTTTTTTTCTTTTTTCCCTTATCATTTGTCGCCAAGGAAGCGATATTTCGCCAAATTAGCAACCTCTCTTATGTTATGATCGTAGTTTCAGAGTCATCCGCTCGTATCGCTACTGTCTATACGAAATCCCATGTTAAACAAGTTGCTATTACAGTATATGAAAGTTGATTCTCTGTTCCGTACTCTGTGTTGAAAAGTATTGAACTACCTTTAAAATTACATTCAATTGCAAACTGAGGAAACTTAACAACTCCAAAAGGAAAAAAAAAGTCGACTTTTGTTTTAAATGAAGTGATTCATTATATCACTTATCTATGGTGACAATTCACTATAAAAATTTACTGGTGAGAATAATATAAATCATGATTGAAGCATTCATGCCCGTATGTGGTACGAGCAAATCATGATTGCCAAAGACACGTTGCCTGTACGAACTACGGGCAAATTAGGGAAGTGGCTAATCGGGAAGATAAAAATCTCAAATTTTCATGCAATTTATTAGTATGATGAAAAATAGTAAAATGGAAATTAGTAAAAAGCAATATGGTTAAAAATTCATGGAGGGCAATTTTATTGAATAAAAAGAATGAAGTGGAATGATTTGTGATAAAAGATATAGCTCTAATAAACTATTTTTATGTTTAATATCTGTATAAATGTTACAAACAAATGAAGGTACATAAATCATTAGATAGCCGATTTTTTTTTCGATTTCTTAAATGACAAAATGACAATTTTCCTTTTTTTTTTTTTTTTTTTTTTTTTTTTTTGTGTGTATTATTTAACGTACGTGTATACATTTGTGTAGATGCTGTTAGAGAGGGGATCACAAATGTGGAATTCTTGTGTGGATGCAAATGACGTCATTTTATACGAAATAAAAGCATGTGTAATAAGTCTTAAAACTGAAATATGTCTACAAAAGACGACAATACTACTGACTTGCAAATAAAAATCATAGAAAATGTAAGAAAATTAAACTATTCTGAAAATGTAGACGAATAAGCATTGCAACAATAGATTAACGAAGATTCTAAATTGCAATGATGCGAAGTTTTCATTAGCAATGATATTGTGTCGCTTGGGGTTCAGAGGAAACAAGGAATTTCGAAAACTGTCTTGAAAGTGATGAAGAAAATCTTGAAATTCATCCAAAATTAATTTGTTACTTTTTTATATATGTATTGTACTAAATACAAATCTAAATAACATTGAAATGTATGTATATTGCCTGTATTTTGCATTAATTAAATTATTAATGTCCTTTTTTTCTAATTGAAGGGTGTAAATATTCTTTTGTACTGTTAGAATTAGGTACTGTCATTGAGAATAAAAAAGTTAGGGTTCGTTTTAATATGTAGATGGCCTAGTAATCAAATTTTATCTGCATCATTTATAAGTAAACTTAATTTCCAATCGATTGGAACTAATAACTTTCTTCTACAATAATTTTTTTTGCAGAAATAGTAGGTAGTGTTTATTTTTCTTCCCACGTCTATACATTTTGTAAAGATGTATAGCTTTCAATAGTTTATATTCCCTTAAGAGGCCACTCAACTCGCTCGAAAAAAACCGGATGACAATGTTAATTCTATGGGGGCATTATTTTCAAATATCTTGCTCAAATTTAAATATTTTCACATGACATTTTTGGATAGAATAGCTGAGGACGATCTACAACCGGGCTAGTTTTTATTTATTTATTTATTTATTTATTTATTTATTGGTTTCAGATTTAAAAAAAAATACTTTAACTTTTGGAATTAGTTGAAATTGGTTCTGAAATTGAAACTATCATAATTTAAAAAATATATAACCAAAATCGGAAAAGTAAAAACTAGACCGGTTGTAGATCAGTTTATGATTTATTTTATGTCGGCCGATTATCTACACGTGGGATATAGGTCCTAAAGAAGTGTGATTACCACCGTGGGTGTCTTTCTAAGGGAACCTAATCCGTATTCCCTCAAGGACATCCAAGATTTGACGAAAAACACGGAAAATTCCAAACGGCTAAGCTGACGGCCGTGATTAGGTTCGAGCCCAGCACCTGCCGTCTACCAGTTGGGAGGTCAGAACCTTTCGGCCACTGGTGGGTTGGTTGTAGATAGTCCTAAGCTATCCTATGCAAAAGAATTCCTGTCAAATTATTACAATTTGAGCGAGACATTTGAAAACAACACCCCCATAGGCTTAACATTATCAACAAGGTCTGTTTTAGCGAATCTTAACCCGTTCAGGGGCAGGTACTTGTACTTTTGTAATTTTAAATTCTCAGAAGAATTTTAAAAATATTTTATTTCAAAATAAGAACAACAATTCTGCTTTCAACTAAAATTATAAAAGTAAAGTTCAAGTAAAAATTTTCTGGTATGACTTTTGATCAACATTAGGTGGATAATCATTCTACAGTAATCCTGAATAAGAATTTTATGGCAATCCGCATACATTTGTGAGGATTAGAGCAAGGCAGCAGATAGCAAAAACACAAACCAATTTATAAACGTCTTTTAATTAAGTTACAAAATGCGAAAGAGTATGCCGATGAAAATTTTCTGAATATTAATTTTCAAAAATATATAAAACAAAATGTAAAGTGCTTTTGAAATAACAAAGGCATATATTTCCAAATTAGAAATTCTCCCTTCCGAATTTGGCAGAAAGCCATACTTAGATGAATAATACAAGTTTTCAAACGGAAGTATTTTTTGACATATAAAATAATAAGTGATTTTATGCTTAGTAAGTTAAAAAGGACAAAAAAAAAATCATTTTGCTTTAAATGAAGTTTTTCTTGTATTCTATTGCTGCAATTTTATCAACTTTTTTCTTCAGAATTTTTCAACTCAGATTTTCTGTTAGTTTTAATTGTAAAGAAATCGTGTAAAATTCCAGGTAATTGCTTATTGTAAAAAGCTATATAGGTTTTCAAATAACTTCTACTTGTAAAATTGCTCAGATATTTTAATATTTTTTAGCTGCGAAAATAACGATGACTTTTTAATAATAAAATTGTGTATAAAAATAAATATTTTTACAATTCTCAACAATAAAAATTCTGAACTTTTATTATGTTTTTCAAATTGTGAAAGTACATTAAAAATATTAAAGTATGTTTAATAGTTAAAAAAGTACGAAAATTATAAATTTAATAAGATTAAAAAATATTTTTTTCTCTTTTTAAGCATGTATTTCCAAATATGAAATTCTTCGTTCGCAGTTTTAGAAAAAAGCCATATTTAAATGAGATGATATTTATCTGTTGAAGAAAAAAATATTGTCTGGCATATAAAATTGCGTTCAAATATTGGCTTTAATAACGTAATTGATTTGAATGAAAAATGAAATTCGTTTATTTTAAACGAAACGATTTTTTAAAATATTGCTGAAATTTATTTTTTTTCCTTATTTTTTAATAATAAAATACTGCAAAAAAACTATATAGATGTTCTGTTGAATTTCTTGGAAAACAACAACAACAAACTCTGGAGGTTTTTATTAATTTTTTTAAAGGTATATTTAAAACCGAAAAAAGAACACATGTAATCGCCTGGTTTTATTATTTTTCTAAGTATTACTTTTCTTTTCAAAGAATAAATGCAATATATATTTAATACGGAGTTTTGATAAAATTATGAGGGGAGGGGGAATCCTTTGTTGTTTAAGAAGCATTTTATTTTTTGTAATTATCCCTTATTTTTTTTAAATTTTTAAATTTTTTTTTTTTTGTCAACATAAATTAAAAATATGAACTGAACACCACTTTTTACATACTAAAATATTTGCCTAACATAACCGAAAGATATTTGAAAACCAATAACCACAAATTAACAGTTAAAAATTAGTATGTAAAAAAGCTTTTGATAACGAAGTAACCAAAATGTTCTTGCCCGAATCCAGCTGGGGCAACACAGTTAAAAAATTAAACGTTTGAAGAACGGTTATGTTACATAACATTTTGTGGAAACATGCGTTTAGGAATATACATAACGCCGATATATGTTTTTTTAGGAAGTTTTCATTCACGGGCTGCAAGTTTCACGGCTTTTATTCAGAATTGTTCGATTCCCACCAGTTTTATAAAATAGTACAATTGGTTTTATTCTGGTATCATTTTGCTTGTCATTAAATAAGATGAATATTTCTTTTTCAAAAAAGTGGTGGGAATCATGAATTTGAATTTTTAAGCTGTAATTTAATGCAACCATTAAGTGGTTTAAAATAAAAATAAAAAAATAAATAGAAAAACAAACTACATAGATATTTGGAAAACTCACCGTTGTAAAAAACACATAGAGATTTTCAGGTGGTTGTAAATTAGGTATTATTGCTGGAAAATTTCGAATTTCGAAGCTTGTATATTCTTTTGCTCTTGTAAGCGGATTCTAGGAGAAGTTTATCATTTTATTTCGACAAGGTTAAGTTAGGATGTATGAAAGTGTTACAATAGCATAAACTGATGTTCTGATTGAGGTAGACTGAAATTAGTTCAACTAATAAGAATGTATTTATTAAAATACAACACATTGCTGAGTGGTGCAGAAAACAAGAATTTTAATATACATTTGTACAATTAAAATAAAATAAAACTAACAATGTTTCGCGCCGTCTTCTGCGGGCGTTTTCAGGAAAATATGATAATGGAAAGACTAAGTTTGCATCTTGATCGAGAGATAATATTTCTAATAAATTAAAATCTAAATGAATCAAAAGTTTAAAAATGTTGCCACTTACACTTGAGTAAAAATTAAAATATTGCAACGAAATAAAAGTTTTAAGATTTTATGATGTTATCCCATATTTTTGGTATGTTGTAGGATAAATTATCATTACATGGTTTATTTTTTCGTGCAATGATTAACTTTGATGAGGCCAAAATCATAGTTCCGTGCAATAACCCAGTTTAAGATAAAATAAGAGAATCTATCGAAATCATTGCACGAGAAAATAAACCGTGTAATGATAATTTATCCTACAATATACCAAAAATATGGCATAACATCATAAAATCTTAAAATTTTTATTTCGTTGCAATATTTTAATTTTTACTCACGTGTAAGTGGCAACATTTTTAAAGTTTTAATTCATTTAGATTTTAATTTATTAGAAATATTATCTCTCGATCAAGATGCAAACTTAGTCCTTCCATTATCATATTTTCCTGAAGACGCCCGCAAAAGACGGCGCGAAACGTTGATAGTTTTATTTTATTTTAACTGTACAAATGTATCAGTACAAAAAAACCCTGAACGGGTTAAAAGCTTGTGACGCAGCACTTTATCTTATATATCTAAGAATTTTAAATTTGGGACTTAAAACTAATGATATCAAAATTTATGTGACGCTATGCTATTAATTAATATATACATATATTAAAATTTATTCATTAAGGTTTTATCAATTACATCTTTCATAAATTCAAAATATGAATCTTAAAAGATATGATATCAAAATTTAAGTGACGCCTTGACAAGGCTTTAAACAACGTTTTAAAATTCCATTTTTTTATTTATTGTCTAAATACATTTTCATATCTAAACAATACTTTTCATTTTCCAATACACTGTTAAATGCATCACTTTCACTGAATATATATAATGCACTGAAATATATTTATTTGAATAAATAGATTTATCTTTTGGGCTACGCTATCCAAAATCAAAAATAACATTTGAATACATATTTTTTGCGTCATTGTATCCAAAGTAAGTTAAATAGATGCAAATAGATACAATGACGCAAAAAATATGTATTCAAATGTTATTTTTGATTTTCGATAGCGTAGCCCAAAAGATAAATCTATTTATTCAAATAAATACATTTCAGTGCATTATATATATTCAGTGAAAGTGATGTATTTAACAGTGTATTGGAAAATGAAAAGTATTGTTTAGATATGAAAATGTATTTAGACAATAAATAAATAAATGGAATTTTAAAACATTGTTTAAAGCCTCGTCAAGGCGTCACTTAAATTTTGATATCATATCTTTTAAGATTCATATTTTGAATTTATGAAAGATGTAATTGATAAAATCTTAATGAATAAATTTTAATATATGTATATATTAATTAATAGCATAGCGTCACATAAATTTTGATATCATTAGTTTTAAGTCCCAAATTTAAAATTCTTAGATATATAAGATAAAGTGCTGCGTCACAAGCTTTTAACCCGTTCAGGGTTTTTTGTACTGATATCAGTGCTTTTTTTAGGTTAATAATAAAAAGATAAAAACAAAAAATTAAAGACTAATGCAAAGAATTCATTTTCATGATTTCTGAGCACCTTTAATTACCCCTCCCCCACCCACTTAAAAAAAGATATTTCATATTTTATTATTAATATATGCTGTGCTACTTGATTTCGTTAAAAACAACTCTGTAGTAAAGTACGTTAGTATAAGATAAGAAAGTAATGTACATTCAGCACTGTATTTCTAAGAAAGGATTTCATAATCTATGCTGTATGTATCATTTCTCATTCTAGTTAACTATGTTTATTCTTTACACATGATGATACATATACTGCAGATGGATTAAAATGATCAGGAATACAATATTCAGAATGTGCTGGAAAGTATTTCATAATCTATGCTGCGTGCATGATTCTTGTTAATTATGTTTCAACCTTTGTATAGGTTGGTAATATTGCAGATTGATTGAGACTATATCCGTTACAATATTCAGAATATGCTGGAAAGTGTTTAATAATCTATGGTGCACACAGGTTTTTCTTTCTTGTTAATTATGATTTGTTCTTTATATAGATTGGTAAAATTACTGCAAATGGATTAAAATGATAGGCTTACAATAATGAAAATGTGTTGGAAAGTGTTTCATAATCTATACTGTATGTGTAACTTTTCATTCTTGTTAGTTTATTTATGTTTTGCTGTTTGCACAAAACATATATAAACAGGGGGGGGGGGGAGATTTGGATGGGAAGATTACTGTACAAAGATGAAACTGATAGGTTTAAAGCATTCAGAACACAATGGAAAGTATATAAACATGTTTAATGGAAAATTTTTTACTCTCGTTAATTATGCTTTGTTTTTTTTGCACAGAACGGTAAAATTATTGTACATGAATGACAATAAGTTTACAATATTCAGAATGAGTCAGAAAATGCATCATAATCGATGCAGTATGCATGACTCTTCGTTCTTGTTAGTTATGTTTTGTGGGGTCATCAAGGCTTCTTGTTAGTTATGTAAGAGGGGGGGAGATTGTATCGGGTTTAAGATTTTATTAAAATTTCCATGCTCTAGTCTGTACGTATTTACATAATTTTTTTTCTAAAAATCTTGATTTGGTTAGATAATTGTTTTTTTTTTTTTTTTTTTTTTTTTTTTTTTTTTTTTTTTGGGGGGGGGGGGGGGTTGAATCTCGATTCAGTTTGACTTCAATTGGAATTTTCAGGTTCTTGCCGAGTTGCATTTCAAGTACTAGTTTTCAATTGTGGTCAGTGGATGGGGACGGAAATTATTTTGTCTTTCTTGAACAGATTTTTATTTCCTAATTTTTTTATTTTACTTTTTTTTTGGGGGGGGGGATTGGATTGGGTTTCAGGTTATTCGGATCGGGTTTGAGAAAGACTTCTATTGGAATTTCCATGATCTGGTCAATACATATCAAAATAAATTGTTCTTTTTTTTCTAAAATCTTGATTTGATTAAATATATATTTTTTTTTTTGGGGGGGGGGGGTTGAATCTGGTTTCGGATTGACTTCAAATGGAATTTTCAGGTTCTTGTTGAGTTGCATTTCAAGTATATTATTTTGTCGCAGATAAATTGGGTTACAATTGGAATTTTTTTTTTTTTTTTGGGGGGGGGGGTAGTGTTTGAACTGGGTTTAGGATAGATTTCAATTGAAATTCTTGTCAGTGTATGTGGACAGAAATTATTTGGTCTTTCTTGGACAGACTTGTGTTTCCATTGTTTTTTCCTTTTCGGGTTTGGATTAGGTTTCATGTTAACTTTCAAATTCTTGTCAGTGTGTATCGGCAGAAATAATTTTCTCTTTTTCGGATTAGGTTAAGGTTCGATGGAAATTTTTTTCAGGTTTCAATCAGGTTCAATTCAAATGGAATTTTCAAGTTCTGGTCAGGTTGCGCTTTAATGGAAAATATTTTGTCCTGTATAGAAATACTGGGCTCCGGTTATATGGAATTTCCTTTTTCAGGTTCAGATTAGGTTTAAGATAGACTAATTGGAATTTCCAGATTTCTGATCACGCATATCTATGGAAATTATGTTTTCTTTCCCGAATCGAGATATGATTGGATAATTTTTTTTTAGGGGGGGGGGGAGGGGGTTGAATCTGGTTTCGGTTTGACTTCAAATGTAATTTTCAGGTTCTTGTTCAGTTGCATTTCAATGTATTTTATTTTACAGCAGATAGATTGAGTTACTCTTGGAGGGATTTTTTTCTTTCTGGTTTTGGATTGTATAGGATAGATTTCAACAGGAATTTTTCGATTCTGGTCAATGTATGTCAATGGAAATTATTTTGTCTTTCTTGGACAAATTTATCTTTCCATTAAATTTTTGTTGGTTTAGAATGGGTTTCAGGATAACTTGTAGGTTCTTGTTGGCAGACTTGTATAAAACCAAAAACTTTCTGTAAATTAATTTAATGTTGGGTGTAATTCGCACCCAACATTAAATTAATGGGTAAGAATGGGTTAGTTAAGAATGGGTTTCAGGATAACTTGTAGGTTCTTGTTGGCAGACTTGTATAAAACCAAAAACTTTCTGTAAATTAATTTAATGTTGGGTGTAATTCGCATTTTTTGCACAATTCATGGTCATTATTCGTGTTTTTTACGTGATTTATGAATGTAATTTGCATTTTTGAGCAATTTATGGATACAATTTGCAATTTTTATGCGATTAATGAATGTAATTTACATTTTACATGATTTATGGACGTAATTTGCTATTTTTATGCAATTCATAGACATAACTTACATTTTTTTCAGCTTTCTGTCGACGAAATTTGTGTTTTTTGATCAATTTATTGACGTTATTTGTGTTTTTATAGGATTTATGAATGTAATTCGCTTTTTTTACACAACTCTTGGACGTAATTTGCATTTTTTCCTAATTTTGTAATTTATGAACGTTATTAGTGTTTTTTTGCACGATTCATGGAAGTGATTCGCATTTTTTGAGTGATTTATGAATGTAATTCATGTTTTTATACGTTTCATGGACGTAATTTGTGTTTTTTGAGCGATATGTAATTCGCTTTTTTTATGCAATTCATGAATGCAAAACACTATTCACTATTTTTATGCGATTTATAGACGTAATTTGCGTTTCAGCTTTCTGCTGCCAAAATTCGTGTTTTTTGAGCGATTTATGAACATAATTCCCGTTTTACTACACGATTCATAGACATAATTTGTGTTTCTCATACAATTTCTGAACGTTATTCTCACTTTTTTAAACAATTCATGGACGTAATTCACGTTTTGACGATTTGTGGACCCAATTCGCGTTTTTTATGCGATTCATGGACATAATTCGCGATTTTTATGCGATTAATGAATGTAATTTACATTTTACATGATTCATGGATGTAATTTGCTATATTTATGCAATTCGTAGACATAATTTGCATTTTTTGAGCTTTCTGTCGACGAAATTTGTGTTTTTGATCGATTTATTGACGTTATTTGTGTTTTTATAGGATTTATGAATGTAATTCGCTTTTTTTACCAATTGTTGGACTTAATTTGCATTTTTTTTAATTTATGAATGTTATTAGTATTTTTTTTGCATGATTCATGGAAGTGATTCGCATTTTATGAGTGATTTATGAACGTAATTTGCGTTTCAGCTTTCTGCTGCCAAAATTAGTGTTTTTTGAGTGATTTATGAACATAATTCCCGATTTACTACACGATTCATAGACATAATTTGTGTTTTTCATACAATTTCTGAACGTAATTCTCACTTTTTTAAACAATTCATGGACGTAATTCACGTTTTGAGCAATTTGTGGACCCAATTTACGTTTTTTATGCGATTAATGAATGTAATATACATTTTACATGATTTATGGACGTAATTTGCTATACTTATGCTATTCATAGGCATAATTTGCATCTTTTGAGCTTTCTATCAACGAAATTTGTGTTTTTTGATCGATTTATTGACGTTATTTGTGTTTTTATAGGATTTATTAATGTAATTCGCTTTTTTTTTACCAATTCTTGGACGTAATTCACATTTTTTGCAATTTATGAACGTTATTCGTGTTTTTTTTTGCACAATTTATGGAAGTGATTCGCATTTTTTGAGTGATTTACGAACATAATTCACGTTTTTATGCAATTCATGGATGTAATTTGCATTTTCTGAGCGATTCATGAACGTAATTCACATTTTTTATGCAATTCATGAACGCAATTCGGTATTTTTATGCGTTTTATAGAGGTAATTTCAGTTTCAGATTTCTGCCACCAAAATTCGTGTTTTTTGAGCGATTTATAAACATAATTCATGTTTTACTACACGATTCATAGACGTAATTTGCGTTTTTCATACAATTTATGAATATAATTCTCGCTTTTTTACATGATTCATGGGCGTAATTCACATTTTAAGCAATTTGTGGACGTAATTCCCATTTTTTATGCAATTTGCTTTTTTTTTTAGCGATTCATGGATGTAGTTCACATTTTTTATGCGATTCATGCATGTAATTCACATTTTTTATGCGATTCATGCATGGAATTCGTATTTTTTATGCGATTCATGGATTGAAATAATGTTTTTATTGCGGTCTTTGGATGAAATTAACGTTTTTCGCGTGGTGTTTTGTCGAAATGTTGGGTTTTTTTAACATGATTCTTTGTTGAGATACACTTTTTTTTTTTACGCAATTCTTTGTCGAAATAAATAAATACAAATTGTTTCTTCATAAAATTTTCTGCACATGGCGTGCGTCTATATTATACAACTCTGCTTGTCAGAATTTTTTTTTTATTTTTTTCAGATTGAATTAAGGTTTGCTAACCCATAGACTAATTGGAATTTCCAGATTTCTGACCACACGTATCTATGGAAATTAAGTTTTCTTACCCAAATCGAGATATGGTTGGATTTTTTTTTTTTTTTTTTTTTTTTTTTTTTTTTGTTTTTGTTTTTTTTTGGGGGGGGGGTTGAATCTGGTTTCGGTTTGATTTCAAATGTAATTTTCAGGTTCATGTTCAGTTGCATTTCAATGTATTTTATTTTGCAGCAGATAGATTGAGTTACTCTTCGAGGGATTATTTTCTTTCTGGTTTTGGAGTGTATAGTAGGGTGGGCCGAAAAAAACTTTTTTTCGATTTTCGATTATGGCGGGTGCGGAAAAGTGGCCACTGGTGGCACTCAGTTCATACAAAAAATTTGAGATTTTTTGGACCTTTCCTTACCCTGCCGCAAACGGCTTGAAGTTTTGCAAAAACGTTCATTTTTGAACTTTTGTCGAAAAAAATTAAAAAATGTTAAATTAAATTTATTTTGGTTGTATTTACTTGAAAAGGCATATTTAATGTACCAAATGTTTAAATAATATCTGATCATGCATTATTTAATATCTATGTGTATTATAACTTAGGCTATTTTTATAGCTTTTTCGCGTATAACAGGCAAAAGTTATACTTGTTTGAATCGATCGTCAGTTTCTATATTATTTATGTCCCTTGGTCTTCTTTATATTTTTTCTATGTGTCAAACGTCATATATTTGGGGGAAAAGACAGCAGTATACTTCAAAAACAAATCTGGAAGATGAGAAAGTGGTGAAGCAGGACTCTAAGCGAACGCAATGACTCGTCGTAATACTCAGGGAGTGAAGGACGAAATAGCTGAAAGCCAAAATGCGATAAAGGATTCTTATTATTTATCCTTGCTCAGTAACTTGCGACATTTGTTCAGTGTTAACGTGAAACATATTTGTAGTGATTATACAGTGCTTTTTGGGTCGTTTAATGTGCCATTATAGTGTTTTGTGCGTTTTATTACAACGAGTTTAGAAATGGCTATTAAATGGCCATGAATAATTCAAAGACACGCAATAGCGTGAAAAGAAACTTTTTGGGGGCGTCATGCATATTGAAAGAATTGCAATTGCCAACTTATGCTGATAATCATGCGCCACTACTACTGGTTTCTTCCCCAGGTAGAAGTTGTGACAGCAGAGGATACTAATCTCGTCATCGATAAAAACAAAGTCAAAAGAGAGAAATAGAAACTTGGAAAGAAGATACAGGCAGAAGAAGTTGTTCAAAGAAGGAAAAATAAAAGCATATTTTTTGATGGTAGAAAGGATTAAAGTATATTAAGAGGAAGAAAAATAACAAGCGGCACCGTCGAGAGAAAGGCGAGGAACACATCACCGCGTTCCGGTCACGAAAAGAAATAGCAAAATCATTATACAATCTTCCAAGTCACAACAAGTTAGACTTTTCTGAGCTGACGAGGTATCAAGGTAACGGAACGAGGTATCAAGTTACCCGAGTATTCTTAACCAGGTTCAAACAACACGGTGATGTGTTCCTCGCCTTTCTCTCGACGGTGCCGCTTGTTATTTTTCTTCCTCTTAATATACTTTTATCCTTTCTACCATCAAAAAAATATGCTTTTAATTTTCCTTCTTTCAATAACTTCTGCCTGTATCTTCTTTCCAAGTTTCTATTTCTCTCTTCTGACTTTGTTTTTATCGATGACGAGATTCGTATTTTCTGCTGTCACAACTTCTACATGGTGAAGCAACCAGTAGTAGTGGCGCATGATTATCAGCATAAGTTGGCAATTGCAATTCTTTCAATATGCATGATGCCCCCAAAAAGTTACTTTTCACGGTGTCGCGTGTCTTTGCATTGTCATGGCCCTTTATACTAGCCATTTCTAAGCTCGTCGTAATAAAACGCACAAAACACTACAATGGCACATTAAACGACCCAAAAAGCACTGTATAATCACTACAAAAGGCTTTCACGTTAACACTGAACAGATGAGCAAGGATAAATAATAAGAATCCTTTATCGCATTTTGGCTCTCAACTATTTCGTCCTTCACTCCCTGAGTATTACGCCGAGTCATTGCGCTCGCTTATAGTGCTGCTTCACCACTTTCTCACCTTCCAGATTTGTTTTTGAAGTATACTGCTGTCTTTTCCCCAAATATATGACGTTTGACACATAGAAAAAATATAAAGAAGACGAAGGGACATAAATAATATAGAAACTAACGATCGATTCAAACAAGTACAACTTTTGCCTGTTATACGCGAAAAAGCTATAAAAATAGCCTAAGTTATAATACACATAGATATTAAACAATGCATGATCAGATATTATTTAAACATTTGGTACATTAAATATGCCTTTTCAAGTAAATACAACCAAAATAAATTTAATTTAACATTTTTTAATTTTTTTCGACAAAGTTCAAAAATGAACATTTTTGCAAAACTTCAAGCCGTTTGCGGCAGGGTAAGGAAATGTCCAAAAAATCTCAAATTTTTTGTATGAACTGAGTGCCACCAGTGGCCACTTTACCGCACCCGCCATAATCGAAAATCAAAAAAAAATTTTTTTCGGCCCACCCTAGTGTATATATGTATAAATTTATAAATATATGTTTCTAAAATAAATGTTGTGTGATACTTAATGTAAAACTCTCCCATTCACTGGCATTATTCATCATTTTCATCATGTTATCAACATGACTCAGAATTTTATAACAATACAGAGATGTCCAGCTGGTTCCTGATTATAAAAGTTATTTGGATATTCATGTAGTTGTTGGTTATTATAGAAAAAAATACATAGTTATTGATAATATATTATTATTCTAAAAAACTAGTTACATACCTTAATATATTTGAATTCTGAATATTTTTCTTAAATATACAAAATTACATTTTATATGAGAAAGATTGAGTGTAACATATTTCATAAAATTAATTTTCTAAAGTACAAATGTATTTTTAAGATAAAACTAAACCAAATTTTTCCTAATATACAATTTCTCTCTAGAAAGTTTGGCAGAAAGCCATATTTAAACGAAAGGACATTTATCTAATGAAAATAAAATTGCTATACAACGAATTATATTATGCGCTAATATTTGTTCAATAATTTCAATTGCGCCATGAACTTAACTATACTTAAAAGAGCCCTGAAATAGCACCATTTGCTTTAAATGAAATTTTTTGTTTATTCTATTTTTCTTTTATTCTTATTTGTTTTGTTTTTTTGTTTTTTTTGTAATATTTTGATAGGTCTAAATTATTAAAAATTATGTAAACTTTATCGATATTCATGTACTTATTGGTGGCAAAATACGTATATGGATGTTCAAAAAGTTTTTTAAATATAAAACTGTATAATATTTTTGTATTTATAGTTTGTAAAAATAATCCATCGTTCTTTATTAATTTTTTCTAATGCGTATTTTATAAAGAAAAGAGTACCGCAATCTAGCGAGTAAACGCCGCTGCTCAGTTAAGTCTTTTTCAGACAGGAAATTTTATTGTAAAATAGAAGTCAAATAGATGCTAATCAAAAGTAAGTCACATTTTATTTGAAATAAATTCTGGGAGGAAATCGAATAATCTGAGGTGCGTCGGTACGCGCGAAATTACGGTACATTGGTAGAAAATTTCTTAAAATTATTCTATAAAAATAGAAAACATAATGTAAATTGTTTAAAAAAAAAACAAAAAACAAAAACGTAACTTTCAAAATAAAAAATTCCCCCATGTAGTTTTGGCAGAGAGCCACGCTTAAATAAAATGATGTCTATGAGTCGAAAAGAAATTCTGTTCAACATATCAAATTATACACAAATATGTGCACACTAAACTTTAAACTTTATAACATAAAAAAAAAAAAAAATATATTTTTCTTTTAAAGAAGTTTCTAGCTAAAACACCCTCTAAAATTTACCCAATTTTATTTTCTTAAGAAAGTTTTATGATAATTCTTTGTTATTACTAAGTATAAAAACAGCATATATTTCTTGATAGTCATTCGTTGCAAAAACTTATGCAGCTAGTCTAAAAGTTTTTGATAATATAAATATCGATATTCTGATATTTCTTGACCATAATTTTTTTTTAATAATATGTTTTATAAAAGGAATAATGAGTCTGATATAAGATCTATAAAATTATTTTATAAAAGTGAAAAAGAAAACGTAAATTTCTGACACCAAAAACGTCAATTTAGGCGTCTATTAATCACACGAGATTATATAAAACCAATAACTAAATTTATTAAGAAGAAAAAAATTGAATTGAGATAAAAGGTAAAGAGCCATATTTTCGTCCTCTTTCCTAATTTTATCCCCTTTATTACTCCGTTTCTCCGAAATTTGCGCCACTTACCACGCAAGGCACAAGAAACGGCAAGCATCATGCGTCAATAATGAATCTTTCGTTCGCCAAGATGCCATACATATACAGAGTTGCCATGTTGCCTGCTTTTTGCACATCACTATTATCTTATAGAAAATGTTGTTCTTTTAAATCTCACAAATGTCTCAATAAAATAAAAGAAAATTTTCTACATTTAAATACTGGTATCCAAAAAGCCGGAGACTTGGAAGCTCTGCTTATATTATAGACGCCCTATTTTTAGAAGACCTGATTTCTTATTACGTCATTTGTAGAACGGTATTTATTGTACTGCCACAGGCGATTATTTTTATTACGGTTCGCACCAACATTTCTCTAATATACATTTTGTAAAATTGTTCTCTTGCAAAAATTGTCAAAATCAGT
Source organism: Maratus speculifer (assembly GCA_964019185.1). Taxonomy (NCBI): domain Eukaryota; kingdom Metazoa; phylum Arthropoda; class Arachnida; order Araneae; family Salticidae; genus Maratus; species Maratus speculifer. The sequence goes on from OZ025296.1 coordinate 54,383,945, forward strand.
AATAAGGATTTTTGTTTTAAGAAAGTGGTGCCAGTAAGAATAAAAAAATAGTCGCCTGTGGCAGCCATGCACTGTAATTATTTATTTCTTATTCATTGCATCTATTCCATGTAGGTAAGATGCTAACAGTAACATGCAATGAATTTGAGGATGCTCAGTTCATCTTACAGGAAATGAAGTTCCGCCATTTTGATAAGTAGCGTGATTTCAATTTCGTTCCTCTTTGCAGTTTTTATTTTCGTCCCGGAATTCGAGTTTTTTGAGAGATAGTTTCGCCATATTTTGTACACTCTAAAGCCATTAATAGACGATCCCATTGTGTTGATATTGAATGGGCATTACTCACATCTCGTAGCTTGACTGTCATTGACTTTGTACGAGAAAACGGGGTATATTACACCGTATTCTCGTGTATAAATAATCGTGTTTTTTCTTCTTCATTTAACAGCAAAACTGCAATCTTTCGATGTGGAATTTATGCTTCCCTTTAAAACGTTTTATGCTGAAGCAATAGAAAATTGGCTATCAAACCGTCCTAGTAGAAATTTGCGGATTCTACAAATAGCAGAACTTTTTAGTCAAGCTTACCAGCGTGTTGCTGTTCTTAAAATTGCTATCGAATGATTTTAAAAAGACGGACATCATGCCAATTAACCGAGATATTTTTTAAACTGGAGATTTTTTAGTGAAACTTCATCTCTTTTCACATGACGAAAATTTCGAGATAGCTGATCAATCATCATCAAGTGACCAGGTTCAATGAAACTTTGCTGCCATGAGTCCCAAAATGATCACGGAAGTGTCAGTGATCACACCAGAAACGTCTGCCCGAAGAGCTTCAGCGACTTCTGGATCGCGACAACTGGATCTCCAGATAAAATGAAAGTGAAATATTTTCTGACGAAGAAGAAACGTTCAACTGTAAAAAAGAGAAACTTTTGGCATCTCAAGCGTAAGCATCCACCATGTAGAAAAACTAAGTCTGACCGACCTAGCGACTCTGGTGACGAAACTGACCTCTGACACAGTACTTATGATGCTAATGCAAGCGTTAATGATGGCGACATTGATATAGAGTGCCATATGTGCATGAAGCGTTTTTCAGATGATAAACATAGTGAACAATGGGTTCAGTGCATTCAATGCTATACTTGGTCAGACGGAATATGCTCAGGAACCAAAAACATTGCAAAATTTATAAATTCTTTACGTTTGGATGGCTATTTTTTTTGTCTTATTCTTCCACTGATTAATTGTACACTTTTTTATGCCTTTATTAAAGATACCTTAAATTACTTACTCATTTTTAAATAAATTTTGGTTTAGTTACAAACTATTCTTTGGCTTTTTGAGTGTGATGATATAGGAACATTCTTTTTTAATTGACACACATAGATACTTTTGTAAAATAATTTTTCGTTTTGTTAAAAATATTTGCATGGGATTCTCCATTGAATGTGAGCGAGGGAATAGTTGGTTAATGTACAATACAAGTTTGGTAGGTTTTCGATGAAAATTGGAACTTCTAAACGCCGAAATTGTCTGAGCCACGAAAATAGGGTATCTTATCTTACACTTAAAGTAAAATCTGAATTTTTACTAGAAGCTAAATCGTAAGAAGATAACACTAAGAATAGAAAAAATTTATCTGCTTAAGAAAGATAAACTATGTAAATGGTGCTTAGCCTAAAAATGTTTCTCAAATGAGAACTTAAATATGTTCGAACCTCGTAGTCTACAAATAATTTCTTTATTTGTATGATTATGTTAAATTTACCAACGGAAAGGCTCCACAAGTACAGTGGTGTAAGAAATTGAGAGAATTTTCATATTTGATTTATGATCTCCAGAACTACTGGACAGATTCTAATAAAGTTTTGTGTGAACATAGGTTGATAATAATAGAAACAAAATAAACATTCAGCAGTTATAATAGACATACATGTTCCTGAGTAACACTGATGAGAGTTTGAAGGCCTGAAACAGCGGTTGCAGATAACACAAAAGAAATGAGTTAAGAGGGGGTATGTTCCGCTCTTACAGCTATACAGGCTTCGCAGCGTGATGTCATACTGGAAATAAGGCAATTTATCAGTGCCTGTGGCAAATGGTACCACTCATTCAGCAACGCTGTTTTCAGTTCCTGGATGGTTCTCGGAGGGGCGTTGCGAGTTGCAATTGCCCTCCCCAGAGCGTCTAAGACATAGTCTATAGGGTTGAGGTCTGAAGACCTGGCTAGCAAATCCATCTGACGAATATCCTCACTCTCAAGAAATTCACCGATCCGAAGATCTCTATGTGGCCTCGCGTTATCGTCCTCTAAGATAAACTTGGGGCTCACTGCACCTCAAAAAAGGCAAAACATAGGGTTCCAAGACCTCATCTCTATACCTCAAACCAGCCACAGAGCCTCTGTAAAAAACGTGGAGAAGTGTGTGGCCGTCCAGCATGATGCCTCACCAGACCATTAAACCGCCACCGCCATAATTGTTGATTTCGCGGACATTGAAGGGTTGGTAGCGGGTCCCTGACACATATTTCAGATGTGTATATTGCTGGGACGATTACTGTTTCTAAACCAATAGGAGACCGTCATTATCACGGTCAAGTACACGCCCACACAGTTTGATTGACAGGAACTCGTGGACAATTGATCGTGTGTGTTTATTATTTATTTGTACTCGGATTGTTTCAATTTGTACTCGGTAATTAAAAATTAAAGGTACGAAAGAATTTTTTTTTTTCAAAATGACTGAATTTTATTTACTTCAATTAGAAATTATACTTCCTCTGATCCTGAAATAAATAAATAAATAAAAATTAATGTAAGAATTTTGCTTATACGGATATTTTCGCAGAATACTTTTTTCCCATTTGTTTAATATATATATAAATCATTTTGGAACGATATTTAGAATATTAAAAGGGTTTGAAATATTTTTTTTAAATGTATTATTTATTAATAAAAGACAGCCTCCAATAATTAAAAAAAAAAAAAAATCACCAACGGACTCTCGGCCCGCAATGGACTCGAACCCATATCCTCCGGTTTCAAGCTCGACGCTCTAACCATTTAGCCAGTCAGCTTACTTTCATCCGCAACAGATTATCGTTATAATTAGCACCGTCAATTGTCCACGAGTTCCTGTCAATCAAACTGTGTGGGCGTGTACTTGACCGTGATAATGACGCTCTCCTATTGGTTTAGAAACAGTAATCGTCCCAGCAATATACACATCTGAAATATGCGTCCCTGACCCTCTCCATATGAAAGTACGGCGAGAATCGGTGTTTAGGATAAAACGGGACTCGTCGGTGAAGAGAACGATCGCCCATTGCTCCATACTCCAATCACTATGCTGCCTGCACCATGCTAAACGGAATCTTTATTTCTTAAACATGAACGGGACAGGAACAGCCGGTCTTCTGGTAAACAACCCTCTCTCATACAGACTTTTGGAAACAGTCACTCTTGTTACATGGGATTCTGTAGCTGCATACAGTTTCCGAGCGAGCTGAGAAGCTGTAGACCCTCTGTCACGTCTCGCTAAAAAGGACAAATGGCGATCTTCTATGGCCGTCGTTAGATGACATTGACCAAGCTTTCTCTCTATGGATCCAGTAACCTGGAGCTGTTTCCATATGTTACACAAGACGCTGGGCGTTAAATTAAACTCTCTGCATATCTGAACTTGCGTCCCCAGAATTCGCCACCTTATTCCATCATCTAAACGTTAGTGGTTACTCATTTTTACTGTTCCGATGTGAATTCAATCGATTGCTGCAAGATAACACCAAGAAATTTGTCGAGGTTCGTAGCGAACGCAATTCGTTTTACCCTCAACGGGATTATAAAGCGTGTTTTTTGCTGGCTCCACCTACACACACGCATACGCTTACGTATTTGTCGTACAAGATTTGCATTTTTATCAAGAAGCAGTTATTTTCTCTTGAGTGCAATTCTTTTCATGCAAATCGATAAAATACGCAAATTCTCTTAATTTATTTCACTAGTGTAATTCATACATTTCTATCTCAGAACATTTTTATAGCTTAAGTCCAAATATTGCATGATTTCATCTTACATCTATGTATTAACTTCTTAATAGCATGCACAAATCATACGAAAACATCCGCAAACTGATGTTATGTCTATGGGAACGTCCGTTTAATATTTCTCGCTTGTATTTCAATATTTTAAATTTTCGTTAGGGGGGATAGAATTTCTGAGGTCTACATATAAAGTTGTGAAAAAAGGACAAACTCTCCCATTAGATATTCACTTCATGTACTCTATTCAAAAATATTAATAAAAAATATTAAAATACAAATGAGAAATATGTAAATATTTCTCCAATAGATTTAATATAAGAGTTTGACTTTTCATCCCGTGACTAGTGTGGACTCTAAAGTTTCGCGTTATTCATTTCGATATGGCTATCCAATAATAATAAAAAAAATATCGAAATGAAAATAAGATATTTGAAAGAACTTTCCCATAGTTTATTTTCGCGAAACTGAAGCAAGACTTACACGAGGAGACAGAAAGCGCAATTTATGGTCAGGAACAGGTTGGTAGCAAAGAGGTGAGTTGTTTGGATGTAATTATAAAAGAATATTTGCATACAATCATGATTATATTCACACAATAATAAGAGTTAATAATCACAATCGACTTATTGCATTTTCCCTTAAAAACTAGTTATACCCTGGAAAATTAACATTGGACGAAGATAATTAAAAGAACAAATCACTTGTAATCCCTAAAGCAGTAAGTGTGTGAACGCATTACACCAAACAAAAATTATTAATAATCTTGCATATTTGCGCTCAATCATAAATCAACAGAGACGCTAATATGTCATAATCTATGCATAATGTAGTGTCATTCTTTCTTCTTCCATAATACTCACAATTTGATTCATTTAATACCATTTACATTCCAAGCTGTTAAATTTATTTACTCTCAATTTCCTATCTTCTGCGATTTTCTTCAAATAACGTCTTTCATAGGAAAGAGAAGGAGACATATTTCCTTCTGTAAACATGCTCTCCCAAACTATGTTCTTTTTTCAGGCATCGATTTTTCCCTTTTTTTTACTTATTTTTCCCTCCTTGCATTCCGGTTTCAAAGGGGGGCAAAACCGGAGAAAAAGGAAAAAGTTATCTCTTTTCTCATTTTCTTTTCTGGACTTCTGCAGTAAAACATGTTGCTGACTGGAAAAAAGGGATCGTGTCCATATTGAACTTGATATTAGATTTTAGTTTATTCCTGGTGAGAATGGAGACTGTAGCTATAGTTATGCAAGTATAAAGGATGCGAAAATGGCTGCGTAACTGTATTGTACCTGAATTGCGGTTCCAACAGGGTAGAATTTGCAATATTTTTTTTTCCTTTTTTTAGCACTTTCCAACAAAGTTGAAAACTGCTTATGCATTTGGTTTGTCTGTCCGTCTGGCCATGTGGCCGTCTGCCCGCGCTCTAAGTCTCGTAAATATACTCGGATTATCATGAACTTTCTGGATGTGAATGAAGTTTACCCGAGCACGAGCCCTATTGAAAATTAAGGTTCTGCCATGATTAATTTATTTTCAGGGATAGTCAAAAGTTTTCCATTACATTATGGCTTATGGGAAAAAATCGTTTCAAATGAATTTTAAAGATGTCAAACATCTTCAAATTTATATGCATCTACAAAGTTCACTAAAATATACTTTTTGTAAAGTATGCAGCGAAAAGAATAGTTATTATTCATTTACAGGGCCGCACATAAGAATTCCAATATATAATAATAAAAAGGGGAATAGTTTGTGATATATTTTACTTATAGTAAACGATTTTATGTATAATCAAATTCATATATGTTGCTGAGGATTAATATGAGTTATTTCATGCATAATACTTGTGCATAGCATTTACAGGAATACATAAAATATTTCAAATAGTATACATTATCCGAAGACCTGTATATTATGGAAGATGGCTTTTATGTCGGAAATGCATTTTTAATGATATATGCTTTTTAATTTTCACTAGATGCATGCATATTATATGATTTATATAAATGCCAATTGTTACACAATTTAGATATACAGGGTTACACAAAAGATCTCGAAAGGGTATGAATATGAGCGTAATTTACTCAAAGGTGATTTTTAAATATGATCTGTCATTTCACGATGAAATATATTTAGTTTACTAAGAAATGTTTGTAGACTATAGGTAAAATGATATACAGGGTCACGCATGATCAACTTTGGATGATAGTTTCTAGAAATTTGATTTAATTAGTTTAAAGAGTATTTATTTTTAAACTAAACTTTAGCAAAATACTTTCGTGTATTGAAGGTACTATGTATTTTACAGGGTTAAACAAAAGTATTCAAAAGTATGTTTTCATCTATTAGTATAAATTGCTGAAAGAAAAATTTCAACCAGTTAGGCGTTTTCTTGTTAAACTAAATTTTACCATTATATAGTCTATATATTAACCGACAGATCAAATACAGCGCTTTTCAGAAGTATTGGAATACATATTTAGAAATGACCAATAATACGTCATTTTCCTGGAAAACAACTGTTTCCGACAACCGCAGGTAGTAGAGGCAACAGCTTAAAATATAGCCTCGGTAGTATAAGAGATTGTCAGAATCGATTCGCTACATTTATTTTTATAATCAGTTTATTATACCCTGAGATTCCATAGAAATCGTAATTTAGCATTTTTTTAGAACACCTTTCGCACTTTCGCTTTTTTTTCATTGCTTCACAATTTTTAAATTTCGAATTTACTTTTGACTGTTATTAGAAGAAAATTATCGTTTAAAAATAACTATCATGCCACATTTAAATTTTCTCGTCTCTTTAATATCACAGCAGTCGCAATTTAGAATGTTTTTTGCTCTTGTAATCCTCTAGTGGTAGTGGTAAGCTCATAAAATATAGTTTGTGTTTGAACAGGTTCTATCACCACCGATTTGAAAACATTATTTTTTAAAAATCGGTTTGATATTTCATAGAATGCATGAAAATCATAATTTAGAATATTTTTTGAATGCTGTTCGTTCACTTCATCCTTTTAAATTTGGAATGTTTTCAACGTTTCTTATAAAAAGCATTAGCATTTTAGTATATACTATGACAAATTTCAAAATGTTAGACACTTCAGTTGCATAAAAAACGCAATTTAGAACATTTTTTACTCTTGAAACCCATAAGTATTACTGACAACAACGCAAAATATAGCCAGTTAAGCAGGTACTGTCACCATCAATTTGCAACGAGTACTTTTGAAAACGGTTCGAGATTTTCTGAATGTAGAAATCGCAATTTAGAACGCCTTTCATGCATTTCGCATACCCCTTTAAATTTTTTTTTTTTTTTTTTCGAAACTGCTCTTGAGAACATTTACTTATTATAAGTAATTGCCATGCCAAATTTTAAGTTACTTTCTGAGACTGCTCACACATCGGCATTTAGAACATTTTTAGAACGCTTTTCGCGCTTTTTCATTCTTTTTAAATTTCGATTTTTTTTAAAGAAATGTTATTAGATATTATTTATATTTAATACATAATTAACATGCAAAATTTCATGAATCAACTTCCTTCAATAGCACAAAAATCGCATTTTCAGAACGTTTTTATTTTTTATCCCCTTTGGGATAGTGATAACTAACATAAAATGTAGACTACCTTGCAACAAAGACTGTCACCATCATTTTCGCACCATTATTTTTGAAATCGATTCGATATTTCTGAAATTGCGTAAAAATAGCAATTTCGAACTTAAAAAAAACTTGAACTTTTTTTTAGATTTTTCTTTTTAATTTTTTAATTTTTTTTCAAGAAATGTTCTTAGAAATAATTTATATCTTATAAATAACTACCGTGCCGAACTTCATGTTGCTAGATCCTTTCTTAACACAAAAAAAAGAGAAAAAGAAAAAGAAAAAAAAAAGAAACTTGCACTATGACCATTATATTGACACCATTGATTTTTAAATTGGTTTTATACTTCCTGAGCTTGCGCTATTCAGAACGTTGTTTAGAATGCTTTTGTGTGCATTTTTACTCTTTTTAAGTTTCGTATTTTTTGGGAAATGTTCTTAAAGATCATTTATATCTTATAAACATTTAACATGCCAAATTTTATTTTTAAGCCTTTAAGTAACACAAACTCTCATTTTTAGAGCGTTTTTTACTCCTGCACCCTCGTTGCGGTAGTGACACCGACATAAGATATAGCCTATGTTGGAGCAAGGACTGTCATCGCATTTTTGCATCGTTATTTTTTAAACATGGTTTGTTAGTTACCGTGATTGCTTAAACATCGCAATTTAGAACGTTATTCGTTCATTTTCACCCCTTTTAAATTTCGTACTTTTTAAAAATCTTCTTAGAGACTATTTGTATCTTATAAGTAATTGACATGCCAAATTTCATATTTTTAGACCCGACAGTAACACACAAAAATCGCACTTTTGTAACAATTTTTGCTCCTACACCCCTTTTGGGTTAGTGACATCAACATAAGATATAGTCTATGTTTGATTTGGAGCGAAATCTATCGTTCTGGTACCATTACTTTTGAAATCGGTAGTTCCGGAGATCACCCCCCCCCCCCCTACAAATAAAGAAACTTTACTTCTTTATAAGAATAAGTATAAATAATATTTAAACACTTTATTGCTTTCTTTTACCTTTACAAGAAGGAAGTATTGAATTCGTGTAAATTTTTGAATTTCCGTTTTCGACGATTTTACACGTTTTAGGGTATTAGAGTTTCCAAAAAGTATGTTCTTACAAAATGTCTGTCTGTGAGTTTGTAACTGTTTCTATGCGACAAAACATTTTAGGCGCTCTGTCTCAAGAACTAATGCACGAAATTTAATAAAAATTTATATTAAAGTATTCCCTGATATAAATTGATGCTGATTAGTTTTTAGTGTAAATCGCTGAACAGGTGACAATGTTATGTTGCATTTTTTACGCCACAGGCTGTATCTCAAAATTTAATGCACGGATTCTCATCAAACTTCAAATTCTATTAATCCTTGATATGAACAGATTATGTTTGCGTTTTATTGTCAATTGCCTTACAGGTGGCGCTGCTGTTCTGAATTTTTCCCAATTCGTAGAATAGTTCTACCTCTAAAACCAATCCACGAAATTTTATTAAACTTCAGATTCAGCTATAGATTGATAAATATAATTGCTGATTATGTTTTGGTGTACATCACCCAATAGGTGACGCTTTTATGTTGCATTTTTCTGGATATCCGCAATAGTCCTACTTTAAGAACTAATACAAGAAATTCTATACCTTAAGAATCTTCGCGATGAGCATGCATTATCATTTAATTTTGGCTGTGTGGCAGCAAATTTTGATACATTAACATGTATGAGATGGAAGAAAGTTTCAGGATTGCCCCATCTGACTAGTTTATTTGTTGTATAAATCCGTTAATTAAAAAAATAGCATTATTCATAATAAGAAATCAATCATAAATTTAGAATTTTACAGAATAAATATGTAGTATCTGTTTTCATCTAAAATGATAAATTATATATTTTGGTTTGCGTATTGCTTACGCTTTTACTGCAGCAAGATGATGGATTCTACACAATAAAAGTACCTGGGTTATATCTGTTCCTTCTTGTATCACAAAACAATAAATGCACTTAAAGAACTCAGTCTCCGCTTAGACGTGATTCACTCCTGAATTATTATTTCCCAATATACCATGCACATCTGCTTCATTTTTTTTTTTTTTTTTTTTGGACTCAAACTATTTTAAACAATTTCGTTGTTAATTCTTTACAAACAAGATTTTTTTTTTCAAAATGGTGCTGTCTGACTCAAATTTACTGCGTATTTCAATTTTAGTATGCGTTTTCTAAAAAAAGAAAAAATAATAAGGCAGGAGGTGACGGATAACCGAGGGTGGCGGTCGATTGAGGAACAGATAATCGGAAGTTTATTGTACTAAATCTTCAAAGATAAAAATATTTAAAGAAATGAAGTAGTAATAATTCAAGAGGTTACAGTTTTTTAATTAATTGTTCAACATTTAATGCTTTTTAGGTGCATTCGTAATTATGTAAATACGAAGCACCCATATTCATCGTTCAGCCTTTCCGTTTGTCTGAAACCGTTTGTCAAAAACTATCCAACCGAATCGATTGGAATTTAAAATATATAATTATTGCATAAATTTGTTGAGACATTCCAAATGTTATGAAAATCGGATGTGTGGTTTAATTAGATAAGGCAATCAAAAGTATTCCGGTACATTACGACCAATGGGGAAAAATAATTTTAAATGTATATTACTGATGTTATATATTATAGAACATAATAAAATTGATATGCATCAATGAAGTATATACTAAAGTATAAATTCTGTACAATCTGTGGGGCAAAGAGCTTTTTTATTAATTTACAGGGCTACATAAAATTATTTCATTACATAATGGTGTAAGGTGAAACACTGTTTAAGCGTTATATTAACTATTTCAAATTTTATGAAATTGATATATGTTGTTGATATTTACTGCAAATTACTTCGTATATAATAGAAAGCTGATAGTATTTACAGGGACACGCAAAAGATTTCAGTTACTATGCTGTATCCGAAGTGCTGTATATTAATACACAAAGATTGGAATATTTTTGAAAATGGTACTAATAAGAACGCACCTCATTTGCTACACTTGACAAGCAATTTCCGACTTGTTCTTATGGTAATGATTTAAAGCAAAAACAGAAAAATTATTATCTTTATGTTCTTTTTCTTCTGAAATTTCATTTTGAAATTAAATGATCAGTATGAGGAAAAGCATGTCGATAGAAGCACATATTTAATGTGTGGCAATAAAATATAATTCAGTGCTTTCTAGCATAGTTTGAGAAAAATCAAAGCATACTAAAGGAAAAAAAATATTTCAGAAAATAAGATCAGCATCTTTCTGCATTAAGAGTTTCAAACGAAATTGAAAGAGGAAAACGAAATGAATGCATATTTAAATGAAAAAAAAGTGAAATTCTACAAAATATATTTGGAGTTATAACGATTTTAAATTACTCAACTTTTTTAAATTAATTTTTAATTTTTAATTAAAAAGAAATTACGAAAAGATTTATCATAAGATTTTGTTTACGAATGATATAATTAACCATCACAAAAGATTTCCAAATGTTAACACAATAAATAAAGATTATTTTAAATGTGCCCCGGACCCCATTAAATAATTTTAAAGAGTTTTGTACTTATAAAATAAAAACGGAATCATTTAAGATCATTCCTATGTCTGTCTGTCATCTGTCACAGAAATTTTACTGGTAAACTTACGGTGACTTCACTCGTTTCTTTTATAGGGAAAAAAATATGGGAGGAGATAACAGATAACGGAGTGTGGCGGTTAATTGAGTGGCAGATAATCGAAACATTACAGAACTAATTCCTAATATATATATATATATATATATGCCTATTAAAGGAATGGGGTTTTAATAGTTCAAGAGATTACAGTTTTTTAAAAAATTGCTCAACGCGTAATGCTTTTTCTAATAATCATGTTTTATAACTTTCTAATTTTCTTGTAATTATTTAATGCAAAAACAGAAAAAAAATTAACTTTTACGTTCATTACCTTCTGAAATTTCATTTTCAAATTAAATGATCAGTATAAGGAAAATATAGTCGATAGAAGCCTATATTTAATGTGTGGCAATAAAATATAATGCCGTGCTTTCTTCTTACTCGCATAGTCTGAGAAAAATCAAAGCATAGAAAAGGAAAAAATATTTCAGAAAATAAGATCAGCATCTTTCTGCATTAAGAGTTTCAAACGAAATTCAAAGAGGAAAACGAAATGAAGTTAGCGTGTTTGAATGCTTCAAAGGCTTATGAGTAAATGTTTACAAAGGATGAATAAATTCCGAATGATGCATCTCATTTTGATGTTTTCTAATATAGCTATATGTTTCAAAAAATGCATTATTAAAAAAAAATCAATGCTGTGATATAAACAATGAATATAATAAATGTATCAATTTATGATTCAAAAAGTAAATTGTGGAACTTCCTTATAAAATCTTTTATAAGCAGGGGAAAAAATGTAAAAATGTGAAATCTTATGTAGTGACACTGATGTTTTTTCTACTTTAACCGTTTATCTACCGGCGCTACTTATAAGTACCATAAAAATTTCTTATTATAAAATTCTTTTGATACTTCAATTAGTTGTAATACTGTTTAGAATGAGTTACAGATACATAGCTTTATTTTGTTCCAAAAGTATTATTAGTTGCACAAAACAAAAATATTTTTAAAAGGATGATTTCTGTTGCAATTGTATATTTCCAGCTTTCTTGGCTCTGAGGAAGGGGGGGGGGTGAGGATTTTTCAGGCCGAAAATATTTCTATATTTATATTGTAAGAACATCATATTTTTACATTTTATAAATCTACAAAATACTAAGAAAACAATATCAAATAAAAGATTTTAGTGGGGTTATAAATATTGTACAAAATCCCTATAGATTCAAATTTAATCAATCCTTCTAAAATACTTGAAAAAATTATTAAATGATTATCTAAATCTTTTAATTTAGCTTAAACAATCTACGCAAAATGTTTTAGAATGTAAAATTTCATGAACTCATAATGCGGTAGATAAAGGGTTAAGTGGGTTAAAAACACAAAAATCTTCAAATTTTCAAGAAAAAATTATTGCATTAAAAATTTATACTTCTTCTAATTCTTTCTGCTTAAAATTATGTTTAAATCATGTTTCTATCTCAACTGGAATAGGAAACACGAAGTTTTTTTTTCTTTTGGTTTGTTTTTAAAATCTAACTTTCAAGCAATAATTGTCATGGAAACAACTTTTTGTAAAAATGCGTTTTTCTTTGGGATTTTTTTCACAAATTCCCGTATTTGAATTGTTATAATTCAAGAATCATTAAAATTAAATAGTTCAAACATGAATTTAAAGAGAAGAGAATTACTTTCAAGTATTTTCAAATTATTTTTAAATACTGTGCACAATTTATACTTAAATCAATAAATATTTTTATGTCACCCTCAATTAACCACTTATCTAAACAATATTTGTGATTAAAACTTTCAAATAATGTCTTTTTGTTTCATGTCTTTTACATAATTTTCAATCTTTTGTCACTGGTTTTTCAAAACAGAAATTTTTGCCTACTTGAATCAGAAAAATGCTTGGATTAAAAAATAAAAAATGTGCAATAAAAATTTACTGTTGAGAATTATAAATCTTGATTGGAATATAAATGCCCGTAAGTGGTACAGCCAAATCATGATTATCCAAAACATATTGCCCATACAACGCACGGACAAATCAGGAAAGGAGTTAAATACACCATTACAAGAAACATATTATTGTTTCATTCAGTGTTCTCGCTGACAACTGACCAACGTCAGAAATTTGGCTAAATAAAAATACAAAACATTCGCCAAATGAAAAAAGTATTAGCCAAATAGATTCGCCATATAGCATAAAAAAATTATCTTTAATCCTTTAATGTACCCCCGTTTTTTCAATGTGTTCTAAAATAAAATAATCTGTTATAATTGCGGGTACGACTGTTTTTAATCTAATTTCAAATATCCGTTACAAATATATTAGGAATATGTATTTATGCATATGTATGAAAAACGAAAAAGAAAAGAAAGAAAAACCAAAAACTGAGCGATAGCAATTTGGTGAATCTCATCATTTAATTACTCGCCAAATGAAGAATTTAGTCGCAATTTGGCGCAATGGCGAGCGACACCGAGAACACTGATTTCATTTGGTTTTAATACCATGTAATGTATCAAAATTGAGAAAACATAGCTTCATTTTTTATCCAAACACACTCATTTCGATATGAATACATCGGTTTACTCATTTTTGACTACATAATTTTTTTCAGTGTAAAACTCGCATTTTACCGGGTTTTTTATTAATTATTTGGAAAACAGTTGTTCTCAACAGCGAATTGGGCAATTTGAAGTATGTCTAAACGTTTTATTGTTTGAATTCCACAACTTATTTCATTTTATTCGTTTTCTTGTTCGTCCAAATTAATGTCTAAAAATGGAATACTTCTGTTGCCACAATGACCATAAAGAGTAGTAAAAATCTTTAAAATAATAATAATATGAAAACAAATTGGGTAAAGACTTCAAACAAATTTCATTTTGAAGTGCATTTTTTTCACTACGTAGCGGTTTAAAAAGTGCGATGTTTAGAAGAAATTTAGAAATTTGCAGTTCCAAAAATTGTAAAAGTGAAATTTCATTTACAATTTGTTTATTATGGGTCTAAAAATATTTATGTTTAATCCATTTCGTACATAATATGAGGCGTTCAGAACTCAGTTTGATCAACTACATCAAATAAAATTGCACATTTTAAACAGTTAAAATTTAATACATACAAACTATAGTTTTTTATCATTAGTCTATGAATATTAATATTTAATGCTTGGCGTAGATAATATACAACTCGTTGAGATCATCCTAAAAATGATGTGTATTGATATTATTAATTTAAGCATAGAATTTATTTATAAGTCTTTAAAATTTTAGTCATTCAAAATATCATTTTCCAAATAATGCTTCTTTGAAAAATTTTTTACTACAAATTTTTTACTTGTTGTAGTTCTTGGGTTTACAGTTTACAGATAGAATTTATACGATTTGTATGGTGGTACGCAGATTTTTAATTGTAGCTTATGTAAGCTTAATCTATGTTTTAATATATGCAAAAGAATTTTTTAGATTTATGTAGGAACTTTTGGTGAAATGGTTTTAATTTTAGAATTTATGGGCTTTTTTGAATTAGTAGTAACCTCCTACACATTCTCCCCCTACACATTTATTTTTTCATAAACTTCAATGAAACTATGGGATGTTATATACTAATGTAGGAGATGAATAACAGTTATATATGAACTATTTGCGTAAAAGCCGATGTAACGGATTATATAAAGAAAAATAAGCGATGAAAAATAATTTTATTTTATGACTCAATACTTTGTTATAGTATTTTGCTTTTATACACTTTCTCATTTTTTTAATGCACCACAGTGAACCTGTGGAATATTATAAACTATTCAATTAGCTGAATAATAGTATTAGACTTTCTAAAAAATATAAGTCTTCGGTCTATTTAAAATTAGATAAAAATTCTGAAAAATAGGTGGAATTATACAATTTTAAAAAAGTGATAATAGTCAAATAATATGAATTAAAATAGTCTCCAGTTTGGCAACACTGGTTAAAACCAATTTAAAATAAAGAAATGTGAGTTCTATGATTTCAAAGAATATAATTTTTTAAATAAATGTTCAACATTTAATTTTTCTTCTTTTGATAATGATTTAATATTAAAAAAATTAAATAAAAGAACAGTAGCAATTTCTGCTTTTTGATTTCTGAATTTTCGTTTTGAAATCAAATCGTTAATGGATGAAAGGGCAACAAATCGATAGAAGCACGTGCTTAATGACCGGAAACGAAATTTATTACCGTGTCTTCTTGTTGTTCGAATATTCTGGGAAAAATCAAAATACAGAGGCGAAAAAAAATCTTTTAAGAAATAAGATCAACATCATTTCGGGTAAAAAAATGCAAATGGATGTAAAAGAGAAAACCGAAAAGAAGTTAATTAGGATACATCAAAGGCTTTAAAATAAATGTTTACAAGCGCTGAATAAATTCAAATGATTTTGATCATTTCTAGTACATATTTTTTTAAAAACGGTTGCATTTTCAAAAAGATAGCTTTGTAAAATCAATATGGATTACAATGAAAATTTCGAATTAAGCTATAGACAGTTTTGACTGTAACGCTCATGCATAAGATTTTATACTCAGGGAATTAATAATATCGAGTACAGTGCTTAACAATTTGAAATTGTACATTGTGATTCTATTGCTGATCATTGTATTATGTGTCCTGTGAATATCGGTCTTTAAATGCTCTGTCTGGATTGCCAGATTTGGTCTCTTTTTTAATTCTGAAATTTTACATTCACACCAGAAATTTTGTTTTCTTCATTTAAGCACAAACGTTTCGTGATTGGATATAGAAAAATTCCTCTTTCAGGATTTCTGATGTCAATTTGAAGTTTTTAAATTGAAAGTAGAAGCCAAGTTAGCAAATCAGAATTTAAAAAAAAATGCATGAAAAATGAACAGGTTTACTAAATAATTTTTCGTGCGTTAATGCTATTGAAAATTCATTTGCATATTGTGTTAGCTAAATGTAAAGAGCAATTTTTGTAAAAATCTCAAAAATATAGCTTAAAAACTCTGAAAGTGTTCGTCTATAGAATAAGTTAAAACTCGCTGTTTCCAAAATAAAGAAGAAAAAAATTAGGGTTTGTATCCAAATATAGTAGTACGTGCCATATTGTGTATCCTATATTGAAACTAATGAATGGATAAATGGATACAACCCGTCATCCTTTTGCTTAATTTTGGGAATAACTGATTTTGAGCTTATTCTACCAACGATCATTTTCAGAGTTTTCAAGCTTTGAGACTTTTACAAAAGTTGCTTTATACATACAGCTAACACGATATGTAAATGAAATTTTGATAGCGTTTACGCATGCACATCGAAAAATTATTTAGCAAATCTGCTTATTTTTCATAGAGTTTTTATTATTTTTGAATTCTGATTAGAAGGTATTGTGTATTTTTTTTTCTTTTTTTTAATTTTTTGGAAAAGAACATTATTTTATATTAAGAATTCTGCAAATTATAAGCAAAAAACTTTGATAATTTTGGGACTGTTTTTATAAAAACCTTAATTTTTCTACGAGTAGATATGCCATCCGCATAAAAATGAACACAGTTTATTACAATAAGCCACTTAATCATAATCTACAGTTTGAACGCTTTTGCTACATTAATTTTGACATGGTTATCCAAAAGATTTTCGTTCTTTTTCTATTTGCTGACGATCCCCGATAGAGTTTCGGGAAAAAATCTTCACGGAAATGTATAATCTGTACTATTATGTTTACACACTTTCAGGATAATTCCTCTAGTATTTTTCTAGACACTCAACAAAATGTCTAAAATTCCAAGTGGCCGGTCACCTTTGGCCATATAGTGTATATATATATTATTTTTTTTATTATTAATTTTTTTTTTTTTTTTTATCATCTTCTTTTTTATCATCACTCCACAGATTATAATTTAAGCAAAAACATTTTCAATTGTTACTTGCTTGAAAAATGACATTCTTTTCAATGCCGTCATATTTCGAATTATTTTAAAGTTTGTTAATTGAATAGGAACGGCATTCTTCTACCAGTCCAAGAGCCAACAGCACAAAAACTTAAGGTATCCAGCACAAGAAAAACATTTATTTTATAGATGAGCAGTAATAGGGGTTTTAAAGATCCATGTCTGCTGGAAGCGAATTGATTAAAAATAGTTGTTGTTTACTCTTAATGTTACGGTGCCCTCTAACGGAATTTTTTGAAATTTATCTTTAAAACTTTTTTTAAGGAAATACCGACATAAAGAATAGTTTTAGCGAAAACCGCAAACGGATCGACCATTTTTTCCCTTTTTTATAATCATTTAAAATTTGAACCTCCTCCCCCCTTGAATGCAGTTCATTTTGCGCTACTTAATCACTCCCAACTATTCAGATTTTGAGCTCAAAATTTAAGTTTAAGTCTAAGCTTCCAAAAACATTTAATGAGATGCAAAAAATAACGGTAAAAAATAGTCGTTCGTTACTCCAAAGTATAAAGCGCCTTCTATCGGCATTTTTGAAATTTTTTTAAAATTTATTTTCAAAAGAAATACTGACATAAAGAATAGTTTTAGTTAAAACCGCAAACGAATCGATAAATTTTTCCGTTTTTTAAAATCATTTGAAATTTTGGACTCAAAACTTTAATGGCGCCTATCTCCTTTGGAAGACGTTTGGGACCCTTAGTTTCCTATTTAATATTGTTTGTCTTGATGTGTATTATCACCCCTTAAAGTTTTTTGCCCAAGAGTTTAGATACACCCTGTGTATAACATTTACATATAGCTTCATTTAAATAAAAATATGTTGTATCTATTTAAAATCTTTATCACTATTTGATATTCATATTCGTCCGTGAAAAGCACTAAAGATGGAAATATTTCTCAACTCGTCTTGTATTTAAATAAAAAATGAATGTTGCTACGTTCCTCACTTAAACTGATGAATAAAACATTCTTTTCTCCAACACGAAAAAATTTAATTCAAAAATTTCACCCCAAAACGAAAAGAAAAAAATAGTTTTATTTTCGGAAAAGAAATATATTTAAATGCTTTGCCAAACAACTAAAACAAAACAAAAGGATTTTTATTCTTTTCATTCCATTTTCATTTCTCTTGTTTCTTTCTACTACTTAATAATTATGTACTAAATAAGTATTGTTAAAAAGTTTATAATTTTTTTGTTAACTGTGATTTTCGGATATGTCGCTGTAACTACGCTGTTAAATAATTTTTTCCCCTTAAGGTTTTGTAAAAGATAATTGACGCTTTACTCAAGTCATCGTAAACATCGTACAACAGACACCGTAAAACAATTTTAAGACATTTTTAGGTGCGTTCGTAATCATGTACATTGTAACACCTACAGTGTTCGTTCAGTCTGTCCGTCGGTCTGTCCACATATAGCAGAGCAAAATCTACCCAAACGAATCCTTTAAAATTTAAAATATGTAATCGTTGCATAATTTTGTTGAATCATTTAAAATCTTATGAAACTAGGATGTGCAAAGTGTAATTACAAAGACAATCAAATGTATTTCGTTACATTACAGTTAATGGAAAAATAGTTTCAACTGTATTTTAATGATGTCATACTCTTCCGAGCATAATAAAATTGATATGCATCTATGAAGTAGATACTAAAATATACATTCAGTACAATATGTTGTGCAAAGAATATTAGTTATTAATTTATAGGTCCGCACAAAAGTAGTCCAATACATAATGGTATAGGGGGACACGTTGTTTGGGCCGCGTTTTAATTATATAAAATTATTTCACATTTTATGAAATAAATATACGTAGCTGAGATTTACTACAAGTTACTTCCTGCATAAAAGAAAACAGAATATATTTACAGGTGCACACAAAATATTTCGGCTATTACACTGTACCCGAAGTACTGTATATTATTGCACCAAGATCTGAATACTGTTATGATTTCGCTATGGTACGAACGCACTCCAATTGCTACGCTTGATGAGCAATTCCCGATATGTTTTCTTTTTTAAGTAAAATATTGCAAAACAACGAACAACTAATAATTGGTAAATAAAACATATAATATATATATAAAACAATATACAATAACTTCTTCCCAGTTACTCACAATTTCGGAAAACCTTCTTTATTTTTACAAAGTCTAAAAACATTATATTTTTTTAAAATTTAAAGAAACATTTATAAATTCAAAATTTCTTTTCCTGCCATTGGTTTTCGGAAACGCTTCCGAGTAGTTTCTGCAGTATGTTAAATAGCTTTAACAACAAAAAAAAGGTACGTTTTTCGGTTGATATCCATTCTCATCTAAACAATTTCATATTCAAGAAAATTAACTTAATTACTAACTTATTATTTTAACCGAGCACTGAACTATGTAGCACTGAAAACAAAAAGAAATGTATATATATATATATTAGATTAATTATATATTATATAATGATTTTTTGAAGATTGCCCTCTAGCATTTTTTTTTTTTTTTTTTTTTTTTTTATCGGGACGTTTTTACACAAGTTAAAAAATAGCTGTTTAGAAGGTGTTTTCTGTGCATAAAAGATGCATTTTTAAGCTTCACTCATTTGTAGTATAGTGCGTGATGCGTGTAAAATCTATAAATCACATACAAGGCAGCACAAAATATTTCGTAAAAATCTTTTTCTATGCGTGGGAATCACTTAAAGTTTTTATCAACTGTATTGAATAATTTCTTTATAAACTCTATTTTTGTATAGTAAGAAATACTCTTGTTCATAATTAAACTCATGTACAAGGACGCACCAAAAGAAATCTATGTGTATAAATATTAACTGCTGGAAAATCCATTCTTAATGGTGTTATACATTTCCATCCGAACTAAATTTTAATGCATATTATGTGGTCGTGAATAATTTCTATAGAAACAGGGCTACCCAGAAAGATTCGGATGAAATTCCATGGAGGGTATTTAATAAAGACATATTTTAAACTATGTTACATGTTAAACTAAGCGAAATTTTACTTTACTATGTAGTGTTAGTGCAATACAATATAAATAAAAAATCATAACTGCACAAAAGTACATGCTTGCAAAGTCATTTATTGATGATATATCCAAAAAAGTTTTTTTTTTTTTTTTTTTTTTTTTTTTTTTTTTTTTTTACATTAATTGTAACTTTTTTATTACATCTTAATGTAGGGCTTTGAAACATATTTATCATATATAGAATACTCTAGGAAAGAATTCGCATAAATTATACTTTGTAGCCAGTTATTGGTTAAATTGGACTTTTAACTTGTTACATATTTTCTACATCATTTATTTAGATTTGTTACTTTATTATAACGAAATTTTCTTAACAATATTCTGACAGTGTTGGGAAGTGATTCATGATCTATGCATGATTAACGATCCTTCGTTCTTTATTTTAAAGTACACTGATTTGCAAAAATAAAATTGGAAAAACTCGATAGTTAAAGGTTTAAAGCATTTAAATGTCATACAAAAATAATAACTATAACTCTATACCGATAGTATTTGACATTTTGAATGCATCAGCATATTTATTTCGAGACATTTTTAGTTCTAAAACATATAACTCAAATGATGTTTCATAATAGATCTCCCAAAAAATGCAATTTAACAAAAAGTTACGGTCATTAAAAACATTCAATATTTAAAGGCCTGAATAAATAATAACTCAAAGAAATACAAGACTACAGTTTTAGTGTGTTTTTTTACTTCTTTTTATTTAACTCAACTTGAATTTTTGAATGTAATGATAAACCTGTTTAATCGAATTTTTACTGACTTTCTTATATGCTAAAAGTATAAAAATTGTTTTAACAGATGTGTTTCCATCAGCAATACAATATTTTAATATTTTTAGAATTTAATTATAAATAAATAAATTAGATTTAAAATCTTTTTTTCGTTAGTCCACAACCGGTGCTTAATTCTCAAATATTTATTATGGTTACGGTTGTATAAGAGTTAAGAGCCCGATTGACTCTACATGTATCCCGAGGCACATTTTTGCAAGTATTATTTCAATAGTTTTGAGATTGCCTTTGTATGAATCAAACTTGTACATAATGTAATACATGTATAAAATCCTTTGCACATTGCTAACACATACAAGATTGTACAAAATCACTCAAGTACGTTTCTATCTATTTGTAAAAAATTTCTAAATGTAAATTTTAAACTGTGTTAAGAATTATCTTACTATACAGAATTTTAGCGTACTGTATACTAGAATGTATTCAAATCTTATGATCATATACAGAGTTGCGCAAAAAGTATTTTTGCAACTATCGTTCGTAATTACTGATATCTGATTTTCGAATACGCTCTGGGTTTTCTAAATGCTGCCTTCGGTATAAAATTTATATTTTTAAACGGCGAATTTTTGTTAAAGTGTTTCTTTAGTGTTTGAAAGTATATCGCAATCTGTGCCTGGCGTGTAATTTTTCTTTCTTTTATTTTTTCTTCTTTATCATATCTTGGAAAAGAAAGCTAGAAAACATTATAATTTTTGAGTATTTAATTTTTAATTTATCACATTGCTAAGAGTACAACCAACAGTTTTATAAATTCGAAGGAAGAAGTTGAATCCGGAACCCTTAAAAAAAGGCTCCAAGTGCTGTACTATTTAACCAGTTAACTCATTTCACCGTTCGTCGTACGGACAAAAAGAGTTTTCTTGATCTCTCACGAAAAGCTTTTTTATACCACTATTTTTTTTTATTACAATTTCATACTATTAATTGACATAAATGTTTAGACTAAATATTCCGAATATTTTGGTTAAAGAAAAGGTGTGTACATACTGCATTTTCAATTTATGTTCAAACAACTTTTTCCTTTATAATGTGTGAAGATAAATTTGGTGTAGCCTTCACAGATTGAATTAAAAGTGGAAAATTTAACTAATTAGTATTGCTAAATATATATATATATTTGAAAGTTTTTTAAAACGCTTAGTGTTTTAGAAAAAAAAATGTTGTGTTACATTAATTGGTTTTCAAACTATAAATCTTTTGTCATTTTCCTGCTGCTCAACTTGATCTCCTCTTTTAAGCTATTTTCTGTATTCTTTTTCAGTTTGTAAAATATAAATTTCAATAGACACTGAGTGAATAAATTTGAAAAGAAAATGATTTTTTTGCTTAAAATCCATCAAGGTTCCGGTCCCGTGACTGACGGGTAACCGAGGTTCCAATGCGTAGGTATGTCATTTGTAGAGAATTTTATGCACTTTAGTTTAAGCTGGAGTAATGTATTTTATGAAAACCCATAATGTTTGAGATATTTTCAAAAACATAAAAAAAGAGTTGGGGACTTCTGTTTGCCCCGCTCACTTCCAATCGATGGAAACTTTTTTCCTTGTCTTCAGTAGCTACCAAGGGGCAAACTGCCCCAAAATGGGCTTATTTAATTGGACTATGATGTTCTAACAAGTTTCTCTGAGAAACTCAATTGAAGTATAAAGGTCTCAACTGTCTTGAAAAAAATCCTTTGGATGAATTATAGTGATATTTTCGTTTCATCCTATTTTAAAAATACGGATAATAGTTACTAAAATATATTTTACGGACTATTAAGAAAATAAAGATAATTACAATTTTCTAACACCTGAATTGTTGAAGATACAAAAGGACGAAAATGGCTTTTTCTTAACTAGAATATTTTTGGAATATTTAAATGACATTCTTAAAAAAAAAAAAAAAAATGTGGCGATATTGACTTTTTTTTAATCTAAGATACACTGCATGAGCCATTGACTTTTAAATTGTGATAAGCCTATTAGAAAAACGAAAAAACTACGTTTCATTACAAATTAACTTATAATTTATGCTTTTAATCAATCCATAATAAAGAATCACAATTGCCGTGTCGTATACCAAAATATTTTTTTTCAGCTAATATGGATTTTTTTTTTTTATCTAACAAGAGTTAAACAAAATTATCGCACTGGAATACAAAAATGAGCAACGTTAAAAAGCACCAAATATATTATATATATATATAGCAGACCGGTTTCGGTAGCATTTAGCGTACCGTCGTCTGTGCTAGCTTTTTAACGTTGCTCATTTTTGTATTCCATACACCAAGCTCTATCTGAATATTAAAGTCATTGTATAATATTGCTACTTCAGTCAAGTGAAATGACTAATTCCATGCTTTACAATAATTTTAGACCTTTTCTCTCCTCAGGTTATTCTAGCTGACCACTAGTGTCCTGCGAAAATGGGTGCTCTAAATGCTCTGCATACCAGAATTTTAAACTAATTTCCTCCGCCTTATCTAATTTCCGTATAATCTGTGATAAAAGATTTCGAAATAAACTCTAACATATTACTGGTGTCCGAAGCATTTGGCGTCCCAGTTCACGAGGGATACACTACAATACTTGTGGTCAGTGAGAGTCACCTCTCAAGTGCAAAGGGTTAAACATTATATATATATATTGCATTGAATAGTTAAGATTGATTTGTATGCAGATTTTTTTTTTTTACTTTTTCGATTTTAATTGCAGATTCTTATGAAATCGCTGCCACTTTCGAAACCGGTTCCGAAAATGAAAACGTCTTCATTAAGAATATCTGCAAAGAAAATTAAAAAAGTCAAAAATGGCCTACGTACATATTAATTTTAACTATCCAATGAAAAAAAGATCGTTTAAAAATATTGAAATACAATCTATATATTTTTGTAAATTCCTTTCATAGGATTAGCATTAGAGAACGGGTCTTTTCGTTAGACTGAAGCAGTCTCTTAAACTTGCATAAAATAAGACTACAAAATGATAAAAGAAATCTCATGGACTTCATTTGTAAACTAGTCTTTGTAATTTTTACAAACCCATTCAAATGCAAACCGTTATATATCTAGAAATAACAAAACAAAACTTGGACCACTTTCAAAATCCATAGCTTATACAAGAACTTACTGCATAAAAAGAAGAATCGTAACGTTCATATGTTTCTTCAAAATAAAGCAGTTCATTGCATTTTTATGTATTACACAATGGGTGTAAATGGCATTCGTACCAACAATCGATAACGAATAATTATTAATTTTCTGTAAATATTATTACATGAAATTTTCTGACAGTAAAAAAATAGAAAGTAAACAAAATAACGTTTCTGAAATATTTCTTAAAGCTTAAATAATTTTAAATACAAGTCAAACCATAAACAATGTAAATTCAGAAAATTATAAATTCATTAAAAAGAAAACGGAAAGGATTTTGTGATCAGTATTACTTTTATCATGTTTTAACGATTTGTTTTAAAGATTATTATCATAATTTTTCTTTAATCAGACAGAAGAATAAAAGAGGAAAGAGAAAAAATCGTGCGTCAATCATAGATTATGAAGCACTTTTAACACATTCGAAATAATGTAACAAAACTACACTGTTTAACAAATTAAAATATTACGTCTCCTTTCACCATATGAGAAATGTATAACGCATGTCAAAACTGAATTTCAGATGTTCCTATCAAAAATAGGAAAATTATCCGAATTTTTTAGCATCCCTGTATGTGATGTATTTAGTTCATTTAAGAGATCCATATTTTTCAGTTGAAAATTACCCTTCACCAATTTCCCTCTAATAAGGAGAATGGTGTACGAATATTTTTGTGCAGCCTTGTATATAAGGTATAGAAGTTATATAAAAATAGTAATGTGCAAAAGACTAATAAAATTTAAAAACACATACCGAATTTTAAAACTTACTCTCTAGCAATTATTACGCAAAACCGATTTCTTTTGTGTGTCACATTAAATTAATAAAAAATGCTATGAATGGTCTAATTTAACGTAATCGTAAGGAAATTCAGTGATTTAGATCAATTTCGATACATTTGAAATAGCATATTGTCATTAAAATATTCTCCAAACGGTTTTTCCCTCATGTACCATAATGTGATCGAATTCTTTTGAGTATACCTGTAAATAAACTATAAATCGTACATACTTCATATTCAATACCAAACATGCTTTGTTGACCCTTAATAAGTTTTATCAATCGTATGAAAACCCGAATATATTTATAGAAGTTAGAGCGTGGACGAACAGGCAGACGGCCAGACAAACTGAAAGCATAAGCATTTTTCAACTTTGTTAGGAAGTGTTAAAAAGAATGTTTCATTTATATTTTCTCTTATGTATAGCAGTTATATGAGCACTTGATTCATAATGGAATAGATTCATTTAAACTTTTCACTAATCAATGCTATTGAATATTGATTAGAATTATGGAAATGATATAAAGTTACTTGTTGATAAAAAGATAATTAACGAAAAAGGGTTTTAAAAGCAATGTGCTAGACAAGTATTTTCTGATATGGAACAAGTAATAATGGAATATCGCAAATTCTAGGAAAAACAAATGTAATGAAAATAAAATAAAAGCGTATTTTTAAAAATATATATCATGCGCTTTTATTTTATATGAACTTTGCATGTATTGCAAAGTAAGTATTTGTAGTATTTTTTTGTATTTAAAGAATTTCGGTGTTGCAGTTTCAACACAAATTATCATTTTTTTTTTAGCATTATTAAGTGCATTGCTCGTGTAACTGGTAAAGATTTGTAAATTAAAAAAAAAATTTTAAAAAAGATTATTTAGCAATTTACTATGGACGCCCGAGTAGAAGTAAAATGCTTTAAAATTAATTGATTAATCTATAATTGGGTGCTAAACATATTAAAATATTTTTTGTCATCGGAAACACACATGCGCGCATTTTTAAGTGCGTTCATAATTATATGAATTCATAAACCTATAGTCAACGTCAAGACCGTCCGTCAGTCTCTTTGTCCGCATATAATAGCGCAAAAACTATCCGATGCAATGATTTTTAATTTAATATATAGAGTGTCCGAGAAGTCTGGAAACTGTAGATAACCGAATAACTCCAGAAACACACATCATATTAAAACACTAGATGACCCGCCCGGCGTTGCCCGGGTCCGTA
This sequence comes from Maratus speculifer, assembly GCA_964019185.1. Lineage (NCBI taxonomy): Eukaryota > Metazoa > Arthropoda > Arachnida > Araneae > Salticidae > Maratus > Maratus speculifer. The sequence continues at coordinate 54,410,213 of OZ025296.1, forward strand.
TTAACAATATTAAACGAACTTGAAATTTGTATGATTTTATCAGTAACTCGAAACATGCAGAAATGCATTGTCTGAAATACGTGGCCACTGACTGTGTGAAAAATCGGTTTAAAAAACAACTAATGTTAAGCTCTAAAAATAGTCAAAATGAGCAATCAGAAACGCGGGATAGAATATGTATTCAACGACTGCGTGATTTTCGTGTTAAAGTGTTGATATTTACCAGAAATCACTGTTAAGTCACGTAACTAATTATTTTTTTTCACATAGGAATCCCAAGTGAAATAGTTTGAATTTCAAACTAATTATATCACTTTTAAATCCGACTATACCATGAATGTAATCGATACTCGCTGGTAGCTAAAAGGTTGGTATATAGTATTATAATTTCAGAGCCATTTAACAAAAGTAAGTGTTATTTTTAATCAAATCATGCGTAATGTTCACTCTGTGGATAAATTTCTAACCGAAAACTTTTGTACCGTAACCATAACCTGCCTGTAACCTAACTTCGACTTAACAGTACCTTACCGTAAATTAAATATAACATAAATGTAACCTAGCCTTCAGTTTATTGTAACATATCCTTATTCTAACCATAACATAAATGCAATTTAACTTTAACCTAACTTTAACTTAACCGTGACCTAACTCTTAACCTAACGGGAAATTAAATATAATCAAAGACTTACCGTAATGTAATTGCAACCTAAATGTTACCAAACCATATATTGGTTTCATGTCCATGGAAATTATTTTGTCTTGTTCGGATGTGGTTATGATTCATTAGAACATTATCGTCGGGTTCAGATTTCGTTCGGTTCAGATTTTAGGTATTTTTTCATATTGAGTTTTAATGTTTGGGTCGTATTCATGTCCATGGAAATTATTTTGCCTTTCTCGGATTCAGTTATGGTTCTTTGGAATATTTTTGTTGGCAACAGATTTGGTTCAATTCAGATTTCGGCTTTTTCTTCAAATGGATTTTTTGGGTTCGCGTTTTCTTGCGCGTTCACGAAAATTATGCTGCCTTGTTCGAATAAAAACATGCTTCACTGGAATATTTATTTTCAAGTTCAGATTTGGTTCAGTTCAGATTTCGTGATTTTTTCAAAGAAATTTTTTAGGTTCAGATTCGGTTCATGTGAGTGGAAATTTTTTGTCTTATTCAGATCCGGTTACGATTCTTTGGAATATTTTTTATCAGATTCCGATTTGGTTCGATTCAAATTTCAGGTATTTTTTCAAATAGAATTTTTAGGTTCGGATCTCGTTCATGTCCACGGGAATTATTTTGTCATACTCGAATCCAGTTATGATTCTTTCGAATATTTTGGTCGAATTTAGATGTGGTTTGGGTCAAATTTCAGGTTTTTTAAATCGAATTTTTTAGGTTTGAGTCGGGTTTATGTCCATAGAAATTATTTCGTCTTGCTTGGATTGGGCTATACTTCATTGGAATATTTTTTGTCGGGTCCAGATTTGGTTCAATTCAGATTTCGGGTTTTTCTTCAAATATAACTGTTGGGTTCGGGTCTTCTTGCATGTTCACGGAAATTATTCTGTCTTGTTCGAATAAGGACATGCTTCACTGGAATATTTTTGCCAATTTCAGATTTCATCCAGTTCGCGATTTTTCAAAGAAATTTTTTGGGTTCGGATTGTGTTCATGTCCTTGGAAATATTTTGACTTGTTTGGATCCGGTTGCGTTTCTTTGAAATAGTTTTGTCAGATTCAGATTTGGTTCGATTCAAATTTCAGGTATTTTTTCGAATGGAAGTTTTAGGTTCGTATCGGGTTCATGTCCACGGGAATTATTTTGTCTTCCTCGAATCCGGTTATGGTTCTTTCGAATACTTTGGTCATATTTAGATGTGTTTTGGGTCAAAGTTCAGGATTTTTCAAACCGAGTTATTTAGGTTCGAGTCGGGTTTATGACCACGGAAAGTATTTTGTCTTGCTGGGATCGGCTTATAGTTCTCTGGAATATTTTTATCGGTTTCAGATTTCGTTCGAGTCATATTTCGGGGTTTTTTTAAGAAAACATTTAGGTTCGGGTCAGGTTTCATGCCCACGAAAATTATTTTTCCTTGTTTGGACCGGGTTATGCTTCACTTGAACATTTTTGCGGGATTCAGATTTGGTTCGGGTCAGTTATCAAATCCATAGTTTTTTCCAAACAGAATTTTTAGTTTAGGGTCGGGTTTATACTCAATTTTGTGTATCACGGATCGGAGTGTGGTCTGATTTTTTTCTGGTTGGGATCGGGTTATGTTTAAATTAGTCTAAACTTCAAGGTTATTTCTGATAGATAATTTACTTTGCTATTTGATAATTTATTATGATGAATGAATCGTTTGCGGCTACAAAAAATTGTACGCCCAACAGCTATTTTTTTAAAAACAAATTAAAGTCATATTCAATTTTAAATTGAATAGAACACATTTAAATTTAATCAATGATTAAAAAAAATAAAATCATAGAAAAGTGTTGTGTAATTTCTTTACTGCAACACAGCTAATGACTCACACATTCTAATGTTCGAAATGCTAAAAATATGCGTACAACCATACAGTAAAAAGAAATTAATAGAGTGGCCGTATAATGTCTTGGAGTTGACGAAAAAAATTTAACTCTAAAATCCGCTACGTTAAGTCCAAATAAGCACCAACAAAACCATGTGCTTTGAAACTCCGATCAATTCAAACTGGTTTAAACCAGTATTTCTTTGTTTTTGTTTTTTACCTTTTAAACTGTTATTGAATAGATGACTAAAATTTCGTTTAAAAAATAACGTTTTGTTTCATTATTGCCTGTGATACACGATCAGAATGCATGAAAGATACAAATAGATCAATCATAGGCAAGAAAGTTTTGATTATTTTTATCATATGGCTTTGAAATATCAATATAGAAGCATCATTTAAGATTTGCTTAAAAAATCAACATTCTTTCGTTAATATCTTAAAATCGTCTGCACTCTGAAATCTAGATTTTAGATTAATATTATTATTTAAGTGTTCATGCATGATTTTAAAAGAATCTTTTCATCACTATATTTTATAGAATGACATGGAATTATTAATATGTTGTTAAATCATAAACATTTTTCATCTACGTTATAAAGTATTAAAAAATTCTGAAAAAAAAAAAAAAACTTTTAGTAATACAATTTTTTACTTCAAATCATATGCTTTCAATATTTTATTTAATTTTGTTTTAACATTTAATTATTTTTAATTTTCCAATTTCAATTATTTTAAAAACAAACATTTATTTTAATAAATAATATAATAGAAAAAAACCATTTAAAAAAATTATTATTTCTTCGTAAAATATGCTTCAGCTGTAATTCATTTCTTCCAATCCGTCTTATTAATAAAATATTCCTTGCTCGTGCTTTTGTTTGAGACATTAAAATTTCAGCAATAAATGGTTTCATATTGCAAACCTTTTTAGGTGCGTTCGTAATTATGTAAATACGTAGCACCTATTGTTGTCGCTCAGTCCGTCCGTCTGTCTGTCTGTCCGTCTGTCTGTCCGTCTGTCTGTCTGTCTGTCCGTCTGTCTGTCTGTCTGTCCGTCCGCATATAACAACGCAAAAACTACCCAACCGAATCGTTTGAAATTTAAAATACATAATTATTACATAATTTTGTAGAGTCATTTCAAATTTTATGAAATTCGGATGTATAGATCAATTACAGGGACAATCAAAAGGATTCCGTTACATTACGGTCAATAGGGAAAAAAGTTTCAAATGCATTTTAATCGTTTGAAATTTAAAACGTATATTTATTGCATAATTTTGTCGAGTCATTTCAAATTTTATGAAAATTGTATGGATAGATCAATTACAGGGACAATCAAAAGGATTCCGTTACATTACGGTCAATGGGGAAAAAAGTTTCAAATGCATTTTAATCGTTTGAAATTTAAAACGTATATTTATTACATAATTATGTCGAGTCATTTCAAATGTTATGAAAATCGGATGGATAGATCAATTACAGGGACAATCAAAAGTATCCCGTTACATTACGGTCAATGGGGAAAAAAGTTTCAAATGCATTTTAATGGTGTTACACTTATTTGAATATAATAGAATCGACATGAATCTATGAAATATGTACTAAAAATACATTTTTTATAATCTGTGATGCAAAGAATATTTATTATTAAATTACAGGGCCACACAAATGTATTCCACTAAATAATGTTATACGGGAAAACATTGTTTGGGAGGTGTTTTAATTATATTAAACTACTTCACATTTTATGAATAAGATATACGTTAATGAAGTATAATAAGAATTACTCCCTGCATATTTACAGGAACACAAAGATTTCGACCACTATACTGTATCCAAAGTACGCTCTACTATATCAGCAAGATCTGAATATTTTAAAACTTCGTTATCAACGAACGCACTTCATTTGCTACGCTTTACGTGCAATTTCCAACTTGTTTTTTTTTCGGTTTATTCGCCACCACCTATTCGCCACCACCTATTTTTCCTCCATGGCGTACAGCAGCTGTGATAAAAAAAAAAAAAAAAAAAAAAAAAAAAAAAAAAAAAAAAAAAAACATCCTCATGTAAACTGACAGTTTGCCAGTCTATGAATTTTAAAGGTCAGTCCCAGCTTTTTTAATTATTTCTGCGAAAACATTATGCAACCAACCAACCATAAGAGAATGAAAGGGAAAAAAGCGAAAAAAAGGGATTTTTTTATGAGAGTGAGGTTTGGAATTTAATTAATTACTCAGTTAATAAATAGAATTTTGAAATTCTGAGCGTCTGGTGCATCAGGGGAGATATTGAGCTACTCTCAGAAAAATTTTGAGCTTCGTACGTACCGTAGTTTTCGCTAACTATCGCAGACACACACACACACACACACACACACACACACACAGAGCGATTTGTTATTTTATTAATATAGATGATAATGCACACATGTTAAATATTTTTAAAAAATCTACTCCGCGATGCCAAATTTGACTCCCACAACCTTTCCCTGGGTTTCGCAGGGGTTCCAACTTTGAAATCGTGAATGGTACCCTCCCCCCCCCATTTTTGTTGCAGATTCGAATTCTATGCGCAAAAATTTGTAACTTTTTTATTTACCGTAATTTCCTGCGTATAATCCGCTGATCAAACAATTATTTTTTGGCCCAGATTTAAAAAAAAAAATAAATGTAACTTATTTTATCGCCATAAGTATTTATGTTTAATCACTAAATAATATTTCTCGGTCCAAAAAGAATTGTTTGATCTACGGATTATACGGCGAAAATTACGGTAACTCTTTCACTCTCACTGAGTCTAAATGGCATCATCACATTCTTTATATTTTTTCTATAATTAATTTGGATATTTAAAATCAATACCAGAAAAATAAAATATGAATATTTTTTTATAATAACTGACATTCCATATTTAAATAAAGCAAAATTCATCATTGAAATTGTCTTTTGTAAATTCAGTTTCTCTGAACTGCGGAATTTTTAGAACGTAATTTACCATGGGAATAAAAGGGTTAACCGTTTTTTTAGATCGTGGTTCATCACGATGTATTCTAGTATATTCGGCAATATACATATTTTGGTTTTTCCAGCTAATTTTTGACATAAAGAAACCTGACTGGCCAGAACTTTTGACGTCAAATTTGCCGTCTTTTGAGGTAACAGCGTTTCTCGAAAAACAACTGTGGTGGTTGATTCAATGTTGCTTTATGTGCTTTTTCTATAAAAATTAATAGAAATATATTAAATTACCCTTTTTATGCATATATTTGCATCCAGTCAATCATTTCTACATAATAAACAGCGTGTTTTTATTTTTTTAACGCATAAAAATACACCTCCACAAACCCCGAATAAAAAAGGATAATTTTCATTTTTCGGAGGTGGGTTGTGTGGAAATTCTGCGTTTCAATGTCTCCTACTTTTTTCTTTTTTAAAACCATTTAACTTAGCAATATCTTTTGAAAAATCTTTGAAATAATGCCTATCTTTTTATTTCTTTTACAGAATTTTTAATCTTTTATCGCCTATTTGAATCAGAAAAAAAATCGGATTAAATAATACAAAATTTACAATAAAATTTTATTGGTGAAAATAATAAATTACATTTGAAATATTCATGCCCGTACGTGGTACTGACAAATCATGATTGGCAAAAACACGTTGTCCGTGCGATGTACGGACAAAACAGGGAAAAATAATAAAAATCATTAGATGAATTATTATGAAAGTTCTTTTGATAAAGTGTACTAACAAATAATAATAGTAATAATATTCAATCTACTTCTTAAAACTTAAATACAAATGAATCGGAATATTTAATAAAAAGAATATTTCTCAGTTAAACTGATGGCATTGAGCTCACAGGCTACGCATACTAATTGTACATTACAGCCTTGTATTTTAAAACCGTTTAATTCCGTTCGAAAAAAAAATTAAGAAGGGGAAACAGCTCTCCCCTTTCTCCTTTTTTATACTTAATCATTGAATCTCCTAAACTATCAAGTACATGCTTTATCATATTAAAAAATCTATATCCAAAATTCAGAGCAAATCGGATAATTTTTAATAAAAACCCATTTAGCATTTATATAATTTAAGAGGAGTTATTCCCCTCTTTTATACTTAACCATTAAACTTCCAAAACTATTCAGAGATTTGAACGAAATCTGACAATTCTGATTGAAAAATCCATTTATACAAGTTAAGGGAAGGGGCATTAGAACCCCCGTTCCCCCTGTTTATACTTATTCAATGAACCCCTAATAACAGTCACGGACTCGCCTCATCAGAATGATCCTATATCTAAATTTTGAACGAAAACTGTTAATTCTGCATGAAAATCCCGTTTATATCAATTAAGGGGAGGGGCATGAGCCCGCCGTTCCCCCTCTTATACATATCGAATGAACTCCAAAAACTTATCAGGGAAGCGCCTTATCAGGATATACCTATATACAAAATTTCAAGTGGATCCGATATTTTTATCATGAGTTATCGCGTTACGCACGTACGAACGTACATACAGAACGGCTATGATCTCAGGCTATGATAGCCTGTGAGCTAAAAAGTGCTGATACTTATAAATACCAAGTAAATGAAAAGGAAATGAGAATTGTTCTAGTAACTACATTGTTTCCATGACATTTAAACGACTTTACCCGATAAACATCTTGAGCATACATACCTTTTCCTTCCAAAGGCACAATGTCTGAAGATTTTTGCATAGAAAAAAGTCGCTTTCAGTTATAAGTTTCTTTGATGTAAATTAATGACATTATCTCTTTATTCTCGTAAATGCACGCAAAATGAAAGTAAAACAAAAATGCTTTTTTGAACGATGTTGTTTCAATAAATATTAAAGTCTCGGAATAACTGAGACTGTGAGCAGGATTGAAAAAATTAATATTGAACTTTTGTTTAGTTAGTTTATAAATATATTTCTCATAGTGTTGTTATCTTTTTATTAAAAGGTTTTAACACTAGAACCGCGGGAAATTTTACTCAAGTTTAATGAAAATATTTCGCATCAGAATTTTTATTTAAAACTATTTAACCTATTTATTTATCATATTTTTGTATAGACTGTATTTAAAACTTTTTAAATACAGTTTTCTGGTTGGAATCGACATCTATTCAATTGCTACGGGTCAAAATGACCCGTCACCGCGGTTCTAGTGTTAAAGGGACAGTCTACGAGAAATATTGTAATCATTAATTTTTCTTTCCAAAGATGCACTGTCTAAAGATTTCTATGCAGCAAAAGGGAATGTTTAAATCATGCGTTTATAAACTTTTATTCTTGTAAACGCAAGTAAAGTGAAAAATAAACTTGAAAAAGGTCTTTGATCGATGTTGTTTCAACAATCTTTAAACGATTTTCTCAAGTAAACATTTTGGTCACAATTTTGCCTTGCAAAGATACAATGCATATAAAGATTTCTGCATGGTGAAAAGGAATATTTTTTTTTATGTAAATCAATGAAATAGTCTTAAATCTTGGAAATACTACAAATGAAGGAAAAAGGAAAAGAAAATGTTACTTTGAATGGCATTGTTTTCACGATACTTAATCGATTTTTCCCAATTAAGATTGTGTTCATGGTTTTATTTACAAAGATACACTATCCAAAGATTTCTTCATAGAGGAAAAATAATGTTTCATTCATGTACATCTTTAATGTAAGGCAATGAAATCATATTTATTTCTTGAAAATATAAATAAAGTAAAAAAAGAAAACTGAAATGAATCCTTAAATGATAGTATTTACGAGACATTAAAAAAAAATTTTTTTTTTCGATTAACGTTTATCAATATTTTTTTTTTTTTTTTTAAGATCTACTACCTGAAGATTTTTGCATAAATAAAAGAAATGTTTCGGTTTATTTGGTTTATTTTATGACGTCCGATTATCTACGCAAGGGTTATAGGTGTAGGTGATGGTGTAGGGTGCCCTCTGTGAGGGTCTTTCTAAGAGAACCTAATCCGCATTCAAAAGGTAATGTTTTGTTCATGTATTTCTGAGATGCATGGCAACGAAATCATGTGTTATTCTTTGAAATAGAAATAAAGTACACAGGAAAGAGAGATTGTTCGTTGAACAAAATTTTTTTATGACATTTAAAGGATTTTCTTGCAATTGACATTTTGTTCGTAATTTTTCATTCCACGGATACACTAAATGAAGATTTCTTCATAGAGGAAAAGAATGTTTCATTCAGATGTTTCTTTGATATAAGGTAATGAAATAGTCTTTTATTCTTTGAAATACACATAAAGTGAAAATAAAACGAAAATGGTTCTTTGAATGATTTTGTTTATGGGGCATTTAAACGACTTTCTACAGATGAGGTTGTTGTCAGGTTTTTTTCGTTCCAACGATACATTTTCCGAATATTTCTATACAGAGCAAAGAAATGTTCTAATTATTTCTTTTACTTAACCCCTTCGCGATGGGAGCCTTTTACGAAATTTTAAATCTACTGTCACCGGTTTTTAAAAGCACAAATTTCTGCCTTATTAAATCGAGAAAATGCACAGTTTAAATAAAGCAAATTTTACAGTGAATTTTATTGGTGGGAATAAACTAGGATTCTTAAGTATTTTTGTGGCACGTATACGTATTGCTCGTCCCCAAGGGGTTAACACTAGAATGCCCGGAAATTTTACTCAAGTTTGATAATAAAATATTTCACCAGAATTTTTTCGCAAAATTATTTAATTGATTTATTTAATATAAATCTGCGCTGGTTAAATTTAAATTATTTCAAGAAAAAATTCATGTTCGAATTGAAATTTAATCACATGCTTAGAGTCCAATCGACTCTTTCTAGGCTTGGAAGATCTGAAATGGTCTTTCATTCTTGAAAATACAAGTAAATTTAAAAGAAATCGTTAATGGTTCTTGGTACGATGTTGCTTCAATGCCACTTAAACAACTTTCTTCGATTAACATTATTGTCATGGTTTTTCGTCGCAAAGATACACTTCCGAATATTTCTGCATAAAGAAATGAAGCGTTTCAATTGCGTATTTTTTTTATATAAAATAATAAAATGGTCTTTTATTGTTAGAAGTAAAATTAAAGTGAAAAGAAATCGGTAATGGTTCTTGGTATGATATTGCTTCCATGCCATTTAAACAACTTTCGCCGATGAACATTGTTGTCAGGTTTTTTGTTCCAAAGACACACTTTTCGAATATTTCTGCATTGAGAAAAGAAAAGATTCAATGATGCATTTATTTTACATAACGCAATGAAATTGTCTTTTATTCTTGGAAATATAAATAAATTTAAAAGAAATCGTTAATGGTTTTTGATACGATGTTGTTTCCATGCCACTTAAACAACTTTCTCCGATTAACATTATTGTCATGGTTTTTCGTTCCAAAGATACATTTCCGAATATTTCTACATAAAGAAATGAAGCGTTTCAATTGCGTATTTCTTTTACATAAAACAATAAAATGATGTTTTATAGTTAGAAGTACAAGTAAATTGAAAAGAAATCGGTAATAGTGATGTGATGTTGGTTCCATGTCATTTAAACAACTTTCGTCGATAAACATTGTTGTCAGGGTTTTTTTTTTCGTACCAAAGAAACACACTTCGAATATTTCTGCATTGAGAAAAGAAAAGTTTCAGTGAAGCATTTCTTCTACATAAACCAATGAAATTGTCTTTTATTCTTGGAAATACAAGTAAATTGAAAAGAAATTGGTAATTATTCTTGGCAGGATATTGCTTTTATGCCACTTAAACAACTTTCTCCCATTAACATTATTGTCATGGTTTTTCGTTCCAAAGATACACTTCCGAATATTTCGACATAAAGAAACGAAGCGTTTCAATTACGTATTTCTTTTACATAAAAAATAAAATAAAATGGTGTTTTATTGTTAGAAGTACAAGTAAATTGAAAAAAAAAATCGGTAATGGTTCTTGGTATGATATTGCTTCCATGACACTTAAACAACTTTCGTCGATGAACATTGTTGTCAGGTTTTTTTCGTTCCAAAGATACACTTTTCGAATATTTCTGCATTGAGAAAAGAAAAGTTTCAGTGATGTGTTTCTTTTACATAAACCAATGAAATTGTCTTTTATTCTTGGAAATACAATTGAAAAGAAATCGGTAATGATTCTTGGTAGGATATTACTTCCATGCCACTTAAACAACTTTCTCCAATTAACATTATTGTCATGGTTTTTCGTTCCAAAGATACACTTCCGAATATTTCTGCCTAAAGAAATTAAACGTTTCAATTACGTAGTTCTTTTACATAAAACAATGAAATGGTCTTTTATTCTTAGAAGTATAAGTAAAGTGAAAATAAATCGGTAATGTTCTTCGTATAATATTGCTTCAATGCCATTTAAACAACTTTCACCGATGAACATTGTTGTCATGTTTTTTTATTTTTTATTTTTCGATCCAAAGATGCACTTTCCGAATATCTTTGTATTGAGAAAAAAAAGTTTCAATGATGCATTTCTTTTACATAAAGCAATGAAATTGTCTTTTATTCTTGGAAATACAAGTAAATTCAAAAGAAATCGATAATGATTCCTGGTATGATATTGCTTCCATGTCATTTAAACAACTTTCTCCGATTAACATTAGTCATGGTTTTTCGTTCCAAAGATTCACTTTCCGAATATTTCTGCACAGAGAAGAGAAAAGTTTCAATTGTGTGTTTCTTTTACATAAAGGTCTTTTATTCTTGAATATACAAGCTAAGTGAAAAGTAATCGATAATGGTTCTTGGTACGATATTGCTTTCATGACACTTAAACATTCTGTGATAAGCATTGTGGTCATAGTTTTTCCTTCGAAAGGTAAAATGTCAGCAGATTTCTGCATAGAGAAAAAGAATATTTCAATCATGCACTTATCAGATGTAAAATAATGAAATGTTCTTTCACTTTATTACGGAGTACAATGAGATACACAGAAAATTAATTAATATTCTATAAACAAAAGATGAAATATTATGAGAGTTGTCGCTTTGTAAAAAATATAATGAGAAATTCAAACTTATTATTTACAGTTAATTAATTACAAATGAGACACATTCAATAAACATAGCAAAATTTTGAAAATAAATTTCATAGGGACAGTAATGATTCTGAGCATACTCCCTTGTTTCCAGGACATTTGACTGTTAGTCTCCAATGATAAATATAGTCATTGTTCCTCTTTTAATAGATGCTAAAAAGATATCCTGAAATAAGTTATTTATCCACGAACAAAAGGAATTTTTCATTCCTCTGTTTTATAAAGCAGCTAATCGATCTAATCGTCTGTCTGTCTGTCAGACTGTCTGTTAGTCAGCACATAACTATGAAAAAAGTACGCAATCGAATTGTTTGAAATTTAAAAGGCATAATTGTTGCATAATTTTATCAAGTCATTTCAAATTCCATGAACATCTAATAGATTGTATAGTTACAAAATAATTCCGTTACATTACGCCAATGAGAAAAATACCTTCAACTGCATTTTAAAGATAGTATGCTTTTCGTACAAAATGAAATTGATATGCATCTATAAAGTACATTAAAATATGTATTCTGTACAATTCTAGGAATGTGGGATTTAAACAAAATTATGAAACACTTTTCAAGGTTTTAAAGATCCTGCAAAACCCTTTTTATACAAGTAGTTTATACTAGATAAGTTTCTTGCGCTGGTTCCGTTTTTCTCGAGGTAGCCAACTTTTTGAGAAATTCGCAAGTTTAATTTTATGCAAATTTAAACGTTTTGGGCTAGTTTATGCAAGTATTAGATACAGTGTATGTCAAATTGAATTATCTTTTCTAGTTAATGACTACTGGATTATAAGGTTCAGTTAAATATACGATTTGCATATTCTGCACATTAATTATCAGTTATGAAGTCTAATTTGCATACCTTTCAATGTGCAATTTTTACATTAGTGTGATTTTTAAACGAGTTGCAATAGAATTGACGAAATGTTTTTCTAGATTAGATTTTTATATCTATTTGAAATCGTCAATCTGTGTTTTTTTCAGAGACGCAATCAGGGTAGGCGTTTTCAAACTCATTATAAAGTCGGCTCTAGTTAATTCGAACTCGTCGGGACCACAAGAAATGTTCGATTTATCCGAAGTTCGAATTATGGAAAATATGAAATGAAAACATGTTTAATATGGTGCTATTACAAAAGAATTAATGCTATAGTGTTTTTTTTAATTTATTTATTTCGTCTGTTATCATTAGAATATGACTTGATATTAAATTAGAATGTACAAATAAATAAACTAATTAAAAGATTAGAAACAAGCACAATGGAGCAAAAATTCAAAGCGTCACTGATGGACAGAGGGAACACTAAGAAAGTGGATATCAAATGTATTGTATTATATGTACACTCGTTCGGAACAATTTTCACAAAAATCAAAGAAAGACAGATATTCAAATGATCTGAAATCTGTGAGAAAAAAAAAAGAAAAATGAAAAACCGGAATTCTAGTTAGTTCGAATTAAACGAAGTCAAGAAAAAATGAGTTCGAATTAATGAAAATTTTTAACGTTATTCCACCATTCAAAATTTTGGGACTTCATGTTTAGTTCAAATTAAGCGATGATTCGAATTATCCGATTTCGAATTAACGAGAATCGACTGTACCACTATTTTTATAGAGTAAAATTTAATTATGGAATTCTTTTGATTTAATAAAACGAAATAAAACTGTAAGAAAAAAGAAGTGTGGAGCGCTTTTCAACTCCCTCCCCCCCTCACCACCCACTTACCAACCTATGCCACTTGCTACTGGTTTTATATATGTTGCCTAGTTTTGAGTAGAATGAATGTCTACTTTTGCAAGGTATAAACACAAGTTTTATATAAGATGTTCATCATCAATGTGCACCTGACTTTCAAGACGGTGAACAGGGTCAGATTCCTATCAGGGGTATAAACAGTAATTTATGTAATAAAAAAAAATCAATCAAGCAGTAGGCTGTAAAAAAAATCTCTCAAATTGGAAAAATTATCAAGGAAAAATTTTGTACCAGTTTATCAAGGAAAATTTTTGCACCAGTTTATCAAGGAAAATTTTTGCACTAGTTTAAAACCATTTAATTTACAGAAAAATATCTGTAAACTAAACAAGTTAAACTAGTTTTTTATGTAAGAAGTACAAATTTTTTTTCTGTAAAAATTACAAAGTTATTTTTACAAGGAAAATAAAGAGGTTTTTTTTAAATAGTTTTTTCGTAAAAAATACAACTCTTTGACGTAAAATTAAAGATTTTTTCTAAAGTGTAGAGTCTATCTTGACTAGCTGAAGTACATCAAAGAGTAGCATAAAAAGCTATTTGTGGCTTTAATGAAAAAAAAATCACTTTTTTTTTTCAAAATCTAGACGTGATTAAAAAAAAAGGAGAGAAATATCAGATTTGAAATCAGCTCAAAACACCTGGTTAGTAAACATATTAGCGTACTCGCATGTTAGAAATATTTGAACATTAAAAACATCATTTGAAAAAACATGACAAATAGGTAAATAGGGCGCAATGTTTCAAGTTCACATGTAAGTACAATTTTAGAAAAAAACTTTTTTTTTTTTATTTTCTTTAAAAAACTAAACTAGACAGTAAACGTAACATAAATCGAAAAAGCCAATCTGATATTACTTTTCATACCATAGACTTGGATACATATACTCGCACGGATCCTGACATTTGCAAAATGACAAATTCTTCGATGCAGCTATTTTCTTATAAAAAAATGTCTTTTAATGTATGGCTAAATTTCGGGTACTTGAACTAGATTTATTTTTTTACAAAAATAAAATAATGATATTTCACCTAGAAAATAACAGTACCCTAGAGATCTCTGCTATAATAGTATAAAATTTACTAAATTTTCCTAAATCGAAATATAGAAATATTTCACAAAAAAAAAGAAGATCTGTTAGAGTAAATTTAAATTTGAATTCGAATTCAGCACAAAAAACCACATAAAAAATAACTAACTCCTGTTTTTGGATAGAGAAATATTGAAGTTTGATGACCAGCGAATCGATCAGGAAACTACAACAAATTGTAGAAAATTCTAAGTAAAATATTATTTAACACTACGTTTTAACATTTTTCAGTATTCTAGGAAAAAAATACTTAAAAAATTGTTTATACCTCCAATCTCTTATTAAATATATTTTCATTTAACTGCGTTAGTGAGGGATGAACAGGAAGAAATGAATTTTTAATAAACTCTAAGCAGCGTTTTTTGAAAGAAAAAATGAAAATATATTTCCTTTGAAATTTTATTAGCGATTTCCTTTTCAAAAATCCATATTTATATCTTTCGTTGATAAACCATCTACGGCTGAGGAAAACAAATGTCAGTTCTAAAATGAAATGCAGCCGCAGGTTTGAATTTAATTTTCTAAAAGGGAGAGATCGATATGGAAATACCCAAAATAGATGTTTGTCTTATATGTTTTGCTGAATTTTCGTTCAGCTCGTGCGTTAGATACTGGATTTTTGCATGAAGAAATACTTTGTATATAATAGTGTTGTGACAGGATTTAAATTGCTATAGGCGTTAACATAAAAAGCAAAATTTCAAAAAGAAAAAAGCGAGAAACATTGTATTCTAATAATAGTAAGTAATTGTTTTGGCACTATATTCTCATAAACAACGTTTTCTTTTTCTTATTTTTTTTAAAACTAAACTAGCCAGTAAGCGTAACATAAATAAAAAAACCCAATCTGATATTACCTTAAATACTGTAAATTATTTTATACAAGATTCGTACGGGTCATAGAATTTGCAGAAAGACAAAGTTTTCGGTAGCGGTATTTTCTTATAGGAAACACCTTTTTAAATAAGGCTAAATTTCAAGCACTTGAACTAGATTTATTTTTTTTACAAAAAAGCAATACTGATATCTCACATAGAAAATAAACATACGCGCAACGCCTGATTTATTTTTATAAAATTTACTAAATTTTCTTAAATCAAAATATGAAAATGCTTAAAAAAAGAAAAGAAAAAAAACCTTCTAAAGTAAATTTAAAATTGAATTCGAATTCAACAATAAAAATTATAATTTCTGTTTTGGGACAGAGCAAATGTTCAAATTTGTTGACCAGTCAAACGATGCATCAAATTACACAATTAACTTTGAGCAATGTTTAAACAAATTTTTATTCAACAATACATTTTAACCCTCTCATGCATGAATTATTTTCTACACAGTAAAAAAATCAAACAATCATTTTTTGTGATAAATGAGAACTGTTTATTATGAAAATAATTTTATTAGAAATTTTTATACATTGTTTATTAGTATATTGATACGTCCTCATTTGAGGACATTGTGCTTCAAGGGGTACATTCGTACTGTCCTCAAATATGGGGACAATATGATTCAATGTTCACATACCTGCATACATTTTATATGTATTATTCGGTATGAAATGATTCCATACATTCTGGACATACTGGTACAGCGCATGATCCACAAATATATCGTGTTTTTGCTTTTGCAATTTTTATCTCTACAGCGATTGGAAAACTTTGCTTCCGTTTTATTCGGATAATGCTTTACCTCATCTAAATGTAAAGTGTGGGGCACATCTTGTATATTCCTAAGTCTTATTGCTGGTTCGCTTGCAGAGGGTCTGTTATTTTTATTTAGTGCAGCTGTATCCTTATATATCAAATCCGTTGCAACTGAACTTTTGAATTCCAGCAGGTCTATGCTTTTGGTGTTTTCTGATTTCCATAGAATCCAAGCATTAACAATGGTGACATTTATAAAGTGATAAAAAATACGCATGTACCACCTCTTATTTCTGAAATCATTACGATAGAGAGTTACGAGAGAGTCCATAAGGTCAACCTCACCCTTATTCTTATTATGCTCAGAGATACAATGTGGACGCTTGATAGGAATAACTTTTTTCCTTTCTACTGAAACGTGTTACTTGGCCTTTAGGTCCCTTTCCACAGTATGAAGAAACTGTAGATACCAATGTATTATCGGTCCATCGGGTGATACTTATATCATTCGAAGATAAAGCAATCGAACTACTACCCCTTCCTTCATTCTTCAGCTGTTTTAGTGATTTTAGCTGTTTTTCTGCACCCATCAGCCTGTTAATTATGTAGTAGTAATATTGTAGCCCCAATATACCAAATTCCTAGGCATTTTAGTTTAAAAATCAACGGTACACTGTAAAAGCAATTATTTGCATATATTTTTCAGTTTGTCTGAGGCAAATCATGAGTCAAACGAAGTATGACATCACCAGATGCACCACAATCAGATGTGATTCCGCAGTTTAACCGTTACACATTGAAACATTTCAAAACAATAATTATATCCAGATACAACAGCACTATACCGCATTTTGTATCCCAATTTGTGCGGCTTCTTAGGTAAGTACTGTTTTATAGATGATTTTCCTTTGAATTGGATCATCATCTCATCCATACTTTCATATTCCTCATTATCGGCAGCTTTGTGAAATGTCTCATGCAATTTTGTCAAAATCGGTCGAAGTTTTATAGCTTTATCTGTATTGTCATCAGGAAAGATTGTATTATTTATAAAATGTAAGTATTTCCTTATTTTCTCAAAGCGATTTAGAGACATGTCATCTGCAATTAGTGACATTCGAAATCCATGATCTGAGCACCAATAATGACGTAATCTAGGGTATCTGACATATGTCATAGCAATCACAATTCCTAAGAAAATTTTCAATTCTTCTACAGAAAGTCTAAAATTATCTTCGCCATTTTGACATGCATAAAGGTTTGTCTGATAGACAATATCTGATAATAAGTCTTGAGGAAAAAGATTCATAAATATGTCTAAAGGGTAGCCAGCTTGTATAGTATATTCACTTGAAATCTACCACTGAACTGAGGTGAATTATTAGACAATAAGTTATCTCTTTCACTAAACCAAGTCATGGGGTTTGCTTCCTTTTCTTGACGATTTTGTATTAGTGGACGATGATGGAGATCGATTTACAAGTCCTTCATCATTTGAATCAGAATCACTCCGTGCAGTTGGGATTGGGGCTTTTTTTGTAAATTCACCTTCATCAGATGATGACATTGCATGAGCAGTTACATGAGGAATATAACTCGAATCATCTATTTCAGAATCACTATTTTCCAGATCATCCTCAGACTCCATTGTCATTATTTCAGCTATCTTTGCTTCCATTATGTATCGCTTTTTCCTATCCATGTTTGATTTTTTTTTAACAATCTGCAAAAATAAATAAATAAAGGTAGTAAACAAAAATGAGTTATGTATACCTTAGTGCAAACTGTTCTCATATGAGGACAGATATGTTTTATACTCTAAATAAAAACCTAATTGAAATATAGTAAAAATTTTCTATCATTACATGCTATATGATGATAAATTGCATGAAAAAAAAAATTACCTTAACTATATTGTGAATATTTCCTAGTCTATTTGTAGCAAATTCTGCGCAATATCACTATACTTCAATACTTTGATTTTATTGCAACATTCGTGTGAATTACGACCATCGGTATGTTGCTGCTATCTATTGTGTTGCATGCAAGGTATTATCTGTCCATAAATAAGGTCGCTATGAATGAATGCTGAAAAAATTTCGTTAATCTAATATTTTATAGGATAATATTTATCCGTCCTCATATGAGGCCTGTATGCATGAGAGGGTTAATATTTTTCATAAATCAGGAAAAAAATACTTAAAAAATTGTTTATACCTCCACTTATTAAATATACTTTCATTTAACTACGTGTGTGAGAGATGGACTGGCAAAAATTAATTTTTAATAAACTCTAAGCAGCGGCCCCTTGAAAGAAGAAAGACAATATATTTTCTTTGAATTTTTATTAGTTATTTCCTTTTCAGAAATCCTTATTTATATTTTTCGTTGAAGAACCGTCTACGGCAAAGGTAAAAAAAAATGTCATCTCTAAAATGAAATGCAGCCGCAGGTTCAAATTTAATTTTCTAAAATGGCGAGCTCGATATATAAATAAACAAAATAGATGTTTGTCTTACGTGTTTTGTTGAGTTTTCGTTAAATTCCTGCATTAGATACTCAATTTTTGCATGAAGAAATACTTTGTACATGATATCGTTGTTATTATTTTTTGTAGTTTTTAATAAATTTTTTACATCGTCGCAACAGAAGTATTCCATTTCTGGACACTAAGCATAGACAAATCAGAAAATGAATAAAATTCGGACATCACAAGGATTTAGATGTGTCTCGAATATCGCTAAACTGAAGTAATAACCTTTTCTAAATGGTTATAAAAAAAGACCTGCTGGAATAAATCTAAAGATGAATTCGAATTCAACACAAAAAACCGCATGAAAACAAGCAGAACAATTGTTCAATTTGTAGACCACTGAATCGGTACAGCAAACTACAAAAACAAACTTCTGGCGAAATTTAAATATTTTTCTTCAACTCTTCTTTTTAAAAGTTTTCAAAATGCTGGAAAAAATATTTAAAAAAATGTGTATACTCCACCCTCTATATACTTTCATTTAACTACACTAGTGATAGATGAACTGGCAAAAATGAATTTTAATAAACTCTAAATAGCGGTCCTTCGAAATCAGAAATGATAATATATTTCCTTTGAAATTTTATAAGTGATTTCCTTTCCGAAAATTCATATTTATATCTTTCGTTGAAGAACCATCTACGGCCGAGAAAAAAAATGTCAGTTCTAAAATGAATGCAGCCGCAGGTTTGAATTTAATTTTCTAAAAGGGAGAGATAGATATCGAAATACCCAAAATAGATGTTTGTCTTACGTGTTTTGTTGAATTTTCGTTAAATTCCTGCATTAGATACTCAATTTTTGCGTGAAGAAATACTTTGTATATAACAGTGTTGTGATAGGAATGAAATTGATATGGGCGTTTTCGTAAAAAGCAATATTTTAAAATAAATAAAAGATAATATTGAATGTTTAATAAGTGATTATCACATTACCAGCTAAACGTAGAACCAACGGAGTGAAAAATGTCCAAGCTGGGGATCGAACCCAGAACCCTTAAAATAGCGTTCCAAGTGCTCTTTCATTTAAATTATGAGGACGACGCCCAGCTCCGCATTTCTCACTCACATATAATGGGACAGAGCAAATGTTCCAATTTGTTGACCAGTAAATCGGTGCAGGAAATTACATAAATAACTTCTAGCAAAGTTTAACTAAATTAATATTCAATACTACGTTTTAGTATTTTTAAGAATTCTGGAAAAAGAAATATTTAAAAAAATGCTTATACCTCCGCCTCTTATTAAATATACATTCACTTAACTTAATGAAATGTTTAAATACATTTTTATTTAACATTACAATTTAATGTTTTTCAGGATTCTGAAGGAAAAAAAATTTTTGGATATTCCCAACTTTTATTAAATATACTTTCATTTAACTGCGTTAATGAGAGATGAAATTTTAATAAACACTAAGTAGCGTCATTTGAAAGCAGAAATGAAAATATATTCTCTTTGAAATTCTATTAGCGATTTCCTTTTCTAAAATCCATATATATATTTTTCGTTGAAGAACCATCTACGGCTGAGGAAAAGAAACGTCAGTTATAAAAGGAAATGCATCGACAGGTTTAAATTTAATTTTTTGAAAGGACGAGATCGATATAGATGCTTGTCTTACGTGTTTTGTTGAATTTTCGTTCAACTCCTGCGTTAGATACTGAATTTTGCATAAAGAAATATTTTGTATATAATAACGTTGTTATTAAATTTTGTAGTTTTTAATACTTATTTGTCATCGTGGTAGCAGAAGTATTGCAGTTCTGGACATTAAACACTGACCAATCAGAAAACCTGCAAAATTCGCACATCACAAGAATTCAGATATGTCTTGGATATGGCTAGAGTGACAGTAACAACGATTTTCTAAAAAATTTAAAAAAAGATAAGCTGGACTAAATCTAAAACTGACTAGGAATTCAGCACAAAAAACCGCATAAAATCAACTAATTTCTGTTTTCGGACAGAGCAAATGTTCAAATTTGTTGACCAGCAAATCCATGCAGCAAACTACATATATAACTTCTAGTAGATGTTAAATAAATTTTTTCTCAAGACTACGTTTAATATTTTTCAGAATTCTGAAAAAAAAAATACTTAAAAAATTGTTTATACCTCCACCTCTTATTAAATTTACTTTCATTTAACTGCGTTAGTGAGAGGTGGACTGGAAGAAATGAATGTTTAATAAACTCTAAGCAGTGTCCTTTAAAAGGAGAAATGAAAATATATTCCCTTTAAAAGTTTATTAGCGAAATCCTTTTCAAAAATCCATATTTATGCATTTCGTTGAAGAACCATCTACGGCAAAGGAAAAAAAATTGTCAGCTCTAAAATAAAATGCAACTGCAAATTTGAATTTAATTTTTTAAAAGGGTGAGATCGATATCGAAATACCCAAAATAGATGTTTGTGTTATGTGTTTTGTTGAATTTTCGTTCAGCTCCTTCGTTAGATACCGAACATTTGCATGAAAAACTACTTTGTATATATTAGGGTTGTGACAGAATTTAAATTGTTATGGGCGTTAGCATAAAAAGCAATTTTTTAAAATGAATAAAAAAAAAGAAAGCAACAACAGTTATTATTTAACCACTTAATTTGTCAATATTTTGAAAAAAAAAATCTAAATAGTATTTATTTTTAGACGTCTTTTACAAAAACTATTCATCTTTTATTACCGGTTTTCAAAAAAAAAAAAAAAAAAAAAAAAAAAAAAGCTACCAATTTTTTTTTTTTTTTTGTTTTTTTGTTTTTTTTTTTTTGTTTTTTTTTTTTTTTTGAGACAGCGCAAAAGTTCAAATTTGTTGACCGGTGAATCAATACAGCAAACTACATAAAAAACTTCTAGAAAAATCTAAATAATTTTTTATTCAACATTACGGTTTGATATTTTTCAGAATTCTGAAAAAAAAAGACATTAAAAATTGTTTATACCCCCACCTCATATTAAATGTACTTTCATTTAACTGTGTTAGTGAGAGATGAACTGACAAAAATGAATTTTTAATAAACTCTAAGCTGCGGTCCTTTGGAAGTAGAAGAGAAAATATATTCACTTTGAAATTTTATTAGAGATTTCCTTTTCAAAATCCATATTTACATTTTTCGTTGAAGAACCATCAACGACCGAGGAAAATAAATGCCAGTTCTAAAATTAAATGCAGCCGCATGTTTGAATTTAATTTTCTAAAAGGGAGAGATCGATTTATAAATACCCAAAATAGATGTTTGTCTTACGTGTTTTATTGAAATTTCGTTTAACTCGCGCGAGAGATACTCAATTTTTGCATTTTGCAAATACTTTGTATAGAATAGGGTAGTTACAGAATATAAATTATTATGGGCGTTAGCATAAAAAGCAATATTTTAAAATTAAAAAAAACTTTGGATTGTAATAGCAATTAATAATTTAATAAAATCATGTATGTACTGAGTTTTTCAGCATAATTTCAGAAACAAAATTTTATTTTCCTTTAATCTCTCTCTCTCTTTTTTTTAATAAACTAGACTGTAATCGTAAAATGAATAAAAAAAACCCAATCTTATATTGCTTTATACTGTAAATTGTTATATACAAGGTATGTACCGTACAAGGATTTCCTAAATGACAAAATTTTCGGTATTTTCTTAGAGAAAATACCTTTTTAAATAATGCTAAATTTCGGACATTTGAACTAGATTTATTTTTCTACAGAAAAATACTGATATTTTGCCTGGAAAATAACAGTACGTGCGAACCCTGATATAATTGTATAAAATTTACTACATTAGATTAAATCAACATATTCAAATGTCTAAATAAATAAATAAATAAAAGAGACCTGTTTGAGTAAAGCTAAAATTGAATTCGAATTCAGGACAAAATACCTTATTGAAAAAACTAATATCTGTTTTGGGACAGAGCTGATGTTCAAATTTGTTGACCAAGGAATACATGCAGTAAACTACACAAAAAATCTCTAGTAAATTTTAAATAAATTTTTATTCAGCACTAAGTTTTAATATTTTTCAGAATTCTGGAAAAAAAAAGGTATTAAAAAATCTTTATACCTCCATCCCTTTTTAAATATGCTTTTATTTAAAAGCATTAGTGAGAGATGAGCTGGCAGAAATGAATTTTTAATAAACTCTAAGCAGCGGTCCTTTGAAAGAAGAAATGAAAGTATAGTCCCTTTGAAATTTGATTTCTTTTTCAAGAATCAATATTTATATCTTTCGTTGAAGAAACATCTAAGGCAGAGGTAAAAAATTGTCAGTTCTAAATTGAAATGCAGCCACAGGTTTAAAATTAATTTTCTGAAAAGGAGAGATCGATATAGAAATACCCAAAATAGATGTTTGTCTTATGTGTTTCGTTGAATTTTTGTTCAACTCGTACGTTAGATACTGGATTTTTGCACGAAAAATACTTTGTACATAATAGCGTTGTGAAAGGATTTAAATTTTTATGGGCGTTAGCATAAAAAGCAACATTTTAAAATGAAAAAAACAACATTGTATTGTAATAACAGTTAGTAATTTAATAAAATTATGTACGTACTGAGTTTGTTGGTATAATCTCAGAAACAACGTTTTCTTTTTCCTTTTCCTTTCTTTTTTTCTTTTTTCATTTTTTTTAAACTAAACTACACAGTAATCGTAACATAAATCAAAAAAGCCAATTTGATATTTCTTTATACTGTAAACTGTTATACCGGTCCTAGAATTTGCAGAATGACAAATTCTTCGGTACCGGTATTTTCTCATAGAATATATATATATTTTTTAAGAAGACAAAATTCCGGGCATTTGAGCTAAATTTATTTTGTTTACGAAAATACTGATACTTCACTTAGAAAATATCGGTACCTGTGCTAACCCTGATATAATTGTATCAAATTTACTACATTTGCTTAAATCAAAATATGTAAACATAAAAAAAAAAAAAAAAAAAAAAAAAAAAAAAAAAAGACATGTTGGAGTAAATCTAAAATTGAATTCGAATTGAGCACAACAAACAACTAAGTTATGTATTGAGACAGAACAAATGTTCAAATTTGTTGAGCAGTGAATTGATGAAGTAAACTGCATAAATAACTTCTGGGAAATTTTAACTAAATTTTTATTCAATATTACGTTTTAATATTTTTCAGAATTCAGGAAAAAAATATTTAAAAAATTGTTTATACCTCCGCTTTTTATTAAATATACTCTCATTTGGTTGCGTTAGAAAGAACTGGCAGAACTGGCAGAAATGAATTTTTAATAAACTCTAAGCAGCGGTCCTTTGAAACCATAAATGAAAATATATTCCCTTTGAAATATTATTAGCGATTTCCTTTCAAAAATCCATATTTATACCTTTCGTTGAAGAACCATCTACGGCTGAGGAAAAGAAATGTCAGGTCTAAAAGGAAATGCGTCCACAGATTTGAATTTAATTTTTTAAAAGGGAGAAATCGATATAGAAATACCCAAAATAGATGTTTCTCTTACGTGTTTTCTTGACTTTTCGTTCAATTCGCGTGTTAGATACTGAATTTTTGCATGAAGAATTACTCTGTATGTAATAGCATTGTGACAGGATTTAAATTGTTATAGCCGTAAGCACTTTGTTTATCAATATATGTTTTTTTTTAATTCTTTTTTTTTTTTTTTTTTTTTTTTTTTTTTTTTTTTTAATGCACATTTGTTACAACTGATTTCTGGTTTGAGAAGGTCGGCACAAATGTTCAAATTCGTTGACCAAAAAAATCGATGCAGCGAACTATATAAATAACTTCTAGTAGCAAATTTTAAATATTTTTTTATTTAACACTACATTTTAATAATTTTCAGAATTCTGAAAAAAAAAACATTTAAAAAATTGTTTATACCTCCACCTCTTATTAAATATATTTTCATTTAACTGCATTAGTGGCAGATATGAATTTTGATAAACTCTAAGCAGCAGTCCTTTGAAAGCAGAAATGAAAATAAATTCCCTTTGAAATTTTATTAACGATTTCCTTTTCAAAAATTCATATTTATATCTTACGTTGAAGAGCCATCTAAGGCTAACGGAAAAAAAAATGTCAGCTCTAAAATAAAATGCAACCGCAGGTTTGAATTTAATTTTCTAAAAGGGAGAGATCGATATGTAAATACCCAGAATAGATGTTTGTCTTACGTGTTTTGTTGAATTTTCATTCAACTTGTGCGTTAGATATTAAACTTTTGCATGAAGAAATACTTTGTACATAATAGCATTGTGGTAGGATTTAAATTGTTATGACGTTAGAATAAAAAGCAATTTTTAAATGCATTCGTAATTATGTAAATACCTATCACCTATAGTCGTCGTTCAGTCCGTCCGTCTGTCCACGTACAACAGAGCAAAAATTACCCAACTGTGTCATTTGAAATTTAAAATATATAATTTTTGCATAATTTGAAATGTTGATGTTTGAATGTTGCTTCATTTGAAATTTTATGAAAATTGTATACATAGTTTAATTACAAGAACTATTAAAAATGATTCCGTTACATTACGCCCAATGGGAAAAAAATTGTTTGAAGTACATTTTAATGGTGCTACACTTTTTCGAACATAATAAAATTGATATGCATCTGTGAAGTATATACTAAAATACATGTTCTGAATAATCTATGGTTTAAAGAATATTTGTTATTAACTTATAGGGGTACACAAACGTAATCCATTGCATAATGGTATAAGGGAAATGATTGTTTGGAGCGCGCTTTAATAACATTAAATTATTTCACATTAAATAAAATTGATAAAAATTTTTGAGTCTTACTACAAGTTACTTCCTGTATAATAGAAATCAGAAAGTATTTACAGGGATACACAAAAGTTTTCCGATAGTCTACTGCAGGGATATCCAACGCAGCACCCGCGGGCGCCATGACGGCGCCCTTTTACGGTTTCCAGTTATTAGACTTTTTAGAAGTAAAATTTTATGATAAAAAATGTTTTTTTTTAAATCATTAATATTTGCATCAGAGATATTTTCAAAGATATTGAAAACGCATTAAAACCCATTGAAGGGCAATGGTATATATTATTTTAATCAAGATCCACCAAATTTTAATCAAGATTCCAGCCAGAAACATTTAACGAATTTTTTATTATATATTTTTGATGAAAAAATAATTTTAAAGAATTTTTTTTTTCAAAAAATTCTGATCCGAGTTCGGCATTAGAGAAACACAATTGCTTAGTCAAGGAGTTAAAAACTAAAAACATACTTCGAAAATTTAATCATTCATATTTTCATGATTTATAATTATTGTTTATAAAGTGTAATTATGATGGTTAAATTTGGCAAGTTTTGGTGATGTTGGTAATAATTGAAATAGATTTTTTTAATAGTTAAGAAGTAACAGAAATAAAATATTTTCCATCTCCCTCAAGATTTTGGAGAAAGCTTTGCATGAAAGTTCAGCATTTTTCTTTTTGCTGTTTTCATGCTGCGATGGGAGGGATAGGGGATAAAAAAAAGATAAAGAGCTTAATTATTCCTCGTTGACTTTTGAAATTTTTGGTTCTTTATTTTTTTTTTTTTTTTTTTTTTTTTTTTTTTACTTTGCTAAAGAAATTTGAGCATGGTTTTCCTCTATGAAAGCATTTTTAGATAATCTCTCTGAAATCACCCGAATGGATTGGTCACTTTTATGCCTGCCGTTGTTTTTGTGCTTTTTATAAAATCTACATTTCGTCATTCAAAATAAGTCATATTTTCACATCCTAAAAGAAATAAAGAAATATCTCTGATTTCCATGTTTATTTATTTATTTTTATTTATTGATGTTATAGGCACGATTAAAGTTTCTGGCATTTTACTCTACAAACATTTTTGAGGTAGTCCTCTCATAGAAAATTATATAATTTGAAATTTAATAGATTTAATTCCAAAACGTAAGGCAATTTGTTTACTCTGTAAGATTCATTTGCATTGTATTATGGCGTGCGTTTATACTATAACACTTTGCGACAAGATTGCCGCCTGTTTTCGGACAAGTGAATGATGGCGCCTCCCATGGAATGCAAGTGCTGAGATGCGCCCTTGCTTACTAAAAAGTTGGACAGGCCTGCTCTGCTGTATCCGAAGTATTTCAATATTTCATCTCCACAAACGCATAATGGAAATTTTACATGATTTGCATTCTTCATTCAGGGTACTGCATTTTGCGTGGCCAGCAGTGTATTTGTTTTTATTTATATTCATATGTATTCTAAATTTTGTAAAAAATACGCCACTAAAAATTATTGCACTTATCCAATAAGTATATGAGCTGTTTTGTTGTTTTGTCTATGTTCTTTTTCTCGAAAGAAATATTGTGATTTTTCTGAAGCATCACTTTAGAAATATGTGTTTCTGTTCATACTCAAACGCTGGGTTGCAAAAATCTGGGCACCAGTGGGTAGTCTTTCATCACTAAAATTTAAAAAGATTCCTTCGCACAAAATTTGAAACTATTCTAAGTAGAAATTTACACGAAATATGAGATGAAAAAAGTAAAAGAAAAAAAAAAAACGAAAAAAAATTAGTAGTGAGAGACTCTATGCTGGCGCCTAGACTTTTGCACCCTTATCATGTATGCTCGAAATTTTGCAAAAGAAAAAGAAAAACTATCCAGTATCCAACTATTTATTTTACCTCTTCACTAAGTATATTTGTTATTGTGTCTATATTTCTCCCCTTTTTCACTTTTTGGACGAATTATAGTGATTTTGATGAAGCGTCACTGTGAAAATATTTGAGTTTATAATATTTTTTTTTTATTTTATTTATTTCTAGATTTTCTAAAATTTATGCAGAGCCTAATGAATTATTTTACCAACGTTGCCAAATGTCAGGCTTTTTTAGCACCACATTATTTTGGAAAAAAACATGCTGTTTTAAATCATTCAAATGTTTCAGTTAAATAAAACGACATTTTCTATATTAAAAGATGGTATCCAAAAAGCTTGACTTGACAGTTCTGTTTTACCTATTCAGCAAGCATATATATGTATCTTTGTTCCTTACCTTCACCTTGTTTTTCGACGAATTACCGTGATATTTAGCAAATGTCACTATACAAAAAAAAAAAAA
Source organism: Maratus speculifer (assembly GCA_964019185.1). Lineage (NCBI taxonomy): Eukaryota > Metazoa > Arthropoda > Arachnida > Araneae > Salticidae > Maratus > Maratus speculifer. Next base: position 54,437,899 of record OZ025296.1, read on the forward strand.
AAAAAAAAAAAAAAATCAATATATATATATTTTAATTTTTTTTTAAATTGTAGCGAAGCGAGTGAATTCTTTTTTCTCTGGTGTTTGCATATGAAATGATGTTTCTTCATTACTTTCGTTCTAATTGTACTTTGCAGAAAATATCATAATTGCCATCAAGTATCATCTTAGAAATTGTTTTCTCTGTCAGTTTGTATGAGTGTTTTAAATTTTCTAAAAATTGCATAACATCAAAAGAGTTTTTTTCCGTTTGAGTGAGAACTGGAATCTTCTTTTCTTTTCTTCGTCTCTTTATGTGTAGAATATTTTCTTCAGAACATCCCTAAAAATATTTAGTACCGCAGTTACTGTCACTTTGAAGTCTTCATTTGTAAAAAAAAATATGGAGATGCGAATGCATTATTTTATCTCATCTGCAAATGTATCTTTTATTATGCCAGGAATACCATAGGCAACTATTTTTATATTCTATTAGAACCAGTACTTTTCGAACATACATTTTGAACTATATTTTGCTCTTGCAAATTTTGTGTGTGAGTCAAAGATTTCTGTTTAGAAAAAAGTTACATTTTGATTAAAAAATAATTGCATGTGGCATCTCTGTTATTGCTTCTTTATTTCTCTGTGCACCTCTCGTGTAGAGAAACGTCTCCATTTACCCCCAGGCCTTTTTTTTTATTTTAACCCTTTCCGGCACAGACAAATTGGTGCAGACTGATTAACTGATACCAAAATTTACAAAGAAAAAAACACTTTTGAGAATATAATAGCTCGTTATTTTTAACTTTCTCTGTAAAAACAAAATTTTATTAAAATAATCTTGTTTCAGTCCGTAAGTTTAGAATTAAAATTAAGTGTGTGTCAGAGGTCGTACCACTGTGCCAAAAAGGGTTAAAGCTTTAACCCCTTCAGGGGAAAGGTATTTCTGCTCCAAAAATGTTGAAATAATTGATTCACACCTGAATTTAAGAAGAATTTTATTTGAAAATAATCAAGAACTCTTTTTCACGTATATTATGAGACCAAAATTGTACTAATAATTTACTGGGGCCAGAACGCAATTGGATTAGTAAAATTAACAATTTGCAGACTGCAAACGGCGCCCCTGACAGGGTTAAAGATGTATCAAGATTTATTCACATACCATTTATAAAAAAATAAATAAAAAAGAAAACAGCGAATTTTGGCATATACTCAAAAGAATAAATATTGCAAAAAATGCAAATGGATTTAATTAATCAGAAATATTGTCTGCTTGAGATCATACTTCTTCCTTAACAGGATTCATGCTACACTAGTAATTGGTTAAATCAATGTATGTTGTCAATTCTTTTCCATACCTTGATTTTATCCAAAAAATATCTTCGCAAATAAAAAGTTAAACTAATGTAAAAATCTCTAAATGATTGGAATAAAAAATGTTAGAACCGTTTAATAAAAAGTTTATGATCATAATAAGAAGAGATTTTACATAAATATGAGTAAAAGGCTTAATTACATCTTACTTTATTATTCATGATATTTGTTTCAAAATCCTTGCTGACATTCATAAACTGTCAGTTTCCAAATTTCACAATTGGTGATTTGCATTTCTAATCGAAATCTGCATTTATGTTTCGTGATAAAGAACAATTTAGACGAAAAGTAATGCCTTTCACATTATTGGAGAAATCCAGTGACAATTTGAATTTAATTTTCTAAAAAGGATCAATAAGAAATATTCGAAATAGGTTCCTTTATCATGCATTTATTGAAAGTTACTTAGCATAATGAAATAAATAATTTTCAAAATGGTGTATTATTATCCGTACAAATTTTCCGCTGTTTAGATACAGAATAGTTTGCCTGAATACCAGGTACATATTGGAAAATCTGCGATCAAATTAGGCGATTGCAATTTTTACCGGTTTAGGTTGCTTAATTAAAAGTAAACTTCACATTTGAAATATCTGTGCTATATTCCTTAAGAATTCTAAAGAAAATATGCAGGTTGTATTAAGTAACGCACTTATAAAAGTATTAGTAAAAAATGAATAAGGACTTATTTTCATATCATTTACAATTGAAAAAGACAGTACAAAACAGTATACAAAATCCTATACAAAACAATATACGAAAGATATACAAAACAAGAATTTTTACACTAGATCACAGTTGATTTAGTCAGTCAAAATTACATGGTATTAAATAAAGGAGTCAACTCTGTTGAATGACTTTGAGAAAAAGGAAGATATTGTGCTAAACTTTTAAATCTTGGTGTGAAATATGAAAACGTAAGATAAGTATCAGAAGTATTCACAGTCTGCACCCACATAGCATTAATTAGCATTCGATAGTGGATACAGTATCAGAAATCGAATTCGTCTGCTTTTCCTGCACAATTTGTCTTATTATCACAGTCAAAATATAGCAAAGAAAGTCTTTTTAAATTTTCATTGCGAATTATTTACTTTTTTTAATCTTATTAACGAAGGTCTAAGTTCAGTTAGAGTGAAACTCTTTGCATTTTCACTTGAATGGTTGTACTGCAACCCCATTTTCTTCAGTAAGAATTACTTCTTTTACTATATCTGTTCTGCATTTAAAGTTTTTCCCAAGACTTTTGAAACACAATGCAATGGATGTACATGAAGTGGAAATAATGGACGTCCAATCAGAAATGTATTAAGTCCATAATGCATTAAACATACGTATTTGAATGTAAAGTTAAACCTGGTATGAAGGGTACCCTTTTTATTATGCCCTTATTATATAGTATTAGAAAAAGTTTTGTATCCTCCTGCGAAATGTTCCTAAAAAGATTATCAGTTTGACCTCCATTTATATTCAGAAATCTAATTTTCATACCAGAAATAAAAATTAGAATATTATACTTTATTTATTAAAAGACATTTAGCGAATACACAAAGTAAATATTTTTTTCTGGTAATTCCCTTTTCCAATATGAATTTCAAATTTCGTATTAAAATTGGAGGCAAAACTGGCAACCCTGGTTCCGAAGTTCCAAGTAACACTCGCTTAGCCGCTTCCCTGATTTGCCCATACGTCATATGAGCAACGTGTTTATGCCAATCATGATTTGTCCGTACCACGTGCGGGGATCCATATTCCAATCGTGATTTATTATTCTCACCAGTAAATTTTATTGTAAATTTTGTATTATTTAATCTGAGCATTTTCCTGATTTAATTAGGCAAAAATTTTTGTTTTGAAAAACCGGTAATAAAAGATTAAAAGTTCAGTAAAAGACATGAAAAAATAGGCATCATTTGAAGATATTTCAAAAATATTGATAAGTTAAATGGTTTATCGAGGCGATTCTGAGTCACTCCATGTTGTTTGTTCCCAAGCAAAACAAAGGAGCAGAAGAAAGTGTCCCCACAACACATGCACATCTTGGTACAATGAATTACTTTTCTAGCCCAATAAGCAGTTAAAATGTCTCATTTTTGCAACCCCGAAATAACGTACTCTCATTTACTTTTGCTAGAATCGTAGAAAACTTGTACCAATTTGATTTCTCTTTTTCAAACCAGCGTTTGTTCTGGTACTGAAGAAAATATTATACAGAATTTAAAATTTTGTTTAACGAAACAATGAAAATCATCCATTTTAGTTTTTAATGACTCATGAAAATAAACATAGATATTTCAAACCTATGCTGTGTCCTGGGTGGGGGGAGAAGACGAAAACCTGTTACATCGAGATATCAGCTAATATCTGTAATTTTTACATAATCATAAGGCAACTTAACCTCTTTGCTTAACCATGTATTAGGTCATCCGTGCTTACCCCATCCATTTACGGTGAAAGTTAGCTATTCACCTACAGAGGTAGTCCAGTTTGAGAGTGCGAGATTTTTGCCCGATACTAACATTTATATGTGAAAGCAGTATCCACCCTTTCATTTGCTGTAATGTTCACTAGTGCGGTGCTAAGTTCCACCTTTTTTTCATGCAATTTTATATTATTTAGCGAGCAATGGTTAGTGTAAATAAATATAAATTTGAGAGATAATTCTTGTACGAGTCTGATCCTATCCCGAAGAAGGTCTATTAACCTCTTGGGCATACGTGTCGCAAAAGCCTTAAAAATCCTTCTTTATCCCCATCAGTAAAAATTTACTGTAAAATTTGTCTTACTCAATCGGAGCATTTTCTCGATTTAGTAAGCCATAAATTTCTGTTTTTAAAAACCAGCGACAAAACATAAAATATTTCGTAAAAGACTCCCTTCGCGAAGGGGTTAAACTGGTTGTTTTCTACTAGTTCTAATAATTTGCTTAGCTGGCGTATGTTCGCAGTTTTCTGTCTTAGTTTTATGAACGTCATTTGGTACAGAAAACGATTCATTGTAATCGAAATAAAATACATCACGGACTTTTAGTCTATAGCGTCATTCAAAATTTGCGAATTCATTTACTTGTGAAATATTTTTAGAAATATAATTTCTCGACAGGGAAAGCGTCCCGAGTGAGTTGTGAGAAAACATTTTACCTCATGTATTTTTATTTACATTAATGTTTTTACATTGACTGTTAATTAAATTCAAGGTCAAATTTCATTTGCATATTTAAATCCCCCAGCTCTGTACAAATTATTTCGGAGTTTCTTAGGAGATAGCATAACACTTTCGGTGGTTCATTATCTTAAGAGATAATGAATCTAATGATAATCTTATCTTAAGAGGTAAGACGAGGAAAGAAGTCACCACAAATAAATAGTAGAAAACTTCACTTTTATTGAGTCCGGGTCTGTTTAATTCGAGGGGCTCTCGGTAAGGAGTTACCGGCTCGCTAGAAAAAGGGGGAAAGCTCGCTGTTTCGTAGTTCACATGTCGAGAATCAGCGGGCCGATTGTGTGGTTACAATTCTCAGCGAGCTGATAAATTGGCGAACAAAACAACCAAATGTCAGGTCCAGTGGTTTGCTGGCAATATTTTGGTTGAGACGAGACACAAATTGATATCCGTTAATTGCATGTCAATGGGGAGAGACAGGAATATATGTTTGAATTTTTAAAGCCAATCTGCTAAAGCAACAATCTAGGATGCCGAAACCACAGCCTCGGTAAATGTAGCGGGACTGCTAGGAAATTATAAAAGGACATCTGCTGAAAACGGAATATGAAAATAAAAAATAATAAAAGATTGCAAAGTCTATGAGAAGAATTTATACGTTAGAAAAATTGGGAAAAATATATCGCCTAGCAACAAAACTAATTGCGTAAAAGTACCCGTTCTACAGTTACTATGCATGAAAAAATGAATACCGTATTTAACCTAAATATGTCATATAGGCTGCAATTTAGAAAAAAAAAACGAGAGAAAGGAATCTATCATTAATAAAGGAAGACAGCGAAAGGAGAATAAATTTAACTTAAGTTTTATGAGCGATATTACACCCTAGGAATATAACAAAATAATACAATTTTTAAAGGGGAAAATTAATTAAAAATATATGGGAAGGAATATCCTTCACAAGCTCCACCGTCAGTTCAATGATATATTGTTTTAATAATTTTGTTCGTCTGACCCGACATAAAAAACAACTGATTTTCCTCAGAAATGTCAATAACTTACTATTTACATCATTGTAAAATTTAAAAAATCAGTTTTATTATTTTTTGTTAAGACGGGAGGCTTTAGGGGTCAAATATCACATGTGATACTTCAGAGCCAATGTATTACAAAATCAAAAGTTAAAAAGTCAAGGATTATGTTTAAATAACATTTTATTTTTTTCAATTTACACAATTGTAAAAATGTAAAAGAGTAGGTCACATTTTGTGAATTTCTTTAAAGCAATTTATTGATTCATCGAACAAAGAAATACCTTACAGCTGGAATGACGCATTTTAGTTCGAGCATTTTCCGCTCATATTTCGGTCGTCTGCATCTACTCCTGTGTACTCTATCGCCAATCATTTCAGGCATATGCCTTACTTCTTTCTTTCTTACCGATTCATGCGGATACTTGGAAGTATCCTTCGTTTAGCTGCAGATTCAGAGTTTATCAACAGAATCGTCAGACGAACTTACAGAGTAAATTCTTGTTTGGGATTGTTTCACCTTATAGATTAGAATTGTAGTAGAGTACAGTCTGGAAAAAAATAATGAAAAATATGTACAATATTGAATAATTTGGGAAAAATTCAGAAACATATATTCGAAGAAAAAAAAGTTGAAAAGTGACTGAGCACTGCTGGAACCCAAAGTATCATATGCGATACTAAAATGTTAACGGCTCCAAAAGTGTCTAGTACTTATACCAAATTATGATCTATTAATCTATATAACAAGCTCTTATATATCTAAATAAAATATATATTTTTAAATTGAATTGTACTTTGCAAATAAATAGTTAAAAAGACTTGCTTGGACGATGTGAAGAAATTATATTTATGGCTAAAGATGCAATGAAACAATCTGTCATGAAACCTGTTCTTTCTTCTATTAAGGAACTAAAAAATTACCCACAATACAAAAGAAGAAACATCGGGTTTCAGAAGCGTTTATTTCGGAGCATAATTGGGTTACAATAATGAGCTATACATCAAAATATACCAAAAGTATATAAGATCGACGCCCATACTACACATGTTCAATAACTGCTTCTTGCGTGATACGGCAGATGTCAAAGCGGTAATTCTGTTCGCTCCACACATTACTCAGCATGATCGCGTTGATGGTCGCGAATGCAGTCGTGATGTGGTTCCGTAACTCAGTCAAAGGTAACAGTGATAGGTAACAGTGGTAGGTAACTGTGGTACTTAAACAAATTCTTTAACATGTCCCCAAACGATGAAGTCACACGGCGAAAGGTTGGGCGACATGGGCGGCCATGGAAAGAGTGCCTTGTCATCAAGGCCACATCGACCAATCCATCGCTGTGGAAATTGTCGATTAAGGTAGTCACGAACTTCTATATGCCAGTGTGGCGGAGCTCCATCATGTAAGCGATTCATACTTTGAAAATTCTTATACACAAAACTCTTTCTGCTGTCCTATCGCCATTTTGAATATGACATTTGCGCAGCAACCATGGCAACCACAGGTACATGGCACAAACTCAGCGCGAAACTGCAGTTAACGCCCTCTCGTTTGAGATATCATGGAAATATATATGTTTCCTAGTTCGCTCGTAGTAGCGTTTTAAAACCCGATAATTCATTTGTAGTAACCCAGTAATTTGAAGTATATCACATGTGATAATGCCGTTCCCGGCTAATTTTCTTATAATAATTTTGTTTATTTCAGACACCTGCGTGTCACATGTGATGCTTTTGAACCGGAGAAGTTAAACTTAAAATCTTTATCATGTCGCATTCTTTATGCGGCGTTGTGGACACGGTGGTTACACAGTTTCTGAAACAATATCCTAGATTCTCTACTTGACTTTTATAGAGCTCCCAAACCTTCAGTTTTAATATCCCAGTATTTTAGTATGGAAAATGTCGTTTTATTTAATCGGAGTCATACTGAGATTTAAATAAATAATATTTTATCTATGAAAATACTGCTGCTCAAGAACACTGAAGACTTGAATGTTTGCTACTGTCACACTACATCCATAATTCATTTCACTTTTTGGAATAGATGCGATTACTTAAAATATGTAAAAAGGCTACTAAATTACATCCAATATGAAGATGATTGTCATCTTATTGAGGTAAAATTATGCTCTTATGATGTCTCAAATAAAAGTAGCTGCTCTATTAAATGTCCAAATTTACATATTGCGTGAAAGAAGCATCTAAACGACTATAATGTCATTATTCGAGTTAAATTAAAGGGGATATTTAAATTTCATTTTCTACAAAGAATCGATAAAAGCACCCGAAATAGACCATCCTTTATATATTTAATTACGTTTAAGATGCATATGCATGTCAGAAAAATGATTTTCTGATTACCGAATTAAGAAATATATCGAAATATATCGAAATATATTTTGTAGAATAAACGCAATTCATTAAAACATGTAAACAAAAGTCTTAATCACACACAAACTGAAAATATATATCGTTTCTTTTAGGAATGAATTATCTTCCCATGAATATCACACGTGCCATTCGCTTCTCTAATAAAATTCCATATTTACGTATCTTCTGAAATAACGATCTATCTATGCCAATCTAATGTCATTCATTTCCTGGAGTGATATTAAGCAGGAGGTTTGAATTTCATTTTCTATAAAATATCAATAAGAAACTCTCAAAATAGACCATCTTTTATACGTTTAGTTTTGTTTAAGATGCATTTAATGTCAGTAAAACTATTTTTTTGATTAAAGAATTAAAAATTATATCGAAATGTATTTTTAATACCTTGTAGAATCAACTCAATTCATTAAAATATGTAGAAAGAAAAGTCTCAATTACATACAACTGAAAATGAATATAATCTCTTTTAAAAAGAAATTATCGTTGCATGAATATGACTAGTGCCATTTGCTTCCCTAATAAAATTCCATATTTACGCATTTTGTAAAATAACCATCTGCGTGAACCCAATGTCATTCATTCCTAAAGTGATATTCAGCGGGAGGTTTGAATTTAATTTTCTAAAAAGGATCGATAAGAAACAACGAAAATAAACCATCATTCATACGTTAAGTTTTATTTGAGATGCTTTTAATGTGAGAAAAACTATTTTCTGATTAAAGAATTTAAAAATCTATCAAAATATATTTTAATATTTTGTAGAATAAACACAATTCATTAAAATATGCAAACAAAAGCCTTAATTACACAAAACTCGAAAATGAATATCATCTCTTTTAGGAACAAATTATCTTCGCATGATTATCACAAATGCCATTCGCTTCTCTAATAAAATTCCATATTTACGCATCTTGTGAAATAACCATCTACGCGACCCTAATGTCATTCATTCCTCCAGTGATATTCAGCGGGAGGTTTGAATTTAATTTTCTAAAAAGGATCGATAAGAAACACCCAAAATAGACGCTCCATCGTGCATTTTCTTTAAAAGTTCATTTTAACAGAATAAAATGGGCAGTTTTCAAGAGTCGACCAGTATGAAATTGTAGATGTACTTAAATTCATAAAAGATATGTAATGGGAATTTCAATTTTTGTATGAGATAAGGCAATTTGTTTTTATTTTATACATACTTATAGCTTTAAAATAAAATTACATGTATAAATTAAATGTAAAAAGTATCCGAATAAATGGAAGTATTTACATTATAAAAATAAGCCATGAAATCTCAAAATGGCAAAAAGAAAATAAAATTTTTGATAGTAGAAATATTACAAAAAATAAAATAATAACTATAACCAGTAAATGTTTTTTGCAGCATGCATAAACTAGTAAGCTGCTCGTGCTTGATAAGCAAAAAAATACTAAGAAAAAGACTTTTTTGTATTAATGACTTTCCCTTAAAATTAATTTTCATTTAAAACTTAGCTACTCCATATATGCATATATACACACATATAATCATTTTGCGTTTACTAAATTATTTTGATATAAATTCTTTTTTAAGATCGTTAAATTAAAAGTCTTAATTCTTTCTACATTACAGCAAGTCGTGACTTTTTCTTGTCAATGAATGACATGTGCGACTTGTGATCGAAGTTGCCAGTTTAGCATTTTTTATTTTCTTCTCGTTTAGGATAACGAGTAGTCAGGAAAAAAATACAGTCAAAAAAGTGTTAAACACCAGTATTTTTTAACAGAAATTTGAATGCTTTAATCCCTTTTGAAGTTTTTTTCTATGTGAAAAAACTGTATTATTTCCCTGACCATTTCATCACCCTGTAGTTTCCCAAGAAAACGTTATTGGATTTGAAATAAAATCCGCTCACAGAGCCTATGCGGGCTCTAATCTCAAGAATTAATTTAAGGATTTTAATAAAACTTTAGATTCAATTAGTTTGATATACATAGATGCTGATTACTTTTTTGTGTAAATCAACTAACAGGTGGAGATCCTGTGCACCATTTTTCACGATTTCCTCAATAGAACTAATCCACGTGTTTTCATCTAATCTATGACATATGTTGGAAAGCTGATTAAGTTTTCTGTGTAAATCTATAAGAGGTGGCGCTACTAAACTGCATTTTACATGATTTTCGGGATAACTATATTTGAAAAACCCCTCTAACACACGGAATTAAAAAAAAATTCATATTCTGTTAGACTTTTACATAAATAGATCCTGATTGACTGTATATTGCCCAAATGTGCTGTTTTTATGCTCTTTGAATTGAGAATTTTTGTTTCAGATATGGGTCATTCCACACCAAATGAGCAAATCAGGTGTGGCTGACATGTCACAGATTTTATTGAAAATCATCATATAAGTAGATCACAATCATTTACGAGGAAACGCAAAGTAGTAGAGTTCAGACTAGTTTATTTCAGTATAAAAAATTACATTAAAGTTGAGACGAAATCGAGGTCTTGTGTACATGCTTGAAATTTCAAGTTTGATTATTTGCCTTAGGAATGGAAAGATTGTAATAAAAATTATCTACACTTAAGAATGAACTATAAGTAACAGATTAGCATAATTTAGTAATTGTATTTTTATTTTATAATTTAAAAATAAATAAATAATTAAAAAAATCGTGGAAAAAATAAAATATTTCAGTTATATGTTTTAAAATGAAGGACACTTTTTCCAAATTCAATTTTTTTGCCACTATAGCTAATTGAGTATATTTAATGCATCTATAATTTAATTCTTGCCTTTTTCATTCCTTTATGAGAAAAAAAATAAATAGTGAAAACGGCTGATTAAAAAGTCAACATTTTTTTCATTTTTTTTTTGGAGACGAATAAAAGCTTTTAAAAGTTTTAAACTCTTTGATATTACAGATAAAAGTGTATATTTTAAGTATACGGAGTTTTATTCTTGCTTTCAGTTTATTTTTGCCTCAAGAATATTTTTAATTTGTATAGAAGAAAAACGATTTTCTTCTTAAAATAACTGTATTTTAATCTTAAATTCAAGTAGCAAACACAGATGGCAGCACACATCTTTTTTAGCAAGAAATTTGCAAAAAAACGCGTGTTTTCAAAGAAAGATTGTCTTTAGACTGTCTCAAATATTAGTTTTTTGAACCCATTTTTGTTATGTTAGAAATTAAAAAGGCAGTATTGAAACTTTTTTAGTGTGTCATGGACTTATTGATTCATATGTATGTGTAATATTGTTGATGTGGGAGCTGTCCTTTATTTATTTATTTATTTATTTATTTATTTTTTGAGGTAACATAAGAGGAATAATTATGATTTTGTCATTTTTTTAAAAGTTTCTAAGTTTTTTTGAAGATGAAGGAAATAAATAACAACTTTGAAACTTTGAGAATTCGATCTTCATAGATAGTACTACATCTTGCATCAATTTCACATATGTTTTTTAAATCCTTTGATTTTTATAACATTTCAAAATTTAAAAAAAATTACAAAATTTCAATATTTACAACCAATTTATGATTAATTTTCATATTACCAAATTATTGTTACTCAATAAATATAAAGATTGATATCCAGAGATTTCAATATTATAAAAAAACTTCATTTTTGTTAAATAGTTTTCAAAATATAGAACTTGAAACTTGCAACTTTCGACGATTATCCACAAGCCATTTTATATCACAAGTTTTTTAAATGTCCAAAATTGATAAAATAATTTATTTTTCGTCAAAATATTGTGCACACATACATTTGAATATGAAATGAACACGTATCTCAAATTTTATTAAAATCGGATTCTATGCAGCCCGGCTTTTTTTACATTTTTGCTCATTTGACATGGAATGACCCATATATCTAAGTGCGTAGGTCCCGAAAATTAATGATTTGCTTGAGCGATATTTATTTATAATTTTTAAATGTTCACAGTTCAACAAATCTATACCTTTACAATCCTCATGATGAGCATACATGCATACATTGTCATTTAAGAGATATCAGGACACTTAAATTGTGGTGATGAAAATAACGCCACATATCTGGTACATGACCGAGACGTGGTTAGTACTGAATTATATAATAATATCTCATTCCGCGTTGTGAAGGAATGTGCGGGATATTACAAATTAATAAAAAAATAAATCCTTGGAATAATAAAATAAACTAAAATGGCAATAACTATAGAACGACTTATTTAACGTTTAACCTCTTCGCTACTGGCGATTATTACAGTATTTTTAATTATTACTGAATTATTTCTTCTCTCGTTTGACTTCAGAACGAGATTTTTGTTTTATTTTCATTAGCTCGAATTTCATAGAATTCGAAAAATATTATTCTTATATCGAAATTTCATTTATATTTGCGTATCATTAATAAAATGGGACAAAACTGATGTACCCATTTGGGTACACAGGGACTGAAGAGGTTAAATTTGTAACCTAGGATTTTAATGGGATAGAATATGAATCGATTAACTTACTGGAAGATAAATAAAGAAAAGAGAACACAAATATATATACACACTCAAGACTTTATTTTCAAAACATATAAATTATAAATTCAAATAACACAAAAATATAATTCAAATATAATCACATAATTTCTTTGCTACACTTAAGTATTCGTTTTTTTTTTTTTTTTTTTTTTTTTTTTTTTATCCTTTTGCATTTATTTTAAATAATAGACATTGATACATGCTTACAGCACAATCCTATAGGCTGATTATTCAAAGAAAAATATGCATTAATTTTAATTTTGAATATTCTTTAATTTAATTTTAATTTAGTAACTAAAACTCAAATAGTGAGTATTTTATACTAATTTCTGTGCCTCAAAAAATTATTTTTCGAGATTGCCCTCACATGGAATAACTAAATATTTTCTTACCATATCCTTTATGACCATCCGTCTTGACATTATCCCAGTCAGTCCTGAAAAATGCGTAAATGTCCGCGTCACAGTTCACTAAAATTTTTGAGGAACAAATTCAATATCCTTAAAATGTTCACCAATTATCACATGTCCTCGTCGTAGTTCACTACAAATATTTGCTGCACAAATTCGTTGTCTTTGAAATGTTCATCAATTGACACCACTTAAGATGAAGACGCACAAAGGCTGCACTGCTTCTGTTCAAATGAAATAGTTCATCGATAGGCATGCTCCAGACAAAATCTCAGATTGGCTGCACTGATTCTTATCGGCAGTCCCATTGTCCAGTACATCGTTCATTAAGCAACGATTCTAGTCCGAAAAACATGCTGCATGCTGCTTGCTTCTCGTGTACAGATTTCAAAATCAGGAATAAGTCTGAGAGAAAAGAAAAGTTTCCCCGTTTTCACTCTCTCTCTCTTTTTTCTATCAATTTTAATTGTCACGGAATCGCTTTTCTTTCATTGGTTTTCATATAACTCACTTCATAGGTTCTATGTGATTTCTCACAGATTATTGGTATATGTTTAGGGAGGCATGTCGCTTTATATTCTCCTTTTTTCTTTTTTTTTTTTGACTGACCTCTCCCCTTTGTGAATTTTCTAAGGATGCGCCGTGAGGACTTTTTTGACAGAACACACGCTCGTCCATCTGTCATAAATAATTGCCATTATCCTCGTAAATTCTATTCGCATGTCCTTTCAATTTTATGTCAATACTGCCGACAAATTACTTTTTATTGCTGTAACTGCTTTGTTGTCTGTCTGGGATTTTATGGTGAGGATACTTGGAATATACACGTGATTTTTTAGAGATTTGTTTTTCTTTTATTACACCTATTATTATAAATAAATAAAGTTTGCAGATTTACTAAAATTAGCTTTTATTTTTCCCTGATAATTAAAATTAAAATTATTATTATTATTATTATTACTTGGTTATTGTTACTAAATAAAATATTTTCAAAATTCACTTCATTTCTTATATATCTATATATTTATATATATTTTGGATTGTGCTGTTCCATTTTTTTCTTATTATTTTAAACGATGTCGTACCATTATTCGTGCTACATAAAGGTACAAAATTTTCGATTTTTTTTTTTTTATAGATGTAATATCCTAGATTTTCTGAGCATTTTCACTTAATTTTTTCAATTTTTTCTTGGAATTCTCATTTGAAGAGAAGTTTTGGCTTTTCAAATTATATTCTTTCAACAACTGAAACGGTGTTCCCGAAACTTTAAAGTCATTTTTCTCCAAATGGTGTTTTTGGTCATAGAACTCAGCAATAGTGGGCCACTTAAAAGGCATTTGTCAAAATATTATTAAAGTGTTGGGGAATTAGAAAAGATATATGTATATTATCCTAGTCCTAACTGCCAAAAGTCAGAATAAAAATTGAAAGTTTCGAAATATATTCTTCGAAAAAAAAAAAAAGTAAACTTTAAAATTTTGCTATTAGAATATACTGATACCAAATATTAGAATAAAATCATATGTTTTTATTTTGTCCTTTTATTCTAATATTCGAAATTTTAAAACATTGTGCTCTACCAGTGGTTCAGGGGTTCTGCTTTCGAAGCTGGTAGATGGCTGTGCTGGATTCAAACTCAATCACACCCGTCAGCTTAACTTTTATGAGCGGTTTTCTTCGAACTTTAGAAAACCCTGCATAAGTTCGGGTTTAGGCTCCCACGTAGTTCCCCTCCCCCAGGGCCTATATCAATCATGCAGATAATCCACCGTCATAAATAACATCAACATCACCAAATCATTGTAACTATAATTTTTTTCTTGATCAATGTATAAGAGATTTGGAGAAATAATCATTTAATACGCATATCTTGTCTAAATTAAACAAAACGCAAAGGGTTAAAATGCGCAAACAAAAGTTTTAGTTACATCGAACTAGAAGATGAAGTCGCTTTTTTAATAAAATTTCATACTGAGCCACTGCGTGAAAGAACCATCTACGCGACCATTATGTCATACAATGCTAGAATGGAATTCAGCGGGAGGTTCGAATTTAATTTTCTAAAAAGGATCGATAAGAAACACCCAAAATAAACGTTCCTTCATACGTTTTGCTAAAAGTTCACTTTAACGTAATGAAATGGGTAGCTTTCAAGTGTCAACCAGTATGAAGTTGTAGAGGCATTTGGATATGTAGAAGATGTAATTGGAGTTTAGATTTTTGTAAAAGATATTTTGTTTTAATTTTATTGTGATGTATTTATAAGAGAACAATTATTTGTAGTTTAGAGCAGTGAAAAAAATGTAACAGTGTATTAAGATGTAAAATAAAAAAGAAACTTTAATTTCCTAAAAATGATCGATAAGAAACATCTAAAATAAATGCTCCTTCGTATGTTTTGCTAAAAGTTTACTTTAACATAATGAAATGGGTAGTGTTCAAAAGTCAATCAGTAGGAAGTTGTAGATGCATTTGGATATGTAGGGGATGGAGTTTAGATTTTTGTAAAAGATATTTTGTTTTAATTTTATTGTGATGTATTTATAAGAGGAGACTTATTTCTTGTTTAAAGCAGTAAAGAAAATGGATGGAATATATAAGAAGAAAATGGATGGTAAAAGATTGATGAAAGAGATGCGAAAAACAAATTCGAAGAACGAAATAGTGAGTATCGAGTAAGGCAAATAGGCAGAGATTTGATTATTTCTGTATCAACATTGCATTATGTTTTGAAAACTTTCATTGCAACCGGAGATATACAGTCAAAAACAGCACTGGTCGATCATCAACTACAGCGGCCAGAGGAGATTAAATGTTGCGTCAAGTGGTAATGAACAGCAGACCAGGAACGATGACAGAAACCGCAACCCTGTAGCAAGACAGCATAGGGAGATCAGTGACTCATAAATTGGCTTCAAAAAGTTTGCATAAAATGAACTTCAGATCTTCAAAAGCAAACGTAAGCCATTGTTAACTTATGCTAAAAAAATTCTGTGGGTTGTGGATCAATTTATATGGACATATCCACAAAGTGCTATATTGTGGGATGAATCCCCTTTTCCAGTTTTATATGGAGATATTGGCCGTCGGATCGTATTTTACGATCGTTTACTTACGCAAACTAAGCTTTAAATTTAAAATGCAATTCAAAAATCAAATATGAGTGCAAGTTTCTATCATTTGTGTAAATTTGGGAATATTTTGATTATTCTAGTGTCAGCCAAATGATGTCATATAACGGGACTATCAATGCACAAAGTTATAGGGATGTTTTGCAGAATAAGTTGTTGCCTATAACTTGGCCTTCAATCGGGCTATCTTTTTGAACAAGACTCACTAGGAAACGTTCCCAGGTATAAGTTGTGAATTTGGACGAGTGTGGTATCAAAAGAAAGATCTCGTTCGGCACGGTAAAAAGTACAATGGAAACTCCTCGTCCGAATCCAACCGTTTTCGAGTTAGCAGCACTTGAAGTGTGAATGAATGAATAAATAAAATAGCAGGCATATAAATAAATTATTCACAAGTCATGAAAGTCTAAGAAAAACATTCTATATATACATACAGTTTATCCATTACGTCACGACAACATTTGCTGAAAAATTTGCATATAACAAAGTGCTAAAAATTATAAAAACTCTTCGGATACAACCGTACACAAAAACTTCATTGAATGCGAAGTGCTTGTCTAAAACAGAGGCAATAACTGGCAACGTGTTGGTGTAAAGGTTTTTGTTCGTTGCTCTGGAAAATATATCGGCAGAAAGATAAAAAACAGTGCAAAAAATTTTTAACTAGCGAAAAATTTATATACCTGTATGTCAATTTATTTATTTATTCATTCACGCTTCAAGTGCTGATATCTCGAAAACAGTTGAATTCGGACGGGTAGTTCTATTGCGCTTTTTAACGTGCGTGAGGAGATCTTTCGTTTGATACCACACTCGTCCAAATCCACAACTTACACCTGGGAAGGTTCCCTAGTTAGGTAAACTGCATGCAGCTATGAAAACAAAATCCCAGTTTCAACAAAACGATATTCCTGTGGTAAATTAGGTTTCGAATTCATCTGACATCAGTTCTAACGAGGATTATTGGCAGTATTTAAAGACTAAAGTTCGAAAAAGGAAACCAGGAGACAATCAGCAGTTGAAAAGAGTTTGTCTTAAAGAATGACAAAAAAATCTCATTTCTGGGTGAAAACGATTAATTTCAACTATACCGAGAAGAATGAAAGATATTTATACTGCCAAAAGAGGATGAACGGATTGGTAAGACTTATTCATTTCGTCTCATTCGAACATGCATAAGACATTAGGGACATAAAAATCTTGCAAAAAATGAATTTCATTAGTCACAAAGAATGTGTGAGTTACTTGTTGTTCATAGTGAATTCATTGTTGCTCATATTTGTTGTTCATATTCCATACCACCCATTTTTTGTTTCATTGTGAATTATGTAATAGTAAAATGTAAATTTTTCAATAAAATTATTTACATAAATTTTTTTTAACTTTTACTTTCAAAAAAAGCATCAACAAACATATCCATAAAAAATTAGAGCCACGGATAAGGTACCTTCGCAAAAGCTGTCGCACCCGAATCTATCAGATTAATATGTAAAAAAGTACTTTTTTCCAAAAATTTAATTCAATTAAATCATAGCTTCTAATTTTTTGAGCATATAAGTCACCTTGAATTTTTCAAAAATCCCTCATAATCACTTCCAAAAATCTTTCCAAGAATTTACTAAGGAGGACCTGAAGAGCACGTCAGGATATTATAAAGAGGACAGATCCTAAAGACTTCCTTATGACAATTTTCTGTACCTCAGGGATGGCTGCGGCATGATTGGGTTTCATTGTAAATCTTTTTGGTGATATTATGGGTAAACAAATGTGTTATATGGTTAGATATATGCATAAATATATATAAATACAATTAACTATTAGGGAAATATGATGACGTATTTTTTTTAATTTTGTTGATATCGTCAATTAACACAAGCAAAAGCTTACACTCAGTCTGAAGAAGAAAGTCATCCGTTTTTAAATAAAACCATCCCCTCATGAACATTATAAGTGCTTTAAATAAATTTTCACATTTACTCATAGCGCAAAAGAACGATTTCTCGACCCTAATGTCATTCATTCCTCGAGTGAAATTCTGCGGGAGGTTTGAATTTAATTTTCTAAAATCGATCGATAAGAAAATTCAAAGTAGACACTAAATCAAACGTTTTATTGAAAATGTAATTGAATATAGTGAAATGGATTAACATAAAAAGTCGGCCAGTATGTAGTGCTTGTTGTAGTATACTCTACTGTTCCTTAAAGCTGTGACATGAAGTTCATTAACCGCTTCCCTGTTTTGCTCGTACCAATTAAGATTTTCCCGTATCACGTACGAGCATCAATACTCTAATCATAATTTATTATTCTCACCAGTAAAATTTTATTGTAAATTTTTTAATATTTAATCCGAGCATTTGTCAGATGTATTATGAAAAAAATTTCTTTATCAATAAGCCGGTGAAAAAATATAAAAAATTCTGTAAAGCACATGAAAAAAATTGACTGTACTTTAATATTTTTTCAAAAATATTTATAAGTTAAGTGATTAATACATGTTTGAACACACATACACGCATATATATATATATATATGTACATATATAGTATGCACGCACATACATTTATGTATTTCTAAAATATATTGGTGTAAATTCTTTTTAAATTTGGTGAAATATATAAGCAAAAGCCTTAATTACGCATTCTAAAAATTGATGTCATCCGTTTTGAGGTAAAATTATCTCTGCATAAATATTACAATTCCTATTCGCTTTCTTAATAGAATTTTGCATTCACTCATCGCAC
This sequence comes from Maratus speculifer, assembly GCA_964019185.1. NCBI lineage: Eukaryota > Metazoa > Arthropoda > Arachnida > Araneae > Salticidae > Maratus > Maratus speculifer. Next base: position 54,456,633 of record OZ025296.1, read on the forward strand.
AAAAGAACCGTTTAACGGCTATAATATTATTCATTCCTCGACTAAAATTCAGCGGTAGGTTTGAATTTTATTTTCTAAAGTACATCGATAAGAAATTCCAAAATAGGCGCTATGTCGAATGTTTTAATGAAAGTATAATTGAATATATTGAAAAAGGTTAGCTTTAAAAAGTCGGCCGGTACGAAGTTCTTGATGTAGTATGCTTTACTAATTTTTAAAGTTGTTAAATGAAATTTAAGAACACTCTGAACACATACACACACAAACTCATATATAAACATATATTTATGCATTCCTAATGTATGTTCGTGTGAATTCTTTGTAATTTTACTTAAAGTTTCAAAAGGCATTAACAAAAGTCTTAATTACACGGTCTCAAGATGAACGTCATCCGTTTTGAGATAAAATTATCTTTGCATGAATATCACAAATCCGATTCGCTTTCTTAATAAAATTTCGTATTTACTCATCGCGCAAAAGGACCATTTTCCGACCCTAATGTTATTCATTCTTCCACCGAAATTCAGCGGGAGGTCTGAATTTAATTTTCTAAAAGCGATCGATAAGAAAATTCAAAATAGACGCTAGGTCAAACGTTTTATTGAAAATGTAATTGAATGTAGTGTAATTGGTTAGCTTAAAAAGTCGACCGGTATGAAATTATGAAGTATACTCTGGGTCATTCCATGATCTTTTGTAACGTGAGTCACGAAGATTATAACTGCGAAATTATTGTCCACCGTTATTTTTAAAAAGTTTTCTTGGCATTATTCAATTAATGAAGTATCCCTGATGAAAAAACTTTTTGAAAATAACGGTGGACAACAATTTCGCAGTTATAATCTTCGTGACTCACGTTACAAAACATCATGGAATGACTCCTCTACTATTGCTTAAAATTGTAGCATGAAGCTCCTTAACTCTCAGAACACACACACACGCACACACACATATATATATATATATATGTTGCAGCCAATACCCGAAATTGGCCAATTCTAGAACTGGCCGGCCAATTCCCGAATTGGCCAGCAACGTTAAATAATGACTGGCCAATTCTAGAATTGGCCAGACAATTCGCGAACTGGCCAGATGCAATTGGCCAATTCGCGAACTGACCAGATGCAATTGGCCAATTCGCGAAATAGATATATGTACTCGGCTTAATCCTTCCTAATATAGTTGAAAGTGTCTATGAATTCAGTTAGTCTAGACGTCAGCCTGTCCGTGATCTAACTCGAGTAAAGTTTCCGGTTAACTTATAATTGCCATCGTATTTGGTATATCAATTAATTTCGATATCGAAATCGAATTGTGTACTATTTTTGGTTAATTTAGTTGGGTACACAAAAATATTTCATTTCAATATAATCAACGGGAATCTTTTTTACTGTACATTTTAATGTTACATTATCTTAATTACAAAAAAATTGGTACCTATGCATCATAGTTCGGATGTTGGCCAAGACTTACCGGCCAGTTCGCGAATTGGCCGGCCAAAACCCGAAATACGCTATTCATTTCATGTATTTCGGGTTTTGGCCAGGAACCTTGGCCAGTTCGGGTATTGGCCGGCCAGTTCTAGAATTGGCCAGGCTCCGGGTATTGGCCGCAACATATATATATATATATATTACTAAACATGCCACATATATATTACTAAAAAAATTGGTGTAAATTCTGTTTAATTTTGCTGAAATTTTCAAAATACCTAAGCAAAAGCCTTAATTACGCAGTCTGGAAATTAATGTTATCCGTTTTGAGATAAAATTATCTCAGTATCTATATTACAAGTCCGATTGTTTTTCTTAATAAAATTCCGCATTTACTTATCGCACAAAAGAACCATTTCGCTGCCCTAATGTCATTCCTCTGCTGAAATCCAGCAGCAGATTTGAATATAATTTTCAATAATTGATAGATAAAATAATCCGAAATAGACGTACGGTCAAACTTTTTATTGAAAAAGTAATTAAATAGAGTGAAATGGATTATCTTAAAAAGTAGACTAGTCAGGGTTCGTACGTTTCAAGGATCTTTTACCAGAATGCTTGTAAAGTAATATTTGCCTTATTTAAGGGGTCTAGTACCTTTTAAACTCGTTGCAAATCAGTAAAAACATTGAAAGTTTGGATTAGTGTAACTCCTTTATTTTTTTTACGAATAGACATAAAATTTTGGATTTTGATTAAACAGATTATTCTTTTTGATATAATATCACTATACTGAATAGTCTATTACAAAATTTGTGTATTGTTGAAATTAAAAAATCTCTTTTATTCACTCTGTAAGTCATTGCGCGCACTATAACTTGAGAACATATGTATGGATTATTATGTAATTAAGTGTAGATATTAAACATATATATGTGATTAAAATGAACTACTTTTACGTATTTAGAGTGGTAATAATTTTAGTTATGACCAGTTTTATTGATTATAATAATATAGTTTTTTGATTTTTTTAAACCAAAATATTGATTTTTTATAGTTAATGACATAATTTTGATCTAAGAGTAGTTCATTTAAAAAATACATATATGCATATTATATACATTAAGTTTCATAATAATCCGTACATACGTTCCCAAGTTATCGTGCGCGCAATGACTTACAGAGTGAAAAAAAGAGATTTTTTAATTTCAACATTACACAAATTTTGTAATAGTCTATTCAGTATCTAGTAATATTATACTAAAAAGCATAATCTGTTTAATCAAAATCCAAAATTTTATGTCTATTCGTAAAAAAATAAAGGAGTTACACTAATTCAAACTTTCAATGTTTTTACTGATTTGCAACGAGTTTAAAAGGTACCAGACCCCTTAATGGGAAAAAAATCTATTTTTAGATATAGAAATAAGTTTTGCGCGAATTTTCTGGTGCAAAACCACCTAAAATCTCAGGAATCAACTGATGCGTACGAACCCTGCTAATATAAAATGGTTGATGTAGGATATTCTACTATTCTTTAAAATTGTAGCAAGAGGTTCTTTAACTTTCTGGATACACATACACACATATATGTAGTATCCACATACATTTGTGTTATTAAAATACGTTTGTGTAATTTCTTTTTCACTTTGCTGAAATATTTTGAAAATACCCAAGTAAAAGCCTTAATTACGCAGTCTGAAATAAAATGTCATCCGTTTTGAGATAAAATAGTCCCTGAATAAACATCACAAGTCCGATTCGCGTTCTTAATAAAATTCCACAATTACTCATCGTGCAAAAATCCTTTCCCGGCCCTAATGTTATTCATTTCTCGACTGAAATCCAGCTGAAGGTTTGAATTTAATTTTTTTAAATGGATCCTTAAGAAAACTCAAACTAAGCGCTCAGTGGAACGTTTTAATGAAATTATAATTGAATGCATTGAAAAAAAATTAGTTTTAAAAAATCGACCACTATAAAGTGCTTCGTGTAGTATGCTTTACTAATTCTTAAATTTATTAAATGCAGTTCATGATCTCTCTGAATGCATACACATGCAGACATATGAACATACATTTATGGATTATTAAAATATGTTCGTGAAATTCTTTGTAATTTTACTTAAAGTTTCAAAAGACATTACAAAAGTCTTAATTACACGGTCTGAAGATGAACGTCATTCGTTTTGAGATAAAAATATCTTTACATGAATATCACATGTCTGATTCGCTTTTTTAATCTAATTCCGCATCTACTCATCGCGCAAAAGGATCATTTCCAGGCCCTAAAGTCATTTATTGCTCGACTGAAATTCAGCGGGAGGTTTGAATTTATTTTTCTAAAATCGATCGATAAGAAAATCCAAAATAGACGTCAGATCAAACATTTTATTGAAAATGTAACTGAATGCAGTGATATGGGTTAGCTTAAAAAGTCTCAATATGAAATGTTTGATGTAATATACTTTACTGTTGCTTAAAGTTGTAACTTGAAATTCATTTACCTTCTCAATACATACACACACATATATATATAATATCCGCATACGTTTATGTATAACTAAAATATATTGTTGTAAATCATTTTAAACTCTGCTGAAATTTTAAAAATAATTAAGCAAAAGCCTTCATTACACAATCTTAAAATTAATCTTATCCCTTTTGAAGTAAAATTATCTCTGAAGAAATATCTCAAGTCCTTTTTGGTTTCTTAATAAAATTCCGCATTTACACATCGCGCAAAAAAATCATTTCCCGGCCTTAATTTTATTCATTGCTCGACTAAAATTTAGCGGTATGTATAAATTTAATTTTCTACAATTTATCGATGAGGAAACCCAAAATAAGTGTTCAGTCGAACGTTTTAACACTACAAACCAGAATTTTAATTTTAAACTATTTAACTTATTAAATTGATCTAGTTTTGTGCTGCATACATTTAACTTAAATTATAAAAAAATTCTGGTTCGAATCGAATATTATCACTCTGATAGAGGTAATTTTGACCCCTAATGGCGGTTTACAAGTTAATGAAAGTATAATTGAATGCATTGAATTAGTGCTTTCGATGGGATACGTATAGAAATTATATGTTTAAACGATATACGTATATACGTATAATACGTTTCTCTGCTATACGGATACCTTAAAATATACACTTAAACGTATCCGGATACGTATAGATTAGGGTGGAGCGAAAAAAAATTTTTTTGAAAATCAAAAACGGGTAGGGGCCAAAAGTTGCCTTTATACTAGTACATCAACTGCGTGAAATTTTACTGCTGAAAAAAAATGGCTTGAGTCTGCGCTTTTGCTCTAAAAATCGAAATTTTGGGTAAAATTTGTCATTTTTTGACATGTTTTCAAAAAAATTAAAAAATTCCTACAGAGCTGGTTAGTATTTAAAAGTGTTGCTTAGACCTTTATATTTATCTGCTTAACATATTTAAACTATAAAACAATATCTGTAGTCTGTATAATTGGAGCAATTCTGACAACTTTTTGTGAAAAATCAGCGTTAACCTCTCTATTGGAGCATACAACGAAATGTTGTTTTGAATGCATTTCTTACCTAGCTGCTTTCAAAACTACTGTGTATATAACTCATAGAGGTGGTTGCATTATCCCACCCGTCTCAACCACCCAATCATCTAGGCCCAGTGTTTTATTTATGTATTGAATTGTTATTTTTTTCCCGAAGACGAGTATAAGTTTTCTATATATCAAAGTAATTTATCTCTTCTTTGTATTCATAGACTTTGGATGATTTGAATCATGCTGGTGTGACTTGCTGCACGTATATTTTTATACCATGTATAATAGAAGAGAAGCTGAGTAATGTAATGGGGAAGTTCGTAATTGAACCTAGTCAGCAGTCTATCATCTTCATTAAAATTTCATGCAATTCATTTTATATGCAATGATTTGCCTAAAAATTGATTGTATGAATTCAGTTTCTAGTATGCCATCATTTATTGAACCTATTACATTGAATATATGCTGAGAAGTTAGCTGTTTAATATTATGACGATCGTCACAGAGGATTGCAAACAAAATTTGCGTGTAAAACAACAATATTTCTAAAGAAGTTTTAGTATGCTTTATGTCGTTTCCTGTGTTGTTCCGTAGTCTAGTAATTTCTAATAAGATTTTAGATGTATTATTTAGGTGTCTAGTACATTTGGTATAAAACATCCCGCGGTATATACTTGGATTATAGATTTGGTGAGTGAACATATTGACCAGTAGCGGCTCGTCAGGGAGTGCTGCATCAATTTATTCACACCACTAAAATTGTATGATAATTTCAGTTTTATTTAATCAACAAAATTTGTCAAATAAATAACATGGAAGATTCTGTTAAATTTTTGTGGTGTGAAAAATCTGATGCAGCACTCCCTGACGAGCCGCTACTGATATAGACGCTGATTGCCAATCTGTGCTTATATAAAGCGGAAAATTTTATTAACTTTATGAGCTGTCTTTTCTGTGAGATGTTTTCTAAATTTCTATTCCCCATTCTTTGAGAAATAGGTTTCCTTATGAATTAGCTTTGCAATCTCCGACAGAAATTTCTAGTCTGTTCTGAATATCTTTTTCTCAATTTGAGAAAATAATTTCCCTATTTTATAAAACAAAATTGCAATAGGAAGTGAATATTACGTAGACAAACATTTTCCTTATTGATCCAGTGAATCCATGTAGCTTAGAACGTTTTATATCGACTTCTCCAATAATTGACGCAGAGGAAATTCACTGGAGTTGAAGTAGCGAATGATTCAATATCTTATAGACAATTCTAAGCTTACCCCATGCAAAATGGTTCACAGTGACAAATAAAATTCTCCTAATTTTAAATGAGCACTTATAGTCGATATCCGTCCATTCCCTCATAAAGCACAATGCATTATAAGTTTATGCCCAGGACATTTCACCATCAAATGTTGTCCACTCATAAAAAGGGGATCTAAAAGTTAATAGGAAATTAACTGGATACGAAAACGGCATAAAACTAATGCAAAAAAAAGTTATTTACAACAGCGGTTGCTTTACACATGGAGAATAAATTTTCATTGCAATTCTCGCTGATGATCACCATCACTTTAAACAGCTCGCTTCTCAACATATAAAAAATGCAAAAGTAGAATAAATGATGGCATACTTATAGTTGAAATATCTGAAATCATGTTTGAAGCAAATCATTGCGTAAAAAAAAATACAATTGACTGAAAAAATGTTGTGGTAACAGAACTTCCAATCATTATTCATCAACTGAATGTAAGTTTGATAAATATAATAGATGGCCGAATAGATCCCTTTAATAATATTCCTTTGCATTACTCTGTTGTCATTTTTTTGTATAAACTGTAAAAATATACATGAAGATAGTTACAGCAGCATGTGGATGCAAAGAACTGATGAACAAGGTGGAAGCACCGAAAACATGCCAAATTTTTATAAAGAAAATCACAAATCAATGTATAAATAAAATACTGTACTAAGATGATCGAATAGTTGGGCCGGATGGTATAGGAAATATAGCCACCTCCACGACGCATGTCCAAGGTAGTTTTGAAAACAAGAGCTGTATTAAAAACAACAATTCGTTATATGACCCAACAGAGTGGTAATGCTGTTTTCTTACTAAAAGTTGTCTGTTTTGCTCTAGCTATAGGGAATAAACGTATTGTTTTATAGTTTAAATATGTTAAGCAGATAAATATAAAGGTCTAAGCAACACTTTTAAATACTAATCAGCTCTATAGAAATTTTTTAATTTTTTTGAAAAAATGTCAAAAAATGACAAATTTTACCCAAAATTTCGATTTTTGGAGCAAAAGCGCAGACTCAAGCCATTTTTTTTCAGCGGTAAAATTTCACGCAGTTGATGTACTAGTATAAAGGCAACTACCCGTTTTTGATTTAAAAAAAAAAAAAAAAATTTTGCTTCACCCTAGTATAGATGTATATCGGTTAAACGTAAATTTGAAGATACGTATATTTGAATTATACGTATATTTCAAGTGTCGTATCTAATTTAAATAACAATGAACCACACCAGTCTTAAGTTAGTGAAGTGAGAATAAGCTGTAAATCGGTGTCGTTACTATAGCAATCTGCATATTAAGTTTCATACTTAAGATTTTGCTATTTTTCTCTATAAACATTTTATTTAATGTATGTTTCTTTAAATTTTCATTAAATTAAGCGATAACATGTTAAATAAGTTTACTGGAACAGTTTAAATTTTTTTTATAAATAAATAATTGCTGAAAGTATATATTGAAGTCGTTTTAATTATGTTCTCATAATGTTTTTTTTTAAATGTAATATTGTTTCCATTCACGAATTGTTTTTAGGTGCGTTCGTAACTATATAAATACATAGCACTTATAGCCGTTGGTTTGTCCGTCCGTCTTTCTGTCTGTCGCATGTAACAGCATGTAAGGCCACGACAAGAATTGGATACCTATCTGTATATGAAAGATAATCTCTGAAAGTATATTTCAGTAGTTTTAGGAGTGTTTAAGTTTTAATTAAATTTTAGGTAATTAGTGACATGTAATTAAAGATTACTAGGTAAAATACAGGACAAAAGTATTACAGTAAAAGTATTGCTTCCATTTGTTGGTATAAATTGCTTAAAGTAAAATTGGTTTGTGAATTCGGTTTGATTGCCCATCTGTTCGTATGTCTATCTGTCCGAACTCGAACTTACTTTAATATGGTTGAATTGCTCATTAATCTTTGCATGTTATTGAGATTTACTATTTCATGTTCTATATTGAAAATAATGCAACGCTTATAGTTCTTTTACGGAAACATAGAAAAGCATTCTATTACATCATGGTCTGTGAAAGAATGTCGTAATTATACCGATGTGTAATATCTATTGTCGCCCTGTAGCTTATCCATCGCCTTGTCTATCTCTCCGCATATAACAGCGTTAAAACTAGAAGAAGAATGATTTGAAATTAAATATGTTGAATTGTTGCAGAATGTTTTCTAGTCATTTAACATTTTATGAAAATCGAATCAAAATTTAATAACAACTTCATTCATGCTATAAAATCTTTTCGTATATTAGTATTTTAGTGATATTTCATGAAAGGTAACGACTCTAGATTGCCAAGGTGATTAGGTACCATTTAAAAGAAAATAGTTTTGTTACCGTATTATTGAATTTAATATTTAAATTAGTAATAATATTTGTATCCATCCATTTTTGCATAAGAGTTCAACAGATATTATATTTGTCATCTATTAGGCGATTTCGGAAATAGCCATAGAGTTGTCTATGGAAGACGATGTGAGAGAATGACATCTATTACTTACCGAAGAATACTTGCTTCGCACCGACAACAACGTTTGAAATATGCAATTCCCTGTGCAACAGCAGTGGTAACAGTTGATCTGTATACACCAAACGCTTCTTTTAACCACTTGACTGGTTTGCCTGTACGTACAGGTAAACTTTGATTCACCACTTAAAACTTTTCAACACCATTAATTTTTTAAAGTAAAATTTCATACTATTTAATTACAGAAATGTTTAGACAAAATATTAAGAATATTTTAGCTTAAAAAAGTGATCTTAACTCATGTTTCCAATTTATTGCTCGTAAAAAAATATGAATCAATTAAGTGTTAATAGCACTTATTTCTTATGCTCATATTTCTTCGGTACCATAGCAAATTATCCAATATAAAAACATTATTGTTAGTGGTCTACTTTTTAAATTTCAGACTTTCTGATTGGTACCACTTTTTTGAAACAGTAAAATTCGTCTTATTCAAAGTTATTTTAATGCGTATTGTTTAAGCCGTTTATTTAAGGGAATTTTACCATTTCAGAAATGTGGTACCGATCAAGAAATCTGAATTCGAAATAAGTAGCCACTATTTCGTAGTGCCTTCTATTAGCACTTTTAATATTGGATAGTTTGACAGGGTACACGCCATTTCGCTCCCGCCGTTTCGGTCCCTGGCCATTTCGGTCCCTGGTCATTTCGGTCTCAAGACAATTCGGTCCCGAGACAATTCGGTCCCGAGACATTTCGGTCCAGAGACAATTCGGCCCGAGACAATTCCGGTCCGTGGCCATTTCGATATCCAGCAATTTTGGTGCCTTGACATTTCGGTCCCGTGTTATTTCTTTTCTCGCTACCTTATAAGTTGGATTATGTTGTGGGCCTGCCAAATGGTATAAGTTCAACATTATTCGGGCCTTTTTTCAATTTTTTTAATTCTCCCCCTCCCTCCCCCCAAGTTTTATAAAAAGTTGAATATAAGAGTCCGATAAATTTAAATTTTTATAACTTGTGATAATGAAATCACAGCGAGCTGAAAATTTTGTTTGATTAAACAAGTTTATATAAGTTTAGGGGATATTGTCTTTTGCTTTTAGTGGTATTATTATTAATCAGAATAAATATTTTAAATTTTATTATTAATTATTAGTACCAGTATTTTATATAAACTTCTATAGTCTACTATAAACTAAAAAGTATTTTATGTAAACTTTCATAAATATTTTTTTTGGCTGCTTATATGTACATTTTTTTTAGAACCTTTAAATTAGCATTAATTAAATAATTAAAAAACTGTACTTAATTTTTTTTCTTCCAATTAGTTTATTAATAAATGTCTTTAATAATTAAATTAGACAGTTATAAGTTAAAATATGTACATATTTCCTCAAATCACTTATCTATACCTGTTATTTATTAATGCACACACTACACAAATTATTCCATATGCACTGGTTCTTTTAAAAAACTCTTTATTTATAAAGAATAAATTCACTAGCAGCTCACTGCTGCATATCGTCTGCACTTATTTCAAACACAACTTTTGGAATAAAAACAGAAAAAACAATTCACTTCTTTTCACTTTCTGAACACTGAGATTTTAATTTAGGTAGCACGGTATCGTCTGCCTACATGAAACATACCGGCCCCCATTGACATGTTTCACATTCAATAATAACTCTTTTTTTACTAAGTACACTAATTACACAAATAAATACAAAAGGTCACTATATATGTTACTTAAATATAAAATTGAAAGAAAAAACAATATAACACTCACACACACACACACACACACACATATATATATATATATATATATACACTTTTTTTAAGTACTATGGGTTTCAGGCATAGGTAAAATACATATTTTACTAATCGATCTTTTAAAAATTCCATTCTGAGTTTTTACCTGAACTACGCGAATTTTCTTATCATTACCGTAATATACTTCAATAATTCTGCCTAAAGGCCACTTATTGCTTGATATATTTTCCTCTATTAACAACACTAGATCTCCTATTTTTACATTATCCCTTTCAAATCTCCACTTACCCCTCTGTTGTAATTCACTTAAATAATTATGATGCCATTTGCGCCAAAAAAGTTGTACAATTTTAGTTATTCTTTGCCATTTTTTGAGGCGATTTTCTTTTATATTGGTTAAATCAGGCTCAATAATGACATTTAATGGTCTGTTTATAAGAAAATGAGCTAGAGTTAGGACTCCAAAATCATCTGCATCATCTGATAATGGACTCAAAGGTCTCGAATTTAATATTCCCTCTATTTGTATCACTACTGTAAGAAATTCCTGATAAGTGAGGTTAGCACCTCCCACAATTCTCTTAAAATGAAATTTAAAGGATTTTACTGCGGCCTCCCAAAGACCTCCGAAATTGGGTGATCTGGGGGGAATAAATTTCCACTCAATGCCTTCACTAGACAAATATGCTGCTAATTTCTCATCAGGTTTTCTTACTAATTCATAAAAGACCCTAAGTGTTTTATCTGCCCCAATAAAATTTTTTGCATTATCAGAATACAATTTGGCACATTTACCTCTGCATGCGATGAATCTTTTCAGTGCCGCAATAAATGATTCGGAGGTTAAATCTGAGATAGTTTCTATATGTATAGCCTTAAATACAAAACAAACAAAAATACAGACATAAATTTTTTGTAAGATGGTCCTACGTGCATAACCAATTTTGATCATAAATGGCCCACACAGATCAGCACCCGAAATATTAAAGCAATAGTCTAATTGGACACTATCCCTGGGCAAATCGCCCATCAATTGATTTGCAATAACTGGTTTAGCTTTAAAACATGGAATGCACTGATGAACCACCTTTCGACACATTGCACGACCATTTATTGGCCAAAATTTATCTCTTACTAAGGATAGTAAAGTTGACGCACCAACATGCAAATATTTCTTATGATAATAATTTATAAGAATTACAGTAAATTTATTACTCTTTGGTAAAATCGCCGGGTGCTTTTTTGAAAAATTTAAATTACTATTATCTAACATGCCACCAACCCTTAAAATTCCAAATTCATCTAAGTAAGGGTTGAGGCCTTTTAACTTGCTACTCGGACTTACCGATCCTTTAGTCTGAAGACTATGTATGTCTGTACTGAAGGCTTCATTTTGCACTAATTTAATTAAATATTTCTCTGCAAAGTCCAATTCTGACGTACTCAATGGTCCAATACTTTTATAAAGCGGGTTTCTTGTATTCATCACAAATCTGAAAATATAACTAAGAATATGCACAATCGTTAAATAATTATTACTAAGATTAATCAAGTTATATACAAAACAATTCTCGGTGATATTACGATTTATAACATTAAATTCATTAAAGATTTTAACATTAAATTTGAGCTCTTTATTGAACTCATCCTTTGTTTCTGGTATGGTTATTGTACGTTGAGGATAATCACTGTTCTGAAGAAATGAAGGTCCCTTCCACCACAATTCACAGTTTGCAAGTTTGTCAGGATCCATACCTCTGGAAAGTTTGTCAGCAGGATTTTCTTCTGAGCAAATATGATGCCACTGTTCAGCACTAGAGTTTTCTTGTATGTTAGCCACTCGATTTTGAACAAATTGCTTAAGGTCGATAGGTTCTTTTTGAATCCATGCTAACACAATCATTGAATCTGACCAAAGGAAAACATTAGTCACTATTACTTTCATGGATGATAATACTCTGTTTACCAGTTTGGTTAGCAATACTGCTGCACATAATTCCAGTCTTGGAATAGTTAGACTCTTTATCGGTGTAACTCGCGACTTGCTAGCGATTAAATTCACCATCACATTTCCTAAGGAATCACTAGATTTGCAATAAACTGCTGCCCCATAGCAACGTTCTGAGGCGTCTGCAAACCCGTGTATTTCTATAATTTCTGGGTTTTCAATTATAATACGCCTACAAATTTTTATATTATTTACACATTTAAATGACACAAGAAATTGATGCCACATGATGAAACTCTGATTCAGGAAGCTCGTCATCCCAATCAATATTGATTCTCCACAATTTCTGCATTAGTATTTTGGCTTTAGATATAACTGGACCAAGAAGTCCCAGTGGGTCAAATAGTCTCGCTATTGTTGACAATACTTCTCGCTTTGAGTAGGAATTGCTCAATTACACCTTAACTCGAAAAGTGAAACAATCATCTTCTGGGTTCCACGAAACCCCTAACGTTTTAGTTTCAATTTCATTTTCAAATTTGTACCCTTCTTTATATGTCAGCGAAAGATTTTTATCACTTGTACACCACTTATGGAGTCTCATACCTGCTTTATGCATAATCGCTATGAGCTGCCGCTGCAACTCTTTGGCTTCTTCAAGCGTAGGTGCACCGCACAAAATATCATCCATGTAAATATTTTCACGAAGAACCGATGCTGCCATAGGATAATTATCTCCTTCATCAATCGATAGCTGGTTGAGAGTTTTCATTGCTAAATAAGGCGCACTAACCGTACCGAATGTAACGGTCTGTAGTTCAAAAATTTTAGGCTCTTCCTCGAAATTATCGTTCCACAAAATTCTCTGCAATGCGTGCTGACTAGGATCAATATTGATTATTCGATACATCATTTGAATATCCGCAGTCAGTGCATAAGTATGCTCTCGAAAACTAACCATGATCGTAAATAAGTCATTCAGAATAACACCGCCATTATAGTGCAATGAATTAAGTAATGTGCCATTTGTTCTTGTGGCAGAACAGTTAAATACAACTCTCAGTTTTGTGGTGGACTTTTCTGGTCTAAAAATACCATGATGTGGAGCATAATACACGACGTCAGGTTCTTTCACTTCTTTAACCTGTTTCATATGCCCCAACATTTCATATTCATTTAAAAAATCTTTATACAATTTGAAGTATTTCTCATCCTTTGATAAGCGAGTCCACAGCGATTTGAGTTTTTTAAGTGCAAGCTCCCTAGATTGGCCTAAACACGAAGGATTTTCCTTTAAAGGCATTTTCACCACGTATCTCCCTTCCTCATTTCACCAATGCGTACGCGCAAAATGCTGCTCACATATCTCAAATTCCTTACTTTTTGATAACTCTACTGCGATGTTTTCAACTTCCCAAAACTTTTTTAATGTTTGGTTTAAATCTTCCTCCCGAATTAGCCCAGAATGAACTTTTACATTACTTTCCTGCTCTATGCATCCACTAGCCACATACACAAATACGGTGTTTTGCAAAAGTAAATTTGAACTCTGAGAATATATTTGTCCCGGTCTTAATAACTCATAAAATATTTCTGCCCCCAACAACATATCAATTTTATCAGAAAATTAAATCTATAATCTGCTAATATAGTAAAATCTGGTACTTCAACATTTATGTTAACCACTTGTTGCGGAATTAAACCTGTAATTTTCCTTACTACTACCATAGTCAATTCTCTTTCAAAACTTTTATCTCTGTTCGCGATTTTTGTTTTACGCAGCCTTTTATTGTCATAGAATTGTCATCCAAACATGAAATTAAAGTATTCGTTTTATTAATTCTAAGCTGCAATCGATTAGCACACTGTGAAGTAATCAAACATGCTTGTGAATCGACATCTAGTAAGCATCTAACTTCCTGCCATTCCGAAAACTTATCTTTAATGAGGATACGCGCCGTACTTAATAAAACGGATTTTGTTTTATTTTTCACAAAACTAGAGGCGACAGTCTGACTCGGAGGGTAGGAAAGGATTTCCTCGGGTTGTGAATTTTTTATTCCTGCAGCCGATTGAAACACATGACCAACATTTTTATTTTGATTATTTAATTCCTTTTCTTCTCTAGGAAAATGTATTAGTTCAGAATGCTGTAGTTTACATCTAGCACAATTTTTAGACTTACATTTCTGTGCGCAACAATTATAATTTAAACATTTGAAACATGCTTTATTTAATTTCACAAGTTCTACTCTATCTTTAATGGACAGTTTTTTGAATTGCGGACAAGAATGTAAACCGTGATACTCATTAGATTTACACAAGACACATTTGACATTTTTTGTTTCCGAAAAAAATACATTTGAAGCGCTCCTTTGAGGCCGATTTTGAAATTTATTTGTCGCTATACGTTTATTTTCATTTATCGTAATTCTCGAATACACATTTGATTCACCTTTAGATTTGTTTTTAATCGACAAAAAAAATATCGCATTCTCTTCCTAGTTGCTGTGGTTTAAAATATAACTCTGATTGTTTAATTGCGATATGATTCATTAATTCGCGATCTAAAGAACTGAAAATTTTCTCTGAAACAATCAGATCGCATAATGATTTAAAATCATTTACCTCACGCAAATTACAGTAATACTGAAAAATTGAACTCAGCCTAGCTGCAAATTGAACGTAACTTTCCGACGGTAATTTTTGCGCACTCTTGAAATTGTTTAAACATGCTTGTGCAGTAGGTTGAAATTCCCTTAAGACTATACTTTTCAATTTATCATAACTAATCAACTCTTCCTCTGATAAATAGATCATTAAATTGCTCGCTTTTTCGCCGAGAATATTTAACAGAATTTCGGCCATAAATTCTTCAGGTACATTTTTAGTTCGAAACGCTTTCTCAAGACATTGAAAAAAAAGATTAAATGACTCAGCTCTCGATGGTAAAGGAATAGTTAAAGTTTTAATACTTTTAATAAAACTTTCCAAGTTATTGTTCCCTATTTCCGTTTCCGATTTTTTCTATTACAGATGGCAATTTTTCCCGAGACTCTTTACGCAATTTGGCTATATCTAATTCTTTCTCTAACTGAGCTAGTTTAATTTTTTCAAATTCCGAAATTTGTAATTCTAACTCCTTTTCTAACTGCGCTAATTTAATTTTTTCTAATTATAATTTTGTTTTCTCAGTTTCTGTTCGTGATTTATACTCCTCAACAACCGAATTAACGATGCTTTTTAATAACTGCTCATTTGAGTAATATTCACTATTCTCTATAATATTTCTTAAATCAATAATTTTACTACCTTCAGGAGCAGTTAAACCCAATTCCTCAATTACAAGCTTACGCTCGTATTTATTTAAATTATCAATAACAGAATAATTTAATCAAAATAAACTAGAAAATTGCTCTTACCTCACTCAGATCACTGCGAAATTCCGACGTACATTCATTATAACTCTTAAATTTATCTTCTTAGACACAATACTTCATTTGTTTGAGCAGAATATTATTCGATGAATCTCACAATGAAAGAACTCTTCATAGAACTCTTAATATCACATCAGCACATCGTTCAAATTTGATGATTATTCACTCACAAAAATAATTATTTTCACCTCCCGGCACGGCAGTCCTTGGTAATTATTAATGCACACACTACACAAATTATTCCATATGCACTGGTTCTTTTAAAAAACTCTTTATTTATAAAGAATAAATTTACTAGCAGCTCACTGCTGCATATCGTCTGCACTTATTTCAAACACAACTTTTGGAATAAAAACAGAAAAAACAATTCACTTCTTTTCACTTTCTGAACACTGAGATTTTAATTTAGGTAGCACGGTATCATCTGCCGACATGGAACAATACCCTCTTCTTTGATAATTCAGAAATAAGATATATTTATTGGAGAAATTCTTTTTTATATTTTTATTATTTTTTTTATAATATAAAGCTGCATTTTATACATTTGTTTTCATAAGTTACTTTTCATTATTCACATTGCAAAAGCAATAGTAATTTCGCAACTGAGCATGCTTTGAAAAAAAAAATTAATTTGCCTCCGCCACTTTTTTTTTTTTTTTTTTTTTTTTTTTTTGAGTTAATTGTATTGAAACTGGGCCTATTTCATTCTAATAAGATGATTATTTTTTTATTTACATAAAATTAATATAATAATATTTTAAAATATAATAATATAAATATTATATATAAAATATAATATATAATTTAATAAAATATATTAAAATGTAATATAATAATATTTTAAATAATTTTATTCTCAATTTTTAAGTGTCAAAACTAAGCTTTTATTTATTTATTTATTTATATTTATTTATTTGTTTTATTAATTTGATTTTTATATTAAAATTACTAACTGTTTTGAGAATTAGGATTGCCAATTATCATTAGGTTTACCAATTATCATTAGGATTACCAATTATGATTAGGATTACCATACAAAATTTGTGTGAATTATAATATTTTGAATAAGAATTTTACGTGTGTGCGGTTTTCGGGCACTTATAATCGCATTATACTAAAACTTTATGGCCTTCAGTTTAAAAACTCTGCAATGCTCCCTATAAAATTATGTCTTATTTTACAAAATTTCAGTTTACAGGAGAAGGGACCGAAATGTCTGGGGACCGAAATGGTTAAGGACCGAAATGGCTAGGGACGGAAGTGTCTCGGGACCGAAATGTCTCGGGACCGAAATGGCAGGACCGAAACGTCCTGCCTCCGTTTGACACATTACCGACGACATGGTACAAAGAACTTTAACTCACAGATACCAGTTTTATATTTAAATCTACTTTGAATTCACAAAGCACAGACTTCAACAAAACGGACTCTGCTAACTCTAAATTAATCTGCACAATTGACTGCATTCATTATGTCTTTATATTGTAACTGCCTTGTGTGTGTGTGTGTGTGTGTGTGTGTGTGTGTGTATCCTTTTTACAAGAATATTAAAATTTTTCTTCTTTCAAAATTAATTTCTATACACACACCTTACTAGTCATAGTTCGAGCAGCTATTAGCTTAAAAAAGATTGTGTTCCCTATTTAATTTGCTTTTAATCGAAATGAATTTAAACTTGATTTTGTTTTCATGGAAAAGGAATATAAATTTGCTCTAAGATTTTATAACATTCCTAAGTCGATTCAAGCATCATGCTTATTATACATTCCTGTTACTTCAAAGTAGTCCAACAATGGCCCTGGGTCACAATGTGGTAATGGAAGCCTTCGCCCTTTAATCTCTGTATCGCAAAAATTTAAAAAATAAATAAACGAAAAAATCATTTTTTCGAAATAATAGGGAATTGTGATACTCCTGGAAAACAAATGGATCAAATTGAGTTACGGCACGACAATACATGGAGTAAATACGATAAAGTATATTACACATTCACCATTTATATGTTTCGTTAATAATACTGCTAATTGAAAGTAATTTCCTGCATCTTTTTACATATGTACATATTCCCTGGAATTGACTGACCAATTCATGTCTATCCTTTTAATATAACAATTGGACTGAACTGAATTTCTAGATCTTGCGTTGGTCATCCCCGCTGGGAATTTCAGGATTCGAATCATTCACTTTCCTTTGTTAGATTCCCTTTTAAATCGATACCCTCTTGAATTATTTGGACTCGGTTTCTTAAAAACAGAGATAAAATAAATAATGTCCCAAAATGTGCCCTTAAATAAGTGACATAAAAGAGCAACAATGCTAAGTCTTTCGAATAAAGCAACAACCATGTGAATAAAATAAAAAAATTAGTCTTTGGAGACCACCGTAATACTTACCCATCATGGATATGCATAACATAAAATTTGAAATTAAAATATGTGTCCATTATTTGTACAATGCATGGCAATTCCAAAATAAAATTTAAACGTGTATTTAAGTATTTTTAATACAAAGTAATGCTCTATTGCGGAATTCCGCGTACTGTTGGATTATTCCGTCAACTCATTCCGACAAATTATATAAATCGCGAAACTACTCATAAATTACACAAATTGCCATCATTTTTATTTTAAATAACGAAAACAAATAAATTAGTAGAAGATTAATAAAAATACGCATTAAACGTCGAACAAAAAATCGCTTGATGACATAACAAACACGTGTAACGGGTTTAATGTCAAGTGAATAGGACATTTACAAGTAACTATTATTGACATTTAATTTTATAATTTGGAGATAGTTTTTTGGTCGGCAGGACAATCAACTAGTACCGAAATGCGTAAGAGAAACATCCTTGTAACTCCAAAAATAACCTTATTAACTAGCTCTTAATTACGTTCTATTAAGCGTCTCATATCCAATTAAAATATATCTTTGAATTGAAATTTGAATGAAATACAGGGTCATGAAAAATCGAAGAGTGTAAAAAATAGGATAACAAATATCGCGGCAACTAATTGTTTGATCAACTTCGTTCTTTATGCAAAATTTACGTTTTTTTATTATCATATACATTCACTCCTTAAAATAAAAAATAAATCGAATACTTTTATATACCTTTCATCAGAACGAATACTTTGAGAGTCCAAAAAAAATAGTTCCGGATAATCGAGGTTACTGATATTAAATAGGAGTCTTATCATTATTACATACTAAGTACATACCAAATTTCAAGTCTCCATTTCAATTTGTTTGGGAGATAACGCGTTTACAGACATACAGATAGACAAACAGACAGACGGACTGCAATTTTTCTAAAAATACGTTTTTCGGAATTTCTAGTGTCTGAAACGTGTAAATCTGACAATTTTTTTTTCAAAACAATTGCAAGACTTATTATGTATGATGGGTAAGTAATGCAGCTTGAATTATTTTGAGTATAAACTACGTTAAGAAGATTAAAGATGTTAATTTTAATATGTTAAGAAGTTTCAGCTACAAAATATTTTTCTAGTTGCTTATCCGTTTAAGGGAGAAACTTTATGTAACGTTTTAGGCTACACTATTTCTGTGAATCGAGTAATGCAGGTTTTACTACTGACAAATTCAATTTTCATCTGAACAAATCTTAACGTAACCACTACATTTTCTCATTATTATAAAATTTTACTTCAACCAAATTTTGCATTTTTCATTTTTGAAAATTTTACAAGAATTTGATAAATTGAATCCCTATTATATACATTTTACCTCATCAGTTATGAAATCTAACTTATTTGGAATAATTGGAAAAAAAACCCGGAAGTCTACACAAGAATTACAAAAATTGCACGCTTATTTTCTAATCCAGTACAGGTAATACAGATGAAAGACTAAATAACATTTTCCGTATTTCATTAATAACAATTCTAATACTTAAACTAATACCTGTATATGATTCCCATATATGATTTCAATATATCTGTAAATCATCTATAAACCACCAACGAATTTATGTCTGTTATTTAATTTAACAATCGCAGTAACCTGAAACTAACTTTCGAGATCGTACATTGACCTTACCCGTTGGGAATTTTAAGATTAGAATCATTCTCTTTCCTTTGAAGTCGATATATTCTCGAATTATTTGGACTCGCCTTTTAAATGAAGATCAAATAAATACTGCTTTAATCGGTTAAATGGTCAATGTTTTTGAAAAAACTTTCAAAAAATGTCAATCTTTTCATGTTTTTTACAGAATTTTTAATTTTTCATAACCGTTTTTTTTTTAACAGAAATTTTTTGCCTAACTGAATGAGAAAAATGCTCGGATTAAATTATCAAAAATTTTCAATAAAATTTTACTGATGAGAATAAAAAATTATGATTGGAGTATGGATGCCCATACGTGATACGGACAAATAATGATTATCAAAAGCACGGTGCCCGTACGACGTACGGGCAAAACAAGAAAGCGGTTACACTAAAACATTAAGAAAGTGACATAAGAAAGGACAATATAAAGTCTTTTATACTACAATTAATATTCTTGTCAAAAAAAAAAGTGTTATTGTGTCATTTAAAATGATGTTAAGTAATTTCAGCTACAATTTATATTTCATGATATTTGTTTTGAAAAGGATATCTAAGTGATGTTTAAGGGTATACTTCTAGCATTATCGATTACTATTAAAATATTTTTAACGGCATTACTAATATGTCATATTTTTATAGAATGTTATTCAAGCAAAACGTTCCATTTTACTTTTTAAAAAAATTAACCGTTTTCGGCACAGGAAAATTCTGTTCGTAAAATGCGAATATATTGACTAACATTCGATATTATAAAACGACTTTTTTAGAAATTAAGAGCTCCTTAATTTAAGCTTTCACTGTAGAAAGCAAAAATTTTTACAAATATTCTTGGTGCCGTTTGCAAGTTTGGAATTAAAATTAGTTATATCAGGAGTGTTTTCACAGTGCCGAAAAAGGTTAACTGAAGTCCGTTGAATCGAGATTTTTATCCCAGTATATATTCCAGCCCTTTAACCACTTAGACGTCCCGCCCGAGACATTCACGGGCTGCAAGCTTCACGGCTTTTATTCAAAATTGTCTAATTCCCACCAGTTTTATAAAATAGTGTAATTGGTTTTATTTTGGTATCATTTTTTGTCGTCATTAAATAAAATGAATATTTTTTTCAGAAAAGTGGTGGAAATAATGAATTTGAAATTTTGAACTGTAATTTAATACAACCATTAAGGGGTAAGTCGAAAGTCAATGTAATTTACTTCATTGCCTAAAGAAACAACTTTTGTTTCCGTAAGTTAGTTGGAGTCAAAACATGGAACTATTAATAAAGAGGAACTGCTATATCTTTAAAATAGTGAATCTTCAACTGTAACCATCTTCGCAGGAACTGATTACCGCAGGGACAAACCGCCATGAGAAGATTTGTATAGAAATTTTCTGTTACATTTAATTGTCTTATTAATGAAAAATATAAGTCATGAATAGTGACAAAATCATATATCAATTTTTACTGGTGGAAATTTAGTGTGGCGGTAAACACGGCCTGCATTTTCGCGATATGAAACATCGCATTAATCTCAGTGAAAAATATAATAATTGGCTAAACCTCCACCAGTAAAAATAAGTAGAAATTATTACCATATTTGTGTAATGTTGTTTTAGCAATACGATTAAATAACACGAACATTTCTATTCAAATTTATTGGTGGAAATTTGCAATGGCAGTAATCAGAAAATTTACGCGGTTAAAAACCCGATTAAAAAAACAGCTGCCTTTTTGTGACAACTTCCTCAGCTACTTCACTCGCAATTGGTAGACAATGAATTATATGGCTCCTCTGTTTTATTGATAACCCCATTGTTCAATTTATTGTTGTCAGGTGACCCGATCTTCAGATTTTCGAAGGCATTACCACTGCACCAGTGCACCAGACGCTAAAAGTCCGATTCTTTATGACGCACCGCACAAATTACTTTGAATTTCTTTTATAATACTATGTTATTCGTTGGACTGCATCATTTCAAAATTAATTGAGTAAAACTGGTAGAGACGGAATCTATATATCATAAGAAATTTTGATAGTCTCTTCCAAAAGTTGATCTTGTAAATCTACCTGCCTAGATGAAAACTCTGTAAAACAGAAATTTCTAAAGTTAGTTGAGATTTTGTTTTCACCAGTTTTGCTGTACTTCGCTCAATAAAACTCGCAGTAAATTTAACTTTGAAATGGACTAGCGACTCGCTTATAAAATGACTCTAGTATTTTGCGCGTGAACGTGGTTCAAGATTGCTCCTGGCAACTATTTTTTAATTCTATCTCTCACCAGTTTCTCAAAATAAAATTTATTCATATGCACTTTGACAATATTTGCAAGAGAAATATACTACAGAGTTTATTCTTTCAAAATAGTATTGCGAATAGAATATAAAAATAGTTTCCAATGGCAATCTTTGTATCTTGACGTCAAACATTTAATCAGCGTGTTGCAACAGAGACATCCCTATTCTATTTTACGCTAATTTCCTAAGGTATATATGAACCTCTTCGAGTCTAAGGCTACTTTTTTTCGCGATTATTTTCTGCAAATTAGCCGTGACATTTAATCTGTAGATTACATAATGTGAAGCAATAATGTGTGTCTTCGGGTTTGGGTTGAGTCCTCTTTCTGAAGGTGCTATTAATTATTTATTGAAGGTGATGGAATTATGAATACAGCGAAGGAGGCAGATGGTATATTTTCAACGAGTTGTGAGTGAAGTAATTGAGGAGGTTGTCAGAAGATGGCAGTTAATTTTTATATTGAATAACCCGTTTTTTACTACTGCTGGAGCAAACTTCCAACAGTAAATTTTGAATAGAAAATTTTACCTTACTGAAGCGATTCTTATAAATCAATTCTCTCATTGCGATTTTTAGTTTTTTTTTACATGTGACCGTTTGTCCAGGTAATGTATTCTTTTTTTCTGACAATGAGAATTGTTTGTCTAGGTTGCTACAACATGGCGAAAACGTAAGGCTTGAGTACCGCCGAAATAAACTTCAGCTACTAAAAATCAATATGCATTTTTATCTTTATTTATAACTGAAATTTTGCATTAAAAAAGCTTTAAAATAAGGAGGAAATTTCTATTTAAATTTATTGATTACCCCGGAAAATTATCTCAGCAGTAATTGGCTCCAGTGAAAAAAAGGTTACAGCTGAAACTTCCCTCTTTTAAAGGTATGGTAGTTCCTTTTTATTAATAGTTTCATGAATTCTTTAGGCCTATGTAAAATATTATAAAATAATTATGCTATGTGGAGTAAAGTTTGGGATTGGGATTAAAAACTTTTCGTGATAAGAAATTTTAATTATTAGCTGGAATAAATAATGTTCTGTTTGACAACCATGAGTTATCGACTGAATTATATTGAAGTTGTATTTAGGTTATAGCTCAAGGTAACATTTCAAATTGTTCGTAGGGAAATGAACTAGTGAAGAGACTTATGTAAGTTAAATCTTCCATATTTCTTAGTAAATTTGTAAATCTCTTGTTCGCGAGTAGTCTTAGACCAAATTTACGAACACCTAGAGCTTAAAAGTTAAACTTTCACTATTCTATGATGGGTATACCACATAAATATACTTGCTAAACTGGTATTTTGTTTTAGATCCTAGCTATTCACTTTCACAGTTTTATTGCATTTTATTGCTGTATTTATTCAATAAATCAAAACCATCTAAAACAAATTTGCAAGGGGCTAGAAAAAAAATTCCTTTTTAAACAGGCTTTCATCTTCGAAGTTATGGTTGACTATTATTCTTATTGTAGATACAATGAATTTTTTTGCTTTAAAGCCAGAATTTCGTTATAGAAAGGATTCTTTTTCGTAAGGTTTACTCTGAATTTACGTCCTAATTAGAAGTTGATATCACACATTTTATGATACTGAATCTGGCAACACTAAATGCACTCTGGCAACACAACAACCAATGGTTTCTACATGAGAAAAATTGAAGACTTGTGTCGAACAAGATATTATGTAAAAAATGTCGAATTTAAGAAAATTGAAGTGAAAGTTTTGTGTTGTAATTTTTTTTATTTATTTAACCTTATCAGTTCCAAAGCTAAAATAACAATGCAAATACTTATTCATTGTTTTTTTACAAACAAAACGACATCATAAATGTCAGAAAAAAAATCTCTTTTCTGAAATTGATCCTTTAGGCACTTAATAATTTAGACTCAAAAATATACATCCAAAACTACAAATCCCCTTAAAACACCAATTTAATAACCATTAATCTATATTAAAGTAGTAACAAATTTAAAAGCTTCAAATAATCTACAAATCCTCAAAAAATTTTATTAAAAAAGATTTAAGTTAAATACTTATGAAAGTTTATGACATTCTTGGTCACACTGTCTTTTGGGCATTTTTAAGCATTTTGCAAACTCTGATAAAAATAACATTTATTTTATGAAGGATTACGCTGAGATATAGCTATTTACTTGTTTGCTTTCAATGTAAAAAACATTCAGCTATTAAGAAGTGATGCGAAAATATAATGAAATCGGACATTTTAGTTTCTTCGAGGAAAAGAACTGGGATCCCCGAATAAGGACTCAGGGACCGAAGAGGGTTCAGGTAATCGACTACGTTCGAAGACAATTTTTAAGTCAATTTTTAACACATTTTCGATATTTTTCTGTGTTATCTAACATAGAATTAAAAAAAATATGCCAAAAAATATATAATATCTATTCAACTTTTAAAAATTTTGGTCATTTTTTAGCATTTTTTTAAAAATAAAAACGGCTCCGGCTCTAAAAAATCAAAAATTGCATATAAAGAGCTGTGCATATATAACGTTATCAAGTTTTTGGTAATTTTGGAACCCCTCCCCCCTTCCGATATGATACGTTATCATTCATAGACGCCCTCCCCCCTCCGGTAATGATATAGCTATCTTTGTCATAATAAATTTATATTTCTAGAATATATATATATATATTGTTTGAAGTGATATATAAAACTATAAAACCAGTTACATTTACTTTTCGCATACTCTCTTGATTCAAATGAAGAGTAGCCAATAAAATATCACCTTATATTATGTAACACTTAAAAGAAATTGTTATTATTTAAAAGTATTTTATTATAGCTCTTTGTTACATAATGCATTCTACAGTAATAATGTCTTGTTGTACTTACCCCGCATATAGGAGGGGAGTAGGAAGTTACAAACTGATATCAACAAAATAAGTGGGCAACGCTCTTTTTCCTTTTTCTTTGGTTTATTAGTAAACACAAGCTTCTTTTCAAATACAGTTCCCGAGGTTTTTCGAGTCGCGATTGCATATCGATAAACATATGAAGAAGAATAGGAATGTCAAATACTGTGGTATTCCATATTTTATAATTAAATATTTTTTATTTAGTAATTTTATTAAAAGTTTTGTATTTTTATTAAATTAGATAACATACTGAAAAACGATAACATACATTTTCGAACTAAAAACCATGTTACAAATAAAAAAAGAAAATTTTGGTAGGATAAAATATTATATCGATATCAAAATATAAATCCCCTCCTCCCCGTAGACATATCTTACGATATCATTTGCCAACGCATCCCCCTCTCCCACCTAAAATGATAACTTGATATTTGCACACGCCCTAACACAAATCTTTTTTCAACATATGCTTATTAGACACTCTAGAATGTAATGAACTAAATACTAGTCAATATACGGAAATCGAAAAGTAATATATACAACTACATGGAAAATTTTAGTAATTTTACTTGTAATTCTTCATGAAAATAGCTACATATCAAGAAATAAATCATTGACAACTAATTCTTTAGTTCATTACACACTAGATATTATCGAAAAGCTACACAAAAAATTTCGTGGCTACAGAAAAACAAAAGTTTGAGTTAAAGAAATAGTTGTTTACCTTTCCCAATGAAAATCTAATTTTTCAAAAAACGCATTTAAAGTTTTCATTTTCCTTCGGTTTAAATTAACATAGTTTGCTTTTTATTTAAAGAATACTAATTTCATTTCTAATAGGTGTACAGTAAAAATAAAAACAATTTTAGAAAGAGAAATGTTCATTCCATAAAGAAATGAAATAAAAAAACATTGCGAAATTCAATCAAAATTGACGTTTTAAACGTTCGTGGATACCTCAATTACTTCTTAATAGCATACGTGTAAATGTTAATTAAAAATGCTAAATTCACGTGGAAAATAATATTAACACTTAATTATTAAATATTAGAAATTATTTCACCGTTTAAATTATGGTATGCTAAAATATTAAATATTAAAATATACTTTGTCATATCTTTAACGCGCAGTAGAATTTTGATATTTTTAGTTTTACCATATGATGCTTTTATCCATAAAGTAAAGCAATTTTTGAAAAAATGTATTATAACATGTTCTTACACTAAATTATTCAATTATAGTCTGAGTTGTTTGGAATCAATTACTAATGATACAAGTAAAATACTACATAATATAGTATAATATAGAATAGTTGTAATATAATATGCAGTAGACTATATACAGGGTGATTCTAATTTTTTTTTTACAATAAAAGAGGGGTGATAGTACACATCAAGACAAACAATATTAAATAGGAGACCAAGGGTCCCAAACGTTTTCCAAAGGAGATAGCCACCATTAAAGTTTAGGGACCAAAATTTCAAATAATTATAAAAAACGCAAAAATTGGTCAATTGATTTGCGGTTTTCACTAAAATTATTCTTTATGTCGGCATTTTCTTGAAATTAAATAATAAAGATAAATTTCAAAAAATGCCGATAGAGGCCGCTTTAGACTTTGGAGTAACGAACAACTATTTTTTGCCGGTATTTTTGCATCTCATTAAATGTTTTCGTAAGCTTAGACTCAAACTTAAATTTTGAGCTCAAAATCTGAAAGTGGGAGTGGTTAAGTAGCACAAACTCAACTGTGTTCAGAGAGTTCAAATTTCAAATGATCATAAAAAACGGAAAAATTGGTTCATTGATTTGCGGTTTTCCCTAAAACTATTCTTTAAGTCGGTATTTTCTTAAAAATAAATTATAAAGATAATTTTCAAAAAATGCCAATAGAGGGCGCTTTAAACTTTGGAGTAACGAACAACTCTTTTTTGGCGTTATTTTTTGCATCTTATTAAATGCTTTCGTACGCTTAAACTTAAACTTAAATTTTGAGGTGAAAATCTGAATAGTTGGGAGTGGTTAAGTAGACAAACTGAACTATGTTCAGAGGATTCAACTTTCAAATGATTATAAAAAACAGAAAAATTGGTCGATTCGTTTGAGGTTTTAGCTAAAACTAATTTTTCAATGAGCATTTTCTTGAAAATAAATTTTAAACCCCTTCACAAAATGCCGATAGAGGGCGCCTTAGACTTTGAAGTAGCGTACAACTATTTTTAACTGTTATTTTTTTAATCTCATTAAATGCTTTCAAATGCATAAACTTAAATTTTAGGCTCAAATTCTGAAACGTTGGGAGTGTTTAAGTAGCGAAAAATTTAATTGTGTTCGAGGAGGGGGAAGGGTTAAGTTTCAACACCTGAAAACACTTCAATTTGCGCTACTTAACTACTCCTAATTATTCAGATTTTGAGCTCAAAATTTAAGTTTAAATCTAAGCTTCCGAAAACTTTTAATAAGTGTTTGCAAGCATTTAATTAGAACAAAGAAATAAAGGTTAAAATTAGTTGTTGGTTACTCTGAAGTTTAAGGCGCCCTCTAATGGAATTTTTTGAAATTTATCTTTAAAATTTATTTTCAAGAAGATACTGACTTAAAGAATAATTTTATTTTAAACCGCAAACGAATCGACAAATTTTTCCATTTTCTATAATTATTTTAAATTTGAACACCCCCCTCCCCCTTAAACACAGTTCAGTTTGTGCTACTTAATTACTCCCGACTATTCAGATTTTGAGCTCAAAATTTAAGTTTATGTCTAAGCTTGAGAAAATATTTAATGAGATGCAAAAAGTAACGGCAAAAAATAGTTGTTCGTTACTCCAAAGTCTAAAGCGCCCTCTATCGACATTTTTTGAAATTTATTTTTATAATTTATTTTTAAGAAAATACCGACATAAAGAATAGTTTTAGTGAAAACCGCAAATCAGTGAACCATTATTTCCGTTTTTTTATAATAATTCGAAATTTGAACCCTCTGAACACAATGCAGTTTGTGCTACTTAACCACTCCCACTTTCAGATTTTGAGCTCAAAATTTAAGTTTGAGTCTAAGCTTACGAAAACATTTAATGAGATGCAAAAAATACCGGCGAAAAATAGCTGTTCGTTACTCCAAAGTCTAAAGCGCCCGCTATCGACATTTTTTGAAATTTATCTTTATAATTTAATTTCAAGAAAATGCCGACTTAAAGAATAATTTTAGTGAAAACCGCAAATCAATCGACCGATTTTTCCGTTTTTTCCGTTTATTTGAAATTTTGGTCCCTAAATTTTAATGGCGGCTATCTCCTTTGGAAAACGTTTGGGACCCTTGGCCTCCTATTTAATATTGTTTGTCTTGATGTGTACTATCACCCCTCTTTTATTGTAAAAACAATTTGGAATCACCCTGTATAGTATAATATATACTATATCGAGGCTACCATAAGCCACTATTTTTATATTCTGCTCGCACCACTATTTAAAGCACTAGTAAAGCATTTTGTAGTTTATTTCTCTTGCAAAAGTTGTCAAAGCATATGAAAAGGATTTTTGTTTTAGAATAGGTGGTAAAAATAGAATTAAAAATATTCTACTGTGTAAGCCCTGTATATACTATATATATACAGGGTGTCCAGCAAATAACACCCTGATTTCAAAATTAAATTTCTCTAAAACAAAGATCGATAGAATTATGCGGTAAATGGTTTGATTATTAGGTGAGCTGTAAAAATCTTACACAGAAGTTTCGAACGGTGACTATTTTGAGAAGATAGTGTTCTGATTGCAAAGAATACTTGACTTGACATTTTTCTTGTTTTAGATTGCTTGTAGTGAACGAGGTTTTGGGCTTGCAGTGCCATATTTTAATGATTTTTTTGGATTAAGTTTTTGAAATTTCAAAATTCCAAGAAATTTTGTTCGAAAAATCGCTAAAATATAGCATTGTATGCTGAAAAACTCGTTTTCTGCAAGCAATCTAAAGCAAGAAAAATGTCAAGCCAAGTATACTTTGCAATCCAGAACACTATCTTCTCAAAATATTCACCGTTCGAAACTTCTATGTAAGATTTTTAAAGTTTACCGCATAATTCTATCGATCTTTGTTTTTGCGAAATTTAATTTTGAAATCAGGGTGTTATTTGCTGGACACACTGTATGTTTTAATAATATCTTCCATAATTCGTTAATAACATTTATAATATATCTATATGTTATTCCTATTTCATTTTTTTTTCGATTTATATGCACATTCATTGCAGCAGACCAAACAATTTATCTTGTTTTTTAATGTAACAATTGAATGGGCAAGACTTTCTAGATCGTACATTGACCTTTCCCCGCTGGGAATTTCAAGATTCGAATCATTCTCTTTCCTTTATTCCATCCCCTATGAAATCGATATACTTTCGAATTATTTGGACTCGCCTCTTAAACAATGTGATCAAATAAATAATGTTCTGGACTGGACACTTAAGTAAGTGGCATAAGAGGGGAACAATAAGGAGTGTATTAGATGAAGCAACAACCTTGTCCAGGGAATAAAAAAATACTTGAGTTTTTGTGAACTAAGTTATGGGAGTTCCAGCGCCAAATTGTTCTTCATAAAACAATTTTGGATTGTGATTTGTAAAATGATGTTTAAGTGACTATTATCGGTTTAGCATGGTCTATTTTAGTAAGAATGGATTTTCACGGGACCACCAAAATTCTCACTATTATAAAATTCCATTGCAGTAAAGTCGAGCTTGTTTTATATAATACAAGCTATTGCTATGTGCTATTGTTTTATATAATACAATCATTTTCAAATTAAGCTTACACATTTTACTTTCTTCCATCTTCTTCATCTAAAAGAAGAAAGTATTGAATTTCTGTAAATTTTCAATTTCCTCTTTTCATCGTACACTGGTTGCAAAAATTAAAGGATGATGAGGAAAAATATTTTCTCATAGTTAATGTTGCAAACCAATGCCCGATTTTGTCATTATTTATGTTAATTATTGGGTTGTTCGGAAAGTCCTTTTCGTTTGGGAAAATCAGTTCGTACCGGAAAATTCTGTTATTTAATTATTAGATATTGTTTTTGATATCTATGACTTAGATATTAATGGACTTTTCTGGTACGAATTGATTTTCCCAAACGGAAAGGACTTTCTGAACAACCCAATATATACGATTGAACACAAAATTGCACTTCTGCGTTTACATTAGCTCCGGAAATATGAGCCTTCGGTTATTGAAAATAAGATCTAAGTAGATGCATGTTTGAATTCTGATGTGCAGTGTTGTTTCTGGGTTCGTACGGGTACCGTTATTTTCCAAGTGTTTTACCAGAATTTTTTTTTTATAGAAAAATAAATCTAGTTCAAACGTGTGGAATTTTGCAATATTTAGTTAGGTATTTCCTACAAAAATATATTGGTGCCGAAGAATTTTCTGGTCATGAAATTCAAGGATCCGTACGAACCATGTGTTTAAAGTGAATGTGATTCATTAGTTTTGGCTGAAAGGTATCATTTAACCCCTTGGGCACGAGCGACACTTTTACGTGCTTCAAAAAGGTTTAACAATTCTTGTTTATCCCCACCAGTAAAATTTTATTGTAAAATTAGTCTTATTTAATTGGAGCATTTTCTCGAATCAAAAAAGTCACAAATTTCTGTTTTTAAAAACCGGTGGCAAAATATTAAAAATTTCGTAAAATGCTCCCATCGCAATGGGATTAAGGGAAGGTAAAGATAGCGAATAATTGATAGAATCGAGTATGGACAAACACAAATGGAGATCACTGAAGATTTGAATGCTTCTCAAAGTGTCATATCAAGAGCTTGATGCCGCTTTTTAAGTACTAGATCGATTGACAGACAGCTGACTCAAAAGCTACAAAGAGCAACAACTGCAACCAAAGACTGTCTTCTGTCATTGTCGACTTGAAGAAACCGCGAAGCGTTTATAAGGTATTTAGTTTCAGATTTTCAGGCTGCCGCAGGAGCTCAATTTAACCGTACCATTGCTGCATAAGGGCTTAATGAGAGTGGATTGTATCCGAGAAAACCATTAGTTTATGTCCTACTCACTCCAGCTTCTAAACAGGCCCGTTGAAATAGTGAAGTATCGTTATCATCTTCAATGGAGCCAAAAAGACTGGGCCCAAGTATTGTTTACTCATGAGTCCACATATAGTCTGAACACTGATCCTGGACGTGTTTTAATCTGGAGAGAGAAAAAAAACACGCAACTTGCTTTCCTGTGCCCGTTTCTCATGACCGCGGTTTAAAAGTATGAGGAGGGCGGTTGTGGGGGGGGGAGAAAATGATGATAAAAGTCCGTACCGAGATGCA
Source organism: Maratus speculifer (assembly GCA_964019185.1). NCBI lineage: Eukaryota > Metazoa > Arthropoda > Arachnida > Araneae > Salticidae > Maratus > Maratus speculifer. The sequence goes on from OZ025296.1 coordinate 54,488,089, forward strand.
TATTTTTCAAGAAGGTTTTGCAACCACGGAGATATGTAGGAAATATTAAAACACCAAATTAGACTGCTTAGAGGGCTATTGGCCCAAAGTGTTTGATAATGGATGATAATGCTCGGCCACATCGAGCATATGTGATGTTAGAATACTTGCAGACAGATGATGTCATTTAAATGGACTGACAATCTTACTCATCCGGCTTGAATCTGATAGAGCATGTATGGAATGCTTTAGGCCACAGGCTTTCAGAGCATCAAATTTCTCGATCACTAAGATGTCACACTTCGTGTTCTCGGCCTTGAGTTTTTCCATGATAGCATACCATAGTAATGAAGGAAAAAGGCTCCTCGCTAAACCGGCAAATATTTACGGAAATTTATGAAGTTTAAACAAAACGATAAATAAAGTTATAAGACTTTTAAAGATGAAGAATTTTTGATTTTATGCATATTCAACAGTTTAAATTATTCAAATTTTAACACTTTCAATTTTTGAATATTAATTTACCTTCGTTGTTTATATCGTATCACTAAATTAGAAATAAGACCGATCCCATTTCGTTGACATCATTAACAATAAATTTCAAAGAAACACAAGAAAGGAGTTCAAAAATATACATAGCTTAGAACTGGCAAAATCTAATTAATTCTCCCGAATGTAGAAGGAGTATATGGTAGGGAGTATTTCTTATTCCAAATTATCTTTCTGCATTTGCTAAAGTTACGATTCTATCTAATGTTATTTTGTTTGGTGTTACAATAAATTACAGTGAATGTAATTAATTTGATGAAATGTATTGCGAACAGGGCCTGATTACTAACGGGGCACTCTCCCACCAGGAAAAAGAAATAAAGAATTTTTCCTTATTCATGACAGTAATCTTGTATGAAAAGGGCGTTTAAAGAAGACGAAAATTTCTATAAATTTTTTCTGGTGAGAGAGTGCCCCGTTAGTAATCAGGCTCTGATTGCGAAGAATACATTTAATGTTATATATTTTGGTTTCGAATTTTTTTCGATTGTTAAGGAGACTCTGTACTTTTTTAACTTTTTTTTTTTAATGTAAGTATTTTAAGGCATATTTTTGACATAATAAGAAAAAACTTTATGAAGGAAAATGATTCTATCAAGAAATTGTTTAATTTCTGAAGCAAAATTCGAAAAATTTAAGTAATTTTTGAAATATGTCTTCTAGGACAATTTTGACGATTTTGAGCTAATTTTTTTTAAATTATTCGTAGAAGTATGTTGTATAATTTTAAGTATTGGAATTATAATGAATTAACTAGTTTCGGAGAAAAAATTAATAAAATGTGCAAATACGAGTAAAATTACAGTAGAAACTGAATTTATTTTACATTTTAATGCATAAAAAAACGTTTTACTTTATTACAAATCCGATACTTATTATAAAATAGACCGTAAGGAACAGCAAAAAAATCGAGTCAATTGAAGAACATACATAAAAGTCCTTTCATCTTGAACTTGCCTGTTAGTTAAAAAATATAAACTGAGGTAAATCACTTATAAGTGAAGTGGATTGCGATATTTAACCCCTTAACTGTGTTGCCCGAACTGACTTCGGGAAGGAACTCTTTGCACGCTTCGTTACTTAAAGGTTTTTGACACCACTAATTTTTAACTGAAAATTTATCTTTATTGATTGGCAGATGTTTTTCGATTAAGTAAAGCAACTATTTTAGTATGGAAAATGTGGTTTTACGGCCCGTATTTTTAATTTATGTTGACAAAAACAATGCCACGGTTAAGGGGTTATAGATACAGTGATGAAATAAAATGGTTTTAAACTGCACTTATATTATTATTCGGTTCTTTACGAAACTTCATCAGAATGTATTAAATATAATAAAATATAATTAAAATCGATATTTTCGTCATTTTTCGCTGAATGAAGGGGACAGAGTTGATTGAAAGCTTTCCAGTGTAAAAGGCAATTTCAGTTTAAAATAAGAAATTTTGGAAAATGGATAGTTTTTAAGCTGTCTGTATCATAAAGGATAAATGTGTTCACGTGTAATACAGACGTCATGCTGACTGTGGCAACAGTAGGCAATTTAATTAATTTTTTACTGCAATACTTTTAAAAATCATTAAACATTGTGCATTTTACAATTTTATGACTTCAAAAACGGAATTTTTTTTTTATTTTCAAATGAAATTTGTTTGAAAAATGGATCGCTACTTACTAAATTTTTATTAATTTTAAAATAATTTTGAAGCATATTTTTTTAAACATCTGTGGATTGTGAGCCGACATTTATGTAACATAATCTATTTATATTTAAATGAATATAAATAGTTCTGTATTTGTTTCCTGTTTATATGACGTAACAAAATTAAAAGATTCATCAGTCAATAAATAAAAACATAAATTATAAATTTAGGACATGAGATCGAATGTTGAATTTAAAGCACTAAATTGATTCATTGTAAAAAAGAAGGATTTTAAAGAGTAGTCTTTGGCGATTTCTTCTGCTGTTAACTTCCTACGCAAGGCCCATACAAAATTGTAACTTTTAATAGACTTCAAAATTCCAAACATTTTTTTTTCTGAAACGCAGAGAAGAGAAAAAAAAAAGAAAAGTTCTAAAGTCGATTTGCTAAGCATCCCCTTTTTAGCCTAAATTCATTCCCATGACCACGCAGATGAGCGGATATCTTAGAATATTTTCTTTTATTGAGAGTGTGGAATTCTGTTTGGAAAAAAAAATCCTGTAGGGTTTTTTTAGAATATATACTGACACACACACAAACTTCTACATCTATTACTATCTATAGTACAGATGGCATCAGCCGTAGACTGAATTTTGCTACTTTAGAGGTTAAAGTTTGTTGGTGATAGGTTGTGATTTAACGACACAAACTAATCGAATAACAATTTTAAAATCCATCTCAATTTTTTATAAACGAACTAAATTAACTTTTGGACTTCATTTATCTTCTTACTTAAAAAAAAAAAAAAAAAAAAAAAAAAAAAAAAAAAACATTATTTACTCCTCCTTATTTCTCCTAAATTAAGATCTCTTTTAGATGCGGAAGCGATTAAGAAGTGCAGAAAATACTTTGTAAGAACTCGCAACATTATTTGCTTTCTATGCAATAGCTTACATCAGTATTAATTACATTCAGTGTAATTTATTGTAGCACCAAACAAAATAACATCATAGAGAGTCGTAACTTTAGCAAATGCAGAAAGATAATTTGGGATAAGAAATACTTCCTCCCACATATCCCATCTACATTCGGGAGAATTAATTAGATTTGGCCAGCTCCACGCTAAGTATATTTCTGCTCTCCTTTCTTGAGTTTCTTTGAGGTTTATTGTTAATGATGGCAAGGAAATGGGATCTTTCTTGTTTCTAATCTAGTGATATGAGATAAATAGGCAAACATAAGGAAATAGTAGAGAACTGAAATGTTTTAAGTTTGACGTTTCAGTAAAAGATTTTATGTTTTAAACGCATCCTACTAATATTAAGTAATTTGCAATATTTGAATTTGATATCGACCTGCATTCCAATTTTTGATTAATGAAGGTGGTTTATATTTAATAATTTCATAAATGACATGTTGTCTTCGATCGGTAATAAAATTCCATGGAAATAGTAAAAAACTAAAATGTCTTAATTTGACGCTTTAGTAAAATATCTTATGTTGTAAACACATCCTCCTAATATTACGTAATTTGTAATACGTGAATTTGATATCGATCTCCATTCCAATTTTTGTTTAATGAAGGTGGTTTAGATATAATAATTTCGTAAATGAGTTGATGGTATCGATTGGTAATAGAATTCCGTGAAAATGGGAAAGAACTGAAACGTTTTTATTTGACGCTTCACTAAAAGTTTTTACGTTGTAAATGCATTCAAATAATTGGTAATCTCTATCTGCATTCCAATTTTTGTTTAATGAATGTAGTTTAAATATAATAATTTCATAAATGACATGTAGCATTCGATCGATAATGGAATTCCATCGAACCAGTAAAGAATATAAATGATTTAAGTTTTATGCTTCATTAAAAGGTTTTATGTTGTAAACGCATCTCATTAATATTAGGTAATTTGTAATTTTTTTATTTGATATCGATCTACACGTCAATTTCTCTTCAATGAATGTGTTTTAGATAAAGACTTTCATAAATGACATGTAGTGTTTGATTTGTATGGAGTTCCCGGACAATGGTAGAGAGCTGAAATGTGTTAAGTTTGACTGCATCAATTAAAGTTTTTATGTTGTAATCAAATCCTTCTAATATTAATAATTTGTAATATTTGAATTTTATATAGATTTGCATTCCAATTTTTGTTTAATGAATGTGGTCTCGATATAATAATTTCATAAATGATATGTAGTCTTCGATCGGTAATGGAACTCCATGGAAAGAATAAAGAACTGAAATGTTTTAAGTTGGACACTTCAGTAAAAGATGTTATGTTGTAGTATAAGTATACGCATTGTGGCGTAGTGGCAGATGGGCTTGCAATAAATTGTAGAAATTTAATTAAATATTCAAGACTAAATTTTATAAACTCAACAACTATAAAATTTTAATGAGAAATGACAGTTACAAATGCTCTGTCTTTTCAGAACGGTTGGTTCGCCGGACACCCGGACTTCAAACCCCGATATTGGGTATAGCAGTGGTCTGAGAGAGCAGAGCTCCCTCCAACGTAATCTCGAGAGATCTATCTCTCAACTGTCCGACCAGCAGCCAAGAACAAAACGTCCTTCCCTGGTCAACATTCCCAAGGGGGGGGGAAGACCTCTTTCTCAGTCTTCTTCCAATCTGGATCCAGGGGTCAAGGCGTCCTTCTCACATTCGATATCACAGAGTGCCTCCCCTTGACTGATTTCACAGCCCAAAGAAATCTGTACTTAGCAATAGAAATGCAAGCAAAACACCTGTGTAAGGTGACCTCCACATAAAGCGCGGGGGGGGCAGTATTGTTCAGGCATGGCACTAAATCCTCGCACACCACTCAGCTGGAGACAACTTGCCCATCCCCTCACTGTCCACATAAAGTTCAATAATTGCGACCACATTCCGATCCTTGAGGACAAAAGGCACACCTGCGGCAGGAAATGTGAAGATATGACAACTCCTTCCCCCTAAAGAGTTTTCCTGGGCTTGACTAGGAAAGCTCCACAAGGATAGCTCGTTCCCTTCAAACACCCTTTGTGAGGCAAGGCAAGGCAAGGCACATTTAAATGTCCTATCACTTAATTTTAACTACCCTTTTCCGAGAACAATTTTCACATAACACCCACCTTGTCTCACTTGGAAACACAATAATAAATAACAATACATAAACACAATGTTAAACACTGAAATTAAAAAAGATGCTAGATAATTAATATTTACAACTTCATAGTTTATTTAAAGAGGCTAAGGGATGAGTCGGCTCAGACCATCGGCGTTCCCATTTTCTTTTCCTGGCTTATGCTCTATTCTAAATTTGAACTGTTGTAGGCATAAGGCCCAGCGCAATAGCCTCGCATTAGCTCCCATCATTTTTTTTTAGATACGTGAGAGGATCGTGGTCTGTCTGAATCAGGAATTCCTGGCCATCCAGATAATAAGTTAACTTTTTTACTCCAAAAATGATAGCCGCTAACTCTTTCTCTACCGTACAATAATTTTTCTCAGCCTGACTAAATTTCTTGGACAAATAAACTATGGGATGTTCTTCCCCGTTACTCATTTGGGATAACACAATACCGGCCCCAATTTCGCTCGCATCTGATTGGACAATAAATTCCTTTGAATAATCTGGAGCATAGAGCACCGGTTTACTTACTAACTTTCCCTTTAAATTTTCAAACGCGGATTGACAATTTTGCGTCCATTCTATTTTCTCTTTTTTAACCCTCCCCTTTAACGCGTCGGTGAGAGGAGCCGCGATAACAGAATAATTCGGGATGTACCTACCATAGTACCCCACAATTCCTAAAAATGCTCTAATTTGAGTCTTTGTGCAAGGGGTAGGAAAATCTTTAATTGTTTGTATTTTAGCCTCCCCCGGGGATCTTTTACCCGACCCAATCTCGTGACCTAAGAATTTAACGTGGTCTTGGGCAAATTGACACTTAGAAGGTTTGATGGTAAGGTTTTCTTCCCGTAATTTCTCCAATACTCTCCCCACGTCTTTCACGTGACTTTCAAAATCAGGAGAATACACCGCAATGTCGTCGATGTATGGCGACGCAAAAATCTCCATCCCCTGTAAGACCTCTGCCATTAACTTACAAAAATAGAACGGCGCATTGGCTAATCCAAACATCATTTTCTTAGGTATGTACGTGCCAAAGGGGGTCACAAATGCCGCATACCTTTGGGCTTGCTTCGAGAGAGGAATTTGAAAATACCCCTTCGTCAGATCCATAACAGTTATAAATGGAGCGGCGCTCACCTTTTGCAAAACTTCCTCGATATTCGGCAAGGGGAAATACATATGGCGCGTAATCGCGTTCAATTTTCTGTAGTCCACACAAGGCCTAGGATCCTTGCCAGGACTCTCAACTAGAATCATTGGACTTGTATAGTCTGACTGACCGATTTCTATCACCCCCAAATCTAATAATCTCTGAATTTCATCTTGCAAAATTGTAATTTGTCTAGGGGACATCCTGTAAGGCCTTGCCCGCACCTGGGCATCGCTCGTGAGCTCTATGTCCATCTCCACTAATTTAGTATTACCCGGATCTGCAGAAAATACCTTCCCATTCTGTCTTAACATTCTACAGAAGCTATCAATTTGACTTTCCGTAGCGCGCTCCGCTAACCCACTTTCCCGCACAATTTCCCGCAAATCGAACTGAGTCGAATCCGGTGCCGGATAAGGTATCTCTGCGTCCCTTTCAGACTCCTGCGGTTCCTCCGGAATAATCAGATTAACTCGTTCCGGCCTGCGGTAATATGGTTTCATCAGATTTAAATGGAGATAAATGGTATCAGAGATAAATGGTACTTTTGTCCCTCTTTTCAGGTAAATCAATCAAATAATTTGTATCCGAAATTTTCCCTGTTACAGTTCCCGGCCCCAGCCAATTTACAGCCATTCTATTGGGCTTAGAAGTAGCTAAAACCAACACTTTATCTCCCACATTAAAATTTCTAGACACCGCATTTCTGTCATACCAGACTTTCCTTTTCTCCTGGCATTCGCGCAGTTTCTCGGAAGCCAAAACCTGACATTTTTTAAGTCTGTTGACTAAATCCAAGATGTATTCAACAACCGTTGGATCGGTATCACCAGAATCCATCCAATTCTCAAAAACAATAGTCTGAGGGGTCCTCAGATTCTTCCCTAAAACCAATTCAGAAGGGCTAAACCCTAAACTTTCGTGGGTCACCGTGCGTAACGCAAACAGTGCCGCTGATAGATTCTTCTCCCAATCTTCTCCTGATTCTAAACAAAGCACTTTAAGGACTCTTTTTAATGAAGAATGCCATCTCTCCACCACATGACTCTGCGGGTGACAAACCGAACTATGAGTCACTTTGATTCCAAAGCGTTCAAAAAACTCGGAAGTTAACTCACTGGTGAAGGATTTTCCCAAATCACTCTGGATTTCTTTAGGGAAACCCGTCCTAGAAAATACCAACAACAAGGCATCAATCACACTGACCGACGTGATATCTTCCACCGGTATAGCATCCGGATACCTCGACGCTACACAAAAAGCAGTAAGTAAATATCTATTATTCTTATGACTCCTGGGTAATGGACCTACGGCGTCTATATTAATTTTTGAAAACACTTCCGAAATTACAGGCACAATTTTCAAAGGTGCTTTCACTTTATCCCTATTATGACCAACAATCTGACATTCGTGACAGGTTTTAACATATTGTTCAATCTCTTGATAACAGTTCGGCCAAAAATAATGCCTCAAAATTCTGTCTTTAGTCTTTGTGGTTCCCAGGTGTCCTGACACTTCATTATGACAAAGGGCCTTTAAATCCTCCCTAAACTTCTCCGGAACGCACAATTGCATTCTCTCTTCCCCCAACTTACTCACAACTATTCGCACAAGACGGTCCTTTACAATTTTAAATTCTTTTTCCTCGGCAGTTCTTGCTCTTTCCCACAAAGGAATTAACGAAGGACATTTCAGCTGTTCCCTTTTGAATTCATCCCCCGAAATCTTAGCTAATATACTTTCCCCATCAGCCTTCGGTAGAAATTCCCCATCCTCTTCATTTAAAGTGAGAGGTTCAGTTTCGGTTTCGGATTCACCCGGAATTTCGACTTCCATTTGTTTACTCTTTCGACTTTGACTACGCGTAATTACAGCACAAACAGGTATAGGAGATTCCTTATGCTTCTCAATTAATTCTGCGGTTTCATTACCCATTAAATAGAATCCCTGATCTAAATCATCCGGTTTAACAGCTGCCTTAGTGACAATAGTTCCAAATTCACCTTGAATTGTGACTTTAGCCAAAGGTAAACAAAAGCAGGTTTTATCTAAAGGTTGACGTACCCAAGTTACTTCACCTAATAAATCTTCCTTATTTACCCAACTTTTTGCTAGCAAATCGATTCCACTACCACTGTCTCTTAAACAATCCCTTTCAACGCCATTAATTCTCACTTTACTGATATATGGATCAAAACTCTCATTTACTTCTACATTTCCGACTAATCGGCACACTATTTTTTCCTCTCTTTTTCTTAAACTGGGGCAGTCCGGGCGTATATGCCCTTTAACATTGCATTGAAAGCAAACGACTTCCCTAGTTTTCTCAAAACGTTTATTTTTTTCTACCTTAGGTAGTTCCCTATTATTCTGAGGCTCCGGTTTCCTCCGATCTTCCGTCCTTTCCTTAAAATTATTCCCTGTTTTACCCTTTCCAAAAGACCTCCTTTCCCAAGGTTTACTATCCGTTTTTTTTAACGTTTTCTTGATGCTCTCATAACAATCTAGTTTGGTCGCTAATTCAGAAGCTTCCCGAAATTCCTCCCAACAATCTAGATACCTTTCCTTAATTTCAGGGGGAACCCGTTTTTTCAATTGCTCCGTAAGCATTAATTCCTTCAAAGATTGAAAATCAGTCACCTTTGCGGACTCTAACCAATTATCTAGATAGCCACGCAACTCATAAACCAGATCAGACCAAAACGCACCCGGTTTTTTTTTATGCTCCTCAAATCTTAACCTTAAAGCAACCGTGCTTAGTCTAAACCTAGTCAATAACATACTCTTCATGTGATAATATTCATCTCCCTTATCTGCAGGTTCCTTGACAACTAACTCAGCTATCTCTGCAGGTAACAACAGAATTAATTGCGACACCCATTCTTCCTCCTTAACTTTCTCTTTTGTAGCCTGACGTTCAAAAATCATAAAAAATAAAGTAATATCTAAGATTTTAGGATCAAATTTTGGGACTAAGTCCTTTAACTTAATTTTTCTGGTCCTTTCAGTATTTATGGAAACCTTCGATCCTACACTCGCTGTTTCTACAGCATTAGAAAGCCTTAACCTTTCCAATTCATATTCGCGCTCTTCTTTAGCTATTTTGTCTAACCTTTCTTTTTCCCTCTCCTCTTTGGCTTCCCTAGCTAATCTTTCCTTTTCCGCTTCCTTTAATTCCTCTAAAATATGATCTAAGAAAGCTTCCCCAGTTTCCTCATCATATTCCGTCGATTCCGTTATGCCTTTTATAATATCTTTAATCAGGTCTGAATCCGACACATCAACCTCAAATTCTCTGGCTAACAAAATTAAAGTTTGTTTCTTCTGCCTTTTTAACTTATTTAGAAAAGCCATGATAACAATTAACTAACACTCCTATACACAATTCTAACCTTTCAAAAACAAAGAACCTAATCTTTGAGTTATTTCAACATTAAATAAGATTTCCAAAATTTCAATGAGATTTCAATTTAAATATAGTTTCAAAATTAATTATAATTTCAAAATTATTACATTCCATAACTCTTACATATGCTACTCTTTTCACTTTGCCCCAACATAACATACAAAACAAATATCATTACTCCCTACCTTAACTTAAAATATATATATATATATGAATGATCAAATGTTTCCAAATGAGACAAAAATAGATATAATAACACATATAAATAACACACTAGAGAAATGCATATACAACAAAGAGAAACCCTTAAACAAATTTCTACACACAATACACTAACCTATCTCTACCACACCCACATAATCGAACATTCCCAGTTCAAATTAAATTTTAAAAAATTAATTTTTCTAACTTTCTCATCGACCAGTACCTTGCAACACAAAAAGCATTTAAAAGGAACTCACCCCTCTTTTAGGCGACGGAACGGGTACTCCACCAGACAATACCAGGCAATCAGTCAGATGAAACTCCGGACGGGTGCTCCACCAGACGAATTCACACTAGGAAACGTTGAACAGGCATACCATTCTGGCGAAAGTCCAATTTCACAAGCGATGAAAATCCAAAAAATTGTCGAACATGCACACGACTCTGGCGAAAGTCCAATTTCACAAGCGATGAAAGTCCAAAAAATTGTCGAACATGCACACGACTCTGGCGAAAGTCCAATTTCACAAGCGATGAAAGTCCCAAAAATCAACTGAAGAAACGGGTCCAGAGTTTTTAACTTAACTCTCAGATCCAAACGCGCTGCCACCAATATAATTTATTTACTTTAGCTGTGGCGTAGTGGCAGATGGGCTTGCAATAAATTGTAGAAATTTAATTAAATATTCAAGACTAAATTTTATAAACTCAACAACTATAAAATTTTAATGAGAAATGACAGTTACAAATGCTCTGTCTTTTCAGAACGGTTGGTTCGCCGGACACCCGGACTTCAAACCCCGATATTGGGTATAGCAGTGGTCTGAGAGAGCAGAGCTCCCTCCAACGTAATCTCGAGAGATCTATCTCTCAACTGTCCGACCAGCAGCCAAGAACAAAACGTCCTTCCCTGGTCAACATTCCCAAGGGGGGGGGAGGAAAGACCTCTTTCTCAGTCTTCTTCCAATCTGGATCCAGGGGTCAAGGCGTCCTTCTCACATTCGATATCACAGAGTGCCTCCCCTTGACTGATTTCACAGCCCAAAGAAATCTGTACTTAGCAATAGAAATGCAAGCAAAACACCTGTGTAAGGTGACCTCCACATAAAGCGCGGAGGGGGGGCAGTATTGTTCAGGCATGGCACTAAATCCTCGCACACCACTCAGCTGGAGACAACTTGCCCATCCCCTCACTGTCCACATAAAGTTCAATAATTGCGACCACATTCCGATCCTTGAGGACAAAAGGCACACCTGCGGCAGGAAATGTGAAGATATGACAGCATCAAAGTAATTTGTAATATTTGAATTTGATATCCATCTATACTCCAATTTCTTTTTAATGAATGTGGTTTAGATATAATAATTTCATAAATGGACTGTAGTGTTGATCCGTAATGGAATTCTATGGAACACTAACGAACTGAAATGTTTTCAGTTTGACGCTTCAATAAAAGATTTATGCCATAAACACACCTACTAATATTAAATAATTTTTAATATTTTAATTTTAACTCGATCTTTACGTCACTATCTCTTTAATGAATATGATTAAAATATAATAATTTCATAAATGACGTGTACTGTTTGATCGGTATGGAGTTCCGAGGCAATTGTAGAGAACTGAAATGTTTTAAGTTTGCCACTTCAGTAAAAGGTTTTATGTGGAAATGCATTAGATTAATATTAAGTAATTTTTAATATTTGAATCTGACATGAATCTGCACTCCAATTTCTCTTTAATCAATGTGGATTAGATATTATAATTTCGTAGATGACATGTAGTGTTCCATTGTTATGGAGTCTCGTGGAAATAGTAGCGAATTGAAATGTTTTAAGTTTTATGCTTCACTAAAAGACAATAGGGGGAACTGGGGGACACTGATACAGCTTTTTTCAAAAAAAAAAATTTTTGGTGTCTAGAAAGCAGAAATTTCAAGTTATTCTTCTATGTGATGTCAGCAAAACCTGTGTAGTGTGTTATAAAAATGTATAATCGTTGTTTTATATATTATTTTTGCATGTAATTTTTAAAAAATCAAAAAAAGTAATTTGTATCAATGTGCCCCATCCCCGGGGCAGATTGATACACTTTGACACGCCTGGGAAAAATTGAGACAAAATAATACCAATGCATATTTTTCATAGAAAAATAGTTATCAAACCATTTTATATATATTTATAGACATTAAAATCGCACACAATTTATTTGTAAGCGATATTAAAGCAATCAAAATGAAATGCATAATGACCTGATGTTCTGGCTGTTGCTTGTCTGTTTGTGTGCTGTGGTAACTTTGTCATATCTGACACTTTAAACCCAGAATTATTTTCTTTCTTACAAGGAAGGTCTCCATTGGGGGCATACACAGAATTTTTTGGAAAAAATACGAATTAAACTACTCATGTAGGTAATAAAGGATCGGTGAAAATTAGCGGCGGAATTACATTATTAGAAATGTAAAAAAATAAAATAGTTTGGAATAATTGGCGTGAAAAGCTGAAAGCGACGCGGGATTTGGCGAGCAGTGCATTTCCTCGCCAAAAGCAGACGATTTTAACGAATCTGAAAATTGATTTTAATTGACTTCACTGTTAAAAATCTGCAGCATTTACTGCAACGTCACTCCACTACTTTTATAGAATATCTGTCTTCTGACCAATGATAATGGTCTATAGCACGGTGATTGACCGTTTTCTATAAAAGTGGTGGAGTGGCGCTGCAGAAAATGGTACAGATTTTTAGCGGTGTTGTAGCTTGTGCAACACTGTTAAAAATATGCTGCATTTTGCTGCAACGCACTCCACCGCTTGTATATAATATCTCTATTCCAACCTATGAGAAAGTTCCATTTCACGGCCAAGTAACCGTTTTCTATACAAGCAAGGGAGTGCGTTGCAACAAAATCAGCAGATTTTTAGCAGTGTATTTTTCAATTTGGAACAATTTTAATCAATTTAAATTGTGTTTTAAATGATAAAATATATTAATTTCATTTTGTTATAAGTACATATAAACGTATATGACAAAATTACACTTAAAGTAAAGTAAAAATGCAAAACTAAAATTACTTAAACTAAACTTATTTAAATAAATTGAACATAGAAAGTTTTTTCTTTAAAAAGTATTCGAAGCGTAAAAGCGTATTTTTCAAAATTTCGTTTTTTCGCCAACCGGAGATAAATCGCCAAATAAACGAAATTTTTATTATTTTTTTACGGACGTTATAAGGAGGTTCCGCCGAAATTTTTTTATAATCATATATAACTATATGAGAAGAGCATTCTGTAATTTTTTCAGATTTTTCTGAGTATGCCCGTATGGAGTCCTTCCTTGTTAGGAAAGGTGAAAGAATTACCATGTTTTCTGTTTATAAATCGGTTTACAAACAGAAAATGAAGGATAATTATATTAAAAATTATGTTTATAATATAATTATCCTGTACTGTTCTGCAGCTTGTTTCCCTTACTTAACATTTCTCATGTCGATAATACTTTTTTCCTGGAGAATCGATATAAATTTGAGATTTGCCAGGCTGCCGTCCATTTCTTTTGTTAATTCTACTAGCACTAGATATTGTATAAGTTTGTACGTCTTCTGTTTTCAAAAATACTATAAAATGTTCTAATATAAAGAAATTAGAGCTATTTCACTTCAATAAAAACTAATAATAGAAATTTTTGACGAAAAATGGTTGAATTAAGGAGTGTATGATTAAAAAAAATAAAAAATAATGAAAAAATGAACTAGAAAAGGATTTAGGTTGTATCAATGTGCCCCGACAAAGACTGTATCAATTTGCCCCATACAGCCATTTTGAATAAAATGAGTCGCAAATCCAACACTTCATAATTTATCTAACAATAAAGAATGAGGAACTGATAAAGAGTAGCTTTACTTGCCAGGGAGGGTATTCTTATCGGCTGAAAATACTGGAACAGTTGTATAATACCATTTCAACTGTACAACTCAAATTTACTTTTGACCTACAAAAACAATTAATCACCCATTCCATTTCATCAAACTATTGAATCATTCCAAAACTTTCTGTATGTAATTAATTTCACTAGTATCACCTTTTGGAGCTGTTGTGAAACTTCCTGTAATGACTCTGTGTGCTGTACAGGGGTGTATCAATGTGCCCCAGTTTCCCCTATATGTAAAGATATTCCGCTACTGTTAATTTTTTTTATAATATTTGAACTTGATGTCGATCGCCCACCAAATTTCTCTTTAATGAATATGGTTTAGATATAATAAATTCATCGAAGACATATAGTGTTTGATTGGTAATGGAGTTCTATGGAAATAATAGAGAACTGAAATATTTTAACGTTGACATTTCACTATACCTTTTTGGCTTGGGCAAATTTTGTAGTAAAATGAGTAATTATTGACTGCCACCGGAATATGCAAAAGACTTTTTTAGATTTTATGAACTCCTTAATATAAGCTTTCATTGTAAAAAGAAAATGTTACTAAAATATTATTGGTGCCGTTTGCAAGTTTCGAATTAAAATTAGATATCCCGGACTCGACACAGTGTGCCGGAAAGGTTTAAGCGACTTATATGTAAGGCATTTCACTAATATGAAGTCAGGTGTAATATTTGAATTTGATATCGATATGTATTCTAATTTCTTTTAAATTAATATGGTTTAGATTAAAAATTTCGTATATGATGTATGTTGTTAGATGGATAATGGAGCTCGATATTATGAGATTTGATCTGTAGATCTGTGAATCATGTAATACATGGTATTCCAACAAGCCAAAAGCTTGACTTGTGTCAATATATTATCTTCAATGTGTCAATACAATATCAATAGCTCATTTTGTAGAGATTTAATGAATTAGCCCTTTCGCAAATGTGCATTTGTGTACATTATTATGGATTGTTATTGCTTTTTTTCCCTCCAAATTCCCTTCAGAGTAAGAGTTCTAATTTATTTGCTGTGTGTTTCGAGTCTTATAAGAGTAGAAACATATCATTTTGAGATCGAAATTGTATTAATTTCACAGTATTGTTAATAAAACAGGAAAAAATGTAGGTTCACTTATATGAAACTAGGGAAAGGTAAAGTTCATGGGTTTGACTCCTGGCTTGGACACATTTTTACGGATTTAAAATTTTAAATGATTTTTTGAGACTTTCACTAAAATATATTCGTAATTCATTATTATAAATATTCAAAAAAACTTTTGCTCCTATCAGAAAATCACTAGAAAGCCGTTTTCTGTGCTGCTATGAACATTAAAGGACAATAAACTTTATGCTACCGAAACCGCTATGCTTATAAATTAATATAATTGGTACTTTTAAATTTGATACTTTTACGTTTCTAAAATATTTCTCTTTCAACTTTTGCAGAAAACGTACAATGACTGTAAAGACGATAAAAGACAATCTAAATGTTTAGATGAACAAAAATTGAAAAAAAAAGAGCAACCACTAGGAAACGATTTGCCAAACAGTCCCGTAAATACTTGGTAAGAAAATGAAACGGCGACAGAGTCTTATTATGATCAACAAAAACGTAACAACTTATAAATAGATAGCACAAAAGAAGGGGGTTTTATGACCAATGGCAAACAGATTTTCAAAATTTTTGCAATTGAACTGTTCCACTGTTGACATAAATGACATAACTAATATGGATTTCGAATTAGATCGATGTATACACTTTAATCCTTTCGTTATTCCCGAAAAACGGGAAAATTGCAGTGTGTATGATTTGGGACAGATTTTTTTTTTTTTTCCAAGTGATAAAATCAATTTGCTTTTTTTCGAAGACCCCATTACCAATTGACAACTGTAAAATTAAAATATCCTGGAGCTTGTTAAACTTCCTGGAGGCCTTAAATGTCCGAAAGATACCATCACATTTTTGCCATTTTCGCGTCGGTGAAGTTGAATGAATGACAACCCGATTACTGGCGATGTCCCGAACCGAGAATAACATGAATAATGAATCTTTGCCCTTCATTTAATCGTTTAATTCATTGATATTGCTATGGCAGTACCTTCCGTGAATGTGACCAATTCACTTGCAATTTCGTTATCTACAATTTCTGTTCTATCAAAATCATTGACACCAAAATTGATTTCAAAATGTGACACTTCATCTTTTACCACAAGGATGCTTTGGAAATGAAAAATGGATTATGCAGTCAGATTCTCTTTTATTACACAAAACAAGAAAAGCACCAAGAATCATATGTTCGCATTTTAAATTTTCTCTTAAGACTACTTTTTACTGTTTAGATGTTTGGTTGACCAAATGAATTACTCTGGAAAATAATTTAACAGAGAACAATATGTTTTTAACTTCACAGACTTTTGGAACGTTTTTTAAAAAATATTTCCTTTACGACTGATGGAAATATTAGTAGAGTTCATTGCGCAAAATTTTATGAAACGATTTCGCTTCGACATATAAAAAGCAACTGAAGTGACTTATACATTTCTGTTAGTAAGCCCTCCATACTTTGTGCATTAGTAATTAAATTTTATTTTTTTTACTTATTAAAAGAATCTTAAATTAAAAAGTCTGATCATAGTTATATTTCGCAAATTTGTAATTTTTTCTTTCTCTTTATATTTAAAATATTGATAAAAAATATTTCATTAAAAAAATATCTATAAAAATTAAACAAAAATGGCAAAATGTTTTTTTTTTTTCAAACATTAAATCCAAAAAAATAATAATAAATTAATTAATAAAAATAATTTTGAAATTAAAAAGTATCTTTTTTTTTACTGTAAAATGCTTCTTTATTTAATAGAAATATTTGGAGTAAAAAGTATAATCAAATATTGAAATTAAGCCATAATTTAACATTTATTTTATTTCGCTCTATAACGATCTGGAATTAATTTGCATCTGCAGTGCCGTTTGCAACTCAAAATGAATCGTAAAATACGTGAAACGTAATTTAAATAAAGTAGTGGAAGATTATTAGCTGGAAGAAACATCCATCCCTTTTCCTGAAATTCTAAAAATTAAAACTGTTCAGCACTTATTCTATCTGCGGATTTCATTTATCCCTCGGGCAATTCTTTTGAAATTCTGTCCTTTAAAACAATGTTCATAATGAAAGAGAAATTATTTGGTAATTATAATGTATATGACGTTTTATTCTCATTTGGTGGCTTAAATTATATGTGTACAGTTTTGCGAGATAAATAATATTAATGATAGTTAATTCAGGCGTATTTATAATAACAGACCATGATTGTTCTAAATATTTCAAAAATATCCTACTCAAAAGCAATATTTAATTACTTACTCGTTAGAAACAAACCATATTTGTATCTAATCGGTTAAGGCAATCAGGGTGACTTTGCAGCATATCAGGGTAACTTTTCACCATCTTTACGAAATTTTGATCCCTTCTTCCCTGGTGGAATCTTGACGAATTTTTTCCAATGAGCTGTAAACTCACACAAGTGCTGCTGTCTATATTCTGAAACGAAAACTTTGCCTTTAATTCAAGTGATGAAGCAGCTTTAATATTTTCTTTTTCACTTGTCCCAGTATTTTCTTGCTAAGTCAAAGTTACTCTGATTGATTGTATATATGATATGCAGAACTTGATTTACTCTCACTGACGTCATGGATGAAATTAACTTTTAACAATTTTTTTGAGGATGTTTTCAAATCCAAAGTGGGTGCTATCTACCAAGTTTCCCAAAGTCATAAGTCATTGTATGTAAAATGCAAATTTTAAATTCATATACTACGTAATCGGACAGCGTTTCAATTTTCTTATTAACCTCCTCGGTCCTGAGACAAATTTCACGTTGCACTACAAACATTAATTTAAAATTATCATAAAACAATTCTAAAGATGCATCAGTCTATACATCGATGCTTCTAATATGCACATATTTATTTAAAAACTCTAGATTTAATTTTAACAATTCTAGAAGCATTTAAATTAAACTAAAGGGTGTTTTTTAATTTCGCCACCAGGCGACGTCAGGAATGAGGAGATTAAGTAAATTTTAATATTCACATCCAATTTCAGTGTTTTAGGCCAATTTCAGAGGCACGTGAGTTAGTACAGAGTCGTTATCAAGAAATAATTCATTATATTTCAAAATGTATTTGGGAATTTATTACAAAAAGAAAAATATACATTCGATTCCAACTCAGTTGAATGGTAGCTTCTACATATATCATGTTTTTATGTGTGAAATAAATTAAAAGTATACATCACTTTAAATCATTATTCAAAATATATGTGAATGAAATTTTACTTAAAAGATTTTTATTGAAACTAATTTTTAGAAGTTTGAAATACAGGAATCCAAAATTACTGCTTATACGTCAAATATATTTTAAGTTATCCTTGAAAAACTAACCGCATTAAACTTTCAGAGTAGTGAATAATCATAGAAAAACACAATAAAAAAAAAAAAAAAAAAAAAAAAAAAACTACAAGTTTTTTCTTATAGAAAATAATTCTAATAATATAAAGAGATTCGAGAAGGGGATTTTTTTAAAAACAAAATACTAGTGTTTCATACCTTTTTCGATTGTTTTTTTTTTTTTTTTTTTTTTTTTTTTTTTTTTTACCCTGTCTACTCTCCACCAGGACTTTGTTTTACAACTACAGGGTTCGTGCAGGTCCTCGACCTTCATGACCAGGAAATTTTTCGGTATCAGTATTTCCTTACAGAAATTTTCTGATTAAACAAGGTGCAATTTCGCGCCTTTGAGTTTTTTTTTTTTTTCTATAAAGAAATGTTGGTATTTCACCTGGAAAATAACGGTACCCGTACGAAACATAAACTATTAAAATACATATTTAAAATTAGGAATTCCAAAATTCCAAACTTTATCCCTCGGTTTGGATAATTCCTAAGTTACTTTTGACTAACTGTTTTTTGCTGGGTATCTGAAAGTATAACTTACCCAGGAGTCCAAATATAATCTTAAAACTGTGTATTTACATTAAAATTTTGAAAGTTTGTTACAATCTTGTTATGGAAACTGCCCTTTCGTAAACATTATTTTCAATAAATGGCAACAATTATCGTTTATCAATGAGACAATATCAAAACTAAACCCTTAAAGAATCTTTCTTCGTTCACCCACTAATTTTTTTTAAATTGCAGTGAATATTGTCAAATATTCTGAACATATTCCTTCACAGTCTTAAAATTTTTCTTTCCCAGATGATGACTGTAGAATCAGACGAAAGCACTCGAGTGTCAAATTCGTAACATTATTTTAATATCAGCGATATTTTTCGTATTTGAAAATCTATATATGTGTTTTTAGTAATAAAAATCATCATTTTTATTTTGTATGGCTGAATGTCCTTATATTATCTAAAGTTGAACAAGGCGTTCTGAAATTATAATTAATATATATTTTATATATATTCCCTAACACGCGTGGTACTGTTCAACAGCTAATTTCCTGTTCAACGATTAAAAATAAACTTGAATTTGCGTTTCATTAACTCATAAGATTAAATAATGAAATACGTGTGCCGTTATTAAAGTAACTTTCTGCAAGTTTCTTAACAAGAAATTTTATCAAGTTTTAGAAAATTATAATTGTTCACCTCTTGTTCCAGGCCAAATTTAAAGATTCGACCCCGGGTTATTTTCTTTAAATTTCTTATTTAATGACAATGAAAATAAAAAAAGAAATCATTTAATATGAATAAATTATGAAATAGTGTATTTACTGTTACTTCTACAGTAGGGTGGAGCAAAAATTTTTTTTTACGAAAATCAAAAACGGGTAGGTGGCAAAAGTTGCCTTTATACTAGTACATCAACTGCGTGAAATTTTACCGCTGAAAAAAAATGGCTTGAGTCTGCGCTTTTGCTCCAAAAATCGAAATTTCGGGTAAAATTTGTCGTTTTTTGACATTTTTTCAAAAAAATTAAAAAATTCCTACAGAGCTGGTTAGTATTTAAAAGTGTTGCTTTGACCTTTATATTTATCTGCTTAACATATTTAAACTATAAAACAATATGTTTATTCCCTATGGCTGGAGCAAAACAGACAACTTTTAGTAAGAAAACAGCATTACCACTCTATTGGGTCATATAACGAATTGTTGTTTTTAATACAGCTCTTGTTTTCAAAACTACCTTGGACATGCGTCGTGGAGGTGGCTATATTTCCTATACCATGCGGCCCAACTATTTGATCATCTTAGTACAGTGTTTTATTTATACATTGATTTGGGATTTTCTTTATAAAAATTTGGCATGTTTTCGATGCTTCCACCTTGTTCATCAGTTCTTTGCATCCACATGCTGCTGTAACTATCTTCATGTATATTTTTACAGTTTATACAAAAAAATGACAAGCAGAGTAATGCACGGGAATATTATTAAAGGGATCTATTCGACCATCTATTATATTTATCAAACTTACATTCAGTTGATGAATAATGATTGGAAGTTCTGTTACCACAACATTTTTTCAGTCAATTGTATTTTTTTTACGTAATGATTTGCTTCAAAGATGATTTCAGATATTTCAACTATAAGTATGCCATCATTTATTCTACTTTTGAATTTTTTATATGTTGAGAAGTGAGCTGTTTAATGTGATGGTGATCGTCAGCGAGAATTGCAATGAAAATTTGTTCTCCATGTGTAAAGCAACCGCTGTTGTAAATAACTTTTTTTGCATTAATTTTATTCCGTTTTCTAAGTGTTTTCGTATCCAGTTAATTTCCTATTAAAATTTAGATACCCTTTTTATGAGTGGACAACATTTTATGGTGAAATGTCCTGGGCATAAACTTATAATGCATTGTACTTTATGAGGGAATGGACGGATATCAACTATAAGTGCTCATTTAAAATTAGGAGAATTTTATTTGTCACTGTGAACCATTTTGCATGGGGTAAGCTTAGAATTGTCTATGATATTGAATCATTCGCTACTTCAACTCCAGTGAATTTCCTCTGCGTCAATTATTAGAGAAGTCAATATAAAACGTTCTAAGCTACATGGATTCACTGGATCAATAAGGAAAATCTTTGTCTACGTAATATTCACTTCCTATTGCAATTTTTTTAATATAAAGTAGAGAAATTATTTTCTCAAATTGAGAAAAAGTTACTCAGAACAGACTAGAAATTTCTGTCGGAGATTGCAAAGCTAATTCATAAGGAAAGCTATTTCTCAGAAAGAATGGGGAATAGAAATTTAGAAAACATCTCACAGAAAAGACAACTCATAAAGTTAATAAAATTGTCCGCTTTATATAAGCACAGATTGGCAATCAGTGTCTATATGTTCACTCACCAAATGTATAATCCAAGTTTATACCGCGGGATGTTTTATACCAAATGTACTACACACCTAAATAATAGATCTAAAATCTTATTAGAAATTACTAGACTACGGCACAACACAGAAAACGACATAAAGCATTCTAAAACTTCTTTAAAAATATTGTTGTTTTACACGCAAATTTCGTTTGCAATCCTCTGTGACGATCGTCATAATATTAAACAGCTAACTTCTCATCATATATTCAATGTAATAGGTTCAATAAATGATGGCATACTAGAAACTGAATTCATACAATCAATTTTTAGGCAAATCATTGCATATAAAATGTAATTGGTTGAAAGAATGCTGTGATAACAGAACTTCCAATCATAATGCACTAATTGCATGAAATTTTAATGAAGATAATAGACTGCGGACTAGGTCAATTAAGAACATACCCAATACATTACTCAACTTCTCTTCTGTTATACATGGTATAAAAATATACGTGCAGCAAATCACACCAGCATGATCCAAATCATCGAAAGTCTGTGAATAGAAAGAAGAGATAAATTACTTTGATATATAGAAAACTTATACTCGTCTTCGGGAAAAAAATAACAATTCAATACATAAATAAAACACTGGGCCTAGATGATTGGGTGGTTGAGACGGGTGGGATAATGCAACCACCTCTATGAGTTATATACACAGTAGTTTTGAAAGCAGCTAGGTAAGAAATGCATTCAAAAGAACATTTCGTTGTATGCTCCATTAGAGAGGTTAACGCTGATTTTTCACAAAAAGTTGTCAGATTTGCTCCAATTATACAGACTACAGATATTGTTTTATAGTTTAAAAATGTTAAGCAGATAAATCTAAAGGTCTAAGCAACACTTTTAAATACTAACCAGCTCTGTAGGAATTTTTTAATTTTTTTGAAAACATGTCAAAAAATGACAAATTTTACCCAAAATTTCGATTTTTGGAGCAAAAGCGCAGACTCAAGCCATATTTTTTCAGCGGTAAAATTTCACGCAGTTGATGTACTAGTATAAAGGCAACTTTTGGCACCTACCAGTTTTCGATTTTCAAAAAAAAAAAAAAAAATTTCGCTCCACCCTATTCTACAGCTCTTGCTTTTTAAATGTGCATTGTGGAGCCAGAAAAATTGGTACAGGCGTGTATACGCAAATAACGAAGGTATATGCAATCAATCAGCGTAACGCGATCCATCTCAATATGCAACAGCAGGCATCTGTGTAAGCTGTTTTACTGATTCTTATTGCTACAAAGGCAGTTTATTAAGATTTAAGTCAATTTAAACATGGCGTTGTATTTGCTGTACGAGAGATAAGGCAAAGCATCTCCAAGGGTACGATGAAATCCCGATTTTACTGCACAATTATTTCTAGAGTGTACCGTGAACGTCATGTATCACATACTAAACAGCGATGCAGGCAGAAAAAGACGTTGAGAGAGTTAGAGAGTGTGATGACTGACTTACTATAATCCTCAACTCTTTCCAGCACCTAATTTTAATTCCGAATGTATAAACAGTATCAAGAGTATTTTAATAAGATTTTGCTTTTACAATGAAATTTTGAAGTAACAAGTTTCAACAATATCCAAAAAAAGTTGTTTGTAAATTAAAGAGTCAATCAATCCTTTTTTTAGGCACAAAGTTTTCCTGTGCCGGAAAGGGTTAAACGAAATAGACGAACAACACTTCCTTAAACTGTTGCGAATTTCAATTCTGGGGAATTAACGCGTGCCAGCGTGCGAATTGTCCAGCAGATTGTTATTGATATGATCTTTCAGAGCAATAGACTCTCTCATGTAACCCTGACGACTTTGTGTGTTGGCACAAAACTTTAACCTCGCTTAGACCCGATAACTCCTGCATTGAACTGCTGATGTTTGGAAACACATTGTCCGGTCTGACAAGTCTGGTTTTCTATTATATTAGCGTTATAGAAGTGTATGTGTTTCGAGATAACCTTATGAATACACGGAACATACTTATTTACAAGGAATTTTTCAAGATAGTGGAGCGTCTGTGATGGTGTGTGTGTTATGCAGTTGGCGTGATATGAGCGTCTGATACGTCTAAAGATGACTCTGACAGGTGTCAGGTAGAAAAGCATCGTGTTCGATCTCTTACGTTCTTTCCAGAGCCTGACTAAGGCAGGGGCATGCGGGGCAATTGCCCCGGGCCCCTCGGCTTAAGGGGGCCCCCCAAGGACAGATATGCGTTTTTCGTTAAAGGAGTGTCAAATGATAATAAATGGTCAAAAATGACCATTTTTTTATTTTAAGGGTATTTCTTCTTCTACCCTCTGTGTTTTCGTATCTAATGCCTCCTTAAAGCTTCACATTTATTCTCATATTCCTGTAATCGAAAAAAAAAAAACTATCCTATAATTTTTTAAGTTTTTTTTAGCTATTATATATAGAGATGTAAATAGTACTTGGTATAAAATTTATGTACACATGCAATAGTTATGAATTTCAGTTTTATTCACTTCATTATAATTTACGAAATTTTTTAAGATAGAAGGGGGCCCCCCTAATGATGTTTGCCCCAGGGCCCCCCATTGTCTAAGTCGGGCCCTGGTTCTTTCAAGTTCATTATGTATTTTGACGTACTTGTACAAATGCAGCAGAATAATACGACAACACAGAACTCAAGAGAACTAAGTTCCAGGAGCTCCTCTTTGGTCTATTCCACTTGCAGCCTAAATCTCTAGACATGAACATTATTCAGCGTATCTGAGATGCCTTTCAACGTATTGTTCAGAGGGGATTTCCATATACACTTCTAATGATTATGTAGACTGCCCTGCTTGATTTTGAAGAGAATTGCTTCCAGAATATCTCCAGACATTATCCAAGTTATCTAAAGGCAAGGCTGCCAAAGGCTACTATTTTTTAATTCTAACTGACACCACTTTCTCAATACAGAAATCCTTAACACGCATTTCGGCAACATTTGTAGGAGAAATATACATCTTGATTTATATTAGATAAATACTGGCGCGAACAGAATATAAAAATAGTCGCCTGTAGCAGCCCTGTGAAGGAGTGAGCCATGAACTGTATTTCTCAATCTAAAAAAATCAGTAGCCAAATTTTTGAAAAGGCATTAAATTATCGGTCATTTATACATTTATTTCGTATTAAAAGTTCATTTAAGACCAAATGGCGGTCAATTTTACAAAAAAAAAAAAAAAAAAAAAAAAAAAAAGTCATACTTTTGGCCCTTGTTTTACAATTTTACGAGATTGAAAAAATATTTAATTAATAAAAAATATACTTTTCTTCAGTATGAACTACAGAAAAACGATTAATTTATTTTTTTAAAAATCACATCAAAGCGCTCTCCAGAAAAATGACTGTTCAGTGGGAAAAACATGGTTTCAAAATGGGATTTCGACATTGTTTTGCGATTTATTTTCGATAGGGTTTCGTGTTGGATATTTTTCGACATGATTTCTAATCGCGGTGAACTCTTAACGAAGAACTGCCCTTAGAAAGTCGTAAGTGCTTTTTGACTGCTGCGATGGGATACAATGTTATGTTAAAGCGCGTAAGACTTAAGGAATTAGAATATCTGAAATCGCCTTTTCAGGCAACAATCTACTCAGTTCATCGATGCAAAAATTGAAAAAAAAAATCGACATTTTTTATCTAAAGAAGTTGAGACTCATCCTAAGGGACCAGAAAGTTTTATAAGGACGAAACTTTACTAAAGCTTGATCGTGAATTATCGGCAATTTCAACACAGTGATGAACATAATGAATGATTTTTCAACTAGAATTAATCCAATTGGCCATGCTCAAAAAGTTGATTACAAATCTTTGTATATATTTTTAATCAATCCCACCAGAAGTTTTTTAAAGACAAAAGAAACAAAAGAGTAGTTGCTATTTTGGTAAAGTTTTGATCAATTTTCCTCGGAAAAATTTTTGAGAAAATGAATTTCAGAATATTCATGGGGTTAAGTTCTACTTAAAATAGGATTTTCTCGCTAAATAGCTATGCAATACGATAAATCGATTCGTTGACTTTGACTGAAGGTAAACTGGAGCAAAGCGACTCTAGTAGGCACTTCTAAAGATCATGCATTGCTTCAAAATAGGAAACTACTTTATCTACACAAAATTTCATGTAAAAATTTAATTTAAATAAGCAAAAGTTGCTTTTGCACATGCTCGAATGATACATTCGTCCTCAGGCTGGCGAGTGGTCAGGGAAAAACACAGTCAAAAAAGATGTTTAATACCAGAATTTTGTTAAAGAGAAATTCAATTTCTTTAATTCCTTTATATTATTGGAAATATTTTCTGTCAGAAAATACTGGTATTTAAAATCATCCATTCTAGCCATCACAATGGATTAGAAATAAAGAAGAGGAGACATGTAGTGTATTGTTATCAGTTGCGAGTGAAGTAACTGAGGAAACAACTATTTCTTTTAATCAAATCAACAGTTTCTGATCACCGCTGGTGAAAACTTCCATCAGTAGATATCAGTAAAATCAGTACTCCTTGAATAGAAAATTTCGTCCTATTTTAGCGCTTTATTGATAAGAAATTTCTCTCACAAATATAGTAAATAATTTCGATTTCTTTTAACTGGTGTCAGTTAAGTATTTGCCCAGGTATTGTAATATTTTTACTGATACTGACAGGGGGTTATCTTGGGCGTCACAATGTGGCGGTACTATTACAGTCGAAGTAAATTCTTACAAGTAAAAATAAGTATCAGTTTTTGTCATTTATTTTTATAGAAAATTTCCGTTTAAATGAAGCATTTCTGTGTAAATTTACTGGTTGAAATTTGTCGCAGTAGTAATGAAGCTATTACTATTGACGCTTTACTATTTTAAGCATATGTCAATTCCATTTTCTTTGTAATTCCATGCCCATCACCAGTTCAACCTGCTCAAGTTTGCGATTTAATCAGAGCAATAAATTGTGGAACAGGACTTCACCATCTGGTGATCGTAACTTTTCCTGCATGCAAACTATTTTTGTGAAATGTTCAACCAACTTTTTAAAAGTATATAGCTACGGAATGCATCTGTATTCTTTAAATTTATCATGAAAAGAATTAATATGCATAATATTTTCTGCATAATTTTATTAAATAAAATTTCTTGTCATCTAATAATTCAAACTTTGTAAACTGCAAGTAAATTTGCTTTAATGCAATTTTTGGTCAGATTCGTTAAAAATTTAACATTTTGGTAACAAGAAAAGAAAAAAAAGGTCTATGTTTTAAAAATAATTTGTCAAATGAACCGCAACGTAGCACCATCATAGAAGATTACATATAAAAAAACGAAAATAAATTAATTATCTAATGAGAAATTTGATAAAATAGAAAGAAAGAAAAAAGAAGAACAAGGCTTATTATTGAAGAGAGAACTTTGAAATCTGAATGCTATATTTTAATTAAAAAAGAAGCCTCCAGTACATTCTCAATTTAAATGTATTAAATTATTAGAACTATTTAAAAATTTCACATATATGTGGTTTAATTGATAGAGCCTACGTAATTTTAAACTCGATTATCTTTGAACTGATTAAGTTATTTATTATTTGTATTATTGAAGTCTTTATAAACCAAATTCGCTGTAGTCAGATTTTCATTGTATATTATAAACCGCTTCCCTGATTTGCCGTATGTAAAAAGCAACGTGTTTTTGTTAATCATGATTTTCCGGTACCACGTACGGTCATCAACATTCCTATCATGATTTATTGTTGTAAATTTTGTATTATATAATCCGAAAATTTTTCTGATTCAATTAGGCCAGAATTTTTGTTTTGAAAAGCCGGTGATGATTTACACCAGAATTTCATGATTTTTCAATTCATAAAAATTTTATGAAATGAAAAATTTTAATGATTTTTCTTTTCATGAAAATTTTATGATTTTTTCTTTCATTTCACGATTTTCCATTCACACTGGAAAATCAACTCAGCATTTTGTTAAATAAAATTTAAATCTACTTTGCGGATTTATGTTTTTATGTAACTAAAGTGCTTAACTCATAAGTCGATATACCTCGATATACAGCGAATATTTTAGCACTTTAACTTACGAAACCAAGTCTTATGATTAAACAGTATTAAATTCTAAGGACTGTTAAGTGATGTGAGATATGAAAATTTATTTTAAAAATTGCATTAGAACTAGAAATGTCTCAGAATTCCTTTAACACTAGAACTCGCTCGAAAATTTTTTCTCAAGTTTGATGGATTAAATAAAAATTATTTGAAGAAAAAATTTCTGGTTTGAATTGAAGTTTAATCACATGGTTGGAGTTGAATCGACTCGTTCCGAGTGTTCTAATGTTAAATAATTTCTGAATTATTTCAACGGTTTAGATGAAAATGGTATGATTTTAGTTTTTCAAGATTTACACCAGAATTTCATGATTTTTCAATTTCATTTCATTATTTTTCTTTTACACCAGAAAATTAACTCAGCCTTTTGTTAAATCAAATTTAAATCCACTTCGCGCATCTATATATCTATTACCTTAAAAAAAAAAAAAAAAAAAAAAAAAAAAAAAAAAAAAAAATGTTTAATTGATAAGTCGATATACCTCGTTGCTCCTTTGAATAATTCTACTCTTCGTCTCTAAATACTTGGGAAAAAGAAAATCCTTTTCTTTAAAATTCTTCCAAAATCTGTCCATTGCTGAAAAATTACTCTTAAAAGAAGATTCCTATTTCCACGAATCAGAAACAATGAATATCAAAAGAAACCGAGAGTATATAAGACAGGAATGCATTTAGAAAATGAACTGAGTAAATCTAATTAATTTTGTTAAATGCTAGGGGAAGCTCGGTGCATTTCCTCAGCATAAATAATCCTTAACAGTTTTGCTTGATTTACAGCTTATGTTTTAGCACTTTAACTTACGAAACCAAGTCGTATAATTAAACAGTTTTTA
The DNA here is from genome assembly GCA_964019185.1 of Maratus speculifer. Taxonomy (NCBI): domain Eukaryota; kingdom Metazoa; phylum Arthropoda; class Arachnida; order Araneae; family Salticidae; genus Maratus; species Maratus speculifer. The sequence continues at coordinate 54,516,376 of OZ025296.1, forward strand.
AATTCCGTGGACAGTGAAGTGAAGTGAGATATGAAAGATTATTTAAAAAATTGCATCAATGTTAGAAATATCTCAGAATTCCTTTAACCCGGCAGGACGCGCGCTGGGCCTTTTAGACCCGGAGTGCGTATGGTTTTTACATTTGTAACCACTAATTTTTTAAAAGTAATCTTCAACATATTTTATCTCAGAATTTTTAAGGATTGTCTTCTTCTAAATAAAATGACGGTTATAATTTGATTTTACTGGTGACAAAGTTAAAATCATTTATACTCTGGGTAAGCGCGCGTTCTCCAGGGTTAAATTACTTCTGAATAATTTTAGCAGTTTAGATAAAAGTGATATGATGTTTTATTTTATGATTTACACCAGAATTTCATGATTTTTCATTTCATAAAAATTTCATGACATGAAAATCTTTCATTATTTTTTATTTCATTTCATGAATTTTCATTTACACAAGAACATTAACCCAGCATTTTGTTAAATAAAATTTAAATCTATCTTGCGCATTAACGTATCTATTCCGGAATTTCATTTGAAAATCCATATTTTTTGCTGAAATTCTATGCAATAAGATAATTCGACTCATCGACTTCGACTGAAGGTAAACTGGAACAAAACGGATCCAGTTGGCACTTCCAACGACCATGCATTGATTCATTGGTTCAACGTATCTATTGCATAAAAAACTAATTTGCTTAATTTATAAATTGATATCTGTCATTGTTACTTTAAATAATTCTTTCCTGCATCTTTAATACTTGGGGAAAAAATCCTTTCCTGAAAAATTCTTCCGAAATTTGTCTATTTCTGAAACATTACTCTTAAAAAAAGATTTCTATTTCCACGAATCACAAAAAATAAGTATCAAAAGAAACAAAGGGTAAATAAGACAGGAATGCATTTAGAAAATGAACTGAGTAAATCTAATTAATTCTGTTAAATGCCATTAGAATCTGGGTGCATTTCCTCAGCGTAAATAATTCTTAAAAGTTTTCCTTGAATTACAGCTTATGTTTTAGCACTTTAACTTACGAAACCAAGTCTTATAATTAAACAGTTTTTAAATTCTGTGGACTGTGAAGTAACGTGAGATATGAAAATTTCTTTTCAAAATTGCATCAGCGCTAGAAATATCTTAGAATTTCTTTAAATTACTTTTGAATTATTTGAACAGTTTAGATAAAAGTGATATGATTTTTTTTCATGATTTACACCAGAATTTCATAATTTTTCAATTCATAAAAATTTTATGAGAGGAAAAAATTTCATGACGCCTCTTTTCATGAAAATTTTATGACATTAAAAATTTCAAGATTTTTCCTTTCATTTCACGACTTTTCATTTACACTGGAAGATCCACTCAGCATTTTGTTAACCCCTAGGGTGCTAGCGACACGTATAACATGCCGCCAAAAGGTTTAATATTCCTTATTTCTACCCACCAGTAAAATTATACTGTAAAATTTGTTTTATTTAATCAGAGCATTTGTCTTTTTAATAAACCACAAATTTCTGGTTTTTAAAACTGGTGACAAAACGTTAAAATTTTCGTTAAAGGCTCCTGCCGCGAATGGGTTAAATAAAATTTAAATCTACTTTGCGGGTTTACGTATTTATTACAATTAAAACTAAATTGCTTCAATGATAAGTCGATATACCTCATTGCTCCTTTGAATAATTCTTTCCTTCGTCTCTAAATACTTGGGAAACAGAAAATCCTTTTCTGAAAAATTCTTCTGAAATTTGTCCATTGCTGAAACATTTCTCTTAAAAGAAAATTCCTATTTCCGCAAATCCACAAACAACGAATATCGAAAGAAACCAAGGGTAAATAAAACAGGAATGCATTTAGAAAATGAACTGAGTAGATCTAATTAATTTTGTTACATGCCAGAAGAAGTTCGGTGCATTTCCTCAGCGTAAATAATCCTTAACAGTTTTGCTTGATTTACAGCTTATGTTATAGCACTTTAACTCAAGAAACCAAGTCTTATAATTAAACAGTTTTTAAAATATGTGGACTGTGAAGTGATGTGAGATATGAAAAATTGGTACTACTAGGTTATCCCGTAGACCAAAATACTATCGCCAAATTATAAGATTAAATGCCAATAATAGATGATCGTGAATGTCAATTCAGTGACATTAAATACGATACACGTGTTTAAAACGTCATTAAGTGATTTTTATTTCGACTTTTTACTTTTATTTTTATTGATATTCTACTAATTATTTGTTATTTAAAATAAAAATTACGTCAATAGGCATAATCTGGCAATAAGTTTGACGATTTGCATAATTTGGAGAAATCGGTCGGCGGGATAACAGAATAGTACCGAAAAATTATTTTTAAAATTGCATCAACGTTAGAAATATCTCAGAATTCCTTTAAATTACTTCGAAAATATTTCAACAGTTTAGATTAAAGTGATAAGATATTTTGCTTTTTTTATGAATTACCGCAGAATTTTATAATTTTTCAATTCAGAAAAATTTTATGAGATGAAAAATATTGTGATTTTTCTTTTCATGAAAATTTTATGACATGAAAAATTTCATGATTTTTCCTTTCATTTCTCGATTTTTTGTTTACACTAGAAAATATACTCAACATTTTGTTAACCACTTGGAGACTAGCGGCACGTATACGTGCCGCCGTAAGGCTTAAGAATCCTTGATTTACCCACCAGTAAAATTATACTGTAAAATTTGCTTTATTTAATCGGAGCTTTTTTTTTTTTTTTTTTTTTTTTTTTTTTTTTTTTTTTTTTGATTTAATAAGGTACAAATTTCTGTTTATAAAAACCGGTGACAAAACGTTAAAAATTCTTAAAAGACTCCCGTCACGAAGGGTTGAATAAAATTTAAATCTACTTCGAAGATTTACTTATTTATTACATAAAAAACTAAATTGCTGAATTGATAAGTCGATATATCTCATTTCTCCTTTGAATAATTCTTTCCTACATCTCTAAATATTTGGGAAAAAGAAAATCATTTCCTGAAAAATTCTTAAGAACTTTGTCCATTGCTGAAACATTACTCTTAAAAGAAGATTACTATTTCCACGAATCACAAACAATGAATATCAAAAGGAACCTCGGGTAAATAAAACAGGAATGCATTTAGAAAATGAACTGAGTAAATCTAATTAATTTTGTTAAATGCCTGGAATAGCTCGATGCATTTCGTTTGCGTAAATAATCCTTAACAGTTTTGCTTGAATTACAACTTATATTTTAGCACTTTAACTTACGAAACCATGTCTTATAATTAAACAGTTTTTAAATCTGTGGCCTGTGAAGTGATGTAAGATATGAAAGATCATTTTAAAAATTGCATCAACGGTAGAAATATCTCATAATTCCTTTAAATTACTTCTGAATTATTTCAACAGTTCTGATAAAAGTGGTATAAATTTTTTCCATGATTTACGCCAAATTTACATGATTTTTCATTTGCACTAGAAAATTAACTCAGTATTTTGTTAAATAAAATTTAATTATACTTCGCGCACTTCTGTATATAATAAGTAAAAAATTAAATTGTTTAATTGATAAGTCTATAAGTACACGTATACGTGCAGCCAAAATGCTTAAGAATCCTTGTTTCTACCCACCAGTAAAATTATACTGTAAAATTTGCCTTACTTAATCGGAGCTCTTTCTCGATTTAATAAGGCACAAATTTCTGTTTTTCACCTGTGACAAAACGTTAAAAATTTCGTAAAAGACTCCCGTCGCGAAGGGCTTAAATAAAATTTTATTCTACTTTGCAGATTTACGTATTTTTTACATGTAAAACTAAATTGCTTAATTGTTAAGTCGATATACCTCATTGCTCCTTTGAATAATTCTTTCCTTCTTCTCTAAATACTTTGGAAAAAGAAAATCCTTTCCCGGAAAATTCTTCCAAAATTTGTCTATTGCTGAAACATTGCTCTTAAAAGAAGATTTCTATTTTCACGAATCACAAACAATGAATATCAAAAGAAACCTCGGGTAAATAAGACAGAAATGCATTTAGAAAATGAACTGAGTAAATTTAATTAATTCTGTTAAATGCCACGAGAAGCTCGGTGCATTTCCTCAGCGTAAATAACCCTTAACAGTTTTGCTTGAATTACAGCTCATGTTTTAGAACTTTAATTTACGAAACCAAGTCTCATAATTAAACAGTTTTTTAAAATCTGTGGATTGTAAAGTGATGTGAGATATGAAAGATCATTTTAAAAATTGCATCAACGTTAGAAATAGCTCAGAATGCCTGTAAATTATTTCTGAATTATTTCAAGTTTAGATAAAAGTAATATGATTTTTTTTAAATATTTTTTTCGTGATTAATTATTGGTCGAGTTGAATCTCGCTGTACAGATTCTTCACAAAATTTGAATTTTTATCCGATTTATATAGGGCATTTTTATATGCAAGTATACCATAATTATAGAAAACTGAGAGGAAGATGAAAATCAATGGGAATACTCAGGCTGGGCACAATATTGTTTGACTATATATTTTCATATTTTCTAAATATCTTGATTAGAATAACTATTCTTCAAAAATATTTAACCAAGAAAATTAAAAAAAAATTTCAATTATAAATTAATTTCAATTAACTTTTATTTTACATTGCCAATGAGTACACAAAAATATTTTTTAATTTCAGCTGTTTCACAGCTTGTTTAAATATTTATTCCTTCGCTAGATAATAGGAAAAAATATATAAATAATGCTCTCTAATTGTTTGTATTATTCGAACTTTACTCATACAAGAAGATTCGTATTTTAATTGCAATCACAAAGTAATAATAATAATATATAATAATAATAATATCAAATGGAACCAAAGGTAAATTAGGTAGCAAATTATTTAAAAAATTAATTAATATGAAAAAGTATTAAGAAATGCATACTTAGATTTATATCTATTATAAATTTTCTTTAAACTGTTTCTAAATTATTTCACCAAATTAGATAAAAATGACACATATTATTTTTAGGACTATTAATCATTACTTTCGGAGCTCGTTATAACGAATCTTTACTTCATAAAAATTTCTTTTCCAAGGCTTCGTTATATCCAATATACAAAATACATGAAAAATACTGAAAAGAACAAAAAACAGTTCTTTTTTCTAGAGATACGTTATAATTTAAGTCCACCTCTGTGTGATTTGACTGCTTACTATTATAGATTTCAGTAATAATAATTAATTAACTAATAATTAATTTTAAATGAACTTTTATAGGTATTTAATTAAAAAAATTCCGATTGCAAATTATTTACATGTTTAAATATTAACCCACCATAATTCAGAAAATTAAAATGTGAAACTAGTTTTTTTTTTTTTTTTTTTTTTTTTTTTTTTGTAAGATCATTTAACTTCAGAAAAATTATTTCATTGAAAATGCTTCCTATTTTTGTCTGTTATTGAATTTTTAATGTGTAAAAGAAGACTCCTATTTCCCTTAATCGTAAACAATGAATATAAGAATAAACTAAAGGCAAAAAAGATAGGAATGCATTTAGAAAATAAACTGAGTAAATTTACTTAATTCTGTTAAATGCCAGATAAAGTTCAGCGCGTTACTTTATGTAAATAATCCTAACAGCTCTGCTTGAATTATGGCTGATATTTTAGTATATTTGCGAAGCCAGATCTTTTAAATCTTTAATGTCCGAATTATTTTCTTCGCAAAAAAACAAATTTTGGATTTTCCACCACTTTTAAAGGAAAAATATTTTTTATCTTACTTTATCAAGGAATTTATTTCGCGAAAGGAAGTATACGTTTATCTTCATATTTACTGGTGTGAAAAGCGTTTTCTTGAATAAAAATCTATCGAATTAAAAATGTGCCACTGGATGTTGAACCCTTGAAGAGCTGTGGGATAAAATATATCCCACTTACTTTTAATTGAGAAATGTCACATTGACAACAGAATTCTGAAATGAAAATTTTAATTTTATCAAGTGCGTGAAGAAAAGTTTTTATCTATTTTAAAATAAATTTGTTTTTAAGTTCTGGTGTCATACAATCATTTCAGCATTTTAAGAGAAGAAGTGTTTTGCCCCTAAAAGGGTTAATGGGTTAATAAAGCATTTACCGGGTGTCCCAAAAATGACTGATGGATTTTAAAATTCAATAACTTGTAAACGGTGACAGCTATTTAAAAAATGTTTGCAGGAGGGTTATGTATAATGTCAAGAGTTTTTTTACCGTAATTTTTTATTTTAGTTCGCATCTCAAATAGGTGGCGCTGACGGCGATTGAAGGCCCGGTCGACGCTTCACTCAGCACTGATCACCTGACCTTCAATCGCAGTCAGCGCCACCTATTGTTTGAGATGCGAACTCTTTCTGTTTGCAAGTTATTGAATTTTAAAATCCATCAGTCATTTTTGGGACACCCGGTAAATGCTGTGGGGTGACATGAAATATGATCGAGTGTTAAAAAAATGATGATATTAGTAGAAATGCTCAATACGTGAATTATTTTAGTAAATTAGATAAAAATAATATAAGTGATAGATACATACGTTCCTTACTCATTGAAATAGTCAAACCTTGCTATAACGAACCTTTACTGGGCTTTAATTTTGGTTTGCTGCTTACAAGGTTTTGTAGTATTTGATATGTGACATTCGTGGAGAAAACTGAAAGCAAGAAAAATACAGTTCGTTTTTTCATTCATTTATTATAATACACATTTGCTGTTAAAACTATAACGGGATTTGACTATACTAGGTTTCCTTATTCAACTGTGCCCAATGGCTAAATCCTAAACTGTTAGTCATAGACATATGGCTCCTGTTACAAAAATGTTTTAAATGAAGTAAAGAATTATTTTAAAAGTGATTTAGGTCAGTAAAATATTCTCCAAAAATTATCAAACCTAAATTTTTATACCGTTTCGGTCCTATAAGTTACATTTAGCGAATTTTTCTTATTACAATAATAAATAAAACAAACAAGTGTGTAAGTGTGATAGGAAATTTCGAATTCTCTAATGTCAATAATTTCAAAATAATTATGTCCACCTGTCATAATGCGGTTTCTGTTTGATCTAGACGACTTAATTAAAATTATGATCAAACTTTGATGAGCAGTATAACTGTTACTATTATTAAAATACTATGAGAACGAAAATAAACAAACAGTTAAACAAATGTTTGACAGTTTGATTATATCGATCGCTGTAATTAGACGCGGGATCTTTGTGCTGCTCAATCGATCTTCTTAAACTAGTTAAAAAAAAGAATAATAGAGAATTATAAAGAAGAAATTGTTATGAATCCCTATCAATTCGAATTAAAAATAGCAAAATATACCCTTAAAAAATCCTGATGTTTTCGTATCTATTCTCTCATGGCAATGAACTTATATTATTTTTTTTCTCAGGTAAAAGTTTTATTTTTAGTTTATTTTATTTTTTAAGCAATGTTCTTTTGATTAAATTTACATAGGTAAGATCAATGAAACTTTCTGATATACACGAGGAGAAGTTGAATGGGCCAGTCAGAAATGCACATTTTCCGATTGAAATTGGCATTTTACATTAATCACTTTCCAGGTTTGCCCGTACATTTTACGGGCAATGTGTACCACGTACTACTATCCATATTCCAATAAGGATTTATTATTCTTACCAGTAAACTTTTATTTTAAAAATTGTATTATTTAATCTGAGCATTTTTCTGATTCAATTAGACAAAAGGTTCTGCTTTGAAAAACCGGTGATGCAAGATTAAAAATTCTCTAAAAGACATGAAAGAAATAGGCATTATTGGAATGTTTTTTTTTTCAATAGTATTGATCAATTAAGTTGTTATTAAACCTCTCAACTAATATATAAAGTGTTTCCACCGAGCATTTTCAGATTTTCAGGAAAGATAGAGTACGCCTAGATGATGAGAAATCACAAAATAATGCAAGATCGGAAATACTTTACTGACGACACAAAACACAAGCATGAAGTGAGGTCCTATATTTTTGACCTAATAAGTGAAATGTGATTCTAGTTCCTTATAATAATTGTTTGTTCTGATGTGCATCATTTTCCTCACATCTAAATTTATACGAAGCTGTCTGTAATGCACAACTCTTCTCAATAACATATAAAATTGTAGTGTTTGCTCATGATTTTCAGAAAAAAAAAAAAAACATTTATTTTTAAGTTAAGACATACAGTCAAAAATATTAAACATTTATTATCTATATATTTGTCTTAGTAAAAAAACACAGTAATAACTGGCGATAAAATTGATAAATAAGCTAAAATACTTTGTACCATCACCATAACACAGTTTTTTCATTTTATCACTAAAACCATTTTTTCATTTTATGGTGATCTAACATATAGTATTTTAGCTTATCTATTTGTATTTTTGTCAGTCGATCAGTTTGCTTGTCCGGAATAGGCTCAGTAAAGGTGTCAAAATACATGTTTAAACTTATAAGAGGCAGATGCATAAAATTTCTGGCTACAATATGCAGCTTGTCATATTCTGATATCTAAAATAGTTTTTAAAAACAGACAAAAAATCCGGCAGAACTCGTCAATCAACTTTCAATATTTACAATCTCGGAAATTAATTGATCAATTTTAAGGAATGTGAAGGCAACTGAAGATCTAATTAAGATTTATTAGCCATAATTCTTCATATAATCTGTCATTTCTCGAATTTCGAAATCTAAAATAATATTTGACTTACTCGAGAAAGCAGGGAGTAACTTTTTGATCATCTAATCTTTCAATATTCACAATCTCGGGAACAAATTGATCAATTTTAGGGAATTTTACATCGATGGAAATATGCAACTAAGCTTTATTATTTATTACTTTAGATACAATTTACAGTTTTCTGCATTCTGATATTTTTAAAATAGTTTTTTAGTTAATCGTGAAAAACGAGAAAATCAATCAATCAACCAATTTTGCAATATTCCTAATCTTGGAAACTAATTGGTCAGTTTCAAGTAATCCTAAGATGGGTGAAAGACATAATTAAGATTTATTTGTCATGATTTTGGATACAATCAGTGCTTTGTCACATTTCGATATCTAATTTCGAGGCAATTGTTCAGTCTTTGCATCCAATCTTTCAATGCTGAAAAACTTGATTATAATGTGATTGATTTTGAATACCTGCGATTGAAAGCTCTAATAAGATTTGCAAATGATAACATTTTTATCTAATGGTTTATAAATTCTAAAAACTTGTATTTTAAAAACTGGATTGGTATTTTTTCCAAAACTCATATTAATCCTTGGCACTCCGTTGTTTCCGTTGCGGAGACATCATCTTTCCTTCCAAAATTTGTTTTTGACACCAGTAATAAAAAAAAATTCCTTATTTAATCAGAGAAATTAGGAAAGTTCTTTTAATAAAGTAGTGTTAATCGAATAAAATTTTTGTAAGAGACACCGGAGTCCGAAGGGTTAAATCTTTTTTCTTTTATTGGAGTTTTATAAAAATTAAATTAACGGTTTTACTACAATCTTCTTCCCCTATTAATAAAATTAATTCTGTTGCATTTAAAGTTATTTTGTTATCTAAAATACTTGTAATTTTTCCCCTTTTTCTTTACTTATGGTAAAGGGAAACTTAGTGTTATCGTTTCTCCGACATCCTGCATCAGCGATCGCCGCAACCAGATAAGACAAAATCTTTTATGGACAAAAAGATTCAATCCAAGCTGACCGTTGTCCCTGTTCTGAAGTTACAATCGATTACTTAGAAATCATTCTTGACCGAAGAAAGTGTTAAAAGTGTATGGAAAAATAATATTGGGAAATTCATTTAATTCTTATTTAGTTCCAATCTCAAATTCAAAATTTTCAATAACATTATTCAAAATTTTGAATAAATGAAGAGCTCTGATGATAAAATTTGTAAGTTACACAATTATCATTCAATAAATAAATAAATAAATTGTATGATTCCAAATATCTATTTGCTCTTATTGTCAAATTCCTCCTTTATCAATGAAAATCTCAATAAGAATTAGTTTTTTTCAAATATTATTTCAAATGTGATTTAACAGATGCTAGAGGATTATGTTTTTTAACCCTTTGCAGAGTTTTACCAAATCTCCGGCTTTTTTGCACACCACTATAATCTTAAAGAAAATGTTCTTTCTTTAAATCACTCAAATGTTTCAATTAAATAAAAGAACATTCTCTGTACTAAAATCTGATATCCCAAAAGCCGGAGACTTGGCAGCTCTGCCCTTAAGATCTGGGTATGAATTCCTCTAAAATATCCAAATTTCACAATGACACCGACACTAGTATTTTATAGAGAAAAAAAAATCGGTTTATTATATGTATGCACACACAAAAAATAGATTAATTTATTATCAAGTAAATTTGGTCGAATATTTTGGTGCCTTTTTATGGTAGTATTTCGTATGAAATACTACTTATTGCGTTCGCTCCAATGTTGAAATTTATGAAATTTTTTTGCAGATCTACGCCTATCATGCCCTCTAGACCACAAAACTACCATTAGTAAAAAATTTTACCTATCTATCTATCTATCTATCTATCTATAAATACCACACACACACACATATATATATATATATCACTTTCTTATGGACACGATAACTTCTATAGTTCTGCTCCTATCTCTTCCAAACTGATACATAAAATCAAGGTGTATAAAATCTCGGCTAAGTTCGTTAATGGGCAAAATCGGTCCAAGGGGATGGAAATAGGGAGAATTTTTGTGAAAACCAAAAAAAAAAAAAAAAAAAAAAAAAAAAAAAAAAAAAAAAAAAAAAACGCCATATCTTTTTAATTAAAATAGATATCGAATCGGTTTAAAGTTTATATTACTTCTTAAAAATGGACCAAAAGTTTATGCATGACAGATTTTTGATAAATTTAGAAATGGGCTCAAGGGGCAGTTTTACGGTATTTTGAACAGAATTTCCCAAAGTGATCGTGATTGAAAATTTGAGGAAGTATTCAAATAACAAATTGCGTTTTTTCTGACTCATTTTTAAATTCAGTTTTGCTCTCAAACGCATCCAATTGACAGGTTCTCTTATTTAGGAGCTGTATAATGTGTCCTAATGGTCAGTTTTTGATAAAGGCTGAACATATTTTTAAAAATGCTGTCAAAGTGGTCACTTCGCACAAAATTTCCCGAAGCAATCATGATTAAGAATTGAGGTTGTATTCAAATAACAAATTAGTTATTTATAACTCATTTTGAAATTAAATTTTGCTCTCAAATGCATTCAATTGACAGTTTTTGTTATTTACGAACTATATAATGTGCCGTATTAGTCGATTTTTTTAATAAAGTCAGAATATATTTCAAAATATGTTGTCAAAAAGGGCATTTGATCCGAATTTAGCTTAAGATGTTTTTTATAAAACAAGTTCTTACAGAAAAAGGAAATTAAAAATTTTTCAAAAGAGGCCAAATAAAGTGGTTAAACTGAATTTATCTGTAATGAAATTTTATTTTTTGTTGTTTAAATGATCACTCTTCGAAATCTACCTCTGCCTATAGGCCAAGCCGACAGGGATTTCTGATATTTGGAGATTGATATTAATTGGCGAGATATTCTACCACAGGAGTTCAAAAGATGAAATATAGAATTATACATAATTGATAATGATCATGGCTTTTTGGTATCACTGAAATGTAATTGAAATTTTTTGTTTATTTAACAGCACAATTTCGCTGATTCGATAAGGCAATATTTCCTATTTAATTTTATTCATAACCAAAAAGAGCAAAATTCGGCAGCTATGATTAGGTTATATGATGCATGTTAAAGATTATTTTAAAGTTATTTAAAGGACATCTTCACCTGTAATTGACACAATCAGATAAGGCAAGAGCTCTTATGGACAAAACTGGCAATATAAGCTGAACTTTGCTGTACTTTTGATGATGTGATGATCCATTGTGGAAACAAAAGGGTTTGCCGAAAAAAGGCGCTAACTACAATTTGACATTTTTTAGATGTCCACGAGGTATATTTGGATATTATTGTTGGCAAACGTTTATAATTTTATGGAATAATGCATGAGTCGAAAAAATACTTTTTACAAAATTTAAATAATGAAAGGTTTTTTAAAAAACTTTCCCAATTTGCAAAAACGGAGCTACCTTCTTTTTGCAGCAAGCCTTTTAATTACCAGTGATTAAATGATTACGCAGGATCTTTAGGAAATTCTGTATTGAAATATTTGTAAAATTATTTCTGGTTCCTCGTATATTTTTTAAATCCTTAACCAGATGACTTTGTCACATTTTGACACATTGTAAATTTGGTATTCTTTGGTACATGTTTTTTATGATGTTGTTGCATGCGTGGTAATATCTTATTTGATGTGTTGATAAAAAGGATAGTTAACATTATCAGTTCACAGAGATCCTGCAGCAGCGATTGAAGCAGCTAGATTAAACAAATGTTTTTCATGAGCAGTGGAAACAATTCAGGTTAACCACAGTCCCTGTGTTGAAGTTGCATTGATTACTTAGAAATTCACCGCGATCGAAAAATCTTTTGTAGAAGTTTGGGAAAGCGATGCAGGGGAATTTCTTTATTTCTTCTTTTTCTGCATTTCTGTTTTTGCAATCTTTTGAATATTTTTTGCTAAACTGTTTGTGATTAAATTTTTTGATAATTAAATATTTAATTGCATGATCTTTTTATATTTTAAAGGGAGAATATTACAAAATTTCATTAAAGAAAAGAAAGAAAAAAAAAGTCTGAGTGATTTAAAAATTCTTAGACCTAGTCAAAAAAATCACATAAAAGAGTAAATAAATGTTAAAGTTATGGAAGCAGATAAAGTTTGCTATATTGTGAGATTTTAAGTTTTGCTCTTACACGATCTAATTTTTTTAATTTTTTCTGGAGTTCTTTTTGAAGTTTATAAAGGGGTATGGCAAATATCTCAACTCACTTGACATTTATGTAGAAAAGTAAAGTCACTTCTTATCCTTGATGTTTCAGTATATGTTTTGTCAGTGTTGAATTCTGAGGGGAGGGGGGACATCCCTCCCGGAGCAATGAAATGTCCCCCCGGAAAATTTGAAATTTTGCGTTTTATATGGTCAAAAAGTACAATTTTCCCACCGGAACTCTTTAATGTCCCCACCCGGAGTCACTGAAGTCACTCCCGGAGAAAAGTGTCTGAATTCAACATTGTGTTTTGTCTTTCAAGCACACCTCTGTCCACAGTCGCCACGGAAAACTGATTTTCGGACTCTCCCTCATAGTAAAGTGAGACATTTTGTATGTGAGACATGAACAAAGATGATGTTGAGAAAATAGTCTCCTCTTAAATTTCGAAGAGTTACACTGTTTACATTCTTGTAAGATGTTTTGATCCGAATAACTTATATTAAGAAACATTTTCTTAATGCAAAACCCTGAGAAGTACAACAGTACAAATTCCATTCTTCTGCGACCAAAATGAACAGAGTTATGACACTTTAAATGTTGTAAAATTTCTGAGCTTTCGTAAAAAAATGCACTGTCTATTTTTAGTTTTTGAAAGGTCTGGAATTTCATAAAATTTATAGTATCTTAATTTGGTGAATTTTGGTTGTATAACAATGGTATTTTTACTACTGTTACTACTCCCATCACAGCATAGGGAAATGTTGTTCTAAATGTAACTTATAAAACTTAGCAATTACATAAAATTTGAAAAAAAGTTTAACTTTTTAAACATTAATCGAAGGCTTATTTCATGAACATACTCTTAAATTCTATCTTATTTGGAAAACTTTTGGAATTTACATTGTCTCTGTATGTGCACTTAGTAAGAAATTAAATCGAGTTTCAATTCTTTTGGGTTATCCTGTATACCGGGATCGAAAATGCTACAAATTACATCAAATGATAAATAATTTTTTTATACTTTTCTTAACGCTTTGTAAAAGAATCTAATTCTTAAAGATTTGTGATTATTCCGTTAATAAAAGCATGAACCGATGTCTTCAATAAAAAATAAAAATACTTAAAGATACGTAACAATAGGATCAGCCTCAACAAATCATCTTCTCGCCAAATGTGTGACCTTTGGCGATCGGTTCGCGCAGCAAAAAGAGAAAAAAAGCACAACCCTTTACATTGTTCGAAGACATGTCAAAGTTCCGCCATGTTATTATTGGACTGGTCGGCTACTGAACTTTCCGTCGGAATTACTTCAATTTTTGTTTGCTTTGTTTTGTTTTTATTTTTTTATTTTCTCAAGCTTTTTAAGGTCGGTTTTTTCCACTTCACAGGCGCTCCACTTGATCTTGCTTCTTTGCTGTTTTATTTTTCTTTGCTCCACACCCTCTGTTCTTGTTAAGTTCTAACGCAAACGTTTGACATTATATTCGTTCCAAAAGAAACCATCGTTTGAAGAAAAATAAAAGTTGTTCATTCCAAGAATTTTGTATTTACTCCGACCTTTTGAGTATTTTTCTTTGGTGAAACAAATAAGGAGAACGAAGTATTAGGGCTTTGTGGAATGAAAGGAAGGTTGCAATAATTTGTTACTATTTTAGCAATTTATATTGTAAATTTTTGTGTAATTTATAGTGTAATTTTTTTTTAACTTTTAAACATCACACAATTTCACTTTTTACGTCGAATAGGAAAAGGTATTTTAGAAGGGAATTTCTTATTACAACTTATTGTTTTTTTATGATTTTTTATGCATGATTTTTTTAGTGTGTCTCTTTTATGAGCGGTCCAATTACGGAAGATTAACTAGCTTATACAATGCGTTAAGAGCCCACACTAGTAACTCAAAAAGACCAATATAGTTCATATTTTTCATATAAAGGTGATTTTTGCTGTTAGTGAAAAACCTTGAAAAATATATTAAATATAAAAAATCTATTACAGTTTAAATTTAAAATTATTTTCAACTACGCTTGGTAATCTTACTAGCCCAGTCTGTATATTTAGTGGCATTAATTAATATTTGCCAAATAATTTTTCCTTCCCTTAATATTTTTTACGTAAGAGATGGGTATATTAAAATAATGGTCGAATTTTAAAGCTCATATGTAAGACTAACATAATTTTATAATCCATAATTTTGTAAAATTTACATTTTTTAAACGCTACAAATTTACCATTTTTTTTTTTTTTTCAAATCTCAATAATTGCTTTAAATAAAATTGAATAAGCTACCTGGGTTTTATGACAAATGTAGAGATATTTGACCACCGTATGTATGATTGTACAAGAAAAAGTATAAATAATTGTTTATAACTCATGCTTCACTAAAATGTTTTATTAGACGTTAATGTTGTTATGGACTTTAGTTGTACTTGTATCATACAAATTGTAATTTTTCTTCTAAGTGAAGAAAATTCATGTCAAGATTCAACCGAGAACTTTTGGACGTAAGTGGCCTATGCTGTAACAACTGGGATACGCTGGACAAATTTGGTTGACCCTTCTTCCCTAAATAACCTTGTTGATTATGACATGTAGTCTGGTATTTAAATAAGCTCAACAGTATAATTAGAGGATATTCTAGAAAATTGAATATGTAATTACATTATAATAATTTTAATACAATTATTCTAATTTGCAAATAAATCAAGCGAATTGTATTTTTTCACAGTGTTGCCAAACGGGCTACTTAAAAAAAAAATCAGATGTCTTGATTGGCACCACTTTTTTGGAAAGGAAAAAAATCCCTTTGTTTTCGCTTTAATATATTATCAAATAAGGCGCATTTTACCATTTCAAAAAAGTGGTGCCAATCAAGATCTGAATTTTTAAAAAATAGAACAGGATTCGAATCAGGAATCTTTTGGCGTAACCTGCCAGTGGTCTACCAATTTAGCTATTCCTGACAAATCTGGTAGCATTTCTCACTCAGGTAATCACTATGATTATGACACAGATAATGAAACACCTACAATGCAAAAAATTTTTGCCTAAATTTACATAAAAAAGCAGGTATACTGATAAAAACGATTTGTCTATATGCTTAAAAAGGAGTGTAAATTGTCAAATGCGCCTTCTTCAAAATTCACATTTTCCACAAAATTTCAAAATTCACATTTTCCTGTGTAGCGCAAATTTATAGCAACTATAGTCATCGCCTGGTTTGATTGCCTATTGCATATAATAGCGCAAAAATTGCCCAATGGTTTGAAATTTAATATATATAATCATTTCAAAAATTAGTCGAGTCATTTCAAACATTATGCAAATCGAATCACAATTTAAAATACTAATACCAGCTTTTTTTTTTTTTTTTAATAAATCGAATCATATGTAATTAATTCTATGATATCCCATGATAGGTTAAAGACGATTCTAGGTTGCCATGGTGAGTGTGTCCTATTCTGATGGAGTTATATTATTTCCGTATTACTGAATTTAATATACATAATCATAATAAATTTACTCCCATGAGTTTTTGCATAAAAATGAATCAGCTACTGCACGAAGTTCTAAACATTTATAAAACTAGTTGTATTACGAACGAACAGCATTTGCCGAGATTGACGCACAATTTCCGACTTGTTTCAATTTCATAATACTTTATTCAATCTTGTTTCTTTACTGCGTTATATATTTTCTCTTACCCCACACCCTTTTCTTGTGAGAAGTAACGCAAACGTTTGATATTATAGTCCTTCCAAAAGAAATCGTCATTAGAAGAAAAATAAAAGTTGTTCATAGCAAGAATTTTGTGTTTACTCCGAGCTTTTAATTCCTTTTCTTTAGAGAAAGCAATAAGGAGAATGGACTAACAGAACGTGGAGGAATATAAGAAAAGTTGCAAGAAATTTGTTACAAAAGAGAAACGGCATTAAATGAAATTTATTTTTGTTCCTCTCAGAATTTATTTCATTTGACATTTTTTGTGTAAGGTACAGAATGTAAAGTTAGGTTAACTAAATTTTATTTCATAACTTTAAAATGCATAACTTTTGAAGATTTATGCACAAATGTTTAAATGTTACGAATTTATAAACTTTTTAAAATGCAATAACTGTTTTAAATCAAAACTCCGTGAACTACAATGATGGTTGCTCTCAAGTTTTGAAGAAATTTGGGGATTGTATTTATAATTTTATAAAAATAATTATTAATAGCTTGTAGTTTAAACTTTTTGTTGCTAAAGCCTTTTGAAAGACACAGATACAGCTAAAAAAACTGATTGCCGCACACCTCATTAATGTACCACACAGACATAGTCAGAAAATAGTGATATAAAAAAAATAGAGCGATCGAGAACATCCTCCTCCCATGCATTTTAATCTCTAAATTATTATCAGAGAAAAATACGGAAATAGCTATTCAAGTAGAAATTATCTCCTCTTTCAATTTATATTATAAAAATTAACTTAGGAGTAGTATTCATAGTGAAATTATACCGAACAATGAAATTTATAATATGATCACGTAATTTTGACATCATATGTTGCCTTTTTAGTAAATTTCATATCGGATTACCAAACTTTATGGCAATTTAAATGGCAAAAATGGCAATTGAATGTCACTTTAGATCTTCCAAACTTTAAACTTTCATAATTATTAAATCAATTGGTCGAATAACCTTCAGTTTAATGTACTAAAGTAGGTCTAAATAGAAAAGCAAATTTGATGTAAAATTTTTGTATTTTAAAAAGAAATGTCACTTTTTTTTGAACGAAAATGACTCTTTTCTTCCCGCTTAGAAACGGGCATGTAAATGAAAATCTACGTGTGATTGTGCATCAAAAGAAAAAAAAATTGACAGTATGTTCAAAACAATTTAATATGAAAAATTTGTTGAAAGGATGTATACAAAGTGTGACAAGAGATTGTTTTTCTGAAACGCACACATTGTTCGAATACATGAATGTACAAATAAAGCAAAATACTTATAAAAAACAATCATCAGTGCAATGAAAGTAAAGGATGTGGCCACCGTGTAATGTAAAGCAACTTTTAAAATGATGTGGCATAGCACTCCGAACAGCATGATCCAATAGCTGTTGAAGCAAGTTCGTCAATTCCTCTTATTCTGTACAGATGATGTTTACCTCGTTTTTGGAGGGAATTATTGAGCAAAAATGTGTTTAACTAAGGCATCCCTTAAATTTTTAATGTATTCGGGTCAGTGGGCCGTACTGGACAGACTGTGCGATGGATATTTTCGTCATCAAGACAATCTTTTATAGACTGTACGTGATGACAATTCGGGTTATCATCCATCACATGAAACTCAAACAAAAAAACGAAAAAAATCTAACAACAAAAAATCGAACATGTTTGAGAAAAACGTACTTAATATTTCGTCATCCGCTCATAGAATTTTCAAGCACATAAAAATCCAAGCGACCATTGTCCATCATGCATGCCGACACGATAATACTGGAAAAATATTATTTCAACACTAAACGCTGCTAACCTCGCGCCATATTTGTTTACGTCTATAATCAGACGATAGACTATCTACTTTCACATGAGAAGAGCATGGCAGACCAGTCGTCATCAATCCAATTTCAATGCACACGGCACCACTGTAAACGGGAGCTTCGCTGACCTCTCAAGAGTGAGACTCAGGTTTTTGAGTGTATAGTCCATTTCTTTTCAAATGTCTTGCAACAATTTTCCGGGATATTTCAGTTTCTGTGACAGCACAAAATTGATTTTCCAATTAATCAGCTGTTCTGCATCGGTTCCTTTATAGTCGAAATAACAATATACTTATTTTCTTGGGGCATTCAGCTGATAGGACAATCTCCGCCTGTGCATCTAATCACGGCCAACTTCATTAGAGGTTTAGGAAGCTCTTGATTGTTAGGTCTGACAAGGAAGGTCTCCATACGGGCATACTCAGAAAAATCTGAAAAAATTACGGAATGTTCTTCTCATATAGTTATATATGTTTATAAAAAAAAATTCGGCGGAACCTCCTTATAACGTCCGTAAAAAATTAATAAAAATTTCGTTTATTTGGCGATTTATCTCCCGTTGGCGAAAAAACGAAATTTTGAAAAATACGCTTTTACGCTTCGAATACTTTTTAAAGACAAACCTTTCTATGTTCAATTTATTTAAATAAGTTTAGTATAAGTAATTTTAGTTTTGCGTTTTTAATTTACTTTAAGTGTAATTTTGTCATATACGTTTATATGTACTTATAACAAAATGAAATTAATATATTTTATTATTTAAAACACAATTTAAATCGATTAAAATTGCTCCAAATTGAAAAAAACACTGTTAAAAATCTGCTGCATTTTGTTGCAACGCACTCCCTTGCTTGTATAGAAAACGGTTACTTGGCCGTGAAATGGGGCTTTCTCATTGGTTGGAATAGAGATATTATATACAAGCGGTGGAGTGCGTTGCAGCAAAATGCAGCAGATTTTTAACAGTGTTGCACAAGCTACAACACCGCTAAAAATCTGTACCATTTTCTGCAGTGTCACTCCACCGCTTTTATAGAAAACGGTCAATTCACCATGCTATGGAGCATTCTCATTGGTCAGAAGAGAGATATTCTATAAAAGTAGTAAAGTGACGTTGCAGTAAATGCTGCAGATTTTTAACAGTGAAGTCAATTAAAATCAATTTTCAGATTCGTTAAAATCGTCTGCTTTTGGCGAGGAAATGCATTGCTTGCCAAATCCCGCGTCGCTTTCAGCTTTTCACGCCAATTATTCCAAATTATTTTATTTTTTTACATACCTAATAATGTAATTCCGCCGCTAATTTTCGCTGATCCTTTATTACCTACATGAGTAGTTTAATTTGTATTTTTTTCAAAAAATTCTGAGTATGCCCCCAATGGAGACCTTCCTTGTGAGTAGCTAAGCTAAATAAAGAAATTACGCAAAAATCTAAAACGTACTATGTCCCAAATCAGATGATGACATGGAGTTAATCTCTAAACTCACTAAAGGGAAGATTGTGGCACATGTCAACATGAGGCAGATGTGAACATCGCAAGTTTTTACTACTTATTATAAGTTCTTTTACTTGAAACAAATTTTCAATAATTACAGCACTCAGTAATGAGAAAAAGCTAGATTTATGTGAACTGTTCACTTGTGCCCCAATCTCTCCTAAGTGTAACCGCGTTTTCCATTTTATAGCAATTTCACTTTATCTTGTTTCTAACATTTTCTTTTACGAACGCAAACTTTACGCATCATAATCTATCGAAAAACATTCTAGAAGAAAAATTATTAGCTCACCACTCGGATCATTGTTGTTTGATAATTTTCTCAGTCCTGAGGCAAATATTAAGAAGGACAACAAAAACTAGTTTAAAATTGTTATGATACATATCCAAAGTCTATATATCGATCTTACGAAATGCTCATATTTATTAACCCTTTCCGGCACGGGCAAAATCTGCAGTAAAATGAGATACTATCGACTGACACCGGAATTCACAAAAGATTTTTTTAGATATTTTGAAATCCTTAATTTAAGCTTTTATTGTAAAAGCAAAATTTCACTAAAATATTATTGGTGCCGTTTGCAAGTTTGGAATTAAAATTAGGTATCCCAGGGGACCGGGCACAGTGTGCTGGAAAGGGTTAAAAAGGTCTAGAATTATTTTTGACAATGCTGGAAGGATTTTAACTAAATTAAGGGGTGTTTTTCAGTGTCTCCTACAAGTAACATCGGGACTGAGAAGGTTTAGCTACACTGCTGCTAAACAAGAAAATTAAAATTATACTAGAATGCGCCAAGGAAGAACACTTTAGCCAGTGTTAAGGCAAACGGTGTCAAGAGGGTGCAGCACTTCAAAATACCATTGGCTAATTTAAAAAAAAAAGTCGGGAATAGAACTTTAAAGGTGACAAATAAGGCGCGATCGTCCTATAACTAGTTTTATAAATAATTCGTGCAATAGTTGTTGCACTTTTATGCAAAGAATCCTAAATACGAAATTTATTGCGATTTTATGTATTAAATTCAATAATACAGAAATAATAGGAATCCAACTTAAATAGGACTTAATCACCTGGGCAAGCTACAAACGTTACTTATCATGTGATACATTTGAATTAATTACGTATTATCAAGAAAACTTTTATTAATATCGGTTTAAGTTTTGATTTAATTTTCATAAAATTTTAAATAACTCGACAAAATTCTGCAACAATTATATACATTAAATTTCAAACCATTTCTTTGGTAGTTTTTGCGCTGTTATTTGCTAACAAATCGACGACCAGATAGGTCCTACGTATTTATACAATCACGAACCGCCTAAAAAAGGAATTAATCAAACGGTAATCGATGCAGCGAAAAATGTGCTCCTGAGAAGGCTATGGTACCAAAATATTAAATATAATTAATATCTCTGAGATATTACATATTTTTGCATCGAGTCCTAATTACTTAACCCATTACAGCCTGAATTATTTTCTTCGTTAAAAATTCAAATTTTGCATTTTCCCACCACTTTTAAAGCAAGAACAACTTTTATCTTAATTTATTGAGAACTTTATCTCGAGAAAGAAAGTATTTATTTATTCTCCTTTTTTACTGGTGTGAAATGCGCTTACTTGAATATTTTAAAACTGTCCCAAAAATGGGACGCTAGGCACTAATGGGTTAAAATCAAAATTTTCGAGACGCAGTATCCATTTTAAACCATTATGAAACTATTTATTATTACTTTCTTCGTCAACAGCATAATGTTATATCGAAGATCTGCTATTGATGGCTCCAAATTGATAAATATATTGTTATTCCTTAAAGCACAATATGGAATGGTTGAAATATATAAGATAAAATGCTCAGTTCCCTTTTACCCGTATTCATTTGCTCCTTATTAATGCAGCGCAAACTACTCGATCGTACTTGATTATCTCAAAGGCATTTCATCAGAAAATTAATTTTGAATTTTTATGACGATGTGAAATCTGGGAACAGAGGAAAACATTTCTGCTGCGTATGATTCAGAATCCCAGGTTAATATATGCGAATAAATAATTGATGGATCCTTAATCTTTAATATTTCACAGTTAATATATAGGATAATATGCATATGGGTTGCCTCTTTTGTTCATTTCATTAGTATATTCCACTGATTTCATTAGTATATTCGCTTGATCCCTTAGTCAGTGACAAAAATCAGCTGACAAGCCGATTCATGCATACGGGATCAATATGAACCTCCCGTCTACCTGAAGCAGAGGCCAAAGCAGTGTGTTGGTTTCTCTCAACTGCCAGGATTCCCCTTTCCAGGGACACGGGTCGCCATGCACGGCCAACAAATGGGTGGTTTACAATTCACCATGTGTAGATATACAGGGTGATATGGGCTCATGCAGAAATGCCCTCACCTCCCAAGAGGAAACCACCACGACAGTGAAACAACGATGAAAAAAAGGCAAGAGGCGTAAGAAAAAAAGGAAAAGAGAAAGATCACTCAAGGAGCCCAGGGTTGTGAAGCCGATGAATACCTAAAGAATGTATCTCCCTGGTTTGCTTTTAATTGGACTTATTCTCCAGGGCAATCCACAATCATTACTTATCATGTGATAGATTTAAATTTATTACCTTAACGATTTGATTTAATAGAATCAAGAAAACTTTTATTAATATCATTTTTCAGTTTGGATTCAATTTTCTTAAAATTTTAAATAATTTGAGTTTTTTTAAATTTAAAATAACTTGACAAACTTTTGCAAAGATTATAAACATTAATTTTCAAACCATTTGTTTTGGCAGGTTTTGCTCTGTTATCTGCTGATAAACGGACGACCAGAGGATGACTCTAAGTACTACGTGTTTATATAATTACGAATGCACCTAAAAAAAGAGATCAGCCCCACAGTACTCGATGCAACGAAAAATAAACTCCTCAGAAGGTTAGAGCACCAAATTATTAAACATAATTAATATTCCTGAGACATTAAATATCATTCAGAATTCGAGTCCTAATTACTTAAAATTGTCATCTTCAAGACGCAATATCAATTTAAAACCATTACGAAACCATTTATTATTGCTCTCTTCGTCAATAGCCTAGCGTTACATCAAAAATCTCCTATTGATACCTCCAAATTAATAAATACATTGTTATTCCTCAAAGTACAATATGGAACGATTGAAATATATAAGATAAAATGTCCTCTGTTATCCTTATTCATTTTCTCTCTATGTAGCGCAAGTTACTCACTCATACTTGATTATGTCAAGGGTATTTAATCAGAAAATTAATTTGGAATATTTATGACAAAATCTGGGAACTGAGGGAAACATTTCTGCTGCGTACGATTCAGAATCCTAGGTTAATATGCGAATAAATAATTAATGGAACCTTAATCTTTAATATCTCATAGTTAATATACAGGATGATATGCATATGGGTTACTTTTTTGTTCATTTCTTTAATAATGTATATAAGACGATTAAGGATGTGTATTTTAAAAGTGAATTATAGAAGTCATCATGTTTCATTGGCAATAATTATGTGTATATTTTTTATAGATGTTCTTTAAAATAATTTATCAATGTTTTCTGCAGAACAAATTTTAGTAAAATTAAACGATTCTTAGGCTAGACCGGTTTATCATAATGAGCACTAAGCTAAACTATTTTAGCCTAGGAAAAACTAGTTTAACCTATGGGCTTTAGGATAAACTATTTTGGCCAATAAAAACTGATTTTTATCCGATGGTCGTTAGGATAATCTAGTTCATCCGATGGTATTACAATAAACTAGATTGACCTAGATTAATCTAATTTTGTATATGAGTTTGAGCTGTAAGATATTTATTAAATTTCAAACCCTTTGTTTCAGAAGTTTTTGCACTGTTATCTGCTGACAATAGGACGACCAAATGACGACTATAGGTGCTATGTATTTATATATCTACGACCGCACCTAAAAAAGAGATCACTCAGGCAATACTCGATGCAACGAAAAATGAACTCCTGAGAAGGTTAGATACTAAATTATCAAACATAATTATTATCTCCGAGATATTACATATTTTTGCTTTGGGGCCTAATTATGTAAAATCGCCATTTTCGATAAACAAAATCAATTTTAAACCATTATAAAACCATTTGTTATTGCTCTCTTCGTCAATATCCGAACGTTACATCGGATATCTCCTATTGATCCCTCCAAATTAATAAGTACGTTGTTATTCCTCACAGCACAATATGGAACCATTGAAATATACACTATATGGCCATTGATTATTGGACACTTGCGATTTTAGACATTTTGTTAAATATCTAGAAAAATACATGAGGAATCACCTCGAAACTCTTAGTGTATAAACATAATAGCATACGTCATACATCTACGTGAAGATTTTTTGCCGAAACTCCATGGGGGACCGTTAACAAATTAAAAAAGAATGAATATCTTTTGAATAACCCTGTCAAAACTATTATTGCAAAAGCACTCAAACTCTAAATTATGATTGAATGTATTATTGTAATACGCCTTGTTCATTTTTATACAAATAGCATGCATACTCGCAGAGTAATTAAGGTTTTTATAAAAATGGTCAAAAATTTTTCTAAGTTTTTTCCTTATAATTTTCAGAGTTCTTAATATAAAATAATATTTTTTTCAGAAAATATGACAAACAACATTGCACACAGTACCCTGTAATCAGAATTAAAAAATAATGAAAATTGTATACAAAATGAGTTGGTTTACTAACTAATTTTTTACTGCGCATGCGTCAACGATATCAAAATTTCATTTGCATATTATGTTAGCTAAATGTATAAAGCAACTTTTGTGAAAGTCACAAAATCATAACTTGAAAATTCTGAAAATAATCGTCAATTGAATAAGTTGAAAATCCGTTATTCTCAAAATGATGCAAAAAGAAGAGGGGTTGTATCCATATATTCATTGATTAGTGTCAATATAGAATACACAATACGGGATGTGCTACTACATTTGGATAAAATCCCTCATTTTTTTGCTTCATTTGGAAACAACGGATTTTGTCCTTTTTCTATAGACGATTACTTTCAGAATTTTCAAGCTATGATTTTGAGACTTTTACAAAAGTTTCTCTATACATTTAGCTAACATAATATGCAAATGAAATTTTGATATCTTTGACGCATGCGCAGTAAAAAATTATTTAGTAAACCTACTCATTTTTCATACATTTTTTATTATTTTTTAATTCTGATTACAGGGTACTGTGTGCAATGTTGTTTGTCATATTTTCTGAAAAAAATATTATTTTATATTAAGAACTCTGAAAATTATAAGGGAAAAACTAGGAAAAATTTGGGACCATTTTTATAAAAACCTTAATTACTCTGCGAATATGCATGCTATTTGCATAAAAATGAACACAGTGTATTACAATAAGGCATTCAATCATAATCTAGAGTTTGAGCGCTTTTGAAACATAATTTTTGACAGGGTTATTCAAAAGATATTCATTTTTTTTAATTTGTTGACGGTCCCCTATGGAGTTTCGGTAAAAAATCTTCACGGCGATGTATGACGTATACTATTATATTTATACACTGAGAGTTTCAAGATGATTTCTCATGTATTTTTATAGATATTTAGTAAAATGTCTAAAATCGCAAGTGTCCAATAATAAATGGCCATATAGTGTATAATATAAAATGCTCAGTTCCCTTTTACTCTTATTCATTTCCTCCTTATTAATGCAGCGCAAACTACTCATTCCCATTTGACTATCCATATAGCATTCCATCAGAAAGTTAATTTGGAATATTTATGACGATTTGAAATCTGGGAACAGAGGAAAACATTTCTGCTGCGTACGATTCAGAATCCTAGGTTAATATATACGAATCAATAATTAATGGATCCTTAATCTTTAATATCTCACATTTAAAATACAGGATAATATGCATAAGGGTTGCCTTTTTTGCTTATTACATTTGTAAATTCTCCTGTGAATATAAGGCGATTAAGGATATGTGTATTTTAAAAGTGAATTATTGATGTAAGCATGTTTCATGTCCAATAATGATATATATATTTTTATAGATATGAGTGCTAAGTAAAGATGTTCTTTAAAATAATTTATCAATGTTTTCTACAGGATAATATGCATATGGATTGAATTATTGTTTACTTCATTAGTAAATTCCCCTGTGAATAAGGCGATTAACCCTCTAAGTGTTTGGAACGTAATATTCTGTTCTCTAAGTTCTAGGTTTCACTGCAATATAAACAATATTTAAGATGATATAATTCTATAGCTTTAATGAATTTTCATTATATTTTAGAATGATTAATACTCTCAAGTATTGCATTCATATTTGTAATTAAGCTTTTTTTCCAATATTGAAAGAATCATATTTTCTGAGCATTTAAAACAAAATGCAAATAAAACAACATTACAATTATACCCTTTTGCAAGACGCTTAGAGGGTTAAGGATAGGTGTATTTAAAAAATGAATTATGAATGTAGCACGTTCCGTTGCCAATAATCATGCATACATTTTTATGGATATGATTGTCGAATAGTAGATGGTCTTTAAAATAACTTATCAAAGTTTTCGTCTAAACTATGCTTAGTAAAGTTGGAATAATATCAAAATAACTTTTCAGTTAACCATTTCTATGTATTAAATACAGTAGTACGGAAATAATAAAACTCTATCTTGAATTGGACATATTCACCCGGCAATCTACAATCGTTACTTATCATGTGATATATTTGAATAATATACTTATGATAGTAATTAAAAGAATCAAGAAAACTTTTATTAATATCGTTTAAAGTTTGAATTCGATTT
This sequence comes from Maratus speculifer, assembly GCA_964019185.1. Classification (NCBI taxonomy): domain Eukaryota; kingdom Metazoa; phylum Arthropoda; class Arachnida; order Araneae; family Salticidae; genus Maratus; species Maratus speculifer. The sequence goes on from OZ025296.1 coordinate 54,543,110, forward strand.
TCTTAAAGTTTAAAAATAAGTCGATTTTTTTTAAATTGAAATAACTCGACAAAATTCTGAAACGATTAAATGTCAAAACATTTGTTTAGATAGTTTTTGCGCTGTTATCTGCAGATAAATTGACGACCAGATGACGACTAAAGGTGCTACGTATTTATATACTTACGAATGCATCTAAAAAAGCAGAACAGACCCACGTTGCTGTATGCTACGAAAAATGAAATCCTCAGAAGATTAAAGCACCAAATTATTAAACATAATTTAATATCCCTGAGATATTATATATTTTCGGATCGTGTCCTAATTACTTAAAATTAACATTTTCGAGAAGCGGAATATCCATTTTAAACCATTATGAAACCATTTATTCTTGCTCTCTTTCAATATCCCAACTTTACATAGGAGATCTCCTATTGAAACCGCCAAATAAATAAGTACGTTGTTATTCCTCAAAGAACAATATGGAACGATTGAAAAGTATAAGGTAAAATTCTAAGTTCCCTTTTACTCTTATTCATTTGCTCCTTATTAATGCAGCGCAAACTACTCGCTCGTACTTGATTATCCCTAGAGTATTTCATTAGAAAATTAATTTGGAATATTTATGACGATTTGAAATCTTGACGATTTGGAACAGAGAAAAAACATTTCTGCTGCGTATGATTCAGAATTCTAGGTTACTATATGCGAATAAATAATTAATGAATCCTTAATATTTAATGTCTCAAATTTAATATACAGGATAATAAACATATGGTATGCCTTTTTTTGTAGATTTCATTAGTAAATTCCTGTGTGAATAAGGCGGTAAGAATGAGTGTATTTTAAAATTGAATTATAGATGTAGCATGTTTAATGACAATAATGATGTGTTAATTTTTATAAATGTAACTGCTAATTGTTGAAGTTATTTAAAATAATTTAGCAGTGTTTTCTACAGAACGATTCTTAGTAAAGTTAGGATATCGTCGAAAAATAATTTTCATTTAACACTTTCTATGAATTAAATTCAGTAATACGAAAATAATAGAAATCCTTCTTGAATTAGATGTGTTCACCAGGGCAATCTATAATCGTTACTTATCATGTGATACATTTGAGTTAAATATTTATGAAAGGATTTAATCGAATCAAGAATATTTTATTAATATCGTTTTACGTTTGGATTCAATTTTCTTAAAATTTGAAAGAATTTGATTTTCTTAAAATTTAAATAGTTCGATTTTCTTAAAACTTGAAATAACTCGACAAAATTCAGCAATGATTATATATATTAAATTTCAACCCATTTGTTTCGATAGTTTTTGTGCTGTTATCTGCTGATAAATTGACAACCAGATGACGACTATAGGTTTTTATATACTTACGAACTCACCTAAAAAAGGGATCAGTCCCACAGCACTCAATGAAACGAAAAATGAACTCCTGAGAAGTTTAGGGCACCAAATTATCAAACATAATTAATATCAATGAGATATTACATATTTTTGCATCGTATACTAATTACTTACAATCAACATTTTCGAGACACAATATCCATTTTAAACCATTGCGAAACCATTTATTTTTGCTCTATTCGTCAATAACTTAACGTTACATGGAATATTTCCTATTCATACTTCCAAATTAATAAATACGGTGTTATTCCTCAAAGCACACTATGGAACGATTGAAATATATGAGATAAAATGCTCAGTTCCCTTTTACCATTATTCATTTTCTCCTTATTAATGCAGCTCAAACGACTCATTCGTACTTAATTATCCCAAGGGCATTTCATCAGAAAATTAATTTGGAATATTTATGACGATTTGAAATCTGGGAACAGACGAAAACATTTCTGCTCCTAGGTTAATATATGCGAATCAATAATTAATGGATCCTTAATCTTTAATATTTCATAGTTAATATACAGGATAATATGCATAGGAGTTGCCTTTTTTTGCTGATTTCATTTGTAAATTCTTCTGTGAATAAGGCGATTAAGAATATGTGTGTTTTAAATGTGAATTATAGATGTAAGCATGTTTCATATACAATAATGATGCGTATATTTTTATAGATATGTTTGCTAATTAAAAATGTTCGTTAAAATAATTTATCAATATTTTTTACAGGATAATATGCATATGGATTGCCTTTTTTGTTGTTTACTTTAGTAAATCCCCTGTGAATAAGGCGATTAAGGATATGTGTATTTTAAAAGTGAATTATGGATGTAGCACGTTTCGTTGCTAGTAATGATTTATAAATTTTTATGGACATGATTGTCGAATTTTAGATATTCTTTAAAATAACTTATCAAAGTTTTTTACAAAACAATTCTTAGTAAAGTTGGAATATTGTCTATAGAATCTTTCAGTTAACCTTTTCTATGTATTAAATACAGTAATACGGAAATAATACAACTCTATCTTGAATTAAGCGTATTCACCAGGGCGATACACAATAGTTACTTATCATGTGATATATTTGAATAATATACTTATGATAGTATTTAATAGAATCAAGAAAACTTTTATTAATATCGTTTAAAGTTTGAATTCAATTTTTTTTAAATTTAAAAATAGGTCGATTTTTTAAAAGATTGAAATAACTCGACAAAATTTAGAATCGATTATATACAATAAATGTCAAAACATTTGTTTAGATAGTTCTTGCGCTGTTATCTGCTGATAAATGGACGACCAGATGACGACCATAGATGCTAAGTATTTATATACTTACGAATGCATCTAAAAAGGCGAACAGATCCACGATACTCTATACTATGAAAAATGAAATCCTGAGAAAGTTAAAGCACAAAATTATTAAACATAATTTAATATCCCTGAGATATTACATATTTTCGGATCGAGTCCTGATTACTTAAAATCAACATTTTCAAGACGGAATATGAATTTAAAATCATTATGAAACCATTTATTATTGCTCTCTTCGTCTTTATCCCAACTTTACATCGGAGATCTCCTATTGATACCGCTAAATTAATAAGTACGTTGTTATTCCTCAAAGCACAATATGGAACGATTGAAATATGTAAGATAAAACGATCAGTTCCCTTTTACCCTTATTCATTTTCTCCTTATTAATGCAGCGCAAACTACTCATTCCCATTTGATTATCCAGAGAGTATTTCATCAGAAAATTAATTTGGAATATTTATGACTATTTTAAATCTGGGAACAGAGGAAAACATTTCTGCTGTGTACGATTCAGAATCCTAGGTTAATATATGCGAATAAATAATTAATGCATCCTTAATCTTTAATATCGCACAGTTAATACACAGATAATATGGATATGGGTTGCCTTTTTTGTGATTTCATTAGCAAATTCGTCTGTGAATAAGGTGATTAATGATATGTGTATTTTAAAAGTGAATTATAGATGTAAGCATGTATGATTGCCAATAATAATGTGCATATTTTTATAGATATCACTGCTAATTAAAGATGTTCTTTGAAATAATTTGTCGATGTTTTTCACAAAACGATTCTTAGTAAAGTTGGAAAATTGTCGAAATAAATTTTCAGCTAACGCTTTCCGGCATTGTTTCCCATAAAAAGACACCAAATTTTAATTATAGTGGCATCAAGAATATTTAATAAAAATTTCCTTTTTATAACATGCCTGAAAATAAGCAAGTTCTTATTTTCTTATAAATTCGTTTATAAATTCTGATGGAAGTTAATTATTTCAAACAGATTTACTCCGCGCCGGAAAGGGCTAACACAATGCATTTTTAAGACTTTTTTTAACACTTTTCAACAAAGTTAAAAAATGCCTATGCTTTCAGCTTTTCTGTCCGTCCGTCCGCTCTAATTGCCGTAAATATGCTCGGATTTTCATACAATTCGTAAAACGTATTTAGGGCCATGAAAGCATGTTTGGTATTGAATATGAAGTACATACGATTAATGGTTTATTTGCAGTGACACTCAAAATAAATTCATTACATTATGCTATATAGGGAAAAAACATTTGTAGAGTATTTTAAAGAGATTATGAAAATTCAAATAGATTGAATCAGTGATAAATTACTAAATTTAACTACGACTACGTTAGAACAGGCATTCATAGCAATTTTAATCATTTACAGGGACACGCAGATGATTTCGATAACAGTACTGGCTTTAACACTTTCGAGTAATAGTTGCTGGAATGTGTGTTTTAAATATTGGCATGTGCTTTTAAATGTAACTAATTTTTGCATGTTATTCGTTATATATAATTTATATACCACACATACAGTTATACAAAAGTATTCACGTACCATTCTCCTTATTATAGGAAATTATAGAAGGAGTATTTTCAACTGAGGTATATGTATATCTTAAGTAAACTAAATTTTGGCATGCATGTATAAATAGTGTGAGGGAGTGTCCCTTTGTAATAAACGCACTCTGGCGTTTTGAGTGAGATGGTGACGTCAATGTTCTAACATATGTGGCGCAAAAGCGACATCTATCCTTTATGCAACTCTAATTTTCCGAAGTGTGTGTGTGGCGCCCTCGATCTACAGTTAACTGCATTTTCATGAATTTTTATGCAAATTTCTAGCTCCGTCTTGAGTTTGCAAAGTATAAAAGCTGTAAGTTGTGAGTTGGTGTGTGTGTGGTGTGGTGACTTGGAAGAGCCTCCTGCGACGAATTGTAGAGCTGACGTGTGAAGGTAGAAAGCCTCAGTACCAGAGTTCGGTAAGAGTTAGTCAGAATTATTTCGTACTGTGGTGTGTTTAAAATAAAGATATTTGTGCAGCCACCGGCTGTTTATTTACAGGTTAAGTCTAAGTAGTCCGCGACCTGAAGAGCAGAACCGAATTGGTGATCTGAGACGGACTTCGTTGTAATGTGAGTACAAGCTACGGTTTATTCTCATAGTAGTGTGTTTAATTGTTAAAATTACCGGACTTGGCTCCACTCCCCGTTCCCCAACTACAGAAAATAAAAGTTTTGCGTTTTATTTCCACTCAGACTATGTCTTCATTTGACCGACACGTCAGAATAGATACAAATCTATATATCATATACAGGCCTACTCAAATAATTCGGATAATTTTCCGATTATAGATGGGAGCAGCTGAAATTGGGTTTCCAAATGCGTTATGGTTTTCCGTATGATTGGAATTAGACATAATATTTTAATTTTTTCAAATCTCCAGATTTGTTACATTATTCTGAATATGTTGGAAAGTTTTTCATAACATATGCTTGATGCATACTTGTTTTCCTTGTTTTTTTTTCTTTTCTTCGCAAATCAAAAATTGAGCATTAGTATTCTACTACTTAATTTAATATTTAAACGAAACGTTAGATAAAACAGAGAGGTAGTTATACTGTATTACATATTTGTCTCTTCTCAATATTTATTGAAGAGCAAGGAAAGAAGTTAAGAAAAATGTGCGAGACCACTGTATTGACTTAAAATGGATAGTACCGGCGTATCAATGCGCAATATAGAAAAAAGGACACAAAAAATCGTAATTAATCTTTGATTCTTTGAAAAAATGGAAAAACATGAAAAGATGATTAAGGATATGATCAGAATTGATGCAAGATTTTTTAAAATGTGTGGTCTCCTCAAACAGCTAACACTGCTGCACACCTGTTTTCTATAAATGCCATGATGTTATCCACAAGACTTTGTGGAATACTGTTCAATTCCTCAAGAAGTGCAATGTCAAAGTCTTGGACAGTAAAAGGAAGCATTAATCTCGTAGCAATGCGTCATCGGAGCATGACCTTCCCAATCATGCTCGATCGGATTCAGGTCAGGAGAACACGCTGGCCTTCCATACGCTGTATTATTTCAGCTTCGAGCAAGTTCTCCACAAGACGAGCTGTATGCATTATAATGCTGGAAACAAAGGAATCTCCAATGGCTGCAGCGTAAGGTATGATATGAGGTCTCACTATCTCGTCTGCATATCTTTGGGCCGTCAAAGTACCATTCCGAATGAAACGATTGCCCGTTAGTCCACCTATAATATGTTCACCACCGATTTCACCCCATCCCATCAAACCACCCAGTCTGTATTGTGACCTTTCACGAACGAATGTGGGGCATTTCGAGTGACCCTTTCTCTCCATACCAAAACACGTCGGGTGTCACGCTCCAGGCTGAATCGGGACGCGTCTATAAACTGCACTTGTCTCCAGTCATGTTGCTTCCAATCTCGATGTTCAGCAGCCCATCATTTTCCGGTCTTTTCTCTTTCGACGAGCAATTAACAATATATACAGGTCATCAGCTGCTGTAGTGGCGCGTGGCCGACCTTGCCCCTGGTTGACGTCCGACATTCCCAGTTACTTGGAATCGATTCCACACCCTTGCAACGATACTTCTAGCGACTCCAACAGCGTCCATGACACTTTGTTATGTTTGCTCAGATTCAAGTCTGTCTGGAATACGCCATACCATGGATTCTGGTAAATCACGTTGTTGAAACATTTTCAAGTCACCCATTCTCAAAAAATTAATTAATTAATTAATTAAAAAAATAAGCTGGGCAATCGTATTCCGCAGTTATGGCAATGAAACAGGTGTTTCTGCAACATCCCAATTTTTTTGCCCTTATATGTCCTTTTTGTTTGTTTTTTTTTTTTTTTTGGTTTTTGACGTTATGAGCTTTGGTTTGCTATGAAGTTTTCTTCTTCTGTTTTCTGAAAGGCTTTAAATTATGGATGATTTATTTTATGTTTCTTATTGGTGTAATTTCGTTAAAATCATGTGCTCCTTAATTGTTTTGAGCAGTTTATTAAAACAACTACAATTAACAATTTTTTTGATAACATTACAGTTAATTGAAGTGCTGAGAGGAGTCCTCTGATAACGACTTTAATAGAAATTTCCCTTTCTTGGCAAACACAATGTTGTACTTTTTGCTGTCTAATGCTCGTATTCACCATCTACCTGAACCTAGAAAACCTCAGCGAAAGATCAAATGAAATTCATGATAACTTTTGATTGGACATTACCAGTGAGACGTCCAATCAGGATTAAAGTTGAATACAGTTTGAGCGTTCGACTGAGGTTTTCTGTGTAACTCGGGGTCGAAGTAGTTGGTGAATACGAACGTTAGGTATTCAATGATAGTAATTTTTTAACCCTTTCACTCCCAGTGAGTCAAAATGGCATCGGGATATTTTTTCTATATGTAATTCAGATATTCCAAATTCATACCAGAAAATTAAAGTAGAAATACATGTTTTATACTGTAACAGGTATTCTATATTTAAATAAAGCGAAATTTATCATTGAAATTTTCTGGTGTCAATTCAGATTATCTGAACTACAGAATTTCTAGAACGTATTCAACCTTGGGAATGAAAGGGTTAACGGAGAATTTTTATATAAATTCGAGAAACTTTAACTTCGGAATAGAACGTGCCACCAGAAACTGTTCTCTTGTAAAATCGATGATACTAATGATCGTAATTGCTTTGGGTGTTTTTCTTTCACGGAATTTATATGTGCTATCATTATTTTCTAATTCCATATCAAAATAAATGGGAGATTTTATATTTTCATAAAATTTAGAGGATTTCTTTCAATTCTCCTTCTGAATGTTCCTTTCAATTTTTCGAATTTTACTTTCGAATTATTTGAAATTATTCTTCGTATTGTCCAGAAATGAAATATTTTCAGTTTTATTACAACAGTTTGAATCATCTGCTTATTTGAGAGCATCTAAGAGAAAGCAAAGCTGGGAGCAGGCTTTACTTTTTTTAGCATCCTGAGCCTTACACTGACGAAGAATCACGATAGCAGATTCAAAACTGTTGTTTTCTACCTTTTTATGCATTGTTTGTGCATTTCTAATAGTTCGTTTTTTTATCCTTATACATTTTTGCACAAAGGATTTGTTAGCTATTCTAAACCACTTTGTGGCTATGCGCCGTGACGAATCACTGCTGCAGTGACGGACATTGACAGAAACTTGCTACTAAAAATATGGACGGAACTGGATTACCGTTGGGATGAGTACCGAGTAACTACGGGCATGTACATTAAACATTTTTGGTATGTACCAGAAAATAGATGAGTGTATGCATCTTTACATGTATCACATATATCGTGTTTGTACGTCGTCTGCTTGTACATAAAGAGCTTTATGAAACCACACGAAACATTTAACCTAACCCTGTATAACTATGTACATAAAACCCACAACGATCCCATCCGTAATCGGCAATTGCACTGGAAAGAAGTTTAAAATTTCTGCATTTATATTCACTATTCATACTAAAGTAACATTTGCTCATAATCTGTGTCTTGACTCTATTTTTATTTTTGCTTATTTTTTTATTACCATTTGGAAAATCGTTGTTTTCGGTCGAGTCTGGTCCTGGTTGTGTCCGCATTTTATTTTTTAACCTTTTTTAACATCTATGATCCTTTGGCTTTTCTTCTTTTGATGTCCGAGATCCTTTGTCTTTTCTTTTGGCCATATTCGGGGATACCCATCCAGTATCGCGAGTGGCCGAGTTTCTGGTAGGAGTCAGATTTGGGAGGAGAAATGGATCAAATGTTAAAGCCGGACAGATTTGAAAGGTAGGTTGATTGGGTCGTGAACGCCGGAGGCGTTCACGACTGTGGGCTCGGGACTCTGGGGCTGCCGCACGACAGCAGCTGCTCCGAGCTCGTTATTGTTGAACATTACTGACCATTTGAATTGGATAAACTCGAATCTGAATCCGGTAAACTTAAATCAGATAAATTTTCGTCATCTGAATCTGAATCTTAACATGTCAAATAGATCAGAATTTCATTTTCTAAATGGTTATTATAATTTGTTATTTATTTAATTATTTTTGGTGTGGGGATAGATGGCAATATTTCCAAACAAAATAAAAATATGTCTTTAATTAAAAAATCAATTACAAAAATTCTGTGATATGTTTTTAAAAAAAATGAAAGTTCGCAACTATATAAGAGCGTTGTTTTCAAAATCATTTTCTAAATTGAGTGGTACAAGTGATCAAATGAAGTGAAAAATTGACTTCACAAAAAAAAAAAGAAATATCCAGCACTTGCTAGCTGAAAAGAATCGATACTAGTCATAATCACTTCATTCCTCAACTCAACCCCCGTCTTTTGAACAGGAGAACGGACCTACAGCGACACAATTTGTAGTTCGTAAGATGATCCCATGAAGATTGGATGGCCAAATGGAATTGTTTAATCTTGTGCTGAGCATGTGTGTTCTTGTATGGCCATGTCATTTGCGAAAAGAACGAGAGGGAAAGCCGAGTCGGCTACTGATTGGTTGGCGGTCGTTGCCATGGGAACCTTAAAGGGGTGCAATGTTATAAAGATTGATAGTTGCGTCCTGTCGGATCTTTCTTTCCACACCAGTTGCGGTCTGACGTAACAGGTCCTCTAGCGTTGAAGTGCCGGTAGTTCTGAGTACCGGATGAAATCTTTTTCAAAAAGGGGCCCTTTTTTATGTACATACGGAGGAACAGTCCGTTTCCCCTGAGCCGACGTTGGAGATAACACTGACAAGCGCTGAAAATTTTTCTGTCTGTGAGAGATTTATTAGATTATGTTAAAGTGAAGAAGCTCTGGTCTTCTCAAAAGAGCATAATCGCAAAGAGTTATTTTTATTTTGCTTGAGATGCAGAGAGATTGGCTTCACTTGGAGGATGCTTGTATAAATCGAATTCTTTTGTTCTTGTAAAAAGGGTGCATGTCAGCACTGATGTTTTCGATGGTCTCTTCGGGTGAGGGTCTCTATAGATAAACGTTTTGTGACTTAAGACAGGTGATTTTTTTTACAAAGCGGTCGCTGAATTTTTTTGCATGTTCTCAAGAAAATTTATCAGGATTTTGTGTCATGCAAAGAGACCGTTTGAAAGAGGCGGCATAGGTTATCAGGCGCGGCAGATATTTTTCAGAAAAAAATCGTAGAATGACAAAAAAGAAAGGAAAAAAAAAGATAAGGCTGTTAAATAATCGTTTAGAGTATATATATATATATATATATATATATATATATATATAACCGAAATATTTAAAAATGCAACTCAAGTAATTTTGGGGAGTACTTTAATAATATTACAAATTATCTCTTCATCCGCATAATGATTTTAATAAGCAAAACGTGACAGGATGACTCTATTAAGTAAATTTCTGGATTTCTGAATGTCATTTAAAATATTTATTAATTGAAGAGTTGTATTAATTGAGGTCTTTTATTTTTGTAAGAGGTTGCATTGAAGTTTTCGATAGTATCTTTAAAGAGTGTTTTTGTAGATAAATGTTTTGTGATTTGAAAGGTGCGGGTTTTTTTTTCTTTTAACGGATAGCAGTCTTTGATATTTTTTATAGTATGTTCGCAAGAAAATTTATCAAGATATTGTATCAAGCTAACGCATTATTTTTAAAGAGGTTATTAACACTAGAAAGACGGGAATTTTTACTCAAGTTTTGTAAATATATTTAATAACAAAATATTTACTCAGAACTGTTATTATTTCATTATTCCCCTTTTTTTCTTTGTATCTTTTAAACATATGTTATAATGAGATTAGTGGTTCTAACCGAATTATACTCATTTAGTAGGGCGCCAGCAGGACTCTTCACCGTCATTCTAGTGTTAAGCACTTCCTGATAGCCGATATGTCATTCGGGTAACATATTTTTACCAATCATGATTTATTATTCTTTTTCAGTAAAATTTATTATAAATCAAGACTCATAAAAAACAATTTTTTCGTCCGATTATTTTTTTATTTTTATTTTAGAGCAATATAAAATTATGAGAAATTTCCTATTTTCAGAAGAAAAAAATCTGAAACTAATTAAAAATTTCTTAAACTGCCTGCCGCACATGATCTTATATTATTTTTACTTTATTAATTATGTTATATCCTTTATCATCTTTTTTTTAAACTCGAAATCGCTTGAGTTCGTTAGGAGTTAATAAAATGTACGGTATTAAAACCAAAGAGTGGATTTGTCTTGTCAGGAAAGATCTTTAATGGATTGGGTCGCAAAAATGAGTTGTTTTTTAAACGTTGTTTTTTAAACTCATCTTGATATAAATTGTTTGAAAAAACAACTCGTTAACTCGAGTTGTTTCGACTCTTTTACGAGAAGCTGACTTTTATAATAATGACTGGATATCGGCTCAACTTGAGTTATCCTGTGGCTGATAGTCCAAGAGCCGACCGCACAAAGCCCTAAGTCATCGAGCACAAGAAAAAAATCCTTTATTTTATGGAGGAGTAGTAATAGAGAAAGCTAATGATCCATGTCTGCCGGAAGCGAAATGATGCATAAGCCCAAAATTAATACCACTAGTGGTTGACTCGTAGGATTAGCATTGTGTTTTCCTGCACCCAGTTTTCCATGTTTTCATACTTTTGATTGTACGGCAAACACAATGCTAAACAAACGAGTTAACCACTAATGCTATCAATTTGTGACTTATGCACTACTTCGCTTCCGGCAGACATGGATCATTATATTCCTCTAATACTAATCTTCCATAAAATAAAGGAATTTTTCTTGTGCTCGATGACTTGGGGTCTTGTGTGGTCGGCTCTTGGACTATAAGTTTTTAAGAAAGTACAATGAGTCTAAAAGTACAATTTTTCGGAGTGCTAAAAAACATAGGCAGTTCTAAATTGTGTAAAATTCTTGTATAGTTTTATCAAACGAATATATAAACACTATAATATATAATCATTTGGATAAAATTTAGTTACATATTATAAATGAATATAAAATGTTAGTGATTAATGTGAACGGCCGTCGAGGCTCATGTCCCTTGATGGCTTCCCTTAATGTGTATAATTGCAAAAAGTTATTTTTGTATCGCTCCAGATTTGTAGAGATTGATGTCACTCGAAGATTGTTTTGTATGACTCTGAGAAAATGTTTCAAAATTTTGACGAAAATTATTTTTAAGAAATGTATAAGTTGTTATATTTAGTACATAGTTTTCTCTTAAAGTTTTTTCAATAAAAACTAGTCAGAAGAGGCAATCCCAAAATTTTCTTATACATGTTAATATTGCCTGAAAAGTGCAGCATATCAGTGTCACCGTTAAGGTGGTTTAAACCAAAATCTAGTTAGCAATAACTACTTATGTCAACTTATAACTAAATTTGAAGTTTGATGAAAATCCGTGGATTAGTTTTTGGGATAGAGCAATTCCAAAATCTTTTAAAAAAATCAGTATAACAGCGCCTCATGTTGGATAATATACACATAAAAACTAATCAGGATCAAAAGTACCTGATTTTTTATCAGGTTCTAACTGAATCTAAAGTTTGATGAAAATCCATGCATTAGTTCTTGAGATACATTTATTACGAAATCGTGGAAAATGCAGTTTAGCAGCGCCATCCGTAGAGGTATATAACCAAAAGATAAACAACAGTAATCTATATCAGGGACTAACTGAATCTGAAGTCTTAGAAAAGTTTGTGTATTAGTTTTTGAGATAGAGCTCTTGAGATAATAAAGAAAAATGCACCATGGGAACACCACCTGTTGAGCGATTTGCACCAAAACTTAATCAGCTCTACGCTGTATAAAGTACTACCTAAATCTAAAGTTTTATGATAATCCATGCACTAGTTCTTCAGATATGACTATTGTAGAAATTGTGAATAATGAAGAATTGCAGAGCCAACTTTTGAGCTTTATACACCAAACACTAATCTGATCTAGTTTTTATCAAGGTCTAACAGAATCTAAAGATTTGTGAAATTGTGTGCATTAGTTCTTGAAATAGAGTGCCTACAAAATATTTATCACATGCAGACAGACTCACAGACAGACATTTTGTAAAAACATGGTTTTCGGATTCTCTAACCCCGAAAAACGTGTAAATCTATTGAAAACCGGATTTCGAAAATTTTCACAAATCCAGTACTTCTTGTAAAGATAGAAAAAATTAAAACGCATCATAGTTGTAAAGAAGATCATTTTAGATTATCTTCTTTACTGTGCATTAATTCTTGAGATAGAGTGTCCACAAAATTTTTGTCACATATAGACAGACAAATTGACAGACTCACAGACTCACCGACAGACACTTTGTAAATACATAGTTTTCGGGTTCTCTAACCCCTAAAAAGTGTAAATCCATGGAAAACCGAATTTTGAAAATTTTCACGAATCCAATACTTTTTTGTTGAAAAGGTAAAAGAAAGTAAAAAGATCTTCAACTTAAGGCTCGTTTAGTATAAAAGGTAGTTGACAATGGGAGTATTGAAATGACAGTAAACTATTTTTGAGGAGGATTTTTTACGTTATTTCGAATTATTCCTTTATCATGATTAAAAAAATCAAAACTGTTAAGGTTTTAAATAATTTATTGGATAAAACTGAAACTGTGAGAGATTTATTAAAATATATTAAGGTGAAGTAGCTCTAATATTCTGCAAAGAGTATAATCACAAACAACTGTTTTAATTTTGTTTCAAAAACAGACAATTTGGCATATCACTGGAGCTATAGCTCTTATACGACGATCTGAATATTTATAAAACGAGTTACACTACGAACGCCCCTCATATGCGTATAATTTTCACCATTTTTTAAAGACATATTTAAGTATGTTTCACACTTATTTCTTTATCATAAACTATCTAAATTTTTATTTACGATATATTTTCGTAATATTTCGACGGAAAATGGCATGAATTCTAAAATTTTAGAGAATGTAGGATTCTTTAAAAATAATTTTGCTTTTTTTTTTTCCTAAACAAGTGGCACATTGTGCAGGGATTTTCATGAAACTTTATAGTTAGTTAGTACTTAATATACCATGGTGCTGATAACATTTCAATACAAATCGTTCAAGAGATGGCGCTGCCACGTTGCATTATTCATGATTATCGCAATAGCTGTATCTCAAGAACTAATGCACGAAATTTTCTAAATCTTCAGATTCAGTTATTCTCTGATATACATCAGTGTTGTTTAGTTTTTGGTGTAAACCGCTCAACAGATGGCGCTGTTATGCTGAATTTTTCACAGTTTCGCAATAAATGCATCTCAAAAACTAATGCACGGATTTTCATCAAACTTTAGATTCAGTTAGTACTTTTTAAAACGTTGATCCTCATTAGTTTTTGGTGTACAACATCCAATATTTCGCGCTGTTTTTTTTTTTTTTTATTTGATGCTAGATTTTTTTTAAAGGTTTTTCAATAGCTCTGTCTCAAAAACTATTGCACAGATTTTCAATAAAATTCAGTTTGACATAAGCTGTTTCTGGCTAGATTTTAGTTTGAGCTATCTAAATGGTGACGCTGCTATACTGCATTTTTTAGGAAGTATTAACATGCATACCATAGAAGAAAGTTTTGGGATTGCTACAACTGACTTGTTTTCTGTAATTTGTAAAAACAGAAAATAAATCTTTTATCACAAATGCTCATAATCCAATTAAAAATACAGCATAAATAACTTATTCATTTATGTACATTCTGATTATTAAAGAAATGAAAGAAAAAATATTATCTGCATATTTAGAATATTTCTTTGGCATTGTTTCTCCGTAGAATTACTTGACAAAAAAAGTTAAAAGCTGGAAAATGGGAAAATGATCAAAATTCACTTTTTTCTTTTCATGGAAAATGTAGAAATTTTATGATGATTAAGAAAATAATGTTTCCTAAAAATAGTAAAGCACTCATGAAAAAAGAAAAAAAATTCCAACCTCCTCATTATTTTTTTCTAATAAAAAAACGTATTTGAGGAGAAATTTGAATTTCTTCTTTAGAACTTTTTTTGGAGAATGGATGATTAATAAATATTCTGTGTTTCATAATTTATCTAGGAATAAAATGAGAATACAGAGTGTCCATAAATTATTGTCACGGTTTTTTTACCTCATGATCTTTGATTTAGGGATAGGATCAGTGTTGCCAGATTGGAATTTTTTTTAATTCAGTTTATTTGATTGTCACCACTTTTTTAAAATAACGCAATTCTCCTTATTTTTCAGAATATTTCATCTATTTTTAAGTAGGAATACTTCTATTTCAAAAAAGTGATGACAATCCACAATCTGGGTACATTTTTGGTCACCAATCTGGCAACAGTGGACATGATGAAAAAGTATTAGTTTATATTCGTAATGTGCAATATTCACATTACTCATTAATGTGTAGCACTCACATACTAACTCAAAAAGGGTTTTTAACTACACAAACAGAATTACATAAGTGTAAAGTAAAAAAAAAAGCTATTATCAAAACACCGATCATAATAAAACAATAAACATTATTAAAGTTTTATGAAATTTATAAAAAAAAAAATATTGGTGAATTATGATCACGAAGTTAGATACATAGATATATAATTCATTAATACTTTTTTGGCAAATTTTTTTGTATTAATTAGTATTTGATTTTAATCGTTATTTTATAAATCTTTTTTCGTCGTCAATTCTAAGAAAAAATTGCACTGTTTTAATTTTCAAAGAATTTTTTTTTTCTTTAATATGAAAGATGCAATTTTACCGTGTAATATGCTAAGTTTTGTTTGTTACACAACTCAGTTCCAAAACAAGATAGTCTTACAAATATAAAATATAAGAAAAAAAATGTATGTAATTAAATATAATTATTTATATGGAGATATCATTTGGAATGAATAGAAAATATCCCATCCCTTTCTGAGTCGCACTGTTCCATCCCTCCCACAGAGCAACCAGGCCTTTATTACCGTATGGGCAAATCAGGACTTTGTCCGTGGACCCCGAACCTTAAGGGGTCCCAAATCCATACATCAAATTATAAAATATTTATTTTATTTTTCCAATTCCAACTCTCCTCTATAGTTTGAAGATATTAAACTCATCTTAATGTAATAATACAAATTAGTAAAGTTATATAAAAGAGTTTTTTATGTGTACTAAGGGGAAAAAAGGGTGTACTTCTATTAAGATATTTAATTTAAAACTGACGAAGCTAAGAATTTTCTTCTATTTATATCCAAGGTTCGAAAATATGTTTATGCATTACACATACACATATGACTGACCACCAGTTCTATTTGAATAACAATGCAATCACTGTTAAAACTAATGGTGACAATCCAGTTGCATTTGGCGCCCAGGGGTGAAAAGGTGTTACCATTTGACACCCGCGGGCTTGAAAATGTATCTGGAGTGCCGTTTCATCTCTCACTGGGTGATTCACGCTAATTAGGGTGCCGCGCAATGCATACCGCTGGAAGATTTTCACCCCTTAGGCATTTGCACATGCTGTGTGACGTGTATCCTTGCAGTTCAACTCGCCGTCACTGGTGGATCAAAGCAGCAACTTCTCCCTACGATGAACTATCACCGCTATACACTATCCCAATTTCGTTTAGAACTTCGGATGGTTAACTTTTGGCGAGCTTTTTATATAAAGCACCCTTTGAATTTCAGGACATTTGAAGATTTCAGGGAGACTTTGAAGGTGAGCTCGATTGCCGAGCGGTTAGAGAGCTGAGCTTGTAATCAGACGTTGTGGGTTCGAATCCTTCGAGAGCCAAAAGTCGGTTTGTATAGTTTTTAATTTCTTATTACTGGGCACTCTGGATTAAGGGTGCCATCTTTTCACCCTACTTAAACGTGCCATTCTGGCTCCTTTAGGGGTGTCACCAGTGAGACAAGCTTTTCACCCCTAAAAGGTGCAATGTGTCACCATTAGTTTTAACAGTGATGGTTCGAAAGGGCCCCCCTTAATTTATCTTTTCCCACACTTAAAACAATTAGGTTTTTACAAGAAGCTTGTGGCTTTTATGATGAATTGGACAGTTCCTTCATAAAATACATGTTCTTGAGCATACAGAAAGCTAAACAAAAGTAATAATAAGTTTGAAGCATCGGATGATATAGCAATTGCTTGCAACTAAAAAGGTTTAGAGAGACAGGTATGATGTAATGATTACCCTTTTTGACGGAAGAGTCAAATTAAATTAAAAACAACTCAGAAATTGCACGTAGCAAATGTGGTGCGTTCGTACTATAACGAAGTAAAAAAAATATTCAGATCTTGGGTTAATAGTTTACAGTATTTAGAATGCAATGTAGTAGACGAAATTTTTTGTGTGTCCCCGTAAATACTATTTGATTTCTGTTATAAAGGAAATATATTGTTGTAATTCAGAGTAACGAATACCAATTTCATAAAATGTTAAATAATTTAATACAGCTAAAACTCGCCCCAAACAGTGCCTATAACATTATGTAATGGAATATTTTTGTGTACCCTGTAAATGAATAACAAATATTCTTTTCACCACAGATTGTAAAGAATGTACATTATAGTATATACTTCATAGATGCATATCAATTTTATTATGTCCAAAAGAATGTAACACCCTTAAAATGCACTTGAAACTTTTTTCCCATTGACCGTAATGTAACAGAATACGTTTGATTGTCCCTGTAATTGAACTATATATCCGATTTTAATAAAATTTGAAATGATTCGACAAAATTATGCAATAAATATATTTTTTTTAATTTCAAATCGTTCTGTTTGGTAATTTTTACGTTGTAATATGCTGAAATATAGACGGACAGACGAACGGACTGAACAACAAACATTGTTTCTACATATTTACATAATTGCGCACCTAAAAATAAAGCTTATTTTAGAGATTATTGCAGATGTCTCATCCTTTCCTAAAATCCCATAGATTATAATTTTATTATAAGCTGTTATTCGTTAAAAAAAACATTTAGATGCGTTAAAATATTTCTTTGGAAATATTTTCCTACGAGATCGTAATATTAGAAAACATTAAAAATAAAAGAATAGAGGAAAATAATGAATTGTAAATTCCCTTTTCCTTTTCGCGAAACACTAAGATATTTTATGGCGATTAAGAAAATCATGTTTCGTAAAAAATAAGGAAGAAAAATTCCCCACCCCATTTTCATTCTTTTATAATATAATTTTTTCTCCAGAGAGAAATCTGCATAAGCATTTGCATTCTCTCCGCGATTTCTGTACATTATGAAAGTGAAAAGTTTTAATATTTGATTTTATTATTTATGATAGAATAAAGGAAGACCATACGGAATGATTTATGACAATAAATAACACGATATTTCTAAAAATATATACTAAAATAAATACACATTACTAAATGGTACACTTATAGAAATTTAATAAAACTTATAGAAATGGATTTTTGCATGGAATTGTAATTTCAGCTGAAAAAAATCATTATCCCAATAAAATTTTAGAATCCATTAAAATCATTAAGCTCGGACCCTGAACTAGTAACGATCATATATCATACTCCGTTCATAAAATCTGGCACAATATGATATAATTAAGCAGTTTATGTATTCTCATCTCAACTCAACTATGCTCGTGGACGTATGTGTTTACATTTTGAAACTTTAAATTACATTTAGTGTAATTTTTTTTCCAAGCACCTTCGTCGTTCCAAGCCCAAGCTCGCACTTTGATTGGTTGTTGCTCTCGGCACTGTTTTCATGTAACTTGGCGATAATCATACTTGGCGTAGCGGTAGATGCTTCCGTCGAGTTTGATTTCCTTCCGAACCGAGTACAAAGTAACTTTTCTCTTGCAGCATTGGATTGGATGGAACGTGTCTTACTGAAAGCTGTACTCTTTAAAAGTTTTTACACACAAGAGCACAAGACCACGAGGATAAGAATAAAGGAAGAATAAGAATGAGTAGGTTAGGTTTTAGGTTTACTCGTTCACTTACGAACGAAGTATTTTTCGCCAAGTATGGTTATCGCCAAGTTACGTGAAAACAGTGCCGAGAGCAACAACCAATCAGAGTGCGAGCTTGGGCTTGGAACGACGAAGGTGCTTGGAAAAAAAAATTTCGCTTACATTTAACATCTTTATATTGTATCCTGAGGACGTTCGTAGAAATGAATGAAACGTTGATGATTTTTAAGGGTGTTTTAAATATATTCTTTTTATAAGTGTACCATTTAGTAATGTGTTTTTATTTTAGTACCTATTTTTAATATAATTTATGGTGCAATTGTCCAAATCACATTACGACATTTCTATTTACTGAGTATCGCTATAGTTGTAGCTATCTATGTATTTTGATAATAAATAATAAGCAGGTCTACTTCTGCTCTAAAAATCTGTATAAGTATGATTAGTTTAATGAGAAAGGATTCTATAATTGTAATCAAACTGGATTTAAAAATGTGGAAAAAAATAACCACGATTTTTTTTATTATTTTATTTTATTTATTTATTTATTGGTTTCTCATAAAGATTTTTACCCGAAGATAAATATACATAAGAATTTCTCTTTCCTCGTGAGTTACTTTTAGAACTTGAGAGCCAAAAATTTAAATTTTTATGCGTGTTTTTTAATTTAGAATAGTACTCGCTGATCCGCTCGTCGTTGACCGGGACCATAGATCTTTTCAAATAAATTGCGAATATTTAATATCGCCATGCTTACTAAAATAGAAAAAAAAAATAAAATTTTATCTGAAGGATAATTTTTACCGTTTTTAAACTTTAGAATATTTAAAATTTTATCTGAGTGAACACACATATACGAAGACCATGTTTTGGAAGGATAAAGAAATATACTCGTTAATTTTAGCCGTTTTGAACCACAAAAATAATGCAATAACTTAATTATTTTAAAATTCCTTTCTTCAATGAGACCTACTCCATGCAAAATCTTCTATGAAATGCAGTCGCTAAATCTCATATTTACCGCCAGGTCTCATTGGCTCGCTGCTTCATAAACGCGCATTGGTGGCGAACTGTAAATACTCTCTAAACCTGTGTGCTTCGTTTCCGTGGATGGGTTGAAAGCTGCAAATATCCTCGTACCCAGTAACTATTTATTTTAGAAAAAACTAAATTGAAATTTAAAAATCCTTCTGCGAAGTGCACTTTCCGGTATCAGCATCCACATACGACAAAAATTTCAGAGACCTGGGTGTTATAATTTCGGCGTTATCCGCAGTCAGGCAGGCAGGCAGACATCTCTTATTTTATATATGAGGACCCCAGAAGCCAAGGGGTATAAGTGACAAAATTGAAAAAATTGAGTTCAGTGCACAGGGTATCTGGAAATATGCTTTTTTCATTTCAGGTAAAGAAATATAGGTAATTTTCTTATTATTTGGGGCGTTATAGAGGTAAACCACTTTTTTCGAAAAACAAACAATATTGATTAATTATACATTTAAAGAAAATTGTACTCTATTTTTTTAACAGTTATTGAAATGAGAGTTTAAAGATTAGAATGCAACAAGCAGATTGTTTCCTATTTCAATTTAGTCAATTGTTATTGATGTTCCAATTTAACATCAATTATCTTTAAACTCAATTTACTCCAAATCGACATTTTGTCACTTGTACCCCTTGGCTTCTGAGGTCGTCATATAAGAGTATATGTGATGTTTAAAGCCTGTAAATAAAACGACATTCCTATTTACAAAGCATAAATATTTTTTTAGAGCTATCTATATATTTTGATTATAAATAACAAGTAAATATGCATCTGTTCCAAATGTCTATTTAAGAGCGATTTGTTTTATAAGAGTTGATTCTCTGGTGACTATCAAACTAGATTTCAAATTGTAGGGAAAAAAAACACTATTTTTATATTATTTTCTATTACAGATTTTTTTCCGTAGACAAATTTGCATTTCCTCGTGAGCTATTGTAGACTATGAGAGATATATTTAAAAGAGGCGAAAATTGAAATTTTTATGCGTGTTTTTTCATTTATGATAATGTAAAGAAAGAGTATATGTGAAGATTAAAGACTAAATAAAACGTCATTCCTATTTACAGCGATAGTTATAGTTTAGAACTATCTATATATTTTAATTATAAATAACTTGTAAATGTACTGTTGTTCTAAATGCCAATTTTAGAATGATTTGTTTTATGTGAGAGAATTCTGTGGTGGTTATTAATCCGAATTTCAAAATGTAAGAAAAAAAGATATTAACATTTTATTTATTTCTTCTCATAAAATTTTTTTATCCGGAGATGAATTTACATAAGAATTTGCATTTCCTCATGAGCTACTGAAGAATTTTAAATACGATAATTTAAATTTTTATGTGTGTTTTTTATTTGATGGTAATATAAAGAAGGAAAATATGTGGTGATTAAAGACAAGACAATGAGTTGATGATTAAAACGACATATCCTATTTACAAAGTATAAATATAGTTGTGCATCTATCTATATATTTTTTATTATAAATAATACCGTATTTACGCGTGTTTAACACGCACCCAGACTGAAAAAGGGCGATTCTTTGTATCTCGTATATAACGCGCATCATAAATTTGACATGCAAGGGAATAATGACCAAATGAATTTCAACAAAGAAAATCGAAACAAATGTTT
Organism: Maratus speculifer; assembly: GCA_964019185.1. Lineage (NCBI taxonomy): Eukaryota > Metazoa > Arthropoda > Arachnida > Araneae > Salticidae > Maratus > Maratus speculifer. The sequence goes on from OZ025296.1 coordinate 54,564,469, forward strand.
CGTCAGGTTAAAAAATAAGTCGAAATTCTTTTAAAAACTGTAATTTTACAAATGTAAAGTTAAGTTGCAGAACTGTAGTTTTGCTAATATTTTATTAGCCTGCTGTAAAAAAAAAAAAAAAAAAAAAAAAAAAAAAAAACCTACAAAATTAGTTTTTGTAAATCTGTAGTTTTACAAATGAATCTAATAACATTACTAGAATTTCATCTGTAACTTGGATCGCAGTTAAATAAAAAGTTTCTTAAACCCCATTTTCTTTAAAAAATTCTTAATAAATTTTTAACCTTACAATTTTTTTTGTGCAAATTTGCATCTGTTACATGAATTTTTGCTGTTACAGTTACATAGAAAACAGTGGCGGCAATGAGGATTGCAAAATAGTGTTTAAACAATGTTACTAATACTCTTGTATAAAAAAGTGCGCAAGGAGTGAAAGAAAGATTCAGAAATACTTCTATTCAGTAAGATTCCAATTTTTTGTTCTTTAAGATTTAATTTAGTCTACAAATACATTTCTTGATTCATAACTATATCGTGTGATTACTTAAAGCAGTTACAAAAAATATTCCGTGTATAACGCGCACCCAGGTTTTTGTCCTAAATTTTTCGAGAAAAGTGCGCGTTACACACGAGTAAATACGGCAAGTAAATATATTTATGTTCTAAATGTCTATTTTAAAATGACAGAGGACTCAGTGGTGGTTATTACATTGGATTTGAAAATTAAGGGAAGGAAATATCACCATTTTATCATATATATATATATATTTTTTTTTTTTTTCACATAAATTTTTTTATCCGGAGACAAATTTACACAAGAATTTGCATTTTCTCGTGAGCTACTGTGGAATATGAGAGACGATAAATTAAATTTTTATGCTTGTTTCTGTTATTTATGATAGTTTAAAGAAAGAATATATGCGATAGTTAAAGACAATAAATAAAACGACATTCCTATTTACAGAGTATAGCTATAGTTGTGCATATATCTATATATTTTGATTAATATGCAAATAATATGAAAAAATACTTTTGTTCTAAATGTCTACTTTAGTATGATTTGTTTTATTGAAGAGGATTCTGTGGTGATTATCAAACTGGATTTTAAATAGGAGGGAGAAAAATATCACCATTTTATTATTATAATTTTTTTCTCATGCAGATTTTTTCCAGAGAAAAATTTAGATAAGAACTTGATTTATCGCGAGTTACTGTAGAATAGGAGAAACGAATATTTAAATTTTTATGCATTTTTTAAATTTAAGATAGTATAAAGAAAGAATGTATCTGATGATTAAAGACAATAAATAAAACGACATTCCTCTTTAGAAAATATAGCTATAGCTGTAAAGCTGTCTATATTTTGATTATAAGTATATCTTTCCATAATAGTTATAAACTTTCTGTGATTGTTATCATATAAATTTCAAAAAGAAAAGGGAAAATCTTTTTTTTTCCTTATAAACGTGTTTATCTGGAGAGATATTTGCATGATATTTTGCATTTTATTGTAAATCTTTATACAATATAAACCGAAAATTTTTATTTCCACTTGCGTTTTATAATTTACGATGGAATAAAGACAGAGTATGTAAGAGGATTTATGTAAATAAATTGTTTGATATTTCTATTCAATGAGTATAGTTAGAATTTTAATGTTAAATTGTGGACCACTAACCCAAAACCCAAACGCATCTTCAGGAGATTAGTGATGTTCTAATTGTTCTGTGAAAATAATTTTACTTATGAAAAGAACGGGTAAAGTGGCCAGTGAGGGCGCGAATTCAGTTTTTAATTTAATTTAATTTTCTTTATTTTCATTTCTGTATTTTTATTTTATTTCCATTTTTTTGCTGCGTAGCGCCCCTACTTTGGAAAAACTAGTTAAATCAGTCGTAAAAAATGCTGGTGGTATTGTTTACCATTTTGAAACGAAAGGTTACATTTTTTCAGTTCTCAACTCATCTTATTGTTTTTTCACATTTTTGATTTTAGACAAGTATTATAATTTCTTGATTATCGCTAAATAGCAACGTACTATTATAATCATTTGCTATTACATTGATTGATCAGTAGGAAATAACCTTTCGCATATTAGTGTGTATGAAAACGCTAAGTCGATGTAGATTAGATGCTAGGCCACGATTTTTGTAATGACGTTATTGCAGACAAATTGGTTACAAAAAGATCGCGTAAAATGGCCATGATAGCTACTTTTCCAGAAAATATTATTTATTCCTTGTTCACAAAAACGTATTATCCAGAAAGACTTTCTTTGAAAGAACGAATACATGTTAGGGTAATAACTACTACAGAGAAAGGATCTCTTTTGATACTTTCAGTCTGCATGTCAGTCGTTGAGCCAGGGGCCCGTGTAGTTTTATGTCAGAATACTTAAAAAACTATATATTTTTGGATTCACCACACCATCACCATATCAGCTGTCCACAAAACTTTCAAAACCAGGATTGCTAATGGGCGCCATATTGAAAAATGGCTGCTGTCATTGAGTCAGAGGTAGATATAGTTTCATGTAAGCGAGCTTGGTAAACTGTATAATTTTGGATTCACTACAGCATCAGCATGCCATTTATACATGATGTCATCAAACCCACGATAGCTAATGGGCGCCATATTGGAATATGACTGACGTCGTTGAATCAAAGGATTGTGTGGTTTCATATCAGCGTACTTGCAGGGCTCCCAAATGGTCCGCGAACTGAACATCAGAATTTTTTTAGAGAAATTTTCTTTTTAGATTTTTCTTGCAAATTGCAAAGAAACCACGTTTGGAAGTTGATTCTAGCTCAAACGTATTATGAAATTTTCTGTTAAAAAATACTGATGTTCAGTTCGCGGACCATTTGGGAGCCCTGTACTTGTTAAATCATAAATTTTTGGATTCGCCACAACATCCGAATGAAATTTAGCCACGATATTTTCAAAACTAGAGTAGCTAATGGAAACTACATGGGAAAATGGCCGTCGATAAATAGGGTATTCGGAAAGATTTTCCTTGTTTTGCATGCTATTAAGTTAATAAGGTTATTGAAGGGACAATAAGTCAATACACGCAGGTATTAAAGAGTACAACGAAGTTCTGTCGCAGTTGATAGATATTTTAGCTATCAAGATAGTATGATTTTTGAAAGAATCAAAATACAGTAGAACCCCGCAAATTCGGACTCCGTTAATCCTAATCGATTTGGTCAGGTTTTTTTTTTTTTTTTTTTTTTTTTTTTTTTTTTTCAAGTTTGAGAAGCGATTGGCTAATTTCCATAACATTTACTTGTTTCATCGTCATATTCTGAATGAAAAAAACTTTTTCTGAAATCTTTTCGCAAGTATTAAACAAAGAAAACATTTTTACTGTCTGTAAATATTCAATACGTTTAACATAATGGTGATTTTCTAAAAGTATGTTTTATTTTATTTCATTGTTTTCTAATTCTCTGGATAATTCGGATTTTCGATAATCCGGATTGGGTCTGGTCCCAATTAATCAGAATTATCGGGGTTTTACTGTAATTTCTTCAGAAAAATCGTTTCAACATCCAGATCTCCCTTTGACCAAAACACAGAAAGAGAAACATGATGTCTCATATTTACAGAATATAATTATCAATAAATGGATGAATCTAGACACGACAATAGAATCAACAGGAGCAATGAGAAATCTAGAAATTGTCAAAGCCATGATCAAAATTCATGAGATAGGTGAAGAAGCTTAGCTAACTTTCAAGAAAGAATAACTTTCTGAAGACTCAAAGCCAGAAAAGTTTATTAAACCACTAAAAATAAAGAAGCTAAAGACATTTTCATACTTGAAGAAGAAACAGAGTATAAAGTGTAATAAATGAAAATTTCTTGCCAAAGCAAAAAGAAATCTATTTGTTCAGATGACGATTATTGCTGCTTTACGAAATGTGGATATAACTGTCTTTTCCTATCATCTAGGGCTTCTTCCATAGTCCTTAGCAAAATGTGTAAAACTGAAAAATCACAATGACTCTCTGTCAAGACTGCAACTGCAGAAAGAATGCAAATGGCAGTATTGTTAACATCTTTGACGAAAAGTACTTTGTTCAAAAGTTACCGCAAACGCTGCAATCATTTGGGCAACTAGTAAATAATCTGTTTTCTAAAATAATACATGAATCTACATCTACTCAAAGAAGATATTTTGTAATTAAAACACTCAGGCAGGTGTCAATAAAATGAGAAGAATTAAAAAAAGAATCAGCTATTGTATATTTTAGCAGATGAAACTAGTTGGATATGCCAATCCTAAAACTTTCTTCAATGTCGTACAGCTTAATATTTCAAGAAGTAGCTATAAATTTTGATATTTTAATGTTATTAGTTTAATATTATTCCAACTTTGACTTTCATCTAAATTTATATTGCAGTCTATTAATCGAAGTAAAAAGAGTTAATCTGGATCATGATGTTTAATGAAATCAATATTTTTAGTTATTCTGTTAGACGTCTGTTGTATGCGAATAGCCGGCTTAATAGCATGCGAAGTTCCCGTCGCTGCATGAGCCGGCGATGTATAACTGAACTACGAAAAATCGAGAAAATTGCACAAAATTCACGCTTACAGTTCACCTTCCGACAGAATATACCCAAAATAAAAAAAGGACATGTTATAATATATATATATATATATATGTGTATAATAGTGAAGTTATATTTCGTGTAATTTCCGATGTATTGATGTTAATTTTATTTGTTTTTCAAGTTGTACAAGTTTTTCAGTCGTTCTTTAAAAAAGTGTTTTTAGATCTTATACCGATGAAGTTATCGATTTCAGAAATACAATCTTGTGTCTCTAAAGCACATATTAATTTTCTAGTGAGATTTATGAATGTTTCTAGTGACATTATTTTTTGTCCTCGTTTCTCAGAGTTAGTACCAGATTTATCGGCGATTCTATTTATCACAGCATCACCTATGGTAGATCGCTTTCCATATCGAAGTTTTTAATTTTTAAAAATTATTCTTTTTCCTCCCGTAAAATGGAGTCTAAAACAAAAGTTGAACGAGAAGATGAGTTTGCTATTGGATTTTCGGATGCCGAATTTTGAGATTATACTGTATGTATTTCTTCAAGACTTTTCTGCCGTTAAAATAGCATCGTGCGCATTATGGAGACATATTTTGTTTTTCAATAAAAAACACGGATACGCATTACAGAGCTGTTACAGGTAATTAATATTTTTTTTTTATTCTATTTCATACCCTTTTTTTCAAAACACAACTAACTTTATATATGCTTTGACAACATTTGCTACAGAAATATACTACAAAATATTTTTTTTAATAATGGTGCGAGAAATTAAAACAAAAAATAATTTATTTAAAAGAATTTAAAAATATTCTCCTGTGGCAGCCCTGGCATTATAGCAGGGTTCGCACACTTCTTAATTTTGTAAGGACTCTGGCACCACTATTAATGATAAGAAAATTTATATTTAATTTTTAAGAAACGGATTTCGCAACCACCTCCTCGATTCGCAATTTTCGCAACATTTTTCTGCAGTAAGATACATTGAAAATACTGTAAAAATTTAGTGGTAAAGTTGTGCGAACTCTGTTATAGACAAGTAAATATGCTATTTATCGAAAAATATGCTTTCAATATTTACTCATCTCATAATTTTCTTTTTCGTACTATTTGTTTTCTCATATAATCTACGCTCAATCTCTTATCTATACTATTGTCTCATATCCACTACTGAAAATCTCTCATAACTACTTTTGTCTCATATGGAAAAGAAACTTTCATTTTCTTGAGAAATTCACTAAAAATATGTGAAGTATATCTCTAAATAGCTCTTTCTGAAATAGGTGGGAAAAGACTGGCCGAGGCCTTTTTTCGCACCTTGTCTTTAAAAGCACCGGCTGTCTGTTAGGAACAAAACTTTTTTACTTTGCCATAAAATAAATATCTTTATCACCAGCGAAAAGAAAACAGGATTTATTCTTGAACAATTTTTTTTATTATTATCCCATTTCCATAGGTTTTCCGTGGAAGTTAGCTCCATGAGGGGTGCGTTACAAAAAATGAGAATTCTAAATATTCTAATTTTTTTTTAATTTGATAAAAAAAAAAAACACCAATGTATATTTAACATGATTTTCTGGAAAATATGGAAAACGTAACTTTTACAAATATAGGTTCTTAGAAATGTTTTTTTAAGTTTCGGAGAATAAAAATGCATAAAAAGAAATATTTAATCTTTTAGTTCATTGAGATCTTTTTTTAACTTATATATTTTATTTTGAAATTGCATATATTTCACACAAGAAAAAATAACAATTTAAATTTAAAGAAAATCAAATCCACAATTTCTTAAATAAAATAGTTACTTTAGTAACTATTTTATTAACTATTTTTAACTAACTATACATAATGTTTTAAACGGAATGCCTGTATTAGTGATATTTTAACCACTTAATCCTTCCAGCTCTGGTGATTGAATTTCTTGTTGCCTAATTTTAATTCTTAAATGCCAAAATAGCACCGAAATATTCGACCAAATTTATTTGAAAAAATATTAATGCATTTTTTTCGTACATATTGTAAACCGAATCTTTTGTTTGCAAAATTCTACTTCTAATGTGACATTTGGAAATTTGAAGAAATTCACCCATCAGAACTTAAATAGTTAACTGATTCGGCCGTATGTCGTACGGGCATAAGAGTTTGCTTGATCTATCAATTAAAGCTTTTCAGCACCACTATTTTTTAATCCTTTCTGGCAAGGACAAATTCTGTTAGTATAATGAGAGATTATCGACTGAAACCGGAATTTAGTAGCAACTTTTTAAGAAATTAAGAATCCCTGAATTTAAGCTTTTACTGTAAAAGGAAAATTTCATTCAAATATGATTGGTGCTGTTTGCAAATTTAGAATTAAAATTAGGTAACCCGGACTGGGCATAGTGTGCTAGAAAGGGTTAATTACAATTTCTAACTATTTAATGACAGAAACATTTAGACTAAATATTAAGAGCATTTTGGCTTAAAAAAAAGTGGAATTTATCCGATATCTTCAATTTATTGTATGCAAAAAAAAGGAACGGTTAAGTGGTTAATCATGAATAAATTAACCCCTTCGGGTTGACCGCCTCTTACTGAATTTTTAATTGTTTGTCACCAGTTTTTTAAGCAGAAATTTTCGTCTAGTTAAATAGGGAAAATGCTCGGATTAAATAATGGAAAATTTACAATAACGTTTTACTGATAGGAGTAATCAAAGATTCTGAGCACCGTATGCGGCACATATACCGGCCACTCGTCCCTAAGGGGTTACAGACTTTTAGAAGATAACTGCATTCTGAACGCTGCAGGACTAAGCGCTGACCTAAAAATGGTGTCTGTCACAGGGACATTTTTTCAAGAATCGGAAATAGCGGCTTCATATTTTTCGGCATGCCGACTAATGCGCGGAAACAGAAGTTTTTAGTTTGTTTAAAAAAATACAATTGATACAATTACATTTCTTGTTTACATCCTGCAAAACTATCGGCGCTCATCAAAAATTAAAACCTAATACTCTGGTTTCTAATTATTAATTTAAACGGAAGACACAAATTTTATTCTTCTACTTATAATTTTGAAAGATTTTTTTAAAAGAGTAGAAAAAGTTATTAAAAATATAAATGTTTAGCAAATAATATTGCCTGCAATATTTCTTGTGTTCAAAGGTACCCATTCACACACTGTTTATTGTCCTATATATCACTAAACGCATCACAAATTGAAAAACTTTTTTTCGACAGCAATCCACCAAAAAGCATTAAATTTTCTTCTTAAATAATTATTTTCAAAAACGATTGAATGAAGGTAGTTATAGTAGGAGAGACTACACAAATGCATCTTTTTTCTGGAAAATAAAGTTTTCGTTTTAGAGCTCAGACTTTTTTATGCAAGCTGTGAAATAATTATCTCCAACGCCCACAAAAACAAGCTAGTCATTGGGAGTTACCGTAATGCTTACCCATCATGGATGTGCATAAATAAAATATGAAAATAAAACACGTGTAAACTATTTATAAAATGCATCGCAAATAAAAAAAATAAATAAACGAACATTTAAATAATTTTAACTAATAGTAAGGTTGTATTACTGAACTGTATGTACTATTTGGTTTCCCATGTACAACATTTACGATTAGCTATTGCTGGCATTTAATCTTATAATTTGACGATAGTTTTTTGGTCGACAATTAGTACCGAATTGCGTAAAAAAAAACATTATTATAACTCCAAAAATAATAATCATATTAACTAACAGTTTTCTGTGTCGGATTAAGCATCTCATGGCCAATTAAAATGCATCTTTGACTTGAAATTCGAATGAAATACAGAGTACAATAAATTGAAGAGTGTGGCAAATAGAATTACAAATATCCCGGCAACTAATTATCCGATCGACTTCGTTTTATATGCAAAATTTTTGCCTTTTTTTATTCTCTTTTACCTTCATTTCTTAAAATACAAAAAAAAATCGAAAAATTTGACATACCTATCATCAGGAAGAATATTTCTATAGACCGAAAAAAAATAGTTTCGGATAATCGAGGTTAGTGATATTAAATAGACGTCTTTCTATTATTAAATATTAAGTACAGACCAAATTTCAAGCCTCTATCTCAATTTGTTCGGAAGATCGAGCATTTACAATCAAACAGACAAACGAACGGCATTTTTTTTTCCTAAAAATATATTTTTCGGAATTTCCAGTGTCTTAAACGTGTAAATTCGCCATTGGTGAATTCCATTTTGTGACAGACATGACTGAGAGAACTTTTTTGTTCATCTTTAAGTACTAAATATTAATTGATAGTTAAAAAATTGCATGGGGTGATGTAAATACAGGCCTTATGCTATAAAAAAACACTAAACTTTTAATTCAAGGAAAAACTTAATTTAATTGGGGGTTAAAACCTGCCGTGACAGACATGACAAAATTTAGACATAGATTTTGACTAGACACACACTGTCAGAAATATTCGTCTTTATACACTACATTTTGCCTCATTCTCGAACAAATAATTTCTGTACTCCTTGGAAAGGTTATTTTTCTGTGAATCGTTGCTGAAGAAGACGAATAATTTCGTTTATTCCCCGCACGCATGCGCATTTGTCTTTTTCTTCTCTACGTCTGATGTTACCTGCTTCTGTTGTTCCTAATCTATGGCTCTGATTATAAACAAATTATATAAGTCGCTAATTATATATGTGTTGCTGACTGTGTGTGTACTTGCGCCACGTTTGACAAATTATTGCAAAATTCGGATAATATATCAAAAATGGGTAAGTACTTATTTCAGAATTTGATTTTAATCATATCTATGTGTTCATTGTATAACCGTTAAATTATTAGACATTTCTTTGGCACATGTCATTTATCTTTTTTATTATCTACATTTTAAAAACAAAGGAGCATTATTACATTTAAACTGGAATTATGAAATGCCAAATAAACTTTATACTATTTTCTGTAGCAGCTCCGTAAAAAGTTTAAGAATAATCACGGAATGATGGTATTCTATTCTTTAGTCGCAATTCATTCCAATAAATCAACAAATTCAGCGTAATAATAAACTCAGATTGGTAGTATTCTATTCTAAAGTCGAAATTATTGTTATGTAACACGAAATTCAGTGGAAAGAAATTGATTTTTTGTTTTGATTACGAATCGTAAGTTATCAGATGACATGCGCCATTTTACATCCGCTTTCAAAGTTCCAAACTTAGCAGGTGAAAAAGTAAACATAATGTAAGCAATATTATTATTATTCTTTTTAGATTTTAGACGTAAGCTAAATAATGCTTGCATGTGTTTTTTTTTTTAATTAGATCATGTTTTTAATAGTGCACTAGTACACTGTCATTTTAAGAACAATGTCGACATTATCGAATTTAACGAAAAGTATGTCTTTAGTATAACAGTTGTAATCAACTTTTTTTTTATACAGCTTTGTTTACTTTTAATCTGGCATAATTTAGCATTTTTTATGCTATGCATTAAATTGTATAACTGTGAGATAATGTAATATCATATGTAGCTTATGTTTGTTATTTTCTTAAAAAAACTAGAAACTCCGAATTAAATTAATAGTGATAGTTACAAGTAATTATAATTTTTGTTACAAAAATATTTTATAACGTGTGATCATGATGTTTGCCCGAACTCAAACAAAAAATATTTTCATAAAAAATTAGTTATATGTTTTTTAGCTTACTTGACGCATTATTAACCTATGAGAAAGATATTTTTAAGCATGCAAATATAGGAAATTTCGTTGTTTAAAATGTATATTTTATTAAAATGTCTCAATTAAAAGGAAGTTTCGCAACCTCATTGCGCCAAAATATTTATTTTAAATTATGTCTGTATTAAATTTAAGATGTAATATCTACAAAGTTTCCCCCAGAGGGTTTCAGAGGGGCGCTCCGCCCCTCCTGCCCTTTAGTTTAAAAATTAGCGCCCCTCTTGCCCCTCATCCAAAAACTAGCGTCCCTCTTATCGCTCATTCAAAGAAAAAAAAAGCGCCCTTTATGCCCCATATTTGAAAAAACACAACTCTGCAGCGATAATGCGAAAATTGATTATATTTTCCCTTCATAATCTATCAAAATTCATTATTTTTTACTTTTGCACTATTTTTCCTAAATTCGAATGAAATTAGCGATTTTACTCAGCTACGAAGTGAACATTTGTGTGTTTTCTGAGATGGCAACAAAATTTTTAAAGAAGAAAATTCTTGATATTAACATTTACGAAAACACGATTTATTGGTGGTTAAGAAACATTGAGGGTTTTATGTTAACAACTTTATTGTGCAATCCAGTTTTTTTTGTCCAAATTTTTAAACTAATTGTCGTTATTTTAAAATTTCCGGAACAAATGCTTTAAAATTTTGGAAATTTCAGATCAAAACCACTCCTTAAAAATGTTTCATGGACTAAAAATTGCAAATGTAAAAAATGTGTTTGTGATTTAAGACATTTCATAGCATTGCAGTTTATAATAACTCAAGCTTGTAAGAACTAAGGTTTATTTTCATAGCAGTTGGCAGATCTCCATATAGTTGAAATGTATGTTTTTAGTAAAAAATAAAACTATTTATGTTTTCATTGCTTATTTATTCTGTGGCAGGTAATTTATTATTATTTATAATAATTACAGTACACTCCTTCTAATCACATGTTGGGATCAAGGATTTTGTGAATTATAGAATTGTGCAGATTATAGGTCAATTCTTTGTTTACATCTTAATATTAGGAATGTATCAACAAATGTAATAATCATACTGCAAATAAATTACACAGAAATGAAAGAAATGATTTTTAATATAAAAAAAGGTTATATTCAATATTATGAAACTATTCAAATGATATAATACAAAACTATTAGAACAAATTTCTATTTGCTTTATAGGTTTTTAGTTTATTGTATCCTGAAACCTTTAGAGATCAGTCTATCTTGATCAATAACAAAACTTTGTTTTCCTAAAAAGCTGAGTTTTTTACTCATGGGATACTTATCCCTTCTAAGAATTTTTTTCTTTTTATATAGCTAGTGAATGTGTTTAGAATATATCACATTATTCATAATGTACATAAAATATCTCGGTCTAAAGAATGCATTAAAAATTTCTTAATTCATAAGGGCAATCAACTTTTATTATGGTCTGAATCCAGTTACACTGTGGATTATAGGTTTTTAGTGGATTGTAGGCTATTGTGGATTAGAGAGAGTGAACTTATATCATATAAGCTATATCTCAGTGGAATAATATTTTATAATTTAATGAAATGCTTATTTAATAACAATAAATAAAATCAACTTCTAAAGCAAATAAAAAATACTTCTTAGATGTTCAACTTCTTAACTGCACATTTTCTTCTTCTTCTTCTTCTTTTTTTTTTTTTTTTTTTTTTTTTTTTTTTTTGTCAAATCTAGCCATTTGATATGGGCAAAATTAGTGTTGTTCCATTCTTTGGACTATTCTTGATCAATTACAGTAATCATATTGGCCAAATTTATGGCACACATTGAGAATTATGTTTTTAGGTATGTGCCATATGTGGTACACAATGCAATGAGAGTTAAACCTAATAGTTGGTCCTATAAGTTTTTAAGTGTGTTGTTTGAATTCAATTTTTATTTGTTTTTTTTTACTACATTTATTTGTTGCATGATCTGTTGGATTAACCGAATGGAACTGCTTAATGTTTTTTTTCTTTCTTGAGCTGTAACAATTAGATTGTAATTATATGTATATGTTTATAAATTCTGTAACTTGTGTTTTTATTTAAAAAATCTTAAAGTATGCTAGACACAATAACTTTAATTATTCTTTATAAAACAGGTATCTCTGTTGTAAACAGCTTAATGGCTGATGTAGTGAATCTCAATTATTTTGAATGGTGGAAGAAGTCTATAATTGTCACCGAATAATGATGATATGAATGATAAGCAAGCTGATTACCTCACCATAGCTTAATCTCTTTCAGTAGAACGAATATGCCTTTGGCTTGGTATATTCGAAAAATTAGTAATCAACCGAGTTGCCAAACTTGTTTTTTTGTACGAGCACTTTAACTAAACAAATGCTTATATCTTATTCGCTTCCGAATTTGTTTAAAATGTGTTAATGTCTTTTATATACTGTAGTTATTTTTTTTATCTTAACTAAAGCAGAGTTTCCCCCAGGTTTAAAAAGGGGCAGGGTGCTACTGTTTTGAAAAGGGCACTTTTTTCATTCTTCAGGGCACTTTTTATACAGTCGAATCTAGAATTTAGCGGTTCAAAAAATCGTGAAAAAAAAAACAGAAATTCCGTCAAAAAATCGAAAAAGAACAAAAATTTCGCCAAAAAATTGAGCAAAAAGAAAAAAAACCCATAAAGTTTGGTAAAAAATTGCGAAAAACAGCAGATTTTGTTAAAAAAAATCACGAAAAAACGACAAATTTTGTTAAAGATCGCGAAAAAAGGCAAATTTTGTTAAAAGATCGCGGAAAAACGGCCGGTTTTGTTAAAAGATTGTTAAGGGGCAGGCCTGATTTATTGAAAAAGACATTTTTTTTTTTTTTTTGAGAAAAAAGAATACTTTTGTTCAATAAAGGGTTCTTTTTGTTTCATAAACGGGTGCTTTCAGGATTCACATTTAGAAAGTTTTGTACAGTCAAAAGAGGATTGTGAACAAAGGGGGGGGGGGGGGGAGGAGAAGGTCGCCTCGGGCTCGGAAATTTAGGGGGCGCCAAATTTATGCTACAAACGTCACTATTGGGTTGTCACAAGAAAAAGTTGGGAGGGGGGGGGGGCAGGCCTCAAATTCTAATTATGCTCCAGGAGTAATTTTCCCTTCACACGCCTAGATCGTGAAGTAGGAAAATCCGCTTTTTGAGCATTAAAAACACAATTTTCAAGCAGGAAAATTAGTTTGTAGAACAGAAAAATTCACTTCTGGCATTAACTTTGTGTGTGTGTGTCTCTATGAGGAAATTTGCATTTTTTTACAATCTTTTGACAAAATCTACCGTCTTTTCGAGATATTTTGCGTTTTTTCGCGAACTTTTGGCAAAAATACGTAGCTGTTTTTCGGAAATTTTCTGACAGAATTTTCCGCTTTATTGCGATTTTTTGACGAAAATTTGCCTTTTTTTGCAAATCTTTTGACGACATCTGCCGTTTAATCGCAATTTTTTAACGAAAATTGCCGTTTTTCGTGAATTGTTTGACAAATTTTTTCGTTTTATCGCGCTTTTTGCATGAAGATTGGCCTTTTTTTTTACGATCTTTTAAGGAAATCTGCCGTTTTTATGGGATTTTGTGACGAAATTAGCCATTTTGTCGTGAATTTTGCTGAGTCTTTATTTCGTGATTTTTTTTAGTGAAATTTGACTTTTTTTTTCGCAATTTTTTGGCGAAATTACACGTCCTGTGGGACGTTTAAGAACTATTTTTTTGCGTTCCGACGCCGATTTTTTATGTAATTTATGCGTTATAGCGCGTCTGCATCATCGCTGAAATTCTGTGTTTTCTCAAATGTGGGGCAAGAAGGGCGATATTTTTTTTCAATCAGCGACAAGAGGGGCGCTAGTTTTTGGATGAAGGGCAAGAGGGGCGCTAGTTTTTAAACTAAAGGGCAAGAGGGGCGGAGCGCCCCCCTGAAACCCTCTGGGGAAAACTCTGACTAAAGCATTTGCTTGTCCTTTTCTTGTCTTATAATTTTTTACATTTGATTTGTAGTTTACCATGTATTTTGTACAATAAAATTTTTTACCGTAACCTAAATGTTGCCTTTTAATCATTTACATAAATTGTGTAATATTATTAATAATATATTGGTAATACTTTGACATGCATATTTTTGTGTATAATGTTTATTTTATAAATCAAAAGAAAAGTCATAAAACAATACTGTGGGAGTTTTTAAAAAATCATGAATTCTGATGTGTGATAAGACCAATAATAAGATAAGACAAAAGTTGAAAGACATATTTAGCTAAATGTGTTTTATAAAAGAGCTGAATTTTTTAAAATATATGGAATGCAGCTGGATGGATATATATACCACAAAATATAAATTATTAATACTACTCTTAAAATTATTGCTGATTATTTAGAAAGAAGTGTAATGCATATCTTGAAATTAAAGTTAAATATCTGAAATGTGCAATATTTTGTATAATTTAAAATTTGATATTAAAATCGATCTAGAATTTAAGAATTCACAACTTGAGTGTGAGGGGGTGAAACTTAGAATATTTATTACAATATACTTCAGCTTCGATTTCATTTTTCTTTTTAGCTTCCGATGCTATTTCTTTCAGACATGATAAAAAATGTCGTGTCGTCAGCCCAAAATTTTCTACTCAACAGATTTTGATAATTATTTTTTGAAATGAAAGCTATTTATTTGTAGTTGTGCCCATTTTAGCTATTTTTTAATTTATTTCCATTTTTATACTTCATTTTTAATTTTAAATACTTTTTACGATATTTCTTAAATATGGTGGCAACTCAATTTTCCCTTTCTCTCGATAATAAAAATTTATTTTCCATTATCACTTTCCACGAGTCAGAAGCTTTATTTCATCAGTGAACATGTCCTTGCATTTAAAAGAAAAAAGTCAATTGTTTTCGTAAAATCTAACCACAATAAAATGATTGCGTATAATTATGCACTAATTGAGGTAAAAAAAAAATTATATTTACTGAGAAATAATAATAATAATGTAAATAAAATAATAGAAAATAATTTATGATAAAAATTAATGTCTAAATAAAAATTTCAAATGAGGAAAATGATGTCATTCAGCAACCAGATAAATATGAATTACAATATTATTACGGATGCCTTTTTCATATTACTAATAACAGTAACTTTTAAAAAACATTTGAAGAGAAAATGACATCACTATTTAAAACATCGCATTTTTACTCATAACGATATTACGTTTAAATATTTCTTTTCATTATGGACACTGAGTTGAGATTTTACTTTCAGATGACTTCAGTTAGTGAAAATAATGTCACAGTAAAAATAAAATTAGTTTTTTTTTTTAATAAAACAATTTTTCTGTGAATGCATATAAAATAAAATTTCTGGATTTCGTCGGCACTCAGATTACAATTTTAACTGAAAATGTGCGAATATTTGCATGCAAAATTGTAACTGACAAACTTGACATTAAGTTTGGAAATATTCGTTTATTTAATGGTATTGTCTGAATAACTTTGGATGTATTTATAAAAATATTTATATATTTACTATACATTGATTCAATAAAGTAATTACTTTTGATTTTTTTTAAACCAAATCGATCGGGTCTTTTAAATATTTCATTCGTCAAATTCGATGGGATTCCATTCGTTTTATTGTTAAAATGCATTTCCTTTTTCTCAACGTCAATAAAAAAGCGTTTAAATTAAAGAAAAAATCCGTTTTTGATGAATCTAGTCAATGAAGAAGTAGCACGTCAAATTGCATCTCTTTATTATTCCGCAATTCCAATGACTCAGAGAGAAATTGCTAATCAATTGGGGTATTTCACGCCGTTCTGTTTGCTATTATATTAATAAACATAAGAAAAATGAAGTTAGTTCATTGCATTCTAAACAGGGTCGCCCTTCTAAAAGACCCTATCGATTTTTTTTTTTTTTTTTTTTTTTTTTTTTTTTTTTTTTTGTAATCGGAGGCGAAACTGAATTCTGCAATGGCAGAATCTATATTCAACTTGTCATAATTTTGAAGTAAAAATACTTTTAAAAATGTAGTTCTATATCATAAAAAAATATAAATTAAATGCAAAGTAACATGTTATGATGTAATTGAAGAAAACAGATCCAGACATTCTAGAATTTTTTAAATAAGTGATCGTAATGTAATAAGCAAATCTGCATGTAGTTTCTTTATATTTCAATCTTTTTGGTTTTATGGAGGCACGGAGAAAGGTAATTTCTGAAAAAAATCCTATGAAAACATCAATGTTTTATTTTCTAGGAAATGAGCTTCCTGTAATATATCTCCCCTCCCCCTCCCTCCCAAAAAGATTTATGGATATTTTTTGTTTTTAGAATAAAATTTCTTAAACGTTCATATGCTTTAAAATAGAATAACTTCTCAGGAGAAATTTGTTTTTCAATTTTCATTAATAAAGTTTAAGGTATTGGAAGGTAAGTGAATGTTTCTTCAATGACTGGCAATTTTGTGAATGGATACAAGTATAAGTGAACAGATTCGAAATAAACAAATCATTCCCATTCCTTACATGGAAAAAATTGTTAATTATACTCAATATTTTGCTCAATATCTACTCATCTATGAAATATATTTATGATATTTGCAATAGAAACTTATAGTAATGGTTTTTTGAAGTTACTTTGATGACACATTAAAAGATATTTTTTTCAAAAGATTGTTTTTAAATCAAAAAGGGCAACTTTGTGACATATGTTAATTTATTTTTGTTCAGAAGCGCATGAAATTGACAGGTGTTAATCAAAAACAACCGAAATGCACTCAGTTTTCTGTTTTTTGTAAACAAAATAGATCTTTCGGAATAAGCCATCAAAATTGTCATTTTGAACCGCTTTCCCGACAAAAGCAAAACCAGTCCAACAAATGGGGGGGGGGGGGTTATAATCACATGATCTAAATATTTAATAATTTGATAGGTAATTAAATTGCATTAAAATGGAAAACTGAGATGAAACAGGTCTTCCATTTCGACTTCATTTGGTATTAAGTTTGAAACACCAAAGATGACAGCATTTTATGAATGATCTGATTTTTATCAAAAATTTAAACATTTTTTGAATGATACCTGCCAATTCTGTGTGTTAAAGTGTAGATCCTTTTGGCTATAAAGAACATCTTTAATGAAATAATAAAAAAAACCAACTTTCTCATCTAAAAAAAAAAAAAAAAACATAGCTGGCATTTGCTCAAAAAACAGAAAATCCCCCCCCCCCTAAAACGAAGCAAAAAAACGGACTTTCTTCAAAAAACATTCCTTCAAAAGACGGAAAATCCCCCCCCCCCCCCCTAAAACAGACAAAAATATAACGGACGTTCCTTCAAAAAACAGAAAATATTCTTTCCTAAAACGAAGAAAAAGATGACGGACGTTCCTTCAAAAAACAGAAAAATTTCTTCTCTAAAACGGAGAAAAACATGACGGACTTCCGTCAAAAGACGGAAACTTTCTCTCTTTTAAAGAAGAAAAACATGACGGACGTTCCTTCAAAAAACAGAACATTTTCTTCCTGCGACGGAAAAAAAAAAAGACGGATATCCGTCTTTTTACAGAAACTTGCTGGCAGCACTGCTGCCAGTACTTTTTCTGTGAATTGACGGAAGTTTTTTTGAGAGTGCATGTTATCATCATTTGCTCTTAATTGGTATGTATACCAAGACCAGAATTTTTTAGGAAACAAAATAAGACTTGGATATGTGAAGCAGAAAGAAAAATATTGAAAAATTTGCAAATAGAAAAATATAAAAAAATATTTATCAGCGTGACAGACATGACAAAGTTTTGTGACAGACATGACACGTGTAGAATTTTCTATGAATTTAAGTATTTTTTTCTTAAATATTACTTTCTTTACTTTTATCACAACTTGGAGATTAGAATATGATATAACATTGGTATATTATGTTAAAAAAATTTAAAAAAAAATTAAAATTTATAAAATTTTTTGGAAGTTTTCACTGAAATGAGTTTGTACCAGAAATTTTCTAATTGGCAGATTTTCTTTTAAATAGTAGAAAACTTTAGATTGTGTACGTTTCACATGAAGAAATACCATAGCCATCAATTCCAAGTTAAATAATAACAACTTTCAAATCACAAGATTAAAGCAAAACTGTTTGAAAAAATAATTGTGACAGATAATATATCTGAAACAAAGAAATTGGTATCAACATAATTATCTGGTAACTATGACATGTATTCTAAATTTAAGCATTTTGCTGAGTTGAGTTGTAAAGAAATATTATTGGCATCAATATTAAGTTAAACAAGTTGGAAATTGCACTTGAAGCGTAGCAAATGAGGTGCGTTTGTACTATAAGTTTTAAAATATTCAGATTTTGCTGATATAGTAGAGCGTACTTTGGATACAGTATAGTGGTCGAAATCTTTGTGTTCCTGTAAATATGCAGGGAGTAATTTTTATTATACTTCATTAACGTATATCTTATTCATAAAATGAAAAATAGGTTAATATAATTAAAACACGCCCCAAACAATGTTTCCCTGTATAAATTATTTAGTGAAATACATTTGTGTGGCCCTGTAATTTAATAATAAATATTCTCTGCATCCCAGATTGTACAATGTAGATTTTAGTACATACATCATAGATTCATCTCAATTATATTATGTTCAAATGAGTGTAACACCATTAAAATGCATTTGAAACATTTTTTCCCATTGATCGTAATGTAACGGAATACTTTTGATTGTCCCTGTAACTGGTCTATGCATCCGATTTTCATAACATTTGAAATGACTCGACAAAATTATGTAATAATTAAACGTTTTAAATTTCAAACGATTAAAATGCATTTGAAACTTTTTTTTTCCCCATTGACGTAATGTAACGGAATCCTTTTGATTGTCCCTGTAATTGATCTATCCATCTGATTTTCATAAAATTTGAAATGACTCGACAAAATTATGTAATAATTTTATATTTTAAATTTCAAACGATTAGGTTGGATAGATTTTGCGTTGTTATATGCGGACGGACAGATAGAAGACGGACGGACAGACAGACGGACGGACTGAGCGGCAACAATAGGTGCTACGTTTTTACATAATTACGAACGCACCTAAAAATTACAAAAATAACTTTCCAGGAAAGAGATTAAGGTAAAGTTGCTTGAAAAACTAATTGTGACAGACATGACTAGCGTGACAGACATGACAAATGTGACAGACATGACAAAATGTAATGCTTTATATTTCACTCAAATTTTAAATTTATCTTTCAATTTTTTTATGAACTGTTCATTTTGACATATAAAAAGAGAAAATAAAGTGTTTAAAATTTTTATCAAGTAGATTTTTTTGAAAATAAAAAATTCGACATTTTCTGTGACAGACATGACATGAAGACTAATATAAAGTTTGGGGGCAATAGCAAAATAATTAAAATGTTTCAGGTGAAAATTTTGGTGTTTTTAAACAAACTGTTAGCCAATTTTTTAAAAGATATATTTGTTTCAAAAATCTATGTAATATTTAAATGCTTCAAAGGACATTAAACTAGAGATAAAAATAGCAGATTTTTGATTTCAAAGTTAGTCTTGATAATAATTAACTATAAAAATTTATTTTTACAATTATTTTATTATATCTTGTTATTTTCATAAAATTTGACTTATTTTCTATCAATTGGAACAAAAAAATACTAATTTAGTTCAAATTTAAAAAATGATGTCCATGTCGCATTTTCATGGAATTCACCCATTTTATTTTTCAATTTTCAATACGATTGCAAGACTTACCTTGTACTGCGTATGATGGGTAAGTGATAGTGTATTCATATTTGATCAATTTTCTGTTTATTATCTCATTTCTGTTTTCTATGGAAGTTCTACTTCCATATACCGAAAAATATAAACGAATAAATTTATGCATTAAAATAAACCTACTGATGATACCAAAATGATTTGACTATATGAGTAAAATGACATCTATGCTTGGTGCATCGATTTCAAACTATACACTGTCCTGTGCATTTTGCTTAAGCAAGTAAAAAGCTATAATGCAACTCTGAAACGACAGTTCAATTTGTAAATTGCACATGATTAAACATATATCTCTGTAATATACAAAAATGAATGATTTTATTTACTTAACCTTATAGTTTGGAATGTAAATTTTAAACTAAATACCGTATTTACTCGTGTATAGGGCGCAGCATGTATAAGGCGCACCCCTTCTTAAAATCTCGTATATAAGGCGCACCATAAATTTGATACGCTAATGAAGAATAACCAAATAAATTTCAGTAAAAAAAAAAAAAAAAAAAAAAAAAAAAAAAAAAAAAAGATCGAAACAAACATTACACTAGACCAGAAAACAAGACGAAAATGCATTTTTAGACTTCGGGTTGTAAGAGAATTACGGGAAATAGGAATAAGTGACGGTAAAGAGAGTTGCTAATTAGCGTTTAGATAATGTCATTAGCTCTGTTGTATAAAAAACTGCAAGGAATGAAATAAATATGCAGTAATACTTCAATTAAGTAACATTTTCCGAGTTTTAATATCTTCTTTGAATAATTTCTTGTTTCATATGTATATCGTTCGACTGCATACAACAGTAAAAAATTATTCCGTGTATAAGCGCACCGAGGAGTTTCACCCTAATTTTTTGGGAAAAAAGTGCGCCTTATACACGAGTAAATACGGTACTTTTATGATCACAAAATAAAATTCACGAAGACAGACATGCCAACCTCCGGCTTTTTAATAATCAAACAACTATCCTTCTATCCAGAAATTTATAGAGTCAACGAAATTAAGTAAATTTCAAATGAGCCTCTGAGTTAATACTAGACACTTCTAATTAAATAAATTTTCTGGTTCAAAGTACGTTTTCATGAATTAACAAAAGCCGGAGGTTGGCAACTTTGCGAAGACTAACCTCATGCACTCGATATATTTCTTAGATTTATAGCAGATTTGTTTGAGAACTACAAAATAGAGTAACCTTAATTTACAAGAAAGAGGATCATCTGACATTATATTAATTGAATTAACTCTCTCTACTAGAGTTATTTTGAAGTTTCTGAAATAGTATGCAAAATTTATGCATAGAACCTGTATAATCTAAATAAATATTGCAGTGTGAATTAAAATTTCGCTACAATAGATGTTGCGGTTTCAGACTCTCAACTTCAAAACTTCTTGGTGCACAAACGTTTGTAAACTGTGTAAATTAATAAGACCTTTTTTGTATTCTATTTTGATTTTTTTTTTTTTTTTTTTTTGGTTGTTATATAATTTTTCTTGAAACGAGACGGGGTACGATTGTACGCATTTATAAATCAAGAAAAAAAAGAAAGTTATCGGAGTATTTATGTGCATTTCGTTCATTAAATATTATTGTTTCGTGCAAATGGATGTTTTCTGAAAAATAATACTTAGAATTAAGAAGAGGTATACCAAATAAAAGCGTAGAGAACCTACATCCGAGATAAGAGGTTTAGATTAATAGAGATTTTAGTATTTTTTACAAAACAATAGAGAAGTTGTGACACAAAGTACTACTTCCGTATTTTGCTGGATTTTTTTCTGACAATTTTAGTCACAAGTTTTCAAAAATACAATCATATCAAGAGGAAAAATTCTCTATTTAATTCAATCTTCAGCAAACGAGCAATACTCACAGAAACAAAATATGAACTGAGGAACTACAACTTTCCAAAATGCCACTTTAACCATTTAGATACTAATTACACAAACCAAATTTTCAAGTAGTGATATTTATTGTGCTAACATAAATATATATATTTCTGCGTAATGTTATGTCCTTACAGATCTTTCTGAGTAATATTCTTATGCAAAATCCTGTGTAATATGTTGTTTTTTGCATTTGCATATATAATTGTGTAAAATTCCTACGAACTTTTGTGTTATATTCTGTTCCTACGCATATATTTGCATTATTTTCTTAGAAATGTTTTGATGTAATATGGAAAATGCACAGATATTTATGTGATATGCAAAAATTATAAATTTACATCAACACACCAATTCGGGTAAATTTGTGCAATTTTTTTTTTACCATTTACAAACTTGTTTGAGTTTAAGAAAGGATAACACATTACCAGGGGTGTAGTGGTGGGTATACGGGGGTATACGCCGTATACCTTCTGGATTTTTTTAAGGATCTCAGTATACACTCTGTTTATTTAGAAAGCTATAGGGTATACCCTCTGCTTATGAGCGTATGTTCTCTGTTTCTTTTACGACTACACCACCGCACATTACACACTTCCTTCAAGCTAAATAAGTATAAATATAGGTAAATTTATTTACGACAAGGTTGTAATTTATGACAAATCTGTAATTTTCCGTATTTACATATACATTTATAAGTGACTAATTTATACTTTTTTTAGAGTGTAAAAAATGCATTGCCAAAAAGACAATTCTAAATGTCTGTAGATATTGATTAATGTAAACAAAGAATGTAGATATAAATATTCTGCATTTTTTCATTTTTATTTTTATTTTTAAAAACATAAATTAAAAACCAAAAATACACTTTAAATTTAATCTTTTAAATGATTAGAGAAGTATTATGTTTATGAATGGTTATTTATGCAAACACAAAATCTCAATATTAATATACCGCCTGATTTTTTTTATGTAAAAAAACATTTGTAAATAGAATATTTATTAAAAACATTTCACAAATTTTATTTTCCGTCGAAATTACTTTCTAACCTTCCCACTGCCGCGACTGGATATGTCCGTTCACTAGGCTGCAGGTTTCACTGCAATTGAAGCTTTATTTAAATTAATATAATTCTACAAATATAATCCAGTTTTAAGAAATTAAGTTATGACTGATATTTTCAAGGATTATAAGCATATACGTAACAAAAAAATTATACCATGTTAGAAAATCCCTCTTTTATTAAGATTTAAAATAAATAAAGGAGAAAACATTACATTTTTGCCCTTTGCTCGGCGGTCAGGGAACACACCACAAACTTTAAAATTTATTTTCTCCGGAAATGTATGACGAAAATATGCAAATTTTAATCCCAAATAATCTTTTTTTTTTTTTTTTTTTTTTTTTTTAATAGATGGACGAGACGGGACAAGGCCTTTCTTACGCACACTTTTTCTAGAAATACAGATTTCTTTTGAGAACAGTTTAATTTCTTCTTCTTTTTTTATGTGTCGTGAAATTAATATCCGCATCGCCCACGAAAAGAAAAAACGAATTTATTTCTAATCAATTTTCTTTTCCATTTTGCTCTTTCTATACGTTTTCTATGAAACTTATTCTTTGACAAAAGGTGCATTGCCAAAATAGGAATCCTAAATATCTTCAGACGTTACAATTGAAAAAAAGAATGCCGATTAATTGTTCCGCATATTTTTTTAAAGGTTTGAAAAACTGAATGTCCATGAACATAAATATAAGCGAAAATATTTAACCAAAACTACTCTTTGAATATTTTTTATGTTTGAAAAATTATAATGTTTGTTAATAGAAATCCTTATTCAAAACGGTAAATAAATTAATGAAAAAAAACCAAGCTAATATTAATATTCTGCATAAATGCTGAAAGATTCTGAAATACATGGTGTTCATAAAAATATAAAGTTAAATAATATTAAATTCTTGAATAATTTTTAATATCAGAATATTTTTCACGTCATATTTATTTTCTTGTATAATACTAAACGCATCACAATTTTTAAAATCCATTTCCTTGAAAAATTCACAACAAAAATGTGTAAATTTTCCTTCTAAATAATATTTTACGAAATAGAGGGAAATCGCAAGGCAAAACTTTTCCTCTGAACACTTTTATGAAAACTACAATTTTGTTTTGATTTTTTTAATCCTTTTATTTTTATTGTTTAAATAAATTGTGTAAATAAATTTCGACAACACATATGAAAAGAAAAACTGCATTTACTTGATAATGAGATCGCTTTTCCATTATCCATTTCTATGATTTTTATGAAAGTTATTATCGACGAGGTATGGATAACAGTCATCATACAAAACTGAAAAATTTAAATGTCTTCAGACATAGAGATTAATGCGAACAAAGCACGCTGATTAAAAGTTCTACGTAGTTTTTAAATGACGTGAAAAATAGAATACTCATAAACATAAACACAAATACTTAAAGGAACACTCACAGTAAAAGAGTGTGTAAAGAGTGTAAGAGTGTAAAAGATTTGTTGCCAAAATGGCAATTCTAAATGTCTGCAAATATTGACTTATGCAAAAAAAAAAAAAAAAAAAAAAAAAAAAAAAAAAAAAAAAATAGATACAAATTTTCCACATTTATTTTTTTCATTTTTTTCAGAAACATAAATTAAAAACAAAAAATACACTTTGAATGTAATATTTTAAATTCTCACAGAAGTATGACGTTAACAAATAAAAAATATATAATCAAAAGTATATGATTATAAATGCAAACAAAAGGCCTTGATATTAATATTCTGCCTGATGTTAAAAAATACACACACACACACACATATATATAAAATATTTATTAAAAATAGCTCACAAATATCATTTTCTGTTCAAATTATTTCCTAAACACACCACAAACTTTAAAATTCATTTTCTCTGGAAATCCACGACGAAAATATGTAAATTTTCTTTCTAAATAATCTTTTTTGAAATAGATGGAAGAAACGGGGCGAGGCTTTTCTTACGGACATTTTTTCTAGAAATACAGATTTCTTTTGAGAACAGTTTAATTTTCTTTCTTTATGCGTCGTGAAATGAATATCCGCATCGCCCACGAAAAGAAAAATCGGATTTACTTTTAATCAATTTTCTTTTCCATTTTGCTATTTCTGTACATTTTTTATGAAACATATTCTTCGACAAAAGGTGCATTGCCAAAATAGGAATCCTAAATATCTTCAGACGTTGCAATTGAAAAAAAGAATGCCGATTAATTGTTCCGCATATTTTTTTAAATGTTTGAAAAACTAAATGTCCATTAACATAAATATAAGCGAAAAAATTTAACCAAAACTACACTTTGAATATTTTTTATGTTTGGAAAATTATAATGTTTGTTAATAGAAACCCTTATTAAAAAAGGCGATTAAATTGATGCAAAAAAAGGAAACTATATTAATATTCTGCATAAATGTTGAACGATCCTGAAATGCATGCTGTTCATAAATACAAATAGTTAAATAAAATTAAATTCTTGAATATTTTCCGTTCTCACAATATTTTTCACGTCATATTTATTTTTTGTATAATACTAAACACATCAAGATTTTAAAAATCCCTTTTCTTGAAAAATTCACAACAGAAATATGTAAATTTTCCTTCTAAATAATACTTTATGAAATAGAGAGAAATTGCAGTTCAAAACTTTTCCGCTGCACACCTTTTTGAAAACTACGGCTTTGTTTTGATTTAAATTTTGAAACTTTGTTTTGATTTCCTTTTATTTTTATTGTTCCTCTTTATGTATGCCATAAAATAAATTTCTACATCTCATGTGAAAAGAAAAACTGCATTTACTTGATAATGAGATCGCTTTTCCATTATCCATTTTGTATGTTTTTTATGAAAGTTATTATCGATGAGGGATGAATAACAGTCATCATACAAAATTGAAAAATCTAAATGTCTTCAGACACAGAGATTAATGCGAACAAAGCATGCCGATTAAAAGTTCTGCGTAGTTTCTAAGTGATATGCATAATAGAATACTCATAAACACAAATATTTGAGGGAACGCCCACTTTTAATATTCTGACCATTGGAGAGAATTTTCATAAATGCTTCCAATTATTTTATTACAAAATATAATTTGGATAAAAAATCCCATAATTAGTTAAATACTAATATGCTCTAGTCACATAAAATAGGTCTAGTTCCTTATTCTCAATAGTTCTATGTATTCACCAACATCATGTTTTACTGGATCTTTTAAAGTTTACCAGGAATATTAATATCGATTTATTTCTCTCGATAAATCGATTTGAATTTCCAGATTTCAAACCATTTCTCTACTCATGTTTCTTTATCTAATTTATAACAAAAAGCATTTACTTGTCAACATAATAAATCAATTTTTTTATTACTCTTGTGACCAGAATGTCACAAGAGTAACAAAATTTTGATCTTATATCTGTGGCTTCCGGTAATAACCAGGTAAGGCACATTTTTGAAAAAATTGAGGTAATTTGGGAGAATGTAGCTTTAAAAGAGTACTTTCATCTGACATAGTACTGAAAAAGGAAAATCGAATACTTCCCGTCATAGGGCGACTATAAATTTTCATTTAAAATTTGAAAAAACAGTAATAATCGGGCGATTGCATAAAGTAACGGTAATAACCAGATAAGATTTCTATTTATTTTTTTAAATCGTCTATAATTATAAAAATAACATAAAAATGGCTTGTATAACTTATAAATATCTCTAAATAATTAAATTAACGTCAATAAACTATAAAAATTACCTATCTGTGACGGGAAACTGCAACCAGGTAGTGGATTAATTTGCAAAGTAATCACACAAAATAAATGATCTGGTTAATGCTATGTATTCTTTTAATATAATATAAATAAACAATTATAATAATAAAAATTGATAAAAATGAAATTTTTTATCATAATTATTACAAAAATTATAAATTTAAATTAATTGTTAATTTAAAAAATCTTTTTTTTTTAAGACAACGCCACAGATATATTAATTTTAATTTAATAAAATATGAAATAATTTAATTTAATAAAAAATTGGCAATGTATTTAATTGTTGTGAAATGATTGTTTAAAATGTATATAAATATTTAATTTTGTTTACATTTATTGAAAATAAATATAACTTTATCTGGTTATTACCGTTTTACACTTATTAAAAATAAATGCAAAACGGTAACAACCAGATAAAGTAACATTTTTTGATTGGTTCTCAATTAGTAAAAACCATTTTTATATAACTATTTTGACAAAAAAAGAGATTCTTATATCCTAATTGAATGTAGTGAACATTATTAAGTTCTAATCTGTTTTATAAAAGTAATGATAAAAAAACCCTTTTTGAAAACTTTAAACGTTAATTACTCAAAATATTAAAAATGTGCCTTACCCGGTTATTACCGGAAGCCACAGATATAAATACAAGTAAAATGCTTTTTGTTATAAATTAGATTAAGTTACATGAGTGGAAAAATGGTTTGAAATCTGAAAATTCAAACCAATTAATCGAAAGAAAGAAAGCGATAGTAATATTCCTGGTATACTTTAAAAGATCCGGTAAAATATGATGTTGGTAAATACATAAAACTATTGAGAAAGAGGAGCTGGCATACATTTAGACATATTTTACGTAGGGGGAAAAGTGGGGTATATCTTAATACATTTTCTTTTCCTTTATTCCATTTCTAAATGTTTTCCATGAAGAATGGTCCCATGTTTTTCTTCGGCGAAAAGTGCATTGCCAAAATGAAAATTCCAAATGTCTGCAAATATTTATGAATAAAAGGAAAAAAAAGAATTATAATTAAATGTTCTGCAATTTTTTAAGGGTTTTTAAATTAAAATATCTATAAACATAAACACAACTACTTTAAAAAGTAGGCTTTCATTTCATAATTTTTATAAATAAAAATCCCTTTTCAAAAATTCGTATCTATCAATCAAAATAAATACCGCCGATTTTAATATTATTCATAAATCTGCAAAGCTTCGAAAAACCATGGTGCTGGTAAATATAAATGGTTAGCTAAAATCATACTCTTGAGTATTTTCTCTTTCACAGTTTCTTGACTTCCTTTTTTTTTCTCGTATAGTACTAAACACACAGCAAACATTAAAGTACTTTTTTTCTTCTGAAATTGCCTCAAAAAATATGCAAATTTGTCTTATAAATAATTCTTTTTGAAAAAGATGGAAAGTGTGGGACAAGGCTTTTCTTTCGCAACTTTCTATCAAAAGTACAGTTTTCTTGTGCGAATAAAACGCTTTTATTATTTTTTTTCTTTTTGTATACCTTAAAATAAATATCTTGATCACCTATGAAAAGGAAAAGTGGGGTTATATCTCAATAATTTTTATTTCCCTTTATTCCATTTCTATATGTTTTCGATGAAGAATGTTTCCATGTTTTTCGTCGGTGAAAAGGGCATTGCCAGAATGAAAATTCTATATGTCTGCAAATATTTATGAATGAAAGGAAAAAAAAAAGAATTGTAATTAAATGTTCTGCAATTTTTTTAAGGGTTTTTAAATTAAAACATGAACACACCTACTTTAAAAAGTAGGCTTTGATTTCATAGTTTTTATAAATAGAAATCCGTTTTCAAAAATTCGAATATATTAATCAAAACAAATACCGCCGATATTAATCATAAATCTCATTATACTCATAAATCTGAAAAGATTCGAAAAAAAAAAAAAAAAACATGATAATATAAATGGTTAACTAAAATCATACTCTTGAGTATTTTCTCCTATCGCAGTTTTTTGACTTCATTTTTTTTCTCGTATAGTACTAAACACATTGCAAACTTTAAAGTATTTTTTCTTCTGAAATTGTCTCAAAAAATATGCAAATTTGTCTTATAAATAATTCTTTTTGAAAAAGATGGAAGGGGTGGGACAAGGCTTTTCCTCCGAACTTTTCTTTCAAAAGTACAGCTTTCTTTTTCGAATAAAATGCTTTTATTTTATTTTTTATTTTTGTAAGCTATAAAATAAATATCTACATCACCCACGAAAAGGAAAAGTGGGATTATACCTTAATAAATTTTCTTTTCCATTATTCCATTCCTATATGTTTTCCATGAAGGATGCTTCCATGTTTTTCTTTGGCGAAAAGTGCATTGCTAAAATGAAAATTCTAAATATTTGCAAATCTATATTATAATGGCCAAACGTATCTGTGCGTAACTCATATGTCACTTTGCGAATGGCAACACTTTCCCATGCCAATTTCAGTTTTTCATTTTTCGCTACTGTAAATTTTATACTTCTAAGCATTGCATATTTCCGAATTTACACCGTCGTATACAGAAAAAATGTACTTTTAAATGAAATTTTTTTTAAAGCTGTATCTCAAATTTGTTTTTGAGATATTAATTTTTTATAGCTTTTAGTACCAATTTTGTAATTGTGGCAACAGAATTACTCCATTTTCTCTTAAAATTGGAAAAAAAAAGAAAGAAAGAAATTAAAATGCGTATACTTTGCAAAATAAATATCGTCTGTTATAAAATTCCGTGATTTCGGTTATATTTCGTTTTTATTCATCAATCAAATAACTTCAAGTTTTGAGTTAAAGTGATTTTAAGATGATGAAATTAAAATATAATTTTTTTTTAAATATGGGGAATACGGATATGAGAAGTACGTGATTAAATTTTGAGAAGCCCATTAATGAAAACTATGACGGGTTTTAATTCCGCGTGAAATTCAATGATCTTGTCAATTTGGAATAAATTTTGTTTTTTTCATTCGCATTAATACCAAACTTAAGAGTTTCAATTGATAAATTCGTCGTAATAGCTGATCTTTATTATATTTTACTGATTTTATATGCAATTAAAGTTTAATTTTAAAAATTTGTACAACTGAGTTTTATAGTATTTTGTTAATCTTAGCTTTAGAAAATACTTGTTTAAGAGGTAGATTGATCAATATAAGATGCATTTTTTACTGTAAGCAATTTTGTAGATTTATTATAAATCGATGAAGCAGTTCCTTCTTAAACATTTTCTTTCGTCGAATTTCGGCGGGTTCCACATCGCATTTATGAAGGAAAAAAAAAAAAAGCTAATAAATGTTTTGCATTTTTTTTTTAATTTTTGGAAATTAGAAAATCAAAAAACATAAAAACAAATATCTAACAAAAAATAATTTGATTATAAATAGTAATCCTCATAGAAAAATTAGAATCGATTTATCAAAACAAGTACTGCCGATATTAATATTCTGCATATATTTGAAATATTCTGAAAAACATGATGTTCTTCTGTTAACCAAAATTAATTATTAATATTTTTTCTTTTCAATATATTTTCTCATCCTGTTTATTTTCTCCTGTATCACTAAACATATCACAATCTTTAAAATACATTTTCTTAATCAATACGCGACAAAAATATGCAAATTTTACTTCAAAATAATTCTTTTCAAAATAGATGGAAGTGGCGGGACAAGGTCTTTTCTCGGAGCACTTTTTTCAAAACTGCAGCTTTGTTTTGATTTTAAAAAACCATTGTTTTTTTATTTTTGTCTTTTTAGGGGTCATAAAATAAATTTCTGCATTTCGCATGAAATGAAAAAGTTTATTTACTTTATAATGAATTTGCTTTTACATTATCTCGTGGGCCTCCGTGGCTGAGTGGTTAAGACATCACGCCGCTAATCGTGAGGTTGTAGGTTCGATTCCCACAGGCTCCATTGCACACACACTTTGTGTGGAGCTCCTGGTTGTACTTCTCTTGTGTTGTAATATTTCCTTGTGTGCTATCTCGTCCCTGTATATTGACGATGGCTTATAAGCAGGCTTCATGTCGAGCACACAAGTCAGATGTATGTTGTTCAATAAACAAACAAACAAACAAACATTATCTCGTTCCTGTAAAATTTCCATAAAAGTTATTCATCGACGCAGTATTACTAGTGGGATATTTTTTTTAAATTCAAATTTCTGATTGGCACCGCTCTTCTGAAATGGTAAAATTCCTCTAGATTTCGCTGTGTGTCACAAAAAAAAGTTAAATAAGGCGAATTTTAATATTTCGAAAATGTGGTGCCAGTCAAAAATCTGAATTTAAAAAAGTAGCCCAGTGGCAATACTGCTTCGACAAGAGGTACATTGCAAAAAGAAAATTCTAAATGTCTGCAGACATTCATTAACAAAAACAAAGAATGTTGATTAAACACTCTGTATAGTTTTCAAATGATTAAAACAAACAGAATGCTTGTAAACATGCAGACAAAATTTAACAAAAAATATTCTTTGAATTTTTTTTTAAAGCTTGGTAAATTATGATGTTTATACATAGAAAGTCTTGAAAAACATAATGTACGTAAATATAGATAGTTATCTAAAATTATATCCTTGAATATTTTTTTCTTTTCACTAAATTTTTCCATTATATTTATTTTCTCCTCTGTTACTAAACATATCACAATCTTTAAAATCCGTTTTCTTCAGAAATCCACGACAGAATTATGCAAATTTTACTTCTAAATAATCCTTTTCAAAATAGATGGAAGTGGTGGGACGCGGCTTTTTCTCCGAACACTTTTTCAAATTTGTAGGTTTGTTTGGATTTAAAAAAAATCATTCTATTTTTATTTTTCTCTTTTCAGAGGTCATAAATAAGAAAAAAGTGGATTTACTTTATAATGAATTTGCTTTTACATTATCTCGTTCCTGTAAATTTTCTATGAAAATTGTTCTTCGAAGCAGCGTTGCTGCTTTTTAAAATTCAAATTTCTGACTGGCACCACTCTTAGAAAATAGTAAAATTCCAGTAGTTTTCGCCGTATGTCATAAAAAAATAAAGTTAACCGTTGAAACGCCAATGTTCCCAAATGGGAACATTGTATTATTGTAATACAAAACATATGTTTTCCAACAACGATGTCCTTATTTTTCCTGTAAAATGTATGGTTGATTTGAACTTTTGAAAAAAAAGTTTTAGCATTTATCACAGGTATAAAGAAAATGTAAATTCATTAATTTGAATAAAAAATATATTATTTGCTTTTATCGTTTTATCTATATTATTTACATTTGACCGCTAGGAATGTAATTTTTTTGGAATTCGAGAAAATACTCAAGAATTTATATGATAGTATATAGCAAAAAAAATTTGTTACATTTGCATAGGTTGCCAATCAATAATCATGTTCTAAAATGCGAACACTAAAATGAAAACAGCCAAAAAAACCTGCAGAATTTTTTTGTTATTTTCTAAATTTGCATGCATAAATTAAAACATTTGAAGCTGTAATGTAGGAAAAACAAAATTATAATTACATTGCCATATTAATTTGGCGTGTAAACAGTTAAATAAGCGAATTTTACTATTTCAAAAATGTGGTGCCGGTCAAGAAATCGGATCTTTAAAAAACTAGTCTACTGGTAACACTGCTTCGAAGATAGTTAACATTGTCAAAACGAAAATTGTAAATGTCTGCTGCAATTAATTAACGCAAACAACGTCAATTGAACATTCTGCATAGTTGTCAAATGATTTAAAAAACCATACAGATCGTAAACATAAAGACAAAATTTTAATAAAAAAGTATTCTTTAAATATACTTTTTAAAAGCTTGGAAATTTTTTATGTTTATAAATAGAAAACTTTGAAAAAAAATGATGCTCGTAAATATAGTTAGTTAATTAAAATTATAGTCGTGAATATTTTTTCATCTCATTATATTTTTCTATCCTATTTATTTTCTCCTCTATCACTAAACCTATCACAACCTTTAAAATCCATTTTCTTGAGAAATCTACGACAAAAATATGCAAATTTTGCTTCTAAATAATCTTTTTCGAAATAGATGAAAACGGGGAGACAAGAATTTTTCTACGCACGCTTTTTTCATAACTGCAAATTTGTATTGATAAAAAGGAAATGCTGTTATTTTTATTTATTTTTTCGTTTTAAAGGTAAAAAAAGAAATAAAGTAAATAAATAAATAAAATAAATAAATATATATATACGCATCTTCCATGAAATGAAAAAATGGATTTACTTCATACTGAATTTCTTTTATAATAGTATCCCTTTTGTATAAACATTTCATTAAAGTTATTCTTAGAAGAGAGGTGCATTGCCAAAATGGAAATTGTAAATGTCTACAGTGTCTGATTAATGTCAACAAAGAACATCTATTAACCCCTTCGCGACGGGAGCCTTTTACGAAATTTTTAATGCTTTGTCACCGGTTTAAAAAAACAGAAATTTGTTTCTTCTTAAATCGAGAAAATGCTCCGATTGAATAAAGTAAATTTTATAGTATAATTTTACCGGTGAAAATAAACAAGGAATTCTTAAGCCCTTTTTGCGGCACTTATACGTGTCGCTCCCAAGGGGTTAGCCCCCTTCGCGACGGAATCCTTTTACGGAATGTTTAATGTTTCGTCACCGGTTTTTAAAAACAGAAATGTGTGTCTAATTAAATCGAGAAAATGCTCCGATTAAATAAGGCAAATTTTACTGACAAATTTTACAGGTGGCGACAAACAAAGATTCTTAAGTCTTTTTGCGGCACGTATACGTGTCGTTCGTCCCCAAGGGATTAAACGCTCTGCATAGTTTTCAAAGGATTTAAAAAACAGAATGCTCATAAATATATAAATAAAACTTTAACCAAACTTATACTTTCAGTACATATTTTTTTAAAGTTTGGAATAAATGTAAAACTTTATCACAAAAGAAGAATCGTTTAATGCAAACAAAGAATGTCGATAATAACCTCGTGTCCTCTGGTGTTGTTTGCGGATGTATGTCACTAACCATTAGTGTTGGCACATCTGGCAGATTTTCATATTTTAAGGAAAAAATTGGAATTCAAACCACAAAATATTTTCTCGTATTATTTACTTTCTTGTGCATTACTAAAAACATCTCAGAATTTAAAATCCATTTTTTTTCAGGAATTCACGACAAAATTATGAAAAATTTTCTTCTATCAGGTCACCCGGAAAATTCTGCTGTTTTTTGATAAAGTGTGAATCCACAAATGTTATATTTTCACCGGAATTTTCAATATAAAAGTTTTATTTTATAGTGCACGTATACAAAAACTTATGCATATTCATTAATATATCTGTTTATAATTTCCGGTGTTATTAAATCAGTTTAATATTATCCTAAAAAAAGTATACCACTG
Source organism: Maratus speculifer (assembly GCA_964019185.1). Taxonomy (NCBI): domain Eukaryota; kingdom Metazoa; phylum Arthropoda; class Arachnida; order Araneae; family Salticidae; genus Maratus; species Maratus speculifer. The sequence continues at coordinate 54,598,618 of OZ025296.1, forward strand.
AATTTTCGGATGACGCAATATCTAATTATTTTCGAAATAGATGGAAGGGTTGGAGCAACTTTTAATAATTCAAAAAAACTAAACTTTCATTTTTTAGGACAATCAACGAATTTAACGCATTATCATACTTTTATTGATATCTCCATGCATTTAGAATCCATTTTGGCGTTCTAACCTTTGTCGAACATAACATTCATGAAAAACATAGAGAATGCCTAGAGAATTGATAGAAAAATGATTCATTGATAGAAAAATGAACATAAAAAATTGATCAAGAGTAGGTCTACTTTTATTTTTCATGGTCGATGCAGATATTTATTTCATAGCTTACAAAAAAGGAATAAATGTTGAGTTAAAAATGAAGGCTCAACTAAAACAAAATGGTCCAGAGGGAAGGTCTTGCTCGCCATAACCCTTCCTTAACCATCTATTTCGAAATGAATTATTTAGAGAGAAAATTTACATACGTAATGGTAAAATTTTTAATGGTTCTTCTTCCGCATCTTTTTTTTTATGTACAATTTTCTTTTGAGAACAAAACTCTTTCTTTATTTTGCCTTTTGTAGGCCATTTTTCCAAATGTACAGCTTTCTTTTGGGAACAAAACTCCTCTTTTTTTTTTTTTTTTTTTTTTTTTTTTTTTTTTCAGGGTATAAAATAAATTATACGCTGCACGCGAAAAGGGTAAGTGGAGTTTCTTTTTAATTAATTTTCTTTCTATTATCGCACTTCTATACATTTTCCATGAAAATTGTTTCCACATTTTCATTTGATGAAATGTGAATTCAAATTTTAAATGTCTGCAGACATTGAATTCGAGGAAACAAAGAACAGCCGTTAAATGTTCTCCACATTCTAAAAAAGATTTGGGAAACAGACTGCCAATAAACTTAAATACAAATACCTAACCCAAAATATACTTTAACCACTTAACTGATTTACCTGTACATCGTACAGGCTAGAAGAGTTTGCTAGATCCATCATTTAAAGCTTCTTGACACCACTAAACTGTTTGAATGCAATTTCGCACTATTTAATGGCAGAAATGTTTAGACTGAGCATTACTAACATTTTAGCTTAAATTAATTAGTGTTCATCCCATATTTTTAATTTGTTGCACGTAAAAAAAAAACAGTTAAGTTAATAAATATATCTTATTTAACACATTCGCTGCGATAACCCCGCCCTCTGTGTTAAATGAATGGTAACTTCACGCACTAACGCGTGAGCGGCAGCGAATGTGTTAAACTTAAAAAATATGAAAAATTGTGTTTATTAATGGAAATCCTTGTCAAAAAACTCGAGTCAATTAATGCAAACAAAGAACAGCAATATTTGCATAAATTTTCATTGATTCGAGAAAACATGTCGTTCCTAAATAAGAAAGGTTACAAAAATTTTACCATTAGGTATTTTCGCTTATCTCTGTTTCTTTCCTACTATTTATTTCCTCGTATATCACTAAGCACATCACAAGATTTAAAATCTTTTTTCCTGTGAAATCCATGAAAACGTATGTAAATTTTCTCTCTAAGTAATTCATTTCCAAATAGATGGATAAGGAAGGGTTATAGCGGGCGGGACCTTCCCTCTGTACCATTTTGTTTTAGTTGAGCCTTCCTTTTTTAACTCAACATTTATTCCTTTTTTTGCAAGCTATAAAATAAATATCTGCATCGACCACGAAAAGGAAAAATAGACTTACTATTGATCAATTTTCTTTACCATTATTTATATTTTCCATGAACGTTCTGCTTCGGCAAAGGTTACATAGCTAAAATCAGATGCTAAATGTATGGCGATATCGATTAAAACATGATAATCCATTAAATTCGTCGATTGTCTTAAAAAATGAGAGTTAATTTTTTTAGTATTATCAACCATTTAAACGCTAATGTTCCCAAATGGGAACATTGCATTATTTGTAACACAAAACATATATTTTCCAACATAATAATATTGTCCTTATTTTTCCTATAAAATATAAGGTTGATTTAAACTGTTGAAAAATATATTTATGTTTAAGCTTTTATCACAGGTATAAAGAATATTTAAATTCATTAGTTTGAATAAAAAATATATTATTTGCTTTTATCGTTTTCTCTATATTTCTTAAATTTGACCGCTAGGAATCTAAATGTTTCTGGAATTCGAGAAAATACTCAAGAACAATATACAAATATAGCGGAAAATAATTTGTTATATTTGCATAGGTTGTCAATCAATATTCATGTTCCAAAATGCGAACACAAAATTAAAAACAGTCCCCCCCCCCCCAAAAAAAAAAAAAAAAAAAAAAAAAAAAAAAAACTGCAGAAATATTTTTGTTGTTATTTTCTAAATTTGTATGCATAAATTAAAACATTTGAAGCTGTAATATAGGAAAAACAAAATTATAATTACATTGCGATATTAATTCAGTGTGTAATGGTTAAATAGATATTGATTATCACTTTGCATGCGTAAGATTATGTTCAAAGTCCAGAATAAAACAAAAGCTGAAATCGGCAGACTATATTCTCGCAACAGCGTGATGAACGCCGTACCCATTTTGCTTGTATGAAGTTCCTTTTATTTGCTGTTTATTCTTTTTAGGTGTCTACATAACATATGAGCAATAAGATAATATGAGTGAAATATGCTCGCCGGTTGTCAGACCATGTAACTTGACGACAGAGCATTGGCCCTGTAAGCCATGGATTCGGTACGATTGTCGGTATGGCCATTTTTTTTATCAAGTTGAGATATTGAGTTCGTATGATAACATTGCCAGTCAGTTTGATTGTAATAAAACAATAATTTACTGGATATCTTTCCTTATCGTGCCAATGCACTACCTATTGAGTTATCCGAACGATTCCTGGCTGACATACCTCACTCTTATTTGTTGGACATATGTAAGAACGAAAGCTCGATGTACACTATAACAATGTTACTTAATGTGTGATACTTGCATATAAGGTTGTGAAGCTTGGTATTTCTTCTGATTTGTTAACATGGGGAGGTTATAACATCTTTTGATCATACTGCTTGCAATATGCTCGACTGGCGCTTTACGCTATCTTTATAAAGTAGTAATTATTAATTAAAACTATTAATGCATTATAAAAATATAACATCGTTGAATAGTTTTTATTGTACAAACATATACAAGTAATTATATAATTTCAATTTATAATATTTTGAGCAATTTTCGTTACGCTACTCATGAGCTGCATTATGATATTATGTTAAACAGAAACATGAATGAATTTTAGAAAAGTAGACTGAAATATATTAATTTCCGAAAAAAAAAAAAAAAAAAATCACACATTAAAAAAAGAATCTGGTACTCAAATTCTTTGCTCAAGAACGCGAAACTTTCTGATACATTTTCTGAATCACTTTTAAACGCAAAGAAACAAAATTCGAAGGTCTGACTATGAAATGAGTTGAAATCGTATAGCGTTTACCATTTTTTGATAAATAAGTTAGTTATCGATGAAGCTATTCCTGTTACGAGAAGGCACATTTTTTTTCCATTTTCTTTGCTGCCACGTTGAGAAATCGGTGCAAAACATCCACGTTGACAGTTTTTTTTCAACCTATACAAAAAAGGAAAATCAAATTTGATTATATAGTTTCTGAATAAGAATATCTGCCATTTCCATTCCACGTTCTTCCAAACAAAAACGAGTTCAGAAATGTGTTATAAATTGTTCCTTTTGAAATTAAAAACCATTTAAATTCTAAAACGAATGAAAAAAAAAATATATAAATTCCTCTAAGCTATGTTTATAAGTATTTATATATTTTTTCGAAATATTAACAGTTAGAAAATATCTTTTTAACCACTTAATGATCCATATATATTTTTTTTTACTTTTCAGATAATGTATATTTTTTCATGTCTTATACAGAATTTTTAATCTTTTATCACCGATTTTTCAAAACAGAATTTTTTACTAATTGAATCAGTAACATTTTCGGATTAATTAATGCAAAATTTACAGTAAAATTTTACTCGTGAGAATAATAAATTATGACTGGAGTATGGATGCCCGTACGAAATGCGGGCAAACTACGATTGGGAAAAACACATTGGCGTATGACTTGCGGGCAAAACAGGGGAGCGGTTAAAATGTGTGTAAAATATCGAATTCAAAAGTTAATTAGATTCGGAGATATTGCAATTTATATTAGGGAAATTATCAAAACATGGGATCATTAAACGTTAACTATTGATGATATTTTAAATTTTCAAATTTAACTCCATTTTTTTACAATACAGTATATAAGTCTGTAAACTTATATACAAACATTAAAAGACAGCAATTGTTCTAGAAAATTAATTATTAAAATTAATTATTATCAATTATCGATCGTTGCACTTGAAAGTTTAGCGTGCTTCTAAGTAAAATTATATCATTACAGGTACTAAATACGCTTTATTTACACAAAACACAACATTATTTATGATAAAACATTATAATAACTATCTTATTACATGTTTCAGGACATCGAATCATCTTTAAAAATAAAGGGCATAGCCGGATAAGCATTGGAAACATGCCTTTCAATCAAATTTCTTGATTTTTTCCCAGGTGTATCTACATATCTGACAATCTATTTCCCCTATTATTAGCTTATAAATATTGATATTTTTGAGATAAAAATGTTTTTTCGATTTTTTGAAAACCTCATTTTCTCAAAAACTACTGTATCGAGTTACATGTGATTTATTGAGTTTATATAGACATTAAAGATGCATAACTGGTAATTTTCGTATACTTTTCTGATTATAAAAAGTACGTGAAAAAGCGATTAAAAATTTTTGAGAAATAAAAATCGTATTTTATAGTAGTCGGAAAATTACCATTTTCTAGTAAAAAATTCCTCATATGTGCCCATATATTATATATAAAAGCTGTAAGTTTGCGTTGGGTACTACATATAAATATTTACAAAACTATGTATAAAATTAATTAAAATTAATTTAAAGGCGTTACTTTGGGCGGAGCTACGCAACTTTCAAAACCAAAGAATCTTTGGAATCTATAATTACAGAACTGATGTATTTTAAATTTTAATGAACACATGAACATCATTCTCGACGCTGATGATACTGTTTCGATAACAAAATTTTTTGTTGGTGTCACACAAAATCAAGGAAGAATATTTTTGTCATAGAAACTAACTACATTCTTCGATATCGAAATGTAACAACAGTGATCACAGCCAATTTAAATGAAAATGGCTTTCATCCGTTTTTATAAAGAGAAATTATAGTTAGTAGTTTCAACTTTTTTAACCGAGCGATGGGTCCTGATTACTATCATGTGAAACGTTTAAGTCTAAGTAATGGTTAACCGCCTCGATCAGAAACAAATTTAATGTAATGAATGACTTCTATTTCTTACGATGTTATCTAAGAAGGATAATTCGAAATGTGATTGTTAAGGAAGTTTCTTAAAAAAACTCGTGGTTAGAGAAAAAAAAATTATTTATTTATTTTTATATATAAAATAATGTAATACATTATCAAGTGTCATCTGTTTTTTTTTTTTTTTTTTTTTTTTTTTTTTTTTCCACATAAAAATCACTGATCTTGACAGTGAGGCCTAAAGCACTGAAACCGACTATATATTTACATATAAGATTATAATATATTCGCATAAAATTAGCTATGTCTTTACAATATGTTATCTTCTGTTAATTTTTCCACTGCCTTTTTTAGACTATATTTATTTAAAAAAGTATTTTTTATCTCATCAAACATAAAACGGTTTAAAATTGTAGAAATATATTTTTCAATACAAAACATCATCCAGTGCTGTCAGCTTTCTTTTTTTAACTCAAATTATGAACCCTTCGGTAATATTTATATTCGGAATAAATAGCTTTAGAAATTCGCTATTAGAAAAAAAAATATTACTATTAGCATATATCTTGAACAAAAAATTGTCTGTTACTACCCAATCCTGATGATATCTCAGAATTAAAAGAGTACATTAAGCTCCAAATCAAGTTAAATAACATACATAATTTGATATGCGTTGCAAAGAAAAAAAAACTGAACTACTTACTCACATCACCCTTCATTAAAAGTAGTGAGAATGTTCTAATAAATATCATTATAGTAACTGTCGTAACATTTAGATATCGAAGAGTGTTGTTTTCCAATTGAAAATATTTTTCAGAATATTGTCTTCGATAGAAACCATCAGTTTTCGATATCGAAATAATATGGACTGAGTTGAAAATTACGGCCTATACCATTAATGAAATCTAAAATACATCAGTTGACACATTTTCTATTAACATTGTTCCAAAGATTCTTCGGATTTCAAAGTTGCGTAGCTCCGCCCAAAGTAACGCCTTTAAATGAATTGTAATTAATTTTATACATACTTTTGTAAATATTTATATGTAGTACCCAACACAAACTTACAGCTTTTATATATAATATATGGGCACATATGAGGGATTTTTTATTAGAAAATGGTAATTTTCCGACAACTATAAGATATGATTTTTATTTTTTACAATTTTTTAACCGCTTTTTCACATACTTTTTATAATCAGAAAACTATACAAAACTTACCAGTTATGCATCTTTAATGTTTATATAGACTCAATAAATCACATGTAATTCGGTACAGTAGTTTTTGAGAAAATGAGGTTTTTAAAAAATCGAAAAAACATTTTTATCTCATAAAATATCGATATTTATAAGCTAATAATTGGGGAACTAGATTGTCAGATATGTAGATACACCTGGGAAAAAAATCAAGAAATTTGATTGAAAGGCATGTTTTCAATGCTTTTCCGGCTATGCCCTTTACGGGAAAAAAAATCGGCGTTTCGATCGTTACGCAGTTCGGACATTCCAGTTTCTTATTTAAAAAAATGCATTTATTGTAAAAAAAAAAAAAAAAAAAAAAAAAAAAAAAAAAGTTACAAAAACACATATAGATACTTTTAAATTAAACAAAAATGATTTTAAAGATATATAAAAGAGTTTAAAGTGCTTACATAATGTGTTTTGTGTGTAAATAACAACTTAGTTTCAATCGTTACTTTTGGACAAAAGAAAATACAAAAAACTCTTTCCAGAAAAATCCTAATAACTTCAAAAAGCAATAAATCAGTACTGCCATTTGTTAACAAAAATTATCAAACAATCATCCCTTTCCTTTATGCATTTGTTTCTTTACCATTAGAATCTTCTGGAAACAAGTTAAAAAAAAAAAATTCTTGGTAAATTGGAGCAGTTAACGTTATGAATGTCCGAAATTGGCCACTTTAGCCAAAAATAATGAAATTTTAAGGTATTTATACGAAATTTTTACAAAAAATTACATCAATTTTTATCTCTGAACAAAATTAAAAACTCAGTGAAAAAAAATAATAAAGTTAATGATGATTAAATTTATTTATTAGGAGCTTAAAGTTATGATGTTGTGAACAGTGCCCACCTTTTGAGAACTGCCCATTAATGTTAGTCTAGCATTTAACTTTTCAGTTTAAAAAGTAATTAACATCCTAAACAAAAATGCAAATAAATTCCGGAAACAAAGAATGCCGACATTTTAAACCTTCAAAATGTTTTGGAAAGTCCGAAAAAATATATATGTGGTTGTAAATTTAAATACTTAACAAAATTACATTTTGAATACTTCCCTCTTCTCACAAATTCCCGCTTTTGCATCCTATTTACTTCCTTATGCATCACTAAACACATCAGAAATTTTAAAATCCATTTCTTTAGAAATCCACCAACAAATATGTAAATTTTCTTCCTAAATAATTCTTCCTGAAATAGATGGAGTTTCGGCGAGACCTTTCTTTTGTACGCTTTTTAAAAAATATGGCATTCATTTTAGAACACAATCTTTTTTTCCTTTTTCTTCTTTAAAACCACAAAATAAATATATATATCGCCCATGAAAAGAAAAAAAAAAATGGATTTATTTATTAACGCCTTGACCGTCGACCGAAAGTTCAAAATTATTATGCTGTTTTTGTTGCAACTTTTTTAAGCATAAAATAAGTTTTTTCCTTCGTGATATAATTTTCTTTATTTTGTATAGGCGTATAAGCCTTAAAAATAATAATAATAATAACTTAATTTTTTTAAACTAGATTATACAGTAAAACCTCTAAATAACGGACACTTCGCGAACGCAGAAATTGTCCGCTATTCGGAGGTGTCCGCTATTGGGAAAACCTCAGAGATTCGAAAATCGCTAAGAAATGCTTAATGTTTCATTAATTTACTTTTATATGTCCTTAAACCTCTATTTTATAATTAATAAGAAATTAAAATTATTTTTTAATCAATAAAATTGAAATAAATTTGTGCTCATTTTTATCCACTGTTTATTATATTCTCGTGAAATAATCTGTTACAAAAGTTTACTTTTGCTTGCGATTACATGTAATTTGTTTTTCTGTGTGACGTTATTGGACATCGTAGAGTTCCGAGCGGGGAGGGAAGGATTGCACTTTTTGATCTTTAAAAGTATAAACTCTCAAAATATTCTTGGCTGACATTTCAATGTTCTGGGAGATATTCCTCCCGGGCAACACCCTGAATAGCACTGAACGTGGCGGGTGGGGATTTTCCCCAGCTTTTTATCAACATTTGTCTGTAATCACAAAATTTGTGACATGTCCTGAAAAATTCAGTGGCCTTTTTGCTTTTTTTTTTTTTTTTTCATTTTGTAAATTTTATTTGGTATAATCGAGCATAACTTTGCTGCATTTTGGTCTAACTATATTTCGGCATAAAGTCGAAGCAATAGTTTGGAAAAACTGGTGATAAAAAATTGAAATTTCTGTAAAAAAATGAAAAAAAAATAGGCATTATTTCAAAGTTTTTTTTCAAAAAAATTGGTCAGTTAAGTGGTTAACTAACATCCTTAGTATCTTTCGTTAAAATGTTTGGATTATTTTTTTTGCTAGTTATTTGTTCAAAAATAGATTTTTTGGAAAAATTTTTAAAGTTTTCCTTCGCCTCTCCCCCCATCCACTTTGAGCCCTAAAGGAAAAGCTTATGATCACTTATTGATGCTGTGCACATTCAGCGAACCTCACACCACTTTGCCCTCTCAGGGGCACTTTTCTAAATTTTGCCAATACCCCTCATAAGATGTACCTTTGGAAAGCCCTATGCCCACTTAATCATATTATGCAGCTCCTATATCCCTTTCCCCACCTTTACCCCCCCCCCCCAGACTCCAATCTGGTTCGCTCGGTTCAAGTTTTTTTTTTTTTTTTTTTTTTTTTTTCATTTTATTGTGTGTGCACACCGCGTTTGCTATACGGTTACGAATACACCCAGTTCTAGAACTGTCAATCTCCGGCTTTTTGCACAGCACTATTATTTTTGGTAAATCTGGTTTTCATAAGTCGCCAAATTGTTCCAATTTAATTAAACAACATTTTTTAAAATTAAAATGCTGGTATCCAAAAAGCCGGCGACTTGACAGCTCTGCAGTTCGAGATTTCGTATTACAAGATTGCGTATAAATTAGAAACCCCGATGAAAGGAAGGGCCCACTAGCGAGTGAATCCACCGTAGAGCTATTCCATCTCAAGTCAGGCAGACAGTACTGATATGCGTCAAGTCACCATCACAGATTTTTTTCAAAAAACTTCAGTAGTTAGAACTAAGTGATTTATAAAATTTCCTAAAAGGATTTTTCCCTAAATTTTTTTTTTCTCTGATTACAGCACTTTAAAATTCATGATAAAATTGGCAGTTTTCAGAAAAGCTGAAAAACGCTTCATTTTGAAATGAACACAATACCAAACATATTCAATATATTCAGTCAATTTATTTTTTATAAACAGCTATTAAACTGAATTTTACTTTGGCATAGTTACATAGTTTGGCATAATAAAAATATAGTGACATTTTTACTTAATTAAAAAAAAAAAAGATTTTAAGTATAAAAAATATAATTATTAGTGAATTTAAGATTTTTTTTTCAGAATGAAAAAAAATATTTTAAAGCTAAACATTGATGGCAATCTAAAGACCTTTAATGGGAGTTTTACAGCAAATTTTATTTTAACTCTAAAGTGCTTACAACTTTTGTAATTCAATTTTAAATTTTGCAAAATTTTGTAAAATCACTACTTTTGAAATGCAATTTCTCAAAAACACCATTTTTTAAAAATCTGATAATATGCTCAATTCATATCTTATTAGTCTCTAATAAATACCTTACAAGCAAATCGTGTGTTTTTGCTTAGAAAATTTTATATGATTTTTTAAAAATAACATGTTGTGTGTATTTTTCAACAGACCACAAAGGCAAGCTCTTCCTTATTTAACCGAACTTGTAATGTAATTAATATTTCAAACTAAAAAATACATCACTAGTACATAATTATTACTGTTAAATTATAGCTAATCATTTGCTTAAATTTAAAATTGCGTAAAATACAGCCAATAATAAAATTAGTATTGATCATATGTCATTTCATTCCATACTCATGAATGCGTTAAATCCATCTACAGTGTGTAAAAATTTTGTTATATAGTATGGATATAATATATTAATGTGCAAATACATACATAACAGAAGAATTAGGTAGTGAAGGTTTCTTAAATTAACTTAAACTCCTCATCGTTGAAGGTATGAAGTCGCTCAGATTGTCCTATTGTAACTGGTGTTTAGGTGCGTTCGTAATTATGTAAATACGTAGCACCTATTGTTGTCGCTCAGTCCGTCCGTCTGTCTGTCCGTCTGTCTGTCCGTCTGTCTGTCTGTCCGCATATAACAACGCAAAAACTACCCAACCGAATCGTTTGAAATTTAAAATACATAATTATTACATAATTTTGTCGAGTCATTTCAAATTTTATGAAAATCGGATGCATAGATCAATTACAGGGGCAATCAAAAGTATTCCATTACATTACGGTCAATGGGGAAAAAAGTTTCAAATGCATTTTAATCGTTTGAAATTTAAAATACATAATTACATAATTTTGTCGAGTTATTTCAAATTTTTTGATAATCGGGTGCATAGATCAATTACAGGGGCAATCAAAAGTATTCAATTACATTATGGTCAATGGGGAAAAAGTTTCAAATGTATTTTATACGTTTGAAATTTAAAATACATAATTATTACATAATTTTGTCGAGTTATTTCAAATTTTATGAAAATCGGATGCATAGATCAATTACAGGGGCAATCAAAAGTATTTCATTACATTACGGTCAATGGGGAAAAAAGTTTCAAATGCACTTTAATGGTGTTACACTCATTCGAAATTAATAAAATTTATATGCAACTATAAAGTACATATTATAATATACATTTTAGGTAACTTGTGGTGCACAGAACATTTGTTATAGATTTACAAAGCCACACAAAAATATTCCATTACAAAATGGTATAGGGAGAACATTGTTTGATGAGTGTTTTAATTGTAATTCACTATTTGCAATTTTATGAGATTGATATATGAGAGTAATATTTTTAAAACTTCGTTATCGTACGAACGCACCGCATTTGCTACGCTTCACGTGCAATTTCCTACTTGTTCTGTTTCTAGAAGCACATTTTCCAATGGTAATGCACATTCATATTTTTTCTTTCCAGATTCTTTTGGCCACTGGAATGCTTTATCTATGGACCATGTTGGGTACATGAATGATAACTTTAATGTCATTTAGTTCTTGTGATTGATATACCATTGATTTGTCCTATCCACCAATTATTTTCATAAATGCATCCAATGAAATCACCGATTTGGAAACTATGTATTGAATATTGTCTTTTCATTTGGCTGAAGGTTTCAACTTTTGTCAATTCATTTTTACTTGCTCGTTCCATATAATTTTCATTATTTACAATCACCCTATAATGTTTATATCTAATACCAACAATAGATTTTGCATCAGCATATTCTTTCTTATTATTAGTTCTATAGGATTGAATAATATTTCTGTCTGGATGGACTAAAATGTTATTTTTTAGCAGAGAAGATAGTTCAGCAACAAATGAGACAGAATTTTGGTTAGCTTTTATTGGCTCCTTTTGGAGATTAAATTTTGTTGCATAGTGCTTGTCTCAGTCCCCAATAGCATCACATGCACTTTTAACATGGCCAGCACCTGAAAATATCCTCTACTTCAGTACAATTTTATTTTTGTGCAATTCATAAAACTGATACTTGTTTTTAAAATGTACTCCAGCTCCATCTGATATATACACAAGTGATAACAGTGTTTGTAATTGGTACAACTTAAATAATTCTTTTTTTACTTTTTCTATGTCACAAACAGCATGAGCTGTATCATGAGTTAATCATCAGAATCTATGATAAAACTTTTTATTTCTTCTCTAAAGTATGCTGTGCAGGTAATTAACGATATCTGAGTATTCTGCCAGTGGTAGCTTTGGCAGTATTAGTGAGTAATTTTCAGCAAAGTCAAAATGCATCACAAGCGCAGATTTTTTTTTTTTTAACCCTTTCCGGCGCGGAGTAAATTTAATTGAAATAATTAGCTGCTACCAGAATTTATAAACGAGTTTTTTAGAGAATACGAACTTGCTTATTTTCAGGCATTTTATCAAAGGAAAATTTTAATTAAATATTCTTGGTGCCAGTAAAATTAAAATTAGGTGTCCTTTTTAAGGGACACCGCGCCGGAAAAGGTTAAGGAGTTTGGCTTATTTAATTTTATGAATAGGAATTTTTGAAGATTAGCTTATATTTATCTGCCATAATAATGTGCATATTATTATTTTTTCATTAAAAAATATTATTATAAATACAGAGAAATAAGAAAAAGCTTGATCTTCTGGTTTTCTGAGAAAAAAAACTAATTGGAAAAAAACTAAACTCGAAAAAAAAAAATCTAATTCAGTTGTAATGTATGTATTTGCATTTTAATATATTATATCCATACTATATAACAAAATATTTAACACACTGTAGATGAATTTAGCACATTTATGAGTATGGAATGAAATGACATATGATCAATACTAATTTTATTATTGATTGCATTTTACGCAATTTTTAATTTAAGCAAATGATTAGCTATAATTTAACAGTAATAATTATGTACTAGTGATGTATTTTTTAGTTTGAAATATTAATTACATTACAAGTTCGGTTAAATAAGGAAGAGCTTGCCTTTGTGGTCTGTTGAAAAATACACACAACATGTTATTTTTAAAAAATCATATAAAATTTTCTAAGCAAAAACACAAGATTTGCTTGTAAGGTATTTATTAGAGACTAATAAGGTATCAATTGAGCACATTATCAGATTTTTAAAAAATGGTGTTATTGAGAAATTGCATTTCAAAAGTAGTGATTTTACAAAATTTTGCATAATTTAAAATTGAATTACAAAAGTTGTAAGCACCTTAGAGTTAAAATAAAATTTTTTGTAAAACTCCCATTAAAGGTGTTTGGATTGCCATCAATGTTTAGCTTTAAAATATTTTTTTTCATTCTGAAAAAAAATCTTAAATTCACTAATAATTATATTTTTTGTACCTAAAATCTAATTTTTTTAATTAAGTAAAAATGCCACTATATTTTTTAAAACTATGCCAAAGTAAAATTCAGTTTAATAACTGTTTATAAAAAATAAATTGACTGAATATGTTGAATATGTTTGGTATTGTGTTCATTTCAAAATGAAGCGTTTTTCAGTTTTTCTGAAAACTGCCAATTTTATCATGAACTTTAAAGTGCTGTAATCAGAGAAATAAATTTTTTAGGGAAAAATCCTTTTAGGAAATTTTATAAATCACTTAGTTCTAACTACTGAATTTTTTTGAAAAAAATCTGTGATGGTGATTTGACATGCCCTGCCTGAGCTGAGATGGAATTGCTCCGTAGCTTTATTAACGCCGACTCATTCCAGTTCATCTGCAGACGACTCATGATAAAATCGAATCGGGTATGATATAAAAGCAATTGCAAACTGGAGTAATCGAGAAAAAAATTACACAATCGAAAGTTATCGAAATGTCCATACGATCGAAAAAATCAATAAAACATCTCGTTATCGCCCATCACTAAACATAGCAGTAATACTCATAGTAATAAAACCCATCAGTCAACCGCTAAAATCAGGATTTTAGTTATTTTCCACCAAGATATAACTTGGTAGACCGATTGCGTTTTAATATTACAATCAAGATTTGACTAATCATTGATTTTCATATGTAAACTAGATGAAGTGATTGTCTGTGCTGCCGTTTCCAACTCTATTATAGTTTTTGCGGTTAGTGGGTTAAATTATTAATCTTAACTCTTATTTTTTTCATTTTCAAAATTGATGAATGATGCAAAGTTGTAAAATTTCGATCCATTTATGTGTAACAAAAGAGCACATTATATGCTGGAATGCACATTAATGCTGGAATGCCGATCAAACTGAATAATTTTAATAAATTTGAAGAAAAAAAAATCAGACATCGCTTCAGAATTTTCTTTACAGATATTCATCCCATGATAGTTCGTTTAAATTTTAGTATTTAATAAATACGGTTAGAAAACTTTTCGAAAGATATTAAACTGATAGCAGTTCTAGAAACGTATTTCGTAAAATGTACCATTAAATAAATCGCCGGGAATATGTATTAACAAATTAATTTGCCATTTTTAATCGAAGTTGTAAATCAGCTTCTTTTACGGTTATATGTAAAACTTTAAAACTATAGTTCGCAATTCTCGATCATAAATCAGCTGTTTTTACATTCTTCCATCTTTACAAGATAAATGTTTTGGATTCATAAAAATTTTTGAAATCGGGTTTTTGACGGACTTACGCGTTTTAGGGATCAGAGATTAGAAAAAGCATATTTTTACAAAATCTCTGTCTGTAAGTTTGATTATATCTATATGTGACATAAAAGTTATGGGCGTTCTATCTCAAGAACTAATGCACGGAATGTTTAAAACTTTATATTTTGGTAGTCCATGATACAAATTGATGCTGAAAAGTTTTTTTTTTTTTTTTTTGTGTAAATCGCTCACCAGAGAGCAATGCTATGGCGCATTTTTACGAATTCTATAACACCTTTGTCTCAAGAACTAATACGTGGATTTTCCCCAAGCTTCAGATTCACATGACTTGACCAAATCCCTCACATGACTTGATGCTTTTTATATTATAGTAAAAAATCGCTCAGCAGGTAGCGCTGTTATGCTGGATTTTTCACGATTTCTGCAATAGCTCTATCTCAATAATTAATGTATGGATTTTTTGTCAAACTTCAGATTCAGTTACTCCTTGATATGAAGTTATACTATTTACGTTTTAGTATCAATCGCCCAACAGGAGGCATTGCTAAGCTTTTTCCTCATTCCCACAGTAGTTTTATTTCAAGTTAATGCATGAATGTTCATCAAACTTCAGATTTAGGTATACTTTGATAAATATTATTGCTGATTATATTTTGATGTAAATAGGACAACAAGTAGCATTTTTGTGCAGCATTTTTCCGGATATCCATAAAAGTCTTAAAGCACGGAATTTCATAACTAAATCCTCATGATTGACATAAATTATCATTTAATTGTGGCACTGTGATATCGAATTTGAAACATTATTATGCATGAGATAGAAGAAAGTTTTGGAATTTCCATATCCGACTACTTTACTTATACTACGAAAGAAAATTGTGCACATATCTGGCCGATGAAAAGAAGTAAAATAGAGCACAGATTATCCTAAAAAATTCGGGACAGATTCTAATTCGGATAAATGGACAGACAAATTAAGGGATGTTCCTGGCTATACTAAAACTTTCATACTTTATCTAAGCTTTGGATTGGCAGCACCAGTTAATTTTTTCGTATTTAAAAATTGTTTTAATTTATTTTGCCTTATTAATTTTTTTGTTTTAGGGGAGACCGGGGCACGTTGGCCATAGGGGTAGGTTGGCCAATTTAATTTAATTCTCAGACCAGTCACCAGATGTCGCCACAAGTCCAGAAAATGTTAGAAAACGTGTTTCCCTACCCTTCCAGGAGTAACAGCTCTCTTAACAAAAGCAAACTAAGAACAACGTTGGTTTTTCACTTCCGTCGGTCTCGAAGAAAATTTTCGTTTGTGTGCAAAAAGTGTTAATACTCTCAAGAGATACTTCTCAAGAACAAAAGTGAGTAATGTTTTGAAAGTTCAATTTATAACGATTCTTTTGATGTAACAATAAATATTAAATGTTGTTAAGATATGTGTAGAATAGCGAAAGTATTTCAAACATAGTGAGGGGGCAAGTTGGCCCACTTACGTTGGGGCACGTTGGCCCGGTCTTTCCCGGCACATTGTAGCCATATGCTACAGCCATTGGACCGCACAGTTTATGGCCCATTTAAAAAATATATTAATTCAGCCTGTGGTAGTTGGGTGACAACTAATAGACGCCCTATGACCATCTACGATATTCCGGTAATTGTGAAAACTGCCCTTCTCAATGCAATAAATCGAGTTAATATAACATCAGGTTTTCAGATAACTGGAATATGCCCTTTCAATAAGAATGTTTTTACTCTCTCTGATTTCATGCCTTCGTATGTCAGTGATAGACCAGAGCCTTCAAGCACGCACGACAAAGTTATTGGTGGAACTTCTAATGAAACCCAGGTAATTATGGGTAGGCCCATTTCTATTCTGTGTAACGCATCTTCTCCTGATCTATGCAAGACAACTGAAACACCTGATGACAAGACCATTCGAAAAGGCAGAGGCATGGAAGAAAAATGCATCGAATTGAATAAAGAGAACTTTTGCAGTTCTCACAGACACCCCTGTCAAATTAGTTCTTGAACAACAACAAAAGGCAACAGAAAAAAGAAATAGTACCAAAATTAAAAATGATATTAAAAGAAGATATCAGACGAAAAAGCGCAAAGGAAAGCAATCTGTGAAAAAGATTTTGTTTCCTTTTGATCCCTCAGAACCTGGATGTAGTAGTCCGCACCGTCAAAAAAGGAAGAAGAAATCTATTAAAGAAAGTGACGATGAGTCAGACGAGGACAATATCTGCCTACGTTATCTGAAGGAGTTTAATCAAAGTATGCCTAAGGAAGAATGGATCCAGTGCGTGAGTTGCAAACTTTGGGCTCAAGTGAATTGTGTTCGAAAAGAGGTTAATGGATTACATTTTGAATGCATTCATTGCAATGATCCCTCTGATTTGTAAACTTAATTTGCAAAAAATTTTTTACATACACGCATTAAAGTTCCTATTCACTATTATGAATTTTATTTAACTTCTAAATAAACATAAAAAAGAGCATTGCAGGCCAACGTGCCCCACTCAATGGGCCAATCTACCCCGTGCACGGGGTAGGTTGGCCCATATGACATCACACCATAACTAAATTCATAAAGTTCTTAAAATTGCATATTAACTAAAAGTAAGCGTTTTCCTCACTAGTTAAATGTACTAGGTATTGTAAAAAAAATACTATATTTGAAAATAAACAAAATTTAGGTATTGAAAAAAAAAATAAACTGGACCAACGTGCCCCGGTCTCCCCTACTTTTTTTATAATTTTCTAAAATTCAGATATTATAATAAAAAAATATTTTTTTATTGTTGCTTGTTTTAAAGAAGACATTCTTTCCAATGCTAACATATCTCGAATTCTTCACAAATACGTTAGTTAAATAGGATCAATGTTCTACTGAATTCGAGTAATTTCAGAACTGTTTCCAAACATTCAAAGGCTTCGTAATGTGAAGAACTTGGGTAATTTTCAGAGCATTCGTGTTCATTTTCTTCAATTTCTTTTTCATCTTGAGTAACATCCACAATCTCATCACAGTTTAACATCTGATATTTAGTACTTCATTATTTAACCTTCCTACCCTGAATGAGTCTGATCGACACATAACAATAATTTGTTTTATACGATTCGAACCTGAACTTTATTTATAAAGAAAGTTAAATAGCAGATTCAGAGGTACGAGTCAATTAAATATATTAAAATGTTTTAAATAACAATTCTGGTGTGAAATGATTTTATCAAGATTGGGTGAAATTTGAACAGGGTAGGAAGGTTAACCACTCGTTAATTTCATTTTCTTTATGGCTTAGAATTCTTCCCATATCTTTTATAGAGGAACATTAACCATTTTGGTCTCTTTTAAATCTGAAGGGAAAGCAAATGACCGAAATAGGGAATTTGTAAAATGGGAAGTTTGATTTAGCCAATTAACTGATCAATATTTTTGAATAAAACGTTCAAATAATGTCTTTTTTTTTTTTTTTTTTTTTTACAGAATTTTAATCTTTATCACTGGTTTTTCAAATCAGAAAATTTTTACAAATTGAATCATAAAAATGCTCGGATTAAATATAGCAAAATTTACAATAAAATTTTACTGGTGAGAATAATAAATTATGATTGGAGTGTGGATGCCCGTACGAGCAAAACAGGGAAGAGGATGAAAAAATTTTCAAACCTTTTTTAGCTTTGTAAAAACAAAGAAACGGGCTGTTTGGATAATTGGAAGTTCGATTAAATAAAATAAATGAGCGAAATAGGCTGTTCGGATAATTGAAAGTCGGGTAATTGGAGTTTTGATAGTCAGTGATCTACTGTACATTTCTTTTTATTCGTCACATAACCCCCAATCCCACTCCCAAAGTTTTTTTTTATATTTATGCACTTAAAAATATTCAATCCGTGTTGTTTTTTCAAAATTTAATCATTTTATTTGCATTGTGTTATGTTTTCTAACACTTAAATTGACTGAAGATTTATACCAGAATTTCACAATAATACTTATTTTTATAACATTGGTGAAAACAAAAGCTGAACCATTCTTACATATGGAAATAAACTTATATAAAAATTCTGGTCTAAAGTCAACATTAAAGAAACACAATTTATATTTCGTGGAAGAGTTTAACTTTTTATATATTCGACACATATTTTAAAATTAATTAGTAAGTTCTTTAATTTTTAAAGTAAGTTTTCCCCCAGTCACGAATTCTATTTTTAGAAAATAATAACGTAAAATTTAAAATAATTCAGGCATAAAGCAGGCATCTATCCTTAAGGATACAATTTTAACCTTATGTTTTATTTAAATTTTAACATCATTTATGCTTTTTCGAATAGAAAATATTACTTAATTGATTTTATTTAAACGTTTTATAACCGGTTAGAAATTTTTTTAATTCAAAACAAACATGAATTTTCAATAAATGTCAGTGAGTGACTATTCATTTCTTTTCGAATTTCCATGGAATTTAATATTTGTTTAAACTCAGAATTAATTTGGAAATTAGTGTTTTTTTCAAACCGTTCATCTGAATTTTTATTTCATTCTCAGAAATAATTCTCAACTGCAATGAATGCCATTTTGAAATTCCAAAATGCCTTGCACCACGTGACGAGTATCTTTTAAATTAAATGTCAAGCAGACGCTGATAATTTTCTCTTGAAATTCATTTGAAACTTTTATGTTGAAGAATTTATAGATTTTATTTAGTGAAATTAAGAAAATTCGGCACGGCACTATTTCGCAAAAGAAATAAAACTGTTCCTTTCTTTTAACAGTTTAATCACCCAAATGATCAATATGTTTGAAATTTTTTTTTAATAATGTCAATTTTTATGACTTTTACAGAAATATTAGTCTTTTATCACCGATTTTTTTAAATAGAAATTTCGCCTAATTGAATCAGAAAAATGCTCGGAATAAATAATGCATAATTTTCAATAAAATTTAACAGGTGAGAATGATTAACTATGATTGGAGATTTGATGCCCGTACATAGTATTGGAAAATCACAATTGGCAAAAACACGTCGTCCTACGACTTACAAGCAAAACAGGCAAGAAATTAAAAAATTTTCAAACTTTTTGAGCTTTTAAAAATAGATAAACGGGTTGTTCGGATTATTGAAACTTTGATTAAAATAAAAAGTTCGGTTAATTGGAGTTCCTATGATCAGCATTCTACTGTACATTACCTTTTATCATCACCTCACCCCCTCACTTCCACTCTCAATGTTTACTGATATTTGTACACTTAAAAAAAATGAATCCGTGTTGTTTTGTGAAAATTTGATGAATTGATTTGCGTTGGCATATGCTTTCTCACACTTACATTTAATCAAGATTTGCTCCTGATTTTTATAATAAAACTTTATTTTTATACATGTTGGGGCCAAAACCCGAAATTGGCCAATTCTAGAACTGGCCGGCCAATTCCCGAATTGGCCAGCAACGTTAAAAAATGACTGGCCATTTCTAGAATTGGCCGGCCAATTCGCAAAATACATATAGGCACTCGGCTTAATCCTTTCTAACATAGTTGAAATTGTCTATGAATTCAAATAGTCTAGCCGTCAGCCTGTCCATGCTCTAACTCGAGTAAAGGTTCCGGTTAACTTGTAATTGTCATCTTATTTGGTTTATCAATTAATTTCGATATTGAAAGGGAATTGTGTACTATTTTTGGTTAATTTAGTTGGGTACACAAAAATATTTCGTTTCAATATAGTCAATAGGAATCTTTTTTACTGTGCATTTTAATGTTACATTATCTTAATTACAAAAACATTGGTACCTATGCATCATAGTTCGGGTGTTGGCCAAGGCTTCCCGGCCAGTTCGAGAATTGGCCGGCCAAAACCCGAATACGCTATTCATTTCATATATTTCGGGTTTTGGCCAGGAAGCTTGGCCAGTTCGGGTATTGGTCGGCCAGTTCTAGAATTGGCCAGGTTCCGGGTATTGGCCGCAACATATATAATGTTAAAATAAACGCTGGACAAAACAGGGAACCAGTTAAAAAAAATTTCAAACCTTTTGAGTTCTGTAAAATTAGATAAACTTATATAATGTTCGGATAACTGAAAGTTCGATTAAAGTTAAAAAAGGAGCGTAAGAAGCAGTTCGGTTAATTGGAGTTCGAATGATCAGTATTCTACTGTACATTACTTTTTATCATCACCTCTCCCCCACTCCCATTCTGAATGTTTTCTGATATTTATTTATACGCTTAAAAAAAATGAATCCGTGTTGTTTTTTGAAAATTTAATCAATTGATTTGCGTTGGCATATGTTTTCTCACACTTACATTTAATCAAGATTTGCGCCAGAACTTTATAATAAAATTTTACTTTTTTTTAATATTTTTATTAACCCTTTGAGCTCTGGGGTGTAAATTTCTTCAAAATTCCAAATGTCACATTGGCACCAGTATTTGGAAAGAAAAAAAGCGGTTAATGATAAACTCGAAAAAATGCATTAAACATTTTTCAAATAAATTTTGGTCGAGTTTTCTGGTGCCATTGTGACATTTCGGAATTAAAATTATGTGGTAGAGAATTCTACCATCAGAACTCAAAGGGTTCAAATAAACGCTGGATATTTATATTAAAAGTAAATTTTATAAAAATTCTGGTTTTAAATCAACATTAATTGCACACAGTTTATATCAAGTGAAATAATTTAACTTTTTATATTTTAGACACAATTTTAAAAATTAATTAGTACTTTATTTAGTAATTAATTAGTATGTAAGTTTTTCTCCCAGTCATATAAAATGCGAGTTCTATTTTTTTTTAAATCATAATGTAAATTTAAAAGATAATTCCACGTCTTATTAGAAAATTCGCTGACATAAATATATTGTGTATCCTTAAAAATATAATTTTAAACATCTGCTTTATTTAAATTTTAACGTCATTTAATCCTTTTCGAATGGAAAAATATTACTTTTTTATTTAAACGTTTTACAATTAGGAGAAAAAATTTAAAATTCAACATAAACATAGAGTTCTATTAAATGTCAGTGACTGACGTAAAATAATTCATTCCTTTGGGAAGTTCGATTGAATTTAAAATATGTTTCAACTCAGAACTAGTTTGGAAATTAATGTTTTCTTCAAATCGTTCTTCTGAATTTTTATTTCATTCTCAGAAATAACTCTTTCTTATTTCTCTAATAATGCCATTTTGAAATGCCAAAATGCTTTGCACCACGTTATGAGTATCGCTAAAATTAAATGTCAAGCAGACGCTGATAATTTTCTCTTGAAGTTCATCTGAAACTTTTATGTTGAAGAATTTATCGATTTTATTTAGTGAAAGTAAGAAAATACGGCACGTCACTATTTCTGAATAGAAATTAAACATTTCATTTCTTTTAACAGTTTATTTGTTTAACCATTTAATTGATCATTACTTTTGAAAAAAAACCTTCAAATTATATTTAATTATTATTATTATTATTATTATTATTATTATTATTATTATTTTACAGAAATTTTAGTCTTTTATCACCGGTTTTTAAAAACAGAATTTTTTGCGAAATTGAATCGGAAAAATCCTTGAATTAAATAGTGAAAAATTTACGATAAAACTTTACCGGTGAGAATAATAAATTACTGTTGGCGAGTGGATGCTCGTATGTGGTACGGGCAAATCATGACTGGCAAAAATGCGTTGCCCTACTACGTACGGGAAAAACAGGGAAGCAGTTAAAAATTTTTAAAATATTTTGAGCTTTTAAAAAAAAGATAAACGGGCTGTTCGGATAATTGAAAGTTCGATTTAATTGGAGTTCCGATGATCAGCATTCCACTGTACATTATTTTTTGTAATCACCTCTTCCCTTCTCCCACTCTCAATGTTTTTTATAATTACACACTTAAAAAAATTGAATACGTTTTGGTTAATGAAAATTTAATAAACTGATTTGCGTTGGCATATGTTTTCTCACACTTACATTTAATCAAGATTTGCGTCAGAATTTTATAATGAAATTTTTTTAAAATAATTTTTGTTAAAATAAACGCTGGATGTTTATATTACAAGTAAACTTTATAAAAATTCTGGTTTTAAATCAACATTAAATGCACACAATTTTCATCTTTTGGAAGAATTTAACTTTTTATAGTTTCGACACAACATTTAAAATTAGCTCTTTAATTTTTTTTAAATAAGTTTTTTCTTCCAGTCATATAAAATGCAAATACTATTTTTAAAAAATGATCATGTAAAATTGAAAAACAATTCCACCTTTTATGAGAAAATTCTCTGACATAAATGCATTGTACATCCTTAAAAATATAATTTTAAACGTCTGCTATTTTTAAATTTTAACATCATTGAAGCCTTTTCAAATTAATAATATTAATTTTTTTTTATTAAAACGTTTTACAGTCAGTAGAAAATTTTTTTAATTCAACATAAACATGAAGTTATATTAAATGTCAGTGACTGACGTAAAATAAGGTATTCCTTAGGGAACTTCGATCGAATTAAAAATGTGTTTCAACTCAGAAATAGTTTGGAAATTAACGTTTCCTCCAAACCATTTTTCTGAATTTTTATTTTATTCTCAGAAATAACTCTCAAAGGCAATTAATGCCATTTTGAAATGCCAAGATGCCTTGCATCACGTGACGAGTATCGCTTGAATTAAATGTCAAGCAGACGCTGATTATTTTCTCTTGAAGTTCATGTGATACTTTTATGTTGAAGAATTTATAGATTTTATTTAGTGAAAGTAAGAAAATACGGCACGGCACTGTTTCGGATTAGAATTAAGGCGTTTCCTTTCTTTTAACAGTTTTTTTTAACCACATAACGGATCAATACTTTCAAATACTGCCTATTTTTTTCATGTCATTTACAGAAATTTTAGTCTTTTATCAACGGGTTTTTTTTAAACAAACACTTTTGGCTAATTGAATCGGAAGAATGCTCGGATTAAATAATACAAAATTTACAATAAATTTTAATGGTGAGAATAACAAATTATGATTCGAGAATGAATGTCCGTACGTGGTACGGGCAAATCATGATTGGCAAAAACACGTTGTCTGTACGATGTACGGGCATCTGACGGGCATCAGTTAATCTGAATCTTTTATGTTTAAGAATTTATAGATTTTATTTAGTGAAAGTAAGATAATACGGCACGGCACTATTTCGGAATAGAAATGAAACATTTCTTTTCCTTTAACAGTTTATTTGTTTAACCACTTAACCCTTTCCGGCACACTGTGCCCGATCTGGGATACCTAATTTTAATTCCAAACTGGCAAACGGCACCAGTAATATTTTAGTAAAATTTTGCTTTTACAATAAAAGCTTAAATTAAGGAATTCAAAATATTTAAAAAAAAATCGTTTGTGAATTCCGGTGTCAGTCGATAATTTCTCCTTTTAGTACAGATTTTGCCGTGCCGGAAAGGGTTAAATGATCAATATATTTGAAAAAAAAAAACCTTTTAAATAATGTATGTTTTTATGCCTTTTACAGAAATTTTAGTCTTTTATCACCGGTTTTTCAAACAGAAAATTTTTGCCTAATTGAATGAGATTTATGCCCGGATTAAATAATACAAAATTATCAATAAAATTTTACTGGTGAGAATAATCATTTATGATTGAAGAATTGATCTCCGTACATGATACGGGCAAATCACGATTGGCAAAAAGAAAAAAAAAGTAAAATAAAAACGCTGCCCTACGACGCACAGGCGAAACATGTAAAAAGTTAAAAATTTCCAAACTTTTTCAGCCTTGTACAAATAGATAAACGGTCTGTTCGGATAATTGAAACTTCGATTAAAATCGCAATAAAAAAAATGAGCGTAATAGGTAGTTCTGATAATTGAAAGTTCGGTTACTTGGAGTTCCGATGATCAGCATTCTACTGTACATTAGTTTTTATCATCACTTCTCGCAACCTCCCACTCTCAATGTTTTCTGATATTTGTACACTAAAAAATTAAATCCCTTATGTTTTTTGGAAACTAAATCAGTTGATTTGCGTAGGCATATATTTTCTCACAATTACATTTAATAAAGAATTGCACCAGAATTTCATTAATAATACTTTTTTATAATTTTTGTTAAAATATACCCTGGATGCTTTTATTAGAAGTAAATTCTATAAAAATTCTGGTTTTAAATCAACATTAAAGGCACACAATTCTTATCTTGTGGAAGAATTTAACTTTTTATATCTTCGATACAATTTTTAAAATTAATTAGTCCTTTAACTCTTTGCGGCGCAGGGCAAATTCATTGCTTAAGTGTTGAAATTATTGACTGACACCGGAATTTGAAAACAACTTTATTTTTAAATAAGAAAACACTGTATTTCGCGCATTCAATAAACAGTAATTGTTTTAAACAAAATTCCGGTGCCAATGTGGCGTTTGGGAATTAAAATTAAGTGGTTTACCTATGAAACCACTGCGCCGCAAAAGGTTAATTTTTTAAGTAAGTTTTTCTCCCAGTAATATAAAATGCAATTCTATTTTTAGAAAATGATAATGTAAAATTTAAAAATAATTCCACGATTTATGAGAAAATTCCCTGATATATATATGCATTGTGTATCTTTAAAAATATAATTTTAAACATCTACTTTGTATAAATTTTAACATCATTTAAGCCTTTTCGAATGGAAAATATTACTTTTTTTATTTAAATGTTTTACAATCAGTAGGAAAATTTTAAAATTCGACATAAACAAGAGGTTATATTAAATGTCAGTGACTGACGTAAAATAATTCATTCCTTTGGGAAGTTCGATCGAATTAAAAATATGTTTCAACTCAGAATTAGTTTGGAAATTAATGTTTTCTTCAGACTGTTCATCTGAATTTTTATTTCATTCTCAGAAATAACTCTCAAAGGCAATAAATGCCATTTTGAAATGCCAAAATGCCTTGCACCACATGACGAGTATCTTTTAAATTAAATGTCAAGCAGACGCTGATAATTTTCTCTTGAAGTTCATCCGAAACTTTTATGCTGAAGAATTTATAAATTTTATTTAGTGAAAGTAAAAAAAAAAAAAAAAAAAAAAAAAAAAAAAAAAAAAACACTGCACAGCAATATTTCGGTATAGAAATGAAACATTCCTTTTCATTTAACAGTTTATTTTTTAACCACTTTTTAATTGATCAATATTTTTGAAAGAAAACCTTTCAAATAATCTCTATTTTTTCATGTCTTTTACAGAAATTTCGGTCTTTTATCATCGTTTTTTAGGTGCGTTCATAATTATGTAAATACGTAGCACCTATTGTTGTCATTCAGTCCGTCCGTCTGTTTGTCCGTCCGCATATAACAACGTAAAAACTACCCAACTGAATCATTTGAAATTTAAAATACATAATTATTACATAATTTTGTCGTGTCATTTCAAATTTTATGAAAATCGGATGCATAGATCAATTACAGGGACTATCAAAAGGATTCCGTTACATTACGGTCAATGGGAAATAAAGTTTCAAATGCATTTTAGTCGTTTGAAATTTTAAATACGTAATTATTACATAATTTTGTCGAGTTATTTCAAATCTTATCAAAATCGAATGCATAGATCAATTACAGGGACAATCAAAAATATTCCATTACATTACGGTCAATGGGGAAAAATGTTTTAAAAGCATTTTAATGGTGTTACACTCATTCGAACTTAATAAAATTGATAGGCATCTATAAAGTACATATTATAATACACATTTTGCATAATCTGTGGTGCAAAGAATATTTGTTATTGATTTACAAGGCCTCACAAAAGTATTCCATTGCATAATAGTATAGGGAAAACATTGTTCGGTGCGCATTTTAATTGTAATTATTTACAGTTTTATGAGATTGATATATGAGAGTGATATTTTTAAAACTTCGTTATCGTACGAACGCACCTCTTTTGCTACACTTCACCTGCAATTTCCAACTTGTTTTAAATAGAAATTTTTGCCTAAATGAGTGAGGAATAAGTTCGGTTTAAATTATACAAAATTTAAAATAAAATTTTACTGGTGAGAATAATAAATAATGATTGAAGAATAGATGTAAATCACGAACAAATCATGATTGACAAAAACACGTTGCCCATACGACGTACGTGCAATACAGGGAACAGTTAAAAAATTTCAAGTCTTTTGAGTTCTGTAAAATTAGATAAACGGGCTGTTCGGATAACTGACAGTTCGATTAAAGAAAAAAATTGAGCGTAATAAGCAGTTCAGTTAGTTTGAAAGCTCGGTTAATTGGAGTTCGGATGATCAACATTCGACTGCACATTTCTTTTTATGATACCTATCCGCCACTCCCATTCCCAATGCTTTCTGATATTTATTCATTTAAAAAAATTGAATCCGTGTTATTTTTTGAAAATTTAATTAATTGATTTACGTTGGCATATGTTTTCTTACACTTCCATGTAATCAAGATTTGCGCTAGAATTTTGCAGAAAAACTATTTTTACAACTTTTCAGAAAATAATCGCTGGATGTTTATATCAGACGTAAATTTTATAAATATTCTGGTTTTAAATCAATTTTACAGAAACACCATTTTTATCATGTGGAAGAATTTAACTTATTATAACTTCGATACATTTTTAAAAATTAATTAGTAAGTCTTTTAATTTTTTAAATTATTTTTTTTACCGCCAGTCATATAAAATGCGAATTCTATTTTTAGAAAATGATGATGGAATTTAAAAATAATTCCCCGATTGTTGTGAAAATTCGCAAGCGTAAATTCATTGTATATACTTAAAAGTATAATTTTAAACATCAGCTTCATTTAATGTTTAACACCATTTATGCTTTTTAGAATGAAAAATATTACTTAATACTTTTTATTTAAACATTTTATACCCATTTGGAAAAATTTTAAACTAGGAATTCTTTATAAACATGAAATTATATTAAATTTCAGTGAGTGACTTAAAAATAATTAATTCCTTTGGGAACTTCAATGGAATTTAATGCTTATTTCAGCTCAGAATTAGTTTGAAAATCAATGTTTTCTTAAAATCGTTCTTCTGAATTTTTATTTTATTCTCATAAATAACTCTCAAAGGCTATGGATGCCAGTTTGAAATGCCAAAATGTCTTGTATCACGTCACGAGTATCGTTTAAATTAAATGTCAAGCAGACACTGATAATTTTCTCTTGAAATTCATCTGAAGCTTTTATGTTGAAGAATTTGTGGATTTTATTTAGTGAAAATGAGAAAATACGGCACGGAACTGTTTCGGGTTAGAAATAAAACATTTCTTTTCTTTTAACAGTTTGTTTGTTTAAAAAATTTTTCAGTTTTATAAAAGAAAATCAAATGGAAGAAGTGATTGATCTGTTTTTTTTAATCTTTATCACCGGTTTTTTAAAACAGAACTTTTTGGCCAAATTGAACCAGTAAAATACTCGGATTAAATAAAGCAATATTTACAATAAAATTTTTCTGGCGAGAATAATAAATTATGATTTGAGTATGGATGCCCGTGCGTGATAGATCAAATCGTGATCGGCAAAAACATTTTGGTCGTACAGCTTTGTAAAAATAGAGAAACGGGCTGTTTGGCTGTTTGAAAGTTTGATTAACAAAAAATAGAGCGGTATAGGCTATTCAGATAATTAAAAGTTCGGTTAATTGGAGTTCCGGCAATCAACGTTCTACTCTACAATTCTTTTTGTCATCAAGTTCCCATCAATCCCTCTCGCAATGTTTTCTGATACTCTTAGGAAAATTGAAACCGTGTTGTTTTTTGAAAATTTAACCACTTGTTTTGTGTTGAGGTATATTTATTCACACTTAAATTTATTCAAAATGTGCACCAGAATTTCATATTGCAAATTATTTTTATAATTTTGGTGAAAATAGAAGCTGGACCATTTTCAAATTTAAAAGTAAAATTTTACAAAAATTCTGGTTTTAAGTCCACATTAAATAAACACGATTTTTATCTTGTGGAAGAATTAACTTTTTATATATTCGACATATATTTTTAAATTAATTTGTAAGTCCTTTATTGTTTAAAACAAGTTTTCCCATAATATCATATGAAATACGAATATTAATTTTAGAAAATGATAACGTGAATTTAAACTAAATTTCACGATTGTTTAAAAATTCGCAGGCATAAATGCATTGTGTATCCTTAAAATTTATTTTTAAACATCTGCTTTATTTAAATTTTAACATCATTTATGCTTTATCGAATAAAAAATATTACTTTTTTTTTTCTAAACGTCTTACAACAAGTTGGAAAATTTTTAAATTAGGAATTCGACAGAAACATGGAGTTATATTAAATGCCAGTGAATGGCTTAACATAATTCATTCCTTTGGGAACTTCGATGGAAATTAATATTTGATTCAACTGAGAATTAGTTTGGAAATTAATATTATCTTCAAACCGTTCTTCTGAATTTTTATTTTATTCTCAAAAATAACTCTCAAAGGCAATGAATGCCATTTTGAAATGCCAAAATGTCTTACATCAAGTGACGAGTATCTTTTAAATTAAGTGTCAAGCAGACGCTGAAAATTTTCTCTCGAAATTCAACTCGAACTTTTATGTTGAAGAATTTGTAGATTTTATTTATTGAAAGTAAGAAAATGCGGCACGGCACTGTTTCAGGTTAGAAATAAAACATTTCATGGGAGATTTTAGAAAAAATTTTATATTTTCCACCAGAACACTTAATCAGTAATTGTTATGATCAATTTATTTAAAATGTGTTTTACAATTATACAATGAAAATATTATTTTCAAAATAACGGTAGAAAAATAAAATTTTCCCTACTTATTGCGACCACTGACATTTCCATAGCTGCCAACTTTTACGCATTATTCCTACCGGTAAAATATTATAGTAAATATTTTATTATTTGATCGTCGAAATCTTATGATTAAACAAATGGAAAATCTCTCTAGAATTTTAGTGGTAGCAAAAATACGTAAATGTTAGCAGCTATGCATTTCTTTTCTTTTAAGAGTTTATTTGTTTAAAATATTTTTTCAGATTTGTAAAGGGAAATCAGATGGAAGAAGTGATTGATCTTAATCCCTTAATTAATCAATATTTTGGAAAAATCTTTAAAAAAATGTCTATTTTTTTAATGTCTTTCATAGAATTTTTAATTCGGTTTTTCAAAACAGAAATTTTTGCCAAATTGAACCAGTAAAATGCTCGAATTAAATAATGCAAAATTTACAATAAAATTTTTCTGGCGAGAATTATGATTGGAGTATTGATGTCCGTACGTGGTACAGTAGAACCCCGCAAATCTGGATCTCCGGGTAATCCGGATAGGTTTGGTCATTTTTTTTTTCAAGTATGAGAAGCGATTGGCTAATTTCAATAACATTAATTTGTTTCATCGTCGTATTCTGAATAAAAAAAACTTTTTCTGAAATCTTTTCGAAAGAATTATGCAAAGTAGACATTTTTACTGCCTGTAAATATTCAATAAGTTTAACATAAAGATGATTTTCTGTAAGTATGTTTTAGTTTATTTCATTTTTTTCTAATTCTCCGGATAATCCGGATTTTCGATAATCCGGATTGGGTCTGGTCCCAGTTAATCCGAATTATCGGGGTTTTACTGTACGAGAAATCTCAACGGAAAAAACATGTTGCCAGTACGACGTACGGGCAAAACCGGGAAGCGGTAAAAAAATTTTCAAACTTTTTGAACTTTGTAAAAATAGAAAAACGGGCTGTTTGGATAATTGGAAGTTCGATTAAAATAAAAAAAAATAGAGCGTAATAGGCTGTTCAGATAATTGAAAGTTCGGTTAATTGGAGTTCTCATAGATAGTGGTCTATTGTACATTTCTTTTTATCATCACCCAACCCCCAATCCCACTCCCAATGTTTTTTGATATTTATACACTTATAAAAAATGAATTCATGTTTTTTTTTTTTTTTTTTTGAAAATTTAATCACTTGTTTTGTGTTGAGATATGTTTATTCACACTTAAAATTAATAAAAATTGACGCCAAAATTTAATAATATAATTTATTTTTATAATTTTCGTGAAAGTAAAAGCTGAACATTTTCATATTTAAAAGTAAAATTTTATAAAATTCTGGTTTTAAGTCAACTTTAAAGAAACACCATTTTTATCTTGTGGAAGAGTTTAACTTTTTATGTATTCGACACATGCTTTAAAATTAATTAGTAAGTCCTGTATTGTTTAAAATAATTTTTCTCATACTATCATCAAAATACTTTTTAACAAATATAACGTGAATTTAAAATAAATTTCACGATTGTTGTAAAAATCCCCAAGCATAAATGCATTTTGTTTCCTTAAAGTTTAATTTTAAATATTTAACTTTATTTAAATTTTAACATCATTTATGCTTTTTCGGATGAAAAACATTACTTTTTTATTTAAACGTTTTACAACTCATAGGAAAATTTTTAAATTAGGAATTCGTCAGAAACGTGAAGTTTTATTAAATGCAAGTAAATGACTTAAAATAATTCATTCCTTTGGGAACTTCGATAGAATTTAATATTTGTTTCAACTGAGAATTAGTTTGGAAATTAATGTTTTCTTCAAACCGTTCTTTTGAATTTTTATTTTATTCTCAGAAATAACTCTCAAAGGCAATGAATGCCATTCTGAAATGCCAGAATGCCTTGCATCACGTGACTTATCTTTTAAATTAAATGTCAAGCAGACACTGATAATTTTCGCTTGAAGTTCATCTGAAACTTTTATGTTGAATATGTTGAAAAATTTATAGATTTTATTTAACTAAAAGCATGGAAATACGGCACGGCATTGTTTCGAGTTAGAAATAAAACATTTCTTTTCTTAAAACAGTTCATTTGTTTCCGATGTTTTTCATCTTTATAAAGGAAAAATCAGAAGGATGAAGTGATTTATCTTAATCACCAAAAGGAATAAAAGACTGGAATTAAATTATGTTATCTTAATGTATCCGAACAACTTCGGAAGTCATTTTTTGAAATTTTTGAAATTTTCTCCTGTTGCAGATTATATTTTGATGTAAAATACCTAACTGGTGACGCTGCTATGCTTCATTTTTCTGGAAATATTACCGTTTATGAGATTGAAGAAAGTTTCGTGATTGCTAGATCTAATTAGTTTTTTTTTTTTTTTTTTTTTTTTTAGTTTTAATATATTTATAGAAATTAAGGAACAGCTTTTTTGCAATGTATCTTAAATCAGTTTTTTTTTTCTTTTGTTCAAAATTGGCAGTATGCCTAAAGGATGGTTTCTGCATCCATTTGAAAATGTTATTTTTTTAAGATCCTGAAATTGGTAATAAATTATATTGTAAATATTTAATGAAAAACAATAATTTCATGCTAGTTTTTATTCAGTTATTTATTTTTTAATAGCTGTATATTGGATTAAAGTCTGGTGCACATTTTTCTCAAATAAAGTACATTTAATTTATAAAATAGGAAAACGGAGAAATTATTTTAAAAATTGGACTACCGAAAATATTTTAATTAAAATAGTAGTTAAGAGATTCACGCACTTTTCAAATATCAGCAAATTTAATTTTATTTTTCAAGCATTTTTGCAATACTTGCTGCAGATCATTTCTTTACTTTTTTTTCTGTTGTTGAAATAATATAAATAATAATAAATAGTTTTTAAACTCCTCTATCCCCTTATAACTCAAGAAGGAACTTAAAATAATTAATTTATCTGGGAATAATCGATGCAATTTAATATCCCTCTGAAGTACGAATTGGTTTCAAAACGAATGATCTTCAAGTCATTCATATGAATGTTTCGTTTATTCCGCATATTAATATTAACAGGCATTGCTATTCTAAGATGCCAAATTTTCGAATATAACTTTATTAAGTATCGCTCAAATTTAATATGACAAGAATTTCAAAACGATATTTGCCTAATATTTTCTGTTTTATGAAAATGATCCATTTTACACTTTAAAATAAAATGTTCTTCCAATAAGCTAAAGACAAAATAATATTAAACATAACACTCCTTTACATAATTTTCTGTTTTTAAAATTAAATAAATAATAAAAAATAATTTTAAATTCCTCTATCCCCTTAAAGGTCAAGAAGAAACTTAAAATAATTTATCTGAGAACGATAGATTCAATTTAATATCAGTCTCAAGTACGAATTAGTTTGAAAACGAATGATCTGCAAATCATTCATATGAATGTTTCGTTTATTCCGCATTTTAATTTTAACATTCATTTCTATTCTAAGATGCCAGATTTTCGCATATCACTTCATAAGTATCACTCAAATTTAATATGAGAAGAATTTCAATTCTGAAAATGTTCCTTCGAAATTTGTCGAATATTTTCTATTTTATGAAATTGATTCATTTTACACTATACAATAACATGTTCTTTCAAAAAGCTAAAGACAATATTACATTATACAAAACACTTCTTTACATTCTTTTCTGTTTTTAAAATTAAATAAAAAGTAAAAATTAATGTTAAAGTCCTCTATCCCCATAAAAGTCAAGATGGAACTTAAAATAATTAATTTATCTGAGAATAATCTATACAATTTAATATCAGTCTCAAGTACGAATTAGTTTGAAAACGAATGATCTGCAAATCATTCATTTGAATGTTTCGTTTATTCCGCATATTAATATTAACATGCATTGCTATTCTAAAATGCCAGATTTTCGCATATCACTTCATAAGTATCACTCAAATTTAATATTACAAGAATTTCAACTCTTAAAATGTTCCTTCGAAGTTGGCTGAATATTTCCTATTCATGTTTATTAATTTAATGTTTATTACAATATATTTCCTTGTATAAACCGAGTTTACAACTTATTAGTAAGAAATCGTCCAAAATCGGAAACCCGTATACAAGCCGATGTTAACCACTTAACCCTATCCGGCGCAATGTGTCCGGTCTGGAGACACCTAATTTTAATTCCAAACTTGCAATCGGCTCCAATAATATTTTAATAAAATCTTACTTTTACCAGAAAAGATTAAATTAAGGAGTTCTTGGTTTCTCAAAAAGTCGTTTGTAAATTCCGGTGTCAGTCAATAATTTCTCATTTTACTAACAGAAGATTAATTGGTAAAAAAAAAAAAGCTTCAAATATTGCCTATTTTTTTATGTTTTTTACAGAGTTTTTAATTTTTATCATTGGTTTTTCGAAACAGAAATTGTTGTCTATTTGGAAAACAATGTTTGTATTAAATTATCCAATGTTTACAATAAAACTTTACTGGTGGTAATAATAAATTATGGTTGGAATAGGATACCCATAATTGGTACATGCAAATCATGACTGACAAAAACACGTTGCCGACATGACGTACAGGCAAATTAGGGACGCGATTAAACAAACCGTCACTTAAGAACAATAAAGTTCTATTTGACATTTTTTTAAAAATTGACTTTTTGGCATAGAAATGTTCTATTTGTGTCAATGAATGCATTTCTGCATTAAAATTTTGATATTTACAACTTAATTCCGCTTCTGATAGAGAATAATATAGTTTCATCAGAAATTGTTGAAAATAGTCAGAATAACAGAGTTCTACGTGCAAAGCAATCGTACACGCCATCTCAGATAATACATTATTATTTTATTTTATAATATATTATGAAAACCGGTAATATTTTATTTCTTGTGTGCAAGAATATATTATTTCGATAATTGAATCGTTTTTCGGTAAATATATAGAGAAAATTTTATGAGTAAAAATCCTTTTAAATATGTTTTTAATACGTTGGTATGCAAAACGAATTGTGTTTAATTTGATTAATGGACCTGTCCATGCAGGGATGAAGGACTAATCTTAATTGGTTTCGATTTACAAAATCCTGTGGGAAGAATGGATAGATATTCTTGATGCTAAAACAATTAAAAAAAAAAGGATCAGTAAAGCAAATTCCTACAAATCTAATTGATAGCAAGACTATAGACAGGGTGCGTAGTCATCAAGAAACTCAGAGGATTTTAATTGTTTTAGTATCAGAAATTCTTTAAAGTACTGGTTCTTACATCAGAAAAAAGGATTTCTTTTTCGTTAAATAAAACAAATATTACATTATAAAAATTCTGGTAAAAGGTCCTTACAAGGTGCTTCCAGACTACGCACCCTGTATGGACGATCGACAGCTTTCCTTTTCTTCTTATTATATTTTTATAGGGTCTAACGAGATTAAAGTGTGTAAACAATTCTACTTAGGAACCTTGTCCATTAGTCAGAAGCCAATTTATACAGTACATTAAAACATGGATATAAAATCAGGTACCCCAATTAGTGATAAGCGAGATAAAACTTCAAGCAGGGCAACAGAATAAAATAAAAGCTCAAATTGAAAATTTTCCCAAGATTGAGTCCCACTACAACAGAGTGAACACTAAAGAAACATATTTAGAATCGGGGCTTAGCTTACAGAAAATGTGTGACTTCTACCTTCAGAAATGCAGAAAAAGCAATGAAGAACCAGTGAAACTTTTGTATTATAATCATATATTTAATGCCCGTAAGGCATGGTGACGTCACTGCGACGTCGTTGTGAAGTCACATTGTGACTTTGTGACCATCGATCGTCCATGTGACGTCGATGTGAAGTCACAGTGACTGAAATGTGAAGTCGTTATGGCCATTTTAGAGCTCTTTTGTGCCCACTTCACAAAATTGTCACAATGTGACAAATTTGTGGAAAATATGTCATTTGTGACTACTTTGACATTAACAGTGTGACGGAACTGTTACAAAAGCGACAGTATTTAAATTGCCAAAAACGTGTTTTATAAGTAAATAACATGTTTTGAAGAATTTTTGTATTTTTCTAAGGATTTTTTAAAAAGTCACATCTCGGTCACAATGTGACGTCACTGAATAGTGGCATTTTGGTCACAAATGTGATGTGACCAAAGTGAATCACAGTGACGTCATTGTGTTCTGAAAATTCTGATGACTTGGATAGTAAATGGTGTTCGGTGGGTTTTTCAATCTGAAAGAAGGAAGTATAATTAATTAATTATTTTTGAGAAAATTTAAGTCTTTTATATGTTTATCATATTTACCATCATTTTTGTTTTTAACAAATTCGAAACTTTTCTTAGACTCGTTTATAAGCTAGACCCCTCATTTTGGAGTCAAAAAATGCCCAAAAAAATCTCGGCTTATGGCGGAAATATACTATAATTATGTTAATTACCATAAAATTAATAATTATTGATCATAATAATAATATTAATTAATTATTAAACCTATTAATTTCACGTTTATTAGTTTTATATCAGTTTATTAATTTCATTCTAAGCTACTAGGTAATTCGATCGATGCTGTCCAGGCCCGAAATATTATACCTTAAATATAGTTGAAATCTGAATTCAAGTTATTTTTCTCCGGTATAGATAGAGGATTTGGTGTTATGGATACCACTGTCTTCAGCAGCATACATCCGGACATTTTCAAATATGTTTTTGGCAAACGAGCCTCGAATTAGTATGATTTTATGTTTTTAAGAGTAAATATTTCAAACACCCCCCCTGTTTTAAAATGTCAATCGATTTATCTGAACAGAGAACCTCTTTTCATGTTACTCGCACCTGCATTAAGACCTTGTGCATTTTGTAGTCCTGTACATATAAAAATACGAGGACCGATAAAAATTCTTTGTTAAAGTCATACTTGATATATATTTTTAATATTTTATTTTTTTATTATCGGTTTTTATTTCTTTATTTCTCGTCAAAAGTGAGTTAAGTTGCCAAATATGGCGCTACAAATTTTTCGCTTGCCTTATTTTGGGGCTCTGACATTCGACTAGGGTTGCAGGAAAACTCTACTTTTGAAAATACGCCAAATTTTCCCTTCGTCAAAAATGCGAACATAATATCGTAACTTTTCAAAACCTAATTCGTAGGTTTTTGAAAGTATTTTTACACTTTTCTCAATATTTTATACTTATAAATAACTAATTTCTATATTTAAATAATTTTCTTTAAAAAATACTATGTTAAAAATCCTATAAATGGCCTCGAAAATAGGATTTTCAGAAAGTTATGCTGCTGCAAAATCAAAAAATATGAGTTAAACAGAAAATTTTTTTCGATTTTCAAGCTTCTAAATATGGGGCTTTAAAATGCACAAAGTTTCAATGTCGTGTACGCGCAATACCAAAAGAAGCCCCCTTGTGAGTATACAGAAATTACCAGAAGAAATAAACGTTTTTCCCCTTTAAAAAATTTCCAAAATCTGTATCGAATTTTCAAATTTGCTTTACATTAACTGTTAATTTTTAAAAGTGTTTAGTTAAAAGCTTACTTTATATAGCATTTTCAACTAACGTAAAATTTTTAAATCTTGAAATTTGAATGCGAACTTCAAATGTATGTCAAAATCTCTTAAATGTCACGAAGGCACTCGAAATAGTTCATTTATCTCAGAACGTTAGATACAATTTAATATTAGAGTTGGTTTTGAAATTAATTCTCTTCGAATTAGTAAATAAACTTTTCTGAGATTTTTCGAAATGCCAATCAAAGACTGAATGCCTCTCGACACTGAAACGCCAAAATGTCGTGTATCACGTGACAAGTTCACTTAAATTAAATGTGTCAAGAATTCCGACAATTTTTCATCTGAATTTAATTCAATATTTTAATATTATTAGTTATTTTTATTTCATTTTTGTGAGTATGGAATGAATATTTTTAGATAATCTAAAAGTCAAATAATTCAAAATTCATGTTATTTTTTATAACTTAATTTTTTTCTGTACAAAAAATACACTGCTGGCCATTAAAATTGCTACACCAGGAAGAAATGCAGATAACAAAATGATATTTATTGGACAAATATATTACGATAGAAATAACAAGTGATTAAATTTTCAAGAAATTTGGCTGCATAGATCCTGAAAGATCAGTACCCAGAACAACCTTCTCGGGCAGTAATAAAAGCACTTATACGCCTGGGAATTGAGTCAAACAGAGATTGGATGGCATGTACAATAGGGCGGAGAGTAAAAAACTTTTTTTCGAAATTCTTTTCTCCCTAGCGCGGAAAAGTTGTCTAGTGGTATCAGTAATATACTTACAAAATTTCAAAACAATCAATAAATATCTTCCGGTTCCACTTTTGGGTCGAAATATGCAATTTTAGTCAAAAATGTTGTAATTTTTCTCATTTCAGTAATATTTTAAATTTTCAATTTTTTCTTCGCCCTAGAGCGGAAAAACTGAAAGAGTACTTAAGGAACACAAGACCAAAATATTAGGGTAATTAAAAAATATCTTCTGGTTCCACTTTGGGTTCTAAATATGTGAAATTTGCCGAAAATTATACAGATTTTCACATTTTAGTCATTTTTTTATTTTTCGATTTTCTATTCCCGCTGGCATGGAAATGTTAGAAAAACATGCAAGAAACATAAGTAAAAAACTTTATAATAACAAATAAATATCTTCCGTCTTCCTTTTCAGGGTCTAAAAATATCAAACTAGCCAAAAAGTATGTAACTTTTCACATTTCAGAGATTTTTTTTTTTCTTATCAATTTTCTCTTCTTGCTGGAGCGGAAAGTATGGAAAATCATATGAGAAACATAGCAGAAGAGGTTATTGGTGACACTTGCACTATATAATCGCAGCCAGGTTCTTCTATAAGTGTCCAGTATTCTTCAAGCATTCTTTGTTCATGGAGCGTTCCCTCAATATTCCTCTGAATTAAAGTTGGATCTTTTCGACGGTCAAAATACAATCTTTTCAAGATATTGGTGGATATGAAACTCTAATCTTGGACTTAGCATTTCATGCGATATTTATTTCTTTTTCTGCTTGTGTTATGCCTGTCTAAAACTTTGGACATGTCGTCACATGTCACAACTGGCAAGTCTTCAAGAAATGCGCCAGTTACTGATACTGCAACTCGGTCGGACACTCCTATTGTGTCTCAAGTTCTGGCTAGGGCAGGACGACGGGTTGTTCGTGATATAGTTATACTCCCTCTGTCCCAAATTAGTTGCGACATTTAGATTGAAAAATCTTGTCCCAAATTAGTTGCGACATTTCAAGTAGGCGGAGTCATAAATAACTTTCGATGCTGTTTAATACATATACACCAGTAAAATTTTATTACAATGAGTATGACGAGGCACGTTGGTTGTGTAATGCGATGTTAAGTGGAATATGAAATGTTTGGAATAAATTGATGTGATTATGACAGTAAATATGAATAATAATTTAAAAATTGCCGTAAAGAAGGAACTAAATGATAAAGAGCCTAACTCTGTTTTGCATTTTTTACTCCAATGTTTGAAGAATGATCGATTGAGCCATGGTGCTATAAATGATGCTACAGCGATCAAATTTAATGTTCATCGTAGTACTATCTCCCGTTTGTGGAAGCTGGCAAAGAAATCAAAAATAAATGATAATGAAATTTACAATGTAAAATCGCAAAAAACTGGTAAATGCGGACGAAAAAAAAAGATTTTTCTCAGCAACTGAACAAAATCAAAGATGTCCCACTTAGAAAAAGACAAACATTGCGATGTTTATCGTGTGCTGTTGATATTTCTAAATCATCATTACACAGAATTGTCAAGGATGGAAACGTTTTGAAGCGTATTTCATCAGCAATTAAGCCTAGTCTAACAGAAAAAAAACAAGCTAGACAGAATACGATTTTGTTTACAACATGTTCAAAATAATGGACACTTTTCGGAAATGTTGGATCGTATACATATCGATGGAAAATGGTTTTACATTACAAAAACTAGTAATTCGTTTTACATCACTCTGGATGAAACCGAACGTTTGAGGCATTGCAAAAGCAAAAGATTTCTTACCAAAGTAATGTTTATGACAGCGGTAGCAAGGCCAAGATGGGATCTAAATAGAAACGAAATGTTTGATGGAAAAATTGAAATATGGTCTTTTGTTTACTCTGAAAATGCCAAAAGAAATTCTAAAAATCGTGCAAAAGGAACTGTTGTGACAAAAGTTGTCGAATGTGTTAATAAGGACGAAACTCGAAAAATGATTATAGAAAAAGTTTTGCCAGCAATACGTGAAAAATTCCCAATTAGCGAAATATCGAGTCCCATATACATTCAACAGGACAATGCCAAGCCCCATTTGTCAGAAAATGATCCTAGTATCATAAAAGAATGCTTAAAAGATGGATGGAATTTACAATTACAGTGTCAACCTCCAAATAGTCCGGATTTAAATGTGCTTGATCTGGGTTTTTTTAACGCAATACAATCATTGTAACATCAGATGCCCGTAAACAACATTGACAATTTAATTGATGCTGTTAAAGTTGCGTTTCAAAACATAGAAGTAGTAAAGCTTGATAATGTTTTTTTAACCCACAAACGTGTATGGAAAACATTATGATGTCAGGTGGAAGCAACTAGTACAAAATAACCCATCTCAACAAGGAAAATCTTCGTCGTCAAAATCTTCTTCCGCGAAACCTGGTATGTAATCCCGAAGCTATATTACGTGCAAAAAATTCTTTAAATATGATTTAAATTTTGTTTTATTTGTGATTAAAATTATTACAGCTTGGTATTTTTATTCTCAGTTTTAATTTCTGCAAAAAGAACATTTTTTCCGACAAAATTTTCGAAGAAAATTTGCAGGGTTCGCACGCTTTTAACCCATGTGCCATTTCCCAAGGATTCCACAGCCATTATATCAGCCAAAAATTATTTTCTTCCTAATGATATCCCGATCCATTAGATAGAAGATAGTTCTGTGCGATTACTGATGGGAGAATCCTTAAAAACTGGGCGTGGCTTAAGAGAGCGCAAACTTTGTATTAATTTAAATACTGATTTAAGAAAAAGATGGAGGGAATGTTTGGTAAGTAAATGTTATTGGTTGATAGCATATTATCCTGAAGTATCTGAAAAATGTTCAATCAAAACCATAAAATCATTATTATCAATAATCAGTACAATAGTATCCAAATGTCGCAACTAATTTGGGACAGAGGGAGTAGTATTTATATTCGAATACAATGAAACTAAAGGTTTATCACTAAGATCGTGACACAGTTGTTCATGAACAAGACTAAAAGATTTAAATAACTCTAAGTCTTCGATGAAGCAGTAGTGATTGTTTTTTCCATTTTATACCATTTTCTGAAACTTTCTTATTCTTTTTCGAGCCTGCTCAGTCAATTACTAAATTTCCGTGTTGTGGACCGTGTTTCCGAATGTATCAATTGGGTCTATCAACAATTTGCTTGACGTTCTTTGATCCTTAAAAAACTGTCTTCCAATTCTGGAATTTTTATAACATGTGGGCATTTACATCGTTCTAGAGATCCTTTACATTGTTCTGTACTCTTGTAAGAAAAATTTATAACAGGCGTTTTTTTTCCCCTTCCAATAAGAAAATTTTCAATTTTGACTTCGTCTGTTCTTTAGCGTCAAACTTCTTTATACTCTTGTATTTATCATTATATGAACCAATCATTTGGACTATTCTTGGCCTAGAAATCGTTGGAACTGAGGAGCCTGCTAAATTGCTTCAACCATTTCAGCCCATAATCCACTATCACCCCAAAGGTGGGTCCGAATTTTAATTATATTTCGATTCATTTCTCCCCAACAAAAAAGTACATTATATGTTCATAAGTTGGTAAAGCTCCAGTTCTTAATTCAGTAGGATCCCAAAAAATGGGATGAGAAAAATCCCGTGTATACTGCGCCTTAATTGTGATATTGTAATATTTTCTATGCACATTATGAGTTCAACACAATATTAAAAATTAAATTTTTGTAAACACTTTCAGATGTATTATTTTTCAATAACATACAGAAGCTAAAATTGAATATCTCATTAAGAACCTATCACGAGCGGAGCATTAAACCAACAGTAACATTACAGTAAACGAACAGAAAGCTGAACTTATTAGAGGAATTTCCCTCAGATCGCTTTTAATTCGATTGTTCTATGATTTTTGAGTACATTAATGCCATGAATTTGCCAGTTTAAGTAATAAAAATTAAATAAGAAGATATTTATTAATTATTTTAAATTTTTACACTTTTCTTTGTCATATGATTTTCCGAATTTTCCGCGCGAGCGAGAAGAGAAAATTGATAAGAAAAAAAAATCTTTGAAATGCGAAAAGTTACATACTTTTTGGCTATTTTTACATTTTTAGATCCCGAAAAGGAAGACGGAAGATATTTATTTATTATTCTGAAGATTTTACTTATGTTTCTTGCATATTCTTCGAACATTTCCATGCCAGCGGGAATAAAAAATTGAAAAATAAAAAAATGACTAAAATGACTAAAATATGAAAATTTGTATATTTTTGGAAACATTTCTCATATTTAGAACCCAAAGTGGAACCAGAAGGTATTTTTTAATTACTCTAATATTTTGGACTTGAGTTTCTTATGTACTCTTTCAGTTTTTCCGCATTAGGGCGAAGAAAAAATTTAAAATTTAAAATATTACTGAAATGTGAAAAATTAGAACATTTTTGGCTAAAATTGCACATTTCGATTATAAAAGTGGAACCGGAAGATATTTATTGATTGTTTTAAAATTTTGTGAGTATATTACTGATACCACTAGACAACTTTTCCGCGCTAAGGAGAAAAGAATTTCGAAAAAAAGTTTTTTACGCTCCGCCCTAATGTACAGGTACACATGACCCCTCAGCTTCAACACGATGCCATAGTTCATCAACCGTCATGACTGGCATATGGTTATGAGCCAGTCGCTCGGCGACCAATGACCAGACGTTTTCTATTGGTGAGAGATCTGGGAAACGTGCTGGCCAGAGCAACAACCGAACATTTACCGTATCAAGGAAGGTCCGTTCAATTCCGGAAACATGCGGTCGGGCGTTATCCTGTTGAAATGTAGGGTTTCACAGGTTTCTAATAAACAGTAACGCCACGGGTCATAAATCGTCAATGCGATCAAGAGATGACTGAGACGAGTATCTAATGGCACCCCATACCATCAAGCCAGGTGATGGACCTGTATGACGATCATGAATGCACGTTCACCACGATGTAGTCAAACACGAATGCAACCATCATGATGTTGTAAATAGAACCTGGATTCATCGGGAAAAATAACTCCTTGTCTTCGTCCATCCAGGTTCGTCCTTAATCACACCATTGAGGGTGCTCCTGTCTATGACACAGTGTCAAGGGAACTCACAGCCATGGTTTCTGAGCTGAGAATCCATGGTACTGCAAACGTTGTCGAACTGTTCGTGCAGACACTTTTTGTCTTGCAAATGACTCCATTTCTTGACTCAGGGCTCGCGACGTAGTTGCACGATCCATTACGGCCATATGGATAATATTGCTGTCTTCTCGGCTGCTAGTGATAGGGGGCCGTTGAGATGCCGCACAGTGTTCCGTATAACCGTCCTGAATTCATCGATTCCATATTTTGCGAACAGTCACTGGATCTCGAACAACGCGAGCAGCAATACTGCACTACGATAAACCGCAATCCTGGTAGGCTACAATTCGACCTTTATCAAAGTCAGAAACATGCTGGTACGCATTTCTCCTTCTTACACGAGGCATCACAAAATTTTTCACCAGACAATAATGCTCAGATGCAACTTCTGTGTGAGAAACCGGCTGAACAATTTCTTCATTTAAACACATTGTAGGTGTCGCTACTGGCATCTGCTTTGTCAGAATGCGCTAATCATTAAATTAGCTAATGTTGCTAATCATTTGCATGTCACAGCATCTTCTTCATGTCGTTTAAATTTCACGTCTGCAGCATGTCGCCTTCATGGTGCAATTTTATTGGCCAGTAGTGTATAAGGCTACAAACATGCACTGATAAAAGAATGGATTTATGAATAAAGAAGAGAATATAAAAAGGGTGTCCCAGAAATATTGGGACAAACTTTAAGGAGAGATAAGGGACATCACAAGGTTTCAGAATTGCATAGCAGCCATGGTTGGAAACACTTTCCTGGCGCGGTAGTGACGACAAAATACACAAGAAAGTGAGGACTCGAATAAGAAGAGAAAACATCTTTATTATCCTTAGTATGACAATAAACTAAAAAAAAACATTAACCACTTAACTCATAAATATTTTTGAAAAACTTTCAAATATGTCTATTTTTTCATGACTTCTACAGAATTTTTAATTTTTTATCACCGGTTTTTCAAAGCAGATTTTTTCGTTAAATTAAATCAGAAAAATGCTCGGATTAAATAACATAAAATTTACAATAAAATTTTACTCGTGAAAATAGTAAATTATTATTAGAGTATGGATGACCATAGATGGTACGGGCAAATTTTGATTGGCAAAAACATGTTGCCCGTACGACGTATCGGCAATACGAAGAAGTATTTAAAGAGGTTCATCCGTCATCAAAGCAGGTGTTCGAAATTACGATCCCGGCCCGTATTGAGCGTCGAAATGCAATTTTGGTGCTTGCAAGATGTAAAAGTCTCTAGAAATTGTCCAAGAGCCGACAGCTCAAAGCCCTTTGTCATCGAGAACAAAAAGTAATCCTTTATTTTATGGAAGAGTAGCAATAG
Source organism: Maratus speculifer (assembly GCA_964019185.1). NCBI lineage: Eukaryota > Metazoa > Arthropoda > Arachnida > Araneae > Salticidae > Maratus > Maratus speculifer. The sequence goes on from OZ025296.1 coordinate 54,642,931, forward strand.
GGGTATCTCATGATCCATGTCTGCCGGACGCGAAGTAGTTCATAAGTCAAAAATTAATACCACTACTGGTTGACTCGCAGATTAAAAAAAAAAAAAAATGCATATTTATCCCAAGATTAAACAGAATACGAAGTTCGATTAAATTCCGTGCATTAGTTCTTGAGATATAGTTACCTGGGAAATCGTGAAAAATGCTGCATACCAGCATCACTTATTCAACTATTTACACCACAAATTAATTCAGCACCTATTTTTGTTAAATTCTATCCCAATCTGAAGATTAATTAGATTAAGTTCATTAATTTTTGACATATAGCTAAAAAAAAATTATATCACGTGCAGATAGACATACATACAGAATCACGAACAGACATTTTATACAAACAGGCAAATCATCTTGAAAATTATCTAAACCATATAAATCCGTAGAAAACCAGAAATCGAAATTTTTCATGAACTCAATACGTTCTTGTTATAGTGATAGTAGAAAATGAATAGGTGAAATTTTTGTCTGCCTAATGCTAGTATTCATAAACAAACTTAAAATTGCTCTAAAATCACCGATTTTTTTAAAAGCATTTAATTAAAGCACAATTCAAATAAAAATCTTAAATAATAACAGAAATTTTTGAAATTCGAACACGAAAATGAAATTTATGTCAAAATATCTTAAATATGACGGAGAAACTCAAAATAATAAATTTAACAGAAAACATTCTAATTAGTTTGAACTTGGTATGAGCATTAAAATTAATGCTCTCCAAATTGTAATATGCATTTTTCTTTTATTTTCCAATTTGAGATTCGGAAGCAATGCCATACTGAAATGCGAAGAAGCCATGTATCACATAAATTAAATGTGTCAAGAATTAAGATGCTTGTAAATTTCCTACGAATTAATACTGAAAATTTTTACTTTTCTGAATTTTGCAGATTTTAATCATAAGAACACTATATTAGTTAAAAACAAGATACAAAATAATATTAACACTAGAACTACTGGAAATTTGAGTCAAGTTTTATAAAGTTATTTCACACCAGAATTTTGATTTAGAACAATTTAACTTCATTATTTAACGTTATTTCATTTTTTCCCTATCATTTAAATTTATTTACGTAATAAAATTTTTGGTTCGAACTGAAACATATTCATATGGTTAATTTGTGGGATTTTGCCAAATATGATAAGCAAAGATAAGAATGGATTAATCTTTGAATATAATAATAAGAACGATATCATGTTAATTTTAAGTTTGACACCCATCATTCAATTTGCTTTACACTCATTATTAATTTTTAAAGTTAATTTCAATGAAATTTTAAATTAATACGAAAAATTGCAAATTCTGAAGTTGGTACGCAAACCTAAAATGTATATTTAAATCACTATTTGGAGACAAAAATTTAAAAATTTTTTTTTCAAGTTTAGTTTAAAACTAACCCTTTGGACGCTAACGTCTCTTATACAAATTTTATTCGATCGGCACTCTTTTTTAAAAGAAGTTTCCTTCAAATACACAAATTCAAAAATGCTTTGATTAAATAGGGTAAATTTTATTTTTCTTTATTATTGATGCCATAAACAATTTTTGAAAGGAAAGACGATGTCGCTGCAGTGGCGACAATGGGGTGCAAAGGGTCAAAATGAGTCTGAGATGAATTAATCAGAGTTGGTGCCATTTAAACGATTTTAGTGTAAATTTCACGTTTGCAATCGCATTTTAAAATAAAAAGAAAATTCCGATAATTAAAAATTATTTTTAAAGCAGGCGTTTGATTAAATACTTTGAAAATTAACATAAAAAAGATGAATATTTTCACATAATTTTTATAAAAAATGTTTAATCGCAGAGTTTTTATTTAAAACTCTTTAAGTTATTTAATTAACCCTTTTATTCGTTGTTTCTTTTAACACTAGAGCACCGGGATGGTGTCAGTTCGACACCGATCACTGGACTAATTGTCAATTGGAACCAGAAAAATCTTCAAGAAATAAGTTATTTACTAGTTGCAATGAAATGAGCAAACAAATAAACTAATAAATTTCTAATTATTTTTATGGTTTTAAATATATTTTATAAAACTTGCGTAAAAAGTCCCGACGTTCTAGTGTTAAACACATTTTTTTAAAAAAAAAGTATTGTTCAAATCAAGATATATTCCCTTAGTAAGGGCCAAATTGACCCCTCGCCGTCATTCTAGTGTTAATGGGGGGATATTCCAAATGTCTTCTGGTGAATGGTGATGGATACAGATGCCATATACACGCCAGATTTGGCGATATTTTTTCTTAACGCCAAATTAGCGACAACATCATTTTCAAATCATATGTACATTTAGATAATTTTCTGTTATTTTAAAAAGGAAATAACACTAAACAAAACAAAGTTTGATTAAAAACTGTGAATAAAACAGCTTATATAATTTGAAAAAAGAAAATGAAAGTAAATAAACAATATATTAATAAATAAACAATTTCGGATTACCATTTCAAGCAAAATAATGCTATTTTAGCGACAATTCAGTACACCGGTGCATATATAACATCTGAGACTGTAGATGTGAACACCTCTCTCACTTCTTTTCCTTAACCTCTTGGGAACGAGCGACACGTATATGTGCCGCAAAAAGCCTTAAAAATTCTCGTTTATCCCCACCAGAAAAATTTTATTATAAAATTTGTCTTATTTAATCGGAGCTTTTCCTTGATATAATAAAGAAAAAATTTTTATTCTAAAAGCCGATGACAAAACATTGGAAATTTCGTCAAAAACTCCCGTCACAAAAGGATTAACAGGATTCATACGCATCAAGGGATTATGAGAGTTTTAGACGTTTCAGAATCGGAATTTTCGTAAAGTAGTACTCACTATATCTGAAGTTAGAAATGTTTTTCATTAAATTTAAGCAAATAGTAATTTTAAAAAATTCTCATAAAAAGTTCTTGAAAGCCCTTGAAGCGTACAAATCATGCTTAGTTATGTAAGTGTATTTCGCTCATGTTGGATCAACTATTACTTTTACCCGCATAAAAATATTTGCTATAAATATGTAGATTTAATCAAAACCATATTAAACCATGTTCAATTTCTAGTAAATACAAATTTCTTCATCCTTGTGTGAAATATGTACACATTACAAAAGTGGAACATTATTAAATAATTCACCGTAATATTTTTCATTTACACCACAGATTACACTACTAAAGGCAGCAATGCGATGTGAAATTCCTAGATTTGGATAATTATGTTCCTGGAAGTTGATCTAATGAAGAAACAGGCAAGCAATTATCTTATCTTTTATTTACTAAAGAAATAAATTATATTGGAAAATAAATGACGTCTTCCTGGAAAATTGCATTTGTTTTGCAATACAAATTAATATCGCTAATAATTTGATATTAGCTTGAAAGTCTCTGCTCTTCAAATCATTGATATTAATTTTACTTTCATTCTCGGAAATAATTTTACAGGGACTGTCATATTAAGAAGCCAAAATGTCTTAGATCACGTACTATGTGACACTAAAATTAAATATGTCATGAAATTCAGTCACACATAATTTTCCTTTGGCGTTCCATAGAATGTTTTAATTTCATTTCATTTATAGATGAAATTCATTTTCTTCGCTAGAATGGAGTTTTCTTCAGTTACAAAATAATTTTATTCCCCTAATAAAAAATAGAAATGTTTCAGTTGCTCCTACTTAATAAATGCTCTTGAAATCGTTCGCAGGAATTTTATTTATATTCTCCAAAATATATTTTACAAAGATTGCCTTACTGAGATGTCAAGATACCTTGCATTCAGGGCCTGAAATGTTTTTCCTTAAATGTTCGTCCGAAAATTTTTATTTTATTTAAATTGTAGCTATTCTTCTGTAAAATGGCATATTCTTCATATACAAAATAATTTTAAATTTATATTAACAATATGAAATAAGACAGTTGTTTATATGTTTAAAGGTAGCATATATCAGTTATTATTGGTTCAAAATTTTCATTAAATTTTTTCTGGCTAATTCGTAAAACAAATATTTAGCTAGCGTATGCGTTCCTTGAACTCGCCATTTCGAAACTGCAAAAAGGTAAATTTTCTTGATTTGTGGCGCCCCACCAGTGGCCGCGAGGTTCTGACCTCCAAACTGGTAGACGGTAGGTGCTGGGTTCGAACCCAATCGCGACCGTCGGCCTAGCCATTCGAAGTTTTCCGTGGTTTTCTTCGAACCTTGCGTAAATACGGGTTAGGTTCCCTTAGAAAGACCCCCCACGGAGGGCAACCCACCTCATAGGGCCTATATCCCATAGCGTAGATAATCGGCCGACAAAAATACACCATACACCACCTTGATTTGTGGCTTCTTTGATGTGTTGCATCATTCTATAGCACCAGTATGGTTTATTGCCTTTTAATGTTATTAGATAATAGTTTGTGTTTTTATAAAGATTAATTATTTATAGATTAACCAATTTAACCACAAAATAATAGGTTAGATTTCAAAATAAATGTTTAGATCAGTTAGTTTCGAATAAAACTCTGATCACCAATATTTGTTAATAGAAAAATGAAAGGATAAATTACACTTTGCATGTGATACATTAAAAAGAAAAATATTTTTTTAATTCTAGTTTTTAAAATCAAATTGGAAACACAATTCGAATTTTACGGTACCTAAATAAAAGATTAATTTATGTGTGAAAGAAAATAATTTAAATTCAAGAAAATATATTATTATACCAGAATTATTTCTAAATTTTTGGATATTCTGCACTTGAAAAATTATGATGCGCATTATACATGTGATGCATTATTTTTTAGTTTCTCACTATTAAACGCAAGGTGCTCATTAAATATGAGGTATGATATTACTTCAATTCTTAAAATAAAATACATGAAATTTAATAATTCTTCGTTTGTCTGTATAAAGTACAGGATATGCATTATACATGAAATACTATTTATTTTCGTTTTTCATCATATTACACAGGCTGCCCATTATACGTGAGATATATCATTTGTTCATTTTTCTCTCTAAAATACAGGGTGGGCTTTTTGTAATATACATGAAATATTTTTTTTTCGTCTTTCCCTTTAAAGTACAAAATGCGCATTAAACATTGGATACAATATTTTTCATATATTACGCAAAAAACAAAAGATATGCATTATACACATGTGGTAATTTTTTTAAGTACCCCACCTTACATATATCACTGTAAAACCGATTGTTCCTTGGCTTACCCTAGTAGTTATTTTTCCGTAACAAATTTATGCGAAATCATTTCCAAGGCTGTCTTAAATATCTCGAAACTCTATGATGAATTAAAGATTGTTGTTTAATCTTGGAAACGGGCTGCTATTAATATTTTAAGTTAGCAAAATTAATTGCGAATAGCTATTTTTAGAATGCAGGTATTGTTTAATTCTACTGTTGCTATGGTAACTGGCTGATTTATCACCAAGAGAAAGTTTCTTTAAATAAGCAGGATTTAAAAGAAGTGACATTTTCAAGAGAGAATTTTTATTTAATTGCGACATTTTCCTTCTTAATGATCTCTAAATTAACTCTTTATAAATATTATTTTTTTTAATTAAAAGCAGAATGTTTTATCTTTTTTTTAGATTCAGTAGCAGTAGTAATCGTTAATTAAACTATAAACAATCGATAAATTGGGTGATAAACTGCCTATAAAAATTGACAGAGTTGCAGAACGGCGAGTAGTCAGAAAAAGCACAATAAAAAAGAGAAAAATACAGGTATTTTCTTAGAAAAACTTTAAATAATATAAAGAAATTAAAGAAAGCAAATCTCTCGGTACTACTAGGTTATCCCGTCGACCAAAAATTATCGCCAAATTTTAAGATTAAATGCCAATAACGGATAATCGTGAATGTCACATTCAATGACATTAAATACGATTCACGTGTTTAAAATGTCAATAACTGATTTTTTTTTATTATTATTATTCTACTAATTATTTGTTTTCTGTTATTTAAAATAAAAATTATGTCAACACGTACAATTTGACTATTAGATTGGCGATTTGCATAATTTGACGAAATTGGTCGACGCTATAACAGAGTAGTACCAATCTCTCTTTACCCTTTCTGGCACACTGTGCCCACTCCGGAAAATCTAATTTTAATTTGAAACTAGTAAATGGCATCAAGAATATTTTTCTAAAATTTTGCATTTACAATGAAAGCTTAAACTAAGGGGTTTTAATTTCTAAAAAAGTTGTTTGCTAATTCCGTGTCATTCAATAATTTTGCATTTTATCAACAGAATTTGCCCGTGCCGGAAAGGGTTAACAAAATACTGGTGTTTAACACCTTATTTTGCTGTATTTTTCCCTAACTACTCGTCTCACTGATTTAGTGTTTTCAGAAATTTTTGAACCTTAAATTTTTCTCAACATTGATGAAGATATTTACAACATGACTTTAGTTTGTCTGTCTCTACTAATTTCTTCGCTCTTTAAATTTCGTAAATGTGTTTCGCATACGCCAAAAATTAAATATATTGAATTTCATTAACCCCTTCGATGCGAGCGTATTTTGCAGAATTTGTAACCATCTGTCACCGGTTTTTCAGTACAGAATTTTTGGCCTAATTGAACAGGGAATATGCTCGAATTAAATAAGGTAAAACTTATAATGAAACTTTATTGGTAAGAGTAATGAAGACTTCTGACCACCTTATGCAAGTCATCCCCAAGGTGTTAAACATGATTTCTATTGAAAATTACGAGTCTGATATTTTTATTGTTCTTTAATGTGATGAAAAAAATCCCCACAAGAATGAAATATTTTATAACTCTTTTATTAATTAAAGGTTTTTTATTAATCTTGTATCAAGGCTGCTATTAATATTCTGTGCTAGCGAAATGAATTCTGTAATTTTAATTACTAACTGTATTGTTGAATATTATAATTGCTACGGTAACCTTCCGATTAATCACAGACAGAAAGTTAAAATAAGAAGGATTTTATAGAAGAAATGTAATTTTGAAAAGAGATTTTCTGTAGACCGGGAGGCTAGGTAGCAGCATAGACAATCGCCTTATCGACTTCGCGGCAAAAATTCCAGTATTAACTCGATTCGCATATTAAACGCCTGTACTACAATATACTATAAGATCAAGGGGTTATTCAAAATTAAATTCTAGATCAAGGGATTATTCAAAATTTTAAGATATATTTTTGAAAGCTACTTTTAAAATACTTCATTTCTGCCATTGATATGAAAAAAAGGAAGGTTCGCGTAACTGTGTTAGATGCTATGCGTTGCGTAAAGTTGGAATATGGTATTAAAAAAGATAATTGAAGATTGTTTTAAGCATCCATGGCTTCCAGAATGTAAAGTATTATCGTTTGTAGACGACGACGATGATGACGATGATAATGATGTGCCCCTGTTTGAAGTTGTACAAAAATTATAGAATTTATTTTGATCAATATAAGATTAACCGACATAAAGCAGTTATTAACAATAAGATTGCTACTAAGGGACTTTACACGCGAGTTGTAACAGTCACGTCTTTACTATTATTTACTCCCCGAAAAAGATTGGACGAAGAAGAATCCATAATAAAATATTCTTCATACATATTGCTCTTTCTCTTTTAGATACTCGCAGCTGACGTGACATGGGTAAAAGCCATGGTGAATTTTCTAGACTGGAAATCGTTTTTGATGTTTTAAATATAAACACTGTTATAAACGATGATAATGACAGCGAGTGCGAAGCTGAAGCGATAACACGACCAGAAGGTTTTAAAGCGCTAAATATCCTCAAGATTTTTTTACTAATCTCAAACGTACAGAGGAGCATTTTAAAACTATTCGTGAATAAGAAAAGGTAGTTTTTACAATTACGATAAAAACAAACAAACCTGCAAAAAAACCAATTTTTGTTTATAACTCTTCTAATATAAATTATAATATTCTATTATTATTATTATTTGTCTATTATAAATCTTCATAACTTATTTGTACATTATTTTGCTAATTTAACTGATTTAAAAATAATATCTTATTGCCTAAAGTAAAATTTCTGTTTACACGGCATATAAGATCATCCCGGTTATAAGGTCATATTTTTCAGGACCGCAGGAGTGACCATATAACCGGTAATGACTGTAGTTATTTTGGTAGTCTAGTTAATGTAAAGAATTTCTCTGATTTTCTCAAAGCCAAATCAGTAGTTTATTTTGTAGCAGGAATGGTCGGAATTGTTTTTAACAATGCAATATAACTAACTTTTTTTATACGTTACAAATAATAGTTCTTTTGATAAGCTATTATTAACATAAATAATAAATTTCAGAATGTAAGTAAAATAATATAATAAATAAATATAAAATGAATAATAATAAACTTTAATTTCCTTTTCTAAAATATGCAAGATAGAAATAAATAAAAATAATATTGCCCAGTTAAACTGATGGCATTGAGCTCACAGGCTACGCATACTAATTGTACATTACAGCCTTATATTTTCAAGGGTTAATTCCGTTCGAAAAAAATTAAGAAGGGGAAACAGCTCCCTCCTTTCCTCTTTTTTATACTTAATCATTGAACCTCCTAAACTATCAAGGACATGCTTTATCATATAAAAAATCTATATCCAAAATTCAGAGCAAATCGGATAATTCTTAATAAAAACCCATTTAGCATTTATATAATTTAAGAGGAGTTATCCGCCTCTTTTATACTTAACCATTAAACTTCCAAAACTATTCAGAGATTTGAACGAAATCTGACAATTCTGCTTGAAAAACCCTTTTATATCAATTAAGGGAAGGGGCATTAGAATCCCCGTTCCCCCTGTTTATACTTATTCAAATGAACACCTAATAACAGCCACGGACTCGCCTCATCAGAATGATCCTATATCTAAATTTTGAAAAAAAAACTAATTTTTCTGCATTTTTATCATGAGTTATCGCGTTACGCACGAACATACGAACGTACATACAGAACGGACGGGCACATAAGCTCTCAGGCTATGATAGCCTGTGAGCTAAAAAATCAACCAACTAATGATATAAAAATTATTGTCTTTTAGTTGAATATTTGTCAATGTTCGGATGCTATTTTACATGCCTATTGCTCACAACAGCTATAAAAATAGTAATTTTAATCAAGTTAAATTAATTCCAAATGCATCATTTGGCGCCAACTATTAATGCTCGGTGACAATATCGGCATGTAGTTTATAAGTAGCTTCTTCTGAGACGACCAAATACTTTTTCTTTTAATAATTAAAAAAAGATGCAAATTCTGTGATCGGAACCCAATCCAACTGGCTGACTCTAACCAAGAATGTTTTCGTATAAAATTAAATATAGTTGTTGTAAACATGACTATATACATTAAACCTCGCCAATTAAAATGTCTTGAAAACTACTCCATTTTGACACAATTATAGTATTTATGCAACAGAGACAACAACAACTTGAATTTCATAAAATTTAATAATCAATTGTCTGATGTATCTGTCCACTTCTATTACATATATAAAATGTAAATAAAAATTTCCTTCCAGTTACATATAACTACTACCAGCTAATGGAGCTTCGCTTATTGGATTATTATGAGACAAAATATAAGACAGGTCTTTTTTTCAGGGATGATTTTAGTATATAACATATCATTCTATATTGCTTTGACTCGGAACTGTTTTATAAAGTTCTATAGTCTGACGAACTCCTAGATATAATCTGAAATGAAAGATTAACCTTTTAAAAAGATTCCGTCTAATGGATTTAGGCGAAATTTGCTCTATTAATTAGATGAGGGCCCGGGGAATGTTAACTTAGCTCGGTTACAGAATTATAGGGTTAAAACTATAATTTGATGACCCCAATTATTAGATATTAGGCTTTTTAAATGATTTTGCCGAATGGATTTCAACGGAAGTTCAACTATTTGTTAAGATTTTTTTTCATTCAAAGCAATGCTGAATTCAGGCACTTTTATCCGGGAGGAACTTCTGTGGCTCTGAAGGGACATTATAGAAATACGGGGGGATACTGCACTTTGAAAACCTGAACTTGTTGATTTGATCATTGAAAGCCCCAAATCTCAAATTTTCCAGGGGATGAGGGGGATGTCCCCCAAAAACCATCCCCTGAATTAAACACTGATGCAGAATTTTAGTACTAACTATATCATCCTACGTAATACGCATCATACCATATCATTCTGGTTAATTATAGAAATATGAGAGAAAATTTTACAATCAATTAGACCCGATTTTGATAGACTAAACTTTTAAAATCATTCTATAGAACAGATTTTGATGGGAATTGCATTATTATATTGATACATTTTCAGGGATAGTTTTAGTATTTTGCATAATGTTATGCCTTGGGCTATGTCAGAAAGTTCTATGTAGTAATGTCAGAAAGTTATACAATCGTGAAACCGATTAATGAAAAACTATACTTTTCAAAAAAATCTAGATGATGGATATTGATGATAGTTACATTCCTTATTCGATAATGTTTATCGATGGTTTTAATAAATTGCATGCCATTCTACCTTGCTTAGGTACCGAAATATGGGAAACGTTTATAATCACACGAATCTGAAACATTTGCTCTCTTAAAAAGTTTTGCTGGTGTATTTTTTATCTTACTTTTTTTATATTGTTAATTAAATAATTTTTCAGAGGTCAATTTAATGTATCGCATAAAGTCTTTCTTTACCAAATCCTACTATAATTGTTCGACTAAAAGAATTAGATCTTAACAATCAAATTTTATCTGTACGTTATAAAATATAATACCGCAATGGCATTCATCTCCTATTAAGCAATGTGTAAGGACATTACAAATGAAGATTCATATTGTTTGAAATCATAAGATCAAATTCCGCGATATATTTCGTTTTATTCAAAGTTAATTGAGGTAAACCGACCTACGTAGCGGGCAAAGTGTGCCAGTATTTACAGTCGAACCTCGTTAATACGCGAATCAGGGGTCTGATCAAAATACGCGTATTAAACGAATTCGCGTATTAACCGAAGGTTTCGAATTTTCGTCGAGTGATCTATTTAATAACAATGTATGATGAAAAAACACATTTAAGGTCAATTTTTAGCGTTTTTAAGACATAAAATGACATTTTATTTATTTTAATCATTATGTGCTTATTAAGCAGAAACGTTTGAAAGCTGAAAATTCAAATAATCGTTATTTTCTCAAGTAAAAATCCTATGTCTTTTTAAATTTAGATTTGTTAAACATAAATTTGAATAAGACGAACACAAAAATTTCTGCGAACCATATTAATTAAAACTAATGTCAACAAAATTGGAATCTTTGTTAGCTATACCGAACAGATAGATGCGATAATAAACAGTGCGGATAATAATAAAATGTCAATTAAAAAAACTTACTGAAGTCAATTATGTCATAAAAATTACTTTTTTGAAAAGAAGTTGTCAATTTTGGCCTGCTCGACATGCGGTCGCGCCATCACCATGATGTTTTCCGCCTTATTTAGGTAGTGGCAAAGTTCGCTTTTTGAGGGTCCTCCATCGAGTGACGACGCATATTGTCTTAGGAAATTGTATCTGTAAGTTTGGGGAATGGAGATGGGGCCGGAAGCGTAGATTCATCATCTTCTTCCTCATCCGATCTGTCAGTCGCAGTTACATCGGCGATGATATCATCCATACCACTAAGTTCGGGGGTAACTTGATCTTTGTTGATATTAATGAACGTGTATAAATCGACAAAACTTTCCCTTCCAGTTTCTTGTGCGGCCAGCCAGTTTTCTTCAACATTAGGGTATGAGGTTGCCCCTGTGTAAATGATGTCCTGGCTACTTCCAAAACCCGCTTTGTGAAAGCAATTTGGAATCGTTGTTGGCGTGACACTCTTCTATGCTCCGACACGAATCTTGCAATTTACTTTGGCGCTGTTAATTATTCTCTGTCCATTGGCTGGGTGACACTAGTCGAATTTGGAGGTAGAAATTCTATTTCGACATTATTCAGGTCTTCGTTATCTTTTGGAAGCGCAGGCAGCTGTCCACAAGCGATAACACATGGCGTGATTCTTTTCTCATACGCCGATCAAAACTACGGAGTCGTGTTGTAAAAATGTTGCCGTCATCCATGGTTTACGTTGGCTTTCGTACAGGTAAGGGAAATTCTTGACATTTTTAAAGCATCGCGGGTTGTGTGATTTTCCTATTTCCAGCAGCTTTAATTTATCTGATCCATCAGAATTGGCACCAAGTAGAATAGTATGACGCTCTTTCCTCAGTTTGCCTTCATGACATGTTTCTCCTTTCATGGCCATTCTTTCATTGGGTTTCAGCTTGTAAAAAAAGCCCAAATTCGTCCACGTTGTAAATATCCCGACTTGAGTAGTTTTCTACAACCACATTAATTTTCCAACAGTGAACATCTTCAATGTTGACTGCAGCTGACTCACCTCACACTTGCTTGAATTTTATGCCCACCGAGTTTTAAATCGATCCAGTCATCCATTTGAGGCACTGAAATCTAGCAATCCCATTTTTGCTGCGATTTCAGAAGATTTTTCTTGTATTAATAAGCCGCTTATTGGGATATTCGTAGAGCGCACTTGAACAAACCACTCGTGAAGGGCCTTTTCCATGTCCTCAAACTTGGCAGTTTTTATTTTCTTGTTCTTTGTTCCTCCAATCACAGCCTGATTAACGATGGCATTCCTATTCTTTAACAAAGTCCTTAAAGTTAACTCAGGTATGCCTTTTTCTTTGGCGAACGTAGACTTATTTGAAACAGCTTGGGCATCGTATTGATTTATAATTTGTAACTTCTCAGGGATGGAGAGAGCCTTTCGTTTAATATGTTTTTCTCTTTTCGCCATAGTTTAGACTACATTTTAAAAGCATAGGTAGATATTGTAGACTAGATAACACTGGGAGTGACGAGCAATTATGTTTTTGTTAAAATAACACAGCACTAATGAAACAGCGATTGGGAAGACTCACGTGATTAATCTGCGATTTTAGCGCATGCTCCATCTATCGGTTCTACCGCTCTAGTTTAGGGGAGAGGGGGGGGGGGTCACATAAATTCTTAAATATTGAGAAAAGTTCTTTCCATTTTTGCTTTTTATAAAAACTATCTGACTCGCGCAGCCCGCTCCCGCGATGGATGAACCTTATATGTACTTCAAATTTGTATGATTTTACAAATTTAATTGTCTGCATTTATATTTTTAAATGATAAAAATCGCAAGAAAACTATTGAATTGAAGGTACATTCTTATTTGAATAATTTGATTTTTTGAACCTATGCATGCAGAAAGCAAACGAAACCACGAAAAACACTCAAGTTTTTACTGATTTCAAGAAGTTTTGTATCAATTATTTTTTAATTTATACATATTCTTCAGTTTCGTCTCGTGATAGGCCGAAATGCATAAGTTAAAAATCTCTAAATGCTGTATTTTTAAAAAATTCGAATTTCCATTAAAATTTTACTCTGTGGTTTTATATATTCATCAAATGAAAACAGGTGTTTTTCAAAGCAGACATAATGCTTTTAACTTTTGCACAACGTTAGCCTCGTCTCGCTTATGAGATTTTCTTGGGAGAGTTTTGATTGGGCTAGTCTTGTGCTAGTCTCGGATTGGAGTCCAAATCTAGTCAGTGTGTGGTTTTGAGGGATTAAATGATCAATTTTTGGGTTTAAATAATTGTTGTATAAAATGCTTGGGAAAATACTTTATCTAAAAATTCTTATGTTTAGAACTAAGCTCATTCGCGTGTTACACGTAGGTTTTTCTTTCTAGGGACTGATAAAATTTCGCGTATTAACCATTCGCGTATTAAAGGGGGTGTTTTTATAAGCGTAAGATTCAAGGAACCAAAGAAAATTCGCGTATTAAGCGGTTTCGCGTATTAAGCAGGGCGCGTATTAACGGGGTTTGACTGTATATAAAATTATATTTTTATAACGGCAATAGACTAATATATTTTTGTACACTTATAAATAAAAGATTTTACTGCACTATCAGTTTACATTACGGTTCTTGTCTATATTAAGAAATCTAGTAGTATTAGTAATAGTAATAATCTAGACATATGTAAAATTCTATTGATAACAGTTCCTTGTGCTTCTTGTCATTGCCCAGGAAACATAAATTTATTGTTCTGTTGCATAATAAAGTGCCGTATATTTTACTGAAGTGCATGTATATGTCCCTTCATCTGTAAGCTTTACGTAAATTCCCTTTGCACCGAATTCGTGCTTGAAATAACTAAAATTTCAAGTTTGATTAAAGTCACCAGTCTCAATAAAAGATACTATTAACATGAAGAGCTGAGAAAATTAATCGTATAGTCCTATTTCCAAAGAGCAGCATTGTTGAATTTCGCCGTCGTCATAGAAACAGATGATTGATTGTCAGGTGTAAGTTGGTTTAAGAGAAATTTTACGGAGAAAGGAAAGAGAAAATGTTAAACCGTAGAAGAAAGTTTTGTAAATATTATAGGTCATTTTAGAATTTCTTATGAGAAAACATCTTTGCGATATCTTTAAATTCATTGCTGTATATATCTTATTATGGTGGCTTTAAATAAAATTTAGGAAATTAATTTTAATTGATTTTACTGCAGTGACAATTTACAATAGGCTATTTCCATGAGTACTTGTAGTGTAAGTCACAGGCTACGATTTTTGGCTACCAGTATTATAGAACAAAAAAAATGTGATTAATTTTATTGGCACATTCTCATTAATTGAATAAGGCCAAGCAGACTTTTCGAAAATAACGGTGGCTAACAAGCATAACAATTAATAAGTTATGTGACTTACACTACAGAACCCATGGAATTAGGCAATAATGTTCTAGTCTATATTAATAAATCTAGTAATATTAGTAATAGTAATAATCTAGACATATATAATATTCTATTAATAAGAGTTTCTTCTGATTATTGTCATTGCCCAAGAAACATGAATTTACTTTGCCATTGCATAATAAAGTACCGCATATGTTACTGAAGTGTATGCAAATGTTCTATGATAGGGTAAACTTTGCGTAAATGATATTTGTATCAAATTCGTGCTTGAAATAACTAAAATTTCAAGTTTGATTAAAGTCACCAGTCTCAATAAAATATACTATTAACACGAGAAGCTGAGTTAATTAATCTTACAGTGCTATTTCCAAAGAGCAGCCAGCATTGTTGAATTTCGCCGTCGTCATAGAAACAGGTGATTGATTGTCAGGTGCAAGTTGGTTTAAGAGAAATTTTGCGGAGAATGGAAAGAGAAAATGTGAAACCATAAAAGAAAGTTTTGTAAATATTACAACTTCTTTTAGAATTTCATGTGAGAAAACATCATTGCGATGTGTTTAAATTCACTGATGTATATATCTAAATATGGTAGCTTTAAATAATAATCAGGAAATTAAATTTTATGATAGATCGTCCATAAGATAATTTTTTACGTTAAAGAAAGAATTAGGTTTTATAGTACTACAAAAGTACTCCATTTCAATAAAGGACGTAAATTTTTTTTCGAGAGTGTCTTTATTATCTATTTTAAGTGTTTAATGTTGCAGTTTTCACACAGCTGCGAACTCTTCCGACTTTTTGGACCAGAAAAATTTAGCTGAAGTTTTCGGCTTTTTGAAACGACGCAATACGGCGATTTGTAATAATAACTGAATAAGATCCATAAATGAAGTATTTTACCAGCAGTATCAATTTGCATTAAGCGGAATTTAAAGTCTGTATAGATAAATAATTGTACATAATTAAAATTACATTCAAAATTGTTTTTGTACTGTTTATCACCGTTCTGGAAACAAGTATTCAATCTTCTAATACATAACATTGCGCCGCATATATAACAATCATCTATATATTTAAAAGACCTGGCTGATTTTTTAGCCATCTGCCCTGAGCTTTCTACTGGCCCGATTTTGATAATTATCTTTTTAAATGAAAGCTGTTCTTGTGTAGATGTGCTCATTCTGGCTAATTTTTAATTAATTTCCATTTTTATATTTTATTTTTAATTTAAAAAGCTTTTTCGTAACATTTCTGCAAAACAGTGGCAACAGATTAAGCTTTTCTCACTATAATAAAAATTTATTTTGCTTTATTACATTCCACCAATCAGGAGATTGACCTCATCGGTTGTTTCTTGTTGAAATTTGAGAATTTATAAGTTCCGTAAGACGGCGTCGTGAACTCCCTTTGTTTGAAATGTGAAGGGAATTGAATAGAGAAAAAAATGTTTTGTTTTAGAGTGTGTGAAAAAGAATGGCGACCAGAGTGTTCGCTGCTTATCGTGTGTGATTAAAATTTAGAGATACACTCCTAACGTTTATTATTTAAAACTGTGTTCTAATATTAACTAAATATATAACTATCACGCATATGTTCTCTCAACAGGTGAACCTTGCATAATTGTTATTTCACCAGATTCGTTCTTGAAATAGATAAAAGTTCAACTTTTGATTAAAGCAATTAACAAGATATAACTAACATTATAAGTTGATAGATTAAATTATACATTAGTATACAAATTAATTTGCATATTACACTGCTATTTCCAGAGACACAGCATCGTTGAATTTCGCCATCGTCATAGAAACAGGTGATGGTTGTGATGTGCAAGTTAGTTTAAGAGAAATTTTAAGGAGAATGAAAAAGAAAATATTTAACTGCGAAATATCTCTCTCATTACTGTAGGGTCCATAAATAAAAGATTTTACCAACAGTATCAATTTGCAATAAGCGGAATTTAAAGTCAAGCTAGATAAATAATAGGACAGAATTAAAATTTTATTAATAACAATTTGTAGTACTGTTTATCATTGTGTGAAAACATGGATTTAATCTTCTAATACATAATATTGTGCCGCATATGTTTCTAAATACATAACTATCACGCATATGTTCTCTCAACAGATGAGCCTGGCATCGTTGTTATTCCACCAGATTCGTGCTTGAAAAAAATAAAAGTTCAACTTTTGATTAAAAGCAACAATTTCTGTAAAAGATAAAATTAACACGATAAGTTGATAAATTAAATCATACAGTAGTATACAAATTAATTTATATACTATAATGTTATTTCCAGAGACACAGCATCGTTTAATAATCGTCATAGAAACAGGTGATTGATAGTCATGTGCAAGTTAGTTTAAGGGAAGAAAGGACCTTTCGAAGCCAAAAATTGTGCATTTTGACATGCTTTTTTCGATTCATCATAAACAGAAAACTTTTGTTTATTTTGAAATAAAATTTTTACAACTTGTGAAACACAATACCAGGTTTGAAAATTTAAACCTGTCTTTGTAATTCAATAAATAATTTTTTTAAATAACACAAAATATATACAGATACTTAGAAAAAAATAAATTGACTTACCTCCTGTTTCCCGCAAGATAACTTTTTAAAAATATACAGTAGAACCTATATTCTTGTATCAAATTAATGCTAAATGTTATCTTTATTCTGTAAACCTCAAGTTTTAAAATTATCTAATTTTACAATATTTTTAAAAAATAAAACTTTTATACAATTATAAAATTATTAAAATTTTTATGATTTATCATGCTATAAAACAAAATCTTTTGGTCTGATTATCAAAACTGAGGTTCAGAGAATGAAGATCTATATGTACAATATATATGTAAAATTTCATAACTTTTTATTCATAACTTTTTTTAATATCCTGTGGGAAAGTGTAAAAATCAGAAACTGAGAAAATCAAGTTTAAACATTTATTTTTGATTTTCAAGAATGTAGCAAGTATTTATAACATTTAAAATGCACCCGCTTCATATGTTTTACCTTCTGATATTTTTAATTTCTCATGCACTGCTTTTTTTTCCCTTCGAATAGCCCTACGAGCCTGTAATGTTGATGATTTACACTTAATCTCTGCTTGTTTGATTCGCAGAGTGTCTGCCTGCAAAGCAGAAGTGACTGAAAATTGCCCTATTTCACAACCAAGTTGCTTCAAAATATTTAGACGGCCTGTCATCCCTTCATTAAAAATAACTACTGCTTCATTTGTAGCTATATCAGCTACTGTTTTGGAAGAACCAGACGTTTTGGGGCAGTGTTTCCAAACTGTGGAATTGAAAGACTCTTTACAATTTTGAGTCTTTCCACCCAAGTACTTTTTCAATATTTTAGGAGCAGATAATTCTGTGAAGATGGGTTTTATTTCTTCCATCACAGGGATAGGCACAGATTTTTTGTGTTTGTATGAAGAAACACTTCCTGCCAACACAGCCTTCTGATAATCACATCATGTAGTAGTATCCGTCAGGCAGAAGTAATGCATAGGATCCTTGTCTGTTGACTTATAATGGCAATAAATGGCCCATATAGCCTTGCGCATATCTTGAAGAGAGTTGCTATTTCCTCGAATAGCATTTCCATAAAAAGTCGTAAATTTGTCAATTAGTTTATCTGTCAGATGGTTTTTTCCACTAAGACTTTTCCCATCTGACAGCTTCTTGCCACGGTTCAAGTGCTTCAAGTTGCGGAGCCTAGTCCCCATACGTTTTTGAACGTGGCCTACACATTCAACTTTTTCTAATGCATAAGGAGCAACTTTTTGAAGCTCTGGAAATGTCTTTGTATCACCATCTCCAATATATTTAACATATTTTGCATTTCTCGTTGATATCGATCTTTCAAAAATTTTCTTCATTCCATCCACTTCCATTTTTCCTGAAGAGCCAAAATGGTTTTTTACACAATGTGGTTCATGGCGTAACTTCCATGCCTCATATGCTGTTCCACATCTTTGACCCCTCCACTTTTCACAACCTTTACAATATGAAGATAACACCTCAACATCAATAACTTTACCAGTCACATCCCCGATAACACTACACACACCTATGCGAGATGTATGTTTACTGCTGTATGTTTAGGTCTATGCTGTTCCACATCTTTGACCCCTCCACTTTTCACAACCTTTACAATATGAAGATAACACCTCAACATCAATAACTTTACCAGTCACATCCCCGATAACACTACACACACACCTATGCGAGATGTATGTCCACGAGTTTTCCATGTCCCATCTCCACTGATGCATATTGCATTGTTTTCAGAAGCTAAAATTTCTTCATTTGCTGCCTTCCTCATCGAATTAATAGCTACTTCTGAACTGGCAGCTTTGATGTTTTTCAAAATCCTATCATAGGATTTCTGAGATACAGGTTGTGGCATATCCATGGCAGTACAAAAATTTTTAATGCCATGCAAACCTTAACCCACTGTGCGCATGGCATAAATCATTCTTGCATTTACTTCATAATCATGATTACTTGATTTTAAAAGAGGTGAACTTTTAAAAGTTGATAAAGTACTATAGGAATTGCACTGAACGTAAAATTCAGAAACTAATCCACAAACAATTCTTTCTTTCAGTACTGCTTTAAATTTACAGTGAGTACATACCAAGTAATTTGACAGTTCAGATATCAAAGTATCAATATTGATTATCCTATATCCATTATTCGCCTTAGACATAGTTTTATTTTCAACCACAGGGACAGCTAAACGAATTTTTTTAGCTGATGATGATGATAAACAAGACACATCTGGATCCAAAGTTTGGCATTCAGTATGCTGATTACCGTGGAAACGACGTTTCCTCTTACGATAATCAGTAGACCTACGAGAAGCTTTACTCGACATTTTTATAACTAACTCAAGTTATCAAGTAAAAATAAAAAATAATATAATACTTCTCGAAAAAAACTCTTATAAAAAAGCAGACAGAGCGAAGAGCATAAAACACGTGAAAGTAAGCGAGAAAACACAAACAAAACATGTGCATGGTAAAGATGTGTTGAGTTGTTGACTTCCTTTTCCAGTGGGGTTAAATAAAATAAACATAGAGGTCAGAAAAAATGATAGAACACGGAAAAACTGTCGTTGCATTTCGCATCAAAACCGAAACTAAGGGAAAGTCGGTTTGTTTACGTTTCGTTTAAAGGGAAAGTCGCGAGTAGCTTTTACGTTTTTAATTGTTGTGGGCGTAATTTTCGTTCGATTTCAGTGCGGTTTGTTTTAAAATATTTCTAACATTCTGAATTATTTTTTAAAAATATTTTTAAAAAATCGATTTTTTGAGGGTGCAAAGGTCCTTTCTCCCCTTAAGAGAAATTTTGCAGAGAATGAAAGAGAAAATATTTAACTGTGAAAGAAACTTTTTGTAAATGCTATATAACCTTCTACAAATTCAAATAAGGAAAAATCTTTGCAAAGCGTTTAAATTTGTTGTTGTTTGTATTTGATTATAGTAGCATTAAATGTTAATTAATAAGTTAATTTCTTTTCATAGATGCCTCATAATTGGCGAACTGACAGTGAAGGCTTACTGTGGAGACAGGAAACTTTTTGGTTTCTGTCTCTCTGTCTGTTCCGAGATAGCTGTCGCAAAAGCATCCGATTAATTAGAAAATATGTGGATACATAATATTGTGCCGCATATGTTTCTAAATACATAACTATCACGCATATGTTCTCTCAACAGATGAAACTTGCATAATTGTTATTTCATCCGATTCGTGCTTGAAATAGATAAAAGTTCAACTTTTGATTACATGCAACAATTTCAGTAAAAAGTACAATTAATACGATAAGTTGATAAATCAATTATACTATACTACTATTTCCATAGACACAACTGTGATGGCAAAAATAGAGTAAAAACCACCTTTATGTGATATGATCGCTGTTCTATATTGTGTAGTACATCAGGTCCATTTTTACATTTTCTTCTGGAATCAAACAATGAAGACATTTCATCAAGGAAATCAGTTCTTAGAAATATTCGTGACTAATTATTTTATTTTCCAAAATACAAGAAACTGAGCACTTATAAACAACAAGAACGCAGCACGCTAAAATAAACGCTTTCAAACATAATAAAGAAATATTTGCCATTTTTGACAACTGCGAGCGTGCGGGTTCACATGACCATGACAAATCGTAATCTGAATAAATTTTCACATTTTACAAACGCCAAGAGAAAATGTCTTGGCATATTGTAGATTCCCAATCCGAGCTAAAAAAATGTACAGATAAAAAGGACCGTTATATAATAAGCGATGGGAAAAATTTAAAATGAGTGTTGTCAAGAATACAACAATTATCGCTCGCGGCGAAAAACCGCGCAACGCACAGTAACCCTAAAACAAAGTTACACAATCGGTAAAAATTAAGTTTTTTATACAAGACAAAATGAGATGATTGGAAAATAAAAATAGCAATTATTTAAAGCAGAAAAAAATATTTAATTCGTTTGATATTTAATCAACTGAAAAGCAAGAAAGAAAAATCTAGAAATGAAGTGATATTTTAAAACTAATTTATTATTTGTTTTCAATTTATTATTATTATTTTATATGAAATTTGGAGACGAACACTCAATAAAAATACATATTGAAAAAGCTTTTCCTTTAAAATTAAATTTTAAAAGAAGGGGGGGGGGGGGCTAACATTTGTAATATTAATAGAAATATATAAAATAGAATATGTGTTACACCATAACAACCTTATTGAATTTCTTCGGCGTGATAGAGACAGTTGATTGATTGTGATGTGTAAGTTGGTTTAAGAGAAATTTTACGGAGAATGAAAGAGAAAATGTTTAATTGGGAAAAAAAATATATTACTGTAGGTTCCATAAATGAAAGATTTTATAAGGACTATCAATTTTACATAAAGCAGAATTTAAAGTCTATATAGATAAATAATAGGACACAATTAGAGTTTTATTAATAACAGTTTCTTGTGCTGTTTATTACTGCTCTGGAAACGTGAATTTGATCTTCTAATAAATAATATTGTGCCGCATATGTTTCTAAATACGTAACTATCACGCATATGTCCTCTCACCAAATGAACCTTGTATAATTGTTATTTCACCAGATTTGTGCTTGAAACAAATAAAAGTTCAACTTTTGATTAAAGGCAACAATCTCAGTAAAAGATACAATTAACACGATAAGTTGATAAATTAATTGGTATACTATTGTGCTATTTCCAAAGTCGCAGCATTATTGAATTCACCGGCGTCATAAAAACAGGGGACTGATTTTGATGTGTAAGTTGGTTTAAGAGAAATTTTACGAAGAATAAAAAATAAAATGTTTAACTACAACAACCTCAGTAAAAGATACAATTAACACGATAGGTTGATAAATTAATTAGTATACTATAGTACTATTTCCAAAGACACAACATTATTGAATTCCACCTGCGTAATAGAGACAGTTGATTGATTGTGATGTGTAAGTTGGTTTAAGAGAATTAAAGAGAAAATGTCCAACTGTGAAAAAAAAACTTTTTGTAAACATTATACCCCTTTTTACAAGTTCAAGTAAGAAAAAATTTTCGCAAAGCATTTAAATTTGTTCTTGTTTGTATTTGATTATGGTAGCTTTAAATATTAATTTGTAAATTAATTTCTTTTCAGAGATATCTCATAATAAATAACTGTTAAGTTTGCATAAAATTGTATTTCTGTAATGTCATTAAATTAAATATGTATTTGTACTGTACACAAATAAAGAATATTTTACTGCAGTATTAGTTTTCTTAAGTGGAGGTTCTATAGTCAAGATTGATAAACATTAGGATGTCATTAGTATTCTTACAATAACAATTTCTTGTTATACTCATCATAAATTTGAATTTACTATTCCATTACACATTATAGTAACTTAAGTAGCTGAAGCACATGACTAGCATGCGTATATTCTTTTTTTTTTGGGGGGGGGGGGGTAAATTTTGCGTAAATGCTATTTGTACAATATTTGTGCTGGAAATAAGTGGGTTCAAATTTTTATTAAAAGCAACATTCCCAGTGAAAGATACCACTATCAGGATAAGTTTGAAAATTTAATCGTACATTTCTATTTCCAAAGCTGTAGCATTGTTGAATTCCGTCGGTGTCATAGAAACGAGTAATTGATTATGATGTGTAAATTGGTTTAAGAAAAATTTTAAGGAGAATGAAAAAGAAAAGTTTAACTGTGATTTTTTTAATTGTAACTATTATATCCCTTTCTTACAAATTCAAATAGGGAAAATTTTTGTAAAGAGTTTAAATTTATTGTTGTTTGCATTTGATCATGGTAGCTTTAAATATTAATTACTAAATTAATTTCTTTTCATAGATATCTCATAATAAATAATTGTTAAATTTGTATAAAATTGTTTTTCTGTAGTGTCGTTAAATGAATCGTGTTTTTGTACTGTATCATAGCTGCCAACTCTTCCGATTTTTTTGGAAGGAGATAATTATTGCATAATTGTTATTTCACAAGATTCGTGCTTGAAGGAAATAAAAGTTAAACAGTTCTTGGAATTCTACCGGCGTGATAGAAACAGGTGATTGATTGCGATGTGTGAGTTGGTTTGAAAGAATTTTTACGGAGAACGAAAGAGAAAATATTTAACTGTGAAAGAAACTTTCTGTAAATGTTATATCTCCTTTTACAAGTTCAAACACAGAAAAATTCTTGCAAAGCAATTAAATTTATCATTGTCTGCATTTAATTATGGTAGTTTTAAATATTAATTAGTAAATTAATTTCTTTTCATAAATGTCTCATAATAAATAATTGTTAAGTTTGCATAAAATTGTATTTCTACAGTGTCATTAAATTAATCATGTTTTTGTACTGTACCATAGCTGCCAACTGTTGCCGATATTTTGGCCCGGAGAAATTTAGTAGAAATTTTTGCTTTTTTTAATCGGCATATTACGCATTACGGTGATTTCGAATAATCAAATTTCAATATTTTTCCAGGCCAAAAGAGCAAAAGATGTGGGCAACACAAATAAAAAATATTTTACTGCAGTATCAGTTTTCTTAAGTGGAGGTTCTAGTTTAGATTGATAAATAATATGACATCATTAATATTCGATTAAAAACAGTTTCTTGTCATAGAACGTAAAAATTTGAATTAACTATTCGATTACACGTTATACTATTCAGTTGAAGTGCATAACTAGCTTCCATATGTTCTTTCTTCGGGTAAATTTTGTGTAAATGCTATTTGTACTATATTCGTGCTTGAAATAATTAACAAGTTAAATTATGGTTAAAAGAAACACTATTAAAAGATACTAGTACCACGATGAGTTTGAAAGTTTAATGGTATATTCCTATTTCCAAAGATGCAGCATTATTGAATTCCGCCGACGTCATCGAACAGGAGAGTAGATTTTCAGGTGTAAGTTGGTTTAAGAGAAATTTTACATAGAATGAAAGAGAAAATGTTAAACCCTAGGGAAAAGTTTTGCAAACATCATATCTCCATTCCGAATTTTAAAGAAGAGAATATCATTGTGATATGTTTAATTGATCATTTTTTAGCGCTTTCCAACAAAGTTGAAAAGTTCCACTTGTATGTCTGTCTATCCACTCTGTAATGCCTATAAATATATTTGGATTTTCATGCAATTGGTAAAGCTTATTTAGGGTCAACAAAGCATTTTGGTATTGCATATAAAGTATGTACGATTGATGGTCAATTTACAGGGACATTCAAATGAATTCGACTACATTATTGTAGATGGGAGTAAAATTGTTTGGAGAGTATTTTAATGATATTACGCTATTTCAAAACTATTGAAACTGATATAAATCACTGAATTTCACTACAATCATGTTAAAACAGAGCATTCATAGCACTTTTTATTAATTTACAAGGACACATAAGAGAAATCGGTTACAGTACTCTCTTTGCGTGATAATTTCTCGCGTACGTTTTAAATTTAATTAGTTTTTTAGCATATTACTCTTTATATATAAATCGTACGCTTCATATACAGGGCTGCACAAAAATATTCCTATACCATTCACTTTATTAGAGGAAATTGCTGAAGAGAAATTTTGAAATGAAATATGTGTACCTCTTAAATGAACTAAATTTTGGAATGTATGCTGTTAATAGATACAAATCTCTATATCATATACAGGACTCCTAAAAATTTCAGATAATTTTTCGTATTTAGGTGAAAACGGCTGAAATTTGATTTTGAAATGCGTTATATATATGTGAAATACATATATCTATTTATGTATTTCTATATATTTATGTGTCATTTCTCATATATACATATGTGAAATGACACATAAAAATTTAATTTTTTAAACCGTGCAATTTTGTTACATTATTCAGAATGTGTTGGAAAATGCTTCATAATCTACGCTTGACGCATGATTTTTTGTTCTTTAGGTGATTTTTTGTTATTTAGGTGAAAACGGCTGAAATTTGATTTTGAAATGCGTTATATATATGTGAAATACATATATCTATTTATGTATTTCTATATATTTATGTGTCATTTCTCATATATACATATGTGAAATGACACATAAAAATTTAATTTTTTAAACCGTGCAATTTTGTTACATTATTCAGAATGTGTTGGAAAATGCTTCATAATCTACGCTTGACGCATGATTTTTTGTTCCTTGTTTTATCTTATTTTCATCTTGTTTAGTTACAGATAAATAATACTAAAATCACTTTTTTTTGGTGGGGGGAGGAATATGGCAGTGCTAATATGAACGTGCTATGGCGTGCAGAATATGAACATTCTGCACGTTTTCCGAATACGTTTTGTGTGTGGTCATGACTTATTATCGTTAATATCGATTAAAATATACGCGTATGCCGATTTCGAATCTTGGGTAAATGAATTCGGTTCTATAATTTAAAAAATAATTACTTGTTCTTCCGCAGCGATCATTTGAAATAATAATGTCAAAAAAGATCCTGAATTACAGTCCTGCATCGTGGACTATAATTCAGACTAAATTTAAGACCCGTAACAAAAACTCACTCTATTAAATTTAATTCAGACAGTTGAAATAATTAATTTAGACCAGAAAGATCTATAAAATTTAAAATTAGTCTAACCTCTCAATTAATTTTGAAATTCATACTCTCTTGAAATAGCTCTAATGAGTTTTTCTTTTATTCAACGAAATAATATTCCGAGGCAATGTCACTTTGAAATGCAAAATGCCATGTATCACATGTAGAGTTTCATTTGAATTAAATATCAGTATCGGGATGCTTATAATTTTGTACCATATTTTAGGGGAAACTTTTACGTTAAGGAATTTATAGATAACAGACAGTTGCAATTTAAAAGAAAATATTGTTTAATAGAAGTTAATTAATGTAAATGCCATGTATTAAATTAAAAATTTTGCTTTCCTATAAATAGAGACAACTCTAAATACACGAAATGTCAGTTATTAACACTTAAGGGTGTTCTTAAATAAAAAAGGGCAACTTTGTGACATAAATTTTAATTTATTTTTGTTCGGAAATGCGCGAAATTAGCAAGTGTTGTTATTCAGAAACTATCTAATCGCACTCATTTTTCTGTTTTTGTGCAAACTCAATAGATATTTCAGAACAATCCGTCAAAATGGTGTATCGAACCACATTTTCCGACGAAAGCTGAAAAACCAATCAACGAAAAGTAGAAAATTGCGTGATCACGTGATTAAAATATCTTTTAACTCGATAGGTAATTTAATTATCTTAAAATGGAAAACTGAGTTCAATTCGAAAGTAGTTACACAGCCAAACCGTCCAGTTTTATATCTTTTCGTTAAAAAATGAATTTGTTAATGTGTCAAAACGTTTTGTGCTTATAAAGCAAAGCAGTTGAGAACACTCTTAACAATCGAGTTACTCCTCCTAGATACAGGCATCTCTTACATGAATTTATATGGTTTGCAAGGTTATTCTTAAGAATCATTTTTATATGAACAAGAAAAATTCACGATGTATTTGTAAAATATGGTGGTGCGAATAAAAAATAACATTTGACTCGTATGTATAAAACTTGCACGACTTCTTGCCTACATTTCTTCGTACATTCATTATTTATTGTGTTTATTTTTGCCATTATTTTCATAAATTTAGTCAATCAGTTCATTTAAATATCTTCATTAGACGAGTTGCGACTTTTTTATGTTTAAAATCAATCGATTTTGACGAAATTTCAAAATATCATGAAATTAAATATTCTATACTATTATTTTAACACAATCAAACTGATTGATAAATTTAAATAATTATAATATTGTATAAATTTAGCAATCAGTTTGGTTGTGTTAAAATAATAGCATATATACGTACCTATCGCTATATGGAATTCCTCTACCTGCGGTTTATTCTGTTGAGCTGTCTAAATAACAGACCAGATGTTACTACCAACAAGGTTATCTGAGCGAGAAATTCCCGCCGGCTATCGTCCAGTTAGTTTAAACAGTAAAGCATTGGCCTTGTAAGCCAAGTATGTCTGGCATGATGGTATGGGATGCCATCGGATACATATCTCGGTCAGCTCTTGTTCGCATTGACGGCATTTTGAACAGTGCAAGTTACATTTCTGATATTTTACGACCCGTGGCTCTACCCTTTATTCGAGACCTGCGAAACCCTACTTTTCAGCAGGATAATGCACGACCGCATGTTTCCGGAACTGTATGGAACTTCCTTGATACGGAAAATGTTCGGCCATTGCCCTGGCCAGCACGTTCCCCAGATCTCTCACCCATGGAAGAAGGAATATAAACTATTTATGTTCTTTGTTACATGCTCTCACCAATAGAAAACGTCTGGTCAATGGTTGCCGCGCGACTGGCTCGTAACTATACGCCAGTCACTGCGGTTGATGAACTGTGGCATGGTGTTGAAGCTGCATGGGCATCTATACCTGTTCATGCCATCCAATCTATGTTTGACTGAATGCCCAGGCGTGTAATTTCTGTTATTACTGTCCGAGGTGGTTGTTCTGGGTACTGATTTCTCAGGATCTATGCACCCAAATTTCTTGAACATTTAATCACTTGTTATTTCTATCATAATACATTTGTCCAATAGATATCATTTTGTTATCTGCATTTCTTCCTGGTGTAGCAATTTTAATGGCCAGTAGTGTATTTAGATGTCATTTTACATGTATCTGTATGGTGTTAATATCTTCAAACTTCGTCATTTGAAATGAATAGCACAGCATCATCTCAACGGATTGTTTTTACAGTTAAAAATGTTTCTTTTATTACCAATTTAAAAAATGATATTCTGTGAATTGATGGATAGTTTATTGTTTTCATGAGATTGGATTTAATATTTTCTGAATATATTTTTTTAAATATAAAATGATACATTCATCATCCCTTCTATTAAATATAAAAATAATTTTTAAAGTAGTAAATAAAAAAACTGCACATAAAGCCAGTTACACTGTTAAAAATCTGCGACAGCGTCACTCCATCGCTTTTATAGAAAACGGTTACTTCACTGTGTTATGATGCACATAAATCTTAAAATTTCTGTTTAAAATTGAGAGCAAGAAGAATGATACATACAGAAAAAAGCAATTCATCCTTAGCTCCGCATAAAAGAAACACAAAGTTATCACAAAAAGTAAACTCTGAAGGAAAAAATTACTATTGAAATTTATTCATTACACACCTTATATTCACCACAATAAAATTTATTTTAAAATAGTAAATACAAAACTGCCATACAAAAATTTAAATTTTGAAGCTTTCAGGAAATGTTTTTATAAACCCAAATCACATATATTTTATTTTTTTACTTCATTTAAAACTTTTTTTAGTTGGTACTATATGCCTATGCTTAACGATTTAGAAATTAGCCATTGGACACTATAAAATAAAAAAATAAAGTATGACACATTTCGAGCTACAAGATTAACAGCTCGTCATCAGCTAAACCAACACTGTGTCCGTAAGAGCATTTAGTCCAGATGTTAATTATCACCAGTGTTTGGGGTGTTTTTTCACCATTGGACACTGTTAACAGGGGAGACCCTTTATATTATTTTCCTTATCGAAACATGAAAATACTGAAAATTTTATGTAATAATCTGGACACAATTACATTTTAATCAGAAATATCTTTTAAATCTCTGAATAACATAACCCTTTCGGGTCCGAATTTTTATTGCAATTTTTAGAAAAAAAAAACTACTTACACTAGCTATCCAAATAGATTAAGTAGCATTTAACGAATATTACAACGAATGTTGTAATTAAATGTTTTGCGTGTTATTCAATTAATATTCATATTGCATAAACTAAGGAACAATTTTCGGAATTGTTTAGAAAATATTGTATTACAATAGGATTTAACTTATATTACAACTTTCTAATGCTTTTTGCACTTTATTTTACGAGATTCTTTTAGGAAAATAACTTTTATTTTAAATTGAATGAGTGAAATGTGTGTTTAAATTAAAAGAATCGCAAACGGCGCAAAAAGAACTAAGCAAATAATAATAATCATTATTATTATTAAATGCCTAAACAATAAATGAAGTCATATACTAAATGTATAGACATATACTATTAATAGTACACCAGACCCGAAACGGTTAAGACAGTTCTGAATTTCTTAGATTCTAAAAGCAACATACAGAAAGGGCGATGAGAATATATGGGATGCACCAATATGTTTAACATAAATTTATCATTAAGATTTGGATATGAACATCAAATCTGTAAACAGCGGTAGATATTGGTTTGGATGCAAATTCGTTCCTGAAATCAATATTCTCTACAGAATGATATGCTTACTAGATTCTCTAAAATGATATGCTTACTAAGGACGTTAAATTTAACAGGCGTTTCGCATTTGTCTTAGTAAAATATACATATCTTCATATTTTACGGCTATTGAATACTGAGAATTTGATTTCGTTATGTGAAAATCTTCTATTACTGAAAATTTCCGAAAGAATGTGTGTTTGTTAACCCTTTGCGGTCGAGTGTCGGCAAAACGCCGCAAAATTTTTATATACATAATTCTATTTTCATAATTTATCACACGCTTGTTTTTTAAAAGCACATTTTTTCTTCTCTTTCAGATACCATCAAAGTACAACTAAAAATATTTCTTTAAAAAGATAATACCAACCGAATAAATTCGTGTAAGAGATGTATGTCCGTTGTTGGAGTACTTCGATGGTTAAGTGTTAAATGAAGATGATTTTTTGTTGTTGTTGTTGTTATTGCAGACGGAAAAAAACGCAACTCAGAAAAAGAAATTGCGTCTGCTAAAATAAATTTTCAACAACAGAATATTTTCATGCGAACTTTTCATGTCTGTCACATACTGCGGTTTTTGGCTATCAGTATTTTAGAACGGAAAAATGTGTCTTACTTTATCAGAAATATCTCATCAATCGAATAAGGCGAAGCAAACTTTTTGAAAATAACTCTGGCCAATAAGCATAGCGATTTTCAGCTGTGTGACAGACATCATAAGGTCACATGGAAATAGCTAACATTGATATTGAAGGTGTAATTTTGAACCTTATTAAAAGTTAAATAATAATTAAGAAAAATAGTAATGATTAATATATAATTTCAAATAAGTATCTTATCGATACATTTTTTTCTTTTAAATTTACGAAAAAAAAAAAAAAAAAAAAAAAAAAAAAAAAAAAAAAACCATGCAGACAAAAAAATTAAACTATCCTTACATCTGATCTGCATTAAAGAAAAACAAAGTTATCGCAGAAAAAGAACTCTTTGAAGGAAAAAAACAACTATTAAAATGTATTAGCCTTTTAATTACGGGTGTTGATTGGCGGTAGACCAGAAAGTTGCTGCACAGACCACTTCATTCAGTTGACGGCTGGAATTTTAGATGAAAACAGAAGTTGATTAGCGTATTAAAGTGCAACTGGTCTGTCGGGGTTTATCTCGGTAGAAACCATCTGCGGACCTAATTTTATTAGATGATCGAAAAGTTTATTATTGAGTTTTCCCGAACTCAAAGGTATGAAAATATTGAAGACTGGAAGCACGAAAACAAAATGATAAATCTATCAATCAACTACTAAAATCAGGTAATCTGGCATTTTCCACCAAAGTATGTCTTGAAAGGCAAGTTGAATTTTAACCCATTAAGCTCTTCAGATCTGATGCATCCTATAGGACACACATCTTTCCAATTTTTTTTTCACGCATATAAAGAATGTTAGAAAAAAAGGAGTAATTCGTGTGAATGGAGCATAAAAGAGAACAGAACTAAACAAAATAGCAATTTGTTTCTTATAGCGCTTTTTAGCGAGTTACGTGTTACATAAAAACGACTTGCAGCAGAAATGTACAAAAATGAGAACTGTGCGATAAGGCCCCAGTTCTCGCTCGAGGAAACGCTCACGAGCTAATGCTATTCCTATGGGGAAGCATTTTTCTAATAACTTTTTCGCATTTCGACATTTTTGAATTTTTTTTTTTTTTTTTCTTGCATTGGATAGCTAAGGTGCATGCCGACAGCGCACCCTTTTTACTTTTTTGATTTTGGTTGCAGATATTTTTTTAAAAAGCACTTTCAGTTTCGAAACTGGTTTTGAAAGTGAAACTAACTTTGTAAAAAATATTTAATCTTTTGGGGACGAACAACACGTATATATGTCGCAAAAGGGCTTAAAAATTATTATTTATCCAAACCACTAAAATTTTACTGAAAAACTTTCCTTATTTAACCGGAGCATTTTCTCGAATTTGTTTAGATAATAAATTTTTATTTTAAAAACCGGTGACAAAACATTAAAAATTTCGTAAAAGGCTCACATGATGAAGGAGTTAAAAGATAACTTAGAAAACCTGGTTCTCATACATAATTAAAATATGACGGTGATTTGAAAGTTACCTCTATTCTTCTTGGTCAACAAGGCAGATGTACAAAGGGCCCATTTTTTCTTTGTGAGTGAAACAGCCGTGATAAGACTTAATATTATATAAAAAAAAGAATGACGGAAAAGACAAAATCTTGAACAAGGCACTAAGTATGTGATTCCAAACAGATTAGGTGAGAAAAAATGTATCATTACGCTTTCTGCATATAATATTAGATGTAATGAAGCAGTTTGCCAATGGCTGTTAAAAAAGATGTAGATTGTTGCAAATACCTGCGCTAAAAGTTCCCATGTTATCCGGAGCCAAGTTGAAAAAGGGAATCCTTATATGTCCAAATATTCGCGAGCTTATAAAGGATAAAGAATTTGAGCGTAGAATGACAGCAAAGGGAAAAGAAGGTTGGATTACCTTCACAGATGTCGTCAGTAAATTTCTGGCTAATTACAAGGATTTTGGCTATAAACTAATAGTCAATGTTGCCAGACGGGCTACTTTTTTTAATCCAGATTCTATATTCGCACCACTTTTTTGAAATGGTAAAATGTGCCTTATTTAATGGCATATTAATTAAGGTGAGAATAAAGAGAATATTACAGTTTCAAGAAAGTGGTGCCAGTCAAGAAATCTGAATCTAAAAAAAGTAGCCCACTGGCAACACTGCTAATTGTAATCAATATGCTAGACGATTTCAAGCTTACTTAAATAGAAACGTTTTTGTTTTCTTTTGTTTTTTGCCGAGTTCAAAATTTGTATCAAACTTTCTTATGCACATACATAATATTTCCTCCTTTTAGGATATCGTCTATGATATGTAAATTATTTTAATAAAAACAAATTAAAATAGTATGTTACCAATTTCAAGTACCGTAATGGCAGGACGCGTGACAAAATGAATGCCTCCTTGCAAAAGTTATGTAATTTACATTCTTAACTGCGAATAACTTTCAAATCACTTATTTTAAGTTACACTTTCTAAACTTCGATGTAACTTAATATAACTATTTTAATTATTTTCCATTTTAATTTAAGCATTTTTGTCCCATCATAATTATTTGATTTAGGCACCTGATTTTTCCTTTCTTCTGTTTTCTTATTATCGTAATTTCCCGTAGATAACCCGCAATTCAAACAATTCTGCTTCAACTCAGAAAAATCATTAAATAATTTAAGATAAATACATACCACAATACATCATTTCCATTATAATTTTCAAAAATAAAATGTTACATTTTATTTTTAAAAAAAATCTGGGTCGAAATGGAATTGTTTGAGCTGCGGGTTATCTACGGGGAAATTACGGTATATCTCACATTCTTCACTGTTTTTATGAAAGGGCATAGCCGGATAAGCATTGGAAACATGCCTTTCAATCAAATTTCTCGATTTTTTTTCCCAGGTGTATCTGCATATCTGATAATGTATTTCCCCTATTATCAGCTTATAAATATTACTATTTTAAGAGATAAAAATGTTTTTTCGATTTTTTAAAAGCCTCGTTTTCTCAAAAACTACTGTACCGAATTACATGTGATTTATTGAGTTTATATAGACATTAAAGATGCATAAATGGTAAGTATTATATAATTTTCTGATTTTAAAAAGTGTGTGAAAAAACGATTAAATATTTTTGAAAAATAAAAATCATATCTTATAGTAGTCGGAAAACTACCATTTTCTTGTAAAAAATTCCTCATATGTGCCCATATGTTATATATAAAAGCTGTAAGTTTGCGTTGGGTACTACATATAAATATTTACAAAAGTATGAAATTAATTAAAATTCATTTAAAGGCGTTACTTTGGGCGGAGCTACTGAACTTTGAAATCCGAAGAATCTTTGGAACAATGTCAATAGAAAATGTGTCAATTGATGTATTTTAGATTTCATTATAGTATAGGTTATGATTTTCAACTCAGTCCATATTATTTCGAAGTCGAAAACTGATGGTTTCTATCGAAGAGAATATTCTGAAAAATATTTTCAATTGGAAAACAACAGCACTCTTCGATATTTAACTATTACGACACTTACTATAATGATTTTTTTTCGAACATTCTCACCACTTTTAATGAAAGGTAATAATGAGCAAGTAGTTCAGTTTTTTTTCCTTTGCAACGCAAATCAAATATAAATATAATATAACTAGAATTGGGGCCTAATGCACTCCTTTAATTCTGCGATATCATCAGGATTGGGTAGTAACAGACAATTTTTTAATAAAGATGTATGATAATAACTTTTTTTCCTAATAGCAGATTTCTAAAGCTATTTAATCCGAAGATAAATATTACCGAAAGGTTCATAATGTGAGTTAAAGGAAAAAAGAAAACTGACAGCACTGGATCATATTTTGTATTGAAAAATACATTTCTACAATTTTGAACCGTTTTATGTTTGATGAGATAAAAAATGCTTTTTTAAATAAATATAGTCCAAAAAAGAACAGTGTAAAATTAACAGAAGATAAAATATTGAAAGAAATAGCTAATTTTATGCGAATATATTATAATATTATGTGTAAATACAGAGTCGGTTTCAGTGCTTTAGGCCTCACTGTCAAGAACAGTGACTTTTATGAGGGAAAAAAAACAGCTGACACTTGATAATATACTACATTAGTTTATATATAAAAATAAAAATATATTTTTTTTCTGTAACCACGAGTTTTTTCAAGAAACTTCCTTAACAATCACATTTCGAATTATCATTCTTAGATAACATCATAAGAAATAGAAATCATTCTTTACATTAGTTTCTGATCGCGGCGGTTAACCATTACTTAGACATAAACGTTTAACATGATGGTAATCAGAGTCCATCGTTCTGTTAAAAAGCTTGAAACTAATTAACTATAATTTATCTTTATAAAAACTGATGAAAGCCATTTTCATTTAAATTGGCTATGATCACTGTTGTTACATTTCGATATCGAAGAATGTAGTTAGTTTCTATGACTAAAATATTCTTGCTTGTTTTTGTAAGTGACACCAACAAAAAATCTTGTTATCGAAACAGTATCGTCAGCGTCGAGAATGATGCTCATGTGTTCATTAAAATTTAAAATACACCGATTCTCTAAGTATACATTCCAGAGAATCTTCGGATTTCAAAGTTGCGTATCTCCACCCAAAGTAACGCCTTTAAATGAATTTTAATTCATTTTATAGATACTTTTGTAAATATTTATATGTAGTACCCAACGCAAACTTACAGCTTTTATATATAATACATGGGCACACAAGAGGAATGTTTTACTAGAATATGGTAATTTTCCGAAAACTATAAGATATGATTTTCATTTTTCCAAAATTTTTAATCGCTTTTTCATACACTTTTTATAATCAGAAAATTATACAAACCTTACCAGTTATGCATTTTTAATGTCTATATAAACTCAATAAATCACATGTAATTCGGTACAGTAGTTTTTGAGAAAACAAGGTTTTTTAAAAATTGAAAAAACATTTTTATCTCATAAAATATCAATATTTATAAGCTAATAATAGGGGAAATGGATTGTCAGATATGTAGATACACCAGGGAAAAAAATCAAAAAATTTGATTGAAAGGCATGTTTTCAATGCTTATCCGGCTATGCCCTTTATATATCGTTCCTGTTTACTGTACTTATTTTTTCTGAGTTATTTTCTGAACTCTGATTGGTTCCTTTAATCTTCTTTTTTTATTCACAATTCTCTTTTATGCGTTCTACCTCCCTCTTTCTGTTTTAACCGGCATCACTCTTACTTCTGCACAAGCAGTGCTAGAGATTTCTTCAGGTTATTAATCCAATAGAAATATACATTTTACCTTGCAAAATGTCGGATAGAAGATTTTTTCTGACTTGTTTATAATGGTGCCAATATGGAAAAACCAAGTTTACCAACAAAATTTCTTTAGGCTAAATTTTCTGTGGCCAAGATACTACAAAATTTTGGAACATTTTTCATATTATTTATCATTTGCAATATTAAAGAAGAAAAATTCTCCACAACTTCAATTTTTTTGTAGATTCGTCACAGTTCATTATAAAATGTTTTTTGAACGTATATGTCTTCATCCATTATTATATGTTAAAAAAAATCCATGTTTGATAAATGTTCCTTAATATAAATTTTTATCTTTTACTGTATACATATAGCTCTATTTCAAATTTACTATCTTCTCTTTTTTTTTTCTTCCGTTGTTAAATTTTCTTTGCTTCACTGTTCATTATAAAATGTTTTCTTGAAGGCATATACCTTTACCCCTTGATATAGGATCAAAATAGTCCATGTCTAATAAATGTTCTTTAATATCTAGTTTTATCTTCCTTTGTATATATTGTACTATCTCAAATTTACTATCTTTTCTTTTTTTTCTCTCTCTCTCCCGTTTTTTGTTATTTTTTCTTGATTTTGTTCTGATTTTGTTATTTTTTTCTTATTATTTACTTTTCAAGAATATTAAATTAATAAAAACAATATTATTTTAAACCATTCTTATGTGGTGCTTTTAAATTTTTATAATTACTCTTGGCGTATTCGTAAGTTTTTAGAGCCATTAAAATTCGCACAATTCTAATAAATATGTTCTTTTAAAAGTTTTTTATTCAATTTCATTCTTGTGAATTCATAATACTTTCCCCCTCGTATTTTTTCATTTTCTTAGCGATACTGCATTTATAAGATTCTTAGAAGTATAATTTGACGCTTGTGCAATTTTCCCCATGATGTATTCGAAACATATTTTTAGAATAATAATTGAATAAAACTGCACTATTGAAAAATCCAATCCTCCCTTCAATCGAAAACCAACTATGCTCTCTCGTTTTTACCAATTATAAGTATGAAAATGCAAAATATAAACATAAAAAATAAATTTTTAGCCCCCCCCCCCCCCCCCCACCACCACCACCGCCAAATACTGACCAAAAAAAAAAAAAAAAAAAAAAAAAAAAATTTACGAAAAGCAAAATCTTGTAAATATTTTTAGAAATGCAAAATATGAATATAACAAATAAATTTCAAATCGATTACTATTTAGTAAAGAAAAAAAAAAAAACAATTTACCGGCAACAAAATCTTTTATATTCAGCAATCATATTCCCTTGCTAAATATCTAAACTTTCAAAAACATTTCCGCTTATTTCTTTAAAATTATTCCTCGAAATCCATTTGATACCTCTTTACTTCAAGAATGAAGAGAATTTAACAATGATTCTAACAAAAATCCGCGAGACATAAGGGGGAAAAAAGTGTAATAATATTCACTTTAATTTACTTGTGGAGCAATGAACTCAACAAGAATTTTCCAATGCATTTCCTAGTTTTTCATTGTTACGTTTCGTCGCCAAATGTTCTTCGCCAAACTTGGCAATATTTGAATATCTTTATTTTGAAGCGCGTCACTAAAAAAGAGAAAAAGGAGATGCGGATGAAAAAAAAAGGCGACGTTATTTAGAGAATTAAATGTATTTGAACTTACGCGTGTGTTACTTTATAGGACTGAGGGAAGGGGAAGGAGATAATAAATGACATTTTACATTCCGTTTTCTTTGGATGTCTTTATTGTTTTCACAGGTGAAAAATATAAAGGTTGCTGTTAAGTTAAAAAGTGAAGTTAGAAGAAAATTTCAAAATCTTCAACAGAAGAATTAAAGGTGGTTTATTGGTATGAAAAAAGATAGATTGCATTACACTCGAGAACTCTTACGAAAAAATAAATGTTGGAACTTTTTCGCAAAATAAATAATTAAAAGAGAAAAATTAAGAAGAAATTGTTTTGTTTTTATTAATTTTGTGATGTTTTATACAAATAAAATAAAGGTGCCATTATTTAAAAAAAATTAAATGTATTTGAACTTACAAATATGTTACTTTACAGAACTGAAGAGGGGGGGGAGGGCAACAACTGACATTTAACATTTAGTTCTTTTTGGATGTCTTTATTGTTTTCACAGGTGAGAAATATAAAGGCTGCTGTTAAGTTAAAAAGCGAAATACAAAAGCTTGAACAGAAGATTTAAAGGTGGTTTATTGGTATAAAAAAAAAAAAAAAAAAGATAAGCTGCATTACACTCGAGAACTCTTACTAGAAAATAGGTGTTGGAATATTTTTACAATTAAATAATTGAAAGAGAAAAATTAAGAGTAAATTGTTTTGTTTTTGTTAATTTTGTGATATTTGATGCAAAAGAAAAAAAAAAGGTGGCATTAATTAGAGAATTAAATGTATTTGAAGTCAAGTGTGTGTTATTTTACAGGACTGGAAAATTTGAGGGGAGGGGAACTGACATTTTACAATTCGTTCTCTTCGGATGTCTTTATTGTTTTCGCAGGTGGAAAATATAAAGGTTGTCGTTAAGTTAAAAAGTGAAGTTAGCAGAAAACAGCTAAAGCTCGAACAGAAGAATTAAAGGTGGTTCATTGTTATGAAAAAAAAGATAGGTAGCATTATACTCGAGAGCTCTTACCAGAGAATAAGTGTTGGAATTTTTTTTGCAATTAAATAATTAGATGGAAAAAAAATGAGAGTAAATTGTTTTATTTTTGTTAATTTTGTTTGAAAGAATAAGTGATTATTTCAGCCAATCTGTAAAACGGTAGGAAAAGGTAATCATTCTGTTCTGTTCATAAAATCTGTTTTATCCACTCTCACAGTAAACCGAGTACGTAAACAGAGACATATATGAGAAAGTACGTGAAAACGGACTTGGGTTATTGGGAGAATCGATAAAACAGATTTTATAAACCTTCTAAACATATTAGCTCTTTTTGATCTTTTTTTTTTAATCAACTTGGTTTATTATGGTTGTGAATCACTCATATCATAGTGATCATAGTATATATCATGGGATTATATATAAAATGGATAATAAAATGTACAAAAAATATCACTACTTTAAGAGTTAGTGAACATAATTGTTTTTAATTTCGTAAATTTTCTGTCCTTTACAATAATTTAATTATTACTTACTCATCATACGTAGTATAGGGTACATCTTGCAATCGTTTTGAAAATCGAAAAAAATTTTTTGA
Organism: Maratus speculifer; assembly: GCA_964019185.1. Taxonomy (NCBI): domain Eukaryota; kingdom Metazoa; phylum Arthropoda; class Arachnida; order Araneae; family Salticidae; genus Maratus; species Maratus speculifer. The sequence continues at coordinate 54,681,677 of OZ025296.1, forward strand.
CGGATTTATATGTTACAGATACTGGAGATTCCGAAAAACATATTTTTAGAAAAAAAAAATTGCTGTCCATCTGTCTGTGTGTTGCTGTACCTCCCGAACAAATTGGGATAGAGACTTGAAATTTTGTATGTGTTTAGTATGTAAGAATGGAACGAAGCCTATTTAATATCAGTAACCTCGATTATCCGGAACTACTTTTATCGGACTCTCGAAAGATGCGTGCGGATGCAAGGTATATAAATTTTCAAAATTTTTTATTTTAAGGAAAGGACGTAAAAGATAACAAAATAACAAAAATTTTGCATAACGAACGAAGTCGATCGGATAATAAGTTGCTGAGATATTTGTAATCTTGTTTTTCACATCCATATATCCATTGATTAATGGCAATATGGAATACACAATGTGGCACGTTCGTATATTTGGATAAAACCCCTGATTTTTTTATTCATTTTGGGAATAACGGATTTTGATTTGATTCTATAGACGATCACTTTCAGAATTTTCAAGCTGTTTTTGAAACTTTTACAGAAGTTGCTCTTTACATTTAGCTAACACAATATGAAATTTTGATATCGTTGACGCATGCGTAATGAAAGACTATTTACTAAACCTGCTCATTTTTCATACAATTTTTATTATTTTTTAATTTTGATGACAGGGTATTGTGTACAATATTGTTTGTCATATTTTTAGAAAAGAACTTTATTTTATATTAAAGAGCTCTGCAAATTATAAATAAAAATTTTTTGAAAAAATTGGGACTGTTTGTATAAAAACTTTAATTTCTCTACGAGTATACATGTTATCCACATAAAAATAAACACAGTATATTACAATAAGCTACTTATTCATAATGTATAGTTTGAGCACTTTTGCTACATTAGTTTTGGCAGGATTGTCCAAAAGATGTTCGTTACCTTTCAATTTGTTGACGATCCCCTATAGCGTTTCGGGAAAAAATCTTCACGGAAATGTTTGACCTGTACTACTATGTTTTACACACTTAGAGTTTCAGGATAATTCCTCATATATTTTTCTAGATATTTCACAAAACGTCTAAAATTGCAAGTGATCGGTCATCTTTGACCATAGTGTACTTCTTCCAGTAGTGCTTAGATAATAAGAAGTGGATGGGAATGTGTCACCCCATTTTTTCCCCCACAAAAAGGGTTCTCTTTATATAAATATCACTTTGTTATTTCATCTGCGCATCATAGTTTTTAACTCCTTGAGGATCGGTAGTATGTCTATGCAACCATTTAATTTCAATTTCCGAAAGCCCACATTGGCACCAGAATTTTGGCAAGGAAATTTCCGATTTTTTAGATGCGTATATCGTTTTAATATTTGCAAATAAAGTTGTTTTCAAATTCCAGTGTCATTTGTTAATTTCAACACTTAAGAAAGGGAAGTGCTCTGTGCCACATAGGGTTAAATGACACTTTATTACTTATCTTTATTGGATTGATTTCTAACACAATTATTCAATAGGTAAATAAATCATAACAGTTGTAATCTCACAACGGAAGAAAAAAGTTCGAGCCAGGATACGAACCAGGGATGTATTGGCTGAAGCCGGCAATACTCTTCCAAATGAGCCATCTTGGATGAATACTGGAGAATTAATTCACCCAACTAGCCAGAATTCACAGAATTCGATATACTAGTCAGCTCAACAGATGAAATGGAAGAATATTTTTTGGTTTATTGTACTTAGTTGATTTGGATATCAGACCAGATTTGGTGATTAAAGGTTAGCTGGGTGAATTAGTCCTACAGTATTCATCCTTTTTTAGGATAAATTCAATTTAAGCAAGTCCAGTGACTATCCTTGGACGGTTTTAGCGCCTTGCGAACAAGGTTCACCTATGTCAAAATATATAGTTTCTTAGATTCTGATGTTATTTAAATGCAAGACATTAATTAATCCCCTTACACATGCATTATTTTATGATAATTTCATCATTCTAACCGTTTCACAAGTACAGTTAGACAGATCAAATTCACGATTAAACAATTTAGTTAACACATGGCCAATTAATTATATTTCTTTTTATTTTATTAAAAGAATTTCTATGTAATTTTTCCGGTGCCATTTATAGTATTTTTTTTCTTTACAAAAAATTACAATGATTCCTGAAATTTATCGTTGTGAATTTTTCCGTTTATATTGTAAGAGATCAACACAGTGTCCCTGATTATTAACTTCCAGCTTCACTTACACAGATTTTGCACAGATTTTAGATCAGGTGCGTAAAATATATTTATGTGAACAAAAAAATTCATACATTTATCTGACACTGTTTGAGATGTTAAAACATCTTGAGTCGATAAAACGCCCTTTTTAATATTTTATCAGTATGAATGTCCATATTAGTCAAAATCTGAACTTTTGAAATATAGCTTATTCTTTTCACATATGACATTATTTAATAAACATGTTTTAGAAATACAGTCGACTCTCGTTAATTCGAACTCGTCGGGACCACAAGAAATGTTCGAATTATCCGAAGTTGGAATTACATAAAGTATGAAATGAAAACATGCTTAATATGGTACTATTACAAAGGAATTAATGTTATAATGTTTTTTAAATTTATTATGTCTGTTATCATCAGAATATGACTTAATATTAAAGTAGATTGTATAAATACATAAACTAATTAGAAGATTAGAAACAAGCACAATGGAAGAAAAATCTGAAGCGTCACTGATGGACAGACGAATCTTAGGCAGACTTAGAAAGTGGATATCAAATGCATGTGATTATATGTATACTCGTTCGGAACAATTTTCACAAAAATCAAAGAAAGTTTTTCAAACGATCTAAAATCCGTGAGAAAGAAAGGAAGAATGAAAAATCGGAATTCTCGTTGGTTCGAATTAAACGATGTCAAGCGAAAATGAGTTCGAATTAATGAAAAAGTGTAACGTTATTCTACCATTGAAAATTTCGGGACTTCATGTTTAGTTCGAATTAAGCGAAGATTCGAATTATCCGATTTCGAATTAACAAGAGTCGACTGTATTAACAAATTTTTAACGGTGTTTCTTAATTTACATATAAATTAAATACTAAATGACGTTTAGGTATGTTAATCGTTATTATAATAATAATAATAGAGAAAATCGTTTTATAATAAATGGAAATTAGCCTACGCCTTGCCTTTGATTCGAGAAAAATATACTAAATATTTGAATTTGCTACACTGTATCAGTCAATTGTTTTATGAAAATTTAATTTTTATGTTTGTTAATTATTCACATACATTGCACGGCTATGCTAAACCACATTTTCATTGTAATATATTTTAAATTACGACCATTTCATCACATAAATGTTTTGTGAAATTTTTTTAAACGTTTTAAGCACAATTCTCTAACATTTCTGTTGATATTAATATTAATCTCTGTTTCTATACATATTCAAGTAGATAGAACATGTGTGTGAAAAGATGAAGCACGCATTTCATCAATACATTTTTAAAAACATTGGTTTTATTTATTTGTTTTATTTATTTTTCCTTTTTTTCTGTGAATGTATGTTGAAACTGAAAGCAAAATTTACAGTTATTCTTCAGTTTCTCTTAACCCTTTGAGGGGCAAAATACTTGTATTATTGATATGCTGAAATGACTGATTAACACCAGAATTTAAATTTATTTCAAAATAGTTAAACGCTTTTCTTTACATTCTTGGTATAATTAAAATTTTCATTTCAAAGTTCTCGTGTCAATATGACATTTCGCAATTAAAATTAAATGGGAAATTTTTTATTCCATTGCCCTTCAAGGAGTTGAAAACTACACCTTTAGAATTTGCTCTGAAATGATAAAAAAATAATTTTAAATTCGACGGTCTAAATCGCAATCTTGTATAATTTCCAAACTGTTTGGCCTAATGACTTCCCGTTAGTATTCAAAGATAAAATTTAGCGACGACTCCAAATATGATATCAAAATTAAACGTAAATATAAAAAAATCTATATATAGTCTGTCACAATTTTAATTTATAGACGACCTTCGAAGCAAGTATACTTTCAAATAACAGATCTTTTTACGAACCGTTTGGTGTTAGTCACATATTTATTCGGATGGTTTGAGGTAGAATTTTAGCGGAATACAGTAATTTCCGGCATTTAATCTGCTGACCAAACAATCACTTTTTGATCCAGTTATTTTTGAAAAAGAAATGTAACTTGTTAAATCACTGTAAATATTTGTCTTCAATCACAAAAAAAAAAAAAAGGGAGGGAAACACTCTGGGTCAAAAAAAAAAAAAAAAAAAAAAAAAAAAAAAAAAAAAAAGATCCACGGATTATACGCCAAAAATCACGGTACATTTTCCCGATACTGCACAAGGGAATTTCTAAAGGAATAACATACAAATTTTGATAGGCTAAGATGTTATTCGATTTCATATGCTTAGCGTTTTTTATGCGTCATACACATCTTAGCAGACTGTAAGGCCTTTTAATGTCATGCAAGATCGAGTTAAGATGTCTATGCACATGTTTTCGTGACGCTTATCAAATAACATCTACTTTTCAATTTCTTGAAAGAATTATAGACTTTTAAACTTTATACGGCGAAAAAACTGTTTTTGAGAGCAGTTATCTAATACTTTAAAAGCACAAAAGTGTCAGCAGGCAGGAACTCTTTAGTAGCAGTAAATATAAAAGTAAAATTATTTAACACTAGAAATACGGTAAATTTCACACAATTTTTATAAAAAATGCGTAATCCCAGAATTTTTATTTAAAACTATTTATGTTATTTAATTAACCCTTTTGTTCCCTGTTTCTTTTAAACACATTTTGGAAAAAAAAAAATCTATGGTTTGAACCGAGATATATTCCCTTAGTAGGGGCCAAATTGGTCTTCCGCCGTCTTCCTAGTGTTAAAAAAGAAGGTAGCCAAAGCTTGTAGGGTTTTTTTTCCTCCGCAATTCCGAAAAAGAAAATTCCGAGAACTTACATTCTTCTTTCCTTTGTACTTCACTAATTCAGTAAGTGAAAACTTTACTTTTAGAAAAAATATTCAAAGGAATAAATATTAATAAATTTTTAAATAAATAATAAATACAATTTTAGGTTTAACTGATACACCTAAAATATTGAAATTCTCATGTTTGTTCTTCTTATGAAACTGAAAGCAAAAGTTTCGTGTAAAACACTAAACGCGTTAGAATCTGCATGGAGATGATAAAAAGGGAATTTAACGTTTGAAGTTCCAAATTACAAAATTGCATAATTTCTAAATTGCATGATGTAACGATTTTCCGTTAGTATTCGAAGGTAAAATTTAGTAACGAATCCGAATATGATGTCAAAATTAAATATAAATATTAAAAAATATACATAATCTGATACAATTTCTATTTATAAACGACCCTCGAAGCATAATTTAAGCACAGTTTGAATTAATAAATCTTTTTGCAAATCATTTGGTATTATTCACATATTTATTCTATGGTTTCTGGCAAAGTTTTGGCGGAATACTTTTTTCCCAATTCTGCACAGGGCAATTTTCTAAAAGAATAAAACAAATATTTTGTTAGACTTAAATGTTATTCATTTTAACATTTGTTGTTTTCCAAACTGTTTGGCCTAATGACTTCCCGTTAGTATTCAAAGATAAAATTTAGCGACGACTCCAAATATGATATCAAAATTAAACGTAAATATAAAAAAATCTATATATAGTCTGTCACAATTTTAATTTATAGACGACCTTCGAAGCAAGTATACTTTCAAATAACAGATCTTTTTACGAACCGTTATAACTTAAGCGTTGTAACTTAGCTTTGTCTATGCATCATACACTCTTTAGCAGACAGTAAGGACTTTTAATGTCATGCAGTATCGAGTTAGGATGTCTGTGCATATGTTTGCGTGACGCTTATGAAATGACATCTACTTTTCAGTTTCTTGAAAGAATGATATACTTATAAACTTTATACGGCAAAAAGCTGTTTTTGAGAGTAGTTATCTAAAATTTTAAAGCACAAAGGTGTCAGCAGGCAGGAAGTTTCTAGTAGCAGTAAATATGTAAGTAAACTTTTTTTTTAAAAAAGAAAGTAGCCAAAGTTTGAAGGGTTTTTTTTTCTCCGCAATTTCTGCTCAGTAAATTTAGAAGACCGATCTTTTTCTTTTTTTTCCTTTTTACTTCACTAATACAGGCAGGGCCTGATTATCAACGGGGCACTCTCCCACCAGAAAAAGTAAATAGAAATTTTTTCCTTATTCATGATAGTAATTTTGACTGAAAAGTGCGTTTAAACAAGGCGAAAATTTCTATGTAATTTTACTGGGGAGAGAGTGCCCCGTTAGTAATCAGGCTCTGAATACAGGAGGTGCAAACTTTAAACGAAGAACTGTTAATAAGTTTTAAATTAATAAAAAATATAATTTTAAATTTAGCCACTGAACCCCAAATATTTAAATTGTGATGTTTGTACTCTTTGTAAAACTGAAGGCAAAAGTTACCACATACGCAAATTGCCGACTTCTGAGCGTAAACTGTTATTGCTGGGATTAAGATTTAAAAACGTTAGAGTCGTGCGATTTTTTCTTTTCGGCCTTCATAAAAGATCGTGTCTACATTCACTATCACTTAATCATTTGGCAAAGTTGAGACAAAGAATTGAAAAGATTATTAATTTCATAACTCCCAACTTGTTAATCGAAATGTGGGAAAATTGGATGTACGCCGTATAGGTAAAAATGCACCTATTTGTAAAACAAAAACAATGTTAGTTTACCATTAATTTGATGTATGACTTGTTGTAAATACTAATGCATAGTTGCCAACCTCCGGCTTTTTTAAATGACGAAAACATATTTTGAACCAGAAAATTTGTTCAATTAAAAGTGATAACCATTAATTGAGATAATCGTTTGAAATATACACAATTTCGATAATTAAATAGTTTTCTGGATGGAAAGACAATTGTTTGATTTTCAAAAAGCCGGAGGATGGCACGTATGATAATGCCATTGAAACTGGCACATTATTTTAAGGACACTATGTATATTTTTCCGTTATTTGTTGACCAGGACTGTCGACTATTTTTATATTAAATTATATCACAAAATATAAAAAATTTTCTTTATCGTAAGTTTATCTTGAAAACAACCTGGAGTAAGAGAATGTCAGAGATTATTTTTTAAAAAGCGGTACGAATATAATAAAAAAATAATCCACTGGGACGTATATGTCTAACATGTATTCAAATTAGGATTAGGTGTTCAAGGTCAGGGAAAAACAGTCAAAAAAATTGTTGAATGCCAGTACTTTTTTAACACTAGAACCGCCGGATATTTTACTTAAGTTTTATAAAAAGTTTCTCTCACCAGAATTTTGATGTTAAACTATTTAACTTATTTAATTAGTCTATTTTTCTGCTGATTACTTTTAGCATATCTTTTGAGGAAAATTCTGGTTCAAATCGACTATTTTCAATCTAGCAGGGTCATTTTGACCCCTAATGGCTGTTCTAGTGTTAAAGAGGAATTTCATATCTGTAATCCCTTTACAATATTCTAAGTATTTAAAAAAAAATACTGGTAGATGCCTCTTTTTTATGTCCATGTTTAGTACTTATTACTCGCCACTCTGGTGTTGCAGTATTTATCAATTTTTAAAGGAAATAAATATATTTAAATGATGAAACCGAATGTGGAAGCAATAATAATGAAAATAAAATCACCAAAAATCACTAAATACGGAACAAAAAGGGCAAATTTCGGAAGTTCATTAATTATTAATATAAAAAAAAGAAACACAGTTATCGTTTTACATGTTTTTTAAAAAATGCAGTTTTAAACCTACATATTAATTACACATTTGTTTGCATTTCTTTTGCGTAATTTAGATTGTATTATTTTCTATTTTTTGAAATGAATTTTGTAAGCATTTTGCATTTTCGGCATATGCAGACACTTTCTGAAATATTACTGGGAAAATTTAAAGGCAATTTCTATCATCAGTCTCGAAGCCAATATTTTTATACGTTAATTATACACCTGATTGCGTTTCTTTAACGTAATCTAGATGAAACTATTTTGTATTGTAGCATGCATTTTTTATGCTTATTTTATACATACAATCACACTTTCTGTAATAATTCAGGGAAAATTTAACTGCACTTCCATAATACATATTTGTCTTCCTTCTGTGTTATCAGTATCAATGATTTTTTTTTTTTTTTTTATGTAACGTTAGTAAATTCAATAGACATAAAAAAAATACTTTATAATTTTTTCTTATGAACCAATCAACTTGTGTGCGTCATACTTTTTAACAGGGACATAAGCATTTTATGTCATAAATAAATCATTTTTATCGTTTTATCTATGACTTTCCCTGCATGTATATTTTTCATACTTTTAAATTCAGCACTTTTATAATTTTATCACTAACTGAAGAAAACTTCGGTTGTATGTATTTCAAATTTGGTTAAAACTCATAAATTATAGAAACACGATGAAGGCTGTCAATTTGGCAATTTGAGTACAATTAACAAATTCTATCCAAAAAAAAAAAAAAAAAAAAAAAAAAAAAAAAAAAATAGCGGTTAACATTAAGGTAACGGGTAACATTAAATAAATAATTATTATACCAAGCGAATTAATCTATGTTCATATCTTTAAAAACAATAAAAATCTGCATAATTTTTTTAAATTTTTCTGTATAAAATTTCTCCCGCCTAGCATTCAATAAATTTCGAATTTTATTTATTTAACAGATGTATTGTTAACAGAATGAAAGGGTGTCGAAGCCGGAACATGAACCTGGGCCGTTGGCTTAGTGCACTGGCCATCTATAAATTGAACCACCTCGAACGATACCAAACGTGCTTCTTCTTACCTATGCCACTGTCATATGTTGGTAAAGCTAGTAACGCACAGCAGTTTTTCATTTTGTTGGCTGTACACCTTTTACGCTATTAAAATTTTAAATAGTATTAAACGGAAGGCGTGGGAACTTTCCTACAGAAAATTTTCAAAGAATTATACAGATTTTCATTCAATTTCATCGATACTACACAGTTAAAATATTTAAACTTTTTCTGCACTTCATCGCGTTTATAGAATATCTCTATTTGGACCAATGAGAATTCTCTATAATACATTAAAGTAATCGTTTTCTATAGAAGCGGTAGAGTGACGATGCAGCAAAAGTTTCAATTTTTAACAGTGTAGATACTCTTCAATTTTGTGTTTACCCTAAGAGCTGGTGGCTCACGAAAAATATTCTATCTTGTGATCTGTTTATATCTTTGCTAATATATAGTAATGAGGTGTGCGATGCTCAGTATAGCTCCAAGCGGTTCAGTAGGCAGAACGTTACTGCGATGTACCGATGATCAGAATTATCCCGGTAGCGAAATTTTTTTTTTCAAGCACCTTCGTCGTTCCAAGCCCAAACTCGCAGTCTGATTGGTTGTTGCTCTCGGCACTGTTTTCACGTAACTTGGCGATAACCATACTTGGCGAAAAATATTTCGCGCATAAGTGAACGAGTAAACCTAAAACCTAACCTACTCATTCTTATTCCTTCATTTTGTGCTCTTGTGTATTATTATCTTGTGTTATTTTATAAAATGGCTAATGCTTTACTTATTAATAAACAGGAAGAGTTACTTTGTACTCGGTTCGGAAGGAAATCAAACTCATCGACGGAAGCATCTATCGCTACGCCAAATATGATTATCGCCAAGTTACGTGAAAACAGTGCCGAGGGCAACAACCAATCAGAGTGCGAGCTTGGGCTTGGAACGATGAAGGTGCTTGGAAAAAAAAATTACGCATCCCGGTATGAAATCTTTTTCACTCAAATGGCTATAAGCCCTTTATGCAATTAAACATTAAAATATTGAAAACTAACATTAAATTATATTTTTAGTATGTAAGTGTAACTATTTATGAGTACGTGTTTTAGAAGGAGCGGATCAGGGTTGAAATGACTTCACACTCTGCTCATGAGTTAGAAGACACAGAACATAATTTTTAATGTCTTCAAAATGGTGATATAGATGATTGATTAAAAGTTTTTAAGCAGCTTGTAAAAGAATACTTTATAGAATTATACTATGTCATTTACTTCTAAACCCAACGCCTTCAGTCCAATCCCAGAAAAACGAAATTTGAAACGGTAATTTTAAATGCTTTAATTTTTTAATATCCATTTAAAAGTTAAAAAATAGTTGAATTAAACAAATTATTGACAATTTTAAAATCAGAGTTATTGGCAAGTTTAAAATTGGAGTTTTTGAAAAATTAAAAACTGGAGTTATTGGGGAATTTGTGCATCTCACTTGCTTTAGAGATTGCAATGAAACGATTTAGTCAAACCCGTTTATGGTTTGCATTCAATTTAATTTATTGTGTTTGCAAAAATGTATTGTAATATTTAATAAATATACATTAAATATTTTTTAATTATTCAGAAATATTGTTAAATTATGTTATAATCCGTTTCTGTTCATCGGAAATACAAGTTATGCGATTATTTCGATCATTCATAGACATTTCATAGTCATTAAAAGTTACTGTGAACGAATCTGGATCAGCCAATCAGAAGACGAAGAACATAAACTGACATCATCCGATATATGTGCAGTTTCTGAAGTCATTGCCTTTTTGATCCTCTTGTGTTTTACGCATATGTGAATCTTAAGAGTATTACAAAAATGGAAAATTCAAAGTCGTACCAGATATGCGTACAAAAGTAGAAAAAATATTAATGGTGATCAGATCGCCTACAAAACAAAAAATTCTTGCCAACTATCGTAAAAAATGAACAGTTTTTTTTTTTTTTTTTTTTTTTTTTTTTTTTTTTGAAAAACAATGACGTTTCACATTACTTCTTAGGAATGTGTCGCATATTTCCTCTGGAAATGGAATTTGCTTCTTGATAATGTAAAAAAAAATATATATATATATATACAAATAAAACAAGAAACAAATCATTTTGTATAGCTCAAATCTTTTTCTTTTCTACTTTTAAACACACACACACACAAAAAAGAAAAAAACCAGAAGAATCGAAAGAAATAAGAAAAAAAAATCATGACTCTTAAAGCATTAAAAACGGGTACTTTTCGTCTTTTAAACAGAAATGCCAATATTTAATAAAAATATTTAGTGATCGTGCTTTGTAGTTCCTTTTCACTTACATAATACCATATGTAAAATTTTCATAAGCACCTAATGTACTTTCAGCGATGCAGTTTTTCCCTTTGTTGTATAACATGCGATACCGATTAAGAAAATGCTAAATAAAATTTAGGATTCTAAGAATTCATTATTATTTTAGTAAAAAAGGATTTTATTTCTTCTAATATGGAAAAACTTTTTATTGTAAATTGCGTTTATTTTTATTTTTATTTTATGCTGTTTTCTTCATTTACAAGGCAAATAAATGTATTATTCCATACGAAGTCGAATCAGTCGAATTTCTATGAAAGAAAGTGTTTAAATAGGAATTGTTACATTAATTTTGAATATACAAAATTAATCACAATAAAAAATTCATTTTAAAACAATTAGTTTAACTCAGAAAAGAAATATTAGTGTAACGTAAAGTTTAAAAAGTATCACAGTTTTGACAAACGTCAACTATTCAAACATTGAAAACCTAAACATTAATCGTACATGTAATCATTAACGTATAATCAAAATCAATAGTTATGATCAATTGAAACTGTGATGCTTATTTTTATAGAATGAAAAATATGCAAAACTATTTCACTTTTACACAACCATAGAATTTACCCCCCCCCCCTGCCCAAAAAAATATAAACCTAAGCTGCATCATTTTCACCACCTCAAAATATACTTACGCACCTCTCCTATTCGTATTCACCATTTAAAAATTATTTTAAGGCGTAACAGGTTATTAATATATGTGTGCCAAAATTAGAAATCACATCTGTCTGCAACAACTTCGCAGGTGAACAATCACAATCTTAACTAGAGGTTCAAATATCAGTACCAGCGACTAAAAATTCCATATATTTATGCCATTTAGATCTTTCCGGGATAAAATATTTAGTTTTACTCAAGAAAGTGACCATTTTCTTTTAAACTTGACGTCATGTTCCCTCGCTGAAGCATTTCCCCTAGCATCTCAAACTCAGCATCATCGGAATAAAATAATATTGAATTGTAACAGCTCTATCAGATAAAAAGATCAGATTTATCAGATCTATCAGATCAAATTTAGTTGTAATTCACTTAACAAAATGACGTTAAACTTTGATTGGCTTACTGGGGCGTATTATTTCTGCGCTGAAAATAGACACACATCATGCATACAAGATTATAAATACATAGAATTCTTTTTTATTTTTTTATTTTATTTATTTATTTATTTATTTATTTATTTTTTTTTTTTTTTTTCAGAAACCCAAATTATTTTGAATTTAATGTAATTTGATTATGCGGTTTTTATCGTAAATAAAACGACTGATACTAAAAAAATAATAAAATAAAATAAAATAAAATATTTTCCGTTCTTACGTGAGTCTAATTAATCTTATGATGGTCTGCCAAACGATAGCTATATTTTTCTGCGATATTAAACTTTCTACCATTCATAGTCTTTTTTTTCCGAAAAATTTTAAATCTACCATATTTGTTGAGAATTTCTCTTTCATTCCCCTGTAATTATATTGTGTCTTTCTTCTTCCTTTGTCCCATAATACATGGAAGAGCAAAAACATTATGGCCACCTATTTAATAATGTATGTCTCACCTTTGTCTCCAAATAGGTGTAGACCCGTCTTGACACGGATGAGACAAGTCCTTGGTAGATAGCCAAGGACAGATTGTATCAGATGTTCAAACAGCGATCACAAAAATCCTGGATTATTGCAGCATGGTTATTTTTTAGCACTGAACTGCCGTTCCACGACACATCACATTTGCTTTATTGCATTAAAAATTTTCGAGTTAGACTGGTAGGACCTTAACTGGAATTCAATACTATGTCTTTCTAGCACATTTCAAACATTGTGACATAGAGAGTTATCTTTATCAAAGATTCAATTTCTAATTGGGAAGACTGAAACTATGTGAGAATGCAACGGCTCTTCAATTATGTTCAGATAGTTCGGAATATTCATAGTTTGTTCCACGATAATCAGAGGTCTCAGAGACGATAATGAGAACGTTCCCCATAGTATATTATCGTTACCACCGGTTGTGTATGAGTTGTTGAATAAGAAGAGTATCAGTTCGCCTGGAAGAAGGCGTAATTTGACACTACTAAGACATGAGGATAAATCGTGATTTATCCAAACAGATTTTCACAATGATCCATAGTCCAGTCATGATGTTTCCAGGCCTAGTGCAGAGTAGTCGGCAATGATGCTTTATCAAAAAAGGCACATGGGGTTTACTGTTGCTTTCACTGTCATTCATCCACTTTTCATAAGTGTTTACACATATATGCGAACAACCCATGAGTGTTGTAGTTTCGAAGATACTTTTATTTTTAGACTTCGGGCCATTCAATTCTTCCGTCTATCAAAGTTACCTTCGGTCGTAGCTTTTAATATCACAGGCAGAAGTAAGCTCAAAAATGATTTCTCAGACTCCCTAGTAGTAGTTAAATACCACTCCGGCTTGATTACGTACTCTCCACGCCATCCATGCAAATTTATTGACAAGTAGTAGTTAAATACCACTCCGGCTTGATTACGTACTCTCCACGCCATCCATGCAAATTTATTGACAAATGTACAGATGTTCATAAAGTTTTGGCTCTTCAGTGTGCATCCACCAAAAAGGACATGATGAGAAGGATTTTTCGTATTTATTTTTTAGTTAGTTCTTTTTTAATGGGGTAGAAGAGAATTAAGTGAAAATATTCAGTCAGCTGTATTTCTGAAGACCAATTTTGCCTCTAACGTTCGTAATAACTGGTATTAATGAATATTGAATGATATCAAATATATTTTTCGAAATATTTTGAAATTTTTAGATTCTTAATGTGGCTTGCCTACCTACTTTACAATTTTTTAATATAAATTTTTAAAAATAGTTAGACATTTTATAACAGTTATTTTTTCTTCCTTAGATATGGGAATATACTTTAATACCAAATTAATTTTAGCATGTATATGTTATTATTTTTTTATTAATATTATCAAAATCTCCTTCATAACAACTACAGTGTTGCGATAAATGACGAAGGTTAGAGAAATATGTATCAATCACTTTTACAATATAAATTAATTTAAAGAAATTTAGTCATAGTTCGAAAACTATACAGTATACAACAAGTATATACCTGCAAGTACATTGTTTTTCAACTGTTTAGAAATGAAATAAAATAACTCAACAAAATAAATTGTGTAAAACTGTTAATAAAATGTCCCATAGAAACAATCAATGCTTTGGACCAAAAAATTAAAGTATTTTAACCTCATCAGACTTGGGACAAATATATTATCTCAAATATACCTAAATATATATCTAAAGGTATTCTCACTCTCTCTTTCGTGAGAAAATTGGATATCTACAACCTGGTCTGAATTTCTATATCAACCTTCTCTTTCCAGTTTATGTGTCTCCCAAACTCCCCCACCTTCCTCAAAGCACACATCCTTTAATACCATCCACCAGAAAGTAAATGATGCGAAGCATTTTTCCTACTTCATTAGCGGTTATTCAGTCTTTGATGTGGTTAGAAAAGGCGGTATTAAGTGAAAATGTCCAGTCAGCTGTTTTTCTGTCGATCAACCTCGCCTCTTCCTTTAATAATACCTGGTATTTTAAAGAATTAAATTGAATTAAAGATATTAATATGCTCTGGAGTCTACATTGATCTAAGTAATTTTATATTTTCAATAAACTAATATTGCTTTTCTTCTAAATTAAAATACTTTATTCTGAAGTCCTAAAAGTTTTAATCCTTTTAATGCAATGATTCTTTCCATCTTTGATATTTCAAAATGTTTTGGTAGGTTTATCGGATTTTTAGATTTGTTTACATTGACTATTCAAATTTATTTTAATATCTATAGTAATATGTATGTATTTTAATATATTGTTCTAAATCAGAAAAGCATTAGTTATACGTCCTTATTCATAAATGTAATCTTGTAATAAATAATAAGATATATAAGTACCTACATGCTAACATCTCTTAATTATTCCGGAGTCTGATCCAAGACAAGTATGCTTAAATCGGAAGCTACGTATAAGGAAGTGTGTCTTATCTATCTATATTATAAAGGCCAAACTTATGTGTGCGTAACGCATACGTCATTTTGCGAATGGCAACACTTTCCCCTGCAATTTTCGCTACTGCGAATTTTACTATTATAAACATTTCATATTTTAAATTTTCACACCGTCGTATCGAGAAAAAAATGTACTTTTAAATGCA
Organism: Maratus speculifer; assembly: GCA_964019185.1. Taxonomy (NCBI): domain Eukaryota; kingdom Metazoa; phylum Arthropoda; class Arachnida; order Araneae; family Salticidae; genus Maratus; species Maratus speculifer. The sequence goes on from OZ025296.1 coordinate 54,697,082, forward strand.
ATTTGTTTCAAAGCTGTATATCAATTTATTTTTGAGATATTATTATTATTATTTTTTTTTAGTTTTTTGTACCGGCAACAGAAACACTCCATTTTCTTTTAAAATTTAAAAAAGAAAAAAAAAAGAAAAAAAAAAGAAAGAAAGAAAACAAATTGAAAAGCGCAATACTTTCCTGTGCAATTTCGGTTTTGCGATATTCGGTATAGCAAATTTTACACTTCTAAACGTCATAAATTTTTAATTTTTACACCGTCGTTTAGAGAAAAAAATGTAACTTTTAATTGGAATTTGTTTCAAAGCTATATGTCAATTTATTTTTGATTTATTAATTTTCTTAATTATTTTTAGTACCAATTTTGTAAATGTGGCAACAGAATCACTACACATTTTCTCTTAAAATTGAAAAAAAAAAAAAAAAAAAAAAAATAGAAATTAAAATGCGTTTGTTATAAAATCCGATGAATTTCCGTTTTATTTCGTTTAATAATTTGGATAATTGAGTTTTATAGAATTTTGTTAATTTTAGCTTAAAATAATAACTACTTGATTGTTAGACAGACCAATATAAGATATACTTTTTACTGTAACTAATTATGTAGATTTATTATAAATAAATGAAAAAGTTCTTTTTTAAAGATTTTCTTTCGTCGAATTTCGACGAGTTCCACCTCGTTTCTATAAAGCACATTTTAAATTACAATTTGGAAATTTCCATGAAATAAAATTTTCAGTTGAAAACATGTTTGTTTGGATCGGAATAATTAATTGATTGGGAATTCAGACATTGAATTGCTAAATGTGACAACATTAAACGAAAAACTAAGAGCCCGAAATAATTGAATTTAGCATAAAAAATATCGATTTTTAAATGTTTGGTAACTAGTCAGTCTTTTTATAAGCCTCCAAACGACAATAATGAGATTGCCGATCGCTATCGAGGTCTCATCAGTTCCTTATCGGGTCTAAAATTAGCCATATTTTATCATTATTAGAATGCATGGGCTCATGGACATGACTGTGATGTAAACAGCAAAACTTAGCGTTGATTGCTTATCTTTCAGAAATTGAACTGCCAAGTGTGACAATGTTAAGCGAAAAACTAATAACCCAAAAACATCAGTTTTAGTATAAAAAGGAATCCATGCAAAAACTCCCTGCTGATTTCGATAATTTTAAGCGATTGATAACGGGGTCATACTCCAAAACTAAGATAATTTAATCATGAAAAAACTCACCTTAATTTCTGGCGTATCCGCCGCTGCTTAGATATTTTTGTTTCATTTTCACTGGAAATTTTATTGAAAAAAGAAATGAAAAAAGTGCTAAGCGGAAACAAGTGATATTTTATTTAGAATAAATTTTGGTAGGAAATCCAGTTAAAGGAGGTGCGATGGGTATGCACAAAATTATGGTACAAAAAAAGTTCTTCAAAAATATTAAAAACTAGTTGGATGTGCCAATCCCAAAATTTTCTTTTATCTTAAACATACATTTTAATATTTAAAAAAAATAGTTACTCATTTTAATGCTTTAATAATTTTAATTCAATACCTTACCAACTTTGATTTTCATCTTAAATTTCTGCTTCAATCATTTAATCGGAGTAAAAACGAATTTCCGTCTGTGCACGAGCCGATGGAGAACAGAATCATAAGCAGATTTTTTTTTTTTTTTTACAAATTCAGGGAGGATCTACTTGCCTTACCAAAAAATAATCATGTACAAAATGTTTAGTTCAGTTCTAGAACTAACTTCATACACTTTTATGTGGTGCAATATTGAAAATGGCATAAAATTTGGTATTGCAGCGCCCCCTTCCGGCGGATTTTTTCAGATTCAGGGCGATCCAACTAGCCATAGCCATACACTTACACAAAAAATTTCGTTCAATTCGATGCATAACTTCATATACTTTTGGTCGGTACAATATTGAAAATGGCACTAAAATCGCGATTGCAGCGCCCTCTTCCGGCGGATTTGTTTCAAATTCAGGGAGGACCAACTAGCCATAGTCATACACATACACAAAAAATTTGGTTCAATTCGATGCATAACTTCATATACTTTTGGTCGGTACAATATTGAAAATGGCACAAAAATCGCGATTGCAGCGCCCCCTTCCGGCGGAATATTTCAAAAATGAAAGAGGACCTGCTTGCCACAACCAAAAACATTCACAAAAAATTTGGTTCAATTCTATGCATAACTTCATACACTTTTTGATGGTAGAATGGCGACATACAGACAGACACACAGACACACGGACAGACAGACATTTTGTAAAAACATGTTTTTTGGAATCTCTGACTCCTAAAACGTGTAAATCCGTCAAAAACCGGAAGTCGAAAAAAATTTCGATTACAATACTTTCTTCTATTGAAGATAGAAGAAAGTAAAAAAATATGGCAACTACTAAAGACATGTTAAACATAAAAGTAATACGAAAATTTTAACAACAATTTCTTTAATAGTCTTTCTAATCAATGTATATATATAAATGTTTTTCTATTTAGAAAAAGCCGATGTTAAAACTATTACTCGGCGAAATCTCTTAAAATCAATGAAAAATAAAATGTTTAATGAAAAGTTTAAACAAATTTTAAAGTAAGCTCATCATATAACTTCAAAAATATGTTACGTAATCCAATACTCTATTTTTTTTTTTTTTTTTTTTTTTTTAGAATTAACGTTTTTCGTTTTGCACTATTTCTTAATTGACATTATTGCATTATAGCACGTATAAAATGTCTGCTTCATTATTTCAAAAGTTTGAAAATGTAAAAAGATATACTTTTTATTTATTTGTAATGTTCACTTCATAATCTAACTTTTACAAATTACATTCTGTTCTAGGGATATTTTAAAGTTTCACATGTTTTGCAATTTTCCAAAAAATATACAGCATTTAAAAATGTTTTAATCTTAATGATTTTAATTAACTAAAATAGAGTTTTTTGATTAATTTGGTATATATTTTATATTAATGTGAATTTTTCTATAATATTCCTTTAAAATAGTAAAATAATTCCAATTAGTTATTGCTACCAATAAAAATACACAGAAAATATTATAATGTATCTAATGCTGCTGCATTTGTTATCTCATACGTCTTCTCCATTGGATTTCAAGAAATGAGCTATCTTTTACAGATAGACTTCAGAGTTTATAAAATCAGTTGACTGAAAGGGCATAGCCGGATAAGGATTGGAAACATGCCTTTCAAACAAATTTCTTGATATTTTTACCACGTGTGTCTACCTATTTAACAATGTATTACAACAAGTATCAACTTATAAATATTGATATTTTGTGAGATAAAAATGTCTTTTCATTTTTTTAAAAACCTCATTTTCTCAAAAACTACTGTACCGAATTGCGCGTCATTTCTTGAGTGTATATAGATATCAAAGATGCATAACTGGGAATTTTTGTATAATTTTCGGATTATAAAAAGTGTGTAAAAAAGCGTTTAAAAAATTTACGAAAATAAAAATCATATCTTACAGTTCTCCAAAAATTACCATTTTCTTGTAAAAAAGTCCTCATATGTGCCCGCATATTATATATAAATACCAAAGTTTTGCTTTCGGTACTACATATGGCTATTTACAGAAATATATATAAAAATTATTAAAATTCATTTAAAGGAGTTACTTTGGGTGGAGCTAACGAACTTCGACATTCGAAGAATTTTTGGAACAATGATAGCAAGTATTGAGTGGACTGCTGTAATTTAGATTCCATTAAGCAGATAGGCCATAATTTTCAACACTGTTGATAGTATTTCGATATCGAAAAATGATGTCTTGTATTGGAGACAACAGAGAAAAATATTTTTGCTTGGAAAACAACATTTTTCGATATCGAAATGTTACGACAGTTAATATAATGATTTTTATTCAAACATTTTCACCACTTTTAACAAAGGGTAATGCGAGTAAGTAGTTCCGTTAATTATTCAGTACGAAATTACAACAAAATAAGATAAATATGTATGGATATTATGTAGATAGAATTAGAACCTGGTATGTTGTTTTAATACTGAGATATTATCTGGACTGGCTACTAACAGACGATGTTTTATTCCAGATACATGCTACTCGCAATATTTTATTTTTCTAATGGCAAATTCCCGTGCTGTATAGTTCAAAGATAAATATTAGAGAAAGGTACATTATCTGAGTGAAAAGAAAAAAAAAGAAAGATGACACCATTGCATGGTATTTTGTATGGAAAAATATATTTCTAATATTTTTGAACCGTTTAATGTTTGATGAGATAAAAACTTAAAAATAATAATAAATACTAGTCCAAAAACAACGGGAAAATTACCACAAGATTAAAATATTGTAAAGACAGCTACCTTTTTGCGAATATATTCTAAACTTATATGCAAATACATATACAAGAATGATATAGACAGTTTCGGTGTTTTAGACCTCACTTTCAACAACTGTGACTTTTATATGTACTATATAAGAAAACAGCTGACACTTCCTAATGTTTTACATTATTTTATGTATAAAAATAAAAATTTAAACAATAAAAACAGTAAATATAGAAAAACAAAGTTTGAAGAAAGAAATGAATCATTAGCACTGTCATCTTCAATCTCAACAGTTATGCATTCATTTCTGAATAGATTGGATAGTATTTCTGACGGTCTTAGAAATTTTGACAAATACTTCCCGTAAGACAGATAAAAAATTACCGCTGCCAAATGAGAGCAGCGGCCAACCGTTCTCATGTCATTTGGGCATTCGCAATAATGTTTTAGTATTGCAGACACGCCACTACCATTAGGTTTATTTTGTGTAAAACAGCGGTAAGTTTTTTTTTTTTTTTTTTTTTTTTTTTTTTTTTAATGAGACGTGATGGAATTTCTATTTTTAAAATATTTGTTTTATTTTTAATGAAATTTATATTTATCGAAGAGTCGTCCTTCATCATTTCCGCCAAGTAAGATATTCCATTGTAATGGTATGAACCTGTAAAAAATATTTTTAATTCCCTTTCGGACATTTCCGGTAAATTTAATAAGTCAAATTAAGATAACTGCGTAAAAGGGAGTTTTTTACTCAAACAGTTACCTTGTTCGATTTCAGCTACTAAGGTATTTCCATCGTTTATTCGATAACATTCTATTATTATAACATGCGGTCAACCACTTCATCTGTAAGTTTTTATCGGAAATTAATCTTTTGCCGAATTTATTTAACAAAAAAGAATTAATTTGGAAATAGCTTTTAACTTTTGGCAACATTTTATGTTATCAGGGCTCCAAAATAATCCGCAAACTAAACACCAATATTTTTAATACTCCATTGGGCGCGCTGTATCTGATAGATACATGCGTAAGAAATTCGTCGTTTTCGATAAGAAAAGGGAATTTCACGACCTTGACCTTCACAGTATCTGTTCTTCCGGTCATTTCCGTCCCTGGAATGCAGTGGTTTCAAATTTTTGCCGATAGGAATTTCCGGTTTCGCGCTTTGTTAAGGATTTGTACAGGAAAAATTCGATCGATTCGAATTAAAAATGTATTGCTTTATTCCAATCTATTATTTTTTCTGTATTGATTAAATTGAATATTTCACATAATATGTTAATTTTGTTTTAAAAATATGTTCGTATGTTACCCATCATTATGCTATTGTATTTTAACATTTTCATTGTATGTAAATTGTATTTTGTACTTAATTTAAATAAAGCGAAAAAAAAAATGGCGAGGTACGGTCTAGGTGTGGGGGAGGTGGAGCCTGGAACTAAAAAGAAAAATAATATTTCAAAACTCACTTGTAAACAATAAATGATGCTGAAATACAGAATGTATCTGTCATATACAACGCGCCCGATGGTGCAACTTTTGAGGCGCGTTTGACGGAGTGTTAACGGAAATTTTCATTCTATGTTTTTACAGAATTCGCACTAGAACAACCTCCGAAAGTTGTTTCTGAACCATTTGCAAGTAAAATTTAATTTTTTTTTCTAAGACAATCTTGACGTTTAGTTGGCGAACCATTTGGGAGATCTGTGTTATCTAAAAGTCGATAGTTTTCCTTTAACATTCCATGTACACATTCGACAACCCAGCGTGTTCATGTCATCTATTAGAACTTAGAAAATCTTGATTCATTAGCTTGTTTTGCAGTTAGCTGCTTTTGTTGGCCTTTTAAAGCCAACATGAATACTTTATATCCTTTTTTTTCTAACTAAGGTGAAACGTCATGAAATCCACGATCAAGAACAAAAATGTCTCCTGGTTTTATTAATCGACTAAGACCATTAGGACAATTGATTATTTCTTTCGTTGTTGCAGCATCGTTTTGATTTGCAAGGCATGGACCTAACATATAAACTATGTAATCATCACAAATCAAAATTAATTTATCATTTGCATGGTATAATTTTTTGCAAGATCTGTTGTATGGTTTTCAATTAAATCTTGTCTAGAGTTATTATTTATTCCAAAATCAAACTTGAGTATATCCTTCTCAAGGTTGGTTGTCAAGGATTACCTTCAAGTTTTTTGAAAAAACTCCCACAACAATCACATTTTGGATTATCATTCTTAGATGACATCGTAACAAATACAAATCATAAACCAGAATAAATCTTTAGAACTAATTATAATACATCCTGACTATTTCTTAGTATAATTAACAGTAGTTCGTAATTATTACCTAGACAGAGACGGCATACCAAAAGCTTGAAAATACTAATTATAAGTTTGCTTTGTAAAAACTGGTGACAAACTTTTTCATTTAAAGTGATTGTGATCACTATCGCTACATTTCGATATCGAAGAATGTACTTTGATTCTAAGTCAAAAATATTCTTCCCTGATGTTGTATGCAAAGCTAACAAAACAATTTTATATCAAACAGTATCATCATTTTTGGAAATGATGTCTACGTCTTCATTAAAATTCAAAACACAGCAATTCTTTAAGTGTATATTCCAAAAATTCTTCGAATGTGGAAGTTGATTAGTTCCGCCTCAATTAACGCCTTTAAATGAATTTTAATATTTTTTTGCACATTTTTGTAAATATATATATGTAGAACCCAATTGAAAACTTCGGTATTTATACAGGGTGATTCTAAATTTTTTTTACAATAAAAGAGGGTTGATAGTACACATCAAGACAAACAATATTAAATAGGAGACCAAGGGTCCAAAACGTTTTCCAAAGGAGATAGCCACCATTAAAGTTTAGGGACCAAAATTTCAAATAAACATAAAAAACGGAAAAATCGGTCGATTGATTTGCGGTTTTCACTAAAATTATTCTTTATGTCGGCATTTTCTTGAAATTAAATTATAAAGATATATTTCAAAAAATGCCGATAGTGGGCGCTTTAGACTTTGAAATAACGAACAACTATTTTTTGCCGGTATTTTTTGCATCTCATTAAATGTTTTCGTAAGCTTAGACTCAAATTTAAATTTTGAGCTCAAAATCTATAGTTGGGAGTGGTTAAGTAACACAAACTGAGCTGTGTTCAGAGGGTTCAAATTTCAAATGATTATAAAAAACGGAAAAATTGGTCGATTTATTTGCGGTTTTCACTAAAACTATTCTTTAAATCAGTATTTTCTTGAAAGTAAATTATAAAGATAAATTTCAAAAAATGCCGATAGAGGGTGCTTTAGACTTTGGAGTAACAAACAACTCTTTTTTGGCGTTATTTTTTGCATCTTATTAAATGTTTGCAAGCTTAGATTTGAACTTAAATTTTGAGCTCAAAATCTGAATATCTGGGAGTGGTTAAGTAGACAAACTTAGCTGTGTTCAGAGGGTTCAAATTTCAAATAATTGTAAAAAACGGAAAAATTGGTCGATTCGTTAGCGGTTTTCTCGAAAACTAATTTTTAAATCAGCAATTTCTTGAAAATAAAATTTAAAGATAAATTTCACAAAATGCCGATAGAGGGCGCCTTAGACTTTGGAGTAGCGTACAACTATTTTTAACTGTTATTTTTTAAATCTCATTAAATGCTTTCAAATGCATAGACTTAAATTTTGGGCTCAAATTCTGAATCGTTGGGAGTGTTTAAATAGCGAAAAATTGAATTGTGTTCGAAGAGGAAAGAGGGTTAAATTCCAACTCCTAAACACACTTCAGTTTGCGCTTCTTAACCCCTCATAACGATTCAGAATTTGAACTCAAAATTTAATTTTAAATCTAAGCTTCCGAAAACATTTAAAAAGCTTTTGCAAGCATTTAATTAGAACAAAAAAAAAAAAAAAAAAAAAAAAAAAAAAAAAAAAAAAGGGTTAAAATGAATTGTTGGTTACTCTGAAGTTTAAGGCGCCCTCTGACGGAATTTTTTGAAATTTATCTTTAAAATTTATTTTCAAGAAGATACTGACTCAAAGAATAGTTTTATTTTAAACCGCAAACGAATCGACCAATTTTTCCATTTCCTATAATTACTTAAAATTTGAATCTCCCCCTTCCCCTTAAACACAGTTCAATTTGTGCTACTTAACCACTCCCTGCTATTCAAATTTTGAGCTCAAAATTTAAGTTTAAGTCTAAGCTTCCGAAATCATTTAATGAGATGCAAAGAATAATGGCAAAAAATAGTTGTTCGTTACTCCAAAGTCTAAAGCGCCCTCTATCGATATTTTTTGAAATTTATCTTTATAATTTATTTTCACGAAAATACCTAAATAAAGAATAGTTTTAGTGAAAACCGTAAATCAATCGACCAATTTTTCCGTTTTTTATAATCATTTGAAATTTGAACCTTCAGAACACAGCTCGTTTGTGTTACTTAACCACTCCCATTTACAGATTTTGAGCTCAAAATTAAAGTTTGAGTCTAAGCTTACGAAAACATCTAATGAGATGCAAAAAATACCGTTAAAAAATAGTTGTTCGTTACTCCAAAGTCTAAAGCGCCCTCTATCGGCATTTTTGAAATTTATCTTTATAATTTAATTTCAAGAAAATGTCGACATAAAGAATAATTTTAGTGAAAACCGCAAATCAATCGACCGATTTTTCCGTTTTTTATGTTTATTTGAAATTTTGGTCTCTAAACTTTAATGGCGGCTATCTCCTTTGGAAAACGTTTTGGACCCTTGGTCTCCTATTTAATATTGTTTGTCTTGATGTGTACTATCAGCCCTCTTTTGTTTAAAAAAAAAATTTAGAATCACCCTGTATATAATATGCGGGCACATATGAGGAATTTTTTACAAGAAAATGGTAATTTTCGGAGTACTGTAAGATATGATTTTTATTTTTGTAATTTTTTAACGCTTTTTCACACACATTTTATAATGAGAAAATTATACAAAAATTCCCAGTTATACATGTTTGACGTCTATATCAACTCAATTAATGGCATGCAATTCGGTACAGTAATTTACAAAAAATTAAAATTTTTAAAAAATTGAAAAAACAATTTTTATTTCATAAAATACCAATATTTACAAGGCGATACTAGGGAAAATACATTGTCAGATAGGTAGATACAATTGGGAAAAAATTCAAGAAATTTGATTGAAAGGCATGTTTTCAATGCTTATCCGGCTATGCCCTTTCTGACGTATAATCCACAGACGTAACAATTCTGCTTGAACCCATAAATTTTATTTAGTAATAGAAGCTAAATATTTACCGAGATCTAAAAATATCTGGTTCCAAAAATGATTATTTGATCTGCGGCTTACATGTCAGAAATTACGATAGCTAGTGTTACAACGCTGAACTATTCACTTCCTATTTGCAGTATATATTACAAACAGTAAAAGTACCGGGTGATCCAGAAGTTCATGGAGTTTTGAAATGCTAATAATTAGCAAACTATAAACAATAGAAATATGCGGTTTTCACAGAAATTCTTAGAAACTTATGGGATTTGTTTTTTCGATGAAACAAACATATTACGTTAGTTTTTGACAACATGTGGCACTAAAATTGATAGTATTATTTTTTATTGTATGATACAGCTCACTAAAAAGAAATAATTAGTGTTCAAGGATTACAAATTTTCATTCTGACGCCCATAGCTTATAAATACTGCCATGAGCCGATGCAAAACAACGTGCACAGCATCTTCTGAGACGAAAGAAATTCCATAAAACGTTTCAGTTCATCGTGAAATTACAAATGTACTGCACCACCATGAGCTGATGATTTCCATTGAGTATTGGCATCGGATTCTAACTCATTTACGATTGCAACAGACGTTTGGGGTCTCCTTCTTCTATTAGGATCTTCCAATGAGCCCATTTGTCTAACTTTGTTTACCATTGCCTTAACATTTGTAATGACCATCGAATCTTTTGCAATTTTAACTTGACGTATTGTACGATAAGAACACAACTCGACATACATAAAAAGCATGTCTAAACATAGCAGTTACTTAACAAATTTTGTATCAAAATTCCCTTTCAGTGCAATTTCAACCACTTAGTGTTTAAACATAAACGAGCCTTAAAACGTAATCTCATCAATATTCTAGAAAAGAAGTTTCGCAATGTGTCTATATAATGCATGCTTCTATATAACGTGTCTATATAACGCATGGATAGGTACATTCAGTGTTGTACGGCAGCGCCACCTGTTGCTAAAAATTTTAACTATATATATTTAAAAATATTAATTCTAAACAAAAATCCCAAGTGTTTCTAAGCATATACCTGAAAACCGGACCTTTGTATTCTACATAGTTTCCTAATTATTAACATTTCAAAACTCCCGAAACTTCTGGATCACCCGGTACATAACGGCAATTGAACCGAAAAAAGTCAGTGACTCATTAAGATTCAGTGGGATAATAGTGGGGAAAAAAAGATTAAAAAAATAAATAAATAAATGGATTCAGCACATTAGGAACTTCTAATTTAAAATATGATCTAAAAGTGATTAAATTCATATGCACAGCTTTTGCTCCCACAAAAGGAACGATTTTGATCTATTTTAACATTAAACACCTCTTAAAATAATTAAACGATTTAAGTGCGTACATGTACGTACTGAAATGAAGCTCTAATATACAGGGTGATTCAGAATAACGTGGGCAAAATGATATGACAAATCAAGCATACAATAAAGATAAAAAATCACATAGGAGCATAGGGTCGAAACTACTAGTTGAGTCACAAATACAGGGTGTTTCATTCTAGCTACAGTCGGTTTAAAAGTAATAATTTCGAGGAAAATAAAAATGTTGTAATGAAAATGCAACGATATGTACCTTATTTTGTGTGAAATGTGACAATGTTACGAAAAGATCTGGAAAAACATATTGTTCAAGCAATCGATGATGCTGTATAAACTGATTATCACAGTCCAAAATGTGAGGTGCCAAGTGCATATTGTTGGTGCGCATAATGCAAGCTTCTACCACTTTTCTTTGGTGTTATCACATTTCAAACAAAGGTGAGAATGTCGCTAAAATGTTTTATTATAATATACTTACAGTTTTCTGAAATTTATTACCGTCAACCCAAATTGAGTTAGGATGAAACACCCTGTATTTATGGTTCAATAAGTGGTTTACGGCCCTATGTTCCTATGTGATTTTTTATCCTTGTTGTATGCCTGATTTGTGATATCAATTTGTCCGCGTTATTTTGAATCACCCTGTATATACTGTATATAAGAAGCTACATCAACTGTTTATGAGTATGTATTATTTCTTTGTTCTCAGATTACGGCAAAATCTTTTGTTTTGATCAGTTAGTTGTTCATAGAATTCCGGGTGAATCTCCCATAATTGAACATTTTTCCAATTAACCTATTAAATACAATGTTAAAAGCATCGTTTTTGTTTGAAGCGAAACTTTCATGATGAATTTCATACAGAAAACCATATCATCGTATACAGTGTTGGGCACGCTCACAAAAATAACGAACTAATTCAAACTCACGTTCAGTTTCTCAAAAATGATTCAAGTTCACGTTCAAAATCAAAATTTTTCAAACGAACTCGTTCAGTTCAAACTCATTTATAAAAGTGAACGAAGTTCACTAAAAGCTCATTTTTTTAATGTATTAGAATTTTATCGTCTAAAAAAATTGTGTAATAATCTTTTGGTTATTCAATGTAAGGACCTTCAGGTAACCGACACAATTTCCCATCTTGATATTCTGTCCGAGATCAGCTTGAGGATTACTTTTTTTTAAAGGTCCGGACAGAGGTGTGCCGGGACCTGGATTTATATTCCAGCCCAAGTCGGGGCTGGCCTGTATTCTTCTTAGGGTATGAACAGGCAGAAATTTTCAATTCCAATTCCAACCCAGCCCATATGAAAATCATTGGACCAGCACGACTGTGGCCTGTCCAATGAAAATATCAGTAAAATCTAACCAAGCGTCTTTTTTTAAAGTATTAGTATTTTATCGTCTATAAAATTTGTGCATTAATATTTTGGTTATTCAATATAAGGATCTTCAGGGAACAGACTCAAATTTCCATCTTGATACTCTGTCCGAGATCGGCTTGGGGATTACTTTTTTTTAGATGAGCCGGGACCTGGATTTATATTCCGGCCCAAGTCGGGGCTTATAATATTTTTCATATTCTGAGATAAGAAAAAGTTCTTAATGCTCTTAAGTTCTTAATTGTAAAGTAGAGAAAGAATAATCTATAATCACATTTTGTGTACATTAATTTTCTCATGCAGTAATTTGAATATACAAAAATTGTTGTGGGGAAACATTTTTGTGAAAATCCAAACAACCCGATTTGAAGAGAAAAAAAAAGAAAAGAAAAGAAAGAAATAAAGAAAGGAAAACTAGACTCGTAAGAATTATTCTAGGCTAACTCAAGACGGAAAAAGGAAAATTAATATCATTAATGGCAGAAATGGAAATTTATAGGCAATCTGTAGCGATGCAAGACTCTATTCGATGATCTCGATGCCTCTGCTATTCAGAGATTTTACTACATTTGAATATTGAATATTTGAATTTGAATATACCCGACCCGTTCTACCCCGACACAAATTCTACTATTTTGAAATAATTCCGATTTTTATCATATAATATATATATATATATTTAAAGAATACTGCATACGTATTTATGGGATGATTTTACAGTATATTTTACAGGAAATATATAATAGCAACATTAATGATTACTTAGATTCTTAGACTTTCAACATGCAAATAAAGATTAATTAAAAAATTAATATAGTTTAGAATAAAAGAAAAAAAAGGTAAAAACATCAGAACATTGAAGCCGTATAGTAAAAAGTAGATTTATGAAAATATTTCTATATCATTTAATCAAAGATTTTCTGAAATCCAAGGGAGCTACTTTTTGATACATTTCTTTTCAGAAACGCATAAGATTAGCAGGTGTTTTTATTCAGAAACTATATAATCGAATGGCGTTACCCATTTTTTTATGCAAGCAGTTTAAGAAAATACTGTCAACGTTAGCGTTTTGAATCGGAGCGGCAGCATGAGAAGGGAGTAAAATCTGCAGTCACATGACAAGAATCTCTTATATCTCAACAAGTATATACAAATATACTTGTGTATACTTGTATACCAAAAATGGAAAACGCTATTCAATTCCAAATCCCTTCAATAGTCAGACTTGTCAATTTTATACCTTTGCAGTTAAAAATTAGTTAGAAAATGTGTCAAACTTTCGAGTTTTTGAGAGGTGAATCTAAAAACCACTAAGTATATTTCAAATAATACTTTTACAAACCATGTTGCTTGGCCTTCAGATCTTGAGAACAGTTATATCTAGTTCCAGCCCAGCTCAACTAGATGTAGAAAAGCAATGCAAGTCTGATCGCGTCCCGGTTCGAGTCTGCTAAAAATACTAAGCCCGGTTTAGATACAAAGTAACTGTCTGATGCCAATCTCTTTTACTGTATAAGTTGCATTTCTATATTAATGTTGTTAAATCGTATTGATCGTATTGATGTAGTATCGGCTCGATACGCACATTTAAACCGCATACTCCTTAAAAGCTATATTCATTCAAAATATCTCATATTTTACTCTTTTGTTTCTCGAAAACTTTATAACGGGCCGGTAGGCCTACTAATTTTTTTTTATCGTCCCGGCCAGTATGTCCTGTTCAGTTTTTTTGCCGGCACGGCCCGCCTATTTTTTTTTTTTTTTTTTTTTTTTTTTTTTTTTTTTTTTTGTCAGCCCGTAACGGTACAATGAAAAAATTATTCTAATTCTGCCGGCCCGGCCCATTAGAAAATTCGGAACCATATCGCTCGCCCAGCCCGCGGTCCGGGCCGTATACGAGCCTCGGGCGTATGTAGACATCTAAATTCCCCATAGATATGTATTATTCTTTAAAGGAAATTTTAATTGTAGAATAATGGAAAATTAAAAATATATTTATTTTTGGCAAAATTGTTGATCCCAAAAAAATTATTCCTTAAAAAGGAAAAAAGAAAAAAAATACGAATTAAATAGAGACGGGAAGCCAAAAATGATTTCCATATAAGCAGATTTGGACATGACCCAAAACAAACAGAGATTAAGCTCGACCCGTTCCGAGTTCATGTAGGCCTCTAAATAGGATTCGAATGGAAAAAACGTATTCTTAAATGCTTAAAATTTTTTTTAAATATTATGAAAATTTTGAGTTTGAACTATAAATTTCGTTCAAACTCATGGATTTTTTGAGCTTTCGTTCAGTTCACGTTCGTTTATAAATATATGAACTAAGTTCAGTTCAAAGTTCACAGAAAACGAACTAAGTTCGTGAACTTACGTTCAGTGAATGCGTTCATACCCAACACTGATCGTCTACTACATACATAAAGTGTAACTTTGAAGTTCAATAAGATAACTTATACAATTTTGGTGAAAATACTATTTTTATGGAGGTGTATAAAACATTTTTTACGTCGTTTAGTTAAGAGCTACAGGGAGATTTCAAAATTTTGTGAATCCGATTATTAAAGATTATCTCTTTCAAGAGTTTCATGAATTAAAACAAGGTTTTTTTTTTCTTTTTTAAGAGAGCTTTTTGTTAGGTATTAAAAAAGAGTGATGTATTTTATCTAATGATGGAAGCTACAGTCTTATTTAGTGCTAATAAGTTTCAAGTGTCTTTTTTCTGCTAGAATCGAAATATGATAAACTGTGGCAGACTTGAGTTTTACGAAATATCACGGGTCGTAGAATAAGATGGCATGTAAACTACCAGAATCACACATTACGCAAAGCTGAGATGCCTGGAATTGAAAAATTAACAAATGAGAATGAATCACTAGGATGTTATTTCGATGCTACGTGCAATCTCTGCAATCATTGTAATGCACTAAATTTCAGTACTGTAATGACAAAAGAATATTTGGATTTTTGTTGTCATAACGCCTTCATTTTCCTACTATGTTTCAATTAATAAACTAAAAGACTTTGTGCAAAATAACACAAATTTTACATTAGATTAATTTTAACACAAGTTTTCAATTGGGTGAATAATTCATATGAGTTATAATTTTCCAACTGGGTGAAAAATGTCTGCGTAGTAAATCGAACCTGGCAGAAGCTGCCAATGTTCCGCCAACTGAGTTATGCCGAAAGAATCTGGAAGATCAACTCATATAACCCAAATTTTGCCAAACACAGGAAATATAATACCGCAATAGCATTTACATCGGCTCCTAAAATCGGGAAACCTATTACAAGTACGAATTCATATTGCCTTAAAATATATCATATTCATCGATTTCGCTTAACTCAAAGTTCGTTTTGAAAAATAGGACCAGCGTAGCGGGCGTAGCCTGCTAGTAAGTTAATATGACAAATAAATAGGAATTAATCTTTTTCCCGATCTTCCCAGATATTCTCAGATATGCTCTGATTTAAAGATTCCGATTTCATACTCTCTCTCTCTCTCTCACCCGTTTTTCAAAAAATTGAACTTTTACAGAATGAGCTGCATTTATGCCTTTCTCTTCTCTTCCTACTTTGAGTCAACGTCAACTCCTCCTGCCCCCTTTTTTTTTTTTTTTTGCTTTAATATCAACCGCCACAAAGTAGATGATCAGAAGGGTTTTTCCTACTTCATTTGTAGTTATTCACTCTTTTGGTGGGGTAGAAGAGAGAGTATTAAGTAAAAATACCCATTCAGCTGTTTTTCTGAGGACTTATTTTACTGATACTCAGTATTTTAAAGTAAACTGGTGTATTAGATTGAATTAAAGATATCTATATACTCTGATGTTGAAATTTATCTAAGAAGTTTTAAATGTTATGATGTTAATATATTTTTCTCAGTAAATTAAAAAAGCTTAAGGCGACAAGCCATGTTGAAACTGAATTAAAAAAAAAATTCACTTTAATAATTATTTAAGGGACTTTAATAATTATATAAGGAATTATTAATTTATATGCATTATGGCATATATTTGTCACAGAAAAAAGAGGAAAACAAATTTTTTGAGAAAAAAAAGAAATTTTCCTGAATATTTTAAAAGTTATATGAAGAAATATCATATTTTATGAAATGTATATTATATTATATGTGTATGCATCTGTATACTTATATGTAAACTTTTTCAGCTCAGCGTTTACAAAATTTCAGGAGAGATAGAGTGCAAATAGAAGATAAGAAACGACATAGTTTTTTTTGTGATTCATTATTATTTTTGGAGGATCTGAATCGGTCCTAAATCATTTTGATAACTCCATCCTTGATTCTTTAAATCTTTGAGACTCCCCTTTCTTTTTCTGATAACTACGAAACAATTTGAAAATAAAAATCAGTTGACACTTTTATTGCTTCCGCAGGATATGAAGAAATTTTTTCTTTTGCACGCAGCTTTAGAGTAGTTCCACAATCTCTAATTCTATGTGCATGTTTGGTCTGTTCAGTTGAAATTTCGAAGTAAGCAGTGTTTATGTAAAGCTATTTGTTGCGAGCTCTATCAAGTTCTGTCTCCCTGTTAGATTTTATTTATGCGCGTCGAGGAACTGGCAAAGTATTTTGGGGTGAGATTCAATACAGATTGATTGCAGACAGTGTTGATATCTGTAATGATCTACAAAGTGATAGAAAGAACTTTATTTAAATGATTGCCATTTTTATTTCGGCTTTGTAATTGTAGTTTTTGGTTGTGAAATCAGAGCTTTCAAAAATTCTTCTGTTGAAAATTTAGGCCTACGATTCAAATTCCATTGACAGCAAAACATCTCATTGTGATTTCGAAGTAATCCTGATAGAACATGGAACTATATCAAAGGAAGAAAGACATTTGTCTTAAAGAAGCGCAGTTTTTATCTTTATAACTTTATTTCAATTCATTTAAGAGTCCATATTGAAAAAAATTGCTTCTTGTAAACAAATATATATTTATCACCGAAATAATGAAGAAAGACATTCTATGATTAACAAATTTTATATCCTGACACGTGTAGCCACATCCAGAAATGCTGTATGAAAGAGAAATAAATTTTGAAAAACTTTTCAAGGGGATGAAAACTTAAATATCTTTCTATCTACGTTACTGTTAACCCTTTGCGGCGCAGGGCAAATTAATTCCTTAAGTTTTGAAATTAATGACTGACACCGGAATTTGAAAACAACTTTATTTGTAAATAAGAAAACGCTGTATTTCACGCATTCAAAAACCGTAATTTTTTTTAAACAAAATTCAGGTGCGAATGTGGCGTTTGGGAATTAAAATTAAGTGGTTTATCTACTAAACCACTGCTCCGCAAAGGGTTAAACGTGACAGACTGCGTATCTGTAATTACACCTGCGATTTAATTCAAGTCTTAAATCTCTGGGATACACATTTTCTTTATCATAGTTTTTTTCTGCACAAAAAGGTATAACTAGGAAACAGGAAAACACAATGGTAAACCAACGAATTAACTGTTGTAGTAGGGCTTTTAGGTGTTTTCCACCAAGGTATAATTTGGCAGACTAATTGCGTTTTTATATGGGAAACGTGTTTTTGCACATTCGGGAATTTCAACCTTCCACTCGATAAGATGAATGTCTGTGTTGTCACCCACAGAATATATTTGAAAACGCACTCTGCTGTTACAAAGATCTTCTAAGGGCTAATTCCATGGGTTCTGTAATGTAAGTCACATAACTTATTAATTGCTATGCTTGTTAGCCACCGTTATTTTCGAAAAGTCTGCTTGGCCTTATTCAGTTAATGAGAATGTGCCAGTAAAATTAATCAATTTTTTTTGTTCTATAATACTGGTAGCCAAAAATCGTAGCCTGTGACTTACACTACAAGTACTCATGGAAATAGCCTAAGATAAGAATTAATTGTCGGTTTAAAATTCATTGAAGATTTTTTCACATCTTCCAAAGATTCGAACGGGGAAGTTGGAATAATAAAGTGTAAGTTAATAATTTATTAATTTATTCTAAATACTTATAATGCAAACGCAGCTTTTTTTTTTTTTTTTTTTTTTTTTTTTTTTTGCTCATGTTAAATATATGTAACAAAATCTCTAAATACAAAAGATGGTTGGCTGTATTAACGACGGCCAATTATCAGCACGAGGAATATAGGCCTTAACCCTTTGAGCTCTGGTGGTAGAATTTTCTACCACATAAATTTAATTCCGAAATGTCACAACGGCACCAGAAAATTCGACCAAATTTATTTGAAAAAGGTTTAATTCATTTTTTCGTGTATATCGTTATCCGTTTTTTTTTCTTTGAAAAATACTGGTGCCAATGTGACATTTAGAATTTTGAAGAAATTTACTCACCAGATCTCAAAGGGTTAAGGGGATGGGATACTCTTCCTGGGGGTCTTTCTAAGGGAACCTAATTTGCATTTACGCAAGGAAATTCATGGTTCGAAGAAAATCACGGAAAACTCCGAAAAATTAGGCAGACGGCCACGATTGGGTTCGAATTCAGCACCTGCCGCCTATCGGTTTCGAGAGCAAAATCTCTCAACAAATGGTGCGGTCTAAATACAATAGAATACACGGTCTGTCCATTAAGCAATACGATTTAATTTTTCACACCAAGTAGAAGACCGAAGGGACGGAGTTTGCGATTTATACGTGTGATGGGGTCCGATAGCTAAAGATTCCAGCAGAAGTCAGTTGGCCTTGAATCTTTGTATCTCTCAAATTACTAATAAAAAAACGCATTTGAAAGTGGCTTTAAGTTTTCGGAATGAAGCAAACTCTCGAATAGAAATATGCCATAAAGTGTTTTGTAAAACTAAACTAATAGGCTACTGTGAGGCTTCCCGTGTTACAAAAAGCATACGGGAAGGATTCTTTGTCCACGTTTCAAATGTTTGGATGACACAAAGCCTTCAAAGACGAAAGAGAAAACATCGATGGCGAACAATGCCCCTGGATGTCCATGAAATTCTCGAACTTGTCTGACAATGTGGGTAAAATGTAAAAGGTTTTGATTTCTGATCGTTGGATAAATGGCTGAATGATTGAGGACAATTGGGACTTTAAAAATTGCACCGACTTGTGACCGAAGAACTTCAAATGCGGTAATGTATGACAAGCTTGATCATCAAACTGGCACCATTCCTGGCAAAACACAGCGTCGCAACGCTTCCCCAACCACTGTGCAACCTTAATTTGTAATCGCCTGCTATCTGTTTTAATCTCTCAATTAAAATTCAGCTTAAAAGACCATAGTTTTGATAATATGGAGAACACATAGAAAAACGTAACACGCGTTGTGAAAAGCATTCCAGTTGAAGACTTTTAGTGGGCATAAATGGGTGGCAGAGTTCTTGACAACAGTGTATTAGTACAGAAGTCTATTTTGGAGAAAAATAAGCATTTGTAAAATTATCTTCAAATAAAAGAATTTAATGAACTCAGTCTCAACACTTACTGTACAGATTCTGTGTGTTCATTATATTCGGATTTAAATTCCTCTAATACTTATCCTTTTTTGCTTTCCTAAATTTACCTCGATTTTTGCTATTTTCGACCTACATCGCTAGTCTTTGAACGAATTGCTGACATAATTCAAGGTATTGTATATGTTTACGCTGTAATAATTATAATGTACCATTACGCCCATCTGCGATTGCAATGTAATTTGTAAATGTCTCAAATTGAAAAAAAAAAATATTGATCGTGTAGTTCCAGAACGTTGCTCGTAAAAGAATAAAGACAAAATTAATTAAATGAAAATTATATTTAAGAATACCAGATGTATCTAATTATTTTTTTAAAGAATAGTCTTATGTGACATGTAGACTGATAATTATATTAATATCAAAAAGAAAATTCTAATATATACTTCGCATATTTTACATTACTTCAAAAACTTTTGTTTACTTAACTATGAAATATATTCATGCCTTTAAAAAATATATTAATATCTCAAAAGAAGAATTCTCGTTATCTTCCTATCTTTATAACCGTTTTTCCCTAAATTATTTCCTTCTTCGTCGAAAACTACGAAATGGTGACAAAGATCACCATTTTTATTTCCCTCCCTTTTTACCCCCTACCCCTCTCCTTCACTTTCAGCCAAAGAAAGCGGCGATCAGATGGATTTTACCCCTCTTTTTGTTCGGGGAAAGGGGGATATGGGAGGGGGGTATGCAGCCATTTCAAGACTCGTTTTAAAGAGATGCTGATCCAGCATATTTTAGAAGAAAATTTTTTATTCTCCTCTATCTTTAATAATGCAGTTCTTCTTTCTGCTTTCAAATGTCTTGAGAAAAATAAGGGAGATATCTTTTTGGGAGAGTGCATTACTTTGCAGCCGTTAAAGGAAAAGGGAAAAAAAACATTTTGTAAACAAGATTAAATTAGATTTCTTCGTATCGATTTCATTTCAGTAATTTTTGACATTATGTCCAATATACCGTTTCTTTTCTTTTCTTTTTTTTCAGTTTTTATTCTGCACGAAGAAAAGCAATTAAAAAAACTTTTTAGAAACTTCGGAATGCTTTGGGAAATTTCTAAAGAGATAAAGTGTGCGATTGTTAATCGTAATTTCTTTCAGTTTGACATAATTTATTCAGAAATGAAAATCTGTGAGGAAATGATTTTGAGTACTCTTTATTTTGTAAATGTGTTTATTTTTTAATTATCATTATACATCCCACATCTTTGCTTGACAACCAGGGCTGCGGAGTCGGAGTCGGAGTCGGGCCCATTTTTGAGAAAAAGGAGTCGGAGTCGGAGTCGTAAAAAACAACCCGACTCCGACTCCGACTCCGGCTTTTTTCTTAGACAGTTTGAAGTGAAATTAAACCAATAAAATGTAATTTTAAAATCATAGAAGGAATTCTTATTGTTATTTTTGGATTGCCAACCCAAGTTAAAGAATCCCAATAAACTGCCCAGCGTACACAGGAGATGAAAACTGTTTTTAATTAAAAGCTCTAGTAGATCCTATTTTATTTGCGAAATAGTAAAATTTCCATCTTCAATTTTATTTTCTTCTATCTTTACAAGAATAAAGTATTGGATTCTTGAAAAATTTCGATTTCCGGCATTCGATAGATTTATATGTTTTAGAAGATCCTGAACTGAACATGATTTGATAGTTTTTCGAAAATGTCTGTCAGTGTCTGTCACTTCGTGAGTCCGCATGCGACAAAAATTTTGGAGCACTCTATCTCAAGAACTAATGAATGGAATTTCACAAAATTTAGATTTTGTTAGATCTTGATAGAAACTGTATCTGATTAATTTTTGGTGTATATCACTCGACAGGTGGCTTTGGTATGCTGCATTATTCACAATTTCCACAGTAGCTATATCTTAAAAATTAATGCACGGATTTTTATAAAACTTTAGATTCAGTTAGTCCTTGATATAATTAAGTGCTGCAATTTTTTGGTGCAAATCGCTCAATAGGTGGCGCTGCTATACTGCATTGTTCATGATATTGCAACAGCGCTATCTCAAAAACAAATGCTCGAATTTTCACTAAACTTTATATTTAATTAGTTTGTAATCTAGATTAGTATAGTTTAGTGTTTGGTGTAAATCGCCCTTCAGGTAGCGCTGATATGGTAGCGCTGATATGGTAGCGCTGATTTATTTACGATTTTGAAATAGCTGTGGCTCAATCACTAATGCATGGAAGTTCATTAAACTTTAGGTTCAGTTAGTATCTGATAGAAATTGATCCTGATTCGTTTTTGATGTATATCACTCAACATGAAGCGCTGTTATGCAGAGTTTTAAAATTTCAGCAATAGCCCTTTCTTAGAAATTAATGTACTGATTTTCACTAAACTTCAATTTCAGTTAGAAGTTGATATAACTTGTTGACAAGATTTGGTGTAAATCACATAAGAGGTGGCGCTGCTATGCTGCATTTTCCAGGAAGTACATGTGTGATATAGAAGAAAGCTCTAAGATTAACACATCTGACTATTTTTTTTTTTCCTTTCCATTGAAATTTTTCTGCTCTGGAGAGCACTAGGTAACATAAATATTGTACAGATTTCCCCTTTTCGAGGCCACGGATCCGAAATAGTAAAATATCCGTTTTGTTATCTCTTTTAGATTCAGTAATTTAATTTTTCAGGTTTGTGGTACGTAAAATTAAAGTATTTGTAAAACGGAAAATATTTTTTTTCCAAAGCTCTAAGAACTGAATACCGAAATAATGACTTTTTGCCTTATTTTTCTTTTGTTCCCTCATAACTTTAACCAGCATCAACATTAGTATATTATCTAGCCAGGAAGCCAGGAGTCGGAGTCGGAGTCGAAGTCGTTAAAAATTCCGGAGTCGGAGTCGGAGTTGGAGTCGGCCATTTTTCCCACCGACTCCGCAGCCCTGTTGACAACTACTTTGGCCGTTTATAGATCTTTATTGAGATTGCTGAACAGACATAAGTTCAAAGATACCATTGTTGTTTACGGCCGAGAACGCAACAAAGACTATGTATGGAGTGGCCGAGAGTCGAACCCGGCACAGCAAACTTGACAGACAAGCCAATCTGCGCTCACTGTTCGGTGGCTCGATCAATATTTTCTTCAATAAATTAAAAGATATCATTGATTTTTACAGCCAGTAACTCAACACAGAGTGTATAATGGAATGGCCGATCAATATTTTCTTTAATAAGTTAAAAGATATCTTTATGTTTACGGGCTGGAACTGAACTCAGAGTGTATAATGGAGTGTACGATCGATATTTTCTTTAACAAGTTAAAGTATAATATTGATGTTTACAGCTAATAACTCAACAAAGAGTATATAATGGAGTGGCCAAGTGTCGAAACCGGCACAGCAACCTTGACAGACGAGCTAATATGCGCTCATCGCCGTGTGGCTCGATCAGTAATCGCAATCAGAATAATATTGTTTCAACAGATACCATTGTTCCTTTTCCAGATAGATATTTATCGACAGAATTTAAATAGATAATTTATTCGAATCCCAAACTGAACTTTAGATTAGGCTAGGTTTCATTACTAAAGTCTATTAATGATTTGTTCTTTGAAATAACAATTTTTCAATCATTTATTAGCATTTTTAAAAATATGTATAACTGATTACAATTTAAAATATAATAAAATTTCTTCCGGATTATCTGAATACAATCATAAATATGCTTAAATGTTATGCACGCGCAAGACAGATAAGAAGGATTATCCATTGCAAATGTGCTCGCATAATTGAATGTATAAATATTACGGAGGCTTCTGTAATCTAGTTCTTTCTGCCGTTAATTACCGTGAAAACAAAATAATGATTATGTCATTCATGTTCAAAATTAAGAGAATTTTCAGATTTGGCAGATTATCTCCAGAACTATTGGACAGATCTGTATGAAATTAGGTTTATACATAAGTTGACATAGCAAAAAAAAAAAAAAAAAAAAAAAAAAAAAAAAAAAAAAAAAAAAGTCCGAAAATTTAAAAAATCTTTAATAAAAATATTTTAGCACCAAAAGTTTTATTTAAATCAATTCCCCTTATTTATTTGACTAAGTTGCCTATAGTTACAATTTACCTAATTTTACGAAAATACACTGACATAAAAAAAAAGAAAAAAAATCCCAAGACTAAGAAAAACTTATTGTAGAGTAATGAAATTTGGACAGTGCATTTGTCTAGTTAACATGTTTAATTAGTTAGATTTTCAAGATCATAGTTTAATTTAAGCTCAATAAAATGCATTTCAAAATTGTAATGCTGTTACATTAGTAGCAGGTATAATCTCCAGAATTTTGAATGCAAGTCTGCATACGTGCATGCATTGTATCATACAGGTGCCGAATGTTACTTTGTGGTATAGAGTTCCATGCTTGTTGTATTTATTGTGTCAATACTGTGACGGTCAGTGCTGGCTGTGGATGATGCTGGAGTTGTCGTCCAGTGATATCCCATACATGCTCAACGGAAGACAGATCAGGTGATCTCACTGGCCGAGGTAACATGTCGACACTCTGTAGAGCACGTTGGGTTTAAACAGAGGTATGAGGACGAGCGTTATCCTGTTGGAAATCTCCCCCTTGAATGCTGTTCATGAATGGCAGCACTACAGGTTGAATTAAGATACTGACGTACAAATTTGCAGCCAATGTGTTTTGGTTAATTACGAGAGTACTTCTGTTGTCATAGAAAATTGCTTCCTAGACCATGACTCCAGATGTAGGTTTAGTGTGTCTAGGCCGCAAACAGTTTGGTTGCAGACACTCCCTTGGTCTTCTTCTGACACACACGACCATCACTGGCATCAAGATAGAACCTGCTTTCATGAGAAAACACAACAGATCTCTACTCCATCCTCTAATGGGCTCTGGCTTGAACCCATTAGTGTCGCGAACGGAGTGATTTGGAGTCAGTAGAATGCACGCTACAGGGCACCTGGCTTAGAGCTTTTCTTGAAGTTACCAATTTCTAGCAGTTCATTGTATCACTGTGGTACCAACTGCAGCTCGAATTTCTACCGCAGACACAGTACGATGCGCCACAGCCGTACGCAGAATAGGACGATCTTCTCTGTTTGTAGTTTCACCTGGTCACGCGGAACTTGGTCTTCTCGAGGTAGTATCATCCTTTCACCCCTGCTCCCAACAATCATGCACAGTGGATACATTCCGTCCAAGTCTTTCTGCGATATCATAGAAAGAAAATCCCCTTTTTCGTAGCCCTAATATACAACCTCTTTCCAACTCGATGAGCTGATGATAATGGCTTCTTCGTCTTCCTAAAAACATTCTTGGTTAACATCAACTCAATTCGTCAAATTTCGAAAATAAATAATACGCACGAACTTTACAGTACGCATCTAACCCTTTAATTCCCATGATAGAATACGTTCTAGAAATTATGTAGTTCTGAAAGTCTGACTTTACACCGGAAAGTTTCAATTTCTAATTTCGGTTAATTTAAATCCGGAATGTCTGTTATGAATTAAAGCCAATATTGCTATTTTAATTTTCTGGTGGGAATTAGAATATACGAATTAAAATATCTCAAATATCTCGGCGGTGTTGAGCGGTTTGGGATCTAGAGGATTAAAGCAAACCTAATTTGAAAAGCAAACCTAATTAACTGGTGCTACCAGCGCCACACTTATGCGCAAAGCCCAAAAGTTGAATCGATGTCATCTTTCAGATGTATAAACACGCTTACAAAATTTCGTTTATCTAACACAAGTCTTTCTTGGTGTTGGGATTTTTCTATCCGTTAGTGTGTATCAGGTTTGATTGGAAATTTTGTCATTTGATCGGTGTCAAATCGACACCAGTTAAACATTCTAGTGTTAACCGCTTCCCTGTTTTGCACGTATATCGTATAATCAATTTGCTTTTTACCAATCATGATTTGCCCTAAATGCATACTCTGCATATAATTAATGCATATAATTTGCATACTCTGATCGTAATTTATCATTCTCACCAGTAAAATTATATTGTAACTCTTGTATTATTTAATCTGAGCATATTACTGACTCGATTAGGCAAAAATTTCTGTCTTGAAAAACAGGTGATGAAAGACTAAAAATACTGTGAAAGACATGAATAAAATAGATTTTGCTTGAAACTTTTATTCAAAATTACCAGATAGTTAATTGTTTAAACAATTATAATTCATATTCATGACAATACGTATGACTCATCAGCATATAATGGTAAAAATTAAAATTATGAAAAAAAAAGAATTTTATAGGGGGTATGTTTATTTGTTTATTTATTTATTTATTTATTTTTGCTTTTTATTACAGTTATATAATTCTCTCAACATGGATTGATACTGTACATCAAGAATTATGTGTGTTCCAATTTGTCCCACTCCAGCAACAGCTGTTTTTAGCCCCTGGTTGGTTCTTGGTTCTACACTGTCAGAAAAATTCGTCAATATACACTAAGTTATCGTTATTTTTTCACAAATAATTACCGTATTCCCAGAAAACGTATTTGATCTGTGAATTCATTCCGAGCGTCGAAAAATGAGGAAGAGATTCTGTTTATTTCTTGCACGCATGCGTATTGGGTCTGTTAGAAATAAATTCGAATTTATTTTCAAAATTAAAAACAAAATATTCTATAGATTAAAATGTCTAATTTAGTTTAAAAAGAGACAAATGTTTTCGAATTTAAAAATAAATAACAATTACTTTCTTCATTCATTCAAAAAATCTCACAATTTGTTATTCATATTCAAAGTTGGATAAGTTGGATAAAGTTGAATTTACTAAGTTATTTATATAATAAATATTCCCATTTAAAATATACTTTAAGAAGATAAGATATTTAAAAGATATTTTAATTAAAAAATAAAATGCAAAAAGAAAAATAAATTGATATTATTCAAAAAAAAATTGTCGTAGAACATCCATATTTTTCTTCTAGCAATCTACGTAAATATAATTAAAATTCACATTTTCACACTAGATTAATATAAACGTAAAAACCCCAACCACAGTTTCATTAAAGATGAAATTTTCCCGAAATTAACTTCAAAATTAAAAGTTCTTTAACGAAATAAACCAAACCACACTAATAAGAAATAAAGGCCTCTACTTCAATGCGATTTTCTCCTGAGCAATCGTGGCGCCGTGCCAAGGCGCTGGCTTTCTAATGCTGGGAACGTGAGTTCGACCGCCGGCGTATTTATTTTTTCCAGACTTTTTTCAAAAGACGGATATTTTACCTCTTTTGACGGAGAAAAAAATAAACGGATATTTGTCAATATACAGACAATGTCTGGCAGCAGTGTTGCCAGTACTTTTTCTGTGAAAAGACGGAAGTTTTTTTGAGAGTGTAGGATGTAGAAAGCGAGTTGCAATTGTCTTCCTCAGGGCATCCCTGACATGCTCTATAGGTTTTATATTTGGGGATCTGGCTTGCCAATCCCTAAAATGATTATCCTAATTTTCTCAGAAATTTGTCGTCCAATTGAACTCTATATGAGTAGTACGGGTTGTAAAATGAAATCATGGGTATTAAATGAAATCATGGCCAACTGCATCACTGAAAACGCGAATATCGGATACCAAGATATTATTCATATATTTTACACAAGTCACAGAGCCTTTGCGAATGACATAGAGGGTTGACTAACATGATGCCTTCTGACTAACATCAGACCTTCGCTGTTACAGCGGTCTCTTTCCTGGACTCTGGAGAGCAATGGCGGTTCTCTGTTATTCTCAAGATGAACAAATCGGAAACTTCACCACGTCAGACGTAACAAATGAGGTGCATTCGAACTATAAGGAAGTTAACCTTTGGGGACGAGCGACGCGTATACATGCCGCAAAAAGGCTTAAGAATCCTTGTTTATCCCCACCAGTAATGTTTTGCTGTAAAATATCGCTTTTTTAATCGGAGCATTTACTCGATTTAAAAAAGCACAAATTTCAGTTTTTAAAAACCGGTGGCGAAACATTAAAAATTTCTCAAAAGGCTTCCATCGCGAAAAATATACAGTACTTCAGATACAATACAGAATCCGAAATCTTTTGTGTGTCTCTGTAAATACTAAATACTTTCTAGTATACAAGAATTAACTTATAGTAAACCTCAGCAACACATATCAATTTCATAAAATATGAAGTAGCTTACTATATTTAAAACTCACCCCAAACAATGTTTCCCCCTATACCATTATGCAATAGAGTACTTTTGTGTGGCCCTGTATATTAATAAAAAATATTCTTTACGCCACTGATTGTACAGAATGTATGTTTTAGTATATATTTCATTGATGCATCTGAAATGTTTTATGTTCGAAAGAGTGTAACATCAGTAAAATTCACTTGAAATTATTTTTCCCATTGACCATAATGTAACGGAATACTTTTGGTTGTCCCTTTAACTCATCTGTGCATCCGATTTTCATAAAATTGTAATGATTCCAGAAAATTATGTAATAATATTTTAAATTTTAAGCAATTCGGTTCTGTAGTTTTTGCGTTATTATATCAGGGTGGCGAGTGGATAGCTAAAAACACAGTTAATATAGATGATAAATACCAGTATTTTTTTTAAGATAAATTCAGTTTACATAAACCCTTTATATTATTTCAAGTATTTTCTGTAAGAAAATACTGGTAGTTTTCTCTTTTCTTGACTGTATTTTTCCTGGTTTTCCCTGACCACTCGCTACCCTGTATATGCAGACAGTCGGATGGACAGGCGGACGGACTGAACGACGATTATAGGTGCTTCGTATTTACATAATTACGAACGCATCTAAAAAACGTAGAAAGTTAGTGTGTGGGGAACTGAGACTCATGAGTGAATAAAACAGTTTCCCGTTTATCCCTAGTCCAAAATTATTGATCTTTACTCCATGCTAAACGGGTACTCCCGTGTACAGAAGTGAGAGAGACGCAAACAGACAGTCGATGAGCATGAAACTCTGTCATATAACCTTATGGAAGCAGTAACTCTAGAAACTTGATTTTCCAAGAGTACATAACATACAGTGCTCAGCAAAAGTTTACACTGGCGTTTTTTAACAAGTTGGAAATTTTGCATACAAGAGGATAATGTGGATTCTGAGAAAGAAGAAGATGCGACTTACGCAGACATAAAAAGAACAAGTTGGAAATTGCACGTGAACGCAGCAAATAAGGTGCGTTCGTACGATAACGTTTTAAAAATATTCAGATCTTGCTGATATAGTAGAGCGTACTCGGGATACAGTATAGTAGTCGAAATCTTTACGTTTCTGTAAATATGCAGGAAGTAATTTTTATTACACATCAGCAACGTATATCTTATTCATAAAATGTGAAATAGTTGAATATAATTAAAACACGTAACAACCATGTTTCCCCGTACAGCATTATATAGTGGAATACTTTTGTGTGGCCCTGTAATTTAATAATAAAAATTCTTTGCATCACATATTGTACAGAATGCATATTTTAGTATATATTTCATAGATTCATGCCAATTCTATTATGTTCGAATGAGTGTAACATCATTAAAATGCATTTGAAACTTTTTCCCCTTTGACCGTAATGTAATGGAATCCTTTTGAATGTCCCTGTAATTGATCTATGCATCCGATTTTCATAACATTTGAAATGACTCGACAAAATTACGCAATAATTATATGTTTTAAATTTCAAACGATTAAAATGCATTTAAAACTTTTTTCCCTATTGGCCGTAATGTAACGGAGTCCTTTTGAATGTCCCTGTAATTGATCTATCCATCCGAATTTCATAAAATTTGAAATGACTCGACAAAATTATGTTATAATTATGTATTTTAAATTTCAAACGATTCGGTTGGGTAGTTTTTGCGTTGTTATATGCGGACAGACAGACAGGCGGACAGAGAGACAGATTGACGGACTGAGCGACAACAATAGGTGCTACGTATTTACATAATTACGAATGCACCTAAAAATACGAACACATGAGTTTTACAAATGGCTATACTTATTTTCAAATATGTTTTAAATAATGTAGAATAAAAATAATGGTTATAATGTAAGATAATATATATTTAACTGAAAAAAGTAAAATTTGCATATTGCAAAAGTTTAGACACTTTTTTGATCTTTAGCCAACTGTTCATGGAAAAATGCAAATTTTCAAGTTATGATGTCACAGGTCTGAAGTATTTAATTATACCTCTATATAGCATCACTTAGTGAAATGCCGCGAGCTAAAAATATTCAGTTAGATGAGGTAATTGAAGTAGGAAAGCTGAAATGGAAAGGGAAGACTGTTGCAGAAATTTCAGCAGCATTGAATAGTCCAAAGTAGTCTGTATATGAAGTATAGTCTAAGGATGACTCCTTCAAAATAAAACATAATTTGGAAGACCTTATGTGAAAAAATGAAATGACAAAAGGATCCAGAAACTGACATTTACACAAATAATGATTACTAATCACATTAACCCTTAAATGCATATTGTATCATTTTCGATACCATAAGTGTTCCCGGTTTAATGGGGGTTTTACTCACATATTCCGTACTCTCACCAGAAATTTAAAAGAGCAATTTTCACTTTACTTAATGACAGACTATTCGTATTTAAATAAAGAAAAATTTACTATTTAGATTTTTCTGGTATGAATTCTGATTTTTTGAATTGCGCATTTTTTGGAACGCGTTCTATCCTATGCATTTAAGGGTTAAAAGTAAGTCAGGACTTTCTGTGTCGACGGACATAATTCGTAGATGAATTAAAGAAACAAATAAATCAATTTACATGAAAATGATAAAACAATCAGCTTTAAAATCTCGCTACAAATTGGCGAGAATAACTCGTAAACATACGTCATACGGACCCAAATGGTACGCTATGATATTCAGTAACGAAAAAAAAAGTAGAATTTGAATGGCCCAAACATGTGGGCATACTATTGGCACTACTTGCGCGTAAAGAGCCTGGGACTTTCTTAAGTCGACAACAAGAAGGTGACTTTTTAATGATTTGGTCCTCGCTTTGCTTTAATGCTCGAGTATCTGTAGAGTTTTTCATTGGTTGCCAAGCAACACAAGACTACGTACATACGTTGGAGATTAATTTTTTGTCATTTGTGGAACTTTTAGCTGATATAATGTATGGATTTTAGCAAGATAATACGCCTATTCATGTTGCATACAAAAGAAGGGCTTCGTTTCACTCCCAAATACTACTGATCTCAACTGGCCGGCGTGTAGGTCTGGTCCGGACACAATCGAAAACTTTTGTAACATCTTATGTCGTAATGTTTATGCAAATTTTTGCTATATTTTTCTTTTAATGAGCTTCGAACTGCTGTTGAACATGTTTGGTTCAAAATAGACCCCCAAGTGACGCAGTATTTAGTTTATTCGATGAAAAGTCACATTCTTGCACTAACTGCAAACAATGTGGGTGCAATTCGATTTTAATTTGTAGTTATTTTTCTGTAAATATACAAATTGTCTATAATTTTGCCACAACGTTAATTTTATTTTTTTGTCATTATATTGCATCTAAAAGGTAAAATTCAAAATTTATTGTTTGTGAATAAAGGATAAGTCACAAGTAATGTATCACAGATGAATTACAAACATTCTGTACATACTTCTGAATATAGAAGCGTAATCGATCATTGTCTAATTTTTTGCTGAGCACTGTAATAATTAATATATTAGTACTGATATAATAATAACATAATAGTACATAACATTTCGCATAAAGGTCTATATACCACCTAAATATACCATCTACAATATACCAGCAAAAAAGCTTTCAATATGAAATCAGATGTTGTTCAAAGGCTGAATCCATTGAACTGGCCGAAGTTTTAAAAGCGATCCGCAAGTATTTGGGCCGAATTGTAACTTGTTTGAATCAGTTTCAGGGTTGATTTTTTAGCTTCACGATAAAGCAACACATTTCATCTCTATCTTTTCTGAACTCTGTGGTTTGTTTTGACCCAATTTCTGGAGTTGTGATGTCACTACTGATGAACTCTATAGCGATCTTCACTGGCCTTCATGGCTCTTGTCTGACTTTTGTCCGGGCTTTCACTCTATGGATCCGGAATCATTAAATTGTTTCCATAAGTTGGACACGACTCTGGTCGTTACATTGCAACCTCTAGAAATCTACACTTGAGGCTGCCTTGTTTGCAATATCTCCGCGATTCGCCATCTTTATCCATCGTTCAAATTTTGGTGGGAATTCTTTTTAACACTTTCTAATAAAATTGAAAAGAGTTAATAATTTCGGATGCCTTGTAAATATACTCGGATTGCCAAGAAACTTTTGGGAATTATTGACGTTTTCCCTTGCACGAACCCTATTTAAAATAAAAGCATTTCTAGCACGATTAGTTTATTTACAGGGACAATCAAAATTTATCGTTACATTATGGCTTATGGGGAAAAACCGTTTCAAATGAATTTTAAAGATGATACACCCCGTCAAATATTTTCAAATTTAAATGCTTTTACGAAGTTCCCTAAAATATGCATTCTGTAAAATATGCGGTGAAAAAAATAGCTATTATTCTTTTACAGGTCCACACAAAAGAATTCCATTACTTAATGATAAAGGAGGAAATTGAATGCGACATATTTTGATTATATTGAACTATTTTATGAATAATAAAACTGATATGCGTCGCTGAGATTTAATATAAGTTACTCCCTCTGTCCCAAATTAGTTGCTGCATTTAGGTTGAAGATTTTGTTTCAAATTAGTTGCGACATTTCAAATAGGCGGAGTCATAAATAATTTCTGATGCAATTTAATAGATCGACACCAGTAAAGTTATACCAGAATGAATATAACGGAGTATACTAGGTTTCTGAAGCAATGTTGATTCGCATGTGAGGTAATAGAAATAATAAATAATAATTTAGAAAATACTCTGAAGAATGAATAATATAGGGAGCAACGCTGTACTAAAATGTTTGAAGCGATGCACAGTGGGGCAAAATCCCGAAAAGCTGGCCAAAATATGAAAATGTTATTCAAATTGTATAAAAATTCGTATACAGGTGTTTTTGAGGATGCTAAGTAAGAATACAAAATTAAAAAAAAAAATGGCGGATACAATATGGCGGAGCAAAAATTAAAAATGTCTCGAAAGTTATTCAATTTATATGCAATTTTGAAAAGTTTTCAGGATGCTAATTAGGATTCAAAAGTTAAACTTTAAAAATAAATAAATAAATATTAGTAAAGATTAAAAGTAAAAACAATTAGATTTAAATAAAATTTAAAATTTCGAGGGTAAACTTAAAAAATAATTTTCAAAAAACCAAGGCATATTTAATCGAAATTTAAGTACGTTAATGGAAAGTAAAATATTAGACTATTTAATTTTTATATTATTAAAACAAAAACGAAAATATATTCCAGAAATTCACCTTTAGTACCAACTGTTGTATAATTAAAAGATTCTTCAGAGGTCAAAGTGTCGAAACATTTAGCAGAACTTGTTGGCGGTACTGGAAGATCCTGTGACTCTTAGGATCAATGACTTTAATTTCTTCTACGATAATTTATCTAAACTGGAAATGAAAGAATCTAATGACATTAAAAGGCGTAAAAATATCTTTTTTTCTCGCTACTGCATCTTTGCGATAAATCTTCTCGATAATTTTTGATAAGTTTGTTGCATGATTCTTGAGTATCATATGGCATTTGACAAATTGGCAGTAATGAAGATAATGTTATTTCTAAATGAATTCTAAATTATCTCAATCCAGTTTTAATAAAAAATGTCAGATCGGTAAGATGCTGTTTTGATGCTGTCTGAAATAGGTAGCAACGTTGAGTATTAGACTAATTCGTTCTTGACGACTATTTCTTGTGTATCAATGATTGTATTAAATGAAATAAGTTGATTCTCCTGGTGTTTAATACAATCCATCTCATTGACATTCATTGACAGTAGCTTCCGTATTTCTTGAAAAAGAAAAATGGATCTTGATTGGCCGAATAAAATCATTGAAATGAAGATCTCGGAATTTTCAAATTGACGATTCATGAATTATTCGCAACATTTATGTGTTCTAGTATCATGTGAGAAAAGAATAATATATTAGACCTCCTGCCATCTTCATAGCTAAATATTTGTTTAAATGTACTCAGAATAGATGTTCCATCACATACTCACCTGCAAATAAAATCCAAATTACTTATATATATTCTAAAGTGACATTCATAAGGATTTTTACTCGCATTAATGAAATACGCTCAGTAGTTTGATCTAGCAAATATTGCCATTCACAAAATAATTCTTCTAATTATAATAGAACAAACAAAATTACTACCCATAAAGATAAGAAAATGTTATTCTACCGGATTAATAATAGAGAATTGTTTTCATTTTTTCATTACTAAGCTTACTTATCAAATTAATTTAATCT
The DNA here is from genome assembly GCA_964019185.1 of Maratus speculifer. Classification (NCBI taxonomy): domain Eukaryota; kingdom Metazoa; phylum Arthropoda; class Arachnida; order Araneae; family Salticidae; genus Maratus; species Maratus speculifer. Next base: position 54,731,308 of record OZ025296.1, read on the forward strand.
TATGATTTCTTATGATTATATTACTTATTTACAATATAATAGGTAATAAACTGTAATAAAATTGAATAATTCAAAAATTTGAAAAATATTTATCACCTAAATTATGTGAAAAGTAGTCAATTTCAAAATTTTTGAAGCGGCCGAAAAAGTGACATTTTTACTTGCGGTTACTAAAATACGCGTGAAATGCAAAATGGCAGTTTAAGGCAGCTGGTTTTTTATGAATCATTAGACAATAGCCTAGGATACTATTTCCATTAAGTTTCGTTGCGGAACACTGTGGAACATTTAAACTTTTTGATAGCAAAAAAATAAAAAAAATTCTAAATTTTTTTATCAAAAATGACAATGAATTTATTAATTTTTACATTCTTAATATAATTTTTGTAATACATGCAAATAAAGTTTACACTATCATAGTGTGAATCCATTTCAAATCATTAAAATCTGATAATATTATAAAATGTAGCACGCGTTCAGAGAAACTGTTGTTTTGCTGTTTTTGTTCGCTCCATGTGATATCTCTTCAAGCATCATTTTCGAAATAATGCTGCTTATAAGGATAAAGCAAAAATCTTTTTATAAATACAGATTCTGACTCTCCAAACATTTTTCTAGCCAACTATATAGTCAAAATTCCCTAAATCGTAACTTCATTTTTCGACTTTTGGCCAGCTTTTTGGGTTTTTGCCCCACTGTGCGATGTTTCAAAAATAGTAAATTAAACCATAATGTCATATATGCTGAAACTATTAAATTTAAGGTTAATCGTCATATCCCGTTTGCAGAAGCAGACAAAAACGTCAAAATAAAATATGAGGAAATCTACAATGTAAGTTTACAAAAAAAAAAAAAAAAAAAAAAAAATGTAAATGCGGGTGAACAAAAAACTTTTTTTTTCAGCTACTGAGCAAAATCAAAGATGCCTCAATAAAATGAAGACAATCATTGCGAAGATTATCATGTGCTATTATAATTTGTAAATCAATATTATACAGGATTCTCAAGCCTAAAAAGTGTATTTCATCCACCATTAACCTTTTGCGGCGCAGTGGTTTCATAGGTAAACGACTTAATTTTAATTCCCAAACGCCACATTGGCACCGGAATTTTGTTTAAAACAATTACTGTTTATTGAATGCGTGAAATACAGTGTTTTCTTATTTAAAAATAAAGTTGTTTTCAAATTCCGGTGTCAGTCAATAATTTCAACACTTAAGCAATGAATTTGCCCTGCGCCGCAAAGGGTTAAACCAAGTCTAACAGAAAAAAAATAAGCTCGACAGAATTCGATTTTGTTTGCGGCATGTTCAAGTTAAAAGATATTTTTCATATACAGGGTGATTCATAAAAGATGGGCAGAACTTTAAGGGGTTATAGTACACTTAAAGACAAATAATATTAAATAGGAGACTAAGGGTCCCAGACGTATTCCCAAGGAGATAGGGGGCATTAAAGTTTAGGGTCCGAAATATCAAATGATTATAAAAAATGGAAAAATTGGTCGATTCGTTTGCGGTTTTTGCAAAAAATTTTCTTTATGCCAGTATTTTCTTGAAATAAAATTTTAAAGTTCAATTTCAAAAAATGCCGATAGGGGGCGCTTTAGACTTTGGAGTAACAAACAACTATTTTTTAACGTTATTTTTTGTAATTCTTTAAATGATTTCGAAAGCTTAGACTTAAACTTAAATTTTGATCTAAAAATCTGAGTCCTAACGAGTAGTTAAGTAGCGTAAACTGAAATTTGAAATTTGAAACCCTTCTCCCCCCCCCCCAGAATAAAAATCAGTTATTCCCGATCTTTGTGTCGTAGATTAGGCTCTAACTACTGCCGCGTTTTGCTAAAATTATTCTTTATGTCAGTATTTTCTTAAAAATAAATTTTAAAGAAAATTTTCAAAAAATTCCGATAGAGGGCGCTTTAGACTTTGGAGTAACGAACAACTATTTTATACCGTTATTTTTTGTGTCTCATTAAATTCTTTCTAAAGCTTAGACTTAAACTTAAATTTTCAGCTCAAAATCTGAATCGCTGAGCGTGGTTCAGTAGCGAGGGGAGGGGGTTCAAATTTCAACTTCTGAACATAGTTCAGTTTGCACTACTTAACCATGCCCAACGACTCTGTGCTGTGATACGAGGCAAAAATACAACTTTCGTCAAGGACTGCATAGTCGGAATTCACTCATAAAGTCACTGGCACAGTTGGAAACGTCGCTCATGCAAACGTTAAAGCTCCATTCCTGACGCTAGTCACCGGGTGAAGAAGGAGACAGAAAGTATGCAAATGTCAAATGGGGAAGAAGAAGAACACGTATGCAAAATTTCGACACGATTCAGGCATAAAAACCACTGAACGGTGAGTCAAGTGTAAGTCGCTGTAGTAATGAATCGGAAGATGGTGCCCTTCACGAATAAGGAAAAGGCTGAGATGCATTTAATTTACGGAGCGGCAGATGGAAATGGTGCAGAGGCACAACGAATGTACGGAGAGCGATTTCCCAACAGGCGGTTGCCTAACCGCAAAACTTTCGAGCGCTTGCACAGACAGTTGTGTGAGACGGGATCATTTCTCGCTTCCCGGTCGAATGCAGGTCGTGCAAAAAAGGACGAATCAGTAGTTGTTGCAGAAGCCATTCTGGATGTAGTAGCGGCGCAGCCAAGTACAAGTACACGAACAGTGGCTAGGCAGGTGGATACCTCACAGTCCATGACTTGGAGGGTACTGAAGGATGAACATTTGCTCCCGTTTCATGTGCAACGAGTCCAGAAACTGTCTCCAGGGGATTATCTAAATCGTATTGAATTCGCCCGCTGGTCCACTGGTGCGCTGGTCCCGCTGGTCCGCTAAATCCACATTTTGGACGAACTGTGCTTTTCACCGATGAATGTACCTTCACACGTGAAGGTACATTTAACACACACAATGCACATGTATGGGCGGATGTCAATCCACATGCTACGTATCCACATGCTCATCAGAGACGCTTTTCCATCAATGTTTGGGCAGGAATCCTCGGAGACCACCTAATCGGACCGTACCTTCTTCCTGAACGCCTCAACGGTAAAACATACCTCACATTTCTGCAACATGTGCTGCCAGACCTGTTAAACGTTGTTCCTCCACGCATCCGGCGGGTCATGTGGTTCCAGCACGATGGAGCGCCAGCCCATTACGTACGAGACGTCCGCAACTATCTGGACATCACATTTCCGAACAGATGGATTGGTCGAGGTGGTCCTGTTGCTTGGCCTGCTCGCTCGCCAGATCTTTCACCCCTCGATTTCTTTTTTTGGGGACAATTGAAGGCTCTTATGTATGAGACACCCATTGAATCCCCCGAGGAACTGGTCGCCAGACTTTCCGCCGCTGTAGGGGAAGTGCTCGAAAAGCCTGATGTTTTCGCGAATGTTCGCCGTTCCATTCTCCGCCGTTGTTCTGCGTGCATAACCTCTGGTGGTCACAATTTTGAACATTTATTGTAATTACATGTTAATAAATATGCTTTGGTAACATAATCCTAATCTGTGTCTTTTTACCTCGTATCACAGCACACAATGTGTGGACATGGTAAACTGAACTGTGCTCAGAAGTAGAAATTTCAAACCCCTCTCCCCAGAAACTTAACCACGTCTAACGATTCAGATTTTGGGCTGAAAATTTAAGTCTAAGCTTTAGAAAGCATTTAATGAGACACAAAAAAATAACGGTATAAAATAGTTGTTCGTTACTCCAAAGTCTAAAGCGCCCTCTATCGGAATTTTTTGAAAATTTTCTTTAAAATTTATTTTCAAGAAAATACTGACATAAAGAATAATTTTAGCAAAACGCGGCAGTAGTTAGAGCCTAATCTACGACACAAAGATCGGGAATAACTGATTTTTGTTCTGGGGGGAGAAGGGTTTCAAATTTCAAATTTCAGTTTACGCTACTTAACTACTCGTTAGGACTCAGATTTTTAGATCAAAATTTAAGTTTAAGTCTAAGCTTTCGAAATCATTTAAAGAAATACAAAAAATAACGTTAAAAAATAGTTGTTTGTTACTCCAAAGTCTAAAGCGCCCCCTATCGGCATTTTTTGAAATTGAACTTTAAAATTTTATTTCAAGAAAATACTGGCATAAAGAAATTTTTTTGCAAAAACCGCAAACGAATCGACCAATTTTTCCATTTTTTATAATCATTTGAAATTTCGGACCCTAAACTTTAATGCCCCCTATCTCCTGGGGATTACGCCTGGGACCCTTAGTCTCCTATTTAATATTATTTGTTTTTAAGTGTACTATAACCCCTTAAAGTTCTGCCCATCTTTTATGAATCACCCTGTATGTTGGAATGAAATGTTCGGAAATGAATTCGCGATTAATTAGCATGAAGATAGTTTTATGTGATTACTGTTAAAAGAATCTTTACAAAATGGGGCGTGGTTTAAAAATGTGCGAACCAGAATTTTTTTAACTAATTTAATACTAATTTATCGAATGATGTAGGGAATGTTAGGTAAGTAAATATTATTGATTGGCAGCATAGCTATCTGAAAAATGTTCAAAGAAAAGCATAAAGTCATAAATATCAATAATCAGTACAAAAGTATTCAAATGTCGCAACTAATTTGGGACAGAGGGAGTATATGATATAGTCAACTTAATATGAAATGCATAGCATTTACAGGGACACACAAAAGATTTAAAATACTGTATTCTTTCCGAAGTACTGCATATGTATCGGATGATGGCTAATGGATGGATGAAATGCAATTTAATTAGGATATGCGCTTTTAACTTTTAGTAAATCACTGCATATTATATGGTGTGTATTAATGCTATAGTTGATATACAAGGCTACACAAAGAGCTCACAAACGTTACTGAATATGAGCATAAATTACTTAAAGATGGTTTTAAAATAAGTCATGCATTTTTATGCTGAACTGCATTCAATTTTCTAAGAAATGTTTGTAGAATGTAGGTAAAATGATATACATGACCATGCAAAGAACTGGATACATGGCCGTCAAAGTATGATAATTTTTGGAAGCATGATTTAACTACTAGTTTTAAGAGTATTTTAGTCTAAATTAAAATTTAGCTAAATAGTGATGTGTAAAAAATGTTCTAGGTAAACTACAAAGCTGAAAAAAAAAACTGAAATATGTTTCTATCTAGGAGTGGTTACTCAGCTTTTGAATTCTCGTCACTAATATAAAGTCTATGGGCATTTGATGCATTCGTATTTTTAAAATATCTTCTAAGGAAATTGATATTTTTAACTTTAACTATTTATATGCACTTCCTAAACGATGTGTTCGTTTTCTAAGTTAAAAAAATGTAAGTATATACTTAATTTTATATTAAGTGTTAAAATTTTATTCACAGTTCGTCTGCAATTAACACATAAAATATTAAAGTCTAGACAGTCTCACAGCTTACGGGAAAAAACATGCTTTAAGAAGAGTAAGGAGAAAAAAGTTGGAAATTGCACCTGAAGCGTAGCAAATGAAGTGCGTTCGAACGATAACAAAATTTTAAAGATATCACTCTCAAATATCAATCTCATAAACTTGAAAGTAGTTAATTACAGTTAAAATGCTTACCAAACAATGTTCTCCCTATACCATTATGTAATGAAATACTTTTGTGTGACCTTGTAAATCAATAACAAATGTTCTTTGACCACAGATTATGCAAAATGTATATTATAATATGTACTTTATAGATGCATATAAATTTTATTATGTTCGAATGAGTGTAACACCATTTAAATACATTTGAAATATTTTTCTCCCATTGACCGTAATGTAACAGAATACATTTGATTGTCACTGTAATTGATCTATGTATCCGATTTTTATAAAATTTGAAATGACTCGACAAGCTTATGTAATAATTACGTATTTTAAATTTCACACGATTAAAATGTATTTGAAACTTTTTTCCTCGTTGACCGTAATGTAACGGAATACTTTTGACTGTTCCTCTAATTGATCTATGCATCCGATTTTCATACAATTTGTAACGATTAGACAAAATTATGTAATAATTATATATTTTAAATTTCAAACGATTCGGTTGGGTATTTTTTGCGGTGTTATATGCGGACGGACTGACAGGCAGACGGACGTACTGAAAGACAACTATAGGTGCTACGTATTTACATAATTACGAACGCACCTAAAAAGAAGTTTAAAAAATTAATTTCCTGCGAAAATATTTTAAATATACGAATGCATTAAACGTCCATCAAAACTTAACATTATGGAGAAGAATAGCTTCGAAGCTGGGTGACCAACACTCTTAACCCTTTCGAATTCGGCATCTCTTACACAAATTTTATTTGGGTGATGCCACTTTTTTTAAAAAGAATTTATTTTTAATTATACAATATTAAAAATACTCTAACTAAATAAGACATATTTTATTTTAATTTATTACTGGTGCATTAAAAGCGAATTTTGCAAAAACATGACATCCAGTCAGACTGGATACATGATTTTAAAGGGATAATATATCAACTATTTTCTATGAAATTTTACCGATATTGTTAAACACTTAATACTTATACAATATTTTTTAAAAGAGACAAAAATTTACATTTCATTAAAAGTTGTTTAGAAATAAAATTGCCAACGAGAATAAATTGTTTTTGCTCTTTAACTTTTACAGAATTAAATCTATTGTCTTTCTGAAATGTTGAAGTAATTCACTCCCACCCGAATATAAAAAATTTATTTAGAAATTAATCATATACATATATATATTTATATGTATGAAACATCTGACGTAATTATGTAGAAACTTGTCGATCAAATCTAATATCTGCGCTCAATCATACGACTTAATAAGAAAATTCCACCAGGAACGCTCATAGATTCGCAGTTGTATGGCACCGGATAATAAAACAACAAATAATATCCTTTGGCATATGTCCCACATAAAGTAATCAGAAGCGTAGAATATTTTTAATGACATTTATTCATACTTCACTTCACAGGCAAACAATTCCCCTAACGTCGTAAGTTGCCGTCATCAAAAGCAAAAGATTTTATTTAACATAGAAACTTCACCAGATAAATTCTGACTAGCTGACAGTTGTTTAATTAGACAGACGAGAAAAAAAGTGGAAAATATCACTCCGAAGCTAATGTAAGAAGGTTTTATCAGACTCTGTGAATTTTATGACTAAGATCTAAGTTGCCAATTACAAATTTAGAAATAGTGATTTCAACCAATACGAAAATTTTACTCCGCGAAAAAGAAAAAGAGTCTTCTCAGGCTGTCGGAAAGTTATCGGAATCCATCCGGTCTAGCGTCACTTGAAGAGAATTATGGATAATCGAAAGATATTTTGGAACTTAAATACAAAAATATTATGCAACAGGTAAAAGAAAAAAGAAATTAAGTAATGGGATTTTAGGGGAAAAAAATGCTTTGACAGATTAATGTTTTACAGAATAAAATAAAATAAAGAAAACATTTATTGAAAGTATGGAATTAAAATGAATAAGATATTATAAAAAGAAAAGGGAAAAGTTAAATATCATAAGAATTTGGAAATAAATATTTTACAATAGAGGTGATTTTTTTTTACTATTACATGTATCTATTTTTGATCTAGTATTTTAAAAGGAAATATATTTTTAAAACATCTGGCACTATACAGATAATTGGAAATTAATTTCAAGTAGGAAATAACCCCTCCCCCCCCCTCCCCACCAGCAACGGACAAAAGACAAACCAGTTTCAGTAAGCATGCTTATTTATAAATAAACGTAGAGTGAAGACACTTCTTTCTGATAAGAAGATTTATTTTTATCCAAGTGAAAAAGAGATTGGGCAAAAATGAATTATATCTCTGTCAGGTAAGTTATTCTTTCCCTTTGTCTGTTGACTCATTCATAAATCAATAAAAAGCAGGGAATCGAATGACTTCAGATGATCGCCACGGTTACCCTGGTCGCAGATGGATCGATATCGGACGTATTTCTGATCCTTTTGTTTGTATGTATGTTAGATTAAATAGACCAACTGTAGAATTTAATATCGATTTATAATCCAAATTAAATTCGCAGAATTTTTTGTTTCGAAAAGTTACAGACAGGGTATAATTGTGTTTTGTTCCAATTTACTTGTATTTGAGAGATTTCTGATTCTTTTATTTTTATCATAGATGTGTTCGGTTGATTAAATAAATTATAGTTTAATGTAGATTTAATCCTTAAAGGACGGCAGCTTTAAGTACATGATTTTATTTTTATATTCTACGTGCACCACTATATTTTAAAAGTATTTTTTAAATTAATTTCTGTTGCATTTGTTGTTAAAGTACAAATATAAATGTTTCTTAAAAAAATGGTCTAAAGCGAATAAGTTTATTTAATGATGCCGCTTTTATGACGGCATTGGTCGGTTAAGATAAAATTGGAAATTAATTTCAGTTAGTTGTTTTATGTTTCTTCATAATATATATATATATATATATATTTCATCTTACTTTGTTCATGTTTTTTTTTTTTAATTTTCTGTGCGTTTCAGGATAGGAATTATCAGATTAATTGTAGAATTAATCTGATGTGCTAAATTAATACAATCTGTAAACTGATATCGGACATATTTCTGATCCTTTTGTTTCTATTTATATTGGTTTTAATAGACCAACTATAGAATTTAATATTGATTTATAATCCAAATTAAATTCGTAGAATTTTCTGTTTCGAAAAGTTACAGACAGAGTGTAATTGCGTTTTGAACCAACTTACTTGTATTTGAGAGATTTCTGATTCTTTTATTTTTTATCATAGATGTGTACGGTTAATTAAAGAAATTTTAGTTTGATGTAGATTTATTTAATCCATAACGGTCGGTAGCTTTAAATACATGATTTTTTGTTTTTATATCCTACTCGCACCATTATTTTTTAAAAGCAAGTTTTATAACTAATTCCTTTTGCATACATTGCCAAAGATAAGTAAAAGGGGATTGTGTATATATAATATTATCATTTTAGCGGGGGGGGGGGGGGTGTGTCTAGCACATGGAATCTTGAGACATCTCACGAGAGAAGGGGTGGTTGTCTATTGATATTATTTTTGATCCTATCAAAATTTCCTCTTTTTATTTTTAACATGATTCTTTGGTTCAAAATAGTATGCTGTTTTTTTAGTCGGTTATCTATTTTTGAGAATACAAAGTTATTTTGAAAATCTCTAAACAATTATAAAATTATTTAATTTTAAAATATGGAATACCCCAATGTTTGATATTCCTATTCTTTTTCATACGTGTATGCATAAATAATCACGATTCGAGAAACCGTATGTGAAGTATATTTGAAATGAAGCTTGTATTTACTAATAAATAAAAGAGAAAGAATGTTGTCCACTTGTTTTGCTCCTAAGAATTTCTATCTGCCTCCAACTCCTCCTCCGTATGGGGGTAAGTGGAACAAAACTTTATTATTGTTAAATGTATTATGTAAAAAAAAAAAAGCTAACTATTATAAAATATTTTTAAATCATAACTATTTCTTTTAAATATTATTTGATATAAAGTGATATTGAATTGCTTTCTCTTCGTTTGAATCAATAATGTATGCAAAGAATAAATGTAATCAGTTTTGAAATTTTAAATTTTTTCAAAAAGATTTATCAGTTAAGTAGTTAATATCAACGCATTTCTGATGTTTTTAATGGAAGCAGGACGTTTCGGTCCCGCCATTTCGGTCCTGCCATTTCGGTCCCGCCGTTTCGGTCCCGAGACGTTTCGGTCCCGAGACTCTTCGGTCCCGAGCCATTTCGCTCCCTAGCCATTTCGGTCAACAGACATTTCGGTCCCTAGCCGTTTCGGTCTCAAGACATTTCGGTCCCTTCTCCTGCAAACTGAAATTTTGTGAAATAAGACATAATTTTATAGGGAACATTGCATTGCTGGCCGCCCGTGGAAACCATACCCCCTACTGAAAATGATTTTCTTTGAAGAAAACACCTTTTCTTATTCTTTTTTCTCATATGCACAAATTGTGTTTTTTTTCCTTTTGTACACAAATGAGTAATAAAATGCATTTTTTTCTGCCAAACATGTGTAATTTATTCTCATATAACCTACTATGTCTGTCGACCACGTATCAATCAGCTAAAAAGTTTCCCAGATACAAAATCCACCTAAAACTGCAATATCCTTTAATTGTTTTGAGCAGTGTATTTATATTATTATATTTTAAAATATTATTATATTAATTTTATGTAAAAAAAAAATAAAAATAATCATCTTATTAGAATGAAATAAGCCCAGTTTCAACAAAATTGACTCACAAAAATTGTCTTCATGGCGTGAGAAGACTTTTAAAAAATGCAATCAATAAATACTATTATTATTATTAAAATAAAAAAAAGTGGCGGAGGTAAATTTTTAAAAACAATTTTTTTTCATAGCATGCCCAGTTTCGAAATCACTATTGCTTTTGCAATGTTAATGATGGAAAGTAACTTATGAAAAAAAATTTATAAGATGCAACTTTGTATTATAAAAATAATAATAATAAAAAAAAATTGTTCTTCAATAAATATATCTCATTTCTGAATTATCAAAGGAGAGGGTGTAGATGGGTGATTTGAGGAAATATGTATTATAACTTATAACTGTCTAATTGAATTATTAAAGACATTTATTATTAAACTAATTGGAAGAAAAAAAATTAAGTCAGTTTTTTACTTTCTTCTATCTTCAATAGAAGAAAGTATTGTAATCGAAATTTTTTTCGACTTCCGGTTTTCGACGGATTTACCCGTTTTAGGGGTCAGAGATTCCAAAAACATGTTTTTAGAAAATGTCTGTCTGTCCGTGTGTCTGTGTGTCTGTATGTCTGTGTGTCTGTATGTCGCCATTCTACCATCAAGAAGTGTATGAAGTTATGCATAGAATTGAACCAAATTTTTTGTGAATGTTTTTGGCTGTGGCAAACAGGTCCTCCTTCAGTTTTGAAATATTCCGCCGGAAGGGGGCGCTGCAATCGCGATTTTTGTGCCATTTTCAATATTGTACCGACCAAAAGTATATGAAGTTATGCATCGAATTGAACCAAATTTTTTGTGTATGTGTATGACTATGGCTAGTTGGTCCTCCCTGAATTTGAAACAAATCCGCCGGAAGAGGGCGCTGCAATCACGATTTTAGTGCCATTTTCAATATTCTACCGACCAAAAGTGTATGAAGTTATACATCGAATTGAACGAAATTTTTTGTGTAAGTGTATGGCTATGGCTATGGCTAGTTGGATCGCCCTGAATCTGAAAAAAATCCGCCGGAAGGAGGCGCTGCAATACCGAATTTTATGCCATTTTCAATATTGCACCACATAAAAGTGTATGAATTTAGTTCTAGAACTGAACTAAACATTTTGTGTAAGTGTATGGCTATGGCTAGTTGGATCGTCCTGAATCTGAAAAAAATCCGCCGGAAGGAGGCGCTGCAATACCGAATTTTATGCCATTTTCAATATTGCACCACATAAAAGTGTATGAATTTAGTTCTAGAACTGAACTAAACATTTTGTATATGATTATTTTTTGGTAAGGCAAGTAGGTCCTTCCTGAATTTGAAAAAAAAATCTGCTTATCATTCTATTGTCCATCGGCTCGTGCAGAGACGGAAATTCATTTTTACTCCGATTAATTGATTGAAGCAGAAATTTAAGATGAAAATCAAAGTTGGTAAGGTATTGAATTAAAATTATTAAAGCATTAAAATGGGTAACTATTTTTTTTTAAATATTAAAATGTATGTATGAGATAGAAGAAAGTTTTGGGATTGGCACATCCAACTAGTTTATTATTTAATTAATGCTAATTTAAAGGTTCTAAAAAATGTACGTAAACAGCCAAAAATTATTTATGTCAGATTATATAAAATACTTTTTAGTTTATAGTAGTTTATAGAAGTTTATATAAAATACTGATACTAATAATTAATAACAAAATTTATGATATTTATTCTGATTAATAAAAATACTTCTAAAAGCAAAAGACTATATCCCCTAAACTCATATCACATTGTTTAATCAAACAAAATTTTCAGCTCGCTATGATTTCATTATCACGAGTTATACAAGTTTAAATTTATCGGACTTTTATATTCAACTTTTTATAAAACTTGAGGGGGGGGAGAGAGGGGGAGAAATAAAAAAAATTAAAAAAGGCCCGAATAATGTTGAACTTATACCATTTGGCAGGCCCGCAACAATTAGAATCCGACTTATAAGGTAGCGAGCAAAGAAATAACAAGGGACCAAAGTTGCTGGGGACCGAAAGGGCCACCGACCGAATTGTCTCGGGACCGAATAGTCTCGGGACCGAAATGGCCAGGGACCTAAATGTCTCGGGACCGAAATGGCCAGGGACCGAATTGTCTCGGGACCGAAATGTCGTGTACCCGTTTTTAATTGTATGTACATCTGATTTAATAAATCAACTGTAGAAGCTAATATTGATTTATAATTAAAATTTAATTTGAAGTGTTATTTTGTTTTTAAAAGTTAGAGACACGTGAAATTAACTTTTATTTCAAATTTCTTCTTTCAAGATATTTCTGATTTTTCTGCACCATACACGTGCACGGTTGATGAAACAATTTGTAGTTTGATATTGATTTAAAATGAAAATTAATTCTGGTTAACCTTTCATCGGTATTTTATGAATGTTTGGTTCGTTTAAGAGTACGATTTAACAAACTGATAGCACAATTCGATAAAAACTTAATTCACAAAGTCTAAAATCCTCTGTCTGTTTCTAAAAGTTACAGACAGAGTGTAATTAAGTTCTACTGATTCTTACTTTCTTCAACATATTTTTGATACTTTTACTTTTACCCTGCATGTGTACGGTCAATGGAACAAATTTTAGTTTGACATAGATTTAAAATCAAAACTAAATTCAAATCGTTTTTCTTTTTCTTCATGCATACTTTTTCTAGTTCACTTTCTTCGGTATTTTATAAGAAAATTTGGTGTTTTTCTTTCTCAATTTAAAAACCTATCTGTACAATTTTAGAAAAATTTATAATCCAAATTAAATTACCAAATTATTTAGTTTTTGAAATCCAAAGGTTAGATGGAATTATGTTTTCCCACATCTTCCACACTTTTCTGATATTTTTATTGGAACGTGCGCGTGATTTCATAAACACTATGTAGAATTTTATATAGATTTACAATCTAAATGTAGTTGCGCTTTTATTCTTAAAAGTGGTTCGCTGAATGACATGCAAAAAAGTCTAAAAAATGTGTCCTCTAAACTAATTTTTCTTATGCTTCTCTGTAATTATTTTTCCGCAACATTTTTCTTCAATGCAATTTCGATCTTTTTTATTTATCTGTATATCTGACTCAATAAATCAACTGTAGAAGTTAATATAGATTTACAATCAAAATTTAATTCACAGACTTCTTAAGTTTCTAAAACTTAAAGCCAGAGTGCAATTAAGTTTTATTTCAGCCTCCTTTTTTTAACCCTTTCCGGCACGGGCAAAATTTGTTAGTAAAATGAGAAAATATCGACTGTCACCGGAATTCACAAACGATTTTTTTAAATATTTTGAATCCCTAAATTTAAGCTTTTATTGTAAAAGCAAAAATTTACTAAAATATTACTGGTGCCGTTTGCAAGTTTGGAATTAAAAGTAGGTATCCCAGACAGGGCATAGTGTGCCGGAAAAGGTTAACGAATTCTGATTCTATGCATGTTACTGCCAATGAAGCAAATTGCAGTTGAATAATAATTTAAAGTCAAGATTAATTCTCTTTGTTTTTGTTTTTATTTTAAACATTTTTTCTGTTTAATGTTTCTTCGATGTTTTATTAATGTTTCATGCGTTTAATCACTTAACTAATCAATGTTTTTGAAAAAAAAAAAAAAAAAAAAACTTTTTAAATATTTTCTGTTTTTCATGTCTATTACAGAAAATTTAATCTTTTATCACCGGTTTTTCAAAAGAGAAAATTTTGCCTAATTGAATCAGAAAAACGCTCGGATTAAATAATATTAAAATTTCAATAAAATTTTACTTTTGAGAATAATCAATTACGATTGGTGAATGGATGCCCGTACATAATACGAGCAAATCGTGATTAGCAAAAACACGTTGCCCGTATGTCGCACCGACAAATCAGGGAAGCGGTTAAGAATTCGAATTAAGAAACTAATCGTACAATCAAATAACAATATAACAATTTAAATTTATTTCATAAAGTCTTTTTGTTCCTAAAAGTTAAAGACGGACAGGAATTAAGTTTAACCTTCCTACACTGAATGGGTCTATTCGACTCAGTCCTATAATGCGTTTCATTCGATTCAAACAGAATTTTTTTTTTTTTTTTTTTTTTTTTGGTGTTTTATATGAGAGTTTACTTTCTTTCAAAATGTGATTTTACAAACTATCTGTACAATTTGACAAAAAAATTTAATCCAAATTAAATTATAAAATTATTTTGTTTCCAAAATTCACTGGTAAAATATAATTATGTTTTCTCCCATCTTCCACGCCATTCTAAAATTTTTATTGGAATACGCATGTTACTGTATAAACAAAATGTAGAATTTTATACAGTTTTATAATTAAAATTAAATTGAAATCGCACATGAATTCTTTATGCATCTTTTTTCCAGTTCACTGTTTTTTCTGTGTTTTATATGAACGTTTGACGGGTTTCATTTTAAATCAAAATTAAATTCACTCCTTTTTTTTATTTTCTTCATAAATAATTTTTCTAGATTACTTTTCTCGATGTTTTATGAATGTTTGATATGTTTCAGAGTATGTTTTAACAAAATAACTGAACAGTTTAATAACAATGTATAATCCAAACTCAATTATCATATTATTCCGTTTTCGAAATTTATAGAGACAAAGTAGAATCCGTCGAATTTTGATGAAAGAAAATGTTTAAAAAGGAACTGTTTCATGTATTTATAACAAACCTACAAAATTAGTTACAGTAAAAAATGCATTTTATATTGGTGAGTCAAACTCTTAAACAAACGATATTTAACGTCAAATTAACAAAATACTATTTCTATAAAACTCAGTTGCAAAAATTGTTAAAATTAAACTTTAATAGTACATGTAAGCTGTAAAAAATAATAAAGATCTGTTATTATGATAAAATTATCAATTTAGGTTTTTATGCTAGTATTCCAAAATGAAAAAAAGCAAAACTGATTCAACTGATTCAACTGACTCAATCATAGAATTTTTTCCCCTTGAAATCTAAACCCAGCATCATTTTCATGATATGATAATTTACAAATGCACATTTCGTATCTGTATTCATCTTTTCAGAAAAAATTGGCATTTTAATTTAATCATCTTGATTCAGAATTTGATGTCTCAATGCTATTAGCTGAAACAGTTATTAAATTGTTGATATTCTTTTACATGTAAATCAAATTTTGTAAATGAAATCAAAATTCACCGGGTTTTATAACAGAAGATATTTAAGCTTCAATTTTTTTTTCCCTTTTAAGGAGAAAATGGCAACATAAAGATACAGTAATCAATTTCTTCCCTTTTTTCCTTTGCTTTTAACAGAAATGGAGTAGCTCTGTTGCCACAATTAAAAAAGCGGTATTAAGAATTGCAAAAAAATTAATATTTCAAAAATAAATTAAGATACAGCTTTCAAACAAATTTCCTTTCAAAGTAAATTTTTTTCATTACACGATGGTGTAAAAATTGAAAATGTCGTATATTAGGAAGTTTAAAAATTTGTAGAAGCAAAAATTGCAATACCGAAATTTCATTTAAAATTTGAAAGTGTTGCCACTCGCAAAATGACGTATGCGTTACGCACAGATACGTTTGGCCTTCATAATACAGATAGGATTTAGTTAATATTTTAACACATCTTCTTCGGATTTCTGATGTTTGCGATATGTATGTATCATGCGATAAAAACAGCATTAAATCCAATATCGATTGATAATCTTAATTTAATCTTAATTGACCTCTTATTTTAAAAAGAATTATATTCTTTTAACAAATGTATTCAGAAAAGACGTAATTGTTACCGGAAAGTGCAATATTGTGTCTTATAAAATAAAATTTTTTGGACGAAAGATGTAAACTCTCCCTTCAGGAAAATCCCATGCAAATACATTGCATTATATATTTTTTAAATTTCTTCAGAATGATCATTTTTTTCATAATTTTATATATCATACGATATTTTGTTGCGAATTACATGGCAAATAAAAATATATCCTAATTTGAATATCTAATGCTTTTCCACGCATTGCCAGTAAAGAATTATTTCAAAGGCACTTTAGCATTAGTTAAAGGAGCTTTAAAGGGACAATTTTCCTGTACCGAATCTAACTTAAATACAATATACGTAGTGTAACGATTCCGGCGCGATTTCAAATGTTCAATCACGCCTCTTCGCATTTAAACATTTTGCGAATATGCCATCTGGTGGAGGAAAGAAGTAACTTCTCTCTTTAAGAAAATCCCATGCAAGTACATTCCATTACATATATTTTTAATTTGTTTAGAATGATTTATTTATTTTGCACAATTTCAGATTTCATGAGATATTTTGTTCCGAATTATATGACAAATAAAAATTTCTCCTAATTTGAATATCTAATGCTTTCAAACACATTAACAATAAAAAAGTATTTGAAAGGCATTTATAGCATTAGTTAAAGGAACATTTTAAAGACAATCTTCCTGCACCGAAGGCAACAACATCTCTACATCATCTAATTTCCATTTGCACGGGATATGCTAGACGTTTACCATCCAGAAATCGCGCTAATTGTTCGAAGATTTTCTTGGTTTTCTTGGAACCCAGTATATTTTTACAAAATATGGGTTAGGTTCTTTTAGAAAGACTCTAACGGTAAGCACTTCCTCCCCTCTCAGACCCGTATCTTTCATGTAGATAATCGGCGGTCATAAAATCAACACAATACTCATATTGATTTACATTCTAACTTTATTTCACTATATTATTTTTTTATCCTTTCAAAACAATGAACGTTTTATAGTACATAATTCACAACTTTTATTTATAAAATATATTACTGAAATTTTCATTTTGTGATTTCACAAACTAAATGTAAAATTCGATAAAGATTTATAATCTATACGTTAATTCTGTAGAATTTTTTTAATGATTATTATTATTCTAAGATTTATAATTATTCTATACACAGAAGGTTAAATTTTCTTAAGTGAAATTATTATCTGTATAATTATGTGATTATGTGCTTTTTAAAATTAACTGTATATTTTCACATTGATATAAAATTTATTTGCTATGTTCTTTTATTACTGCCCCGAAATAATTATCTTTTGTCACTATCTTTTAGGTTGTAACAAAAGTTTTCCGCCAAAACATAATTACATAATACTAATTATAATATATATAACCATTATACAGGGTGTTCCGTTAAAGGGGTCCAATATTAATAGGGGTAATAGAGGAGATCACACGGAGCATAAATCAGTATATAATGCCTGGCCGGATCTCAATAATTTTCAAGTTACAGCAAATAGAATGAAAAATCGGAAATTTGTAAAAAAACCCTCATTGCTAAACTATCGATAATGCTACATAAAAACGAAGCACATATTTAGAAAGAGCAAAAAAAATCCTACGAAATGACATAAGTTGTTTTAGAATATTGAGAATTAATGGCGAGTTACAAGCTCTGAAACAGTGAAAAAATACAAAATCAAATATTTAGCAAAATAGTTAATCGTTAATTCCAAAAATGCAACTCTACCTACATCAAGGAAAATGTTATAAAATTTGGTCCATTCCGAAAGCTTTCGAAGAAGCTTACAATAAACCATATCAGTTTAATTGTATGGGAGAAATCAAGCAGTTCCCTAGTTACAACTCTGTACTGTTGCACGCTCGGAAAGGGCGAAACTCCGCCCATGACGATTGTAAACACCCCTTTTTAATATCTTTCAATTATACATTTCTGATCAACCTCTATCAATACCCTTTCATTATTCAGTCTGGTCAAGTGAATGACATATTGTGCAGCTCTCGCCTTGTCTTAAAGCAAACTCCGTGACTGCTGCGTTTCCTCCATGAACTTTCAGGATGATGAAGAAGAAGTACTTTTTATGCAAATTTTCTATGTGTATAGGAAGAAAAGTGTAATAAAACAGCAGTCATCAGTGGGCGTTATGTTAAAGGGAGGCTGTTGTAAGTGGGATTGTAGTAAGTTGATGTATAATAATTATGACGGAATACTCTAACGAAGAATATGCGAACATGCATCTGATGTACGGGCAAGCTCATGGAAATGCATGTCTAGCACAGCGCATGTACCATGAGCAATTTCCAAGGAGACGTTGCCCAAGTTCGAAACTCTTCATAAAAATCGATAGACTATTACGGGAGACTGGATCGTTTAATACAGCAAGCATTGATGCAGGGAAACCTCGACATGTACGAACACCTGCAATGGAAGAAGATGTACTGAATATTTTTAAAGATAACCCCTCCACGAGTACACGAGCTACTGCGTCTGAAGTCGATGTTTCTCACCAAAGTGTGTGGCGTGTTCTGCGTGCCGAAAACATGCACCCCTTTCATGTGCAGCGGGTACAATTGTTATCAGTAACAGATTGTGCTCAGCGGACAGATTTCGTACGCTGGTTGCTTAATGTAACAGAAAATAATCCACAATTTCTGGAAGATATTTTATTTACTGATGAAGCAGCATTTACGAGAGAGGGCGTGGTAAACACGCACAATATGAACACATGGTCATATACAAATCCGCACACTGTTTTCCCGTCGAACGCACAACAAAAGTTCAGTGTGAACATATGGGCAGGTGTCCTCGGCGATTATCTCATAGGACCATATTTACTCCCAGATGTACTCAATGGCAGTACGTAATGGGTTTTCCTACGGGATATCTTACCGCAGTTACTGCAAAATGTGCCAGCAACATTGCGCCACAATATGTGGTTTATGCACGATGGCGCACCGGCACATTTTTTCATAGGTGTTCGCAATCACCTCAATTCAACATATCCTGGGAAATGGATTGGACGCAGTGGACCTGTTGCTTGGCCTGCAAGCTCTCCAGACCTCAATCCGTTAGACTTTTTTGTTTGGGGACACCTTAAATCGCTGGTGTATGAAACGCCTGTGGATACACCGGAGGATTTACTAGCGCGAATCGTTGTCGCTGCAGGAGACATTCCCAACTCCGTCGGAGTTTTTCGGCGTGTTCGCCAATCTTTACGACGTCGCTGTCGGCTGTGCGATTCTGTTAATGGGCGCAACTTCGAACACCTATTATAATAATGTCCGTTCGTCTGCCTTCCGACATTGAACTGTGCAGCGCAGGCCAGAAGACTATGCTTCACATATGTCATAAAGTACGTGGAATGTACTTCTTTATTTCTCATTTTTCTTTTATTTTCCACACTTTTTGGCACAGTATTTTGTAAGTCACAGACTGTGGTGTACTCAAATTGTAAATTACAAAGTTTGTATGAATTAATTTAAAATTTAGTGTCTTTTTTAAATTTATAATTAATAAAATTATTATGCTATTTGTTATTATTATTTCCTATCTTAAATTATGATGGACATATACATACAATAATTGTCCATGTAAAACATGTACTGAAACTTCTTGCATAGTTACAAATTGCAATATTGTTAATTATTTCCGAATTTTCACCACCAGTTTAATTTTAAAGAATTTAACTTAAGCTTTATATCAATAAAAGACCACTTTAAAATGTAGACTATTATTGTAAAGTTATTCTGGTTCATTCAACTCTTGAATAATTAAAAATGTTGCATCTCAGAAGAAGCATGATCGAAAATGTATAGTTAAGAGTAATTAAAAGGCGGTGTTTCCAATCGTGATGGGCGGAGTTTAACCTTTGCTAGTGTCAAAGAAAGCGGAGTTGTAACTAAGAAACTGATTAATTTCTCTCACACAATTAAACCGATATGGTTCATTGTAAGCTTTTTCGAAAGCTTTCGGAATGGACCAAATTTTACTACATTTTCCTTGTTGTAGCTAGAGTTGTCTTTTTGGAATTAACGATTAACTATTTTGATGTATATTGGATTTCGTACTTTTTCACTGTTTCAGGGCTTGTAACTCGTCAATAAATATTGTTATTTTAATACAATTGATGTCATTTTGTAGGTTTTTTTCTGCTCTTTCTAAATATGTGCTTCGTTTTTATGTAGCATTATCGATAGTTTAGCAATGAGGGTTCTTTTACAATTTTCCGAATTTTCATTCTATTTGCTGTAACTTGAAAACTATTGAGATCCGACCAGGCTTTATATACTGATTTATGCTCCATGTGATCTCCTCTATTACCCCTATTAATATTGGACCCCTTTAACGGAACACCCTGTATATAACCAATATTACACATAACCATCATTCCTCTAAATCTTCACAGTGTCATATAATACAACCGTAGTGCAGTCAATCAGAGTGGTTTTGCGCTAGATCAGGGTAAATTGTCCACCTTTACAAAACGTTTATCCATTCTGTCATGGTGGAATCTTGGCGAATTATTTCAAATGAGCTGCCAAACTCACACTAGAGATGCTATCTATATTTTGAGACCAAAACTTTGCCGTTAACTCAACTGATGTATGAGATTTAATCTTTTACCTCTCTTGGTCCAAAGTTACCCTGACAAGTCAGAGTTACCCTGATTGATTGTACCTAAAGTTGTACACTTTAGTCGGTGACATTCTGTGGCTGACTTTTTGCAACAGATTTGGAGGATGTAATCGGATTCTAATTTGGCAGCGTTATAGTTCGTTTTCAGACACTGTATACTTAATGATAACGACATTTTTATCCATTCTACCATGGTGGAATCTTGACGAATCATTTCAGATGAACTGCTAAACTCACACTAGTGCTGCTATCTATATTTTGAGACCAAAACTTTGCCGTTAACTCAAGTATGTAGCAGATTTAATCTTTTTTGCTCTCTTGGCCCAAAGTTACCCTAACTGACTACCCTGTAACTAAAGTGCACACATAAAGTAGTACACTTTATTCGGTGACATTCTATAGCTGACTTTTTGCAACAGAATTGGAGAATAATGAGGATTCTAATGTGGCAGCGTTATTGTTCCATTTCAGACACCGTGCACTTAATGATAATGACATTTTTTTACAAATTTCATAACCCAGTGTTATAAAACATATATTTTTCTTTCAAATGCCAAAAATCGTTTGACAAAATATGAACAAACACGTCAATATGAAATGTTTGCACAGACAGTATTAGCGGCAGTAGGAAACTTTCGGTGATACAACATATTTTCTTTAGCGTATTTCTAAATCTTATTATTATTTTTATAATTATTACATGATTTAATAAATTGTCAAAATCAACAGGTTGCAGAAAGTTGGATAGCCGCGAATGGTGGGTAACCCCGGACACTTCAATTTCTACGAAATTCAAAGTGTTGCGTAAATTAAGAGTTATTGTAAATGAAAATCCTCTAGAGTCTAAACAAATACAGTTTAGTTGCGACGTGAGCGCCGAGTACCTTAATCCTGAATGAGTGTTTTGATTTCGTCAATAAATTCGTCAACAAACGAGACAAAATGCATCATATGTGGCGAAACATTTGAAGAAGACTGGATTCAGTGCAAGGAATGCAAAGAATGCACCACTGCAAGATTGGGTTAATATAGATGTATCGGATTTTTATTATAAATATGATGTTTGTAGGGCAAAAAACGGTTGGAACAAAATGGATTAATATGTCTGGGGCTGCCTACCGTTTCTTAATACGCCAAAAAAAATTCGGTCAAACTATTTCGATAATATTTCATTAAATAATTCGATATTATTATCAATGTTTAATTAAAATTGTTAAAGAAGTTTTTAATTTTATTTTACAAAATTATTTTATTTTATTGTATAAAATAAAAACAAAATTTTATTCATTTGTTTTTTATTTGCAATCTATCCAAGTATCCGGGTCTACCCGATCTTCCCCTGTATAATACGAATTTAAATAGCTAGATCATTTTATTTTTAATGTTACAGATAAAGTGTTATTTTTTTCCAGTTTCTTTGTCTGCCAGTTTTTATAATCTCATTATATATATGTGAGAAATTTAATAAACAAACAATTGCTTTTACTTTCTTCTGTCTTTACAAGAAGAAAGTATTGGATTCATGAAAATTTTTGACATCTGGTTTTCAACGGATTTACACGCTTTAGAGGTTAGAGAACCCGAAAACCATGTTTTTACAAAATGTCTGTCTGTGAGTCTGCTAATCTGTCTGTCTGTCTATCAGTCAATCTGTCTCCGTATGTGAAAAAAAATTGTGGGCGCCATATCTCAAGAATTAATGCACGGAATTTCACAAACCTTTAGATTCTATTAGACTATGATATAAACTAGATATGATTAGTTTTTGGTGCATATCCCTCAACAGGCGACGCTTCTATGCCGCGTTATTCACAATTTCCCCAATAGTCATATCTCAAGAACTAGTGCATGGATTTTCATAAAATTTCAGTTTTTGTTAGTAGTTAATGTAGCTGGTTACATTTTAGTATAAATCGCTCAACAGGCTGCGCTGCCATGGTGCAATATACCTGATTATCGCAATAGCTCCATCTCAAGAACTAATGCACGAAATTTTCTGAAACTTCAGATTCGGTTTCTCCCTTATATAGATTAGTATTGTTTAGTGTTTGGTGTAAATCACCCTACAGATGGCACTGTTATACCGCATTTTTAACCATTTCGTAATAAATGTATCTTAAGAATTAATGCGGGTCAGTTTTTATCAAACTTCAGATTCAGTTAGTACCTGATAAAAATTTTATCCTTATAGTGTTTGGTGTACATCACCAAACATGTGCGCTGTTATGCAGATTTTTTTTTAAGATTTAGCAATAGCTCTATCTCAAAAACTAATACCACGATTTTCATCAAATTTCAGATTCAAGAATAAGTTGACATAAGTTGCTGCTGACTAGATTTTAGTTTAAATTATAGTATATATTTTAGTTTAGTATTATACTGCATTTTTCAGAAAATATTAACATGCATAAGATAGAAGAAAATTTTCGGATTGCTACATCTGACTAGTTTAGCGAGATCTGTATCTAGACTAAACTAACAATCATTTCCAAGATTTGTAGAATTTAATATCTATCTGTGCCAATGATTTTATTTTTGAAAGTATAGATTGGATGTAATTAAGTTTTATTCCAACATACTTCTATTTCACATTTCTTTGATAGTTTTTCCTTTACAGATTTTGTGCTACATTGATTTTTTTAAATAAACTGTGGAATTTTATATTGATTTATAATCCAACTTTAGTTCGCTGTATTCCCATGGTTTATTACAATAAGTTACTTAATCTGCAATTTGTATTGTTTTGCTACATTAGCTTTGAGACGATTATCCAGAAGATATTCGTTCTTTTGCCAACTTGTTGACGGTCCCCTATGGGATTTCGGGGAAAAAAATTTTCACCGAATTGTATGACCTTTACCATTCTTTTTAGACATCTCGAGTTTCAGGATAATTCCTCATGCGTTTTTCTAGATATTTAGCAAAGCGTCTAAAGTCGTAAGTGACTGGTCAGTTTTGGGCATAAAATCTATATTTAAGTTTTTGCTAAGCTATTATCTAGTCAAACATGAGTAAAACAAACTATCTTCCTTTCTTCACGAAAATAAAATGAAATTCTTATTACATACATAATGAAGAAAAATAAACATATTTAATTTTAAATACTTTATTATTATGTTTTAATCATCTCTTAGTATTTTCAGTCGTGAAAATAAAGGGAAAAAACAATTAGTGAATATCAAAGAATATATTTTTTTCCAACAGCTTCAAATTATCGTAAAATTAATAAAAGCATAAGATCCATTTTAAAAAACTTTGCAATTTAACTAACAAAAATATCCTAAACGGTTAATTTTGTTCAATTTCAATAAAAAAAATCGTCAGTCACTTTACTTTTTTTTTTTCAAACCAGAAATTTTAATTAGATTCTGGAGATTGCTGGTAAACATTTCTCCATTCTTTTAAAATTTGCTTTTTTATTTTATTTTATTTTTTCGTAATCATTACTGCAATGAAAGAGACGCTCGTGCGAAAATAAAGCCTGAAAAATCATTGGCTTTCAAGTATTTTTTTAATTTATTTTTATTTTTCTTGAAATGGAGGCATATTAAAAAAACAGAATCAACTTTTCCTTTAGATTAATTTAATCAGGACTGGTACAAGACATTAGGATTTCGCAGGTTTTAATCAAATGCCTGGTTGATTCTCCTCCATTCCACCAGAGGGAGTTGTGATGGAAGCCTTTTTTTCTCTCCTCTCATTTTTATATGAGAAGAATCATTTAGGTGTTTCATTTTGTCCATTACTCTTTTTTTTCATTAAAAGGGGTTAGATAAAAATTAAGAATATGCAAGATAGTGTTAAAGAGGAAAGAAAATTAGAAACTATTCCTTAAACTAAAATTTTTACTCTATTACATTTTTCTTTCTGACAGAGTAATTGAAAAAACTATGCAGCTTCTGAATTTTATTTTAACCCTTAACAAACCCATGTCGACATATAAGTGAAATTGACACCTTTAATAAATGTGCCTACCCTCAAATTTCTCTTTCTGTGAAAATTTTCGATTTTTTAAGAATAATTTTAGACTAAAGTTCAAACATTTAAGATTCCAAAAAATGCCTTACTTTTGGTTCAGCAATAATTAGAAGCAAGGTTACAGACCAAAATATAAACAGGAAATTTTGGTTTACCTCTCTAAGGAAAGGTTTGTTTTGGGACCATATGCAAAATAAATTAAATATAGATATTTGAGTGATAGTACAGTAAACTGAATTTATGTATAGCTGTACTTTGAATATTTTTCTGTTATGATTTCTGTAAAGAATCCTGGAATAAAGAGGCAGATTCACTTAAAAAATTGAAATTCTCATTCTTGAAATTTTTAATTGGAGTTTTTAAACTGAAATTCTTGTTCTTGAGATGGATTTTTTTAAATTGAAATTTTCCTTTCTAAAGTGATTTTTTTTTATCAAAATTTTTTTTGGAAAGGGCAAAAACGTGGATCTGCGAGTTCTTTGCAAGGAGATAGGCTTAACGGCTATTGAATAAATGAAAATAGTTGATTTACGTAAGTTAATTACTACGCATGCTGAATACGAAAAGTACACTAAAAATTTACTTACAACTACTGTCGAGTATCGAAAATCTGGGCAAGAATGTTTCGATTTAGAAAATCGTCGTCGTTTCGAGTAAGAACATAGTAAATTCTAACAAGAAAATTAAGAGCTCGATCGAAATTTTTAACCCGAAAAATTGAGTCTTACCCATCCGACTTTGGTTTCTAACGTAGACGTGATAAATAACAGATGCATTTATGAAAAGCCGCGAATGGATTTACAGAAATTGATTCCTTGTTTCCGCCCAAACGAAAATTATATGAACATCTTCTTAGGTCTGTGTGTATGACAATCAAAGGTCTAAGGGTCAAGGAAGAAAATTGGGTTACGGGCCTCAAAAGTGAAGGGCACCCAAATGGTCCGCCAATTGAAAATAAGAATTTTCTTAGATAATTTTTACTTTTAGAATTTTTTTTTTTTTTTTTTTTTTTTTTGCAAATGCCAAGAAATCAACTTTCCAAGTTAATTCTAGCGGAAAACCTGTAGAAAGATATCATGAAACTTTCTGTTTAAAAATATTGATGTTCAGTTCGCGGTCCATTTAGGAGCCCTGTAAGTGCTTTACCTATGATATTAATAGACTCATTACTAAAGAGTCGGAAGAAAAGGCCCAGAATTACCAACACATGAAAGCGATGTTGTTGAAACGATTCCAACTGGTAGATGAAAAGTTTATACTTTTGTAAGTACAAGCAAATTCCAAAAAGTACTTGGAAGTTTTTTTTTTCGAGCTTAGGACATGATTTGAAGGGTGGCTCTCTGAATTCGGTGTAACTTCGTATGGAGATCTGAAAAGTTTTTTTTGACAAATTAAAGAAAAGATGTTTCCCATAGCACACTTAGAAGTTTTCTCTGATTTAAATGATCCAAATGAGTTAGAGAAACTAGTTGCTTATGATATTTTAAGGTCAAATCCCATAAAATCCACCACCAAAATAAAAAATTGTTAAAACCAAAACAGACACCGTACCATCAACTTCTTCCAATAAAACTTTTTACAATAATTTTTTCTATTCAAAGAAAACAAACCTGTCAGAAAACAGATAAGTGAATCCGTCACCAGAGATTATAGATCGCCCAATTTCGAAATGTTATGGTTGTCATGCTCTCGAATTTATTCATGCTAAATGCTCTACTAACAATTCTGTGAAAAAAAAAAAAAAAAAAAAAAAAAAACTGAATTTTCTCATTTCGAGAAGTTCAAATATACACATTCTCAAACAAACCTTCCCGGAAATGGGAAAATGGAGAACAAATTTCTTTTGAAACATTGAAGCAGCTACTGACAAGTCTTCCGGTACTGAAACAAACTGATATAAAAAGCCATACATCTTACGAACTAGTACTTACGCCCTTCGTGTGTTATCTCTTCAAGGACACAATTAGAAAGAGCCTTAAACAATTCAAGTAGATACATAGACGAACATGAGGTAATAGTTGCCTCGGATCATGAACCATTAAAATGGCTGATGATTCTAAAATCACCATCCGCCTAATTGGCTCGATAGACTTTACAAATCCAATCTCACAACCTGAACATTCAATGTATTCTTGGTAAAATGAATGTTGTTCCTGACATGTTGTCACAACAAATTGCAGTCATGAGGAACCTTTTTGTGAAATCAGTAGTCTTCATTGAGATATCTAAAAGATATCGAGTAAGTATTCCGGAAAAACAATTAAATTATGATGATTTAAGGAAAATCGTTGAAGCTTTCGTGTCTTTATAAGGCACAGACTATGCAGATTCGACTGAGCAAGGATATCTTTTAAACCATGGAGTCTTGTGCCTCTATGCTCCAGATTCTGATTCTGAAGAAGCACAACTTATCGTTCCTGTACTTGAACAAAATGACATTTAAAAAAGATATCATGGATTCCTATTAGCCAGAGATTATGGAGCTGAAGACACAGAATTTACAGAAGATACTATTGAACTGGTATGCGAAATATCATTACCAACTACGTCAAGAATTGTACAGATTGCAATCATTACAAAGATAGCAACACAAAACCTACTAGACACTTACAGATACCGGTTTACTGTGGGTAGTTCAAAATTCTTGATATTGGCTTGCGTGGGGAACCTTTGGTGGTTCTGAACCGAACCCTTTAGTGAGGGAGGAGACCGGGAGCCTGACTAGTGGGGGCAGTTTGAGGATTCACTGCTTCCACAAGTGATTCATTTATGAATCCGGCAGTCACGGATAGCGAATGTTGCGTTGCGGTATCAAGTGCCTGCATTACCGGGGGTCCGATTTTCGATACCACTGACATGTCGATTTTCGAGGTAAGTCGGATAGCGACGTCCGGAGACACGATCACAGAGCCAATTTTCGGGCTCGATAGAGACTCTTGATGAAGGCTAGCTAAGATGATATAACCTCAACCACCTTGACTGAGTGAAAGCTTAAAAAGACGGTGCTTCCAATGAAGAGCAAAATGCAAAGACTCCTTTAATGTTGACGAGACTCGCGGGATCGGCATGCGGCATCTCCCGAAATTACTGTCGTATCTGGAAGGCTTTGGACAGCACCTGGTGTGCTCCATTCGCCTGGTAGCTTATCCCCTATGTCCGTTGCAGCTGGGACAGCTGTGAGTCGACTCCGACTCGACCGAGCTGACACACTCGACTGAGTCGAGTGTGAATGCAGGAGCCCCCATCGAACAGTATCGCAGTGGGAGGCCAGTGCGATACTGGTTAGCCGTCGTCTTTACATTTCCCCTGATCCGGCAGGTCCGCTTTCATTATCTGTTTCCAGGCGTAACCTAATCTTCGGCGAACCCTGGGTCCGTTTATGTCTTGGGTCCGTCAATGTGCAAGTGGTGTGTACTGCGTCCAGTGATGAAGACCAAGCAGTATCTCAAACTAAGTTTCGCGCCACTTATTTCTGGTCTGGGAGTCGCTTTAGGCTTTTTTTAAGGGCGTTTCTGCATCCTCATGGAATTGCAATAGGTAGATTCCTACTCTAGTAGCAGCTTCCATTGCATGCTTGATCATTTGTGCTAAGGAAGGGGCGTGAGGTAAGGTAGTAAATTCCGGGCTTCTCCGCCTATCGGCTTCCCTGTCGATTTGTGTGGGGCAGGCGAGACTGCGGATCCTCGAATCCCCTAGTAAATCGGAGTCTATCCCGTCTAGAAAGAGCTTCCCGAGTTCTTTGTGGTCGCTAACGTCGCCTAGCCTGGTCTCGCGAATTCTCAGTGTTAAGCAACCAGGAGTTTCGCAGGTGTGGAATGCAATAAGGTGAAAAACCTGTGAGAGACGATGTATGTGTCGTCAGGAGAGTCTTTCCTTATCTCTCAAGGTTCCACTGAATGCATCTAGAGTGAGCTCTTGGCTTGGTATGTCTAGTAGTCTTCCAGGAAAGGATTAAAAAGTCGGTACAATTCAGGGAGTGAGGGAGATAAACCCCTGAACAAGAATGTGACTATGCAGTAAAGGTGGATATTCTCCGGCCTTCGAGGGTACTGCGAGAAGTATATTTCCTTTACGGCTGATCCTCAAAAATTTTTTTGCTCATTCGTAGCTATTGATTTTGAGAATCCTCTGTAAAGCAACTGTTTGTCACTGATCATTGGCATAGCTTCGTGGGCCCGACTCCTTTTATATGTTATCGTTCATGTGGGCTTTTGGTGTGACCTGGGGTGGGGAATCAAGCGAAGGGACTGCTTGGTTATTTCAATATCGGGTGGTGAGACCATTCGGTTTTCAGTTACTTCTTTGGGAGTCAGGACTGCGTGACGTACACTGGGCAGTGCGCAATACAAAGACTGGGCTGTCTATTAAGATCGAACCGAACATGTAGTACAAGTTGGAATTCCATGAAAAGTTGCATGAAAGTGTCGTTTAGATCGACAGTAGAAGGGCCTAAGGGCCTAGTATCGAGGAATGGTACCCCCACTTTGTCGATGATTTATTTGAACTCTTACTTTAAAGTAAAGACGGTAAGAAATGGATTTTCAAAGTGGAATATTGCTCTATAAAATGGGTAAAACTTTTCTTATTAAATCTTAGCACAGCCAAATAATGCGCTATAACAAATCCTGTTGAACGAAAAAAACGTGATCTAGAACTTCGTTTAGGTATTCTTGTTGGAAAACCATTAATTCCCATAAACAGTGTCCATAAACAGTGTTCATTTGAACACTGTTTATAAGAGGAAAAATTGTCTGCATTCAGGAATGCTATAAAATCAGCCAAATGAACAAAACAGGGAAGATGGCTAATGTCCTACGAAATAGGAAGGACAAAATGTTTAGTCGCGAATCTCGCATCACCAATGAGATTCGTCATATCAGAGCTGCAAATAACAATGATAACTTTGTGCCAGAAATAATCATCTAAAGAAATTTGCCAATTTCACTAAGCAAATGAAAGATTTCGTGGAACAACGCCAAGACAAAATAAAACAGTATGTGGACAAAAGTCAGAGAGAAGGTTATCACTAATCTTCTGGTGACCATGTTTAGGCAGAAATCTATCCCGTTAGCAAGGTTGGTCAAAAAAGTACCGCCATATTCAATCCCCAACGATGTGACGGACCCTATGTAGATCACACCCAGCACTCATTACTTCCTATGTTTTGAACCTCTGAATGTTGTTACAATTTTGCAAACGCCTGAAGAACTTCTTATAGATTTATCCTAAAACATTGCGAAAACGTTATCGCCAACCAGTTATTCCATTCAGAAAATGCAGTAGGCAAAAAAAAAAAAGAGAAAAAAATCCCGTTTTTTTTGCTAAGATGTCTAAATAACCAGAGCAGGAGGATTAACCAAAATATTAAATATTGAAAGATTATTACGACAGGTGGCTGCACTAACCGGCATTCCCTTATTTCCGGGAATAGCGGCTGTCAAATAGTTTTCCCATGGAGTTCTGAAAGAGACGTGATTCGAAGAGGTTGTGACATGTATGCGTATTGCGTTATTTAGTTTCCCCGTGCGGATTTCTTCAACTACACATAAATTTGTACATATTTATTATATAATTGTACATAAATATGTTTAATGAGTCATATATATAATCCTATCGCTATTTATCAGAAGTTATCAAATTGTTAAATTCCAGAGTGGCTTATCTACTTGAAGATCATGTGTTTATTTTTCATAATGTGGTGCCACGTTACAGCCATTGACTATTTATATTAAATTTAGTAATACAGAAACAAATTGGCCCCATCTTAAGTAGAGCGCATCACCATGGCAAACTAGAATCATTACTTATACAGGGTGAGTCATAAATATCGAAACAATAGGCTATCTCCTTAAATATTGCCCCTAGGCCCATACTTCCAATTGCAAAAATTCATAAAAAAAGGTGAAATTTTTCGTCGGATAAGTTGCAATTCCATGTGGGGTCTATTTGAAAAAATACGAAAATAAAATTTTTATAAGGCCCCCATAGGGCTAAATTCTCAGTTCGGAAATTAAATCCTTATTAAATCCTTATCCATTCCTAAATTAAACAAAAAAATTTTCATCTCCACTTCTAAAAACCTCACAGAGATATTAAAATCCGAAATTCTCCAAAATTCCTGACTTACATCACTTTTCCCTGCCTCTAAACGGTGATTTCTTGACTCAATTTCAGCGCTAAAGAGGAAACATTCATAAATTGCACTTTAATAAAAATCGATTTAAAATAGAGCTTTTTCTTTGGACATAACATAGCAGCGTATAGATTTTACGCTAAATTTGTATGAAAATATGCTAGTGACATCTGCACTAGAGGTCTGCAAAGGCCGAAAAATCTAGGTCCGGTCCCTAAAAGGCCAGTCAAATTGTCAGATAAAAGGACCTATAGATGCAAAAATTCTGCTAGAAAATTTTATGTTTTTAAAGTGTTTATGGGGATGCCACTAACAAAAATTAATGGTTTTCCAACAAAGTATCTCGAGGCTAAACTTTGTGAAACCAAAAAAACGCGAAATTTTCGGACTTTTTTCAGTTTTTTGCTTGTAACTAGAAAATTATAAACTTTTTGCGTACCATACTTAATTACAAAAAGAAAGAGCATTGAATTTTCTAAAAATTTTATATTATAAACATTTTTCTAAACCCATTACCAAGTGCGCTTTGGCTTTTTGAAAATGTCGCTCTTTTTTTAACTTTACAGAAACTGACCTATTTTTGGCCTCCCATCCCAAAAAATTTTCTTTCATCACTAACAATGAAAATTAAACACACCTATTGATGAATGAGAAGTCAAAGTTTTAAGAAAGGCAGGCAGAAGAAGCACAAATTCTGGAAACTCTATAAGAAAAATAATAACGAAGGAAAAAAGAACCAAGAATTAAAAAAAAAAAAAAAAAAAAAAAAAAAAATGCAGATAGAAGATAGCGGGCACATGACGCTTCGAACCGCTTTCGTTCAGACTACAATGTTCTTTTTTAAAGACACACTGTTCTAATATGTTGGTATTCAGTTAATTGCGTGTCTTCTCGTGCACTAATAAAAAATGAGTGAGTTCGACCCAAAATTGTGTTTCGTTTGCCAAACGACTTCAAATAGTTTTGAAATTCGCGTTGTAAACCAGAAAGAACTTGCCAAGCTCTTAGAATATCGCTTCAACGTCAAAATAATATGCATTAAAGTTTTTTGAAAATCAGCAAGGAAGTTACAGGATGATCATTGTCGAAAATTATATGTGAATGAGAGAATGATAGTAGCACATGTTCGTCGGAATGAAGATTATACACAGACTAGTTTGACCCTCCGATCGAGCACTTCTTACAAGTTTCAAGATAATTGCTTCTTATGTGGAGAAGGTAATCCCGATGACTTCAACGAAAAACAATTTAAAAAAAATCTACGCAAAAAGAAATTTGATTCACAATGTAATGAGATTAAAAGCGAAAATTATATTTTTGAAAGCTGTAGAAAAACATGGAGATGAATGATCCTAAAAAGTAATTGACCGTATTTAGCACGAAGTTGACTTGCTAGCTGCAGATACATGATATCATAGTTTTTGTCGCGTAAATCTGCTATCAATTTCACCAACATTTCGAGAGATTTTTGAACCAACACTTGATTTCCTCCAACTTTTCGCTAAATATTCTCACAACACCCAATGTGATAGCAAGCAGCAATGTCCCCCCAACTTTTTTTCCGCAGTTTCTAAAAAATCTCTACTAGCCGAGGCTTTTTATCTAACATCGAACATTTCAATAAATCATAAGCGATTGGTATGAATAGGTGATAACTATTAACGGCTGGTACTAGTAGTATCGGTTTCTCTGCTTTTCCTCGGATTTTTTCCAAGACAATTGTAACCTTTTCTCTCTTTGAACGAGAAAAAGTTGGGGGGGGGGGATAAAATCGACTGAAAAGTTTGTTGCTCGTAAAGTTTGTGAATCTGATAGCAACTTAAAACTATATCAATTTGTAACAGATGAAGAGAAAAGAGGGTGTCAAGCCACAACATCCCTTGACGAAGTCAATGACAGAAACAAGAACCGCTTCATTTCATTACTTAAAACAGAACTTCAAAATATCAGAATTCAAATTTACTAGGCAGAAGAAAAAGCTGATGTCATAATAGTTACCACAGCCATTTCAGGAGTCGAATCTTTTGAAAGTGTCATAATTGTCGGAGAAGACATTGACCTTCTCGTGATCTTGACGAGCTTGGGCTATCAGCATAAAAATCTTTTTTTTTTCCAAAAGCTCAGAAGAGGTAACATCGAAACCAAGTGGTTTTCAATGATGTCATACAAATGCAGTTACAACAATGTTCTTTTCACTCGTACAATCAGCAGATGCGACACAACATCCGTTCTTTTTGGATAAGGAAAATCAAAGCTTTGTAACACTTTGGAAAAACATGATCGGCTTGAATAAATAACCTGCATGTTCAATAAACCAGATTCTATTCGCCAAGAAATCATCAAGACTGGAGAAAATTTCATTATTGCTCTATACTGTGGATGCATAGATACCACACAGAAATTGAACACCTTGACGTTCCAGTTATTTGCTAAATCTCCCACAAAAAGCAAAGTTCATCTTGCAAGGGCCACAAACGAAAGAAGCTGCACAACGTCATTTTCTCCAATGTTATCTTCAAGTATAATCTTGGCTAGGAAACAACATTCCTCTTGAAGAATGGGGGTGGGTTCGAAAGCCTGACGGTCTCTTACAGTCAGTTCAAATGTGCCAAGACCCAGCACCTGAATCCTTGCTCCATATTGTGTCTTGTAGCCTTAAAAAGGCTGCAGGAAAGCATGTTCTTTTCAAAATAAGGACTCAAATGCTCGGCGATTTGTAAACACTGTAACGGGATCAACTGCGAAAAAGTCGACGACATTATTTATACAGAAGAGAAAGTAAAAATGCCACTAAGTATTTTTTACTTACATTTAGTTAAATACCTAATATGCTAATGTTCTTCATTTAAGATCTAAATACAAAAAAGTTAAAATGTTCGTAATTTTTTTGCAATGCTACTGTTGTAATTAATCATTATTGCTATCCTGCAAATATCTGTATTAGAAATAAGTTACGTTAAAGAGGAAAAATGATGAAAAATGGTGTCAAATTTTCGTTTTTGCGATTTTTCCATAAAGTTAGTAAAAAGAGATATTTTCAGAAAGCTGCAGCGCACTTAATAATGACTTTAGAAAAACAATTTTTAAATGAAATTTGTAGAGAATTTAATGTTCTTTCTTTTTGCAAATGAGTATGGTATACAAAAATTTTATAATGTTTGAGCTATAGCCAAAAAAAAAAAAAAAAAAAAAAAAAAAAAAAAAAAAAAAAAAAAAAAAAAAAAAGATCCGCAAAACTTTGTAGTTTTTTGGCTCTACAAAATTTAGCCTCGAGATATGTTGTTGGAAAACCATTAAATCTTGTTACTAGCACCTCCATAAACAGTTTAAAAACATAAAATTTTCTAGCAGAATTTTTGCATCTATTTATGACAATTTGACTGGCCTCTAACTGATACAAAGGGAAAAAATTTGGTTAGGCCTGGAAAAATAATAAAATTATAACCCGATCCGACCAAGAAAAAAGTTTAAATCATAGCCCGGCTCAGCCGTGAATTTCTACATAGATTTTTACTTCTGTGTGGTTTAAAATTATTTCGTATGGAGAAGTTCTGACCAAAAATACTTATTATAGCTTTTCGTTTTACACATTTATATTTTATATCATTAAAGAATCGCCAAAGGCTGTGACATATTTATTTTATGAATGAATCTCTATTTATATGTAAATGTTTCACTTATATTTTAATACCGTTAATCCATATTCGATGCATTGGAGACTTTGAAAAATGTTATATAGTAAAACCTTTTAAGACGGAAACACATAGGAAAGAAAAAATACGTTATAGAAAAATGCCCTACTTAGGAGGTGTCTAAATGGAGTTTATTTTTTTCTCGGGTATTACTATGTTCATTTTGCATGGATCAAGAAATTTTCCATTTAAGACAGGATTTCGTCATAGACAGATTTTTTTCACTGGATTTATTGTATTTAAATTGCTTTTGAATATGCTATTCTTTTAAAAAATAAATTTTAAAGTTTTTTTTTTTTTTTTTTTTTTTTTTGTAAAATAAAAGCGATTTTAAAATCTATGTGTTTTTCGTAAACATTTTGATTGAGCCAAATTTTACTTAATTTTATGTACGTATTAGGTCAGTCAAAGACAGTGATTTTAATACGGATTGTGTCGAGACCAGGATTGAAAATTTCGTCCAGTGCAGACCTAGGAAGAAGGAATCTTTTTCCTGGTACTAAAAATGCGTTAAGCCCGGACTGGGCCCAGAATACAGATTTTTTTAACAGCCTTCCCAATTCGATAAAAAGCCTGAAGGTGTGAGAGAGAAATTTATAAAAAAGATTTAATCCGCATCTTAGAAAAAGCATTGTTTTAAAAACTGACGGACATTTAAACAGTACAGAAAGGAGATGGCGATGACAAAAGTTAACCTCGATCTGAAGTTTGAGCTACCGAAAGGAGTTAATTTACACTTTCAATTTTTTAAAAACTTTTAAACATTTTATTAGGAGCCAAACTTTATTGAAAACTTCAAATTCGTTTTTCTGGATGAAAAGTTTTTTCCCCACTATTTCTCGTCTTTAAATCCTTAAAAGACTAGAAGTGTTGAAGAAAAAAAGTGCAAAAACATGAAACATGTCATTTTTGATTGTTTTATATTAGTTTTGTTTCGGCGAATTTGAAAAAAATATTTACTTTTAAAAATATGATTTTTTTTAATTATATCATTTTTTAAATAAATATTTTTAATAGTTTTAAAATTAACATTGAAAAAATAAAGCCTGCAACAAAACTAAAATTAGATTTTTATCTTTAATGAAATGGAAAGAAATTAAAATCCGATAAATAATGTTTCGAGTTATAACGATTTTAAATTACGCCATTTAAATTAGTTTTTTAAATATATTTTAGAAATTTCTATAAATTTTATGAGAATTTTTAGGATCTGATTTTCTTAGCAAATTGTATGGCTAACATCACAAAAAAAAAATAATCGAAATTCCTACTCAAAAGACAGATTTTTTTACATGTTTCTAGAACTCTTAAAGTAACATTGTTTCTTGAACTACGCGCATTCCAATTTGTGTCTAATCCCTTAAAACCTGATGAATTATTTAAACGGCCATAACTGTGTGAGTTTTGAAGATAAGACGATGCAATTTTTTGTGTCTAATTCAGGACTGGAGAAGGAAAGTTTTCGTAATTGGAATTTTTATTCTATGGGGGCCGTACAAAAATTTAATATTCGTATTTTTTTTAACAGACCCCTCCCCATGGAGTTGCAGTTTATCTTATGAAAAATTTCACCTTTTTTCTAAGAATTTTTGCAATTGGAAGTATGGGTCTGGGGGGGGGCAATATTTAAGGAGATAGCCTATTGTTTCGATATTTATGACTCACCCTGTATATAATTAGATACTATTGAATTAATTACATATGATAGGATTTAATAGAATGAAAAAACATCTATTAATATCTATGTTTTTAAGTTTTGATTAGATTTTTGTAAATTTGAAATGACTCGAGAAAAGTTTGCAATAATTATATACATTAAATTTCAAACCATTCAGTTGTGTTGTTTTCGCGCTGTTATATGTGGAAAGACGGACAGACAGACGGACCAGCCGACAACTGCAGGTGCTACGTATTTATATATTTACGGACGCGCATAAAAATGGCTTCAAATATTTATTCTCAGAAAATGTCTTACTAAAAAAGCAAATATTGTTAAAAAAACAAATTAGCAGAAAAATACATCTTAAGAAAAGGATGGAATGTAGTTCTAGAGTTCTTTACTATCTGAGAAACATAATCAAAGATGCATTTTAAATGTATCATTGATGTAGTGCATGCATTACTGATTATAAGAGGAAGCAAATAATCCAAGCATTTAACGCCGAAAATGAAAATTATTACGAATAATTTAAATTTTCTTCTTCTTTTTTTTAGGTGCGTTCGTAATTATGTAAATACGTAGCACCTATTGTTGTCGTTCAGTCCGTCCTTCTGTCTGTCTGTCTGTCCATCTGTCTGTCTGTCCGTCTGTCTGTCTGTCCGCATATAACAACAGAAAAACTACCCAACTGAATCATAATTAAAATACATAATTATTACATAATTTTGTCGAGTCATTTCAAATTTTATGAAAATCGGATGCATAGATCAATTACAGGAACAATCAAAAGAATTCCGTTACATTACGGTCAATGGGGAAAAAGTTTCAAATACATTTTAATCGTTTGAAATTTTAAATACATAATTATTACATAATTTTGTCGAGTTATTTCAAATTTTTTCAAAATCGGATGCATAGTTCAACTACAGGGACAATCAAAAGTGTTCCGTTACATTACGGTTAATGGGGGAAAATGTTTCAAAGGCATTTTAATGGTGTTACACTCATTCGAACGTAATAAAATTGATATGCATCTATAAAGTACATATTATAATATACATTTTCCATAATCTGTGGTGCAAAGAATATCAGTACAAAAAACCCTGAACGGGTTAAAAGCTTGTGACGCAGCACTTTATCTTATATCTCTAAGAATTTTAAATTTGGGTCTTAAAACTAATGATATCAAAATTTATGTGACGCTATGCTATTAATTAATATATACATATATTAATATTTATTCATTAAGGTTTTATCAATTACATCTTTCATAAATTCAAAATATGAACCTTAAAAGATATGATATCAAAATTTCAAAATTTAAGTGACGCCTTGACGAGGCTTTAAACAATGTTTTAAAATTCCATTTATTTATTTATTGTCTAAATACATTTTCATATCTAAACAATACTTTTCATATTCCAATACACTGTTAAATACATCACTTTCACTGAATATATATAATGCACTGAAATTTATTTATTTGAATAAATAGATTTATCTTTTGGGCTACGCTATCCAAAATCAAAAATAACATTTGAATAAATAGTTTTTGCGTCATTGTATCTATTTGCATCTATTTAACTTACTTTGAATACAATGACGCAAAAAATATTTATTCAAATGTTATTTTTGATTTTGGATAGCGTAGCCCAAAAGATAAATCTATTTATTCAAATAAATAAATTTCAGTGCATTATATATATTCAGTGAAAGTGATGTATTTAACAGTGTATTGGAATATGAAAAGTATTGTTTAGATATGAAAATGTATTTAGACAATAAATAAATAAATGGAATTTTAAAACATTGTTTAAAGCCTCGTCAAGGCGTCACTTAAATTTTGAAATTTTGATATCATATCTTTTAAGGTTCATATTTTGAATTTATGAAAGATTTGTAATTGATAAAACCTTAATGAATAAATATTAATATATGTATATATTAATTAATAGCATAGCGTCACATAAATTTTGATATCATTAGTTTTAAGACCCAAATTTAAAATTCTTAGAGATATAAGATAAAGTGCTGCGTCACAAGCTTTTAACCCGTTCAGGGTTTTTTGTACTGATATCAGTGCTTTTTTTAGGTTAATAATAAAAAGATAAAAACAAAAATTTAAAGACTAATGCAAAGAATTCATATTCATGATTTCAGATCACGTTTAATTACCCCTCCCCTATCCACTTAAAAAAAGATATTTCATATTTTATTATTAATATATGCTGTGCTACTTGATTTCGTTAAAAACAACTCTGTAGTAAAGTACGTTAGTATAAGATAAGAAAGTAATGTACATTCAGCACCGTATTTCTAAGAAAGGATTTCATAATCTATGCTGTATGTATCATTTCTCATTCTAGTTAATTGTGTTTATTCTTTACACATGATGATACATATACTGCAGATGGATTAAAATGATCAGGAGTACAATATTCAGAATGTGCTGGAAAGTATTTCATAATCTATGCTGCGTGCATGATTCTTGTTATAATGTTTCAACCTTTGTATAGGTTGGTAATATTGCAGATTGATTAAGACTATATCCGTTACAATATTCAGAATATGCTGGAAAGTGTTTCATAATCTATGTTGCACACAGGTTTTTCTTTCTTGTTAATTATGATTTGTTCTTTATATAGAGTGGTAAAATTACTGCAAATGGATTAAAATGATAGGCTTACATTAATGAAAATGTGTTGGAAAGTGTTTCATAATCTATACTGTATGTGTAACTTTTCATTCTTGTTTATTTATGTTTTGCTGTTAGCACAAAACATATATAAACTAACAGGGGGGGGGGGATTTGGATGGGAAGATTACTGTACAAAGATGAAAGTGATAGGTTTAAAGTATTCAGAATAAAATGGAAAGTATATAAACATGTTTAATGGAAAATTTTTTACTCTCGTTAATTATGCTTTGTTTTTTGCACAGAATGGTAAAATTATTGTACATGAATGGCAATAAGTTTACAATATTCAGAATGAGTCAGAAAATGCATCATAATCGATGCAGTATGCATGAATCTTCGTTCTTGTTAGTTATGTTTTGTTCTTTGCACAAGGTGGGAAAATTACTGCATATGGATGAAAATAGTAGGTTAACAGTATTCCGAATATGTTGGAAGCTGCATCATAATCTATGCTGCATGCATGACTTTTCTTTCTTGTTAGTTTTTCCCCCTACACAAAGATAAAATTATTGCAGATGAATGAAGGTATTAACGTATTCAAAAATGTGCTGTAAAGTATTTCATAATCTATGATGTGCGCATAATTTTTCATTCTTGAGGGGTTTGATAAAAATGCCCTTAAGGAGGCACATTATGCAGATGGGAAAGGCAAGTGCATTATATGAAAGAGTGAAGAAATGGCTGTCTAATGATATAATGCTTTAAAATGTTATAAAAAGTTCTACCGAGAAATTTGGATGTAATTTCAAAATCAATAAAAACAATAAATTAAGTATGCTTATTTCTTCTTGATAACATCTATAAACATATAATTAAATCAGATCTATATTAAAATTGATAATATATATTCTACATTGATCAATGTACTTGTCATTTGTACAAAGAATGTCCTGATTGGTAATTGCCCCAGGGTGATCAATAATTACAATGTTCCCAGGGTAGTTCCCGATCATCGAAATTTTTTTATTCAACAAACTTTAAATAATATTTTATTCAAAGTCTATATTTTATTGAATAGACTCATAGCAAACCATTAACTATGTTAAATTTGGTCACATCAATTGTAAACATTAAAAAGATGTTAGTGTTTTTTTATTATCAGGAATTATCCGAGTCCACCCTATAAGTTTCATACTTCAATTAGGAAAATATTTAACCAACAAAGAAAAGAAAATAAGTACTCTATTATTTATTATATGTTTTCATTTCATATGAAACTTTCCATTCTTGGGCGACTTAACTTTCAAAATAAAAATAATATACTTTTATCGAACATTTCAGCCACTAGGCATAAAACGTGCAAAGTATGAAAATTTACACATTTAACATTGTACGAAATATTTTGAAATTGACGACTTGAAAAATTAATTTTTTTCTCATAAA
The DNA here is from genome assembly GCA_964019185.1 of Maratus speculifer. Classification (NCBI taxonomy): domain Eukaryota; kingdom Metazoa; phylum Arthropoda; class Arachnida; order Araneae; family Salticidae; genus Maratus; species Maratus speculifer. The sequence goes on from OZ025296.1 coordinate 54,771,536, forward strand.
TCATGTAAAATAATATTAATCCATTAAGAACCAACTTTGATATACTAAACAGCTATAAATAAAATAAACAACTCAGAAAGCATCACAAGAATTTATGAAAAGAATTTGTGTGTACAGTGTACATATTTAAGCATTATTCAGATTTAGTTCTAAAACCAAATTAACAAATCTAGTAAAAATTTTAATTGTTAACACTATAGATCACTAAAAAGCATCATAAAAAATATTATTTATCTATGTGAAACCTTTTTATGCAACATTTCAGTTGCTAAGCATAAAACAAGCATCATTTGGAAATTTTAGCATTGCTAAAATATGTATAGCTTGAGATGAAGAATTTTGCAAATAGAATGCTGCAGATTTCTGTTCTGGATATTGTTTACATTTTAAAAGCAGTAATTTGAATGTAATAATCGACTAGAAATCATAATGAATGCTTAAAATAATGTATAATACAGTCAACAGTCTAAAATCCGCAAAATATATTATATGCAATGTTTGTTAGAATGTAAACATTGAAAAATGCCCTAAATTTAAACTTATAGTTGAAGTTATGTCATACTTCTTTTTCATGAAATAATTTTTTAATGAAATAAACAAAGATGCAAGAAAATTAATGTATTTTGTACCTTGCATTTAAAAATAATTTATGAAAAGAACTTATGTGTACATATTTAAGCATTATTCGATTCTCTGAACTAAAACCAAATTAACGAATCTAGTAAAAGTTTTAATTGTTAACATTTTAGATCACTAAAAAGCATCATAAAAAAATATTATTTATCTATGTGAAACCTTTTTAATCTAACATTTCAGTCGCTAAGTATGAAGCAAGCAATATTTAAAAAGTGTAAAGTAGCTGAAATTTGTATAGCTTGGGATAAATATTGTGCAAATAGAATGATACAGACTTCTGGGTTTATTTACATTTTAAAAACAGTAATTTGAATGTAATAATAGGCTAGAAATCATAATGAATGCTTACAATAATGTATAATAAAGTCAACACTGTGAAATACACAAAATGTATTATATGCAATGCATGTTAGAATGTAAACATTGAAAAGCATCTCAATATAAGCTCATGGATGAAGTTAAGTAATACTTTTTTTCATGGAATAACAATTTTTTAATGAAATAAACTAGGATGCAAGAAAATTCAAGTATCTTTTATTCAGCATTTAAAAATAATTTGAGTGAGGAAGTGATGTATGCTTGATTGGTTATGCTTAATGCAAACCTATTCTTCGTTAAAACAGTGATAAAACTTTAACACAGGGTTGGTAAAAAACCATGTTTTTTTTTTTTTTGGTTTAAACCAGGTTTTTTTTTTATATGATTTCCTATTACATATTTATCAATAAAAATAAATTTTTTGAATATGTGAGTAATAACTTGATTTAAAAGTAATTCTAATCAATGTCAATATACATTTTTTCAATTTAATATACAATTAATTATGTAGAAAATTGAAATCATTTAAATATTAAACATTTTTAGAAAAAGCTGTCTTTTATTTGATAAATAAAATGTTCTACATAATCAAACATTGATACCTTGAAAATCTTAATATTCAATCTTTTAATTATTAGCACTATAAATAAATATATGATGCAGTTTCATAAATAAAACTTCATATATATTTTCACAACGCTATTCAAAATAATTTCTTTGAATTTCTTGTTATATGAGATGTCTGATTTTTCAGTTAGAAGACTATACATGAATTATCTTTTATTGAAAATAAAGCTTTTTATAAAGAATTTTTGGAATGATTTGAATTTAGCAGTAGAGTCTACACACTTTAAGAAGTGTTGTGTATTGCTTTTGACATTTCTCCTCTAAAACTACCAGTTTATAAGAAAAGGCAACAAACAAAATTCATAAAGTAAGCAAAAATACCTATTTAATAGCTTTTATGACTATTGAAAACATTGATCTTAAAATATAAAGCAGTTTTATATATACTGCCTTCCACTAAAGCATATAAATAGCCATAAGCCTACATGCTATATTTTAACGCTTAGTACTTTTAAATGTCTAAACAAAAAATTACAACTTTAGATATTTTTATAATATTTTCTTTCTATTATATCTCAAGCAAACCTTGCCTTGTCCCTTTCTCCTCAATTTTCTCGGCTGATATAAGTAGTGGGTTTGTTTATGCAATAGAAGATTTAAATATACCTTATTGCATATTTTAATTAAATGTAAACAGGTGCTTCCTTAGCGCCAAATTTTTCAATCTCTTCTCATTCCACTTTATATCGTGAGTTTCTTATTTATTCTTAAAAGATAATCCTCCCAATCAAGAAAATTTTCTTTTAGAATTTGACTGAAATCTTAAATTTCATTTTATGTTATTAACTGTAAATCTACGTTTCTCAAAGAAAAACTTTTTTTCAAAATATTACATATTTTTAATTCATTTTGTATTTGCAAACTTTACATAAACAAAGACTTAACCCAATAAACACAGAAAAAAAAAAAAAAAAAAAAAAAAAAAATTCAATTATTCATTAGCATCAAAATCAAATCGATGGAGAAAATTACTTAAGAATGTCATATTCGAGGCTTTGAGGAATGATGAAATCCTTAGTAAATCTTAACTAATCAAGCAATTTAAATAATAAAAGTACACTTTTAGTTCGACTCTGCCCTTCTGGGCTATAAATGTTTTACAATTAATGGTTTTATATGTACATATATATTTAAGCCTTTAAAAAAAGGAAGAAAAAAAATAATTTTTTTCTAACAAGCTATTTTGTAAAAAATTGATTATTCTGTCATGTAGATTTACAGCTTATATGAAAAGTTGGGTTGATTAAAATTATTTGTCATTTTAGAAATTTATTAAGTCATAATTTTTCTAAAACTTTGCTTGTAGCTTCTGCATAACTTGGATTTTGCATTTTTTAATGTATAGAATGAAACATAAAAAAACCAGATGAAAAAAAACCAGCATGGTTTTTTTTAAAAAAACCATTGGTTTGAACCGACTTTGTTTAAACCAAGTTTTTTAGCAATTTTTTTGACGAAGACGCGTATGAACCGACTTGGTTTAAACCAAACAACCCTGCTTTAACAATAAGTGATTTTATCCCTACAAACTTCAGAGTTTCCCCCAGGTTTTAAAAAGGGCAGGGCGCTACTGTTCTGAAAAGCGTACTTTTTACATTTTTAAGGGTACTTTTTCATTTTTAAAGGCACTTTTATAGAGTTGAATCTAGAATCTTGCAGTTCAAAAAGGCGTGAAAACACAGAAATTTCATGAAAAAATTGAAAAAAAGGTAAATTTTGTAAAAAAATCACGAAAAAATGTCAAACTTTGTAAAAAAAAAAAAGTCGCAAAAAACGGGAAATTTTATTAAAAGATCGCATAAACAGCAGTTTTTGCTAAAAGATTGCAAAAACGACATATTTTGTTTTTAAAAAAAATCGCAACAAAAAATGGGAAATCTCGTGAAAATATCCCGAAAAAAAAAGGAACTTCTCACAGAACATTCTGTTTTATTGAGATTTTTGGACGAAATTTGCCATTTTTTTTTCAAATCTTGACGAAATTTGCAGTTTATCGTTATTTTTTATGAAAGTCGCCATTTTTTGCGACTCATTTGACAAATTTTCTGTTTTATTGCGATTTTTGGAAGAAATTTGTCGTTTTTCCACGATCTTCTAAGGAAATCTGCCGTTTTGTGAAATTTTGTGACGAACTTAGCCATTTTTTGCGAATCTTGCCATAAAATAGTCATTATTCCGTGATTTTTAACAAAACTTGCCAGTTTTTTAGCAATTTTTTTGACGAAGATGCGTATGAGGCTATTTTTTGCATTCCGTCACCGATTTTTTGCGTAATTTATGCGCTATAGCACGTTTGGATCATTGCTGGATGTCTGCATTTTTTCAAATGTGGCAAGAAGGGTGCTATTTTTTTGAATGAATGACAAGATGGGCACTAGTTTTTGGATGAGGGGCAAGAGGGGCACTATTTTTTAAACTAAAGGGCAGGAGGGGTGGAGCGCCCTCCCCCTATGTATAAAAATAGATAATGGTACCTAAGTAGTATTATTTTATCCTTTTTACACAAATTTTGATTGGTATAGTTAGAAAAGCCTGAAATTGTAAATATATTCAAGCCTGTTTTTTTCCCCCCAAAATGGCAGAGGTAGTTTTCAAAAACACACAATAACAAAATTGGAATAATCTCATGTAAAATATGAATAAAAACTTACCTTTGGAATTTCATTAAAACTAAAAATTATTATATATTTAAGATATTAACCAATTTTTTCACTGAGTTGGTGTTACACTTAGTAGAAGTATGAATATTCACGTATTTAAAAATTATTTTAGAAATTTGTTGTTGCTTACAATCGTTTCATGATTTGTCTCAATGATCATTTCATGAAATGTATGCTTATTCCCATAATCAATAGAGGAAATCTGTGATGTTTTTCTGCAAATATTTGTTGAAGTTTGCAATATTTTTCTGTGACAGATTGCGAAAATTCATTCTGATACTGCAATCTTTTGATAAAATTTGCTATGTATTTCAACCTTTTTTTTTAAATGAAATTTACAGTTTTTTCCCTCAACTGTTAACTGAAACTCACACTTTTTTTCAATGATGATTTTGCAAAACTCATTTTTTTTATATTGTTTACATTTTAAAAGCAGTAATTTTAATGTAATAATGGGCTAGAAATCATAATGGATGCTTAAAATAATATATAATACAGTCAACACTGTAAAATCTGCAAAATATATTATATGCAATATTTGTTAGAATGTAAACATTGAAAAGATGTCCTAACATTTAAACTTATAGTTGAAGTTATGTCATACTTCTTTTTCATGAAATAACAATTTTTTAATGAAATAAAGATGTAAGAAAAATCATGTATTTTGTGCCTTGCATTTAAAAATAATTTATGAAAAGAACTTATGTGTACATATTTAAGCATTATTTGATTCTCTTAACTAAAACCAAATAACGAATCTAGTAAAAATTTTAATTGTTAACATTATAGATCACTAAAAAGCATCCATAAAAAAATATTATTTATCTATGTGAAACCTTTTTAATCCAACATTTCAGTCGCTAAGTATGAAGCGAGCAATATTTAAAAAGTGTAAAGTAGTTGAAATCTGTATAGCTTGGGATAAATATTGTGCAAATAGAATGATAGACTTCTGGGTTTATTTACATTTTAAAAACAATCATTTTAATGTAATAATGGGCTAGAAATTAAAGGGCAAAATTAGCACTAGCCACCGCCACAGGACCAGTAAATTAGAAAAACTGGCCAGAGAAAAATTGTCCATCAGTGGCCACCTCTTGGCCACTTTTTTACAAGGAGAGAATACAATTTACTTGCATTCCATCAACAATTCTACTTTTTTAGGTTCCAATATATTTATAATAACATATTTATTTGTGCTATTCAATCTTACATTTATACTTATAGAAATTTTAACTGTTCAGTATTTTTTTTAAAAAAAGTGGCCACTAGTTTAAACATAGTGGCCACTTGAAAAATTAGTGTTACTGGCCAGTGGCCGCTAAAGAAATTTTCTAATTTTGCTCTATACTAGAAATCATAATGAATGCTTACAATAATGTATAATACAGTCAACACTGTGAAATACACAAAATGTATTAGATGCAATGCATGTTAGAATGTAAACATTGAAAAGCATCTCAATATAAGCTCATGGATGAAGTTAAGTGATACTTTTTTTCATGGAATAACAATTTTTTAATGAAATAAACTAGGATGCAAGAAAATTCAAGTATTTTTTATTCAGCATTTAAAAATAATAATTTGAGCGAGGAAGTGATGTATGCTTGATTGGTTATGCTTAATGCAAACCTATTCTTCGTTAAAACAGTGATAAAACTTTAACAATAAGTGATTTTATCCCTGCAAACTTTTTGTTTATTTCACAATATACATGAATATTTCCTTCAGTAAATTTTCTTGAACCAGAAAGTTTTATACTGGTTCAAGGAGTCATTTGTGTTCTTAAACTAGAGGACAAAATTACTGACAATAAACCAAAATAAATTACAGTACAGAGTTTTTATCTGGCAATCTCACAAAATTTGAAATATATTCCCTCCTCCTCCTACTCTAATCCATAAGTTTTCAAAAACACAAACATAGCAAAATTTTAACAATGATATGTAGAGTATGAACAAATTCATCTTTTTGCAATTATTTAAACAAAAATTCCTGCATTATTCAATGGTAGTAATCAAAAGATAAAAATACATAATTGTACATAAGTAGTATTGTTTTATCCTTTTTACACAAATTTTGATTGGTATAGTTAGAAAAACCTGAATTTTTAGGAATTATGAAATTAATTAGTGTGACATTATTCAAATTTACTTTCCAAATTTGTGCTTTTTACTAAACAAATCAACAAAATTCACAATTCTTAGATGCTGTTAGCGAAAGTTTGCGATTTTTCTTCACATGATAGATGAAATTCTCTATTTTTTTCCCGCACCAGATCAAGTAAATTTTTTAATTTTCGGTGCCCAATTGATGATATTTTCGATTTTTCGGCGCCTGATCGACGAAATTTCATGATATTGCTGAATCTGAACAACCAAATTTCCTATTTTTATGAAGTTGATCAAGGAAAGTCGCAACTTTTATGAACCTGGTCGATGAAATTTGCGATTTTTTCTAAGCCGATCAATGCATTTCGCGATGTTTACGAAGACAATCCATGAAATTTGCTATTTTTCACTGCATGATCAACGAAATTTGCGATTTTCCTCTGCATTATCGACGAAACTCATGATTTTTCATCACAGGATCGACGAAATTCGGAATTTTTCCGTGCCTGATCGACGAATTTTGCAATTTTTTCACGCTTGATCCACGGAATGCACGATTTTCATGAAGCCGATTGACCAAATTCTCGAATTTTACAAAGCCGCTCAACGAAATTTGTGATTTTTACAAAGCTAATCGACAAAATTCACTATTTAATTTCGCATGATCGACAAATTTTGTGATTTTTCTGATCCCAATCGACGAAATTCGTGATTTAATTAGGGTCTGATTGCTGTAATTAGTGATTTTTCTGCGTGTGATTGCCAAAATTCGCAATATTTCCATCTCAGATTAATGAAAATTGCCATTTTTCAGAATCCAATCAACTCGCAATTGTTTTGTGTCCAATCGACGAAATGTGTGCTTTTCCCATTCTTAATTGACAAAATACGCATTTTCCGCTCCCGACCAACGAAATTCGCAATTTTTGTATCAACGCTGACGAAATCTGATTTTTTTACACGGCAAGATGAAACTAGTGATTTCTTTCCCTTTATAAACTGACGAAATTCACGATTGTTTTGCAGCCGAACAACGAAATTTTTAATTTTTTCGCGTGTTATCTCTAAATTCGCTATTTTTCGGTGCCTTATCAATGAAATTTGCAATTTTTTTTCTTTCCTGATCGACGCTTTTTCTCTCTAAATCAACGAAGTCTGTGATTTTTTTTGCATCCAAACAACATAATTTGCGATTTTTCCATGCCTGATCGACAAAACACTTACGTGCCTAATCGAGGAAATTTGCTATTTTTTCAGAGACTCATGTGCAAAATTCACAATTTTTCCATATCTCATGAGCGAAACTTGTGACTTTTCCGGTCCACATCAACAAAATTCGCTTTTTTTCCACACTTCATTAATGGAATTGACGATTTTTCCCGTACCGATCAACGAAATTTGCAAGTCTTAAGAGATGAAATTTTATATTTTCACGCAGTAAATTGACAAATTTTTCAGCGACATATGCACAAAAATTGCAATTTTTTCCAGTTGTAAATTGACGAAACTCGCGGGCCACCGGTTGTGCATCCCTATTTTAGAGGTTTTTTAAATTTTCAAATTTGAGATTTTTTAATGTTTTTTTATGTGATAGTTATATCCTTAATTCATTTTATAGATAATAATGTTATATGCAAGCAAAAAAAAAAAAAAAAAAAAAAAAAAAAACATTCCATCAAAGTTTTTTTTTTTTAATCTTGGTGTTAGCTGTCAAAAATAAAGTTTTAAAAAACGAGACTTAAAGTTGGAATTCTATGGGTGCGACTATGAATGTGTTCATAAATAAATGCTTATGACTCCGTTAAAAATGCAAATATTTTTATGCAGTTTTTTGCATTGCGTTAAGAATTAATTGAATAATCAAACTAGATCATAAAATAATCAATTTTTTAAAAAGTTTTCAGCCCCTGAGCCTCCTTAAACTCAAAGAGCATCTGTGTGACAAGAAATTATCATTTTTTTTAGCATAATGAGTCTCAGAAAAGTGATTTATTTCAAATAACCAATTTTTACTTAACTAATCCATGTAATATGCACTTTCACAATTTTAAGCAGAATTTTCGCCAGTTAATTGAATTACTTTATTAAATGAAATCTGATTTAAAAAAGCGGCGGATTCCAAAATGCGCCAAAACATTTAAATATTAAGTCTGGTTTTGATTCATATAAGTGACAATTATAGTGATCTTTCTTAGCTCTGGCAAGGGTTTTAACCCGAAAACCACCGCCTTGGCTGCACCACAAACAAAAAAATTTTATGTTGGTGCCAGGGCCCGACTTAGACAGTGGGGGGCCCTGGGGCAAACATTATTAGGGGGGCCCCCTCAGGGCCTGATTATCAACGGGGCACTCTCCCACCAGAAAAAGTAAATAGAAATTTTTTCCTTACTCGTGATAGTAATTTTGACTGAAAAGGGCGTTTAAACAAGGCGAAAATTTCTATGTAATTTTACTGGGGAGAGAGTGCCCCGTTAGTAATCAGGCTCTGGGCCCCCTTCTATCTTAAAATTCTTCGTAAATTATTTATACTGAAGTGACTAAAACTGAAATTCATAATTATTGTCTGTGCACATAAATTTTGTACTAAGTACTATTCATATCTATAAACATAATAGCAGAAGAAAGACGATTTTAAGAAATTATAGAAATTCTTTTTTTTCGATTACAGGAATATGAGGATAAATGTGAAGCCTTAAGGAGGCATTGGGTATGGAAACAGAGAGGGTAGAAGAAGAATCCTTAAAATTGGAAGAAAAAAAAATTTTGGTCACTTTTCACCATTTTTTATCATTTGACACTCCTTTAATGAAAAACTTATATTCATTGGGGGGCCCCCTTAAGCCGGGGGGCCCGGGGCAATTGCCCCGCATGCCCCTGCCTTAGTCAGACCCTGGTTGGTGCAAAGAGTAATTTATTCATAGACATGAGAAAAAAAGTTATTGACAAAACCAAAAATAAGTACAGTACAGGATTTTTACCTGGCATTTTCATAAAATTTTGAATATACCCTGTCTCCCCCCCCTCTAAAGTTTTCATACATTTTATATTATATTCCATATTAAGAAGGCGCCACTTGTCTAGTCTTGTTTTAAACAGAATGCATTATTAGCATTTTTCATTCAGGTAGAATTTATTTAGAATAGAATTGATAAAGAAAATGCACAAGTTGAAAAACATCGAACAGACATGATAGAATCATTAAGTAATTTTCACGATTTTAATAATCCACATGGATGTTTCTTGTTATGCCAATTCAATCTTGCAATGTCTTAATATACAATGAATAAAGTCTGCAATAAAGTTAACCAAAGAATCTTGCAATGGATTTTTGCCACCGCTTATTCAATTTTAATTAAGAGGAATCAAGTTAATGAAATGTTGTATAAATTTTACTTGCTAACTTTATAGATTACTAGGTACTACTAGGTTATCCTGTCGACCAAAAAATTATCGCCAAACTATAAGATTAAATTCCAATAATGGATGATCGTGAATGTCACATTCAATGACATTAAATACAATTTGTGTGTTTAAAATGTCATTAAGTGATTTTTATTTAGACTTTATTAATATTTTACTAATTATTTGTTTTTTCATTATTTAAAATAAAAAATATGTCATAAGTATAATTTGGCGAAATTGGTCGACGGGATAACAGAGTAGTAGCAATTACTAAAATATTTCAAACTGAAATAATTTATGTAACTGAAAATGTTTTATCCAACATTTCACTTAAATTTAAAACAAGCAATATATAGAAATTGTAAAGTCCCTCAAGTGTGTGTAACTTGGGACAGACATTGCACAAATATAATGTGCTCATCTTTTGTTTACATTTTTAAAAAGAGTAATTTTAATGTAATAATGGACTAGAAATCATAATGAATGCTTATAATAGAGTATAATACAGTCAACGCTGTGAAATCCACAAAATGTATTATCTGCAAAACATGTTAAAATGCAAACATTGAAAAGTGTTTTAACACTTTAACTCAAAGATAAAAGATATGCAATAATTTTATTTTCATGAAATGACAAATTTTAATAAAATAAACTAGGATTTAAGAAACTTCATGTATTCTGTACCCTGTATTTAAAAACAATACTTTAAGCAAGCCAGTAAGTTTCAGTTGATTAATTATGATTAATGCAAACTTATTCTTTGCTCAAGCAGCGAAAATATTAAAAAAATAAATAATTTTACCTCTATATATTTTTTGTTTATCAAACAATACACATAAAAAGCTCCTTCAGTAAATATTCTTGAACAACAAAATAATCCATTAATAATCCATTGCAAGATTCTCCAGTTAACTTTATTGCAGAGCTTGTTCCTTGTAAGACATTGCGAGATTCAATTGGCGTAACAAGAAACAACATGTGGATTATTAAAACCTGAAAGTTACTTAATGATTCTATCTTGTCTGGTTTATGTTTTTTAATTCGTGCATTTTCTATATCATTTTAATGGACATTATGTAAGAGTATTACTGTCTGAATGTGAAAAATGCTCCGTAACTTGGCGCGTTCGGATTCAAAACAAAACTAGACAAGTGGCGCCACTACGCGTATGAATACATCGACTATCCAACAACAAGTAATTTAAAATAATTTTTATTTGAAAACCTTATAAAAAATCATAAGTCGAAAGTATATTGAATATGTATAATTAAAAAATATTTTCCTATTTTAAAAAAGGATTCAAAATATTTTTTCCACAAAATGCAGAAATATGCGATGTAAGAAACGTAATATTTTCTGCTTTACGAAAAATAAAGGCAATGTAAATAGAAATTTGATTTAGTATATATTTATTGAATGTTTTAAAGCACATGATAAGATGTTTTTGTAGTTTAAAAAACATTTATTGCTTCGATTCGGGTGTTTTAACTGTGACTTTTTAACTGTTAACTTTTTCACTCAGACTCTGTCTGCTAACCCATAGAATAACATGTAATCCGCGAGCTAATATAGTCCAATTTTCCAAGACCAATATATAACAAACAAGAGTTTTCCTAGAAACAAGGCAAGTCTTATTACCTCTATTTTAAAGAGATTCATATTATATATAAGTTTTAATAAAATCTCCCAGCCCATTTTCTAGATCTCATTATCAGGAACAAACACCATCAATTTCAGTTTAAAAATGGTTATCGAGATCTAAAAATATACGGCACGTAGAAATGTAAAAATTATAGGATAGGATTAGACTGGGAATATAAGACTATATTAAAAAAATTGGACCATTCTGACCAATATTTGCTGAGTTATTAGAAGGCGGCTTTTCCGATTCCCTTTGATGTTGAGTTAGCTGTATATATGAAGTTCCGCATCTACCCTTATGACGATGGTAGGTTTTGACGATGGTAGGTTTAAAGCTGCGTCACTTGAAGGCTGCCGCCTTCTATGATTTGTTATTGATTTACAAGGCCACACAAAAGTATTCCATTGCATAATGGTATAGGGAGAACATTGTTTGTTGCGCATTTTAATTGTAATTAGGGTAACATCCCCAGTAATTGGCAGGCACTAGTGATTGGCACATCTTACAAAAATGTCCTAAAATGAGATTTATATCCAGTCTTTTAAAAATGCAAGACCATATGCCAGTTTTATGCTCATTTATATTAAAGATTACAACTTTGATTTATGCTACTAAATGACAATAGTGCCTAGGAAAGAGAGACATTTATGGCTTGTATCAAATTAGCCGTTTTTGTTGCAAATGCTTCTTCTCTGGCTTAAGGCATTTCAATTTATTATTACCTGATTCATAATATATTTTAAATTTTAATTGACAACCGTTTTGTTTACTTGAAAAGGGTTACTTTAATTGTGTAAAAGTATAAGTGCCAATAACTGGTGATTACAGCAACTTTTTATAAATATATTTTTATAAAAATACTTTTTCAAATATTTCTGCTTTTAGTGGGCAAAATAGATGCACAGATATGCACTCTTTGATTTAAAAATAATTGCAAGTAAATATTTTATTTCTTGGTAATGAAAACAGAAGTAAGTTTAAAGACAAATCCTTAATGTGCCAATTACTGGAGATGTTACCCTATTTATAATTTTATGAGATTGATATATGAGAGTGATATTTTTAAAACTTCGTTATCGTACGAACGCACTTCATTTGCTACGCTTCACGTGCAATTTCCAACTTGTTAATTTAAGAAGATTAAACTCGTTAAATTTACTTATTATTTGTATTATGAAGAATAATAGCTTCTAAATGGAGCAGAGAAAGAAAAAATTCGTGATTAAAACTTTAAAAAAAAAAAAAAAAAAAAAAAAAAAAAAAAAAGGAAAAACTTCCTAAAAGCTCAAAAAAAAATGTTTATTTAAAAAAAGAATAATTTCAATTAAAATTTTCCAAAGGCTGTTGAATCTTTGTACTCTTTGGCTTTATATTTATTGCAATGCTTAACTTTTTTACTGCTACTTTAAATTCAAATTAAAATAAGATAAAAAAATTACTGCAAATATGTAATCAACCCTAAAAAGATGAAATGTGTATTCTACAGGTGAAACATTAATTTTCTCCCCTGTTATTTTTAAAACTTAACGTTGATGTTGAATATATATTAATTTTTCATAACATTAAATAACTTTACTCATGGGAGCTAACTGATGTAAAAAGTAGTGTTAATCTCGTGTTTACTTGTAAATATTATGAGATAGTACATCAGCAAATTTAGGAATTTAAATATAGAAAGTGATTGAGATTTGTAGGTAGTTCATGAAATTTGGATTATTTTATAATACTTGCTTTATAAGACTAATAGCATACAGCTTTTAACTGGAAAAAGCTACGATTGTAAAACAGATTTTTGTAAATGATAAAGCACTTTATGTATGTATTTGTGCAAAGACGGGCAGACAGACGGACAGATCAGCCGACAACTGTAGGTACTACGTATTTATATATTTACGAACGCACATAAAAATGGCTTCAAATATGTAATCTCAAAAAATATAGTCTTATGACAAATACAAGTACTGTTAAAAAACAAATTTGAAGAAAAATACTTCTTAAGAAAAGGACAGAATGTAGTTCTAGAGTTCTTTGTTATTTTAGAAACATAATCAAAGATGCACTTTAAATGTATCATTATTGGCGTAGCACATGCATTATTGATTATAAGAGGAAGCAAATAATCCAAGCATTTAATGCCAAAAATGAAAATTATTACGAATAATTTAAATTTTCTTCCTTTTTTTTAATTTAAGAGGATGAAACTTGTTAAATTTACTTATTATTTCTATTATGAAGAGTAATAGCTTCTAAATGGAGCAGAAAAAAAAATTTCGTGATTAAAACTATAAAAAGTAAAGACGCAAAAAACAAAAGAAAAACTTTCTAAAAGCCCGAAAAAAAGTTTATTTAAAAAAAAAGAGATTAGTTTCAATTAAAATTTTCCAAAGGCTGTTGAATCCCTGTACTCTTTGGCTTTATATTTATTGCAATGCTTAACTTTTTTGCTGCTACTTTAGTTTCAAATTAAAATCAGATGAAAAATTACTGCAAAAAGTAATTAACTCGAAAAAGATGAAAATGTGTATTCTACAAGTGAAACATTAATTTTCTCCCCCTGTTATTTTTTAAAAGTTGATGTTGTATATATATCACTTTTTCATAATCTTAAGTAACTTTACTCATGGAAGCTATCTGATGTAAAAAAAGTAGCAATTATCTCGTGTTTACTTGCAAATATTATGAGATAGTATATCCGCAAATTTAGGAATTTAAATAAATAATTGAAATTTATTGGTAGTTCAAGAATTTCTGGCTTATTTTATCTTATTTTATAAGATTAATAGTATAAAGCTTTTAACTAGAAAAAGCTACGACTATCGAAAAGTTTTTTGTAAATAGTATAGCACTTTATACATATTGAGTCATGAATATCAAAATAGCTCCTTAAATATTGCCCCTAGACCCATATTTTCAATTGCAGAACTTCATGAAGAATGGTGAAATGTTTGATAAGGTAAGCGACAACTCCATGGGGGGGGGGGGGGGTTCTATTTGATAAAATACGAAAATTAAAATTTTATTCGTCCCCCGTAGGATAAAAATTCTAATTAGGAAAACTTTCCTTATCTAGCCTTGAATAAGACAAAAAATTGCCTCTTCATTTCTTCAAAACTCGCAGAAGTATAGCCGTTAAGTAATTCATAAGGTTTTAAGGGTTTAGACACGAACTGAAATGCGTGTAATTCAAAAAACAATGTTAGTTTAACAGTTCTAGGAAAAATGTAAAAAATCTATCTTTTGAGTTAGAATTTCGATTTTTTTTTCTTTTTTTTGTGATGGTTAGCCATATAATTTGCTAAGAAATTCACATCCTAAAATTTCTCATAAAATTTAGAAAATTTCATATGATTAGTACTGGTTTAAATGGAATAATTAAAAATCGTTATAACTCGAAACATTATTTATCGGATTTCAATTTTTTTCCATTTAATTAAAGATGAAAATCTGATTTTAGTTTTGTTCCAAGGTTTCTGATTTTCAATATTCATTTTAAAACTATTAAAAATATTTATTGAAAAAATAATATAACTTAAAAAAAATAATGTTTTCAAAAGTAAATAATTTTTCAAATTTTCCGAAACAAAACTAATATAAAATAATCAAAAAAGACATGTTTCAAGTTTGTACTTTTTTTCTTTAACAATTCTTAACTTTTAATAATTTAAAGACAAGAAATAGTGAGGAAAAACTCATTATGTAGAAAAACGAAGTTTACTGTTTAAATGCCGGTCAGTTATTTAAAACAATGCTTTTTCTAAGATGCAGATTAAGTCTTTTTTATAAATTTAGCTCTCACAATTTCAGTCTTTTTATCGTCTTGAAGAGACAGCTAAAAAATATGTAATCTGGGCACAGGCCGGGCCAGGAACTAATCTAATGCGTGCTAAAATAAGTAAAATATGCTTCAAACAAAACTTTTACAAAAACCACAAAGATTTTACAATAAAATCGCTTTTATTTTACAAAAAAAAAAAAAAAAAAAAAAAAAAAAAAACAAGTGAAAAAAAAATTGCGTATGACGGAATTCTGTCTTAAAAGTAAAATGTGTTGATCCATGCAAAATAAATATAATAATTCATGAGAAAAAATAAATAAACTCCAATTACACCTCCCAGGAAGGACATTTGTCTATAAAGTATTTTTTCTTTCCTATATGTTTTTGTCTTAAAAGGTTTTACTGTATAACATTTTTCAAAGTCATTGAGACATGAGATATGGATTAACGATATTAAATTATAAGTGAAAAATTTACATATAAATAGAAATTTGTTGATAAAATAAATATATCACAGCCTTTGGTGCTTCTTTAATAATAAAAAGCATAAATATGAAATACGAAAAGCTATAATAAGTATTTTTGGTCAGAACTCCAGAATACGAAACAATTTTTAACCAAACCGAAGTAAAAAACAATGTAGAAATTCACTGCTGAGCCGAGCTATGATTCAAACATTTTCCCAGGCTGTTCCGGGTTTAGATTTTATTATTTTTCCTGGCCGGGCCGAACTTTTTTTCCTATGGGTCGGTTTGGGACCTAGGTATTTCGATTCATGCAGACCTCTAATGAAGACTACTAACATATTTTGAAATCAAGTTTAGCTTTAAATCAGTACGTTGTGTTATTTTTCCAAATAAGAGGCACTGTCTTAAATCGACATTTAATAACGGACAATTTGTGGACGATTCCTCACTTGCTTTCAAAATGAGTAAAAAATCTCTTCGTTTACAGGCATGATTAAGTAGTGTAAGTTACCAATTTTGGATTTTAATATCTCTGTGATGTTTTTAGACATAAAAATGATTTATTATTATTATTATTGTTATTGTATTCTATTTAGGAATGGATTCAGCCAGATGGGGAGGCCTATTAATTGGTTTGAGCTCAACAAGCCCCACCCATTTAGGAATGGATAAGTAATAATTTTCTAATTGGAAATTTTGCCCCACGGGGACCGTACAAAAATTTAATTTTCGTATTTTTTCAAATAGACCCCCCCCCCCCCCCATGGAGTTGCAAGTTATCTTATCAAAAATTTCACCTTTTTTAATGAATTTTTGCAACTGGAAGTATGGGTCTAGGGGCAAATATTTAAGGAGACTAATGAAAAATGCTCCAAGGAGCAGTGCAAAAGCAGAATATGATTTTAATTGAGCATTAAAAAGTAATGGACAAGTTTATTTTTTGGAAAAAGTACACAAACATTTAAAAGTAATGAACAAGTTTATTTTATTGAAAAAATGCCCAAGCATTTATAAGTGATGGACAAGACTTGAAACTGAGTCAAGAACTAGTAAATAATTTCCTCAAGACTTGAAAATGGCTGATCATGCTCTTATGTGACAAGCATATTCAACGTCCTTTTTTTATCCCTGTCTATCTTAGTATAGGCATCTTGGAAGAATCTAACACTGTGCTTTAGAAAAACTCAGTTTTCACAACAAGTATTAGATACAGTATCTATATTAAACACATCCTAACCCCTCTTTAACAAAGCCTTGATATTACTGCTTTGCACTGTATTTACTCTTATCACAACCATTTTTTGCACGCAATCTTATCACTAAAAAACAGTTTTTCTATCCAATCTTTTTTCTAAAAATTTTTAAGCGGATTTTTATTAGCAAAAGATAAAATAGTGCTAAAATTTTTATATTTTCATAAGTAATCGATAAGTTTATCAAAAGCACTGTATATTTCAAGAAAATTTTGATTTTAATAAAGTTAGAATACCTGATAAGCACGTAACATGTACAACCAAACAGTAACTGCTTTTCCATTTTTTATGTACTTGGACATAATAAAATTGCCATAAGAGTTACTACTTCACAAGTAAATTGTTAAGGAGCAGCATGTGGTAAATTTAGCTACTTCATCAAAAACTTGCTCTGAAAGTTCAGCTTTTATAGAGCACAATGTTATATTCTGATAACATGTCAATACTAAGATAGACAGGGATAAAAAAAGGACGTTGAATATGCTTGTCACATAAGAGCATGATCAGCCATTTTCAAGTCTTGAGGAAATTATTTACTAGTTCTTGACTCAGTTTCAAGTCTTGTCCATCACTTTTAAATGCTTGGGCATTTTTTCAATAAAATAAACTTGTTCATTACTTTTAAATGTTTGTGTACTTTTTCCAAAAAATAAACTTGTCCATTACTTTTTAATGCTCAATTAAAATCATATTCTGCTTTTGCACTGCTCCTTGGAGCATTTTTCACTAGTCCTTCTATTTTTCCATATTCCATAGGGATACTGCACAACTTGTTTTGTATTTTATATATAGAAAACAAAATCTTATTTGTATTGATATTAAAAAATGCTACATACTCTAATACTCTGGTGTTACAAATTTAAAAAACTTTTTAAACAGGTTTTTCTATACCAAAATTCTACGGTGGTTTTCAAAAAAAAAAAAAATAATAATAATAATAATAATAATCAGTTTTTTACTAAAGTGAATAAAATAATAAATCCTTTCAAAGAATAGATTTTTCATTCAAATATCCATTATTTTTGCCAAAAACAGGAACTTTTTTTTATGCAAGAGTAAAGTTTGATACAAAAACCATGCTTCTTTTTTTTCCTAATCCGTATTTTTTAAATGTATTACATTTTTACTGCTTACCTTCTTTTAATGAAAGATTTCTTTTTTATACAAAAAAAGGATAGTCTTTTTGAACATTCAGACATTGGATACTCTTCATCTGGTATTCTAAAAAGTGGGTTGACTTTGATGCAACGTATATTTGAAATTCCCTCAGATAAGCACTATCAAAGACACAGCGCAGTAATCAGTCAAAGAAGACTGACAGAAAATTATCATCATCGGGAATTCTGAGACAGCAAAACTGCCCTCAGCTGAGACAAAGATCACTACATTTTTAGGCAAAAATGTAGGTAACTGCACACAGAACCTTGGTTAGCTCCATTAATGGCAGCTAGGATACCCATAGCCATACCCATGTTACAGTTACACCCCATAATGAGCATGTAAAAGTAGAGTATAAGTATAAGGAGATATTCTATAAAAGCTGTGGAGTGACTCTGCAACAAATGGGTCAAATTTTTAACAGTGCACTGTTAAAGGTTTGGTTTGGTTTATTTTTGTCGTCCGATTATCTACGCTAGGGATATAGGACCAGGAGAGGGTGCCCTTCGTGGGGGTCTTTCTAAGGGAACCTAACCCGTATTTACGCAAGGTTCGAAGAAAACCACGAAAACTCCGAACGGTTAGGCCGACAGCCGCGATTGGGTTCGAACCCAGCACTTGCCGTCTACCAGTTGAGAGGGTGCACTGTTAAAAATCTGCTGCATTTTGCTGCAACGCCCTCGACCACTTGTATATAATATCTCTATTCCAACCAATGAGAAAGCGCCATTTCACGGCCAAGTAACCGTTTTCTATACAAGCAGGGGAGTGCGTTGCAGCAAAATGCAGCAGATTTTTAACAGTGTGCATATCCTTGGCGCTATAGTTTACAGGAGTGGTGCATTGTTCAAAATTTGAAACTTTTGCTGCATCGCCACTCCATCGCTTTGATGGAATATCTCTATTTTGATCGATGAGAATCCTCGATAATGCATTTAAGTAATCGTTTTCTACTTATCTACTATATCGTTTCCGTATATTTATTTTTTCAATCAGCACCAAGGTGCGCACTTTATTAGAAGACGCGCTCTATTAGAGGGCGCATTCTATTAAAATAAATAAGGTATATACTTATAATAAATACACTTTGTTAAAGTACAGGGCCCCAATATTTGACAGGTATGCAGGCATTTTTGTCATTGATGCCATTGTGCTAAAAACAAACTATAAATAAATGAAAAAAATGGAT
Source organism: Maratus speculifer (assembly GCA_964019185.1). Lineage (NCBI taxonomy): Eukaryota > Metazoa > Arthropoda > Arachnida > Araneae > Salticidae > Maratus > Maratus speculifer. Next base: position 54,790,774 of record OZ025296.1, read on the forward strand.
AAAATATAAATTTGGCATGGTGCAAAAAATTGCCTAATTTAAAATTAAAAATCAAATTTGACAGCCACCAGGGCTAGACACCGTGCATAATTATTCAGTAAATGATTCATTAAAAAATGACAAAAATCAGCATGTCAAAAATTTCAAAAAAATTCATAATTCGTTAAAAAATTAAGTTAAAAATAAGAGAAAAAAAAATCATTCTGTATTTTTTTATGCTTAATCGAATGGTGTAACTGGTTTTTCTCTCCGGTGATCAGAAGTACCTTAGATTGATGACTGCTATTCTTTTATTTCATCTTGTAAAAAAACTGTTTAACGTAAAGCTATGAATTTTTGCAGGATTAATTAGCATCGCAAAATCTTTAAAATAAACTTTACCGCAACATTCTATCTGCAATAGAACGTAAGATATACCCATTTATGACCAAGTTTGAAAAATACGCAATTTCAGAAAAACCGCCCAGCGAAATAACGTTTTCTCGATGACTACCCCGGGATAAAAAGTTTGTCTTTTGTTTAAAAAAAAATTAAGTTTTTATCTTTAGTAGTTTTCGAGAAAAGTGCTGTGACACAAAATTTTTGTCCGATTTTCAGAATACTCTACAGTACACCTACAGTATGCCATAAAAAAAAAAAATAATTTTTGTGCTATGTTGTGCTTCTTGGTCAGACGAACATTTAAAAAAAAATCATCAAAATTGGATAAGTATTTAGTTAGTTATTGCAAAAACAAAAATTGAAAAATCCGTGTTTTTGCGGTTTCCTATGCTTAAGCATTATCGCTCAATCATATTATTGTTGCGCGCTGCCGCGCGCACAATGATAGCCTATTGTTTCAATATTTATGACTCACCCTGTATATTTGTTTGTGTATTTCTGCACCATTAGATTTTTTACATTTCATAAATTCAAAAGTCTCTACCTGTCCAGTCAATCAAAGTAACTTTGCTCTAATAACTTTGATCTATTCTGCTATGATAGAATCTTTTATAATTTGATTATTTTTTATGATATCCTTTCTTTTCATTTTGAACAGAATTTTCGAAGGTGATTGAAAATTTGAGGAAGTATTGAAATAAAGAATTGCTTATTTTCTGATTCATTTTTAAATTTTATTTTGCTCTCAAACGCATCCAGTTGACAGTTTCTTTTATTTAGGAACTGTACAATGTGTCGTATTCGTTAGGTTTTTGATAAAGACAGAATGTATTTCAAAAATATGCGATCAAAATGGACAATTTGAACAGAATTTTCTTAAGCGAACGTGATTGAAGAATTGAGAATTTATTAAAATAACAAATTGCTTATTGACTTTTTTTTAATTCAATTTTCTTCTTAAATACATTCAATTGACAATTTCTTTTATTTAGAAACTATATAATGTGCAATATTACTCCATTTATTCATAAATTCAGAACATATTTTAAAAAATACTGTTAAAGCGGGTATTTTGAGCTGAATTTCGCTTAAGATGATTCTGATAAAACCAGCTCATATTTAAAAAAATACTGTTAAAGCGGGTATTTTGAGCTGAATTTCGCTTAGTATTATTCTGATAAAACCAGCTCTTACTAAAAAAAGGAAATTAAAAATTCTTCAAAAGCGGCTAAATAAAATTGTTAAACTGGGTTTATCTCTAATCATATTTTACTTTTTGTTGTAGAAATAAGCACTTATCTTCGAAATCTACCTCCGCCTATAAGCCAAACCGTTAGGGTTTTATTTCACATTTATATTGTATTACTATAGTACACTGAGAAAAAAATATAATTCTAACATCTAGAATCTAAATTGTGGCTTTAGAAAAAATAGTTCCATGTCATCCTTATAAACTCTATCTCCCTTTGATAGAGAGTTCTAGAGTGGCCTATTAGAATACAAGAGCGTTTTCCTATATTCTCGTTATCAAACCTGTTTAAAAATCTCTGCAAATAGATTCGAACATAAGAGATTTAGTAACTATAATTCTACTTTATGAAACCATTTCCGAAATCAAGTGATAATTTCTTGATACTGAAGCGATTGAAAATCATTTTGTCACCTAGAAAGCAAGAGACTAGAAATGCTAGGTAACTTCATCTATTCAGCTTAGTTGTTTAACCTATTCGCATAGTTCGGTCATGTATAGTTCTAGTTTAGGTATTCAAAAAGTGACTAACTATTCATCCTAGGTGCAGGCGGTATATATTTTTTTCTCAGTGTATATTAATTATATTTTTTGTTCTAAACCTTAATCTTATTTCATACAAAATAAGTACAGAAATCACTTTTATTGTTATTCACACAAAAGTCATTAAAACACAAAGTCAAAATTTAAAAAGTCCAGTTATAAAATTTGAAATATGATGTATAACATAATGCTTTGTTTCTGAACTGCAGGTATATGTATTTGTAATATAGTGTGACATGTGACAAGGAGGGGGGGAGTAGCGGGTGCAATGAAATGTGACACTTTGTGACAAAATGGGGAGAGGGCGGTCAAAAAAACGGAAAGAATGTGTGACATCATTTTCGTTAAATTTACTTATTATGTCATAAAGAGTAGTTGCTTTTAAACCGAGCAGGAAAAAGAAATTTTCGTGATTAAAAGTATAAAAAATAATGATGCAAAAAACAAAGCAGAAAATCTTTTAAAAAGCTCTTCAAAAAAGTTTATTAAAAAATCAATTAAAAATTTTCAATGGCTGTTGACTCTCTTTACACTTTGGCTGTATATTTCTTGCTATGGTTAACTTTTTCGTTGCCACTTTAGTTCCAAATTAAAATGATGTAAAAAATTACTGCAAAAAGTAATTAATTCAAAAAACAAAATAAGAGATTGTGTAATTCCTATCAGTTTTTTTTTTTTAAATAATGAATTGGTAGTTTGCTCCTCTCTTTTTTTTTCGTTTGCAAAAGTTAATGTTGATTTTGAATGTATATTAGATTTTCATAATATTAAAAAACTATACTCATGGGATAACTTAAGTAAAAGGTAGCAATTATATCGTGTTTACCTGCAAATATTATGAGATAGTGCATCCGCAAAATTCGGAATTTTGGGAATTAAATTATGGAAAATGACTGAGATGTTTTCGTCGTTCATTAACTTTTTGCTTATTTTTACAATACTTACATTATTAACTTTATATAGTAAAACTTTTCACTTGCGGCAATCAATATTTTTTTTTCTTTTTGAAAATTGTAAAACTCATAGTATATGTTTTATTTATTTCTCTGCTATGCGAACTTTTCATAGTTTATTATTTAGAAAGATTGTACATTTATAACTATTTTTTTCGTTCACCAAATCATTTAAATTAAACCAAACAGCTTGCGTATAAGTGAAGCAACTATTTAGTTTTTGAACGATAAAAAGCATGAAATTCACAATACTAGAGTTTTGAGGAGGTTTTTCAGGTAATATTTTCCGTAAGTGTCCGTAATCGGCCCATGTATACTATACATATGTTAATTTTATCCTACTCTAAAAGTACAAAATATAGATTATATTTAGTTCAAGGTCAAAATAGATTTGAAGTATCGGTTTTATAATAATTGCATCTTAACTTTTAACCTTGAGAAAAAGGACCATGTTCCATTCTTTAATTAGGCAATCACAGAATTTTAATTTCGCGAAAAAGACTGCCTCTCTCACATCGAACGCTTCAATTCTCTGCGAAATTTAAAAGCGGTCACTGATTAATTAATGAATGGACTAAATATGCCACGGCCCTGGGCAGGGACGTAGTGGAGGGGTATACTGGGGTATTCGCCGTATACCCTCTGGATTTTTTAAGGAACACCATGTACACTCTGTTTCTAAGGAAGGCTATAGTATATACACGATAGGGTGTATCCTCTGTTTTTATCGTTTATCCTCTGTTTTTTTTCTGTTTTTTTTTTTTTTTTTTTTTTTTTTTTGCAATTACGCCACTGGCCCTGGGGTCCCTTAATTTGGCAAGGGGAAAATTTTAGCGTGCAGTTACTTTAAAATAGATATTTTAAATCTATTTTACCTTGTTCTAAACATAATCCATATTTTGTGTAACCCATATTTTTTGTACTGTTCACCAAATCGCCTCCACACCCGCACCGGTTGTCATCTGTCCCCAAAACAATCAATGGTGGACAAGACATGCATTGTACAAGAAAAAAAGGACGATTTTATGGAGATTGTACTAGTAATCAGGGCGCCAGTACAATTTACTGATTTTTAATGGAAAAATTTCAGGGGAAAAAAACGGTGAATTTTCTGGGATTTACATCAATTATTCCGTTAAAAAACATTGAATAACCTGACATTCTGATTACCAATCACCGTAAAATCGCCTTATTTTGCAGTGTGGTGTTTAGTGATAAATACCGGTTAGTTTTAAGAACAGGTGACCATATGGCCGTGTATGGATGAGGAGGCACCCGGTTGAATGGTAACGCTGTCGCACCCCCACTAATCGTACAACAGGCATAATTTTCTATTGGCCAAAGCCTGCGATAGTCCGTCCTTTATAACTGTGGTACATGGAACCTTAACGGACCAACGGTATACTGATGAGTTTCATCGACCACTCGTGGGACCTTTCCTATATGTCTTAAAAGTCCAACACAATCTTTTATAAGCAATTTTAAAGCTAGATAATGATCACCTACCTAGAGTTCGAGTTTCTCATGACTTTTCTACTTCAGAATCTTCCATGGCCGGCCCAATATCTCGAATTGCCCCTATAGAGCATGTGTAGGATCATCTAAAAAGCCAGATGTCGCTGTGTCAGCCTTTACATGATTTGGAAGTGGCTGTTGGAGATTTGTGAGCATATCTACTTCAGGAAAACATCAGAAATTTAATCAAATCAATGCCGGACCGCATTGCGCCATGTATTGGATCAGATTGCGGTCCGACGCGCTACTAAAATTACACTGTTTTAATCTAATTGTGTGTAATTATCTTGATTTTAGGATCAAGTCAATTTCTCATCTGTATCATTATATGCATTAAATTTCATTTCAATCCGACAGGGATGAGATGTCCACGTTTTTGCACACCAGTATTTTGTTTAAAAAAATATTATTTGGTTTAATCGGAACATTTTTGGATTTAAGAGCACATCGTTTTTTCCAACAAAATACTGACGTGCAAAAACGCGGAAATCTCATCAGACGCTAACTTCTTGGTAACGTCTGTGTGTTTACTTACCTAAATGTATATGTATACATATTCATATCTGCATACTAAAGATATTTTTTATTTTTATTATTTTTTTAGTGAAAGAAGAGGGCCCTTGAATGGATAGCAGGCACTGGCCTTTTCTTTGATTGATCAGGCCCGTTCATGACTGATGGATAATCCAAGTTTTATGAAATCAGAGCTGTTACACTTAAAGCGTGTATAGTATGTATTCAATTTGTTAAAGCACTCTAGCACCACTTTCTTCTCGTTTATCGAGATGTAAAAACAAATGAAAATTGCAGGGAAACCAAATACTAATATTCCGATTTTTTATTGTTTAAAGTAACATTTTATTTTCGTGTCTCCCTCCTTTAAAACGTTCTTGTTACTAAAGTATTTCGTATTAGCACTAACACTCTTACTAAAATATTAGACATTCTTTTTCTCTGAGATTTAAATATTGGGATAACAAGAATTATATTTTGCTGGGAAGAATTAATGTTTTACGATAGCCAGGCAGTGTTATCAGTTTGGTCCTTTTCTTCAGCAGTTTCGAATTCATAACAAAAATTCTGATTGTTAATTTTTGTCTGCTTAAATTCAGGTATTTCGTATTTACTAGATACAAATATTCTTCATTTGTAATTTCTGGTATGAATTCTAAATTTTTGACTCATCAAAATATTGAAATTGCCACTCTACATCATATGCGAAGTTTTATACAACTGACCGCTAAGTGACACTATTTTGAATTCGCTGTTTTACTTTTATTCATCTGAGTAGGCCTAATAAATAAGGGATTTGGTTGCATCTGTTGCAAATGTGTCATGTCACAAAAAATAGATGAAAGGTCGAACAGCATATTCACAGTATCCGCAAAGAAACTCTTCGAGAGGGTTGAATTCTGATAGGGATTGGCCGACGCGTTTTCACGTAACTTGGCGATAATTATACTTGGCGAGCGATAGATGCTTCCGTCGAGGAGTTTGATTTTCTTCCGAACCGAGTACAAAGTAACTTTTCTCTTGCAGCATTGCATTGGATGGACCGTGTCTTACTGAAAGCTGTACTCTTTAAAAGTTTTTAAACACAAATTTTTACTTTGTACTCGGCTCCGAAGGAAATCAAACTCGAGGGAAGCGTCTATCGTTATGCCAAGTATAATTATCGCCAAGTTACGTGAAAACACGTGGGCCAATCCCTATCAGAATTCAACCTCCCGAAGAGTTTCTTTGCGGATACTGTGAATATGCGGTCGAACACCCTCTGATTTCAGTTCGTTGGATTTTCTCAATCCTGTGCATTCATTAATTGATTGATCAACTCTTATTGAAAAACAAAAATTACTTGTGAATAATTATTTAAAAATGTCGCAGTTTTCAGAACACCGATAACAAAATAAAAAAACGAAAAAAAATAAGGTGAAATAAATAAAAGATAGTTTAAAGTTATTAGTCTCGAAATAAAAAGAAAAAATATGTTAAAAATAAAAAGAATAAAACAATAAGAATCAATTACTCAAAAAGCTTTGTTAAAAAATCAATTGTTGGAAAAAGAATGTTTCTGTTACAAAAAAGAAAAAAAATACCAGTATTTTCTATTTGTTATTAAGATGTTTATTTATTGTTGAAATTGTTATTTTTTTTATTGTCTTTTTAATGGTTTTTTTTATTTTTTTCTCAGTTTCAGATTAGAGTGTCGAGGGAAGGGGGAGGAGGGGGAAAAAGACAGAGTTGCATTGTCAATGAATTAAAATAAAAATGAACTATGATTCATATTGCTTAGTGCGTGGAATATTAATTTTTTATTAAATAAAATTATCTAGCTGTTACTTTTCAATGGTTATTCATTTTTTGCAATGGTGATTAGAAGCTTTTTAAAGAGATAAAAATATTAATGATTATAAATAAAATAAACAAAAAATCTATGTTTTAGTTGAAAAAACAAATAATAAAAAGAAAGAACGGAATAGTTTAAGTCAGGGCGCGAAATTTCCACTCGCCAGCTCGCCATTGGCGAGTAAATATTTATCGTTGGCGAGTAAGTTTCGTCTTTTAAAATGTTGTGCTTCAAATCAAACTAAGCACAGCGACATGCGGATGTATTTCAAAATGAAGCTATGGTATTTATATTCCAAAAGAAGTAAAAATGCTCCGTCGCATACTTTTTCTTCTTTCCTACGGTGGAATGAAATTACCCTGTCTGCATTCATCCCCTCCCTTACTTTCGTACTGCGCACGCGCCAATACCGAATTAGATTGCTTTTCACTCCTGCGCGACGAGATCCGGGTTTCGTCACCTAAGCATCACCTAAGCGCCCTATATTTTCCAAAAATGTAAAATATTCTGGATTTAACAAACGGCTTCTTCTAACAATCATCAATTTAATTTAAATTTGTCATAAATATTTCATTTTCTGTGCAGGTGAGGGGGCTGACGTTGTTGTCTAAATGAATGTAAAATAGTGGCGAGTAAAAATTTTAACCTGGCGAGTATCTTTTAAGCTGAAATTTCATGCCCTGGATTAAGTAAAAAAAAAAGTAAATATGAGCCAAGTGTTTTATTTATTTACCTTTGTTTAATGAGACGAATATATATATAATTTGTTTTTATTATGTCACATAGCATAAAAATACAAAAATGAATTTCAGCGAATTAATTCATAAATAAAGTGTGTTTCCAAATTGAAATTTATTACTTTCTGACTCATTGCTAAATTCCTGCATATTTTTTTTCCGACACAGTTAAAAAATGTTTATGAATTCGATTTGTCTCTCTATCCGTGGACATCAGTGGACTCTTGAAACTCGACATCAAATACGAAGTTTTAAACTACTGACCGCTAGTGGGCGCTATTTTGAACTCACTGTTTCTCTTTTATTCATTTGTGTAGGCTTAATATATAAAGGCTCTGACTATATTTACTATTAATGTTTCATGTCACAATAATTCATCAAATGTCGCACATCCTTTGAGTTCAGATCGTTGAATTTTATTTTCACAATCCAGTACATTCATTGATTAATCAACTGTTATTAACAAAACTCTTATCAAAACAAAAACTACTTGTAAATAATTATTAAAAAATGTCGCAGTTTTCAGAACACCAATAAAAAAAATAAGGTTAAAAAAAATAAAAGATAGTTTGAAATTATTAGTCTCTAAAAAAGGAAAAAAAAAATGTCAAAATAAAAAGAATAAAAGAATAAAAATCAGCTACTCAAAAAGTTTCGTTAAAAAATCAATTATTGGAAAAAGAATGTTTCAGTAACAAAAAAAGAAAAAAATTCTCAGCATTTTTCTATTTGTACTTAAGATGTTTCTTTATTGTTGAAATTGTTATTGTTCTTTTTACTGTCTTTTTTTTTTTTTTTTTTTTTTTTGTAAGTTTAGTTTCAGATCAGAATGACGAGGGAGGGAGGAGGAGGGAGAAAAAAAAGTTGCATTGTTAAGCATTTAAAATAAAAATGAACTATGAGTCAGACTGCTTAAACCTAGGAATATTAATTTTTTATTAAATAAAATTATCTAGCTGTTACTTTTCAATGGTTATTCATTTTTCGCAATGGTGATTAGATGCTTTTTAAAGGGATAAAAATATTAATGCTGATAAATAAGAAGGAAAAAAAAAAGGGAAAATTTAAGTTTTGATTGAAAAAAAAACACATTAAAAAGAATGAAAGGAATGGTTTAACTAAAAAAAAGTGAATATGAGTCAAGTGTTTTGTTTATTTATTCCTTTATTTTTGTTTAATAAAACAAATATATATGTATATAATTTTTTGTTATTATGTCACATAGAATAAAAAAAGGAAAATGTATTTCAGCGAATTAATTTCTAAATAAAGGCCATTTACAAACTGAATTTTATTATTTTCTGCTTCGTTGCTAAATTCTTGTGTAATTTTTCCAACATGGTTGAAAAAATTTTTTGAATTCGATTTGTCTCTCTATTTGTGGACATCCGTGGACTCTTGAAGCTAAACACCAAATGCGTTTTATACTATTCACAGCTAATGGGTGCTTTTTGAACTTGCTATTTTGAACTCACTGTTTTTCTTTGAGTCATTTGTGTGGGCTTTAGTAGTACCCGTTGTCAATGTTTTATGCCACGAAAATACATAAAATATTGTACACTTTCTGAGTTCATACAGTTCAATTTTCACAATTCTGAACATTCATTTATTGATTTATCAACTTTAATTGAAAAACAAAAACTACTTGTGAATAATTATTTAAAAATGTCGCAGTTTTTAGAACACCGATAAAAAAAATAGGGTGAAATAAATAAAATGTAGTTTAAAGTGATTAGTCTCTAAATACAGAGAAAAAAATATGTTAAAATAAAAAGAATGAAACAATAAGAATCAGTCACTCAAAAAACTTCGTTAAAAAATTAATTGTTGGAAAAAGAATGATTCTATTACAAAAAAGGAATAAAAAATGTATATCAGCATTTTTCTATTTGTTTTTAAGATGTTTATTTATTGTTGAAATTGTTATTGCTTTTTTTACTGTCTTTTTTTAGTTCAGTTTCACATCAGAGTGTCGAGGAAAGGAGGAAGAGGGAGAAAAAAAAAAGAAAGAGTTGCATTGTCAAGCAATTAAAATAAAAATGAACTATGATTCAGATTACTTAGTACTAAGATAATTTATTTTTTATTAAATGAAATTATCTAGCTGCTACTTCTCAATGGTTATTCATTTTTCGCAATGCTGATTAGAAGCTTTTTAAAGGGATAAAAATATTAACGCTGATAAATAAAAGGAAAAATAAAGTTTTGGTTGAAAAAAAAATTAAAAAAATGAAAATAATGGTTTAACCAAAAGAAGTGAGTATGAGGCTAGTGTTTTATTTATTTATTTAATTTTGTTTATTATAAGACAAGTATATATATATATATATATATATATATATATATATATATATATATATATATATATATATATTGTTGTTATTATGTCACATAGCATGAAAAAAGAAAAATGAATTTCAGCGCCATAATTATCAAATAATGGCTGTTTCATAATTGAAATTGATTGCTTTTTGATTCATTGTTAAAATCCTGTGTAATTTTCCCCAACATCGTTGAAAATTGTTTATAAATTCGATTTGCCTCTCTGTGTTCTAATTCGCGAAATATACTCGGATTGCCATGTAATTATATAATAAGCGGAATTATCATATGCAGTGTGTCCAATCAACATAAATCTACCGTAATTGGACAGGAAACAAACCAATGAAAATAAATGAAATATAATAAGAAAGTTTGTATACAAAGACATATACACAAGGAGTAACTCACTAACTGCCCCACCTGGGCAGGAAAAAAAAGTATAAAAAAGAGGGGGGGGGGGAATGTCCCGCCGAAATAAAGCCACTATTGTTAACAGCGAATATAACTGCCATGCTTATATATGGTTTGGAATATACGAAATGGCATATCAAGTACTGTTTACCAATCTCTGGAAGACAGTATGATCAATATATCCAGACTTCAATGATGGCAGTTTTAAGTTTTTTCACAGACGTGAACTGTCTGTCATTGGCGTTTAAAGCTCAACTGAGGATATCCCACACATTCTCTTGGGAATTGAGATGAAAGTATAGGACAGGCTATTTCACGACATGTGTCCAATTGTCCAAATATCAAAAAAAAAAAAAAAAAAAAAAAAAAACATTTATAGGAAAGGTTATGGGGATCATTTTCAGGCTGGAATATTCAACTTAGCTCACCAATTTTTTCTTCATTTAGCAGAAATTGGGTTTCTAGAAATTTTTGATAATTTGTAGCTTTACATGCGCTCTGAGAAAAAAGTTAGACTGAGTTTACCATTACAGGATCATACCATGGTATCTTACGTTACATTTTGAACTATATTCAGTAATTTCAGTAATGTAACACATACAAAAAATTATTCAAAATATAATTTTCACATGCTTTGCTAATTAAACTTATTCAAAGCCCAATTTAGATGAAAATTAACAAATTTTAATGTTATTTTTAAAATTTTGGTAGTTTTATTTACTATGGTAACTACCATTACTGAAAAAGGAATGTAAGTTATCATATAAAGTGTAATTTTCATGCAAATTGACTCTTAGATAGGTTTCATAGACAAATTATATAAATTTTACATTTGAATATTTTTAGTGCTATATTATTAAAATTACTGCAGTAAATTATTCTAACTGTAACGTAAGTTACCATGGAGTGACCTCACAGCAGAAGTCTCACAAAACTATTAATAAGCCCCCGCCGTGATGTCTTTTGGTTTTTTTTTTTATGTCTTTGATGTCTTTTCCTCATGTCATGCCAGCAAGGCTGTCTGAGCCATCAAAGTTAATTTTTTTCGCATCTGAGAATATAACAAGATGCTATAAGCCTTCCAGTTTTGGTGATGCTTGTCCTCATCGAATCTTTGTCTCCCCTCGGGATTGCACTTACACTCTAAAGCTTTTTTAAAGCTGAGTTCCCGAGTTAGACATCCAAACCCAAACCCATCGACTCTGCTTTACTTGTCGATGGCTTTCAACATGGGGTGGTAGGTGGAGGCTTATTAATAGTGTTTGGAGGCTTCGACTATGGTGATAAACTTCATCTGGCTTTTCGCTCAGAACGCATGCATGCTACCGATTACCAGAAAACACTAGAAACCCATTTACTGCCATTTTCAGAGAAAATTGGTGGCCTAAGTTGGATTTTCCAGCAGAGGAATGCCCCAATAACCTTTGCAAAACACTCCTAGTAATAGTAATGGTTTTTGGATAATTGAGTACATGTCATGAGTACGCATAGTTATGAAGGAATCAGGAAAATGACACTACGGGTTTTGCGCTGAAAGGCTGTGAGTCACCTGAATCACAAACAATACCTGAAAGTTATTTTGTTACTTTTTCAAACCTTATCTCTGAAATAAATATGTAAGTATCAAGGCCCAATCTAAAATTTGCTAGGTAAGTTCCGTGATGTTAAGACTATACAGGGTGTCCCAGAAATATTGGGATAAACTTTAAGGAGAAGTAAGGGAAATCACAAGGGTTCAGATTAGTATAGCAACCCGTGGTCGGAAGCATTTTCTTGGCGCGGTAGTAATGACACAAAACGCAAGAGGACAGGACACGACTTAGAAGAAAAAATATCTTTATTATCCTTAGTACAGTAGAAAAGTAAGAAAAAAGAACATGAAAGAAACAATGTTCGTCATCAAAGTAGGTGTTCGAAATTACGACTCCGGGTCTTGATGTTTATAGGCGCATCTACGGTGCGTGGAACATCTAATGTTCTCTAGAAAACACCAGGAATGTTCCGAATTTTTCCAGCTGCTTCAACGATGCGTGCAGCAAGTTCATGTTTTCAGTGTTAATCCGGTATTTTTGCAGCACTAAAAATAATAAACATATTTTCTCTCCCTGTTGTCGTCCTTTCTTTCTTTTGTTTTGTGTCGTCACTACTGCACCAGGAAAATGTTTCCGACCATGGGTTTCTGTGTAAATCTGAATCTTTGTGATGTCTCTTCCCCCCTTAAAGTTTGTCCTAATACTTCTGGGACAACCTGTACATTTATCAGGAAATACATAACGCCATGCATGGATAAATTACAGAGCATGTAATAACTATACATTTTTATAACATAAATTTGTAGCATATTTCATGCACTTTCAAAATGTGTGGAATTTGGGATGTGTTCGCGAGGGTAGCTTGTAGTTTAAAATATACTGTGCGAAATATATACTGGGGTAATAAATAATAACTCCATCCACTGCTGTTATTACCCCGGTTGATTCTTTACAGTGGCAGAACTATATTTTTTATTTTATTTATTTATTTATTTTATGCACGAGAGACCGTTATTGCCATTGTTGAAAACGAAAAGGGATAAAGACAAATCAGTATGTTCTAAATGCTGCTACTTTTTTTAGAATAATAAAATATTAAATTATCAATTACTGCATCTTGATATCGCCATTAATGGTTAATAAAAGCAATTTGTGAATTTCTACGTCTGTAGAGTTTATATTTTTAGAATTAGACAACTTACATGAATAATCTTAATCTTATTTTATATTTGTGTTTGCATGGTGTTATTAGCCTTTTAGGTGGATAATAGTGCCACATAGCATTAGTCAAGAAATCACGCCATTCCATTTTATGAATATATATCCGTTAAAATACTCTTTCTAGCATACATAGTCAATATGTTTTTGTATCAAATCTTATATTTGTTTGGGGTAAAAAACCTAAAACACAGTCATAAAAATTAGTAATACGTTAACGCGGCATTATTACCTCCTCCCCTCCTCCAGGATACCTTATATGTCTAAAATCAAAATTTGAAAAATAAAAAACCGAGGTCAACGTTTTTGGGACACTCTTGATAATTAATTAACGAGTATATATAAGTTCATTTATAAAGAAAAAACGATAAAACTGATATTAAAGAAACAAGTGTTGACTACTTTTCATAATCGTAGGATTCACATAGGATTTCGGGTTAATTTTTAACACAATTTACATATTCGGGTCAGATACACACCAATCGGTACATGACTCTGCTGAATTCTATTCTGTATTCCCAACACTGAGAAAAAAATATGGTTCTGGCATATAGAATCTAAGTAATGGCTATAGAAAAAATAGTTCCATGTCATCCCTATAAATTTTAGTTCCATTTCTTAGAGAGTTCCAGAGTCTCTTACTAGAATTCAAGCACGTTTTCCTATATTTTTGTTGTCAAATTTATCTAAAAATCTCTTCAAATAGATGCGAACACAATAGATGTGATTTAGTAACTAGAATTATAGCTTAAGAAACCATTCCTAAAATCAAGCGATAATTTCTCGCTACTGAAACGGTTCAATGTCGTTTCGTCTCCTGGAAAACATGAGACTAGAAATTTCAAGTTATTTCGCCTATTCAGCTTAGTTGTTTACCCTACTCGCATAGTTTCGACATCTATATTTCTAATTTAGAGATTCAGAAAGTGACTAACTATTCATTCTAGTTGAAGGCGGCATATTTTTTTTTCTCAGTGAAGGAGAAAAATTACCATGTTAATATTATTTTTCTTTTCTACATTTTTGTAAAAAAAAAAAAAAAAAAAAAAAATTGTTAATGATTTTTATTAAAATTCTGTAATGATCTCATCAAGTTTTATTAAACAAAAATGGTTTTTTTTTTTTTTTTTTTTTTTTTTTTTTTTTTTTAAATAAGAAATATAACTTTAAAGAACGAGGAAATGACGTTAAAAAAACAAGAAAAACAAATAAAAGAAAGAAAGCGAGTAAAGAAAATAAATGCTACTTAATCTCATTTTCGAAAGAGAATTGTCAAAAACGGAATGGCTTTGTTTACCTATTCCTTTGTATCGCATTTTGCGTTACTTTTGTTTATCATTCTTTATTTATTACGTTTGTTAAAGTCCCTCATTTTCCATTATTTTTAACAATGGTAAAGGATAAAAAAAAAAAAAAAAAAAAAAAAAAAAAAAAAAAAAAAAACTGGGAATGATGAACTCGTAATTTTGTATTTTAAATTTTTACAAAGAAACGTATTTATATAAAAGAATATTCTAGTACTTTCGAACATAATTAAAAAGCCATAATGACTAGTCTGCTCGTTAGTATTCTATTCATTTCTAAAAATGCTCATATCTCAATAAAATGAACTATAATTTGTCTCATAGAATTCTTTTCTATCTTAAGCGCATGCGCGGGGTATTTTTGATTCCGTTCTCTGTTTCCTTATTCAAGTAATTCCTGCAAACCATTTTCAGGTTCGTTCGTAACTATGTAAATAGGTAGCCCTATAGTAGTTGTTAAGTCCGTCCGTCCGTCCGTCTGTCCGCACATAACAATGCAAAAAGTACTTAATCGAATAGTTTGAAATTTAAAATGTATAATTATTACATAATTTTGCCGAGTCATTTCAAATTTTATTAAAATCGGATGGATAGTTCAATTATAGAGGCAATCAAAATTATTCCGTTATGTTACGGCAATTGGGAAAAAAATAGTTTCAAGTGTCTTTTAAAGTTACTACACTCTTTCCAACATAATAAAATTATATTATGTTTGAAAAACATCTTATTTTCAGCATTTAATAAAGACACAAAGAAAACAACAGTACAATTTTGGTCTTTTTGCTCGGCCGTCAAGGGGTTTGATTTTTTTTTTCTTTTTCCACATTTTAAAAGAAAAATCATTATTAATGATTTTCATTAAAATTCTGTAATGATCTCCAAGTTTTAAGAAACAAAAATGTTCTTTTAAATAAGAAATATAACTTTAAAGAACGCGGAAAAAGACGTTAAACAAACAAGAAAAACAAGTGAAAGAAAGAAAGCGAATAAAGAAAATAAATGCTACTTAATCTTATTTTCGAAAGAGAATTGTCAAAAACGGAATGGCTTTGTTTAGAAATGCAAACCTTTGTATTCCATTTTGCATTAGTTTTGTTTATCATTGTTTATTTATTACGTTTGTTAAAGTCTCTCATTTTCCATTATTTTTAACAATGGGAAAATTAAAAAAAAAAAAAAAAAAAAAAAAAAAAAAAAAAAAAAAAAACTGGGAATGATGAACTCGAAATTTTGTATTTTAACTTTTTACATAGAAATTTATTTATATAAAAAATATTCTAGTGCTTTGAAATATTAATATAAAGCTGCAATGAATAGTCTGCCCGTTAGTATTCTAATCATTTCTAAAATTGCTCATATTTCAAGAAAATGAAATATAAGTTGTTCCGTAGGAGAATTCTTTTCTATCTTAAGCGCATGCGCGGGAAATTTTTGATTAGTTCTTTGTTTCCCCAAATCCTAAATCTATAAAAACCTGTAAACCATTTTTGTTGCTGTTGCTGAAATATAAATTTCTGTATCAAACACTATAATTCTGCATTTTAAATTGCCCAAAATGTAAAGAAAAATTAACGATTTCATATGAATGTGCTGAAGTACCACAGCTATTTTTGTTAAATGTAGCTAAATACTTCTCTAATTATATATGAGAAATTGATTAAAATACATTTTCAAATTAAAAGTTGTAAACAAATATACTAAAGTTTTAAAGCTACTTTGGCATTATTTAGCTATGTAGCTAAATGTATATCAGGACGTAATTTTGCATTTTAAATTGCTCAAAATGTGTAAGTTAACTCTTTCGAGTCTGGTGTACTATTAATAATGCATGCCTTTTATTTGATAGTTAACAATATTTTCCTTTTCCACATTTTTGAAAGAAAAAAATCATTTTTAATGTTTTTCATTAAAATTCTGTAATGATCTCTCGAAGTTTTAAGAAACAAAAAAAGTCTTTTAAATAAGAAATATAGCTTTAAAGAACGTGGAAAAAGACGTTAACAAACAAGAAGAACATATGAAAGAAAGAAAGTGAATGAAGAAAATAAATGCTACTTAATCTTATTTTCGAAAGACAATTGTCAAAAACGGAATGGCTTTGTTTAGAAATGCAAACCTATTCCTTTGTATTTCATTTTGAGTTAGTTTTGTTTATCACTGTTTATTTATTACGGTTGTTAAAGTCTCTCATTTTCCATTATTTTTAACAATGGGAAAGGATTTAAAAAAAAAAAAAAAAAAAAAAAAAAAAAAAAAAAAAAAAAAACCTGGCAATGATGAACTTGTAATTTTGTATTTTAACTTGGCACATAGAATCTTATTTATATAAAAGAATATTCTAGTGCTTTTAAACATAATTAAAAATCTATAATGACTGGTCTGCCCGTTAGAATTCTAATCATTTCTAAAATTGATCATATCTCAAGAAAATGAACTATAATTTGTTCCGTAGGAGAATTCTTTTCTATCTTATGCGCACGCGCAAGGTTTTTTTGATTTCGTTCTTTGTTTCCCCCATTCTAATAATTCCTGCAAAAATTTTTTAGGTGCGTTCGTAATTATGTAAATACGTAGCATCTATAGTTCTCAACTGGTCCATCCGTCCGTCTGTCCGTCTGTCCGCATATAACAATGCAAAAACTACCCAACCAAATCGTTTGAAATTTAAAGTATATAATTATTACATAATTTTGTCGAGTCATTTCAAATTTTATGAAAATCGGATGCATAGATCAATTAGAGTAACAATCAAAAGTATTCAGTTACATTACGGTCAATGGGGGGAAAAGTTTCAAATGCATTTCAATGGTGTTGCACTCAAAATTGATATACATCTGTAAAGTACACATTATAATATACATTTTGCATAATCTGTGGACCACAAGAACATTTGTTATTGATTTACAACGCCACATAAAAGTATTCCATTCCATGATGGTATAGGGAGAACAATATTTGTTGCGCATTTTAATTGTAATTAACAATTTACAATTTTATGAGATTGATATTTTTAAAACTTCGTTATCGTACGAACGCACCTTATTTGTTACGCTTCACATGCAATTTCCAACTTGCTGTTACTGTTTCTGAAATATCAATTCTTGTGTCAAATACTATAATTCTGCATTTTAAATTGCTCAACATTTCAGTGAAAATTAACAATTTCAAATGAATATGATGAAGTATCACAGCTACTTTTGTTAAATGTGGCTAAATGTACTGAATTCTCCAATTCTGTATTTTAAATTGCTTAAAATATAATTTCAAATTAAAGATTCTACAGGGATATGCTGAAGTATTAAAGTTACTTAAGCTAAATGTAGCTGAATATTGTAAATGCTATAATTTTGTATTTAAAATAATTAATCCTTTCGGGTCTCGTGTACTATTAATAGTGGCATGTCTTTTAATTGAATATTATTTTATTTCAACAAATACTTTTGTTACTGTTTACATGTAGTAATGTTTGTATGTGTCTAAACATTCACTATATGACTTCATTAATTTTTAGGCATTTAATAATAAGAATAATAATAAATATTTTTCTTAATTCACTTTGAACCGTTTGTGATTTTTTTTAATTTTAAACATGTATTCCACTCTTTAAATTTAAAATAAAGGTTACTTTCCGTAAAGAAATGCATAAAGAAAGCATGATAAACCGCAAAAAAATATTAGAAAGTTGTAATAAGGTACCCTGGCGTAATAACGCCACGTTAATGTTCTACCAATTTTCACGGCTCAGTTTTAGTTTGTATTTTTCAAACAAATATATGATTTGATACAGGAACTCATTGACTATCTATATAAAAAATAATTTAACAGATATGTATTCATAAAATGTAATGGCGTGATTTCTTGACCAATGATATTTGGCGTTATTACCCACCTATATGGGCAATAACGCTATGCAAACAAAATTATGAAATAAGATGGAATAATTGCATGTAGATTGCCCAATTCTAAAAATACAAAATCTACAAACTTAGAAATTGACAAATTGCATTCTAAGCTATTGAAAATGTTCAATTTTTTGTGAAAGTGTAAGAAAAATAAAGGTGTGGTTTGGGGGGGGGGGGAGGGGAGGATGAGGCAAAAGAATATCAGACCGTGAGCTTTTTGCTTAAAAAGGACCGCTTAAATAGAATTATTAGAAACATTGCACAGTTTTTATTTGAATCAGTATTTAGGATGTAGCTCGGCCATTGAAGGGAATCAACCGGGGTATTAATGCCAAGGATTGGCGTTATTAACCCGTTATAGTTATTGTGCTGTACATTTTAAATTACAAATTATCTATAGAAGATATCCAAAATCTTCAACAACATTTTGAAAGTCCATGAAATGTACTACAAATTTATGTAATTAACAAAGTATTTCCGAATAAAAAAATAGTCTTCACATCACAAAACGTATCTCGCAAATTTTAGATCAAGCGTTAATTTTAGTTGCTTGTAAAAACAATAAGACCTAAAAATGAAACAAATTAACTTCAAGCTGTTTTTTGCGATTTATATGACTCAAAACCCTTCTGCGCAGAGCACATGGGTGTCATTTACCAGATTATTTCATAATTACGCAAAATATTAGTACTTGGCGTTATTACCCCGCCTGGCGTTATTACACCAGACCACCTTATTAGTTAAATCTTGTTGCAATATAATATTTTGTAAACATCTCCAAAAACTCTTATTTAGCTTATTGTCACATGAGTATGATTGAATAATACGCAAAACAACACATTTGTTATCTTTCAGACAGAGATATACTCGTTAAATTCTATTTCGAAAGCTAGTGTTAACATTATTAATATAAAAGTAATTTTTTCTAAATAAATAAATAAATGAAATAAAATAAAAAATTGTACCCGAAAGTGTTAAAATTAAAAATTTCATACTAATGTGCTAAAGTATCAAAGTTGTTTTAGCTAAATATACCTAATATACATAATGTTATAATTCTGTACTTTAGTTTGCTCAAAATAAAATTAATGATTCCACACGAATCAACTAAAAATTCAAAATTACTTAAGCTAAATGTACTTAAATGCTATAATTCTACATTCTAAATTGTTAAAATTAAGTTAAAATTAAAGATTCCTTACGTAGTGTGGAAATCTGCTTTAGTTAAATGTAGCTAAATGTACAAATTGTTTAAAATATTAATTGAAATTTAAGATTCCACACTCTAAATTGAAATGTCTGAAATTATGACAGTTAAGTTTTTGAAACGGAGTGTTTAGTTTTCAGACGTTTTAAAATGTCTTGATTTTTTCAGATACTTTATGCGTCTGAATTTCAAACATTTCATGCGTCTAAATCGCATTTTTTTTTTATGAAAGTTTTTTATCAGTAGATACGTTTGCTCTACTTTTTTTTTACTACTAGCTACTTTTTTTTTATTTCTATTTTTATACTTAAAATTAAATTTTAAAAGAGGTATTTGAAATTTCTTTACACTACCACAGAGAAATAATTGGGTTTATTTACATAGAGTAATAAGAAAGGATAGAAATGAAGTATGGTGGCTGTGAGTGATGCCAAAAATGTAATCCTAAAATTTTGTACGGCCCAAACAAAACTGCGTGTTTTACCAAAAAAAAAAAAGAAGAAACTTGTTATTAATACAGTTTTAATTCATTAAAGAATCAAATACTACTTTAGAATTCTTAAATATAAGCATATCATTTTCATTTTGAAAAAAAATGCACGGTTGATGTCAAAGAATTCGATTCCTGTTCCACTTGATTGTTTTGTTTTGGCCGAATGAAGGCATTTAAATCTGAGCGATAATGCGCATCATATTGCACATCATTTTTATGGCGTAAATTGCTTTTACTTGCAATGAGAAAATGAAATCATAAAATAATAAATCAGTAATGATAAGTAAACCATGGAGGAAAGTGATAGATGAAAGTGCAGCTCCATCTGTCTTTTTCTTTCATGATTTATTTATCTTTATTGATTTATTCTTTTATGATGCCATTTTCTCATTGCAATTAAAAATAACTTGTGAACTAATGTGAATAGAAAATGACGTCACATTTTAAAAAACAAACAAGTCCCTTTTTAAAATTGTTATATTTCGAGTTTTTTTTACACTCTGTTGATATTTAGTTTGAAGCACAATAGATGAAATGCATCATTGCACAAGAATGACATTATATTAACAAAAAAAAAAGGTATTTTTTTAGTAAAAAATAAATATTGTATCTAATGTGCCTTAAATACATGAATTTATATCATTTTAACTCACCGATACCGAGATTAGAATCTCAAGTCAAGAGTGCGAGTTTTTACATGTTATGTAACGACCAGAAATTTCTGTTCTATCAATTTAGTTTGAAATTTAAATTAAGAGAAAGGAAAATAAATTGCATAGGAATGCGGTACAAATACCAATGTGTTTTATATCGTTCGCTGACTAAAGAAGCCAAGCAACAAGAAATTTACAGCTAACTATGATCCAGTACCATTTTTTACTATTGATAAGTTTCCAATGATCGGATATTGTCTGATGACTGATCTTAAACAAAGATGTCACAAAGATAAAGCAGATAGCATTCAGCCTTTTAAAGCAACGGCGCAAAGTTATAATGATTCGACTGAACTTGAAAAAAATTCTAGATGCAGTATGTCTTTCTTCCACATACAAGCTGAAGAATATAATCAAAGAATACTTCGTAAATCAAAATCGCCACTGACAAAAATATTAGCAGACAAAAAAGAAAAAAAAAATAGAAAGATAAAATGAAGGTGATCATGCATTTCTACTTCAAGTAGAAGTTTTCGTAGCAATTTGATGCAGAATTTTACGTACCAATCTATTGATAGGAAGAGTAGTTATGGCGAAGAGAACTCCAGTCAACGGAGATGTCAACAAGCTGAAAAAAAAATCGTACAAAATCTCGGAAATCTGCATTTTCGCCGAATGCTTTTGCTTTTTGATCAACTCACAATGATGCAATTCATGCGCGTTTCTGATTGGTAAAGTCTCGCGAAAAGGAAAATGAAAGGAAAATGAAAATAATTTTGCAATGAGTCCTGCCAGAAACGCGAATGAGCTAAAAGATAAGGAGTAAACAAGAAATCCCAAAGCAGGAAAACTTGTAATAAAAATGAGTAAAAAGAATAAAAAAAAAAAAAATAGCTCTTTTAAAAACATTCGAATTCACAATAAATAATAGAGTTTGGTTATAAATGAGTAGAAAGAATAAAAAAAAATGGCTCTTTTAAAAACATTCGCATTCACAGTAAATAATACAATTCGGTCAAAAATGATGGGGAAATTTAGGAATAAACTAAAAGCTTTATATTTAAGTAAAATGATTAAGATAATAATTAATTTAAAGAGAATGTAATAGAATTTATGATAGATATTATTAAAGAATAGAAAATGAGAGAATATGCCGACAGTTTAGCGTAATAAAAAGAAAATAAAAAGAGATATACTTCGAAGAAAAAATTAATAATATAACACACACATAAATATAGTAAATTCAGTAGTATGGAAATAATAGAATGCAATCACCACGGCAACCTAAAATCATTACTTATCATGGGATGTCATTGAATTAATTATGTATGATAGGATTAAATAGAATGAAGAAAACTTTTATTAATATATTTTTTAAGTTCTCATTTGATTTTCGAAATATTTGAAATGACTCAACAAAATTCTTCAACAATTATCTAGATTAACATTCAAACTTTTCGGTTTGGTGTTTTTTGCGCTGTTGTATGAGAACAGACAAGAAACCAGACGATGATTATTGGTGCTGTCTATTTATATAATTAAGGATGTAGCTAAAAATTGATTAAATTGCGAAAAAGTAAAATTAAATTTTATATTCTACTTTATTACTACTATATTACTTTGATATTTGCGCTAAAGAAAAGTAAATCAATATGTATGACGCATTCATGAACATTTTCTTTATTTTGGCTTTTATTTATTTTGATTAAAATCGCATCATACTTTTTTCTGGTTAGGAAATATTAAAGTAAATAATAAAAGAAAAACGCTTTGAAAAGCAACCTTCTTTTTTGAATATGCATCGCGGTGGAATTAATCAATACGTCTGAAGTATTCGTGTAAGTCTCGCAAAAAAGCAAATGTATATATTTTTTGAAATATTAAAAAAAAAAGACCTCTATAATATTTGTTCAGTTAAATATCTGATGTTTAAAAAATATTTCAAATACATAAAGAAAGAGAAGTGTTATAGAATATTAAAATGTGTTTCTTAACACAGACAAATAATTTTAAAAAGCAGATTAAACAGAAAGTTCTGAGGGGAGGGGGAGTTGTTTAAAAATGTATAAACACTTTTTAAATGTCTGCAAAAGCTCATGTTTCATGCTAATTGTAATACACCGAATTTCTTTAATTTTAAATAATTTTTTATAAGGAGTGGTATCAAAAATGTTTATAGGAAACATAATAAATATTAAGATGGAACTTTGTGTAATGTAATAAAAATGTAAAAATATCAATGTTAACAACATAAATTTTAGATTTTAAGAATACCAGTTTCGGCAGCATATATCTTACAGTCCGCAGTGTTGAGGGCCCTACCAGTGTCCGAGAGGTTCTGGCCTTTCAACTGGTAGACCTCAGGTGCTGGAATTCGAACCCAATCACGGCCGTCGTCAGCCTAACCGTTCGGAGTTTTCTTCGAACCTTGCGTAAATACGGGTTAAATTCCCTTAGAAAGACCCCATGGGCCTGTATCCCTAGAGGAAATACAAAATCGATTACTCAGCCGACATAAAATAAACCAAACCTAAGTGTTCAGTCAATCAGAGAAAAAAGACAATTTAATTTTTAATTTATATGGGTTATTTGCTCTGCATGTATTAACATAATTTACAATATTTCACGATGTAATTGCCCTATGTGTAAAAATGAGGCATCAAAATATTTACAATTAAAGAAAAATCCATTTAACCCTTTCCGGCACGGGCAAAATCTCTTAGTAAAATGAGAAATTATCGATTGACACCGGAATTCACAAACGAATTATTTAGATATTTTGAAACCTTTAAGTTAATCTTCTATTATAAAAGCAAAATTTTGCTAAAATATTATTGGTGCCATTTACAAGTTTGGTATTAAAATTAGGTATCACAGACCGGGCACAGTGTGCCAGAAAGGGTTAACATTAAAAAAAGAAAATCAACTTCGGTACTGGGAACTGTAATCTATACGCTACTGAAACCTGTATACTTAAAATTTAAATTTATTGGTGCTGTTAACGTTGATATGTTTACATTTTTATTATATAGTGAATATCTATTTTACAGACATATCGATGACTAAAACATATTGGTGAACAACACTGACGTCATATTGGCTGTGGAAAATGTCGATCAGTTAAGTTAGTTTTTACTTTAATTTATCTTTATTTTTTTAGCATCTAAACATCACATAATTTGAATTTCTACATCGTGGAATATGAATAAAATGTTCTTTTAAATGCGATTCGGGTCAAAACTTTCAATTTACTGTTTTTATGGATTTTCAAAATAATTTTAACACATTTCTAAAATTCTATCTATGTTGCATGAAGATCTATTATTGAAGACTAAAGTCTTTTCCATTTAAATAAAATATAAATAATATAAATACATATTTTATTTTCAGGTGTAAATAGGAAAATAAATCATCAGATGTTTCGCTATATAACAGCGAAATAGTTTTTGTGAATACACATTTTTAAGATTTCGGTCATCTGACTAAACCATATTCGTCTTTTGCCTTTGTCTATCCGTCCTTCACAGAGACCATACACAAAAACTGTTTAAGTCACAGCCTTCAAATTTTGCGTACTTACAGCTGAATAACTTGAGTCAGACAACAAATCATAAAATTTTGAAAAAGTCCGTTATTTTAATTAAATAATTTTTTTAGATGACATAACCACTTTTTATTTTAAATGATAAAACCTAATTTACACCAGAAAATTTATTAAATTAAATATTCCTTGAAGCAATGTAATAGTCATTCAAAATTAATATGCTTTCATTTATTAAATAAATTGTCTAGTTTAAAGTAAGTTTTTAAAAAAAAAAATAATAATAATAAAAAAGCGGGAGAATACAAGTATGCATAACGTTCATTTTTGCGATTTAAAATTAAAAAAGAACCTTAATTTCAAAGTTTTACGTGTAAATAAAGTAAAACACTTAGTAAAATCACCATAAAATGAAAAATAAAGACGAGTTTTGAGCTACAACAACAGCACGTCATCAGCTAAACCAACACGTGTCCGTAAGGGCACAGAGTCAAGATAAAGTGAAAGAAAGAGGAAGGAGATTACAAAGAGTGCGACAGGTGGCGCTAGCTGAAAGAGCCCAGGTGGAAGAGAAAAGTGGTGCCAAAATAATAAAAGAGAGCAAAAAAGGTGAAAAATAATAAATAAATAAAATGAAAATAATGATAATAATAATAGTAAAAATAATAAATAAAATAAATTAATAAATAAAAATAAATAAATAAATAAATAAAATAAAACAAGAAAAGTTTATAAAAATGTTAAAATTGTAAATATATATATATATATATATATATATATATATATTATTATTAAAAAAACTACAAGAGTAATTTCCACGCTGGAGAAAGGGAGGGGGACAATGATCTCTCATCATGCCCCTCTCTTTCTCCAGCCTGGAAATTATTCTTGTATTTTTTTTTATAATTTATATATTTATTTATTTACAATTTTAATATTTTTTATAAATTTTTCTTGTTTTATTTTATTTATTTATTAATTTTTACTTATTAATTTTATTTATTTATTTATTTATTTATTTTTATTTTTATTTATTTATTTATTTTATTTATTTATTTTATTTATTTATTTATTATTATTATTATTTTCATTTTATTTATTTTCGTTATTATTTTCATTTATTTATTTTTTTCCACCTTTTCTCTCTGTTTTATTATTTTGGCATCATTTTTTGCTTCCACCTGGGCTCTTTCAGCTAGCGCCACCTGCCACACTCCTTCAAAACTCACCCCTCTTTCTTACACTTTATCTCGACTCTGTGCCCTTACGGACATGTGTTGGTTTAGCTGATGACGAGCTGTTAGCTCGAAACGCGTCCTAGTACTTTATTTTTCCTTTTATGGTGATTTTACAAAGTGTTTTACTTTATTTATTAATTATAGCCTGTGTTTACTGTGTTTTTTCATTTTCTACGTGTAGCCGTCATAGTTTGGAGTTAAAGCGTCTTGCTAGCAAACAGGAGATTGTTAGATCGACACCGGTGCTGCAAGACGAAAATTTCATACTAAGGTGGATTTAATTAAAAGAAATTTTGTATTTTTTGCCAATTTAAGGGTTTATATTATTAGGGTTTCGTTCATGAAATTCTTTGGAATTCACTTTTCTTTCTATTTTAAAAAACTGTTATAATTTATTATTTTCTCAGCATTTTAAAATTCGTTTAAACATTTTTTTTTTTCGTTTTTATAAATTTACAATTTTATTTGTATATCCGCTATTTTTTTTTTTTTTCATTTTTTTTTAATTTAAAAAAATTTGAAATTTTGGATTTTATTCAAATATTTTGATTTGAAGATTTTTAATTTGATTATGATGACTAATTTCCTTTCATAATTATTTTCAAATTAAATTTCTTTGTGCTACCGTCTATGTAAGAGTTTAATAATTATAAATTAACAATTTGGATTTATTATTTAAAGAATAAGTTGTTTTGAAAGAAATATTAAATAGAATCCTCAGTGCGATCTTCAATCACACTTGCCCACTTATTCTGAATTGACGTATCAATCTCAAATAAAAACTGATCTTTCCGAACTTTTTCTAGATTTTGCGAGTACCTTTTTATCTACGTCAAAAGAGTTTCTACATATCAAACATAATTTTTCTATTTTTACTTGAAGATATTATACACTGACTTATGTCAATTTTTAATATCCATCTTAAGACACCACACTACTGATTGAAAAAGACCCGGATGATAATGTAAAGTCTATGGGGGCGTTCTTTTCAAATATCTCGCTCAATTTTTTAATATTTTGACATGATTTTTTTTTCTTTTTGCATAAAATAGCTGATGACGATTCACAACCGGACTAATTTTTACTTTTTCGATCTTGGTTTCAGATTTTTTTTAAATACTTTAACTTTCAGAACCGGTTTGAACCGGTTATGAAACTAAAACTATCCTAATGTAAAAAGAATATAACTAAAATCGTAAAAGTAAAAATTAGCCCGGTTGTGGATCGTCCTCAGCTATCAAATGCTGAAAGAAAAGAAAAATCATGTAAAAATATTAAAATTTGAGCGAGATATTTGAAAAGAACGCCCCCATAAACATTACATTATCATCCTGGGCTTTTTCAGTCCGTAGTGTGGGCTCTTAAACATGTTTGATCACACTGGTACAGAACTTTTAATCCAAGTAATTTAATGCAATTTAACTTAAAATACATCTGAGCAGGAATAAGTTTATAAACAGAAAACAAAAAGAAGATAAAGGCTCTTTATCTTCGTTTTATGCGTTATTTTAACCCTTTCACCGTCCAAGGGTTTTCATGAATTTTTATAAGAATGCTTACAAATTGCAAGATATTTATATTAATTAATCACAGTTTGATGTTATAATATCTTTATTATCACTTCTTTCTATATATGATTCAAAATAAGATTCCGTTTAAAATATTTTTGTCCACAGCCATTTAAGCATGATTTCTAGAAACGGAAAAAGCTGGGACAAACGGTTAAAGGGTCTTTAATAATAACGCATTTTTTAACCTAAATAATGAAAATAATTAATGACTCAAATCGGAAATTCAAACTTCTGGTGGTCGGCTATATAAGGCCCCAAATGAAGAGCCAGGATATGATCTATATATTTAAAAGACCTGGCTGTTTTTTTAGTCATCAGTCCTGAGCTTTCTACTCAGCTGATTTTGATAATTATTTTTTTAAATGAAAGCTATTTATTTGTAGTTGTGCTCATTTTAGCTATTTTTTAACCTCTTCAGTCCTGAATGTAAATAAATTTTTGAAAAAATGCTGGAATAGGTTTATTTAACTAATTTGGCTTCTAATATGATAGAAATGAAAAAAAAAATAAAATTTTATGTACCAGAGTAGCAGCAAATTGAGGTCCACATATGTGGACCTCGGGACTCAATTGCATAAAAAGTTACATTTTTTGGACAATCATTGCAAGCATTTAATTATTTTTAAAATTGCAGAAACATATGTTTTTCAACAGGTAAATACTATTTTCTATTGTTTTAAAAGTACTGCATTAATAAATCTTAAATTTAAAATATTTGAAATATTTTTTATGAATTATTTTTTTAAAAAAATTACCAGAAAACTTAAAGTTTTTTCTTTATTTTTTATTTAGTGTGAAAAATTTCAAAACAATTGCTTTTCAAACTACATAAATAAACTTTACATTTTATACACATTACTCTGGTTTTGGATTTGCATCTTTCTAAACGACATTTAGATGCATTTTTGTTGTCAACAAATCTTGGTAAGTGTCCTACATTGTCAAGGCGGATTTCCTTATTAGGCTTGTTGACAACTTTTCTTTGTTTCTTTGGCAATTCTTCTTCTTCACTGGAACTTGATATTGTTCGAGGCCTACCTCTTCGAGATGTGATATTCTTGTTTCCTTCATATTTTATCAGATATGGAGCAATACATCCTGTATTCTATTAAGGACATGTATTTTTTAATTTTCAATGTTTTATTATTTCTCACATAATATATCGAGCAATTTGTAAAAACTAAATCAACAAAGTGATTAAATACACGAGTTGGCCATTTATTTGTTTTTGCTGCGCAGCGATAATATGCAAGTTATTGATCACAAAGATCTGTACCGCCCATACATACATTGTACATCTTCGCTGCAGAGGGCTGTGGTACATTTATTTTTGCCTTGTCTTCTTTTGACCATTTTAAGCACAACGAATTTGGTTTACTTCCAACGCATGTTAAAAGAAAAGTAACACATTTGTTATCTTTCCATTTAAGTGTACAAATCCTCTCATCATCTCTAACCACTTCATTCCACTCTCCTCTTTGCAGTTCTTTATCAGGTCTCAATTTTTGAATAGCAGAACCAATTCTGTTAGACATAACAGTACCTGAGAATAATTTTTTTTTGCAGAAGGTATTCTACACACTTCAAACTAGTGAAAAATCTGTCTATATAAATTACGTGATTGAGATTCTGGGGCACAGTTTCAGACAACAATTTCACAATATCCCCACCTACACCAAAATGAGGAAATACTGTCTTTGCCAACATATATACAAAAATCTAATAATATTTTTTTTAATTAAAATAATATTTAATTATTTAAAATATTTAAATAAATATATGTATATAGATATATATAAAAGAATAATTTAGAAATTTATTTATATAATTATCCCATTTATTTATTTTTAGTAAAAAAAAAACATGTTGTATATCTAATATAATCTCCAGTTGATCCATATATTTTTAAGAAATTCTATAATTGCCATGAATAATATTTGAGTATTTTTTAAGGAAAAAAAAAAATAAGGTAAATTCACTTAATCTAGCTTAAAAAGCATATTTAATGTTAAAACGACACATATTATGAGTTAACAATCATTGTCTTATGTTTTTAAAATAATAATATTATTTTTAATTAAAATATTATTTTATTATTTAAAATATTTTAAAAAATGTAAAGAGAAAAGAATTATTTACAAATTTATTTATATAATTATTCCATTTATTTATTTTTAGTAAAAAAACGTGTTGTATATCTAGCTATAATCTCCAGTTGATCCATATATTTTTGATAAAATTCTATAACTGCCATGAATAATATTTAAGTATTTTTTAAGGAAAAAAATAATCTAAATTCACTTAATCTAGGTAATAAAGCATATTTAATGTTAAAACGACACATATTATGAGTTAATTAAATACCTCGAAGCTTTATTATTATATTTAAACATAAGAGTAATTCTTGATTTTAAGCCTATTTATACTCTTTGAGTACTGAGGTCCACACACGTGGACCTCAACAAAATGCTAATTTTTAAGTAAAAAATATCATCAAATGAACAAAATAAAGATGTCTGGTGAACATTTATCATGTTTTTAACTATACAAAAAATTATGACACCTTAATTAAAATTACAATATAGATAAAAAGTACTTACTTCTGCGCAATCGCTGAAGTGGCGGCATTTTTAAAAATCACAATTTCAAACAAGTGTATGACCATGAAAATGTGCCTGGTAGTGCCATTTGTTGGATTCTTTTTGAAGCTTTAACTATCAGAAATGTAAATATGAAAAAAAATGGTAGATAATTTTCATAGTTTTATTATAAACAGCAAAGATCCAAGGTCCACATATGTGGACCTCAGTAGCGAAGAGGTTAATTTATTTCCATTTTTATATTTTATTTTTAGCTTTAACTGCTTTTTACGATATTTCTTCAAAATGCTGGCAACTCAGTTTAGCTTTTCTCTCTATAATAAAAAATTAGTTTCAATTATCACTTTCCACCAGTCAGAAGATTTATTTCATCAGTGAGCATGTCCTCGCATTTAAAAGAAAAAAGTTAATTGTTTTCGTAAAATTTAGCCACAATAAAATGATTGCGTATAATTATGCACTAATTGAGGTAAAAAAATATATATTTACTGAGAAATAATATTAATAATGTAAATAAAATAACAGAAAATACAGCCAGGATATGATATTTATTTATTTTTTCTTTTTTTACAAAAACACGAAGAGAATTTAAAACAGTTTTAAGATAATTTAAAAGAGAACACGTCACTTTCAAAGTTATTTATTTATTATTAAAACTTTTAATTTTTGCTAATTATCGATGTAATTTAACACTAGAACGTTTAGCTGCTGCCGATTCGACACCGATCAAACGACAAAATGTCGAATCCAACCAGAATTTTTTTTCGTAAAATTAGTTAAATAGTAACTCGAGAAATCTCAGTTAAATAAAAAAGTGAAAATGTTTTTAATAGAAATACTGACGTTAATATATTTTTATTAAGGTTGGATAAAATATCCGGACGTGTTAGTGTTAACAGTTTTTGCATATTTTTTTTAAACCAAATAAATATTGCACATTATTTAATAACGTAATATAAATCGAAAAGAGCAATAAATCAAAGTATTAGTTTTAAATGCAACACCCACATTTTTTATATAAAATAAACCATTTACATAAAAGATACAACCTTTTTCTCAGAAATCTTTACATTTTCAAAATTCAAGATGTGATCTTTTATAGATTTCTGATTACTTATTTTTGAATCCAAAATCACTTTAGCTGAAATTTTAAAAATAAGTTAAATCTCATCATAAACGTTTATACTATACTGTCTTCTGCTTGCCATACATAACAACATAGAAACGTTGCTAAATAGGAACTTTTTTATATTCATAATATTTACAAAATTATATTGAATTTAAAAAAATAGAGTTAGACTACATTGCAGCCACGATTAATGCATGTGTGATAGTGAAAAGAGCATTTTCTGCATCAAACATGAGCTGTATGAAACATACGGGAAAAATCAAGGCTTGGCAGGCTTCAGATATAGCTGCCACCTCCGGCTTTTTTCTTTTATTTAGAAAATATACTTTAGATCAGAAAATTTGTTTAATTAAAAGTGTCTGGCACTGAGTGTTGTAGTCGTTTGAAATTTGTTTAGATTAATGAATTAAATAAATTTCTGGTTGGAAAAATTTCTTCTGATTTTAAAAAAGCCGGAGGTTGGTATGTATGGAAGGTATTCGCGAGCCAAATATAAACCGCAGACCATCATTTTGACATGTTGGCCTTAGCGCAACGATCTATACAATAAAGACTACAAAGGGATACAAAAAATGAGAAGAAAAATAGTTTTGACACAAAGAAGTGAAACATCCCTTTTTATATTACCAAAATTACGTTTTTATATACATAATTAATAAGCATATGCATGTACAGATTATTTCTTGTTACATTAATCAAACACCTCGATATCCTCAATTTACTACATCTTTTGCATAATTAAAGGCAGATGATAATTTCATTATTCAAATGTTTCTTACATTCTAAATCTCATTCTCACGCCAGTCAAGCGTCAATAAATCACCAACTCTTAAGAACATCTACTCAAATAAGATTTATCGATTCTAATACCTACTTCAAATAAATATCCGATTCCTGTTTTTGATTCGAACTTTTTAAAATACGTTTTCAATAAAAAGGAAAGCGAACTTTCTAATTCAACATATTAAAAAATGTCTTATTATTTCTTTTGTGAGATTTGGTAAATAATATTCATATAATAAAAATTCTTATTGTGTCGACATATTGCAATGATTTAGAAGTTATTTCAATGAAATTCAAATTCAAATTTGCTTTAGATGTGCAAACGCCAACCTAGTAATAAAATGTTCTATGCCGGGATTCGAACCTGAACCATCAGTATAGCGTACTGAAGTTGTATTGACTAAACCACATCGACTGATAAACAGCCCGGAACATCAGAATATTACATGTTGGCAAGGCTACAAAAGCAGCACAAGATGGAATATTTTCTGTGAGCCGTCGACATGTGGCAAACATGAAACTCAAATAAATCCAACTCGATTGAATATACAGTCGGCTCTCTTTAATTCGAACTCATTGGGACCGCAAGAAATGTTCGAATTATGAAAAGTATGAGAGGAAAACATGTTTAAAGGGGTACACTGTTAAAAATAAAGGTGACAAACAGGTTGCATTTGGCGCCCAGGCGTGAAAAGGTGTTACCATTTGACACCCACGGGCTTAAAAATGAGTTTGGGGTGCCGTTGGATGTTTCATGCTAATTAGGGTGCCGCGTAATGCATACCTTTGAAAGATTTTCACCCCTTAGTCATTCGCGCATGCTCTGTGACGTGTATCCTTGCCCTTCAACTCGCTGTCACTGGTGGATCAACACAGCAACTTTTTCCTATGATGACTATCACCGCTATACGTTATGCCAATTTCGTTTAGAACATCGGATGGCTAACTTTTGGGGAGGTTTTTTTTTATATATAAAGCAACCTTTGAATTTCAGGAAGAACATTTGAACATTTCAGGGAGACTTTGAAAGTGAGCTTTGATGGCTGAGCAGTTAGAGCGCTGAGCTTGTAATCAGACGTTGTGGGTTCGAGTCCGTCGAGGGCCAAAAGTCGGTTTGTATATTTTTTAATTTTGGAACGGTTTGGAATGGTTTTATTCACTTTTACGGACCGGCTAATGTACCCGTTCCTTAATTTTTTATTATTGGGCGCTCTGGATTAAGGGTGCCATCTTTTCAACCCAATCAAAGGTGCTATTTTGGCTCCTTTAGGGGTGTCACCAGTGAGACAAGCCTTTCACCCTTAAAAGGTGCAATGTGTTACCATTAGTTTTAACAGTGTACTACTACAAAGAAATTAATGTTATAGTATTTTTTAAATATATTTCAGCTGTTATCATTAAAAACTGACTGAATATTAAATTAAAAGATATAAGTACATAAACTAATTAAGGGATTACAAACAAACACAAGTGAAGATGGGAAGAAGGTGTCATTCATGGACAGACGGGACATTAAAAAGCAGATATCGAATGCACGGGATTATACGTCTACTTGTTCAGAAGTATTCTGACAAAAAGCAAAAAAAGAAAGTTATTTCAAGAATCTGAAGTTCGGGAGAAAGTAAGGAAAAATGAAAAATAGGAATCTCGTTAGTTCGAATTAAACGAAGTCAAGAAAAAATGGGTTCGAATAAATGAAAATTTTTAACGTTACTCTGTTATTGAAAATTTCGGGACTTCATGTTTAGTTCGAATTAAGCGAAGATTTGATTTATCCGATTTCGAATTAACGAGAGTCGACTGTATTAATATTTAAATATACAATATTTCAAATAAAAATCGAATTTCAAATTGCTTAAGAGGCGAAAATGAATCTCATTTGAAATATTGTATGCAAGGCGAATTATCTTGCTAGAAAAAATTTCCAAATATTAAAAATTATTGTTTTTTCTTTTATTACTTTTTATTATATTCATAATTAATCTGAATTGCATAGTATAAAATTTAACTAAAAGTTCAACTTTAACTAAAACTTTTTTCCTATTTCCAACAAACTACATTTTTATCTATCTGATTTATTCCAGAATTCTTGAAATTAAAATTTCTGAGATATCGTTTTATAGGACAAGAAAAAAAAATTAACAATTTAAGAAAAAAAAATATTATACCTCCCTTTTTCTAAAAAAACAACAATATTGCTTTGATAAGCAATTTTACACATTACCTTAAATTAAGAGCAATCACATTTTTCACACATCTCTAACATGCTTAAGGATTAACAAAAAGGCCTTTTAATAAACATGATAATCATACAGATTGCTCCATGTTAGTCATTGATCAAAGACCTATAAATGGCATCCTTAAGATACAACATGCATTATCGGCACATGATAATTTCATTATCCAAATGTTTCTTTCATCCTAAATCTCATTTACTCGCCTGTCAAGTGTCAAAAAATCACCGACTCTTATGAACACCTAATCAAATAAGATTTATCGATTCTAATGCCTGCTTTATATCGATATCCGATTTCACTTGGGGATTTCGATAACGACATCGTATTTTTTCTGTCACTTGATTTCGATTTCACTTCGACCTAGTTTTGAAAGATGGATAAAAACAGATTTATTTTGGGAAGTGGAAATGGGGAGGGTGTATCATGTCCGATTTATTTGTTTCATTTTGACATGTCTTTGGGGATTTTAGAAAATTGTCAGATTTTATCACGAGTAAAGGTACATGGTATCTCTAGTAATAAAACTATTGTTCTATAAATAGGAGACTAACCACCTAAATTATTAATGCCGAAAAAAAGATATATTTCATAGGTTGCATGTACATTAAAAAGAAAAAAAAGAAGTAAAACAAGTCTAAAGAACTGTTTGAAAATGAAGTTTTATTTAGATACTATAAATAATTTTTTTATTTAAATTTAGAACAGCTTCTCGTATCCTAAGTTTCTGTTCAATAAGTCTATGATATCAACTTTTATTGTAGCAGCATTGGTTTAGAGCAATTACAGTTATCTGCGGAATAGTTCTGGTACTTTGCGCCATTAAGCATACAAAAAGTGATCGGAAACTAAAGCAGAGAGAGCGACCGGACAATCGCATAGCTAGAAAAGAACGTCCAATTTCAACTTGAAACATCTACTATATATTTAGAGAAAAACAAGAAATTCTATCTGCATCAACACTTCTAAAATAAAATTTAAAAAAAAAAGAAAAAAAGTAGAAAATCCAGATACAGTGGAAGTTTATAATCCACATAGGACAAATTCTAATTCGAGGTTTCCATTGGCATGATGTAAATTGAATCCAGAGTAGTGAATAGCTGTCTAATGGATTATCAAATCAAAATTCGTATATTTTTCATAATGCAATTATTAAATATGAAACTGGAAAATATCTAAAGATAGCCAGTGTTGAAGCGTAAATCACGAAACTGGGGAAGGGGACGGAAGTTGTTCTCATTGTACACTGTCAGAAAAAATCGTCAATATACATTAATTATTCCCCATTTTTGAACAAATAATTTTCGTGCCCTTAGAAAACATGTTTGATCCGTGAATTGTCCCCGAACGTCTAAAAAAGAGGAAGATATTCAACTCATTCCTAGCATGCATGCGTATTAGGTCTATTAATGAAAAATACGAATTCATTTTTAAAATGAAAACCCCAAAATTCTATAAATTAAAATGTCTAATTTAGTTTAAAAAGACAAAAATATTTTCGAGCTTAAAAATAAATAACAACTATTTTTTTTATTCATTCAAAAATACTAACAATTTACTTTTTAAAGTTGGATAAATTTAATAAAGTTAAAAAAAAAGATGAATTTGCAAAGTTGTTTATAAATAAATATTCGCATTTAAAATGTACTCCAAATGAGCACATTTATTAATTAATTGGATTAATTAATCTGGATATTAATAATTAATATCCAGATAGAGCTTAGTGCAATGCAATGGAATTCAAAAATGAGCAACGTTAAAAAGCACCAAATATTGTAAATAAACAGCAGACCGGTTTCGGTTAACTAAAAAATATTTTAGTTAAAAAAAAAACGGAACAAAATCAATATACTCAAAAAAAAAAAAAAAAAAAAAAAAAAAAACTGTTTAGTTTTTGGCCATCTGGCTGGTCTGAGGTAACCCTGGGTGTTCGGTCGTGTTGACGCTGCGTTACTGTCTTGAGGTTTGCATTCTGGCTCGACTAGGGCAGGTTCCTCCCAATGAGCCTCTGCGTGTCAGGAATTTCGTCTTCTTGGAGTACGAGTTTATACTAGATCCTGAGACAATATGATTCGGTCTCATTTACAAAGTTAGTAGACTGACACGCTGGACAATCACATCTTCCTAAATTCTGGGAGTGCTGCAGAATTGACTATTGTTTTCGCCAGAATAACGATTAACTATATTCCAGTATTCAACTAGTAGTATATTGTGCAATGTATTATTCAAGCATGAATTTAGTGATGCCTTTAATAATCATCTTCATCTAATCGAGCATTTGTGAAAAAACAGGGGCAACAATCCCTGTTCAAAAGAAAAAAATCTGAAGTCAACAAATCAATTAGTATCGAATTTACAAAAGGAAATGAGTCAGATTTCACTTCATATAATCACGACGTCATCTTCTTTGGAGAGTATTCTTTATTATTCTCCAAAGGTAGGTCAATTCAGGAAGATACTAAAATTTTCTTCACACATATTTTTCCACATGCACTCTTATAATACTTGACAGACAGTATATTTCCAACATCGATTCTAAATCGACAACTTTTCTTAATCTGATAATCACCATCTGATCTTTTTCAGCAGGCTGGTTAACTCTTAATTCCCGTAGAGTTATCAACATTATATGTAATTTTAGATAACTTTCTTACTCTCAACAAAAAGCAAATTTCTTTTATGTATGTATGTTTTAGTTTTTAAGTTTACTATTTTTGCCATATCTTTACGCACATGCTCCCATACATACATATTATACATTTTATATCTATCTATGTTAGGTATATAGATGTACAGAAATACATCTGCCTTCTTTAACACAGTGACCGGCAATTCCCCATGAAAATTGTGTTTTGAGACAATTCAAGGGGCATCTTTTCTGAAAGTCAATTGAATGTCAATGTTTATCCACAGTTTGAACATTGCGCATGTTTTGATTTAAAATGTAAACTTAATTTTGTACAATGGCTCTGAAATTATAATACTATATACTAACGTTTTAGCTAATCATCGAGTATCGATTTCATTCATGGTATAATCGGATTTAAGAGTGATATAATTAGTTTGAAAATCAAAATGTTTGAGTTAGGATTTCGGTGTGAAAAAAAAAATATTTATGTGATTTAAAAATAATTTTTAGGGATAAATATCAACATTTTAGCACGAAAATCACGCAATCGTTGGACACATGTTCTCTCCCCTGTTTCCTATAGTGCAGTCATTATAATTATTTTTATGTTAAATATAATTTTTGTTTTTAAACTCATTTTTCACACATTTTGTTGCCATGTATTTCAGACTACGTATTTCCAGTTATAAATAAAATCATGTGAAGTTCTGGTTCATTTAATGTTATTATCATGGACCAGAACAACGCTGGGTTGGTCAGCAAGTAAGGAATAAAAAACAGTAGCCAAGTGAAAATAAATATAAGCAGAGTAGATTTGTCGGGAAACATTGAAAAATATGTGTTTAAACTTTTACTGTGTCTTTTTTTTTCAAGATGTTTTTAAAAAACCTTATTTTTTGTAATTGCTTTTATAATAAAAATTTTATTATCCGCTACATAAAGTGCTAAAAATAAGTAGTGCATGTTAAATGTCTCCAAAATATGTACAGCTTTCAGACATTCTTTTAGCAATCTAAATAAAAATTTAAAATAGCTACGCCACTGTGAATAAAATATATACAAAAAATTGCTGTGAGATTGCAACTCTAACCGATAAAAAAAAAAAAAAAAAAAAAAAAAAAAAAAAATTGACTGGCCAATAATACTTTTCATAAATAGTATGGTAAATGGCTAAATTCAACACCGTCTGCAGCAAAACTTTTCTTTAAAAGGCACTGACAAAAGATAAATACTTATCGCTTAAACCATTTTTGTGACTTAGGCTATTTTTCTAAATTGAATTAGTATGGAGTCATTATTTATATAAATAGAGCAAGGTAAATGGCACGGTAAAATTGAATATTTCAAGTGACGCCATAATAGTCCAAATTGATGTCGCCGATATTTCGTCCATTGTTCGTTTACTCGCCAAATGAAGCATTTCGTCGTGATTTGGCACAAAGGAGAGCAACACTGAAAACCCTGCTGCCAGCACACGCGTCTATATCATTGTAGATTGGGTTCACAATGTGATTGGAGTAAACTTTATCCCAATACCTGTACTGGCGGCTTAAGAATCCCTTACACACTTATAGATAATAACATTTCGTTTTAGAAACACGAGTATACTCGTGGCCGTTTCAACAAAGTCTTAAAATTATTAATTTATATTCAGATAGAGCTTGGTGCAATGCAATGGAATTCAAAAATGAGCAGCGTTGCAAAGCATCAATTATTGTAAATAAACAGCAGACCGGTTTCGGTAGCAATTAGCGTACCGCCGTCAGTGCTAGCGGAGGTAGAAATCTGCTCATATATATCGTAGAGACGGAGGAATGAAGGCAAACAATAGGATGGCAGAGGACTGCAAGTAAAGGCGCATGTGGAAAGGGACCGAAGGAGAGAGAAAAAGGTAAAATAGAGCGGGGACAAAAATAATAATTACGAAATAGAGGTTTTAATGTAATATTTACAGCAATTCGATAGCGGAGAGATAGCGAATTCACAATTGACAATTTTGTCAAAATTTTTATAAATGTGAAATGCTTCAAGGAAGTTAAGTTCCTCCGTCTCCACTATATATATGAGCAGATTTCTACCGCCGCTAGCACTGACGATGTTGCCGAAACCGGTCTGCTGTTTATTTACAATATTTGGTG
The DNA here is from genome assembly GCA_964019185.1 of Maratus speculifer. Lineage (NCBI taxonomy): Eukaryota > Metazoa > Arthropoda > Arachnida > Araneae > Salticidae > Maratus > Maratus speculifer. Next base: position 54,829,404 of record OZ025296.1, read on the forward strand.
CTTTTTAACGTTGCTCATTATTGTATTCCATCTTATTACTATTATTATCATTTTAAATATACAAATCATAGGTGTGACAAACTTTTTACTCTTTTTACTTACCTCTAAAATTTAATGAAATTTAATTATCAAAATCTGTGATAAAATAAAACAAATATTCATATTTAATTTTAGTGATAAACAAGCGTAAAACTTGACAAAAGTTATACGCACAATAATATATGCACTACGTACATTGCACGCACTATATGTAGCGAATGAAAGTGACAGCAATAATTCTGGTTCATTTCTGATATCTTCCATAATCTAATTTATAATAAAATTTATTAAAAATATATTAAAATAGATGAATAGTCTATAATCGGAGTGCTCAATTATTTTGTTCAATAATGCTTGCAACAAGCGAGGAAAAAAATTGCTTTCCTAATTTATTTTAAAATATGTTTTTCCCACTTTGAGCCCATTTTGGCGTAAATTAACTTTATTTTAAAAACTTTTAATATAAACTTTATTTTCATTCCGTCCTCATTACACCATTTAAAGAAGTAATTCCCAGCAAAAGTGACCGAAAATTAAATGTCCAAAATAATATGTGAGTAAAAGAAAAAATCGTGGAAAACAAAAATGTTGCAATCCGATAACATGCCTTTAAAAATGTGTAACAAAAAATGAAATGATTTTAACTTACTAACTACTCCAGTGTCGACAAATATCAAAAGGTAACGATTATATCATGCATTTCTAAATCAGATTATCACATCTGATCTTTTTCAGCAAGCTGATTAACTCTTTATTCTTCTTGAGTTATGACAATAACGTTTTGTTTTAGCAACACGAGTATACTCGCGACCGGTCAACAAAATGATAATAATAATAATAATAATAATAATAATAATAATAATAATAATAATAATAATAATAATAAATGCACAAACCATAAGTACGACAAATTTTTTACTCTTTTTACTTATCACTAAAATAACTACCACTAACTAGTTCAAAAGCAAAGGTTCATAGTTAATTTTAGTGATAAAACAAGCGTAAAACTTTGCAGAAGTTACACATATAATAATGTATGCACTATATATATTACACTCACAAATAAAAGTGAGTGTAATAATTCTGGCTCAATTTTGATATCTTCCATAATCGAATTTTGAATATAATTTAATAAAAATTTATTAAAATAGTTGAATCTATCTTCCATAATCGAATTTCGAATACAATTTAATAAAAAATTATTAAAATAGTTGAATCGTCTATAATCGGAGTGCTCAATTATTTTGTTGAATAATGCTTTTAGCAAGCGAGATAGGAAAAATAAAACCGCTTTCCTAGTATATTTTAAAATACGCTTTTAATATAATCCTTATTTTTCCTTCCTCATTACTCTATTTGAAGAAGTAATTCCCAGCAAAAGCGACCGAAAATTAAATGTCCAAAATAATATACACTCGCTTAATTTGTCAACTTAATCGTAATGTGAGTAAATTATAAAAAAAAAAAAAAAAAAAAAATCGTGGAAACAAAATGTTGTAATCCGAGAACATGCCTTTAAAAACGTATAAGATAAAATGAAATGATTTAACTTACTAACTACTCCAGTGTCGACAAGTGTCAAAAGGTAAAGATTACATCATGCATTTCTAAATCAGATTATCACCATCTGATCTTTTTCAGCAGGCTAATTAACTCTTAATTCGCCTTGAATTATCAATATATACAAGACAATAACGTTTTGTTTTAGCAACACTAGTATACTCTCGGCCGGATAACAAAGTACTAATTAAAAAAAAAAAAAAAAAAAAAAATGCACAAACCATAAGTACGACAATTTTTTTATACTTTTTACTTACCACTAAAATTTAATGGAATTTAATCATCAAAATCTGAGTTCAAATAAAGCAAAATATTCATAGTTAACTTTAGCGATAAAACAAGCATAAAACTTTTACAAACTATTCGCATAATAATGTATGCTCTATATATATTACACTCATAAATAAAAGTGAGTGTAATAATTCTGGTTCAATTCTAATACCTTCCATAATTGAATTTCGAATATAATTTAATAAAAATTTATTAAAATAGTTGAATCGTCTATAATCGGAGTGCTCATTAATTTGTTGAAAAATGTTTTTAACAAGCGAGAAAATAAATAAATAAATAAAACCACTTTCCTAATTTATTTTAAAATATGATTTTAATACAATCCTTATTTTTCCTTCCTCATTACTCCATTTGAAGAAGTAATTCCCATCAAAAGCAACCGAAAATTAAATGTCCAAAATAATATACACTCGCTTAATTTGTCAACTTTATCGTAATGTGAGTAAAAGATAAAAAAAATCGTGAAAACAAAAATGTTGTAATCCGATAACATGCCTTTAAAAATGTATAACATAAAATGAAACGATTTTAACTTACTAACTACTCCAGTGTCGACAAGTGTCAAAAGGTAAAGATTATATCATGCTTTTCTAAATCTGATTATCACCATCTGATCTTTTTCAACAGGCTGATTAACTCTTAATTCCCCTTGAGTTATCAACATTATAGGGAATTTTAGATTTCTTTCTTTCTTTCTCTCAACTAAAAGCATTTTTTATTTTAAGTCTTTTACGTTTACAAATTTTGACACAAGTTAAATATGAAGCTTGTTTTATTTTAAAATTGATAATTTCCGTCTAATAATCTTAGTTTGTACTTTACTCTTTGAAAAGTAATTTTGATAGCCGTTAAAATGGTTGAATGTGAAATTTGTTAGAAACATTTTATCTCCGTATGGATAATTAAATATATATATACTTATTTATTTTGTTGTTGTTGTTGGTTTAAACTATTATCTTTTTATTGTTTCCACAGGAAAATATTTAAAAATAATGTAAAAATTTATTAGCACCGCATGTTCTTCTTGTTTAAAAATAAGGAAAATACCAGGTTCAGATAAACCCTTCGATCGAAAAAAGATACTTTTTCTGTGTTTCTACCCCCCCCCCCCAAAAAAAAAAACCTTCATCGTCACTGTTACTGTCCTTTTTTGGGAATTTTTTTTTAAATAATATATTCTAAGTATACAACCCTAATCATGGAAAATGATCGTACCTTATAATTTAGCTTCTAACAGACCACAGATTGAAATCATAAACACTTTTCAATTATGTTGGAAAATATAAAAAAAAAAAAAAAAAAAGGGTAACAAAAGATTAATTATTGCTAATATAATTCTTTCTTAAATAAGTAAACATTTATCCGAATTATTTTCAGAATTTTGCTTTTAGAAATAAAAATTAATTATTGAGAAAATGCAAACGTGTTGCATTTACCTTTAAAAAAAAAAAAAAAAAAATAAATAAATAAAATCTTAACAAAAACTGAAATAAGACAATTAGTGTCGCTTTCGAAAAATGTACAATTCATGAACTTAGAAATAACATAATATGTTTTGCCAGTCTCCAATGACAAGCGTCTATAAAAGCTAAACTTTCTATGTACTCTAAATCAGATTAACTCCTCTCAATCTTTTTCAAAAAGGTGATTAGTGTTTCTTCTCCTTAAATTTAACAACAGCATCCGCGAAGTAACCAAAAGTAACTTATTCTTTATCCTGAGAAAGGAAAAAAAAAGAAAGAAAAGAAAAGTGAAAGAAGTAAATCGACGGAAAGAAGCCTCCTGTTAATTTTTTCTTTGCTTAAAATTCACGATAAATAAACAAACAATACAACAGTACTTTTTACAGTGTCAGATGGTTTCATTATTGGTTTGATCAGAAATGCCTAAGTAAGATAACTTTTAAAAAATCGTTTTTATATCTTTGGGGATACTTTGAAAGGTGAGCATAGTAGGATCACTTTTAATTAATTATTTATTTATTTTTATTGCTTTTTTACATCTTTGGGGATGTATGTGATCAAAAGATTTTTAAAACTGATTGAAGATTTTTTTAATTAAATATTTTATGGAGTTTTCTCAAATCCACACGAGCTACTGTCTGGCACGCTTTAAAAAATTTTTAATACGCAAATGTACCAATTCGCAAGTGATCTTCAGGAGCTATGCGAATGAACAGTTTTTTAGACACGTTGGTAATTATATAAATTCGTTACAACACAAGAGGTATCTATAATATCTTCTAATATTCTAGATGCCATTTTAGTAGCTATAGTCAGACTCTGGACCGTCTGTCTGTCCGTCTGTCCGCATGTACTAGCGCAATAGCCACCAAACCGAATGGTTTGAAACTTAATAAGTAGATTAGTTTTATTTTTTGGCGAGTCATTTCAAATTCTATGAGAATCAAATCAAAACTTAAAAAAATATTAATAAACTTTTTCTTCATTCTATTAAATCCTATCATATGTAATTAATTTAATGGTACTCCATGATAGATAATGATTCTAGGTCACCATAGTGTTGTCGTTCTATTTGCAATGGAGTCGTATTTTACCGTATTACAGAATTTAATGCACAAGGTGTTTTAGCAACACGCAGCGGTTACAAAGTTTAAGAAGAGGGAGAGTACTTTTAGATGATTGTAGACTGGGAGGTGGCAACACAGACAATCTTCTCATCGATTTCACAGATGATAATCTAGGATTAGTTAAATCTCGAATTGCTTATTAAAACATAATCGGTCTACCAAGTCGTATGTTGTTGGAAAACCTCTAAAATACTCATAGATGTACCTTCATGTCATCCTGCTTCTAATCCTCCATGTTTTCATACTTTTAGGCGCAGGAAAGCACAATGATAAACCTACGAGGTAACCGTTAAAATCGGGGTTTTAGATGTTTTTCACCAACATATAAGTTGGCAGACCTATTGCGTTTTAATATGCGAATCAAGATTTAACTAATTTTAGATTTTCATACGTGAATTCGATGAGATGATTGTCTGTACTGCTGACTTTCAGTCCATTAGAAATCACCTATCAATACATGGTCAGAAATGCTTTCACGGTGCGGTAATGACGACACGAAACGCAAGAAAAGAAGGGCACGAACAGTTTGTGAAAATATGTTTGTTATTCTTAGTACAGCTTAAAACTAAGAAAAAAGAAAAAAAGAGTGGCAACGATCGTAATGATTATGAACCTGAAGAAGATGTTCAAAATTATGGATCTGGCCGTGATACAGGCCACACATCTCCAATAGAGATGGGCATTATTTAACATAACAGGACAAATATTCGTAATATTAAATAAAAACTTACTATTCAGTAACAGATTAACAAAAAGTCTCAGTTAATTTTGGAACACCTCGTATGATAAGCATTTTAAAAAGGAGAAACAAATAGCAAGGTTGAAAATTATTTTAGGAATACATAATTATAGATTAATAGAAGTTTAGTTACATAAAATCTGTTTCCCAACTTATTAACCTTTTTGAATTCTAAGAGAAAAAAATTTCTATTACTGCAGAAAACAAAATCCCCAACTGCATTAAAACCCTTTTGAGACAGAGAGAGGAGTAAAAAAATGCCGACGCACAAAGAAAAATTACCAGACTTTCCTTTTCCTTCACCAGTCATCTACGATTCTTAAACATTAAAAATCTTTTTGGTCTAATCAAGGGAGCCAGTCATGAGAATCTTTGTCCGTTTGCTATCTCAAAAGTTCACGTGATAAAATCTCTCAAAAGCTATTGGTTGTTCACTAACAGTATGGTTATTGTATAGATATCATGCGCGTAGCCGGGGGGGGGGGTGCCCTGGGTGACCGGGCACCCCCCCGCTCGCGCAGATCCAAGATAGATTACTTTAAAAAATCAAAATTTATAAAAGAAAAAAGAAGAAAAATGTAACCAAAGTTAGTTCAATTAGTTAATCAAAACTAACAGTCTATGTTTTGAAATGTGATAAAAGAAGAGACCTTGATTCTTTCTTTTTTCTTTTTAAGAAAATTATTTTAAACATCTTTTTTAAAACTAGAATATTTACTAGAATCTGTATTAATCACAGTAAATCAAAAAAGCTGGTTTTATAATCCCAATTTGATGTCGTTTCTTTATGGAATTTTTTTAACACCTTTCTATTGCATGCATATTTCCATAAAAAATTAGAGTAAAGTCTCGACAAAGATAGAAACTACTATTTATATATTTGCTTTTGTTATCTAAAGTCTAGATAGGAGCAAAAAAAATGAAAGGAAATACAGATGTGAAACGATAATTCCACCATGTGATTAGCCTGGAGAACGGAGGGGGTGGAAGGTTGTACAAATTAGAGATGAGACAGGCTCAGCCCCAGCACGAAAGCCCGAGCCCAAACCCGGGTCCGAAGCGGCACGGGCTCTATTTTCATTTTAGTGTTCGGGCCCGGGGGTGGGGCTCGGGCTCTATTTTCATTTTAGTGTTCGGGCCCGAGGTGGGGTCGGGTTCATTCTTTCTGAGAATTAAAAAAGATTTATGAGTAGAATAGATTGAAAGAACTACTATTTTCCTTTTAAAATTATTTATTATTTTTCAAGTCATTTCAGTGTTATTTTGATCAAAACGAAATAAAAATAAAAATAATTTTTTTATATATATTTCAATAGTTGATTGTTGCTTTAAAAGAAAATTTGTGATGTATGGAGATTTGTGTCTACTGCATTTCCGTCGACGATTAATTGATAAGGCGCCTATCAAAATAATCATAAATAATAAATTAGCTTCTGGTTGGATTTTCGTTTGAGGCAGAGGATATTTTTCAATTCGATCGTTTATTTATTTATTTTGTTAGAGAATGATTTTTTCGTTTTTGATGCAGACTAGATGCTTGAGGTTTGCAAATTATTTGATTGTGCACGAATCATAATCGTTCTTCATATGATAACAGCATTGTGATTTTTTTTTCTGTTTGAAATCATGAATTTTGCTTATGCTGAGGATTTCCCTTCGTAAGTAAACATATTTTACATGTTATTCCGATTGAAAACATTCGATTAATGTTACTTCTTTTCCCATAAAAACAACGGAACTTTAAGATAACTGTATCACTGTTTTAATTTACGTTGATTTTAATGTTCTCGTCAGTCATGGGGAATTGTTAAGAGAAATGAATTGATTATAGATAAATGTACAAGGATGTAGTGGAAGGTATACTGGGGTATACGCCGTATACTTTCTGGATTTTTTGGAACACCGTATAACCTTCTGTTTCTCATGAAACCCATAGGATGTACTCTCTAGACGCATAGGTTCCCAACGGGGGCGGTACCGCCCCCCAATGGGCGCTGGAGCATTCCAGGGGGGCGGTAGCAAGTCTAAAGAAAAATGGGGGGCGTTAGGACAGTCAAGGGGGGCGGTGATGGCGTACCTATTTATTTAGAACGAACATAATGAAAACAATTGGTCTCCTATGAATTGCCCAGTTCATGACGAAAACCTTAATTGCAGCTTTAAATGGAAATATATACAAACGATCCTAGATTTGAGAGGGGGGGGGGTTGAATTTATTTTACTTATGTCAAAAAATGCCGTGAAACACTAAAAAAGGCTAAAATCGCAGAGAAAATTTTTTATTATGATAGGCTAAAAACATTGTACCTGCAATTCTTATGGGAATGTCAAAATATCACAGCGAAGCACAAAAGATAGCTATGACTCACATTGAAAATTATTATGAATTGAAAAATCGTGGAGTACAAAATTTGCGATAATTGGCTTTCTAAAAGTTTTAAACATAATTCCTTTTTTATTAACCTGCATTTCGAAAAACTCTGAAGTGTGACAATAGATGCCTGAACAGATTTTTAAATGTAATCGTAATTTTAATCAGTTCAAAAAATTCGTTTATTCTGAGCGAAAGTAGTAAAAATCATTATATCTTAATTTGTCAAAGAAGTTTTTTCAAATGAAGCCATGAAGCCTTCTAGGCAAGAGCATTTGAATGAATGTGTGCTGATAGAAAAGAAAAGTATGTCCTATTTTGCAAAGTCTGGACATTGGAAAAGAAAATTTTAAAACAGTTAACTATATCAATCCTTTTTCGGTTGTTTTATAAACAAGAAGATGAAGGGCTACGAGCCTCATATAAAAATTTTAATTATAAGAGGTTAATCGCAAAACTATGAAAACAGCACACAATCGGCGAGAAATTAATCTTGTCGGCAGTCAGAGAGATAATAAAAACTGTTCTTTATTATAAGAAATCGTCAGATATCATTAGAAAAAAATCCTGAGTAATAATTTGGTACAAAGAGGAATAGATGGCTAAAGACACTGACATATCATTATGCTATTATTTGGCATTATTATTCAACTCGATGGATAAGCATTACCAAATTACAAAACACCATAAAAAGAAAAAATGTCAAAGTTACTTACTAACAATTTGGAAACTGATACAAAATGAGAATCGATATTTAATACCACGAAGTTAGTCTAAAAGAAGTAAATTCCTTTTCATAAAATTTTGTCACTTACTACTGATGTTCCAGCAACGACGTGTCATCATAAGGATTTCATGAACGCATTTGAAGCAAACAGTTACTAAATGTACTCTCTGTAAATTCCGTTACACATCATAAGCATTTGGTTTCAAAAACTTGGAATGAACACCTGTATATGTCGCTTCATTACGTTATTAGAGTAGTGAATAAGAATAGATGTAATTCACTGAATGACAGGATATTTAGCTAACTTTATAATGAAAATCGTTTCATAACAAAATGCAACAATTATTTCACTTTGTAGTGCAGTTGTCATAATCATTTTTCGTCAGACTTGCAAATGATTACAATCGCTTGCTGCTACCCACAGAAGCTCGTTGCCTTTTAAAAGGTATTTGTCTGAATAAGTTTTCGAAATAAATTTGATTCAGTATTGTACTTAATTGAAAACAGAGGTATAAAAATAACCTAAAACCCCATAACCTTAAAAAATGACATCGATTATTTGACAGACCTGTTTAGAAACTTTAATTAAATCAATTTAAATATTCTAAATATTTATAACAACGCATAAGATGATTGCAAGATAAGTTGAATTTAATTAAAACAAAAAACATCATAACTGTTTATGTGGGTAAACTTCATTTGTTCAAAAGAAATCTAAGTAGAAGAGAATGCAGCCATTTTTCCACATTATTCAGTCTGTGAAAGCAGGAATATTTACTTACTGTCAACACTTGGTCGTTCTTCATGAAGTTTCCTCAGAGCGATTCTAAAATATTTATGGATGAATATACCGAGAGTTTATTTTTAGATCCTTTTGCAGATGTAGATACAACAGTATCATCATATTTGGAGGAGAAAATCGTGGAACTCACAGCAAACGAGAACTAAAAGCAAAATTCAGAAATGGATAATAAAGTTCTAACTTCAATAACCAACAAAGCTCTCTAACTTGGATTGTGACCGAGAGTACATAAAATTTTAATTACTTTTCCTTCATCAGATTTGGCTGATAGTGGGTTCCGTGCAATAGCTAATTTACTGTCTAAGAAAAGGAACAGATGTATTTGAACCTGGCAGTTTGTGACTGATGTTAACCTTCCAGCAGGCTCGCTCATCATACCAACATGGAAAGTCACGCATATTTCCTAGATATGCTATTGTAAAATGTATATTGTAAAATGTAACTGCAAGTAAGTCAAATGGAGAGAAAAAAAATAGTTAAGGTCATGTGTTTGAAGTGCGCTTAGGTTTAAATATATAAAACTAAATTCATCTCTAGTGTATCGCTCATATACGCGCGCCTGTTGGAAATATAACGAAATTGGAATCAGACATGATCAGATTGTTAAAACTCCATCAGCCTCAACCATTTCATTATTTTTTTTAAATTCTTATTGGTTTTGTATTTATTTTTCAATTTTCAATAAACAATGTTTTACTACATTTAATGGTCGTTTTACTTAACTTCGACTTTGGGATTCTTAATAGATAGAGATAAACAGATAAAATATTGATAATATATGACAATATTATGTGTAAACATTATATATAATTAACTATTATAGAAGAGGGGGCGTTGGCAGTTTTTTCTTTTGTAAAGGGGGCGGTGGTCCAAAAAAGGTTGTGAACCTATGCTAGAGTATACTCTGTGCCTTGAGCATATACCCTCTGCGTCGATCGTGTAACCTGTGGTTTTTTTACGACTACACCCCTGAAGATGTACTCTTTTTACAGGAAATTGAAAACGTTTTTTGATTCTTCAGCATACAAATAGTAATTTCTATAAACACTATCCATTTATTCAGTACACGTCTTTTATATATCCATCAAATTTTCTTCTTAAAGGACAATAAATATGGGAATCATTTTAGGTATGAAGGATATTTTTATTTGATACCAAATTGCTCTTTTCATAAGCTTGGATTTAAATTTTTATTTAATAATAAATTTTATAATAAATTTTTTAAAATGGGATATCACATTTGAAACAAATTTTAAATATCATTAAATTATTTATTTATTTATTTATTTTTGTATACTTTTTGTATCGGGCTCGGATGGGCTCGGGCTCCAATGTACTAAAAATCTTTCGGGCGCGGGTTTCAAAAATCGAGCCCGAACTCATCTCTAGTACAAATCCTCTGAAAATAAGAAATGATGCTACGCAAAATTCAAATTAATATGGAGGTTGGTTTGTTGGTTTGCTAAATTTCGTTTTTTGGGATCATATTTTGACATTCGTACGGGCTCATTTTTTTTAACGAGGAAATTTTATTTATTCATGAGTAGAAAATATAAGAGCCTGTCCATTAGATTTAGTTTTAAGCAACTTCTCATCCTTCTTCACGCAATGAAAAATTGCGTTTGGGTCTTTTTTAAAAGAAGTTCCACACAATTATACCTTCCGCAAAAAACCTGTCTAAAACGGAAATTTGATAGGTTTTATGGGGTTCCGTTTTATTAGGTTTTATTACATAAGATGTTGTTTGTACTCAACATGTTCAGGTTAAAAAATTTGGGCGCCCCCCCCGTTCAAAAGGCTGGCTACGCCTATGGATATTTAAAAAAATCTGGCTTCGATACTTGCCAGAAGTCATTTTATCTTTTGAATTGTTTATAACGCTCACAGTTACAAAGATTAAAGCAATAGAATCAGTTTTTAGAATAATGAAAACTACATTTGTTGAATCTAAGGGTTGAAATAATGAAAGCTGTTTTTCTCAAACAAATAGTTAAAATACTGAAAATAAAATGGGAAGAAATGTGTTTTTAATCTAGAATACATGAAGTTAGTGAGTGACGCTTGTAGATTATTAAAAAGCAAGGAGGTAATGTCTGCCAACTTTTTTCATAACTTTAATGAGAAGGAATCACTGTTTGAAAAGTGGAATTAAAGAAATTTACGGATTTAATTGTTGACAAAAAGCTGTTTTACCGCACGGGACATAATCTTTGGTCGGTGTAGTTAGATGGGTTAAACAGTGGCAATCTTTGAGTTTGAATATTTAAAAGGGATATCCTTATGCGCTCATGGCATTCGGAGGGGGGAGGGATATCATGGCGCTATGATTTTTTTATTAAGTGTTTATTACTATTACTATTATTATTTTGTCATTATTGCGTTGTTAGAAAATAAGAAGTGGAAAACATTATTTCTGTAATTGTATTTTATTGAAAAAAAAAAGAAAAAAAATAGCCTGGTGAAGGCACTTAATTTTAAGGCGCAACACTAGGCACAGAAAAAGACCCGGATGATAATGTAAAGTCTACTGGGCGTTCCTTTAAAATATTTCGCTCAAATTTTAGTATTTTTATATGATTTTTATGCACAAGATAGCTGAGGACGATCCACAACCGACGTAGTTTTTACATTTCCTGTTTTGGTTTCAGATTTTTTTAAAATTACTTTAACTTTCGAAACCGGTTCTGAAATTGAAACTATCGTAATATAAAAAATAAAAAACAAAATCGAAAAAGTAAAAACTAGGCCGGTTGTGGATCGTTTTCATCTAACTTGTGCAAAAAATATTAAAATTTGAACGAGATATTTGAAAAGAACGCTCCCATAGACTTTTCTTTATCATCCGGGTCTTTATCTGTGCCTAGTGTGGGGCCTTAATGCAATTGTAATTAATTTTAGATACGTACTTGGACAATCGAAATTTGTTGGATGAATGACATTTGATTTAAAATGTATATATAATGTTTCGCGTTCTTGTGGGATAAGCTTTGAATATACATTGAGAGATATGAAAACGGGGATATCAAAATTTAAACTTCAAGTCAAAATACCAACAAACAATAAACAACTTTTTTTTTTTTTTTTTTTTTTTTTTTTAACAAATTGCGTTGTTAAAACGATGTTAATTTTTATTGAGGATATTTCTTATTATCGTTTACAGAAAGTTAATTTCTAAACCGTGAGTTTTAGAAACATTGTACCAATTGCAAAAAAGTTTTAAATTTTCTTACGCATAACATAAATATCAATATACATTAAAGTAATTATTTTTTAAATTGTTAAGACATTATATATTTTATACCGTGTTCCGTAAGTTATACAATTTCCTATAACTTTTATTTAGAAAAAAGTTTTTATGTGTTTTAACAAGTAAAATAGCAAAAAAAATTATTCTTCTACAGGCAAAACTTACTGAATTATGATACTTATGAATTTTCAATGAGGAAAAACGCGTTTTTAGTGCAAAAAATGTTAATAGTGTGTGAAATGCAAAGTATCACAGCTAACTAAGTTTTTGTCTTTTGTAAAAATTAAATTTTTAACCCCAAATTGATTTTAAAGGTGTTGGTTTATCTGAACTAAAACAGCGTCTATACTTATGCATCAAAATTGTTCAAGGTATCTTAATTATAGGCGCTCTAATTAAAATGTTCGTTGACAGCATATTCTCATCGATTACTTATACATTACAAAAATAACAGGTTGTTGATGAAACCTGCTACCTATGAATGCGTGGAATGATGTAACTTGTTAACCAAAAATAACTGTATTTCCATCTGTAATCTCCAGTGCATGGAAGATCTAATGCTCTGGAAAGTACCGGCCGTGTCCTGGATTTCCCCTAACAGCTTTCAGGATGCGCACAACAAGTTTCTAAACAATGTCGAGCATTGTCCTAGCATTTATACAGTACTAAGATTAATAAATACGAGGGGTGATCCAAAAAAAAAAAAGATTACAAGGCAAAGGAAAAAGTATTAATTAACAATAGAAACAAGATACAAATGGCAATCAAGAGACACATCTGGCTTTTACTTTTCCACATAGTCGCCAAACCTGTTTAGGCATTTAGGCAACGTTCGACCAACTTATTTATCCCGTCTTGGTAGAAATCAGGGCCCTGCTCATTGAGCCATTTCTCGGCAGCTGTTTTCACTGCATCGTCTGAGATGAACCGTGTTCCGGATAAGTTTCCCTTCAACGCTGGAAAAAGGAAATAGTCACTTGGAGCCAAATCGGGGCTGTATGGAGGGTGATTCCAGACCTCCCACTTGAACCTTTGCAGCAATTCCCGAGTCTGGCGAGCTGTATGGGGCCTGGCATTTTCATGCAGAAGAATGTTCGACGAAGAATGTTTGCTCAACGATTTGTCTGTGAATTTCGGATGCGGTCACATTCTTGGCCCATAAGAATCGAATTACGGCTCGCACCTCTATGCGAGACCACTTTTCTAGACGTCGTGACCATTACTGTCGCCCTTAAGTGTCTGCGTACTGACGCTACTTACTCGTAGAACCGCTGTAGGACAACTAGCGCCATCTGTCAAACACCCTGGGTGGAAATATTCGCTCCACAATTATTATGTTTAAAATGCGTCTGCTTGTAAACTTTTTTTGGATCAACCTACTTATGTTTTCTCACTCCCTTCATGTACTTCAATTCTTGTGTTTTGTGTTATCATTACTGTGCCAGGAAAGTGTTTCCGCCCGTGCATTGCCACTTTGTTTCCCATCATCTTGGTACGATTTATTTCTCCTGAAACTACTGCTGTGATGAATAATCCTCTGTACATAATCGTAATAAGTTTTGTGTTCAAGCATCTTTGCATAAGTGTACAACAGCTATTGCACTAATATCTGAATATATTTAAAACTTCTTATAGTACAAACACACCTCGTTTGCCACATTTCATGTAAAAATTGCGACTTGTAAATACTTTTTCATTGGCAAACGTATCAAACTGGAAAGTACTCCAATTTAGAAACTGTGTAAATGAACTGTTAATTTTTAATGAGATTTTTAAACTTAAAATGCAGTCAAAGTTATTTTTTTAACTTAATTTCTTGACGCAATAGCGCAAGAATGAAAAAAATCCGCGTTCTGAGACAATAGTTGCTCAAATCTCAAGATGAAATCAATTTATTGAAAAAGGGGAAACACTGCAACAGTACAAATCACTTCAATAATCACTTCAATAATCATGCCTGCAATTGAAAGTAAAAATGTGTCAACAATTTCGCTGTGTGGAGTGCCATTTTTTTAATCATTTGGAAAATTATTGTTTCTGTTGGTCGAGAATAGAGTTATCTGAGGCATATCTGAATGTTTGAGATGTACGGATATATTCGTTTGCTAACTGATCTATGTTTAATATCCAGAAATAAAATATTACCACGATGACAAAAAGGGTACTAACGACTACTAAAAATTTATAGTTGAGCAGTAAATTGAGATATAGCTTTCAAACTGCATTTAAAAGTACATTTTTCCCTTTACGATGGTGTAAATATTGAAAATGTGCGATGCTTAAAAGATTAAAAATTTGCAATACCGAATATTGTAAAAATGAAGTTTCATTTAAAATATGTTTATGATTGGTCCAGGAATAGAAATGTTTAATCCATGGCGTACGTAAAACAGGACTCTGTTATTAAGTAAGTTATGTTTTGATCATCTAAAAATGATATTATTATTATTACTGTTTTTAATGTATAATTTATTTATGTCGAAAACTTCAGTCTTTAAAAATATCATTTTTCAAATGATTGATGTAATAGGTACTACTCTGTTATCCCGTCCACCAATTTTGCCAAATTACACAAATCGCCAAACTAATAGCCAAATTACACATATTGACATAATTTTTATTTAAAATAACTAAAAAACAAATAATTAGTAGAATCTATATAATAAAGGCCAAACGTATCTGTGCGTAACGCATACGTCATGTTTTGAATGGCAGCACTTTCCAAAGAAATTTCGGTTTTGCAGTTTTCGCTATAGCAAATTTTTACTGCTAGACATAGCACGTTTTCAACTTTTGTACCATAATATATAGAGAAAAAAATACACTTTTAAATGCAGTTTGTTAGAAAAGTGTATCTCAATTTGTTTTTGAGTTATTAATTTTTTTGTAGGTTTTTGTTCAATTTCTCTAATGGTGGCAACCTGAATGTCGCATTTATGTGGGAAATAAAGGAAAAATAACCATAGAGTAAAAAAAAAAGAATAGAGATGCAGTTTAGTGGCTGGAGTTGACACCAAAAAATATAATACTAAAATTCGCTGAATTGCATCAAACACAACCGCGGGCTTTCGCATAAAAGGAAAACTTTTAGCGATACAGTTTTAATTCATAATACAATGAAATGCTATTTGAGAATGCTAAAATATAATCACATATTTTTCATTTAGAGAAAAAATGATGTTAAAGTATTCGGTCTCTGTTCTACGTGATTGTTTTGTTTGGGTCGAATAAGAGACTTAAATTGGAAGAAAAATGCCCATTCAAATCGATTTAATCGCATACTCCACGTCCATTTATCTCTTTTCTCCATGGAAAATAACAGATAACTATATATTTTATTTGCCATTTTTTCATAGCAACTGAAAAAATAGCAATTAAAAACCTGTTATGATAAAATATTGTCGGTTATAAAACACGGTGAATGTTGTTGGTTTTATTTCGTTTTTATCTATCAGTTTAAGGCGAAGGTAGACCTTCAAATCGACAAAAATCATTTAAAATTTCGAAAAATACTTTTTTATTTCCCAACTCATGAAGCGCTTATTATGAATTTATTATAAGTATATTATAAGTGTATTATAAGTAATATTCATTTATTATATGGTATTTAATGTTTTTTATTATTGAAATACTGATATTTCTAACTTAACAGTGGATTGTCTCGAAATAAAAATTTCGGGATAATCTCAATTTTCAAAATGTTCCATGCGCATCCCTAATTTTTTGAGTTCTTCAAAATTTGTTATGTCATTACCTCATAGTACATAGAAAAAATGTTAGTTAAAATAATTGTACTTCGGACCTAATAAGCTGTAAATTCTTCATCAAAAGTATGATTTACAGTGTTTTTTCACTATAAAAATTGGTATTTCGACTTATTATTATTATTATTATTATTTATTTTCTATTTATGTTTAGGATTTCAACTAAGTTTTACTCTTAGGTCTTAAAGGTATATCATAAATAAAAATTATTATTTTATATGCAAAAGAAATGCGCATGGAGCATTTTTAATTAATTAATTATTTCAATAATTAATAATTAATAATTACCAAAGTGATTAATAATTTTCCTTGCAATTTTAGCTATAATTGTAATCACATATTTTATTTTCAAGCAAATAGGTTCAAAAGAAAAAGAAATTTTTTTGAGAGTCCACCTTCGCCTTAATGGGGACTTTTAGTTCGTTGTAATTTAGTTCTTTACAAAATATACATCAATTAACCTTTACAAAAATGTATTTTTAAGAATATCTGTGGGTCATATTTTCTTAGTTGGTTTTAAAAACTGAAATAATGCAATTTTATTCTTTGGCAAAATCTTTGGCTATAACTTCTATCTTGCGTCTAATTCGGAAGTACCGATAATTTTCAAAGCTTTATATGATTACATAATTAATATGTTTCATATAAAATTGCTGTTTGGAATTAGTTGGCAGTTTAAAAAGCATATTACGTAGGAAAATTTAATTAGACTTTTTAATTTTAAATTAAAAAAATTTCATCTTTATTCTGTGACCCGGGAACCCTGGGTTCCATGTACTAGTATTAATAAAAATACAAATAAAAAACGAAATAAAAATCATTTAATGACATTTTAAACACGTGAATTGTATTTAATGTCATTGAATGTGACATTCACGATGATCCATTATTGACATTTAATCTTAAAATTTGGCGATAATTTTTTGGTCGACGGGATAACCTAGTAGTACCATGTAATTTGTTAAATTACAGTTTTTTCACAGCTTTAATAGAAAAAGGAGATGTGTTTTAAATTTACTACAACCTCGTCACTATTTATTTAGTAATTGCAAAACAGTTTTTCGTTTCAAGATATTTTGTTTTAACACATGAAGCTAAGAATAAACGAATAGGAAGATTTCAAATAAGACAAAACAAAAAAGGAAAAGAAGTAAACAAAAGTAAAGAAGCTTCATGTTAACTTTTTTCTTCTTTTAAACAAAACGTAAATAAACAATACATTGAAACATATTTTTTTAATTTTACTATCGAATTGATAAATAACACTTAGTTTGGATCCAATTTAAAATATAAACTTCGAGGATATACATGATCAAAAGTTTTTTGAAAATTATTGGAAAGTTTCTCTTTTGGCGTTTTTAAAATCTTTAAATCAAAATGAGACGTGTAGAAAAATGTTTAAAAAACGTTTTATCAACAAGAGGATACCTATTGCTATCTTTATTTTTTTAAGTATTATTATTGTTATAAAAGCTGTAGAAGTATTCTTTTGTGTGTTACCCTTTTTTAATGCTCTTATAAAAAAGTTTTAGTCATTAAAACATAGTCTAATGCTTGTAAAGTAATAAAAAATTAAGTTCGTCAGCTTGACAGAATTTACTTTAATCTTAAAAGACACTTGTTGTGCTTTTTCAGAAGAAAACAAGAAATTGTAATTCAATTAATGGATTTTGCACTGTGTACTTAAAACGTTTTGTCAGATTTTTAAAGTTTTTCCTAAGGCTTTTTAAAAAAATATTTTTATATTTTTAAAGTGATAACTTTCTACATGTATAGTAAGACAAAGTTAATCGGAAGTTTTTTTTTCTAGAAAGAAACAGAATAGAAAATAATGCTCGTACATTTTTTTTTTCTTCACTTGCAATTCACAATGAATAAACAATACATTTTAAAACATTTTTTCAATTGTCATTTGGTTTCATTATTGGTTTGAGAAGAAACACCTAAATTGGATCTTTTTAAAAATAACTTTTTAAATTTTTAGGTATATGTGTGTATTAAAAGAATTTTGAGAATTTCAGAGCAGTTCTGAAATTGAGATATTTTTATTTGAATGTTAAAGAAATGATGATCGGAATGAATGATTTTAATATTAAAACAAGTTGAAAATTCCACGTGAAGCGTAGCAAATGAGGTGCTTTCGTACGACTACGAAGTTTGAAAAATATTTAGATCTTGCTGTTATAGTAGACAGTAATTCGAATATAATATAGCGGTCGAAATCTTGTTTGTGTTCCTGTATATATACAGAAAGAAACTTTTATTACACCTCATCAATGTATATTATATTCATAAAAAAGTGAAAATAGTTTAATATAATTAACAGACGCCCCAAAAATAGTTTAATATAATTAATAGACACCCCAAACAATGTTTTTTTTTTTTTGTATAGCATTATGTAGTGGAATACTTTTGTGTGGCCTTGTAATTTAATAATAAATGTTCTTAGCATCACAGATTGCACAGAATGTATATTTTAATATATATATATATGTATGTGTGTATATATATATATATATATATATATATATATATATATACTTCGTAGGTTCACGTATTCTATTATATTCGAATGTGTGTAACACCATTAAAAAGCATATGAAACATTTTTCCTCATTGACTGTTATGTAATTGAATACTTTTGATTGTTCCTGTAATTGATCTATGAATCCAATTTTCATAAAATTTGAAATGACTCGACAAAATTATGCAATAATTACATATTTTAAATTTCAAACGATTCGGTTGGGTTTTTACGTTGTTATATGCCTACAGACGGACAGACAGACGGACGGACTGAACGACAACTTTAGGTGCTACGTATTTACATAATTACGAACGCACCTAATGAATTATACGGATATGCATATAAGCATAGCTGCAACCCTTTGTTGTTTTAAAAATTCAATTGCTATCAGAAATTTTTAAGAAAAGAGATTTTAAATTTTACTTTTAATAATTTTAGAAACCTTAGGCATCCATCAATAGACTGGGCCACCAACCCTGAAGAGTATGCCTGAGCGCTGAAACAAAATGGTAGCTGTCGAAGGTGTATTTTTTTTAAACATATGCACGGTCCCTTAAATTTAGATGCCAGTATTTTATAAAGAATTGCTTTTATTTATACAATCTAAACAAAATAAAACGGAAAAACTTTTAAATATTATTAGTACGAATATTCAAGGGTCCGACACACGCTGAAAAAAATCCGCCTTCAAGATCCGCCATTTTTGTGTGAGCGCTCAGGCCTAGACTTCAGGGGGCGGTGACTGGGCGTAAAGTTGATGACAACTCTGAAGCCCTTTAAAGTGACTACACTGTCAAGTACTGTTTTAGAAATTATAAAAATATTAAAATTCGTTTCATCTTCAAACTTCTGAAGACAAAATTGATAAACTAATCACTGAGGGCCACTAACCCATCAAGAATATGCATAATATAACATATTAAAATAAAACATGTGTAAACTGTTTATAAAATTCATTGTAATTCCAAAATAAAATTTAAATGTACATATAAATATTTATAATACATTGTAATGCTCTACAGAAATATGGGTACTACTAGGTAATCACATCGACCAATTTCAACAAATTATGTAAATCGCCAAACTACTCGCAAAATTATACAAATTAGCAAAGCTTTTATTGTAAATAACGAAAAAGCAAGTAAATTAGTAAAATATTTCTAAAAATATACGTAAAACGTCGAATTAAAAATCACTTGATCACGTAAAAATATGTGCAGTGTTTTCAATCTCAGGTGAATGTGACACTTTTACGATAAGCCATTTTTAGCATTAATTTTTATAGTTTAGCAATAGTTTTTTTGTCAATGGGATAATCAAGAAATATCGAATTGCGTAGAAGAAAGATCCTTATAACTTTAAACTGATAATCCTATTAATTAACAATTTATTGCGTCGGATTAAGTGTCTCATCTCGAATTAAAATATATATTTGAGTTGAATTTTGAACTAAATACAGGATCATGAAAAATCGAAGAGTGTGGAAAATAGGATTACAAATATCGGGGCAACTAAATTATCTGATCGACTTCATTCTTTATGCAAAATTTGTGTTTTTTTTTTTATTTTTTGTATTCATTCTTTAAAATAAACAATTTCAAAAATCTTTAAATACCTTTCATCAGAACGAATATTCAGAGTATCAAAAAAAAATAGTTCAAGATAATCGACTTTACTGATATTAAATAGGTTTCTTTCCATTATTTCATACTAAGTACACACCAAACTCCAAGTATCTGTCTCAATTTATTCGATACATAGAGCGTTTACAGACACACAGAGAGACACTCAGACAATTATATTTCCTAAAAATATTTTTTGAGGTATCTCTAGTGTCTAAAACGTGTAAATCCGTCAAAAAATATCTGTTTTCAAAACGATTATAAGACTTACCTTCTAGTACGTATGATGGGTAAATGAAAATGATGAATAATTATTTTTAATTACTGGTGGGAATTTGGAATCCCTAAATAAAATTCAGCCAGAGGC
Source organism: Maratus speculifer (assembly GCA_964019185.1). Taxonomy (NCBI): domain Eukaryota; kingdom Metazoa; phylum Arthropoda; class Arachnida; order Araneae; family Salticidae; genus Maratus; species Maratus speculifer. The sequence continues at coordinate 54,850,050 of OZ025296.1, forward strand.
AGAACACTACAGTGTTACCGATTCTCGCTGATTTTTTAATGGTGGATTCCAAATTCTTACCAGTAACTTTAAATTTTTATTATTGGTGTATACGATCATAAATATTCTACAAATAAAATAAAATAAAATTGCTATTCAAATGTTTCCGGTGTGAGTTCCAACACTAGTAACAAGTTAATTGATTAATGATGACGTCACAATCCATGTCGCCTGGCTTTAAATATTTCGATTTCAGCGGCCGAAATGCTTCATTCAACAGTAAAATCATTCATTAAGCCTATCACTACTTTGAAGTAAAAATGAAATGTGATTGATACAGTTCTATGTTTGTCGCTTTTAACAAACAGTTAGATCGCCAAAAAAATTTGCAAGTAAAACTTTTGTTTAAAAAAAATAAATAAATAAATAAAATAATTTTAATCTTTTACGCCAAAATCAACATGGCAAAATAAGTTTTACCACGATTTTGAAATCCATATTTTCGCATATCTATTTCTCATTTACACTACTTATTACGTTGGCTCTTGATTATACTGAAATAAAAATGAGAACATCTAATAATTTAAAATCCTTATTCTTATTTATGAAATTTAATAGCTATTAATTTCGTAAGGATTATTATGAATTACAATTTCTTCGGTGCTATTTTGTTTTCAAACTTATCGACTTTTTTTTATTCATCGACAATTTATGCTTTATGGTTTTTACTGATTAATTTGAAATCTCCTCCACAGTGTCTATATTTTCAGATTTTTTAACACAATTCATATTAATTGCCTATTTAAGTGCAGCTATAATTTTGAGTACATATTTTCATTTAAGAAATTAAGTCCTAATAATAATATTATAAGGAATATTATCAATTAGGATTTCATTTTTATAAATATCTAAAATTTTTGATCAACTTTATAGAGAAGAACAGCTAGAAGAACGGGAAATAACAGAGGTGGAACAATTCATATCGTCATCGGCACATTCCTCCACATCTTCGTCATTGCAGAGTTGCAAATAACACGCTTGCAGTTGCTTAGACACACGGCAGTAAGTATACAAGCATTAAGTAATAGAATCTATATAGCCTCTAAATAGAAACAAGACAAATTTCAGTAAATAAATTTTTCTCGTTTAGTTGACTTAAAAAAATCAAAGATATGTAAATGCATAAAGAATATGATTTTTTAAATAATTGTTAGAACATAAATTTAACACCAATAGGTTTTATAAAGTTTTTACAATATGTACCAGTCAAAAAAGGTCAGACTCCCTAATGTCGTTGAGACACCTCTATGCAAATATATTGGATTTTAAGTGGCCACGTAACTATGTAGTCCACCAATTAGATCACATTCCTCTATAATTTCACAATAAAAATGCGTAGATATAAAATAATAAAAATAAATACCGAAAGAAAAAACAATATTCTCTTTTTTTGTTTATATTTTTGAATGCAATTTAATAGTGATCTTAACTTAAACCTACGCAAGTCTGGCATTTTCCTTTTTTCCTCTCTTAGAAAATTGAAATGTTTTCAATTCAAAGTTCGACTATTAAATTTTACGGCAGGTCTCCTGCAGAGAGAGGCACAGGAACTGTCTAGACTGCGACTAGAGTTAATATGGCATTAAGTCTGTTTATTTTCTCCCAGTTTTGTTTCTATTCTGTGTGTTCGGTTGTTGCTCTCATGAATTTATGAGCTGTTATTCGGAGTTTTTCGTCATTTTACATGATGGGTTTGTGTTAAGACATAACATTTCACGACAATTTTTCGGGAAAGATCTAGGTTGCAGTAATTAAATTTTTGAGTTTTACAACACCAGCACTTATGCAGATTGTAATTTCTTAATGTATAATCGTATCTGTTACTTTGGTGTTTAATAATTTTATCTCTATTCTCGACGAACATTTTATTTGCGTAATGCATATTTAATATAATCGGCGATTATAATTAAAGTTTCAATTTGAAACACTTATAAGTTTGCAAATAATGAACCAAAAATTATCAAACTTGGAATTATTATAATTCATAGAATTTTATATGCATGCAGAAAAAATACCCAAATTACATGTCATTTTCACATTGTTAACACTTAAATTAATCAACACAGATATACTTCATGTTTTAATGTATGTTATCAACTCATTACTATCTTTTTAAATCTTTTGTATATTTTTATAATTATAGTGGTGTGAAAAAATTAAGGACAAAGGGATTTTCAAGAGAATTTTCACGCGAATATTCAACAGAAAGTAATATAATTCGAATAATTACTATCCCTGCATAACATCTAGTCCATATAACATCTCATTCAGGTCACACATGCTCATAAGAGTCACAGTCACTACGGCGAAACAAAAAATAGGAAATTTCATGCCTCTCTTTTATGAGTTTCAAATGACTACTATATGTGACTCCACTATCAGGTCACTGCGACTGTTGCTTTGTGACGAGTCACCAGGTGACTTTACAGTGTCGTTTTATTGAGACTCTCATGTGACTGTCATTTGGAGGCTCAATGTCAAAGTCATTGTGAATGTTGCATTATTATAAATAACCAAATAATGACACATTAAAGCACATAGTGACTTTCTGTCACAAGACTTTGTCAAATAGTAACAGAGACCCTACTGGGAAGTAACAACTGTGAAAAGTGGCGAAAATTCACCATGTGACTTTATTGGGACATTGTTTGGTGATTTATCATAATGCAACATTCACAATGACTTTGAAATTGAGCCTCCAAATGACAGTCACACGAGAGTCTCAATAAAACGACACTGTAAAGTCACCTGGTGACTTGTCACAAAGCAGCAGTCGCAGTGACCTGACAGTGGAGTCACATATAGTAATCACTTGAGACTCATAAAAGAGACGTATGAAATTTCCTATTTTTTGTTTCACCGTAGTGTCTGTGACTCTTGTGACCATGTGTGACCTGAAGAGAAGTTATATGGACTAGCTGTTATGCAGGGATAGTAGTTATTCAAATGATATTACTTCCTTTTGAATATTCGCATGAAAATTATCGCTTGGAAATCCCTTGAAAATTGGCATTTTGGGACTCCGTCCTTAAATTTTGCACATCAGTGTATTTTTTTCATTATGGCTAACAACCGCGTTTAAACAACATTTTTAAGACTTCAAAACGTCTTTGCAACACCTCTGCATTGGATTATAAGTGGTCACGCAATTAAATAGTTTATCAATTAGATCACATAGTTCTATTGTTCCCCAATAAAAATGATTAACTATATAAAATAAAACTATATTAGCTAACTATATTAGTACTTTGTTAGTATTTTTATTTACTATAAAAAAGTAAATAAAAATACAAACAAATAAAAAACAATCTTCTCTTTCTTTGTTTACATTCTCAAAAATAATTTAATAGAGACCTATAATTAAACCTAACGCAATTTTGGCATTATTCCTTTTTCATCTCATAGAAAATTGAAATGTTTTCAATTCAAAGTTCGACTTTTAAATTTTATGACAGGTCTCCTGCAAAGACAGACGCAAGAACTGGCTAGACGCTGGCCGACTAGAATAGTTAATATCGCATTAAGTCTGTTTAACTTTAAAACACCTATAAATTTACAAAATACTGAACCGGAAGTTACCAAACTTGGAATCATTATAAAATAAGTTATGGGATTTTACATGCATGTAAAAAAAAAAACTACCCAAATTACACGTCATTTTCACATTATTCACACTAAAATTAATCAACACTGATATATTTCGCTTATTAATTCATGTTATCAAATCCTAACTAACTTTTATATGTTTTTTTAATATTTTTATAGTTATTTTTATTATTGTAGGTACCAGCCGCATCTAAACATAAAAACATAAAACATTTTTAAGGCTCCCTAATGCCTTTGCAACACTGGCACCGTTACACTGGATTTAAATGGCTACGCAACTAAGTAGTCTTTCAGTTAGATCACATTGTTCTATTGTTTCACATAGAAAATGCGTAGACATAAAATAGTAAGTAAAAACAATGAAAAAAAAAAAAAACCTAATTTTCTTTTTTTTTTATTTACATTTTTATATACTTTTAATAGTGACCTTAACTTAAATCTACGTAAGACTGGTGTTTTTCCTTTTTCCTCTTTTATAAAATTGATATGTTTTCAATTCAAAGTTCAACTTTTAAATTTTTTGGCAGGTCTCCTGCAGAAAGAGGCGTAGGTACTGTCTAGACACCGACTAGAAATAATATCGCATTAAGTCTGTTTATTTTTTCCCAGTTCTGATGCAATTCAGTGTGCCAATTCAGTTTTTGCCCTCATATATTTATGAGCTGCTATTCGGACTTTTTCGTCATTTTAACATGCTGGGTTTTTGATAAGACATAATTTTTTATGATAATTTTTTGAGAAAGTATCGGTTGCAGTAATAAAATTTTTGATTTTTACAACACAAATACTTATATAGATTGTAATTTCATAATGCATAATTGTATCGCTTTCTTTGGTGTTTCACAATTGTATCTTTATCTCTGACGAGCCTTTTATTTCCGTACCGCATATTTCATATACAGGGCAATTGTAATCAAAGTTTCAATTTGAAACATCTATAAATTCAAAAATATTGAGCTAAAAGTTACCTAACTTGGAATTATTATAAAATAAGTTATCGGATTTTATATGTATGCAGGAAAATTATTTTATTTACTCGTCATTTTCACATTGTTCATGATTAGAGGTTTTTCAGCTACAAAGATATTATTTTTTGCAAAACGTTTAGTAGTTACAAGTGAAAAATGAGATCACATTGTTCTATTGTACCACAGTAAAAATATGTAGATATAAAATAGTAAATAAAAATACTAAGAAATAAAAAGCAATCTTCCATTTCCTTTTTTCATTTTTAAACACAATCTAATACAGACCTTAACTTAAACTTACGCAAGTCTGGCATTTTTCCTTTTTCTTCTCTTAGAAAATTGAAATGTTTTCAATTCACAGTTCGACTTTTAAATTTTATTCCAGGTCTCCGGCAGAGAAAGGCGCAAGAACCGTCTAGACACCGACTACAAATAGAGTTAATATCGCATTAAGCCTGTTTATTTTCTCCCAGTTCTGTTGCAATTCTGTTAGTTCAGTTGTTGCTCTCATGCATTTACAAGTTTTTATTCGAACTTTTTCAGCATTTTAACATGATGAGTTTGTGTTATTGCGTAATTTTTTACTACATTTTTTCGGGAAAGATCTGTGTTGCAGTAATTAAATTTTTGAGTTTGACAACATCATTACTTATCTAGATTGTAATTTCACAATGCATAATTTTATCTCTTATTAGGCTAGTTTTTAATTATATCTCTTTCTTTGAGGAGCATTTTATTTCTATTACTGTATATTTAATATACAGGGCAATTATAATTGCTGATCTGAGAAGCCAAGTACTACAAGTGACAAAATTTCGATTTGAAGTAAACTAAGTTTAAAGATATTTGATGTTAAATTTGACCATCAGTAATTATTGACTGTTTTGAAATAGAAAACTGCCGCTTGTTTCATTGTGGCTCCTGAACTCTTATTTCAATAACTGTAAAAAAATAGAGAACAATTTGTTTTTAAATTTTTAATTAATAAATATTAATTATTTTTCGGAAAAAGCGGTTTACCTCTATAACGCAGCACATAAAAAGAAAATCACTTATATTTCTTTACCTGAAAAGAAAAAAAATGTAGTTCCAAGTCGTGTGTGCACTTTATTTTTTTCAATTTTGTTACTTATATCCTTTGTGTTTTGGGGCCCTCAATTAAGGATTCACTTTGAAATATATCTATAAATTCAAAAATACTCGCCCAAAAGCTATTAAACTTGGAATTGTTATGAAGTAAGTTATGGGATTTTATACGCATGTAAGAAAATTACCCAAACCACACGTCATTTTGACATTGTTCACATTTCGTGTTTTCTCAGCTGTAAAGATATTATTTTCTACATAAATTTAACTAGTTACAAGTAAAAAATGTTTCTAGTTATAGTAGAGAGCACGATATTGTACGTTAACCTGGTTGCACAAACATCTGGACAACATGCTGAATATGTGCTAGCATAACCAGGGATATAAAAATTTAGGCGCCAGCTGTCTCTCGCCTTTAAACTTCATTAATTTCCTTCACTTCAATTTTACTAGCATTCTTACAAAAGTTTAGACGAAATGTTTGACGAAAAATAACGAATAAAATTTAGCGATAGGGGACAACCATAAATGTGGTGCAAAGATTTTTATACTTCTAGTCATAACTATTATTTTGTAAAATAGTTATGATATCAATACTTGGAATAAACCTTGATTTTTCCTAGTGCTGAATTTTCGAAATAATCATTGTTATTACATTATTATAAATTTTATATTATTATCATTCTTAATATGATTTTATCTTATTTTGTTTTATTAAGAGGATTAATGTTTTTTTTTAATTATTATTATTTAATATATGACCTGTACCATTTTGTTTACACATCTTGAATTTCAGAATAATTCCTCCTGTATTTTTCTACATATTTGACAAAACGTTTAAAATCTCAAATGTTTGGTCATTAATGGTCATATAGAGTAAAAAATGTGTTGATATAAAATAGTAAATAAAAATACTAACAAATAAAAATCAATCTTCTTGTTTCTTCGTTTACATTTTTAAATACAATTTAATAGAGACCTTAACTTAAACCTAAACAAGTCTGGTATTTTTCTTTTTTCCTCTCTGAGAAAATTGAAATATTTTCAATTCAAAGTTCGACTATTAAATTTTATGCCAGGTCTCCGGGAGAGAGAGGCGCAAGAACTGCCTAGACTCCGATTAGAATAGTTAATATTGCATTAAATGTGTTTATTTTCTCCCAGTTCTGTTGCTATTACGCGTATTCAGTTGTTGCTATCGTGAATTTACAAGCTGTTATTCGAACTTTTTCGTTAATTTAACACGATGAGTTTGTGTTAAGACATAACTTTTTCCGACAACTTTTAGGGTAAGATCTATGTTACAGTAATTAAAGTTTTCAGTTTTACAACACATGCAATTATGCAGATTGTAATTTTATTATGTATAATTGTATTTCTTACTTTGGTGCTTTATAATTGTGTCTCTAGTTTTGGCGAACATTTTATTTATGTACTTCATATTTAATATACAGGGCGGTTATAAGGTACCCTGGGGTAATAACGCCACGTTAAGGTTCTACCAATTTTCACGGCTTAGTTTTAGATTGTATTTTTCAAACAAATATAGGATCTGATACAGCAACTCATTGACTATCTATATAAAATAAAATAATTTAACAGATATGTATTCATAAAATGTAATGGCGTTTTTTCTTGACCAATGCTATTTGGCGTTATTACCCACCTATATGGGTAATAACGCCATGCAAACAAAACTAAGAAATAAGATGGGATAATTTCATGTAGGTAGCCCAATTCTAAAAATACAAACACTACAAACTTAGAAATTGACAAATTGCATTCTAAGCTATTGAAAATGTTCAATTTTTTGTGAATGTGTAAGAAAAATAGGTGTGGTGAGGGAGGGGGGGTTGAGGCAAAAGAATATCAGACCGTGAGCTTCTTTTTGCTTAAAAAAGGATCGCTTAAATAGAAATATGAGAAACATTGCACAGTTTTAACTGTGTTTATTTGAATCAGTATTTAGGATGTAGCTCGGCCACTGTAGGGAATCAACCGGGATTTTAATGTCAAGGATTGGCGTTATTACCCCGGTATAGTTATTGCGCAGTACATTTTAAATTACAAATTATCTCGAGAAGATATCGAAAATCTTCAACAACATTTTAAAAGACCATGAAATGCACTACATATTTATGCAATTAACAAAGTGTTTCCGGATAAAAATATAGTCTTCACATCACAAAACTTATCTCGCAAATTTTAGATCAAGCGTTAATTTTAGTTGTTTGTAAAAACAATAAGACCTAAAAATGAAACAAATTGACTTGAAGCTGTTTTTTGCGATTTATATGACTCAAAACCCTTCTGCGCAGAGCACATGGGTGTCATTTACCTGATTATTTCATAATTGTGCAAAATATAACCACTTGGCGTTATTACCCCGCATGGCGTTATTACCCCAGGGTACCTTATTTAAAGTTTCAATTTGAAACGCTTATAAATTCAAAAATATTGGGCCAAAAGTAAACAAACTTGGAATTATTATAAAATAAGTGATAAGATTTTAATTATACAGAAAAACTATAAAAAACGCATGTCATTTTCAAATTTTTCACAGTTCGTGGTTTTTCCACTTTAAAAGTACTATTTTCTGCAGAATTTTCAGTAGTTAACAGTGAAAAATGCTTCCAATTATTGCAGAAAGCCCGATATTGTGCTTTAACTTGGTAACACAAAAATTTGGACAACATACTGAATATGTGCTCTCATAACCAGGGATGTAAAAATTTAGTCGCCAGCGGGTATTCTCCAGCCACTAAATTTTATTAGTGTTGTTCGCTTAAATTTTACTAGCATTCTTACAAAAGTTTAGGCGAAATATTTCACGAAAAATAACGAATAAAATTTATCGATGGGGGATTGCCCAATGGCGCCAAGATTTTTATACCCCTGGCCATAAATGTTATTTTGTAAAATAGTTGTTATGGTATCAATACTTGGAATAAACCTTGATATTTCCTAATGCTGAACTTTTGGACTAACCATTATTATCATTATTAAATTTATTATTATTATTATTATTGTTATAAGGATTTTATTTTATTTTATTTTATTTATTAATTTCTGATGATTAATGTTTGTTTTATTATTTAGATATATGACCTATACTACTTTCTTTACACACCTAGAATTTCAGAATAACTCCTCATGTATTTTTCTAGATATTTTACGAAGCGTTTAAAATCGCAAGTGTCCGGTCATTCATGCCATATAGAGTTAGAATTGTGCTGATATCAAATAGTAAATAAAAATAGTAACAAATAAAAAACAATCTTCTCTTTTTTTGTTTATAGTTTTAAATACAATTTAAATGAGACCATAATTTGAACTTACATAAGTCTGGCTTTTTTTCCTTTTACCCCTTTCAGAAAACTGAAATGTTTTCAATTCAAAGTTCAACTTTTTAATTTTATGCCAGGTCTCCTGCAGAGAGAGGCGCAAGAATTGTCTAGACGCCGAATAAAATAGAGTTAGTATCGCATTAAATCTGTTTATTTTCTCCCAGTTCTGTTGCTATTACGTGTGTTCAGTTGTTGCACTCGTGAATTTACGAGCTTTTATTCGAGGTTTTTCGTCATTTTAACATGTTGAGTTTGTCTTAAGACATAACATTTTAAGGCAACTTTACGAGAAAGATCTGGATTGCAATAATTAAATTTTTGAGTTTTGAAACACAAGTACTTATGTAAATTGTAATTTCTTAATGAATAATTGTATATCTCATTTTGGTGGTTCATAATTGTATCTCTTTCTTTGATGAACATTTTGTTTCTGTACCGCATATTTAATATACAGGGCAATTATAATTATCAATTTGGGACGCATATAAATTTAAAAATACTGAGCTAAAAGTTACCTAAATTGGAATTATTATAAAATAAGTTATGGGATTTTATATGTATGCAGTAATATTACCTAATTTACAAATCATTTTCACATTGTTCATACTTAGATGTTTTACAGCTGTAAAGATATTTTATGCAAAACCTTCAGTAGTTACAAGTGAAAAATCTTTAACTTTTATCTAACTTTTATAATTTTTTTAAACTTTTTACAGTTAATTTTTTCATTGTGGCTACGAGTTGCGCTTAAGCATAATTTTTTTAATCTCTTTAATGCCTTTGCAATACCTCTATACTCGATTTTAGTGGACAAGGAACTAGTCATCTATCAGTTAGATCACAATATTCTGTTGTTCTACAATAAAAATGCGTAGATATAAAATAGCAAATAAAAATGCTAAAAAATAAAAAACAATATTCTCTTTCTTTGTTTATAGTTTTAAATACAAATTAAACGAGACCACAATTTTAACACACGCAAGTCTGGCTATTTCCCTTTTTACTCTCTCAAAAAACTGAAATGTTTTCAATTCACAGTTCGATTTTTAAATCTTATGCCAGGTCTCCTGCAGAGAGAGGCGCAAGAATCGTCTAGACGCCCAATAGAATAGAGTTAATATCGCATTAAATCTGTTTATTTTCTCCCAGTTCTCTTGCTATTATGTGTGTTCAGTTGTTGCTCTCGTGAATTTACGAGCTGTTATTCGAACTTTTTCGACATTTTAACATGATGAGTTTGTGTTAAGACATAGCATTTTAAGACAACTTTTCGAGAAAGATCTGGATCGCAATAATTAAATTTTTAAGTTTTATAACACAAGTACTTATGTAGATTGTAATTTCATAGTGCATAATTGTATTTCTTACTTTGGTATATTATAATTGTGTCTCTAGCTTCGTTTAAAATTTTATTTATGCACTTCATATTTAATATACAGGGCGGTTATGTTTAAAGTTTTAAACACCTTTAAATAAAAAAAAATTGAGCCAAAAGTTAACAAACTTGGAATTATTAAAAAATAACTGATGGGATTTTAATTACACAGGGAAAATATAAAAACCACATGTCTTTTTCACATTGTTCACAGTTCGTGGTTTTTCCACTATAAAAATATTATTTTCTACAGAACCGCCAGTAGTTAACAGTGAAAAATGCTTCAAGTTATTATAAAAAGCCCGATATTAACATGGTTGCGCAAAAATCTGGACAACATGCTGAATATGTGCTGTCATAACCAGGGATGTAAAAATTTAGGCGCCAGCGGATATCTTCCCGCCACTAAATTTCATTAGTTTTCTTCCCTTAAATTTTACTAACATTCTTACAAAAGTTTAGGCGAAATATTTCACTGATAATAACGAATAAATTTTAGCGAAGGGCTATTTCCCACTGACTCCAAGATTTTTATACCCCTGGCCATGACTGTTACTTTGTAAAATAGTTGTTATGATATCAATACTTGGAATAAACCTTGATATTTCCTAATGCTGAATTTTTGAGCTAATCATCATCATCATTATTATTATTATTATTGTTGTTGTTGTTGTTATGGTTTTATTTTATTTTATTTCGTTAATTAATTTTTCATTAATTAATTTAAATTTATAACCTGTACCATTTTGTTTAAACACCCAAAATTTCAGAATAATAACTCCTTATGTATTTTTCTAGATATTTAACAAACGCTTAAAATCGCAAGTGTTGATCATTGGTGGCCATATAATTTAAAATATGTGTTGATATAAAATAATAAATAAAAATACCAACAAATAAAAAACAATCTTTTTTTTCTTTGTTTATAGTTATAAATACAATTTAAATGAGACCATAATTTGAACTTACTCAAATCTCGCTTTTTTCCTTTCTCAGAAAACTGAAATATTTTCAATTCACAGCTCGATTTTTAAATTTTATGGCAGGTCACCTGCAGAGAGAGGCGCAAGAATTGTCTAGACGCCGACTAGAATAGAGTTAATATCGCATTAAGTCTGTTTATTTTCTCCCAGTTCTGCTGCTATTCTGTGTGGTTATTTGTTGCTCTCTTGAATTTACGAGTTGTTATTCGAACATTTTCGTCATTTTAATATGATGAGTTTGCGTGAAGATATAACTTTTTACGACAACTTTTCGAGAACGATCTGGATTGCAATAATTAAATTTTTAAATTTTAAATCACAAGTACTTATGTAAATTGTATATCTCATTTTGATGGTTTATAATTGTATCTCTTTCTTTGATGAGCATTTTGTTTCTGTATCGTATATTTAATATACAGGGCGATTGTAATTAAGGCTTCAATTTGGAACACATATAATTCAAAAATACTGAGCCCAAAAGTTACCTAACTTGGAATTATTATAAAATAAGTTATGGGATTTTATGTGTATGCAGGAAAATTACCTATTTTACACATCATTTTCACATTGCTCATACTTGGAGTTTTTACAACTATAAAGATATTTTATTCAAAGCCTTCAGTAGTTATAAGTGAAAAATGTTTAACTCTCAACTAACTTTTATAATCTTTTTTAGCTTTTTAAAGTTATTTTTTTCATTGTGGTTTCGAGCTGCGTTTAAATATCATTTTTTTAGTCTCCTTAATGCCATTACAATATCTCTATAGTATAGAGGTTTTAAGGCAACTAGGTCGTCCATCAGTTCGATCACAGTGTTCTGTTGTTTCACAATAAAAATGCTTAGATATAAAATATTAAATAAAAATACTAAAAAACAAGAAAAAAATTTCTTTTTCTTTGTTCACACTTTTAAATACATTTTAATAAAGACCTTTACTTAAACCTACGCAAATCAGGAATTTTTCCTTTTTCCTCTCTTAGAAAATTGAAATATTTTTAATTCAAAGTTCGAATTTTAAATTTTATGGGGGCTTCCTGCAGAGAGAAAGACGCAAGAACTGTCTAGACGCGGACTAGAATAAAGTTAATATCGCATCAAGTCTGCTTATTTTTTCCCCGTTGTCTTGCCATTCTGTGTGATCAGTTGTTGCTCTCGTAAATTTACAAGCTGTTATTCGGACTTTTTCATCATTTGAACGCGATGAGTTTGTGTTAAGACATTACTTTTTACAACATATTTTTGGGAAAGATGTAGGTTGCAGTAATTAATTTTGTGAATTTAACAACACAAGTAATTATGTAGATTGTCATTTCATAATGCATAATAGTATCTCTCACTTTGGTGGTTTATAACTGTGTGTTTTTCTTCGGGGAACGTTTTATTTCGATTACTGCATATTTAATATACAGGGCAATTGTAATTGGTGACCTTAGAATGCAAGGGAACAAGTGACAAAATTTCGATTTGAAGTAAATTCAGCTTAAGGATAATTGACGTTGGATTTAAACATCATTAATAACTGACTGATTTGAAATAGAAACTGTCGCTTGTTTCTTTGTGGTCCTTGAACTCTTATTTCATTAACTGTATAAAAAGTAGAGAACGATTTTCTTTAAATTTATAACATATAAATATTGATTACTTTTCGGAAAAAGTGGTTTATCTCAATAAAGCAGCACATAAAAGAAAATCCCTTATATTTCTTTAGCTGAAAAGAAAAAAAAAAACATATTTAATAAAATATATTATAATCAAATTTAGCGATAGGGGAGTGTCGACTGCCGTCAAGATTTTTATATCCCTGGTTATAACTGTTATTTTATAAAATCGCTGTTATGATGTCATATATGTTATGAAATAAACTTCATATTTCCCAGTTCGACTTGTTTCCAAGTTAATTTGATATTTCTTAGAATTTTCGAACTATTTATTATTATTATTATTATTATACATTTTATCATCAATATTATTGATATTTTATTTTATTTTATTAATTCATTCATTTTTACCACAGATAACATCCGATAACTTCTTTCGTAATATTTCAATATTAGTTTTTATTTGATAAAAGCTCCAAAGAGAAACTTTAATCCGGGAGAGCACGCGCTTACTCAGGGTAGAAATGGTTTTAACTTTGTCACCAATAAAATCAAATTATAACTGTCATTTTATTTAGGCGGACACAATCCTTACAAATTTTGCGATAAAATAAGTTGAAGATTACTTTTAAGAGACAAGTGGTTGCAATTGCAAAAATCATACGCACTCCGGGTGAAAAAGACCCGGCGCGTGTACTCCCGGGTTAATTAAGGTTACATATGGCAACTGTAATTTTATAAAGCGACTCCGTAGATGCTGTCAATTCAGTTTCCAGCAGAAATAAAGCATAAAATTTTGTAAATGAGTTCCCTTAGGTTCACTTTATTACATAGAATTTTTCAAAATTACATTTTAATGCATAAAAATAATATATATTTACATTTTATCTTGCTTTTTTCACGCGTCCAGTTAATAATTTTTAATAATAATTTTCGAAAATAAAAAAAAAGTCAGAAATTAGGTGAGATATTAACCCTTAAACATATGGACGGTTTGTACATAAATAAAGAAAGGAACGCGTATTTTATGTACCATTGCCTTTTAAAGCTTAGATAAAAAAAATTAATGGTACCTTTGTTTAGTGCAATGTTCAGTAAAAATACAAAATCAATAAACTTCAAGTTGTTAAAAACAGACTAATTTAACTAGAACTATACCATTAACGTTCAAATTATTTCCTTCATTAAAGTTTAGATTTACTACCGCTTTAATATATATATATATATATATATATATATTTATTAAGAAAATTGTCTGAAAGAGAGTATGTATTCATTTTCTTAACGGTGCGAAAGAAGCTTTTTTGCCACTAAGTCTAGTGATATAAAAATATGCCACTGAGACTATACTATGGGATTCGCGACTAGTTTGCATTGAGTGGATCTCATATTACATCTCCCATGTTATTCACCACTTCCCAGTTTTGCCCGTACGATGTACGGGTAACGTGTTTTTGCTAATCATGATTTGCCCATACCACGTACGGCTATCTATATTGTAATCATAATTTATTATTCTCATCAATAAATTTTAAATTTTGCATTATTTAATACGGACATTTCTTTTTTTTTTATTCTGTTAGGTTATTTTTTTGTTTGAAAAACCGGTGATAAAAGTTTAAAAATTCTGAAAAAGACTTGAAAAAAATAGACATTATTTGGCATTTTTTCAAAAATATTGATTTATTAAATGGTTAAGAATTATTTAACAGGAATGGCTGTGAGTGGTCATTTTGAATGCTACCATATCAATATATTTCTATTCAAAGCAGAAATTTCATTATAAAAATGTATAAAAGTTACAAATTAAAAAATGTTAAATTAAAATTTAAACTATTTTAAATCAAAATTCTGATGTGAAATAATTTAATAAAACATGGTTAAAATTTCCGGTTTGTCTAGTATTAAAACCTATCTGGAAAATCGTGGCACGGACCATGGCGGTGTTGCAATTTTGTGATGTATTTCGAAGTGCGCTTAGCAAAATGCCCAGTTTAAACTTTAAAGAAGGGTTTTATTTTAGCTACACTGTAAAAACAAAAAATTATTACCATGCTGGATTTAGCTTCATGAAAGCCAAATGAAGTTTAAATATGCACGATTTTTACAGCCAGTACCAAATTAAGTTAATTAAAAAAAAACAGAAAACAGGTTGAAATAAGATTAAACAACCAGGTATACATAATTGTCTGAGCGAAGCGAAGTCTTTATACTCAGAGATACGTAACGATATTAAAAGTCAAAAAAATTCTTTCGTCAAGCAAATCTCAAAAAGTACTTGTCGGATTTTGATTCTGTTTGTACCAGAAGGTACCTATGGAGGTAATCTGGTGAATGCACCACCTACGAAAAATTAGTTCCAAATAGTTTAAAAGTTATATTAAAAAAACTGATAAAAAGCACAATTTATTTGCATACGTCACAGAAATTTGGTGTGCGTCATTTTCACAAGCTGGATGTTTTCATTAGATTTCCAAATTTAAGCACATGGAGCAAGGAAAATATGCAAATAATTTTCATGTAAGTGCTATAAAACATACTTAATCTTAAGAAACAAACTGGAAAAGAAATCTTTTTTTTTTTTTTTCGTTAATTGAAAAGAAAAAAGCCATAATTCTTAGTAACTTAGTATTTGATATTTTGCGGTTTTTTTTTTATAATTGCGTTTTATAATCGCCATGTAACATCTTGTGATGAATTTCGTTCCCACGCTTCCAAAATTACCCCCCACGACGGGAATCCCGGAGAATTCTCAGAAGGAGTAATACATCTTTCTCCACTCTCAAAGTAGACATAAGAAAGTCAGCCGATTTCAATAAAGCACTTAAGTGAACTCTTCGATTAATGCACAAGGTCGTTCCGCTGATTTTAGACCCCACGGAAGTTAAGCCTTTGAAGTGTTGAGAGAGACCGCATGGCGATGATTTCCACAAGTAAGAGAAAGATATTTCTCCAAGGCGACCGCTGTGCAAGAATGAGGAGGCGGGTCATCCCAAGAATGATGGATGAGGGAAAACGGGATAAATAGAGCGAGGGGATGCTCTAAGGGATTTCTTTTGCTGTTCGGATGCGGAGCGTTAGAGACGGGGAGTTGGCCCTCGTACTCAGAAAGAGTAGTGACCAGAGGTTTACTCTTGGAGAAGAATTAATAGTCGGTTAATGCCTATGGGAAAGAACTTGTGGAGAACTACTCCGGATAAACTTTTATCATATTAATGAGTGGCGGTAAAGCCATTTCATATTCAGTACGAACAATCTTTTCAATCTGTTGTGGAGAACCCATCTTTTATTTTGTTATAAGTGGAGTGGATTTCCTTGTAATGAACTAAATAAATTCTAGTGAAATCTGATCCAGCCTCTTGCCGCTATTTTTCGACCCGCTACCACACAAGCCGACTGGAGGTCTTATAACTGGTGGCAGTTTAGCGGATTCTTACACCAGAAAAGAAAAGTTGTTTGGATATTTTAGTCTGCCCCAGTGTGTGATAATAGCGCCCGCCCAGAGAGACGACGCTAATAGAAGAGCATCAAGCCTGACCGTGCCTCAGCAACCAGAGAAAAGATATAGGAGTGCCTCAGCCGTGCCGCAGCAAATTGAGAAGGAGCCCCAGAGTCCTTCAGCTATACCCAAGGAGCGCCAAGCTTCAAGTACCTCGAAATCAAGGACCACTGACCGCTGACAAGTGGAGCCCGAGAAAAGAAACCCTCCGAGCCAGACCCAGGAGCAACCGGGACCGACCTCTTCAGAAAGACGTGCCAAGCAGAAAAAGGTAGGCTCATTTTTCTTTGAGTGGCCTCAGATTGAAAATTTAGTGTATTTATAGTAAAATATTGTCATGATTCTAAACTTAAACTTAAGTTAAAAAAAAGGCCTTTATAAAATTTAATAACTTAGTTACTAAATTTAAAATCTTATTAACGGTTAGTGCTGTTACATATTTCTGTTGACTAATGTATGTTAGGACAGGTTTTGTTAAAAATATTTTGTATTTAAATTAGTAAATGTTTCTGTTAATAATCTGTGTGAGTGCCCAATCCAAAAAAATCCAAGTTGTTTTTCTGTGACATTTCAGAAAGTTAGTTATTATTTGTGTTTTTGTGTGCATAGGGATCTTTAAGTTTACGAAAAATTTATTTTATTAAGACTAAATTACAGAATTGAAGAAATGGTCTGAATTAGAAATCCTTATATATCTATTGAATTGTGTTTAGAAATTTTTTATTTTCTTATACATGCATAAAATTTGGATTGTGAAATTGTTAACGATTTAGTTAAATGCATTTGATTTTTTGGGTTCTTGTTAACTGAATTAAACTTAACGGAATCATGGCGAAAATTACGTCACTCAAATATTGCAGGAAGGCAGACTTACAAAATTTAGCAGAAGTCCTAGGGGTGGAAATCGAACCGGATGATAATATGGCAGCTATTATTAGGAAAATTGAATCCGCGAGCGATTATGATCAAACTCTTGCTTTAGCTCAAGCTGAATATATAGTTAGGGATCGTGAAGAGGAAAAACAAAGGTTAGAACAAGAAAAACAATGGGAAAGGGAAGAGAAAGAAAGGGAAAGACAAGATAAAGAGAAGGAAAGGGAATTTACATTGGAACAGCTGAGATTATCTCAAACCTCAGAGAGACGTAATTCTACTGCGAGTAGTAATGCTGAACGTCAACCTAAGCTTGCACTTAAGACTGTAATGCACCGCTTTGACCCCGATAAATCCGACATAACTCTTTTCTTAAACTTATTCGAACGACAAGCTAATAGAGTAGGTATCGAAACTGAAGACTACGTAACTCATTTACTCTCTTTATTACCCATAGACATAGCGGAATTGATCTTGCGCGAACCGGCAGATCAAATTGAAAATTTCGCACACGTCAAATCATTATTACTGGCCAGGTATAGGCTGAGTCCTGAAGCTTATAGGGTAAAATTAAATAGGCATGCTAAAAATCCTGGAAGCCCATGGAAAGATTTAATCTTTGAACTTGACAGTTTTCTCGAAGGATGGTTACACGGTTTAGGAATTTCAGATTTTTCGGCTCTGAAAAAGTTATTGATTACGGACCAAATCAAACGTCGTGCTCCCACGGAATTAAAAGAGCACTTCATAGATTCTTGGGCTAATTATACGGATCCCCTAACTCTAGCAACAAAATTAGATGAATACGAAGCTGTTAAGGTATCGCAAAAAAAATCGTGGAACGCCGGAAACGCAATAGACAGGAGAGGCGATAAACCAAAAATTGATGACAAATCGCGAGAAAGGAAAAACGAAACTGAAACCAATTGGAGGAAGAGAAATGATAACATAGAACGGCAACGGGTTTTCGAACGACCTAGTGGAAGGAAGTGCTTTTTGTGTTCTAGTTTTTCCCATGTGAAGGCCGATTGTCCAGAGAATGAAAAAAATAAAAAACCTGTAACAAATGTTCGACATATTAGTGACGGAACTAAATTCGAAAAAGGTTTCCAACCTTATTTGGGTCGCGCAAAAATTAATGGAGAGGAAATAGTTACACTCCGAGATTCGGGCAGCTGCCAAGATGTTATCCCAGGACGATTAATTAAACCTGATCAACTAGACGGGAATTACGTTTGGATTACGCAACCTTTGATGAACGATGTACGTTGTTTACCTACGGCGATAATAGATTTAGAAATTGAGGGGGCAGGTTCCATCCGAACTAAAGCTATAGTAGCAGAAAAGGAAATTGACATGGATTACTATATCTTGGGAAATGATACTCAGAAATTAATTGAGGAAGGAAAAAAACATAATCCCGCAGTTTTAAATGCCGTTCTCACCCGCAGTCAGACTAAATCAATTCTGAAAGAGAAAAAATCGGGCTCTCTGGAAGGGGAAGAAAAGAAAGGCATTGTATCAAACAACCCCAAAGTTCCTATTGAAGATGCTACTATTGTATTGTACGAAAGCTCTTCCGAAAAAGGGGAGGAGACATCTCAAACGGAAGAAGATGTATTGATTGTTCCGGACCTGGAGCCAGACGCGTGTTCGATTTTAGGGGAAGTCAAAAGGGCAGATTTCGTGAAAGCTCAACAAGATGATGTAGAATTAAATGAAGTACGCGAGAAAGCGAAAAAAAATAAATCGCATTACGAAATTCATAACTCTATTATTGTGCGAAAGTCAACTGATCATAGAGGGAATGTAAGAAAACAATTGATTATTCCCCGGAAATTTAGACAAGGAATTTTAACGGCTTGTCATGAAGGGATTTCTTCACACACGGGAGAAAAAAAAACGAAAGATAGACTATTACGATATTTCTTTTGGCCAAACGCAATTAAGGAAACGGAAGAGTTCGTTAAGTCGTGCGATATTTGTCAACGCGTTGGACGAGCTGGTGAAGATAAGAAAGCACCGCTAACTTTAGTTCCTATTATATCCGAAGTTTATTCCAAAATCTCCGTAGATTTGGTGGGCCCACTTCCGTTGTCAAAAAAGGGAAATAAATACCTTTTGACGGCTTTATGTGTATACTCGCGATGGGCGGAAGCGATTGCAATTCCTAACATGCTTTCGGAGACGGTGGTGGAAGCGCTAATTACCGTATTCAGTCGAATAGGATATGCAACTGAAATACAAACTGATTTAGGACGCAGTTTTATCTCCAGTCTAACGACTACGTTTTTAGATAAATTTGGAGTAAGACTAAGACATTCTAGTGTGTGTAGGCCTAGCTCAAACATGGTAGAAAGATTTCACCGGTCCGTTAAAAAATTATTAAAGTCTTTGTGCTTAGAAAATGGAGAGGATTGGGAGTCAAATTTGCCTCACGCCCTATTTGCACTTAGGACGGTGGTCCATGAATCTACCGGGTTCAGTCCGGCAGAACTTGTTTTCGGCCGAAATCTCAGAACGCCTGAAACATTGTTGTTCGAGCAGTGGACGGGGGAAGGTCCCGAACACGAATTAGTTACGGAGCATGTATTCAATCTGGTAAATAGATTAAAAAGATGCCGGGAACTTGCCGTCGAAAACATGACGAACAGCCGGGAGAAAAGGAAATTCTATTACGATAAAAAGGCAACTGAAAGAAGTTTCGAGCCGGGCGATGAAGTTTTAGTACTAGCCACGAACAAATTAAATAAGATGTCTATTAAATGGATCGGGCCGGGAAAAATCGACTCGAAAATTTCAGATACAAATTATTTAGTGAGTGTCCCAGGGCGACGCGAGAAATCACAAATCTACCACGTTAATTTGCTGAAACCATACGTGAGACGCGTAGTAAAAGTAAATATTTTGCCTAGCAAAGTTTTCGACTCTGAAGAATCCCCGGATCTTGAAATAGATTTTCCATCCGTCGATTCAAACAGTTACAGTTTCGAGAAAATAGTAAAAGACGGGAATTTAAAGGACCGATGTAACCCAAACCAATTATGCGAATTGAAAAATCTGTTAGACGAATTTCAAGACGTGTTTTCAAATGACCCAGGATTAACTCATCTGATCGAACATGACATAGAACTGAGCGAAGATAAACCGGTGAGAACAAGACCATATCGTACCTCCGTTAGACAAAATGAAATCCTGAAGAGAGAAATCAAAAGAATGTTAGAATTAAAAATAATAAGAGAGGGGGAGTCAGATTATACTTCCCCCATGATTTTAGTGGAGACCCCTGGCAAGGATCCACGTCCCTGCATTGACTATAGACAATTAAATGCTATTACTAAACCTGAATTTTTTCCGCTTCCCAACATTGAAGAAAGAGTGGAACGGGTCGCAAATGCGAAATACATAACTGTGCTAGATTTAACCAAAGGTTATTGGCAAATTCCTATGACCCCCAGAGCGCAGAAACTCGCCGCATTCGTCACGAATTTCGGGAGTTATTTACCTTTGGCAATGCCTTTTGGATTAATAGGGGCTTCGTATAGATTCTCTAAATTCATGTCCAAATTATTACACGGACTAGAAGAATATTGTCTTCCTTATCTGGACGATACAGCAGTATTTTCCAACACTTGGGAGGAACATCTCATACATTTAAGGACAGTCTTAATTAGGATTAAGGAGGCTAGGTTGAAAATTAAAATTGCAAAATGTAAATTCGCACAAAGGACAGTAAAATATCTCGGACATATTGTCGGGGAGGGGCAACGAAAACCTTCAGATGTCAAAATCAGGACTATCGTAGATCTGCCAACACCGAGAAACAAAACTGAAATAAGGAGATTCTTGGGAATGACAGGTTATTATGCCCGGTACATAAAAAATTATGCCGACATCGTTGAACCTCTTACGAGTGCTTTAAAAGGAAAAAACAAAAGGGAAAAAATAGTTTGGAACAGCGAAATGGGGGAAGCGTTCGAGAAATTAAAAAAGAAATTAACTGAAGATCCCGTACTATACGCCCCCAATTATGAATCCGAATTTATAATACAAACGGATGCTTCAGAAAAGGCTATGGGTATAATACTGGCCCAAAGACAAGGCTCAGAAGAGCATCCGATACTTTTTCTAAGTAGGAAATTCACAGACGTAGAAAAGAATTTTAGCGCTTCAGAATGCGAATGCACCGCTATAATTTTTGCAATAAAGAAGCTAAGACATTATATTGACGGTCAGAAGTTTTCTATACAAACCGACCATAATCCTTTAATATTCTTAAAGAATAACGCAGGTAATAACCCTCGCCTTTTACGTTGGGCACTCACCCTGCAACCCTATCATTACGCTATAAAACATCGTCCAGGAAAGGACATACCCCATGTGGATTATTTAAGTAGGATAGAGTAAAATCTATCAGAAAATCCAATTGTATATATGTTTTGATGCTAATTATGTAATTTTGTATAACTTTTTAATTTTGTAATTTATAATTGTGTACTTTATTGTGTAGATAAATTAAACGGATACCGAAGGGAAAGATCCTGTTAAATGAAAAAAAAAAGAAACAAACTAAAGGGATTTTAAAGATTTAAAAATATATCGGGGCCACCCAAGTTTAATAAGCTAACCTTTCCCTTACAGATATTGTGTCTTGCAGCCCAATATCAGACTGGCGGAAGGGGTGTTGTGATGAATTTCGTTCCCACGCTTCGAAAATTACCCCCCACGACGGGAATCCCGGAGAATTCTCAGAAGGAGAAATACATCTTTCTCCACTCTCAAAGTAGACATAAGAAAGTCAGCCGATTTCAATAAAGCACTTAAGTGAACTCTTCGATTAATGCACAAGGTCGTTCCGCTGATTTTAGACCCCACGGAAGTTAAGCCTTTGAAGTGTTGAGAGAGACCGCATGGCGATGATTTCCACAAGTAAGAGAAATATATTTCTCCAAGGCGACCGCTGTGCAAGAATGAGGAGGCGGGTCATCCCAAGAATGATGGATGAGGGAAAACGGGATAAATAGAGCGAGGGGATGCTCTAAGGGATTTCTTTTGCTGTTCGGATGCGGAGCGTTAGAGACGGGGAGTTGGCCCTCGTACTCAGAAAGAGTAGTGACCAGAGGTTTACTCTTGGAGAAGAATTAATAGTCGGTTAATGCCTATGGGAAAGAACTTGTGGAGAACTACTCCGGATAAACTTTTATCATATTAATGAGTGGCGGTAAAGCCATTTCATATTCAGTACGAACAATCTTTTCAATCTGTTGTGGAGAACCCATCTTTTATTTTGTTATAAGTGGAGTGGATTTCCTTGTAATGAACTAAATAAATTCTAGTGAAATCTGATCCAGCCTCTTGCCGCTATTTTTCGACCCGCTAACCACACAAGCCGACTGGAGGTCTTATAATCTTTTATATTTCGCGCGTGCAAATTGGAAACAATTCTTTCGTATTTAAATTAAATACGAGTTTAACATGGCTGCTTTAGGTGTTACTTTTATTAATATATATTGTTATTCTGTTTACATCGATCACTTTTTTTTTTGTAATATTTGGTTATTTTGTCATCCAATTTCGCCAAATTATACGAATCACCAAACTAATAGCCAAATTACACATATTGATATATTTTTTTAATTTTAAATAACGAAAGAAGAAATAAATTAATAAAACATTTATAAAAATACAAATAAAAAGTAGGATTAAAAATCCCTTGATGACGTTTTAACCTCTTGAAGAGAGCCATTCGCAGTATGTAAAGGGCTAATTTTAATGCATAAATTGCCAACTGGCACCAGTAAATTTTTAGTACAATTTTGATCTCATAATATACGTGACGAAACGGTTTTGATTATTTCAGATTATTTTCAATTAAATTTGTTCGTAAATATAAATTGACCATTTTTGGAGGACAAATGCCTTGCCCCTGAAAGGTTTAAACACATGTATCGTGTTTAATACGATTGAATGAAACATTACCGATCATCCATTATTGGTGTTTAATCTTATAGTTTGGCTTAATCTTATAGTTTGTCGACAGTTTAATCAAGTAGTACCAAAAAACAAACAATAGTTGAAGCAATAAATAAAAATTATAAATAATAATCATAATAATAAATATAATAAAAAATATACATATCACAATAAATCGAAAATATTAACACTTACAGCAATATTCAAAATCAAAGTTTGACCCATTGACCGTAATGTAAAGGAATAATTTTGATTTCCCCTGTAGTTGATCTATGCATCTGATTTTCATAAAATTTGAAATTACTCGACAAAATTATGTAATAAATATATGTTTTAAATTTCAAATGTTTCGGTTGGGTAGTTTTTGCGTTTTTATAGGCGGACAGACAGACGGACGGACGGACAGACAGACGGACGGACGGACAGACAGACGGACGGACGAGCAGACGGACGGACTAAACGACAACTATAGGTGCTACGTATGTACATAGTTACGAACGCACCTAATAACGATATTTCGATGCCAATTATATAGAAAAGTACGAAATCCTGTTCTGGCTTTTTGGGTAAAATTTTATTTTATTTATTTATTTATTTATTTGCATTAAATGAATCGGTTGCGCTTTTTTTTCATTTTCCAACAAAGTTGAAAAGTGTTTATGCATTCGGTTTGTCTGTCCGTCTGTCCACATTCTAACATCCGTAAATATACTCGGATTTTTATGCAATTGGTAAACCTTATTTAGGATCCCCTAGGCATGTTTATTATTGTATATGAAGTATGTGAGATTAATAATTTACTTACAGGGTAACCCAAAAGTTTTCCATCACATTATGGTCTATAAGAAAAATCGTTAACAGATTATTTTAATGAAATTACACTATTTTAAAGTATTGAAACTTATATAAATCGATGAATTGCATTACGATTACGTTTGAACAGGACATTCATATCATTTTTAATCCGTTTACAGGGACACACAAAAGAAATCGGTTACAATACTGTCCTTGAGCATTAATTGCTTGTCATAAGTGTTTTCAATTTCGGCATGTGCTTTGAAATTTAACAGTTTTTTAGGTGCATTCGTAATTATATAAAAACGTAGTACCTATAGCCGTCGTCTGAACCGTCCGTCTCTCTGTCCACATAGAACAGCACAAAAACTATCCAACCGAATCGTTTTAAATTTTAAATATATATTTGTTGCCGAATTTCGTTGAGTCATTTTAAATTTTGGTAAAATTGGATAAATAGTTCAAATACAGGGACAATCAAAAATATACCGTTACATATAGCCGATGGGATGAAAAAATTCTAAGAACATTTTAATGATGTTACGCGCCCATCGAAACATAATGAAATTGATATGCATTTATGAGGAGCACTAGAATATGTATTTTGTAGAGAATGCCGCACAAAGAATATTTACTATTCAATTACAGGGCACCACAAAAGAATTCCATAACAAAATGGTACGGGGGAGAGGTCCATTAATTTTTCAGCTTTACTAATCTGGGGATTGTATCTTTTTCTCAACTGTCATCAGTCTTTAAATAATAAATTTTTGTAATAAAACTGCATAATCGAGTTCATATTGACGTATTTGAGTCAGCATGTCTTGCGAAAAAATATGCGCACATTTATAAGTCACTTGTGGTGACATTTTTACAGCTCAAGGCTTATGCTCATTAGATATTCAGATATCGTTCGTATTTTATACTGCACGCATTGTATATTCCTTTTATTTAATGCATGCTACAAGGAAATACTGCTCAACTTCATGAGAACAAGTTTGAAAAGAAAGAAAAGCAGTATATGTAGTGGCTAGCATGCACAATCCATTTAAATCTGATCAAGCATATCTGAGACACACTCGAACGATGCATTGCATTCCTTTGTTGGCGTTTTCAGGATTTTTATATATCATTTTTTAAAGAGAGATTTCTCTTAATTCTTATCGAGAGCCTCATCGTATCCATAGAAAACAGATATAGATATTATATTATTAACTATTCTATATTAACTATCTAAGGGGACCACACACCATGTAAAAAAACTCCTTCATTCTACTCAACCATCATGATTTGTGCAATTTTTTGTGTTGTTTATATATTTTACG
Organism: Maratus speculifer; assembly: GCA_964019185.1. Lineage (NCBI taxonomy): Eukaryota > Metazoa > Arthropoda > Arachnida > Araneae > Salticidae > Maratus > Maratus speculifer. Next base: position 54,875,518 of record OZ025296.1, read on the forward strand.
TCATTTCAAAGAGTTCAAATTCCGATTCAAGATATTTTAATGTTTTATTATCTGCATTATTTTTAATGCATTGCGTACTTCCAATTTTATACCCATGCATGGATGATTTGCATAGTTTGCTTTCCCATTTTTTAACCGTGCATAGAAATTTTTATATAAAATTTTGCATTTCTTCCATTTAGTTTGCTCATTTTTGACATTTAAATTTATGGCACTATATAATCAATTAAAAATAACGTCTCATCTTTTATTAACTATTTGGAAAATAGTTGTTCTCGGTAGAGAATTGGGAAATCTGAAATAGCAAACTGAGATACAGGTTTCAAACAAGTTGCATTTAAAAGTAAATTTTCTCTTTGTACGATGGTGTAAAAATTGAAAATGTACAATGTTTGGAAATTTAAAATACTACAGTACCAAAAATTGTTAAACTAAAATTTCATTTAATATTTGTTTATGATTGGCTCAGGAATAATAACGTCTCTCTAAATGTCTAGGCATTTTAATATAACTCTGTTATTACATAAGCTACGTTTTGATCATCAAAACAAGTTGGAAATTGCACGTGAACGTAGCAAATGAGGTGCGTTCGTACGATAACGAAGTTTTAAAAATATTCAGATCTTGCTGATATAGTAGAGCGTACTCCGGATACAGTATAATAGTCGAAATCTTTACGTTTCTGTAAATATGCAAGAAGTAATTTTTATTATACCTCAGCAACGTATATCTTATTCATAAAATGTGAAATAGTTGAATATAATTAAAACACGTACCAAACCATGTTTCCCCGTATAGCATTATATAATGGAATACTTTTGTGTGGCCCTATAATTTAATAATAAAAATTCTTTGCATCACAGATTGTACAGAATGCATATTTTAGTATATATTTCATAGATTCATACCAATTCTATTATGTTCGAATGAGTGTAACATCATTAAAATGCATTTGAAACTTTTTCCCCATTGACCGTAATGTAACGGAATCCTTTTGATTGTCCCTGTAATTGATCTATGCATCCGATTTTCATAACATTTGAAAAGACTCGACAAAATTACGCAATAATTATATGTTTTAAATTTCAAACGATTAAAATGCATTTAAAACTTTTTTCCCTATTGACCGTAATGTAACGGAATCCTTTTGAATGTCCCTGTAATTGATCTATCCAGCCGATTTTCATAAAATTTGAAATGACTCGACAAAATTATGTTATAATTATGTATTTTAAATTTCAAACGATTCGGTTGGGTAGTTTTTGTGTTGTTATATGCGGACAGACAGACGGACAGACGGACAGACAGACGGACGGACAGACGGACGGACTGAGCGACAACAATAGGTGCTACGTATTTACATAATTACGAATGCACCTAAAAAGGATGTTATTATTGTTTTTTAAAATATAGAAATCATTTATAAACCTAAAATTATAGTCTTTGAAAATATTATTTTCCAAATAGCTGTAATTTGTTAAATTACATTTGTTTTTTAAATGCGGTATTTTTTTCTTTACTTTTTGGAAATTATTATTAAATATATGTTCTCAGCAATACCGCTCAGACTAATCCCTCTGAGGGAAGTCCTAGTAAAAATATCTGCTATTATTTAAGCTTTATATCTCTTTGAAACTTTATTGTTATTACATTCATACTTTTCTAGTATATACAGCTATACCCAACGCTATGTTATATAGTTTTTACAAAGTTTTATTATTCTTTTAGCAAATATTTCTTTCAACAGATAATAATAATAATTTTTATTGTACGGAACCCTCTGATCACGAGTAATACTCGCATTTGACCGTTTATTTGTTAATATAACTCCTTTCCATTCAAAGAAAATCAACGTTTTCAAAAAAATATTGCTTTTGAAATCGAGGTGCCTTTTGGTGCAAACCAACATAGTGAGGGTTTTTTTTTTTCAGCTTTTAAGGATAACAATGATTGCATTTTAAATTAACATGAATTAACACCACATAAATGCTGAGAAATTTTTAAATATTTACAAATATTTGTCGGACATTTTTTAAAAAGGAGATCGGACATCAATTAACGCTCGGTGGTATTAATTGATCACTAAACTTACTGGCATTAAAGTCTTTTTCGCAGAGGAAAATATGGAGAGAGATATACACTTTTTTCGCGAGACAAATTCCTTGATGAATTAAGATAAAAATTACACTTCTTTTAAAAGTGGTTTGAAATCCAAAATTTAAATTTTAACGAAGAAAATATTCCATATGTTAATGGATTAAGTGTTTAGTAATAACAGCATAAAATGGACTTGCCCACACTCAAAATCAATCTATCATGTTTAGAGTGAAAAGATGGTTGAGGAGAGGTGGGTTTGGAAAGGTCAACATAAAGAAAGTCAAACCGCTAAACAATTTCATAACTTACTAATAAATATTTTGAGTCAAGCAAATGTGCCGTGATACAGCTGCAGAGAAATAATAATAGATGATAGTGTGAAATGGATATTAATGGATATCGATGATAAATGAAGTGTCGCCATGCAGTAAGTAGCATTTTGAATTTGTTTTACTTTAAAGAATCAAAACACAATAACAATGAACTGCGTCAACTGAATTTTAATCTATGATTTATTCGGTTTAGGCATTCATGGTAAGCAATTAAAATTACCAAGATTTGGTCACACGATTCTTTTTTGTTTGTTTGTTTATTAAACAAATATGTATATATATATACTTGTCTATATATATTCTAGTGTGAATAACAGAAAAATAACATAGTTGATAGTAAAATTGTATGCAAATAAAACGTTTTTTATGAAATACACTCAAACAATGGAAGAAGAAAAATAGTGCACAATGTAATGGTAACAACAATTGGTAATATGGTAATATTAATTGATAATTTATTAATTGTTTGCAACCGTCTATTGTGATGTACTGCCCAAACCCGAAAACTAAAGCAGTAATCACTTAGACAATATTTAAAATAAAATAATGCATATAAATTTTTAAACGAATAAGAAATCAGATTTATTGTGCTGCTAGCAAACTTTAATTATGTGCTCACATTTAGATCCGTATAGTTGAAATACAGTAAAGGCAAATTTTTCAAGCTTAAAATTCTCTTAGAAAATGGGTGGTCAAAATCTTATCTCCAAAAAACCGCTGTGGCTGAGATCACTATCACTAAAAACATCGCAGTCACTAACACTTCAAAATAAGTTAGCTGTTCTTAATCCACTAAAGTCAAGCGTACTCCAAAATTCTCTTTAATCAAATATGTAGATTTACTTATTAATTAAAAAAAAAAGAAAAATCTCGAAGCAGCAGAAATCATCAAAGGTGATAGCAATGCAATATCTAAATCTTGAAAATGAGAACCTCTAGTATTTTTTTCCTCGAAAGGCAGGACTCGACCCAATTTGCTTGTTCAAATTCTCATTACCGTATTTATACTCACCAGCTGACCACAGTAAGCCAATCTGTGTACAAAATAACCATGAAATTCAGATTCTCGGAGTCACTATTATATTTATAAATACGAGGAATTATTGATATACCGGGATGCGGCAGCAGAGACAACCCTCTCATCGAGTTCACGGTGAAAATATTGGATTTGTTAAATCTGGATTCGCATATTAGTGCGTGATAGCTCTGCCAAGTCATATCTTGGTACAAAACACCTAAAAATCCGATTTTAGCGGTTGACTCGTTGGTATGCCATTGTACTTTCCTGCAGCCAAAAGTATGTATGGCGGGATGGTAACAGGACCATAGCTAGAAATGAACAATGGGGTGGGGGGAGGGGGGCTCAAGAGATTGTAGGGGGACTCATAATTTTCTCTCTCTTTCTCTGACGCAGAAAGATAATTGAGTGTCTATTCACATTGTAGGTACGATATTTCTTAAACTGTTGTAATAACTTCATTTTATGCTAAGAAAAGTATAGGATGATGGAAATTTTGAGTGTATAACTAGTGCAAAATTAAATACCATGTTAACTTCATATGTACAAATAGGATGAGGGAGTGTTGAAACACTTATTTTAGATACAATTTAATAACTCTGGAAAATTGTGAAAGGGTCTCAAAACTAAATGAGTTTTTCGAACAGAATTTCATTTGAATTTTCGGAATAGAAATTCATTGAGTGACCTTGAAATCTTTTCCAGGACGGGGGGGGGCGGGGGGCGCAAAATATTTTTGGGAGGCTGAGCCGCCTATGGCGCCCCTTAACTACGGCCCTGGATGGTAAGAGAAAACCATATTGGTAAATCAATGAGTCAACAGCTAAGAACGGATTTTTTGATGTTTTAATCCAAGATATGACTTGACAGACCGATTGCGTTTTAATAACGAATCGAGATTTAACTAACTTAGATTTTCATCAGTGAATTCGATAAAGTGGTTGTCTGTGTTGCTGCCTCCTGGTGTAAGATAGATGTCAGTTTCACACATAAGTAGGATATCGGTATAAAATGTATTAGATGTAGGATCACAAACCTCTAATACGATATGAATTGTGACCAGTTCTACCACCTTAAAAGAAACATTATCACGATATTTTGTGGAAATGGCCACCTTCAAAATCCAAAAACACTAAATTAAGTGATCAACATTTCGGATCGTAGTAAAGATCATATACGCTACACCAAACCAATTACTGTTTTGTGTATTTTTAGCACTTTGTGTGATTTCGTTTCTCTTTTGGTATCATTTTGCATGCATGAAGATAATTCTACTAAAACTTTTATGAGTTCAAATTGAAGCGAAGCATTTGGTATTTTTGTCTTAATATTCATATTCATGCCATGGTTTTTTTATATATAAATGCAAGGTTACAGCGTGTTCTGCCACCTCTTAAAGTTTTCAAAACTGGTAGCAACATTCTTTGTATATGTATAGAAATACGTATTAAAATTTTCAATGTTAAAAAAAAAAAAAAAAAAAAAAAATCCAGGTACATAAATGTTTTTTGAAAACAATTATAATATAAATTCAAATAATCGGATGCAAGAAAATTTAGAACAAATAGTTTTATTTTCTGATTTTTAGAACTGGAATTTTTTGTGAGATTTGTTATTCCGTATGAAAAGTAAGTATAAGGTGTTTTTTAAAGGTATCTTTTAAAATTGAAATACTGTTTCTAGTCACAGTCAATTTGAAAGTTGATACATGATTTGTGTTCCATTTCACTATAAATAGGCTTAATTCAAATCAACGCTCGTAAGTTTGGCAAAAAAAAAAAAAATAAGTTTATTGCAATAGGCATTCAAATAACGTATAATTTCGAGTGATAGACCTTCATATGAATTTTCACAATCATGTGATCTCGCAGGTATAGATTACTTTCCGTGGGGATATGTAAAGTTGCTGGTCTATGCCGATAAATCACACACGTTGGACTACTTTAAAATCAGCATTCGCCGCGTTATTGTTGATATACTGGACCAGACAATGTTGCCAGACGAATACTAAAATTTTATTTTGAATACCACTATTTTCATAGACAGATAGTCGCCTTATTTATTTGCAAATTTTTTGCGATTAAAACAAGCGAAAATTACCCTACAAAAATAGTGGTATTCAAAATAAAATTTTAGTATTCGTTTGGAAACACTGGGACCAGATGCTCGATAAAATGTTTGAAAGTTGAAGTCCTAGACTGTTATTCATTTAAGCCAGCCGCAACGCTTATATGCCCGGAATCATTTTATAGCTAATATCATAAAATTATTCATTTAATATAACTATTGGTTTGTTCGGAAAGTCCTTTCCGTTTGAGAAAATCAATTCATACCAGAAAATTCTGTTATTTAATTATTAGATATTGTTTTCGATATCTAATATTTAGATTTAGATATTAATGGACAAAATTTTCCGGTACGAATCGATTTTCCCGAACGGAAATGACTTTCCGAACGACCCAATAATATTATGGCCAATAACGTTCTTTATGTATTTTATTTCGTTTCAAATATATATATACCCCTAAAAAACACCTTTTATGTGATTTTTTTTCTTACATAACTCACTATAATTGATTTCATACTGTATACTTACTGCATACATTTAAGGTGGTCCTCAAATCGAACTTGGTTACTTATTGGTACATTTTATAATTCAGTTTTGTTCGCAACACATATGAAATTGGCATATCCTCTTATTAAGAATATGTGTAATAAAATTCTTTATTCTAAAACTGATTTGGTAAAGGCAGAAGATCTTTTCAGATAATGCTGTCGAAGTTGCGATTTTGAAACGAATTTGTTGACGCAACAATGCATGAAAAAAAAAATGATTTCTTGAAGCGATAAATAATATTATTATTATTATAACTTAAACTGAGCTTATTGCTAAAGCATTTATCCTAAATTTAAGGAATGATAAACAAATAACCTTTTTCAGAAATACAGAACTGATAACACAGAACTGTTCTGATCGATAAAGAAGAGCTTGGATTTTAGTCTATATAATATATATAATAATCTTTAGAGAAATCTTCCACTTGATCTGCATCTGAAAAATGTTGTACCTACTAACTATTACTTTCCCATTTTACGATTAAAAATTTAAGAAGATAATTTAATGTCGTGAGTTCAAAGTTTCAAATTCAGGAAAATGAAACTCTTTAAACTGATTCGATATTGCTGAAGTTTATATTGTATAAAGCAATTCACTTAAGTATCTGAATATTATTTATCTGTTTCTCGTTTAAAATAAATGTAGATATCTCATAAACTTGTAAAGAAAATAGCATTGCATATTTTAACCATATGCAAATTATATAATCAATTAAATAATCTTCTTAATTTCAGAAATGATAGCTATTAATTCAACAAATAAATATTATTCTAGTAATGACTTAATCTGCACTTGTTGCTGAAGCATTTATACTATTACATATGAGGGATGGGGAGCGATTAACCTTTTCACGTACACAGAACTCTTCTGCCAGATAAAGAAGAGCCTGTATCTCATCCCACACAGAATACTTACTCGATAAACTTTAGGGACAACCCCCTCTTGATCTGCATCTGAAACCTTTGGTGCCTGTCAACTCTTACTTTCCCATTCCCGTTACCCCATCTAATTCCTGAAATCTCACCCCTCATACCCATCACCCTCCTGCAACTCCTTCTAGCCTCCTCACCTAAACCAACTCCTGTGATTTTGCCAATCTCTCTCTCTACGCGCACATGCGCAACTCCGTCGAAATCCCGGATTGCGGGGTGCGTGCAAAAGCCGGGCGGAAAACCACGTTCCGGAAATTCTCGACTCCCGAAGTCAATCGCCATCTTGAACCACTTAGCTTTCGGATGACTGGATAAGGTTTTCGGGGAGTAAAAGAGGTTTATGTGTGCTTAATTTTCGTGTTTACATGCGTTGGTGTAGGGAGCCTTTAGTTTGTTTATGCATACGTTGCATTTTCGCCATTCTCTCTTTCAGCGTTGTTGAGATTGATTAACACCTGTTTGGCGTATGTTATTCTTCCTGCAGTATGACTCGCTAATGATATGTATGTATGTATTAAATGAAAATTACTAGGATCCTCTTGAGGCTTAAGATTGCATAACATTAATTAAGGGATAATATTAACTTTCGCTTTGTGGGTTGATTTTTATGATATTGATCTGAGATAGAATAGTTTCATATACCTCAGGGAAATGTGCATATCAGCAGCTATCTGAGTTGAGGGAAGCTTCTTGAGAACAGGCCTTTTACGGGAAGTTTCTTCGTTAATCTCATTATCTCGGAAGACAATCCGAAATTTTCGAAAGAAGCTTTGATTCTCCTAGGACCGAGACCAGGACAAATTTCTCGATTTCTATTTTTACATTAGTACATTTATACGAATAGGTTACCAAACTTTGGTTGCGAAAAACTGGATAAAGTTTCTAGGAAATAACGGTGTTTTATGTATGCTTAATTTTCATGTTTGTACATATCGATGTAAAAAGTCTTTTTGGTTATGTATATATTAATATACATCAGATCCGGAATGGTATGTTGTGATGTTGAAAGCAGCGTCTAAATGTATTATTTCCATTACTCAGCGTTGACAATCATACTTGTACGTTGAAATGTTATTACGTCAATTAACGGTCCTGTTGGCTAGTTTTTAATTCAAAGTTCCATTAACTGTTATATCTTTGGGGTTATAATGATCCAGGATACCAAGATTTTGGCTTGACGCATTAGCAGTAAAATCCGACAATTCCATCACTCCCTCTCTGTACATCGAAGTCCTTATAACTAATTCAATGAGTCCCTCTTTGGCATTGACATTATTCATAGATCTAATAAAGTCGTCTTGTCTTCAAATTTACAGTTTTTCTTTTATATTTGTCTATAAAATTCTAGGATCTACGAACCTGGATTATCGTAAACGACTATTTTATAAAATACAATAATAGATATTACGAATACATCTAATCATGGAAATACTTCACTGTAGACCAAAAGTCTACATTACAGATGCAAAATATTAATTGCTGTTTGGATGAGAAATCAATCTTGAGTATAAGGTTTATACAGAAAGTTTTGTCCGAAACCTTTGTTATCTAAGAAGACAGTAAGAAAATCTCTAAAAAATCTTCTATTTTCCTAGGATTGAGCTCAAGCAGAATTTGTCGACTTAAATTTTTTGCTAGTTCCCTCAGAGCAGTAACGTAAAATAAGGATATTTACAAGAAAGATACTCGGGCATACTCGGAATTTTTTGAAAAAAATACTAATTGTATGTTTTCAAATAATACTTATGTATGTAATAAAGGATCAGCCAAAATTAGCGGCGGAAAAACTGTAGAATATATGTAAAAAAAATATATGTAAAAAAAAAAAAAAAAATACTTTCGTATATTTCGCGTCAAAAGACGAAAGCGTCACACAATTTGGCGAGCAGCACTTTTCCTCGCTAAAAGCAAACGATTTTAATGCAACTGAAAACTGTTGAATTTTAAAATTCGTGTAAACGGTATTTAATGAATAACATAAACAATGAGAGAGTTTAATATATTATATATGAATCAACAATGCCCAATTGCACTTTGAGCTTGAAATAATTTTAATTAATCTAAATTATGAATTAAATTTTTTAATCGCAAATTTTCATGGTTAAATTTGAATGTAAATACATATAAATATCGATATAACAAAATTATACTTAAAAGAAACTGAAACTGTCAAAACTAAAGTTATTTAAATTAAATTTATCTAAACAAGTTCAACATGAAACTTTTTTTTTCCTTAAAGTGTATTTGACATTAAAAAATGTATTTTGAAATTGCATTCCATCGCCAACCGACAAAAAATCGCCAAATCGTGAAATTTTAATTTATTTATTTATTTATTTATTTATTTATTTATTTATTTATTTATTTATTTATTTATTTTTGTGGACGCTGTATGAAGATTCCGCCGAATTTTTTCATAAACGTTTTTATCCTCATGAGAAGAACATTCTGTAATTTTTTCACATTTTTTGGAGTATACCCACATGGAGACCTTCCTTGTTAGTTTTATTTAGTCATACTATGGATAAATAGATGAAGTTTTAAGAAAGTAAAATAGGTTTATGTATGCATAATTTAATTAATTAAATTTCGTGTTTGCAGTAGCATAATTACTTGTACTCGAAAGAGTTAATAAACACGCTCTCTATCTAGTTGAATAAATGGAGCGCTAATGTTTTTTTTATTTAAAAATTTTTTTTTAGAAAGTTTCAGTGTAAATTCAGTATTAGAGAGGTATAATTACTTGTGTCTTAAAGAGTTAAGAAAACAGCCTCTATCTAGTTAATTAAACCAACCGTTAATATTTTTTTTTATTTTTAAATACATATTTTAGAAAGTTCTAGTGTGAATTCAACATTGCAAAAGTATAATTACTTGTATCTAAAAGAGTTAAGAAACACACCCTCTATCTAATTAATTTAATCAATCTCTAGAAATTTTTACTTTTAAATAAAATTTTTAGAAAGCTCTAGTGTGAATTCAACATTAGAGTAGTATAATTACTTGTGCCTGAAATAGTTAAGAAACAAACCCTCTATCTAGTTGCTTAGATGAATTTCTAGAAATTTTTAAATAAAATTTTTAGAAAGCTCTAGTGTGAATTCAACATTAGAGTAGTATAATTACTTGTGCCTGAAAGCGTTAAAAAACACACCCTCTATCTAGTTGATTATATCAATCGCTAAATTTTTTTATTTTTTAATACATTTTCTATGAAGTTTTAATGTGGATTCAACATTAGCGAAGCATAATTACTTGTATCTGAAAGAGTTAAGAAACACACCCTCTGACTAGTTAATTTAATCAATCTCTAGAAATTTTTTATTTTTAAATAAAGTTATTAGAAAATTCTAGTGTGAATTCAACATTAAAGAAGTACAATTACTTGTTCCTGAAATAGTTTAAAAAAAACTCTCTCTATCTAGAGTTAATAAAATCTTTTTCTAAAAATTATTTTTAAATAACTTTTTTTTAAATTCTAGTGTGAATTTAACATTAGAAATAATTGCTTCTACCTGAGAGAGTTAAGAAACACACAATCTGTCTAATTGATTAAATCAATCCCTAAAAATTTTTAAATAAAATTTTTAGAGAAAGTCTAATGTGAATTCAATATTAGAGAAGTATTATTATTTGTGCCTAAAAGTATAAAGAAGCACATTCTCTATCTAGTTGCTTGAATATTTCCAAAAAATTTTATTTTTATATGCAATTTTAGGAAATTCTAGTATTTAAAATTAGTGAAGTATAATTGCTTATACCTGAAAGAGTTAAAAACATACCCTGCAGTTGATTCAAAAATTTTAACAAAGAGTTATCATCAACGCGAATATATTGTGAATGTTTGCTATATGCCTGAAATTTTAAATAACTGATATTGCTTATGTATCCGGACACTAAAACTTACACATTCAACTTTCTCCGCATACAGATAATTCTCCAGTAAACATAGGCACAAGTAATGCAGCACTCTTTTTAAAATTCTCGAGCAAAGGATTTCATTGCATCAGATTTGTTCCATAATTTTTATACTCAAGAGGCTATATAATGGATATTCATTTTCCCATAAAACAGCTTGATGGAGAGCCTAATAAAAGAATTTGACAGAACAAAAGAAGGATGGTTGCAGAATTTTCAAAAATGTGCTTTTTTAGATGAAAAAACTCACTCTACAGCACTTGTTGAAGCGGAAGGTATTTTTAATGGCATTCTGCTGGAACAGGAACAAAGGCAGGATGGTGTTGTCCAGTCACATTTTTCAAGATAAAATATCTTCAATCATACCATCTTTAGTCGAAAATAGGGATTTAAAAAAAATTAGAAATGTCATAGAACTTAAAAGGAACAGGTAAACAGCATAAACATTAAGATCAGCAATAAGTAAAAAAATTATAGGTTTAGCATCTTTTAATGATTGGAAAAAAAATACTTAATTTTTATGATTATCCGAATAAATGCTTTTTTTTTAAATATCTTATTCAGTGATCCCTCTATGCATAAATTTCCAATTTACAATCAAATTTTGGTCGAATCAGTTTGTATTATATAACATTGGGTCATTCGGAAAGTCGTGTTTCTTTGAGAAAAATAGTTCGTGCCGAAACATTCTATCATTTTAATATTAACTATTTGGAAAAAATAGTTGTTGTTCTCGGTAGAGAATTGGGAAATATAAAGCATACCTTAATCTCCTTATTGGTTGAATTCTGCAATAAAGTTGGTTTATTTTATTCGTTTCCTGATTGGTCCTAGTTTAATGCCCAACAAGTTGGAAACTGCACGTGAAGCGTAGCAAATGAGTCATACGATAACGAAGTTTTAAAAATATTACTCTCATATATCAATCTCATAAAATTGTAAATAGTGAATTACAATTAAAACGCTCATCAAACAATGTTCTCCCTATACCATTATGTAATGGAATACTTTTGTTTGGCCTTGTTAATCAATAACAAATGTTCTTTGCACCACAAAGTATGTAAAATGTATATTATGATACGTACTTTATAGTTGCATATAAATTTTACTAAGTTCGAATGAGTGTAACACCATTAAAATGCATTTGAAACATTTTTCCCCATTGACCGTAATGTAACGGAATACTTTTGATTGTCCCTGTAATTTATCTATGGATCCGATTTTCATAAAATTTGAAATAACTCGACAAAATTATGTAATAATTGTGTATTTTAAATTACAAACGTATAAAATAGTTTTGAAACATTTTCCCCATTGACCATAATGTAATTGAATACTTTTGATTGCCCCTGTAATTGATCTAAGCACCCGATTATCAAAAAATTTGAAAAAACTCGACAAAATTATGTAATAATTATGTATTTTAAATTTCAAACGATTAAAATGCATTTGAAACTTTTCTCCCCATTGACCGAAATGTAATGGAATACTTTTGATTGCCCCTATTATTGAATTATGCATCCGATTTTCACAAATTTTGAAATGACTCGACAAAATTATCTAATAGTTATGTATTTTAAATTTCAAACGATTCGGTTGGGTAGTTTTTGAGTTGTTATACGCGAACGGACAGACGGACGGACTGAACGACCACTATAGGTGCTACGTATTTACATAATTACGAAGGCACCTAAAAATGGAATACTTCTGTTGGCACGATAACAAAAAAGCAATTAAAACTTTAAAAAAATTAATAATTTAACAACAAATTGTGATAGAAATTTGAAACAAATTTCATTAAAAAGTGATTTTTTTTTCTCTACACAACGGTGTAAAAATTTAAAGTGTGCGATATTTTGATGTTGAAAAATTTGCAGTTCCGAATATTGTAAAACTGAAATTTCATTTGAAATTTGTTTGTGACGAATCCAGGAAAATAATGTTTAATCAATATCGTACGTAATATGAGGCGTTTAGAAGTCAGTGATTAACTTCATCAAATAAAAATTCATATTTTAAACAGTTAAAGTTGTCTATCTTTAATCTACTGTTTTTTTTAATCGTTGGTCTAGGAATATTAATGTTTAATGCACGCCCTTCGTAATAAATGACTCGTTATAATTATCCTAAGCAGGATGGTTATTATTATTATTAATTTAAATATATAATTTATTTATAAGTCTTTAAAATTTGAGTTTTTGAAAATATCATTTTCTAAATAGTCGTTGATATTTGTTAAATTACAATTATTTTTTGTAAGATATTGTTTCTCATATCTAATGTTTAGTAATCAACGGGCAGAATTTTCCGGTACGAATTGATTTACCCAAGTGGACACGACTTTCCGAACGACCCAATATAATAATATGATTGACAAAAGCATGGTACAACCAAAATCAGGATTGTCATAAAAAATTAAGAAATAATTTAGCCTACAAATAAATGCGTTATGATATTCTTCAAAACAACCGCTTTCATACGTATATAAAATTTATTAATAAAATTTCCGAATAAAAAAAAGCTTTTTAAGCCAAGTAAAGAAAGTTTTAAAATTTCCTAAATCAAGATTGTAAATTCCGATGGCAGTCAATCATTTCTTCGTTCTACGAACAGAATTTTTCGATGCCGAAAAGGATTAAAAAGAAGTATGTTAGTACAGTTGATAACCTTTTATTTTTTCTGTAATTTTGTACTTTTTTTTTATTATTCTGCTAATTCGTGAGTTTTACAACGCTAATTAACTTTACTTAAATATATGTTTTAGTGTAACGATTAATGTATAATATTATTACATGCCAACTTCATTTAGAATTTTGGTTAATATTGTAATTTGAACATGACACATTTTAATGGCAAATTTTGTTTCAAAGGTATGCGGCATCATCGGATGACAGTTATAAATATTTAACTTATTGAATATATTGTTTTTTGTTCCAATACAATGTATTCTACCAATACACTCTACTGATGGCAGCTTTTCAGTAATTCCTTGGACAGAGTGGGAAACACTTTTGATTGTACTGTAAGGAGACCTGATCCCATATATTGCAGCTTGCACCTCACAGTCTGCTGTCTGCTGTTTGTTGTCTATAGTCTGTTGAGCAGACCAGACATTTTTACCAAAAAGGGTATATTAAATCGCAAAGCAATAGCCTTGTACGCCAAGTATCTGGGTTCGACTCCCAGTTTAAATATTTTTTCGCTCAGATGAAAAAATTCAATTCGCATCATAACTTTACTAATGAGTATCTTAGTATGATTGTGTGAAAAGAATACTGTTTTCTAACAGTACCTTTTTTTTTGGTATCTCTATTTTTTAATAACCCTTCGACATATTTAATCGCAGAATTCTGCGATTAAATAAATGAAAATTACTTTTTTGAAAGAACAGTACTCAAAAATAAACATTTGTATGCATTCTACTCTAGGGCATTAAACTGTAAAAAACTTCGAACAAAACTAGAGTCGTTCAAATATTTTGTTAAATTTGATACCTCCGAAAATCAACATTAGGTTTAAAAACAAATTTACTGTGAATCAACTTCTTTCTTTTCTCATTCTCGCATCCCATAAAAAAGCAAGAAATAAAAACTCATCTTTAAACATCGGTGTCAAATGCACGAGCAAACTGAGCGCAATTTTATTTTTGTTTTTGAAAAATTCTTCTTATCCTTTTTTTCCCCTCCTTCCTCTTGAACCACCAAAACTGACTTTATAATCTGCTTTGATTTCCATATAAAAAGAACTGCACCGCCATACCATACCAGGACCATATTAAAAAGCCGGGGTATGTAAAAGACACGAGGTTGGAGGTGGGGGGAGTGGCCTAACGTCTTTTCGATTTTCTTAAGGCCAAAAGGTTGCCGAAGAGCAAAAGGAGGCTTTCATCTAGTGCAAAATGTTTTTTGCGGGAGCTTTATTTATAATAACATGAAAAATTCTCGATATCTTTATGTACTTTTCGTTCGAAATGCAAATGGGGGAAATTTTCAAAGGATTTAAGGAAAAACTTCTCCACCCCCCTGGGGAAAAAAGCACTGTATTTATTCTAATGTATCTGATTCTTTAGTGTTGGGATCATAACAATATGATTCCACGCTCCTACTTTCCAGGCAATAAAATTATGTTTTCAGTGAAAGTTTATCTGAGAGTAGGCTTTAAAGCATAGATACTTGTGTTTTACTAAGTGCTTTTCTGTTCGACTTTTTTACGTTTCTCCTCTAAAAAATAATTCACAAAAAGTTTTCGAAAGATGATTTTTTTTCAATATATTAATAAGTCCACAGCAATAAAATATCCGTAGTTCATTTTATACAGTGCATGTTAAATTGATGAATCTATGGTTAATATCAATAGCTAATTTCTTGTTTTACAGTAATATATCACAATCGTGTTGTGCTTTTTGGTCACACATGTAATGACTGTATTAATGCGTGATCAATTTCACATTTTATTATGTTAATTATGTTTGCCCTCAGAGAGAATATTGATTAAAAAAACCCACAAAACAGCCAGTTAGCAAAGGGAAATGATTTAAATTGCGATTTCTTACAGGATGATTAATAACTCTCTTCGGGGTTTCACAAGTTATAGGAACAAAATTACTGCGAATACAACACAAAACACCCTTGCCCTAAATACATATATGATTCAAGTTTTATTAAAAACTTAAAAGATTACGTGATATTAGAACATTTGGTCACACAAAAAACCTCAAATCTATATTTCAGTTCTTACAATATCCATCTCAACATGGCACGATTTACGGTACAGAAAGCGCGCGTGATCCGTCTATGTACTTCTGCTAAATCACGTGGCGAAGGGTACAAGTACAGCCACAGTCAAACAAGAAAAAAATCACGTCTTAAATCTGGCTAAAGAAACCTGGAAGCTACTTCGTTTTGCATCATGGCAGCATCCTATTCTTTTGAACTTGGACCACACATGAATTGTCTTGTTAGTGGGTGCTTCCTGTTCAATATTGTGAGGAAATCGCTGCACCATACCAATGATTACAAGTTTGAGTTCAAACACGTTGAATGCTTTTTGTTCGCCGGTGATGAACAAACACCATTCCGTTCATTGCATACTTTTCATTTAATGAACAGAGGTGTAGTGGTTAATATAACAGAAGACACGTTCTAAGAATACGGTACACGCTCAAAGCAGAGGGTATACCCTAGAGTATGTATATTATAGCTTTCTTGAGAAAGCTATACGGAACTCCTTTAAAAAAATCCAGAAGGTCTGCGGCGTACATCCAGTTTAATAACAAACAGTTTCGTCAAGTTAAAACTTTAAATCAAATTATTCATTTTTCATTGATTGTTGAGGTACATGGATGCCCATTCATATGTTTTGAGAGAGACAGTATATGAGTAACAATTAATTTATGAAATTAATTGATGTATTATTTTCACATACACAGGATTACATAAGAAAAAAGGGCACATCTAAAATTTCAGTTGAAACATTAATTAACTATAATAAAAACATAGATAGATTAAATGCTTATAACTTAGGTTGTAAATTTTGTAATACAGTAATTTAAAATAACAAAAAGAAAAAATAATTGAAATTTTATTTAGATAAAAGGTAACATTGCACTGCATCCGCATGTAAAAATGTTTAAACTGGTGTTAAAGGTTGGTTAAAGAGTCAATCTTCTTTCGTTCAAATGTTAAAACATGAAAACAAATGCGCTTTAAAGTTTTGAAGTCAACAAAGATTTCTTTTAACTTAGAAAATTGCAGCAGATAATGGCTGCGATTAAAATACGAACATAAAAAAAAATGTATTACATAAAAAAATACGGGATGTTTTATAAAAACGATTTTTAATAAAATGAATATATGGAAAAAGTTATAGGAATAAGATGTCCGAGTTTTTGCACATCTGTATTTTATTAGAGGAAATATAATTTGGTTTAATTGGAATATTTTTTACGATTTAACAGAACAATATTTTCTCTAACAAAATACTCGTGTGAAAAAACGCGGAAACCTCATCACGAAAGTAAAGCATTTCAAAATATAAAACTTAAAGAATTTATTAAGATGCATTTACGTTTTAATGTCTGAATTAAATTAATATTTAACCCATCAGTCCCTAAATTTTGCTTTTCTCTCATATTGTGCTTACTGATGGTGTAAAATGAATGTAAAAAATTCTCTTTGAAACATGATTTATTTAACTTATGAAAGTTTAAATGTTTCAATTTGAATAAACATTAAAAATAAATACTAAGGATGTATTTTACAAAGTTTCGAAAGGATATCATAGTTGCATTTGTAATAATTTATTTTTTTCTTTTACGAAAGCGACCCAAAATTAGGACGCCAGGCAAAAATGGATTAAACTAGTTATGAAACACTAAACAGATTTGAATACATTAAAAAAAGCAATTTAATAAAAAATTATACCTACAAACATATACAGTATAAACCCGAAATAACGTGGTCCTCTATCCAGCGAATTCGGATTTAACGCGGAAAAAAGTATGTCCCCCGAAAAAAATTGATAAATTTTAGAATAAATTTTGCGTTTAAAATTTCGGTGAAACACATGAGTGCCTTGCATCTCGATATCTCTGTTGACGATTTAAATGACTGGATAGAAATTGACAACAGCGAACCAATTTCAGAGGTCCTAACAGATCATGATATTATTGATGCTGTAATGCAGGCCTGTCCAACCTTTTAGTAAACAGGGGCGCACTTCAGCTCCTGGCACTCAATGAAGGGCGCCATTATTCACACGACTGAAAACATGCTGCAGTGATATCACACAGCAGTATTAGTACACACGCACGTTTTAACACAATGCAAATGAGTCTGAGAGTGGAAGACAGAATATCCCTACAATTCTGGAGTTACATATGTTGAATTTCAAACTATACATTTTTCTATGATAGTTCTATCTCAAAAATGTTTGTAAGATAAAGTGCTAGAAATTTTATTCGCGTCTATAATAACGACAATAATGAATAAATATATAAACATGGAAATCAGATATTTATAATTATCTTTTAGGATGTGAAAATGTGCTTTGATTTATTTTCAAAGCGTGAATTTAGTTTTATAGAAAAACAAAAACAAAAGCATGATAATGGCCTATCCATATGTGTGATATCAGAGGAAATTAAGTCCTTTTACTCCTCGTATAAAATAGTCAATGACCAGAAAAATAAAAAAATAATGAGCTTTCGTGCATCTTCAAAAGGAGGGAAATGTGGGAAAGATTTTATTTTTCTGTTACTTATTGATTATTAAAAAGAGTCATTTCCAATTATTACCAAATTTAACCATCAAAATTAGATTTTAAATAGTAACTACAAATCGTGAAAATATTCATGATTAAATTTTCAAAGTGTTTTTTCTGATTTTTAATGTGTTTTCATAGGTTTGGAAATATCTCTGATGCAATTATTTGCGATTTTACAGAAAATAGTTTTTATAATTCAATTTTATTTTTAAAAAATCTACTAACAGGAAATCTTTAAAAGGGCGCCAGGAAAACCTTCAAAGGGCCCCATGGCGCCCGCGGGCGCCGCGTTGGACAGCCCTGCTGTAATGCATAAAAATTGCAGTGAACAAGATGATGATGATGAAATTGAAAATGATGTGGTGAAGAAAGACGACGCTTCATATGTTAGTGAAGTCATTTCATACTTAACGCAGGTGATTTTGTGGATGGAGAAATAAGACAATTCAGATTCTGTTCATCTACTCCATCTTGCTACTGTGAAGCAATATAGCAAAAAGAAACGAAAAGCCTTAGTTCGCCAAACAATACTTGTGGACTTTTTTAAGATAGCGTAATATTAAGTTTGTCTTCAATGAATGATAAAGTTAATTACATTTCACAAAGCGAGTGAGTGCTTTCATCATTTTGTACTATTTCTTTGGCACAATTCCGATATATCGCGGTTAAGTTATAACGCGAGTGTGAAACATGTCTCCCAACAACCACGTTATATCGGGCTTCTACTGTGATTAAAGTAAAAAACATATAAATGAAACGTTTCGCCATGTCATCGCATACCTCAACAGTAGGGACATCGAACACGTTCTGGAGCTCTTACTAAAACAGGAATTTTAACTATGAGTGCAGAGCGGATTGATATTCTCTTATTATTGATGTTATTACTAATGTTACTCTGCAATGATAAAGCGAAACGTCTACTTTGTATGCCTTAGATTTTAATTAAATGTTTTTAAGTATATATTGTTAATTTAATTGCTTTTTTAAATGAATTCAAGTCTGTCTAGTGTTTTATAATTAGTTTTAAAAGTTTGATTGAGTATCCGCAACGATATGAACCGACTTAATCCCAACACAACGCAAAAACTCTAAGCCGATTTAAGAAACTTTCTGATAATATGAAGTTAACAAGAATTAATAAAACCAACATCATGCAAATCGTGTGAAAAATAAATTTTCACTTAGCCAATTAGCTAGTTGTAGTGATTGCACTGTACAAAGGGACCTTTCAAGTATTATGTAAGAAGTGAGAGGGGCTGGGAAGGGGATCCAGTGTTTGCTTATTTTTGCTGACAAGTGGTAGAGAAGGGTCGGGGATCATGAAAATTCCTACGTAAGCATTAGACAACGAATCAATTATAGCTTAACAACTAAAACATGATTTGAGTGAGCGTTCTGCTGACGTTAAGCGACATAAGGTAGTAAAACAAGCACTGGAAATGAGCAAAATTCCAGCCCACCACTACATTCAAGCCGTAATAATATGTAATGCAGAAACATGTATTCAAAGGTCTTGAACACCATACTAGAAACGTGAAAGCCAAACGCACGATATTCCTATGAATCTTGTTAAAGTTTTTACTTATGTGTCTAAGTAAGCTACGGCTTGTTGTATTTCCTAACGGTTTTTTTTTTTAATGAGATAAGTATTATTATAATAATAACTATTTTAAATTCTATGAATTGTTCAATGTAATAAGCAACAATACATTAAACCAAGTTTGTTTGCCTTCGATACCATAACCATTATATATCTATTTAAGTAAATTTGATGGATTTAATAAACTATGAAGGATTTAATATGCTGGATGCTGTAATTTATCACTAAATGTAATTTTTTTGTGGCAAATAGTGTTGATATTAAAATGTCATAAAACCTTACGTAAGCGAAAAGGGAGGGGGTAATATTTGCTTTTTTTCTTACAAGGGGAAAGGGTACAAAATGACTGAAAGTATGCTTATATAATGTTTGAAAGGTCACAAATGAGAACCGGTTTGTATACGCCTGAAAATAACAACTCTGTTTTTCCAAAATATCATATCGAAACTCTCTGAGTTCCCGGTTTACCTCTTAATTTAAAGGTGTAAATCCGGAAATACGATTACAACCCCGCAAACAACAACTCAGTCTCCGTTTCTTTATTTTTGAAAAGCTGCGACAAGTCAATGCATATAGAAGGAGCAAGAAAAACAGCTAACATGAAACTTTCATCCTCATTTTCTCCCTTTAAGGCAAGAATAAGGCTTTTCCCACCCTTCGTTTTGCTAAAGGGGAGGGATGAATGAAATAAAAAGAGAAATGAATCAAAACACATAAAAAGAGGAAATACTTTTGCTTTTTTCTATTTTATTTTTTTTTAAATATTTATTTTGGTTTTCTTTTTTTGTCTCACTTTTTCTGCAAATATCGTTTTTTTCAAACTTGTAGACTATGAGAAACGAAGCAGAGAAGAGTTTGGTTTTAGCAAGCTTTTGTAGCTTTTTCGTCTTTTGTTTAGCAAACAGATTTGTTTGATGTAATCAGAAATTTGAGTATGGAAGGGAGAGACAAGAGTTATAAACGATTTGTTAGCTGATTCTAATACTTGTTTATTCATTTTTGTTTCCATTTATTGTTTAATTCATTTTCTGTTACTTTTGCTTAAGTTGCATTTCTCAGTTGTTAGATGTTTTCTTGAAGCATGGCCAAAGGAGTTGCAAATGATATCTAAGCATTTTCTTCTTTCTTCTGTACACGTATCTAATCTTTTGTAGATATTTATGTGCGTTTTAATTCGTTATGTTTTATATTTTTTGTTATAATTTCGTATTGTTTAATCTTTTTGCAGTGGCATATTCAGAAAGATACGCAAAAAATACACTTTAGTAACTATTTTATTAATTTTCGTTTACATTTTTTATTTATATACTAACCCCGACAATAAAGTTTGGTGAACGAATTGAGAATGTCCGATCTGGCAGCCCTGGGGAAACAAAATGTTGCATCTGCATAGAGGCAAGTTTTGACCATCTTCCTCCACCGTTGTTCAGTTGAGAGTCGTTTATGTTCTGTGTAAGACGTGCTTTACTAAGTGCTTGGTCGGTGTGTTGGTTCTTAACTGAGAACAGGAAAATGAACGAAAAAAAGATCCGTTTAAACTTTGGTTTTAAGCTTTTCAAGACACCGAAAGAAATTCATGAGAGAGGGTGCAAAATAAACATCCACTATACTCGCCAGATCTCAATCCTTCAGTCTTCTTCCTATCTTCACCGCTCAAATTCTCTTTGAAAGAGATTTGACCATATTGCTGACATCCAACGGAACGTGACGAAGCTTTTGAACTCCATCCCAAAAGAAGACTTCTTGCGAATTTCCCAGGACATGTAAACAGATCTCAGAGGCGCATAGTTATGAGAGATGACTATTTCGAAGGATGGTATGATAAATTTCGTTAATATTTCTTATACATTAAGGTTATAGGACTATTCACCGAACTTTATTGTCAGAGGTAGTATTTATTTATTTATTTTTAACGAAAGCTATCCAAAATTAGGACTCCGGTCGCAAATGGTTTAAACTAATTATAAAACTCTAGATAGACTTGAATACATTTAAAAATGCAATTAAATTAAAAATTATACATAAAAAATATAATTAAAATAAAAAAAACACACAAAGTAGACGTTTCGCCATGTCATCGCATACCTCATCAGTAGTGACACCACAAACAACCGAACATCGAACATGCTCTGGATTCAGTCGAAGGAAACTTTTTCTAAAACAGAAACTTAAACTTTGAGTGTAGAGCGTGTTCCATGTTCTGTTGTTGGTACTGATGGGGATATGCAATGAGATAGCGAAACATCTGCTTTGTATGCTTTTGCTTTTAATTAAATGTTTTTAAGTAGAAAATTTTAATTTAATTCCTTATTTAAATGCATTTAAACCCTTAATTGGTTTGCCCGGACGCCGTTTGGGCAAGTCGAATTTCCTTATTTCATCATTTAAAGCTTTTTGACACCACTATTGTTTTTAAGAAATTTTTGATACCATTGAAAGCGGAAATGTTTAGACTAAATTTTACGAATATTTTATTTAAATAATAGTGGAGTGAGTCCGCTATTTTCAATTTATTGAACGGAAAAGAATTAACAAGTTAAGGGATTAAGACTGTCTAGTGTTTCGTAATTAGATTTATACGTTTGATTGAGTATCCGTAATGATATGAACCGCTTGAATACTTCCGTCACGAAAAAACTCTAAGCCGATTTGAGAAGCTTTCTGGTAATATAAAGTTAACAAACATTGATTAAATCAACATTTTGCAAATCGTGTGTTTAAAATAAATTTTGGTTTAGAAGAAAGGTCTCCATACGAGCATACCCCGAAAAATCTGAAAGAAATTACAAAATGTTCTTCTTGTAAGGATATAAACATTTATTAAAAAAAAATTCGGCGGAAGTTCCATTGAGTTTCAGTAAAAAAAATAATGCAAAATTCATTATTTCGCGATTTTTCATCCGTTGGCGATGGATTACAATTTCAAAATTTCCTTTATAATCTCAAATACACTTTAAGGATAAAATGTTTCATGTTGAAAATTTAATTTCAATAACTTTAATTTTGTCAGTTTTAGTTTGTTTTAAATATTATTTTGTCATATCGATATTTATATGCATTCATTTTGAAATTTAACAATTAATAATTACGATTTAAAACTAAATTCAAATTTTAAATTAGATAAAATTGTTCCAAGCTCAAAATTATGTCCAATTGAGCATTATCGATTCAACTTTGTTGCGATGGAGACGGTTTTGGCTTTTATTTTTGAACACGCTTCAATGTATTTAAAAAAATATTTAAAAGACTTTTTTTATGTATGAAAATATCTTTTTCAGTAATAAATTGAATAACGGCAGAAAAAAACAACATACATATGTAGCACAATATATATAAATTAAACTCTCTCATTTTAAGTTTAAATTTATTAAATATCCTTTATATGTATTCTAAAAATCTATTAACAAACAATTTTCAGTTAAATTAAAACTGTTTCCTTTTGGCGAGGAAAAGTGCTGCTCGTCTAATAGCGTGACGCTTTCGTCTTTTCACGCCAAATATTGGAAAATATTCTTTTTTTTACAGACTTTCTACTGTAATTCCGCCGCTAAATTTGATTAATCCTTTATTACATACATGAGCAGTTTAATTAGTTTTTTTTTCCAAAATATTCTGATTATTTACAGTATGGAGACCTTTCTTATTAGCAAAGTATCTAGTTGTAGTGAATACACTGCACAAATAAGAGCCGTTGTGCACACGTCTGAAAATAACACGTCTGATTTTTCAAAATATCATATCGAAACTCTCGAAATTCTCAGTTTATATCTTAATTTAAAGGCGTAAATCGAGGAATATGATTACAACCCCGCAAACAACAACCCAGTCTCTTTTTCTTTATTTTTGAAAAGCTGCGACAAATCAATACACATAGAAGGACAGGAAAAACAGCTAACATGAAACTTTCATCCTCATTTTCTCCCTTTAAGTCAAGAATAATGCTTTTCCCATCCTTCGTTTTGCTCATATAAAAAGAGAGAGAAATGAAAACACATAAAAAGAGGAAATACTTTTGCGTTTTTCTCTTTTTTTTTTTAAATGTGTTTTTTTTTTCTTTTTTTGTCTCACTTTTTCTGCAAAGCTCGATTTTTCACTCTTAGACTACGAAAAATGAAGCAGAGATAAGTTTGGTTTTTGCAAAATTTTGCAGCTTTTTCGTCTTTTGTTTAGAAAACAGATTTGTTTCATGGAGTAAGAAATTTGATTATGGAAGGGAGAGACGAGTTATAAGCGATTTGTTAGCTGACTCTTCTACTTGTTAACTCATTTTCGTTTGTGTTTATTGTTTATTTTATTTTCTGTTACTTTTGCTTAAGTTGCATTTTTTAATTGTTAGATGTTTTCTTGTCGCATGCCCAGAGGGGTTGCAAATGATATCTAAGCATTTTCTTCTGCTAATTATTTTATGTAACTTATATTTGTACATGCCTCTAATATTTTTGTACATATTTATGTGCGTTTTTATTCTTTATGTTTTAGATTTCTTGTTATAATTCCGGGTTATTTAATATTTTTCAGACATGCCAACCTCCGGCTTTTTAAAAATGAAACAATTATAGTTCTAACCAGAAATTTATTGAATCAACGAAATTAAGTAAATTTCAAAAGACTCTGTGATTTAATGCTAAACACTTCTAATTAAATAAATTTTCTGGTTCAAAGTACGTTTTCGTGATTTTAAAAAAGCCGGAGGTTGGCAACTCTGATTTTTGCAGTGACATATTCAGAAATAAATGCAAAGAATGCACATTAGTAACTATTTTATTGTTTTTTGTTTACATTTATTTATTTATTTATTATTTTATTTATTTAGTTATCATTTTATTTATTTATTTATTGATATGTATATATACAGGGTGAACATAAAGTCTCAGCCCATTTTGCAGAAATAATTAATGCATGTATTTTATATTGCAGGTGAATGATACTCCAAGGATATGCTAACAACAGAAGAACGAATTTCGGTCGTAGCGGCACGTTTGCATGGTCAGACATTCGAGGAGGTCAGAGAGACTTTTCGTAGAAAATTTGGAAGAGAGGCTCCAACATGAGGAATTATCCGAAAAATGGTGAACAATTTTTGCGCACCGGATCTGTGCTCGATGAGAAACGTACAAGTTGACAATCGATGTCAGCTGAAACTGTAGCGAATATCTGTGAAGCCAATGAGCGTAGTCCCGATGCATCGTGGGGATGTTGGAAAAAGTGTTTCAAGCTACACTGAACCGGTGGGAAACATGTTTCGAACTTGATGGTTATCACGTTAAAAAGTATTAATATGCTATATAATACTGTTAAGATATAAAATTAATTAATAAATTATTTCTACAAAATGGGCTGGGACTTTATGTTCACCCTGTGTGTACGAAAGCTGCCCAAAATTAGTAGAAAAGTGCGAATGGGTTAAAATAATTATGAAACACTAGACAGACTGAATACATTTTAAAGATCAAATAAATTAAAAATTATGTACAAAAACATGTAATTAAAATTCAAATCATTCAAAGTGGACGTTTCGCCATGTCATCGCATACTTCGTCAGTAGTGACACCACCAATTACATAACATCGAATACGCTCTGGACTCAGTTGTAGGAACTCTATCTGAAACAGAAACTTTAATTTTGTTTGTGTGTAGATCCTGTTCGATGTTCTGTTGTTGGTGTTGTTGGTAGTGATGGGTCGAAACATCTACTTTACATGTTTTTGTTCTTAATTAAATGTTTTTAAGTATAAAATTTTAATTTAATTGCTTATTTAAATATACCCAAGCCTGTCTAGGATTTCATTAGTTTTAAAAGTTTGATTGAGCATCTGCAACGATATGAACCAACTTAATGCCTTCGCGGCGAAAAAAACTCTAAGCTTATTTCAGAAGCTTTTCTGATAAAAAGTTAACAAGAATGAATACAATGAGCATCACGCAATTAGTGTGGAAAATAAATTTTGACTTATATACGGCACTAATATACACATGTAGTTGAATATATAAATAAATTAAACTCTCTCACTGTAAGTTTAAATTTATTAAATATCATTTACACGAATTTTTAAAATCGATTAATAAACAATTTTCAGTTAAATTAAAATTGTTTTCTTTAGTCGAGAAAAGGTGCTTTTCGTCAAATCGCGTGATGCTTTCGCCTTTTCATGCCAAATATACTAAGTTATTATTATTTTTTACAGACTTTCCATTGCAATTCCGCCGCTAAATTTAACTGATCCTTTATTACATACATGAGGACTTTAATCAATATATTTTTTCAACAATTCTGACTGTTTCCAGTATGGAGATATTACTTATTAGCCATGTAGCTAATTGCAGTGATTCCACTGTACAAATAAGAGCCGGTGTGTATACATCTGAAAATAACGTCTGATTTTCCAAAATACCGTATCGAAACTCTCTGAGTTCCCAGTTTATCTCTTAATTTAAAGGCGTAAATCCCGAAATATGATTACACCCCCCGCAAACAGCAACTCAGTCTCCATTTCTTTATTTTTGAAAAGCTGCGACAAATCAATACATATAGAAGTGGCAGGAAAAACAACTAACATGAAACTTTCATCATCATTTTCTCCCTTTAAGTCAAGAATAAGGCTTTCCCCACGCTTCGTTTTCCTAATATAAAAAAAGAGAGGAATGAAAACACATAAAAAGAGGTAATACTTTTGCGTTTTTTTCTTTTCTTTTTGTTAAATACTTATTTTTTCCTTTTTTTCAATCTCATTTTTTCTGCAACGCTTGATTTTTCAAACTCTTAGACAATGAGATACGAAGCAGAGATGAGTTTGGTTTTTGCAGCTTTTTCGTCTTTTGTTTAGAAACAGATTTGTTTGATGTAGTAATAAATTTCATTATGGGAAGGGAGAGACAAGAGTGATAAGCGATTTTTTTGCTGACTCTCATACTTGTTTACTCATTTTCGTTTGTTTTTATTGTTTAATTTATATTGTAACTGTATATTTGTACATGTCTTTAATCTTTTCTATATATTTATGCGCGTTTTTACTCGTTATGTTTTATATAATTTTTGAATTTTGGGTTGTTTAATCTGTTTGCAGTGACATATGCAGAAAGATATGCAAAGAATGCACATTATTAGCTATATTATTAATTTAGCGAAACATCTACTTTGTATTTTTTAATATTAATTAAATGTTTCAAGTACATATTTTTAATTTAATTGCTTTTTTAAGTGTATCTAAATCTGCCTAGTGTTTCATAATTAGTTTTAAAAGTTTGATTGAATAGCTGTAAGGATATGAACTGCCTTAATTCCTACGCGATGAAAAAATTCTAAGCCTATTTAAGGAGCTTGCTGGTAATATAAGGTTAACAAGAATTATTAAAATCAATATTAAGTAAATCGTGTTGAAAATAAATTTTGACTTAGCCAACAAGCTAGTTATAGTAATTTTACAAAGGGGGCTTTCAAGTATTTCGTCAGCAGTGAAGAGGGGTGTCCAGTGTTTGCTTATTTTTGCTGAAATGGGGGAGAGGGGAGATCACGACAATTCTTACGTAAGCATTAGATAACGAAGCAATTATAGTTTAGTAACAAAAAACAAAAGATCATAATTTGGGTGAGTGTTCCGCGGATGTTGAAGGGACTTGAGATAGAAAACAAGGACTAGAAACGTGAACATTCCAGCCCACCACTAAACTCAAAGCTTAATAACATATAATGCAGAAAAATGGATTCAACAATCTTGGATACTTGACTTGAAATGTCAATGCCAACACATACAGGCATTTTTCTTCAGCATAGGAACTCATATCTACAATTGAAGAGGAATAGTACAAATACAATAGCGATCTGTGCCAAAAATTAATGATTTCGAGAAATGATGGAATATATAAAATCATGAAATTCATAGGTGAGTGCATAAAACATTAAATATTTGATTATTTGGTAACTAGATTGAATTTGTTTTGTTGTCCTTAAATCTTTTACACTGGCAAAAACAGTATTTTTTTGTATAATTACTTTACTTTCGTAATAAAATACTCACAGTTAAAGTTTTTACTAGTTTTTCTGCTTGATGATGCACGTTATAAGGAAAAAAGTTTAATTTGTTTTGAAATTTATAATTTTTTTTCTGTCCTTATAGTTTTTACACGCGCTATAATGAACACATTCTTATGATTCTGGTAAAAAAATTTTGTTACGTGCCTAAATAAGTTACGATCTGTTGTGTTTCCTAACTTTTTTATTTGTTTAATGCGATAAATATTATTATAATAACTATTTTGTATTCTATGAATTGTTTAATGCAATAAGTAACAAAAAATTAAACCAATTTTGCTTTCCTTCGATACCACAACCCTTATATGTCTATTTATGTAATATACGTCTGAAAGTAATAGCTCTGATTTCCCAAAATATCATATCAAAATTCTTTGAGTTTATCTCTTAATTTAGAGGCGTAAATCCCGAAAAATGATTACAACCCCACAAACAACAACACAGTCTCCATTTCTTTATTTTTGAAAAGTTACGACAAATCAATACATATAGAAAAGGCAGGAAAAACAGCTAACATGAAACTTTCATCCTCATTTTCTCCCTTTAAGTCAAGAATAAGGCTTTTCTTTTCCTTCGCTTTGCTATTAAAAAGAGAGAGGAATGAAAACACATAAAAAAGGAAATACTTTTGCGTTTTTCTCTTTCCTTTTTTAAAATACTTATCTATTTATTATTATCTTTTTAATGCTTATTTTTTTTCCTTTTTTGTCTCATTTTTTCTGAAAAGCTCGATTCTTCAAACTCTTAGACTATGAAAAATGAAGTAGAGATGAGTGTGGTTTTTGCAAACTTTTGCAGCATTTTCGTCTTTTGTTCAGTAAACAGATTTGTTGGATGTAGTAAGAAATTTGATTATGGAAGGGAGAGAAAAGAATTATAAGCGATTTGTCAGCTGACTCTTATATTTGTTTATTCATTTTCGTTTGTGTTTATTGTTATTTTCTGTTACTTTTGCTTAAGTTGCATTTTTCAGTTCTTAGATGTTTTCTTGTCGCGTGTCCAGAGGGGTTGTAAATGATATCTAGGCATTTTTCTTCAATTAATTATTTTATGTTACTGTATATTTATACATGTCTCTATCATTTGTATATATTTATGTGCGTTCTTTCTTATTATAATTTACATTCAAGTTATAATTTCGGGTTGTTTAATCTTTTTGCAGTGACTTATGCAGAAAGATATGCAAAGAATATTACACATTAATAACTACAGGGTGGTCATAAAAAAAACTTTGCCGACATATGGAGCTCTAGCGGCCAGTCCGCTCAACCGATCGAGATGAAATTTCAGATATAGCTATTCAGAGGTACGAGCTCGAGATTCTGTGAACGGCAACAAAATGACGCTGACTGTTACGGTTATAGTTACAGAAACTCGAAAATTTCCAATGCTATCTCCCATTTTTTTTCATCGCAAAATGCTTAGCGCATGCGAAAACCCTAAAGAGCGTTGGAACCGTACGTGTATCGCAAGAAACGGACATGTTATGCACGCACAAAAAAACGTTTTGCGAATCCTCCCCCCCCCCCCTCCTTCATAGAAAAAACTTGATTGGGGCGCAAGGAGCAAATTTGCAATGACACAGAGTCAGTACACTAATCTTTGATTATAATACAGATCGGAGAAACTAAAACTTTTATTTTGATTACACATTTTCCACATGGGTGCCATCACCATGCAATGTGTAATTGCCTGTGATGGCACCCATGTGGAAAATTTGTAATTAAAATAAAAGTTTTAATTTCTCTGATCTCTATTGTAATCAGAGATTAGTATACTGTCATATGGAAATTTCCTCCTTGCGCCCCAATCGAATTTTTTCTATGGGGGGGGGGGGGGAGGATTCCCAGAACGGTCTTTTGTGAGTGCATAACATGTCCGTTTCTTGCGATACACGTACGGTTCCAACGCTCTTTGGGGTTTTCGCATGCGATGAGCATTTTGCGATGAAAAAAAAGGGTGTTGCCATTGTAAATTTTCGAGTTTCTGTAACTATAACTGTAACCGTGAGCGCCATTTTGTTGTCGTTCACAGAATCTCGAGCTCATACCTCTGAATAGCTATATCTGAAATTTCATTTCGATCGGCTGAGCGGACTGGCCGCTAGAGCTTCGTATATCGGCAAAGTTTTTTTATGACCACCCTGTATTTTATTAATGTTTGTTATATTTATTGGGTTTTTTCTGTTTTGAAGATATGCATTTTTTAGTTGTTTAATTTTTTTTTTCATTTTGATTTTTTGGTATGCATTTTGACTTAGTATTTTCGTGAATTAAGTATTTTATGCTGCTATGTACTACAACATGCGTTTAATCTTTTGCAGTTGTTTAATTTTTATTATTATTCTCTAATTTATTTTTTATCTTATATGCAAGTTACATTTTCAAGTAGCTTAAGGCTTTTTTCCCTGGCCGATGAAATTCTCGCGAGTTAATGCTATTGCTATGGGGAGGTTATTTTCTAATATCTGTTTTGCATTTCGACATTTTTAATTTTAATTTTTTTTTTTTTTTTTTTTTTGCATTAGATAGCTAAGGTGCATGTCGACATCGTTCTTTTTTTAATTTTTCAATTTTGGTTGTAGGTATTTTTTATATATTTAAGTTCTTTCACTTTCTAAATCGGTTTTGAAAATGATACTAACTTTATAAATAATATTGCATTCAAAATCGAAAACGTAAAAGGAGCGATGTTAAGAGAAGCCTCAACCAGAGTTGGGCAAATTCGTAATCTAATTACTTTGTAACTTAATTACAATGTAACGGCACGCAAGGGATTACAATTTTAGTTACATGTATTTATAATTTGAATTTGAAATGAAATTAGAATTGTAATTATAATAGAAAAAAATCTAATTACGATTAAATACAATTATAATCTGAATTTGAAATTAAATTAGAATTGTAATCGTAACTATAAATGCTATGATTATCTTTATATAATTGTAATTATAATGGAAAAAATTCTAATTACGATAAAATGCAATTATAATTTGAATTTGAAATTAAATTAGAATTGTAATCGTAACTATAAATGCTATGATTATCTTTATATAATTGTAATTATAATGGAAAAAAATTCTAATTACGATTAAATGCAATTATAATCTGAACTTGAAATTAAATTAGCATTGTAATCGTAACTATAAATGGTATGATTATCTATATATAATTGTAATTATAATGCGAAATAATTCTAATTACGATTAAATGCAAATATAATTTGACTTTGAAATTCAATAACATTGTAATCATAACTATAAAAGCTATAATTACTAATATACATTTGTAATAATATTTGAGAAAATTATAATTACGATTATGCGTAATTGTATTCTGAATTTAAATTCAATTAACGCTGTATTCATAATTATAATTACAATTACGGATAATTCTAATAATATTTTTTAAGCTATTGTATAGCTTTTATCGCGGGCATTGGGTGCGGTGACCGAATCTAGAAATTCCGTAACGAGAAAAAATTGTTACTTTTGGTGACAGGAGACCCCCCGTGAGGGTCGAAAAATTTTAAATGCTTATAACTCGCGATCTAATTTTCATAGCGCCGCCAAATTTTGTTTGGTAATTTATTATGAGACAGTGTTGATTTTTGGTGACAGAAGAGACCCCCCCACACACACACTGTGAGGGTCGAAAAAAATAAAGTGCTTATAACTCGCGAACTAATTTTCGTAGCGCGGCCAAATTTTGTTTGGTAATTTATTCTGAGACAGTGTTACTTTTGGTGACAGGAGATCCCCCACGGTGAGGGTCGAAAAATTTAAAATGCTTATAACTCGCGATCTAATTTTCAGAGCACGGGCAAATTTTGTTTGGTAATTTGTTATGAGACAGCGTTACTTTTGGTGACAGGAGACCCCCCCCCCCCCACGGTGAGGGTAAAAAAAAATTAAAATGCATATAACTCGCGATCTAGTTTTCGTAGTGCGGCCAAATTTTGTTTGGTAATTTATTATGAGGCAGCGTTAATTTTTGGTGACAGGAGACCCCCCCACGGTGAAGGTCGAAAAATTTAAAATGCTTATAACTCCGATCTAATTTTCGTAGCGCGGCCAAATTTTTTTTTTGTAATTTATTATGAGACAGTGTTAATTTTTGGTGACAGGAGACCCTCCACAGTGTGGTTCGAAAAATTTAAAATGCTTGTAACTCGCGATCTAATTTTCATAGCGCTTCCAAATTTTCTTTGGTAATTTATTATGCTATTAAATAGCTTTCATCGCGGGCTTTGAGCGCGGCGACCGAATCTAGAAGTTCCGTTTCTAGAAAAAAAAAAAAAAAAAAAAAAAAAAAAAAACCTAACACTCCGGCTAACGTCGTTTCATTTCAACAGACTTGGGCACGGTATCCTTCGGTATACTTCGGTAGACATTGACGCGGTTTTTTTTTTTTTCAGATATTTAGAGGATATCAAGTCTCAAACTTATGTTTCTTGTTTCAGTTACCATAAACCTATAGTTTCAATGATAAAAATTGCTGAATAACCTACATGTATTGTAAGATAATACAAATATTTTAAACGATATTAACTTCTCATTTATTCAATAAAAGAAAAAAAAAATTGTTTTCTTATTGGTCATCACGCTCAAAAAGTGT
Organism: Maratus speculifer; assembly: GCA_964019185.1. Taxonomy (NCBI): domain Eukaryota; kingdom Metazoa; phylum Arthropoda; class Arachnida; order Araneae; family Salticidae; genus Maratus; species Maratus speculifer. The sequence continues at coordinate 54,907,940 of OZ025296.1, forward strand.
AACTTGAATTAATATCAGAGAAAAAGAAAAAAAACTTGAATTAATATCAAAGACAAAAAAAAGTGCATAAATAGAAAATATATAAATAATTATAATTGCATTAGTTGATAAAAAATGCTATGCAATAGCTTTACCGCGGCAGTCTCCGAGTGCCACACTTATTTTTTATTAAGATATGGTTGTAACTATAATGCAGAAGGTTACGATTTTCATTGTTTTGCGGTAATGCTGTAACTGTGAAATTTTAATTACAAATACTTTTAATGCGAATGTTATTTTAGATTTATATATTTGGTTTTAGATTATATATATTTGATTTATATATTTGATATTAGATGTATTTATGATTAGTATTACCGTTACGTTGTTATAATGGTAACTAGAAATTTCAGTTACAATTAATGTGCAATAGAAACAGAAAATTTTCTAATTAGCTTTTATTCCATTTGTACTTGAGACTTATTTATGATTATGTTATTTTAATAATAACTAAGAAATCTGGGTTACAACGATATTATAATGAGGATGATACCTGGTGTTAAATATTACAGTGACTATTTTAATTTTACAACTGAGAATTTCAAACGGGTTAACCCACTAATTTTTTACTGAAACTCTGCCCTCCCCCCGCTTCCGAATATTTTAGTGTATCGTAAATATAAAGATCTGGTAACTTAAAAACATATAACTAAAACTTTTTTTATCGTAAGACACACATACTTTATATGATAAAGGCAAAATTTATGAAGAAGGGGAGGGGGTTGCCGAAGAGCGGTAAATTTTAGTATAGAGCAAATAAAAGGTTTTAATAACCCAAAAGTGAACTCGGATATAAATTGTCAAACTAGACAAATTTCATACAAATTGAATATTTTCCAGCTGAGCGAAAAATTGCCGAGGACGGGAATCGAGCCCGGATAGTTGGCTTACAAGGCCAATGCTTTACCTGTTAAGCTAACCGGGCGATAACCGGCTGGGAATTTTCACTCAGATAACCTTATTGGCCATAATATCTGGTCTGTCATTTCAAGACCTGATAATCAGTTAGATTGTGTTAAAAAAATAATAGTATATCTACGTATCCATCGTTCTATGGAGTTCCATTACCTGCGGCTTATTCTGCCGAGCTGTCTAAATGATAGACCAGATATTATGGCCAATAAGGTTATCTGAGCGAAAAATCCCAATCGGTTATCGCCCGGTTAGCTTAACAGGTAAAGCTTTGCCCTTGTAAGCCAAGTATCCGTGTTCGATTCCCGTCCTGAGCAATTTTTCTCTCCGCTGGAAAATATTCAATTCGTATGATAATTTTACCAATCAGTTAGATTGTATTAAAAAATAATAGTAGACAAATTTCGTTTAGTAAACGCAATCGTTTAAAGGGAGAGGGGATATCTCGATTTTCTATAGAAGCCCATCATATTTTAGTCTAAACCTATATTCTAAAGAGGAAAAGTTTGTTTGTTTGCTTATAAGGGATAATCTCCGGAACTACCCAATTGGTTTCAAAAGTAATGGTACCAAAATTATGGTGTTCGTTCGGAATCAAACATAGGCAGTATTTTATGTCGATACCACAAATTCAAAGGGGGTGCAGGAGCAAAAAGCGTTCTAAAAATGCGATTTTTGTGTTGCTGAAGGGACTTTATGTATGAAATTAAGCATTCTAATTACTTATAAGATGTAAATGATATCTAGCATTTCCTTAAAAATTCGAAATTTTAAAGAGGCGGATGCGTGCGTGCTTGGTTTGTTCGTTAGTTGGATGGTTTGTTGGTTGATTGGTTGGTTGTTAATTTGTTTGTTGGATGGTTGGTTGGTTGGTTTGTTTTTTTGATGGTTTATTGGTTAATTTGTTCGTTGGTTAGAAGGTTGGTGTTGGTTTGTTGGTTGATTGGTTAATTTGTTGGTTAGAAGGTGAGAATTGGCTGGCTGGTTGGTTGGTTGGTTGTTACGGATAATTTCAATGCTTGTAAGGGATAATCTCTGGAACTACCGAACCGGATTCAAAAGTAATGGTACCAGAATTATGATGTTCGTTCGGAATCAAACATAGGCTGTATCTTATGTCGATACCACAAATTCAAAGGGGGTACAGGAGCAAAAAGCTTTCTAAAAATGCGATTTTTGCATTGTTTAAGGGATTTATATGCATGAAATTTGAAAATCTAATTATTTATAAGATGTAAATGATATCTAGTATTTCCTTAAAAATTCGAAATTTTAAAGGGGGGATGCGTGCGTGCTTGGTTTGTTTGTTAGTTGGATGGTTGGTTTGTTGCTTGATTGGTTGGATGGTCAATTTGTTTGTTGGATGGTTTGTTGGTTGATTGTTTAATTTGTTTGTTGGTTAGAAGGTTTGTGTTGGTTTGTTGGTTGGTTGGTTTGTTGGTTGATTGGTTAGTTTGTTAGTTAGAAGGTTGGTGTTGGCTGGTTGATTGGTTGTTACAAATAATTCCAATGTTTGTAAGGGATAATCTCTGGAACTACCGAACCGATTTCAAAAGTAATGGTACCAGAGTTATGATGTTCGTTCGGAATCAAACATAGGCTGTACCTTATGTCGATACCACAAATTCAAAGAGAGTGCAGGAGCAAAAAGCGTTCTAAAAATGCGATTTTTGTATTGTTTAAGGGATTTATATGCATGAAATTTAGCATTCTAATTACTTGTAAGATGCAAATTATATCTAGCATTTCCTTAAAAATTCGAAATTTTAAAGGGGGGATGCGTGCGTGCTCGGTTTGTTTGTTAGTTGGATGGTTGGTTTGTTGGTTGTTTGATTGGTTGGTAGGTTAATTTGTTTATTGGATGGTTGGTTGGTTGGATGGATGGTTTGTTGGTTGATTGTTTAATTTGTTTGTTGGTTAGAAGGTTGGTGTTGGTTTGTTGGTTGATTGGTTAGTTTGTTGGTTAGAAGGTTGGTGTTGACTGGTTGGTTGGTTGGCTGGTTGTTACGGATAGTTCCAATGTTTGTCAGGATAATCTCTTGAACTACCGAACCGATTTCAAAAGTAATATGGTACCAAAATTATGGTGTTCGTCCGGAATCAAACATATGCTGTATCTTATGTCATATATAAAATTCAAAGGGGGTGTAAAGCAAAAAGCGTTCTAAAAATGCGATTTTTGCGTTGCTGAAGGGACTAAATGCATGAAATTTAGCATTGTAATTACTCATAAGATGTAAATGATATCTAGCAGTTCCTTAAAAATTATAAATTTTAAAGTGGGGATGCGTGCTTGGTTTGTTTGTTAGTTGGATGGCTGGATGGTTGGTTGGTTTTTTGGTCGTTTGGTTGTTTGGTTGATTTGTTTGTTGTTTAGAAGATTGGTGTTGGTTGGTTGGCTAGTTGGTTGGTTGTTACGGATATTTCCAATGTTTGTAAGGGATGAACTCTGGAACTAACGAACCGATTACAAAAGTAATGGTACCAAAATGTTGGTGTTCTTTCGGAATCAAAGATAGGCTGCATCGTATGTCGATACCATAAATTCAAAGGGGGTGCAAGAGCAAAAAGAGTTCTAAAAGTGCAATTTTTGTGTTGCTGAAGGGACTATATGCATGAAATTTAGCTTTCTAATTACTTATAAGATGTAAATGATATCTAGCATTTCCTTAAAAATTCAAAATTTTAAAGTGGGGGATGCGTGCGTGCTTGGTTTGTTTGTTGGTTGGATGGTTGGCTGGTTTGTTGGTTTATTGTTTGGTTGGTTAATTTGTTTGTTGATTTGTTTGTTGGTTAGAAGGTTGGTGTTGGTTAATTGGTTGGTTGTTACGGATAATTCCAATGTTTGTAAAGGATAATCTGTGGAACTACTGAACCGATTTCAAAAGTAATGGTACCAAAATCACGGTGTTTGTTCGGAATCAAACATAGGCTATATCTTATATCGATACCACAAATGAAAAGAAGGTGCAGGACCAAAAAAGTTTTAAAAATGCTATTTTTGTGTTACTGAAAGGACTACAAGCATGAAATTTAGCATGGTAACTACTTATAAGATATAAACTAGTCGTTGGGGCCTAATTCTTTGGAGGCATCTTTCCTAATTAGCTGTGGGGTCCTTTTGTTAATTATAAAGGGGTTATGGGCAATTACCCCCTTTAAATTATTTAAATGGGATTTTATGAAGAATTATCCGATTTGCTCTGAATTTTGGATATGGATTTTTTATATGATTTCTGACTAGTTTAAGGGATACAATGATTAAGAATAAAAAGGCGAAATGAGGGAAGCGATTGTCTTCTTTGATTTGTTTTTTGAACGGCATTAATCCTTGAAAATGTCAAGTTGTTATATAAAATTAGTATGCGTAGCCTTTGAACTCAATGTCATCAGTTTAATTGGACAATATTCTTTTTTATTCACATGTTTGGGCAGTATTTTAAATGTTTTTAATTTCAAATGCTCTATTAACTAGATAATCTTATACTATAATACGAGCAAAAATTGTGTGTGTGTGTATGTATAATATTTATCTTAAATACGGCTTTAAAGGTTTCGACAAAATTTTGTATTTTACTACTTTCGGGCACAAGCAGACCATTCGGTTCGGTCACATGTTCGAGAAAATTTGATTAGTGGGTTAAAAGTACACATTTATCAAAAAATTTACATTTTTTTCTTTTTTTTTTCTTTTTTGAAAATTTTAACTTTTTTATGCATTTTTAACTTATGAAACTAAGTGTGTAATTTGTTATCACTTGAAAAGCTCATACAAGTGTGTAAACATAGAAAAATGCCTGAGTTTACCCGAATTGCTGTGTTACTGTAATTTAAACATACACAAATAAATGCGTAAATTTTCAATATCACGCACTTGTTATAAAATTTACACATTTTGTAGAAAAAATTACCTGTTTTTATGTGTATTTTATAAAATAAGTCTATAAGATGTTATCGGTTAATAAACACAGACAGATGCGCAAATGTTTTAAAAAAAAAAAAAAAAAAAAAAAAAATGGTTTTACACGAACTGAAGACTTACACATGATTGAAAGTGCGTAAATATTAAAGTGTGTAGATGTGAAAAAGGGCACGCGGAGGGGGGGGGGGACTCTATTATAATTCAGGGGTGTACATTTTATTTAGGCAAATCTGTTGCATAGTGTAGCACTAAAACAGCATTTTCAATATATATGTATATATGGGTGATTCTCAAAATAGGGGACAATTTCAAAAGTGAAATCTTAAAAAAATTACTGTTAGCAAAATTTCTGAGAAAAATAGGTGTTGTTAATATAGTATTAGGTATACTTTACATGTAGTCAGCAGAGCAAATATTTAAAAATTAACTTTAAAAAAATAATAATTAGTATTTTTTGAGCCATGCTAATGACAAAACAAATTGCATGGAATAAATATATTAAGACATTTTTATTTTCTTCCTGTTTAAATATTTTTTTCTATATTTATTAGCCTTCCTTTTCAGCAAATGGTTTCCATTTTTACATAGGGTAGATGTGCCAGTAATGGGCCACCTTAAGGAATTTCTCTAAAAAATAATTTTTTATTAATAGTTATAATTATTGTATTCCAATTTTTTCATATTAGATTAATCTTTCAACAATATTTAACTAATCCCACAGTTACATTTCCCAATAGAAATAAAAATTTCATTTTAAATAATAGAAATATGTCTAAACACCCAAATGCCCAGTAATGGACCACCTATGTTCCAGTAATGGACCGCCTATGTTCCAGTAATGGGCCACCCTACAAAAAATAACAGATAATTATTTTTAGGTGCGTTCGTAATTATGTAAATAGGTAGCACCTATGATTGTCGTTCAGTCCGTCTGTCTGTCCTTCTATCTGTCCGTTTGTCTGACAGTCTATCTATCTGTCCGTTTGTCTGTCCGTCTGTCTGTCCGCATATAACAACGGAAAATTATCCAACCGAATCGTTTGAAATTTAAAATACATAATTATTACATAATTTTGTCGAATCATTTCAAATTTTATGAAAATCGGATGAATAGATCAATTACAGGGAAAATCAAAAGAATTCCGTTACTTTACGGTCATAGGTGAAAAAAGTTTAAAATGCATTTTAATTGTTTGAAATTTAAAACATATAATTATTACATAATTTTGTCGAGTCATTTCAGATCTTATGATAATCAGATGCATAGATCAATTACAGGAACTATCAAAAGTATTCCGTTACATTACAGTCAATGGGGAAAAAATTGCAAATGCATTTTAATGGTGTTACGCTGATTCGAACATTATAAAATTGACATGAACCTATGACGTATATATATACTAAAACATAAATTCTGTACAATCTGAGATGCAAAGAATATTTATTATTAAATTACAGGGCCACACAAAAGTATTCCGCTACATAATGCTATACGGGGAAACTCTGCGTTTGGGACATTTTTTAATTATATTCAACTGTGCCACATTTAATGAATAAGATATACGTTGCTGAGGTGTAATAAGAATTACTATTCCTGTATATTTACAGAATTTCAACCAATATACTGTATCCGAAGTACTATTTACTATAAAAGCAAGATCTGAATATTTTTAAAACTTCGTTATCGTACGAACGCACCTTATTTGCTGCGTTCACGTGCAATTTCCAACTTGTTCTTTTTATGTCTGCGTAAGTCGCATCTTCTTCTTTCTCAGAATCCACATTATCCTCTTGTATGCAAAATTCGGCCTTTTTGAAGCAATTGTAAATTGTTTTTTCTTCAATTACCCCCATTGATCCCGTTCTTATATGTATAACTATTCAATTAACACTGTTTTGAGAAGGATGTTGAAAGGTGTGTGAAAGGAGGGGGTTGATGAATTTGTTGGACTTAAGGAACAACAAAATTCAAGCAGAGGAGTAATATAAAAAAAAACTCAGCACTGAACGATAAATTAGGAATAAGAGATGGAAATTTGATTTCATGTGATTTCGAAGTATTTTTTTACAACTGAATAAAGAACATTTTATGAAAATATTCGTTATATGGAGATAGATATTTCGCTATGTAGAGACTGTTTTTAATGTAATCATTGGAAAAGGGGAACATTCCCACTAAAAATTCGTTATATAGAGAAATTCGATGTATGGAGTTTCGTTATAGAGAGACTTGACTGTATTTATAAAGAAATTGTCTTTATTAAATTCTAGTAAGTAAAATTTAAGTATTAAATTTGTTTATTTAGTTTTCAGTTAAATCAAAATATTTTATCACTACTGAAATTACACTTTTAGTATTGGTCACTTGGGTGGTCCATTACTGGCAAATCACGAAATAAGCAATCCAGTAATGGACCACCCCTCCTAAAATCTTAAAAATAAATAAAATTTTGTAAATAGCCATTGGTATATTAAATTCAATGTTTTATATTGCTAACCAAACAAAAACATTCAATTTTTACGGAAAAATAAAAAAGATATAAAACTAAGTAAGTAAAGTCTGCTCTTAGCATGTTCATTAAGATTTTCAGTGAAAAACAGAAAAACTGTGAAACTTTATTTTCTGCTTCCTAATTGTTTTGACAAAAAGTGTAAAAAATTAATCCAGCTTATAAAGCATGCAAGGTAGAGTTCAGAAAAAAATAATAAAAGCTTAACTATTGTTTATTATTTTTTTATAAACCAAAAAGTGCGAGGTGGCCCATTACTGGAAGGTGGCCCATTACTGGCACATCTACCCTATATACATATAAGGATAATAAAAACATTACCAAAGAGCAAACTTTGTTTACATGAGCAACATTCTGACACTAACAATGTAAGAAGCTATCTTAGTGATTTTCTGACAGATTTAATGCATATTTTAGGGATAATAAATGTAATACCTAAATTTATATGTAAAATTAAACTTTGTAAAAGATACAATATAAGCAATGGTTACATTTATGCACATAGGAATCTTTAGCATGGACAGAAAAACCATGCTAATGACACTGATATTTGTCCATGCTAATGACAAATTTTAATTTAAATAAGATTATGAGCCATAATATAATCACAATGCAATAGTCCTTTCTGGGGCTTTTTAAAACACAAAAGTCCTATGCAAATAAGTAAAATAAAAATTTTAATTATAAAATAAACATGAAAATTTTTATCCATTCTAATGACATACAATTGATGTACGCCTCTAATATTCAACTTGTATTCTTAAAATACAATACATGCTTCTATTTTCAGGCTGGGATAAAATGGCTACTTGTTGCCATGAAGAAACTTTAAATTGTTAAACTATTGTCATATGTGAAAATGAAATTTTGATTATTAACCAGCTGTTATAGTATGACCTTGTTTTGAAAATAGAATATGGAGGACAAACTTTAATTCTTTTTTTCTATACTATAATTTTATTTTTAAAAAGAAATTTATTGGATAAATCCTCTCCTTGATTAATTTAAAGAAAGAATAACATTTGTTTTATTTTATAAACATGATATTAACTCTTTAAAAAGCTAGTATATACAAGGCACAGCTGCTGTGGACATCCATGCTAATGACATTTTGAACATTTATTCTGTTATTTTAAGGTGTTTTTAACTAAAAAGTGAGTAATTCTTGAGTGCAAATAATGAATAATATTAAGACAAACATATCTAAATATAAAAATATGACAGAAAACCTCTCAATTTGTTTTGTATGCCGAAAGACATAAATTGACCCTATTTTGAGAATCACCCATATATATATATATATATATATATATATATATATATATATATATATATATATATATATTTTGGCTAACGGGCTAACAATATTTGAGAGCTAATGTACCCGAAAGTTTTGGGAATTTGTACATACGTATGTACGCACATAACGCAAGAGCTCATGATAAAAATATTTAATTTGCTTCAAATTTTGGATACATGTTTATTCTAATAATAAGGCACTTCCCTGATTAGTTTTGAGCGTTCATTGTATAAATATAAGGGGGGGAGGACTAATCGCCCTTACTTAATCTACCATAAATGGGTTTTTCATGCAGAATTATCAAATTTTGTTCAAATTTTCGATATAGGATCCTTCTGATAGAGCACTTTCAAAATTAGATTTGGGTTTTTTTTTTTTAAGTATAAGAGGGGAATTGAGGGGATAACCCCCTTTAATTTAAGAAAGTGGATTTTTCATGCAGAATTTCCAATTTGCTCCAATTTTTGGACATAGGTTCATTCTGATAAGGTGCAACTTTGATTAGTTTTGACGATTGTTTCATAAGTATAAAGGAAGAACGGGCGATTAACACCAACTCCCTTAAATTAAATAAATGGGTTTTTATACAGAACTATCCAATTTGCTTCAAATTTAAGAGGTGGGTTCTTTTTGGTAAGGTGAATCACTAAATAGTTTTCGAGGTTTAATTGTTAAATATAAAGGGGAGGATTACTCTCTCCTTAAATTAGGTAATTTGAGTTTTTATGGAGAATTATCCAATTTGCTTCGGATTTTGGATATTGTTTCATTCTGATAAGACAGATCCCTGATTGTTTAAAATTTACTTATGAAAATTGGGGATGACGGAGCTAATAAACCCTTAACTTGTATTTCGAGGGGCATTATTCTTTGAAAAAAAAAAAAAAAAAGTAATATAAAATTAGTGTGAATAACCTATGAGCTCGATGTCATCCGTTTAACTGGGCAGAATTCTTTTTATTTGTTTTTTGGTTAAGATACTCTTTGTCCAACTCCCAAATTTCAGCTAAATTAGGAGCACGTGATTATTTTAATAAAAAGAATAAAAAACTAAAGCAAAGACATGACAGAAAATTCTTTTTTTTTTTTCTGGTAGTATTTGGTTAATCTATACTCATGCAACAAACATGATTTCAAAAACATCACTACATATCACGGTGATCTTCTGACATCTGTGATCAAAACGTATCTACATAGTGACGACATGTTGTGACTAAAATATGAATTTCTTTGAAGACTTAAATATATATATATATACAGGGTGAGTCATAAATATCGAAACAATAGGCTATCACCCTTAAATAGTGCCTCTAGACTCATTCTTCCAACTAGAAAAATTCATAGAAAAGGTGAAATTTCTGATAAGATAAGTTGCAATTCCATGGGGGGGGGGGGGAGGAGGGGCTATTTGCAAAAATACGAAAATTAAATTTTTATACTGTCCCTGTTGAGCGAAATACCGAATTACAAAATTATTCCTTATCCATTCCTAAATTGAACAAAAAAATTTCATCTCCGTATCTGAAAACCTGACAGAGATATTAAAATCCAAAATTCTCCAAAATTTGTGACTTACACCACTTTACCATGCCTGTAAACGAAGAGTTTTGGACCCATTTTCAAAGCAAATGAGCTATCGTTCCCAAATTGTCCTTTTTAAATGTCGATTTAAGACCGTGCCTCTTATTTGGACATAATAAAGCAGCGTATTAAATTAAATCAAAACTTGTTTTCAAAATATGTTGATCGTTGGATCGAAATATCTAGGTCCGGTCCCGAACCGACCCATAGAGAAAAAAGTTCTGCCCGTCATGGAAAAATGTTAAAATCATAATCCGGATCAGAAAGGAAAAACGTTTAAATTATAGCCCGTCTCAGCCGTGGATTTCTACATAGTTTTTTACTTCAGTGTAGTTAAAAATTGTTTTGCGTGGAAGAATTCTGACCAAAAATACTTATTATAGCTTTTCGTTTTTTATGTTTATACTTTTTATTATTAAAGAAACGCCGAAGGCTGTGATATATTTATTTTATCAATGAATCTATGTTTATATATAAATGTTTCACTTATATTTTAATATTACTAATCCATATTCCGTGCGTTGGAGACTTTGAAAAATGTTATGCAGTAAAACCTTTTAAGACGGAATCAGATAGGGAAAAAAAATATGTAATAGACAAATGCCCTTCCTAGGAGGGTTAATTAGAGTTTATTTTTTTCTCAGATATTATTGTATTTATTTTGCATGGATTAACACAGTTTCTGTTTAAGACAGAATTCCGTCATAGGCAGATTTTTTTTCTCTGGTTTTATTGTGTTTAATTTTTTAGCATTTAAATGTACTATTATATAAAAAAAAAAAAAAGTTTTTTTTCTTTTTTTAGATAGATTTCGTATGAAATACTACCTATTGCGGTCGCTCCAATGTTGGAATTTCTGAAAAATTTTTGCTGATCTATGCCGATTGTGACCTCTAGACACCAAAACTACCATTAGTAAAAAAGTTTATATATATATATACATATATATATTTGCCGATATCTGCAAAATCGGTCCAAGGGGGTAGAAATAGAGAGGGTTTTTGTAAAAGCCGAAAAAACGCCATAGCTTCTTAATTAAAATAGATATCGAATCGGTTTAAAGTTTATATTACTTCTTAAAAATGCGCCAAAATTTTATGTATGACAGATTTTAGATAAATTCAGAAATGGGCTCAAGGGGCGAAAAAAACAGAGTTTTTGGAAGAAAAAAAATCATAACTTCGTCAATTCTCAAGATATCAAATCCAACTAAATTTTATGTAAATGCTCTCAACATTATCTAAAACTTCTGTATTTACAAGTTTTTTGATAGGACTAGTTCTTACCTATATAAAAAAAATAAATAATAAAAAAAGGGGGGGGGGTGAAAAAAACAAAAATCCATAACTTCACCAATTCTTAAACTATCAAATCTATTTAAATTTATTTTAAATCTTCTCAATAGTATCTACAGCTTTTGTATTGAAAAGTTTTTCATAAGACCACTTCGTATAGCAAAAATAAATTACAGAAAAATATGAGTTGGAGAAAAAACCTCAAAACCAAACTGCTTATATTCTGACTCATTTTTAAATTCAATTTTGATTTTTAACGCCCCAAATGACAGATCCTTTTATTTAGGAACTATATAATGTGATGCATTGGTCAGTTTTTTGATAAAGGCAGAATATATTTCAAAAAAGCTTGCCAAAACATTTATTTTAAACAGAATTTCCCAAAATAGTCGTGATTGAAAATTTGTGGAAGTATTCAAATAACAAATTGCGTTTTTTCTGTTTCATTTTTAAATCCCTTTTTGCTCTCAAACGGTTTCCAATTGACAGTTCCTTTTATTTAGAAACTATATAATGTGGCGCAATGGTCCGTTATTTTGATAAAGTCAGAATGTATTTAAAAAAAGGCTTCCAAAAAGAGTACAGTCGTCCCCGTTTAAACGAATATTGATGGTTCCAGAAAAAATATTCGATTAAGCGGGGTATTTGATTAAACGAGGAACACAGAAATGTAATATTTAATGCGTAATAAAAAAGGTAAAACAACCATCTACAGCATAATTAATTAATAGCATAATAAAAACGTTAATATAATAACGTAAATTAGTAAAAAAAAATGTAAATACTATTATAAAGTAAGTACGTAATAATTTAATATCAGTTCATATAACTGTATGACTTACATTAATACTTAATGTAGTTCATTGGAATTTATAAAAATTGGCTAACGTGGAAACGTTTTTGTGCGTTAGCACAAGCTTTCTGCATAATCATGCCATTTATTAATGAAAATATCGTTTTTTTTTCGTTAAACCCATTCCAGCGCATATTGACCTATGTTATGAAAACTGTGATTATGTTCCCTCTTTCAATCCCAATTTCTATTTATCTCTCTTCTTTTTGGATTTTTTTTTTTTTTTTTGGGGGGGGGGGGGGTAGACGGTAGGTGCTGGGTTCGAACCCATTCACGACCGTTGGCCTAACCGTTCAGAGTTTTTCGTGGTTTTGCTTCGAACCTTGGATTTCCTTGCTTAAATAAGGGTTAGGTTCCCTAAGAAAGACCCCCCCCCACGTAGGCACCCCACCCCTTAGGGTCTATATTCCACAGTGTAGATAATTGGCCGACATAAATACAAACAAACTTTTTGGATTTTTTTGGCATTGCGTTTATATTGGAAACTTACGTCCTGGACTTCTGTTTTCTTATTTAATGCCTCAAAAACTGTAGTTTTTCAGAAAGGTTTAAAGTTTTCCATTTAAAATTAATTGCAACACCTTTTTCCTAACAGAAACGAGACTAAATTTACAAAACGTAAAAATAATCCACATTGGCCAGCTTATTTTACTCATTCGCAAAAAAAGGAGGGGAGATCATTTGACCTGTCCATTACACACCTATCGGCCGAAATCGTTGCAGGAAGAACTGATAATTTGTCTTCAGTGTAAATGAGCCGAAAATGACAAAAGGTGCAGAAAAATTCAAGATGAAATGTGTTTTTCTCGCCTGTTTTCAAACATAGGTCACCCAGATGGTATTCGAATAAGCGGGGAGGTTCGGAAAATTTATTCGGTTTAAGCGGGGAAAAATAACATAGATTCAATGATGATAAATTCGGTTCCGGGGAGTTCTATTCGAATAAGCGGGGTATTCGATTATCCGTTACCCGATTAAGTGGGGAGGACTGTATTTTGAACAGAACTTCCCGAAGTGATTATGATTGAAAATTTGAGGAAGTATTCAAATAACAAATTGCGTTTTTTCTGATTCATTTTTAAATTAAGTTTTACTCTCAAACGCATCCATTTGACAGGTTCTCTTATTTAGGAGCTGTGTAACATGCCGTATTGAAAAAAATTTTGATAAAAGCTGAACATATTTAAAAAAATGCTGTCAAAGTGGGCACTTCGCACAAAATTTCTCGAAGTGAACATGATTAAGAATATAGGTTGCATTCAAATAACAAATTGCGTTTTTTCTGACTCATTTTTAAAACCATTTTTGCTTTCAAACGTATTTAATTGACAGTTTTTGTTATTTACGAATTATATAATGTACCGTATTAGTCGTTTTTTTTTTTTAATAAAGTCAGAATATATTTCAAATTATGCTGTCGAAATGGGCATTTGAACTGACTTTAGCTTAAGATGTTTCTTATAAATCAAGTTCTTAAAAAAAAGGAAATAAAAAATTTTTCAAAAGAGGGCAAATAAAGTTGTTAAACTAGGTTTATCTGTAATGAAATTTTATTTTTTGTTGTTGAAATGAGCATTTTTCGAAATCTACCTCCGCCTATAGGCCAAGCCGACAGGGAGCTTTTGTAAAATGAAAGCGATTTTAAAATCTATGTGATTTTAGTAAAATTTTTGATTGAATCAAATTTTCAATTTTTAACTACATTTAAGTCGCTTCGGTTACTGGAAGACGTGAATGGATTTAAATTTTTAAAAATATGTAAACTAATATGCATAAAAGACCTAAAAGTAAAAAAAAAAAAAAAATATTTATACATTTTCATAAGAAAAAATAATTTTTATCTACTTTTGGTGCACTTGGGGTGCGGAAACTATATAAACGGATTTTAATAAAGGAAACTCATGTAAACTATTATGCATAAAAGACAACTTTTGCTACTCGCGCCGATTCGATTATTCACATTTCGCTTTTCTGAACCATCTTAATTTGTATATTTACAATTCAATAAAAGAAATATCCCACGAGAAAAAAAAATAATAAAATTAATAAAAAACTATTAATCTTGAACTGCTGTTGGCAGTATCTCAGACCACTATGATTTTCAATTTTGACTACTTGATTTATCACTTTCAGTTTAAGTGTAGATACTGGTTAAATTTTGTTTCGTTTGTAGCCCTATTACTGTCGCTTCAGACATTTGAATAGCTGAACTTTAAGTATAATAGTCCTGTAAATAAAGTTTAGAATAGAAAGAGTATTTTGAGAGTCAATATAGCATTTTATTCATCTTTATAGTCCTGTAAATAAAGTTTAGAATAGAAAGAGTATTTTGAGAGTCAATATAGCATTTTATTCATCTTTATATTAACCTTTAACTAAAGTGACTGAAATTGTAACATAAATGTGTGAAGGGGTCTGTGAGACAGCAAGATCGAAACATGAATAAAAGGCATGATTAACTCATGGAATGACGTTTTTAATACTAAATTTTATGTACAAGACTGTTTAAAAAAATATTCACTTATTTCAAAGTCTCTGATGATAGTACTAAAGTTCCAAACGAAAGAAATTTTCAATCTAATGTTTTTAGTTAAATTGAATATTACAAATTTAACTGTAACAATTGAAAAAAGCAGTGGTTTGTGAGACCCGGTAACATTAATTAAAGATTATGTGTTATTTATAGACCGCTCACAGTAGTTATACAACAGTTTTTATTACACCAATTAAAAGTTAACTTCAAGAGATAAGGTTAATTTCAGTGAAGCTCTAAAGTTCCAAACGAAAGAAATTTTCAATCTAGTGTTTTTAGTTAAATTGAAAATTACAAATTCGTAGGTTCATACAAATTTAAAGACGTTTAACAGGGTGTAACATCTTTAAAATTCATTTGAAGCAATTTTTCCCCATAGTCCGTAATGTCAGGGAAAACTTTTGACTATACCTGTAATTAAATTAATCATGGTAGAAACTTCATTTTCAAAATGGTTGGTGCTACGTTATGCACCAACCAAGGTTTATGTTAATAACATAAAAAAAATTTAATGGCAATCCAAATATATTTACGAGAGTTACAGCGCGGCCAGGTGGCCAAACCGAATGCATAAACACTTTTTAACTTTGCTGGAAAGTGTTAAAAAGGATTTATCAAAGCTGCTAATTTGATAATATTTCTTCTTTTTTTTAAATATACAAATATTGAATATAAAGAAGTTTTATTGTGAGTTTTATTTTGAAATTTAAAACAATTAAATCCATACATTCATTCACTTGTGAATATCTGAAAATGATAACCCCCCCCCCCCCCAAAAAAAAAAAAAAAAAATCGCGCAAGCAGTATTGAAAAATATACCTTCATTAACTATTTCTATCAGTTTCAAATGATGCCTGTTAAAGATTTAAATTTAACTTTATTCATTTATAATTTTTAGACTGAACAGTTATAAGTTATTTCCACATTAAAGACAATTTTTTCATTACATTCAAAAACTACGAGTAAACTAAAGCGACAAATAAAATGAAACTAAAGTAAACATAATAAAAAAAGGCTCATTTGTAACAGAAATAATGTTAAAGTAAACATTCTTTCTTTTAAAATGCAACTAAAATAAATTAAAGTTTTTACTCATTCTTAAAAAATTGTATTTTAAAATTTAATAAAAGTAATTATTTTCATGAAAAGATTAAATGTAAAGGAGAGTTCTCAATAAGATAGCTAGTTGACTTAGTCCAATGGAATTTACCACCTTGATCCTCCTCCCTTTTAAAAAAAAAGTCGAGTTATGAGTACATCAATAGGATTATACTTGACGTATAGTTACTATAATAAAATCACAAAAAATTAAATTCCAGAGACATTAATATATTTGATAATATTATATTTAATCAGTATAATTACAAATTCTTTTTGAAAACAGACTTAATTAAGCCATATAAACAAATAAAGAAAGAAATTTACAAAATTATAGAATGAAATAGTGACATACTTTGTCATTTAAAATAAATGAATATCGTTTAAATAAGAAAATCTATTCTGAAAAATCTATTATTATTATTATTTAACATTGAAGGAAATATTTTGCCTTTTGGTTTTATAATATTTTTTAGATTTTATAAGCATCCTTCCTTATATTTAAGATTGGCTTTTAACACTACTCGTTTTTCAAACATTTCGTCAGAAAGTCTATTAGCTTTGCAATAATTCGTAATAGTTGCAAAGGAAAAAAGTCTTTCCACAGAAGCCGACGAGGGCAGCGGTGTATTATATTTTATGAAAATTTTTTTAATTTCTTTGTGAGAATTCAATACACTTAAATCTTTATTTTCTTCCAAACAGAAATGCGCATACAACAGTTCTGCTTTTCTTTCAGGGTCTTGTATTGCTTTTTCGTCATCGAAATCAATACAGTAAAAATCATCTATTTCATCATTATTCACTGAACTTATTATATCCAGAGACTCATTTAATTTTATTTGTTTGGTCAATGCGGTAATAAAGAGCGCTTTGATTTTTCTATAATCTGAATGGCTAAGACAGCCAGTTAAATTTTAAGAATTTCGGATGACATAAAGCCGCTATTGCGGCTATTTCTGCTTGGGAAGATGAAATGTTAAAGTAATTGCAGAACCTGATTTTTATGCTTTCCAAATAAGCTTCGGCCAAAGGTCGACAGTATATAAAGTCTTCTGTCAATGATCTTTGTAATTTATGTCGCAATGATAACAAGGTAGGAAAAAAAATACCGAAATGCATTTCCTTTTCTCCTTGAAGGATATCTAAAGCTGCGACAATATGTTTACTACAGTTAACGTATTCTCGTATATACGTAAAATGCTGGTCTTTAAATGCAGTTTTTAAATTTAACTCCTTGCTCAAAATAGAAGCTTTTTCCTTTATGGATAGAAATTGTTTCATCGCGTCGAATAAACTATTCCAACGCGTTTCGTTCGGTCGACTAAGAGTATGTCGCAAAATCGAGGTGATAATTTCGGAAGATTTTGGCCGACATGCTGCTCTCCAAAATATATTACATATATTCATTACTTGTTCGTGTATTTTTGAAATTTCAGTGTCTTGGCCTTCCAAAATTTTATTAGCATCAGCAGTTGCACATAAACTGAGAGTGTGAGATGCACATCTGAAATGCAGAGGTAAATATTCATTTAAATCAATTATCTCTTCATCATCCTCATCTATATCAGACATAGTGTCGGAATCACAGTCCGTACTCCGAGTTATATTCCGTTTCTACTTCGGCACCATCTTGTAAAATACATTTTTCTTCAATACCGAAGATTTTAAATGCCTTAACAAAATTACCCCCATTATCAGTAATTGCAGCTATTACTTTAGTCAAATTCAGATCAACTTTTTTGCAGATGTTCATAAGATTTTCATAAATTTTGTCGAAACTATGCGTTCCTTTGAATCTTTGACATGCTATGGCTCTTGAAATCCGTTTTAATGTCTCTGGATGAATCCAGTGAGCTGTTACACCTAAGAAACTTCTTCGTCTCCCTGACCATATGTCTGTAGTTATACAAACAAACTCGGTATCTTCCATCTCACGTTTGATATTTTCTACTTGTTCATCGAAACATGTTTCAATTTTCCGGCTAAGTGACCTACGACTCATAATTTTAAAAGATTTTGAACAAGAATTAAGGTTTTGAATTATCTTTCGGAAATAAACATTATCTACATTTCTTAAAGAAATCATCGAATCAATAAAATAGTTTACTACATCTTGGTCAAAATGTTCTTGTAAATATATATTTTTACTTGATTCATCAGAAACACTTAATGATTTTCTTTGTTTTTTTGACTCCTTCAAATAAGCACGATATTCTTCCAAATAAGTAGTCCCATGTTTTCTTTTGAGATGTGTTACAAGATTGGAGATGCAATTATTTGAGGCTTTTACCTCGCTATTGCACTTTGTGCATTTTGCAACTATTTTATTACCGGATGATTTATTTTCGATTTTTTCAAAAAAACAGCCATCGAGTATAGTATGCTTAATTTTACATGTAGAGTCTGAAGTAGCTGAATAAAGAGTAGTTTGTAAATCACTACTGCAGGAAGGAGATGAATTATCTTGCATAGTATTTTGCGAAGAAATAAACTGTTCTTCCATATTTAAAGATGCACACTCATTAAAAAAAACTATAACGTTGTTCATCGAAGAATTCACGAAACTACCATTCGACAGGAATAGTTTTTATAATCTTACAGCAGTAAATCGCATGTGAATTGGTTGGTTGTTGGTTGGTTGGCAAATACTGAGACGTATGCTACTACCCGTTAGGGAGGCTTTTGTCTCGAAACTCCAGGATCGCATGTGAATCACGTGACTTTAAGTAGCGGTTTATTTACATAAGGTGAAAGTTACAAAGTTTTCTCTACAGCTTATGCATCTTTTTTATTTAATTTCAATTATACAAAAAATTTTACTTAGTTCCCGTTTCGCATATTGTTTGCTGATAGAATTAATTAAAGCAATTACATTGATTTTGGTTGATATTACATATTTTTATTATTAAAAGAAGAAAGTAAAAAAAAATAGCTTTGAGATAGTTTCAAATGACGTCATAAATCAAGCATTGGAAGTAAAACTCTGTTGGAGAGCAGTTATGATTAGTAGTTGTGAGGATCGTTGTTGATATGGAGGTCAATTGCGTAGTTGTGTTTGGCGGATTAGAAGGGTATCAGTTTAATACAACATTTACATTATTGTTTCATTAATATTTAATTTATTTTATGGTGTTTTAAAGAAGTTTTTCTTAGCTTCAACATATACAGGGTGTCCGAAAGTCTGGAAACGGTCGAATAACTCGAGAAATATAATGAGATTGAAAAACGAAAATATACGTGTTAAATATTTTTAAATAAGCTACTCAGTGATACAAAATTCGACCTTTGCAACCGACCCCCCTGGGGGTCAGAGGTGGTTCAACTTTGAAATCTTAAATTATAACCCCCCCCTTTTTTATTGCGGATTCGGATTCTACGGACAAAAATACGTAACTTTTGTATTTGATGTTTATTTCGAATCCTCGTTTCTTTCCCCAAAAATGAACGCTGTCTCATAATAAATTACCAAGCAAAATTTGGCCGCGATACGAAAATTAGATCGCGAGTTATAAGCATTTTAAATTTTTCGACCCTCACCGTGGGGGGTCTCCCGTCAGCAGAAATGAACACTGTCTCTTAATAAATTATTAAACAAAATTTGGCCGTGCTACGAAAATTAGATCGCGAGTTATAAGCATTTTTAATTTTTCGACCCTCACCGTGGAGGGGGGGGGGGGGTCTCCTGTCACCAAAAATTAACACTGTATCATAATAAATTACCAAACAAAATTTGGCCGTGCTACGAAAATAAGATGGCGGGTTATAAGCATTTTCAATTTTTCGACCCTCAACATGGGGGGGTCTCCTGTCACCAAAAATTAACACTGTCTCATAATAAATTACCAAACAAAATTTGGCCGCGCTACAAAAATTAGATCGCGAGTTATAAACATTTTTAATTTTTCGACCCTCACCGTGGGGGATCTCTTGTCACCAAAAATTAACACTGTATCATAATAAATTACCAAACAAAATTTGGCCGTGCTACGAAAATTAGATCGCGAGTTATAAGCATTTTAAAACTTTCGACCCTCACCGTGGGGGGTCTCCTGTCACCATAAACTAACACTGTATCATAATAAATTACCAAACAAAATTTGGCCGTGCTACGAAAACTAGATCGCGAGTTATAAGCATTTTTAATTTTTCGACCCTCACCGTGGAGGGGGGGGTCTCCTGTCACCAAAAATTAACACTGTATCATAATAAATTACCAAACAAAATTTGGCCTTGCTACGAAAATTAGATGGCGGGTTGTAAGCATTTAAAATTTTTCGACCCTCACCATGGGGGGTCTCCTGTCATCAAAAATTAACACTGTCTCATAATAAATTACCAAACAAAATTTGGCCGCGCTACAAAAATTAGATCGCGAGTTATAAACATTTTAAATTTTTCGACCCTCACCGTAGGGGGTCTGTCAGCAGAAATGAACACTGTCTCATAATAAATTATTAAACAAAATTTGGCCGTGCTACGAAAACTAGATCGCGAGTTTTAAGCATGTTTAATTTTTCGACCTTCACCGTGGATGGGGGGGGGGTCTCCTGTCACCAAAAATTAACACTGTATCATAATAAATTTACCAAACAAAATTTGGCCGTGCTACGAAAATGAGATGGTGGGTTATAAGCATTTTAAATTTTTCGACCCTCACCATGGGGGGTCTCCTATCACCAAAAATGAACACTGTCTCATAATAAATTACCAAACAAAATTTGGCCGCGCTACAAAAATTAGATAGCGAGTTATAAGCATTTTAAAATTTTTGACCCTCACCGTGGGGGGTCTCCTGTCACCAAAAATTAACACTGTATCATAATAAATTACCAAACAAAATTTCGCCGCGCTACGAAAATTAGATCGCGAATTATAAGTATTTTAAATTTTTCGACCCTTACCGTAGGTGGTCTCCTGTCTCCAAAAATTAACACTGTCTCAGAATAAATTACCAAACAAAAATTTTGCAAAACTACGAAAATTAGATCGCGAGTTATAAGCATTTTAAATTTTTCGACCCTCACCGTGGGGGGTCTCCTCTCACCTAAAATTAACAATGTCTTATAATAAATTACGAAACAAAATTTGGCTGGGCTACGAAAATTAGATCGCGAGTTATAAGCATGTTAAGTTTTTCGACCCTCACCATTGGGGGGGGGGGGGTAAAAGCTATGCAATTGCTTAAAAATGGTTTTCAGAGCACCCCTCCCCGTTGACTTTACTCCTATATCAGCCTCAAAATTGAAAATTGTTAAAGTTCCTTGCTGTATTTCTAAAATACTTGTAAAAATAATCTAATATTCTTTCCACCTGAAACTGAGAAAATAATTTACCCCTTGTCCTAGTATCACACAAAGTTTTCAAAATTTGCTACATATTTTTTACTGTCACATTTGTCACTAATAACAATAAGAAATTGTATATTATATCTATAAATTACTAAGCTGAGATTTAAATCTATACACTAACACATACATAACACCAAAATTTCCCCAAAATCCCTCCCGCCCAGCCAGATAAATCGTAAATATACAATTCCATTAAAAAAATTTCTTTAAGTTTTAATAACTTTATAAATCAATACTTGCTAAAATATAATCAGTAACTTATAAATTTAGTTACATTCTTAGACGTAATTCGGTTAAACTTGCAACGAATTACAAGTAACTTTTACATCAATTTAAAAAAAGCAGTTACAATGAACTCGTAATTAATTGCAATTTAATTTAAATACATTTCATAGAATTTAATTTAGATTTACTTGTATTAAATTACGCTTGTAAAAATTGTATTCTGTACAAACGTAATTTACATTTATTTGTAATACATTAGAATTTAATCTAAGTTATATTTTTAAAGCTGTAATTAGAATTTCTAATAATCAATTACACGTTAAACGCACAACACATTTAAAAATATAATCGGAATTGTCTTGTAATCAAATACAGGTTATTTGAATTTTATAATTAAAAATATAATCTGAATCATCTCATAATCCATTTAATGTTAATTTAATTATATAATTAAGAATGTAATCTGAATCGTCTTGTAATCTAAATACAAATTAATCTAATTACATTTTAAATGATTAAAAGAGAATTGAATTGTAATTCCATTACACGATAATCAAATTACGTATTTCAAAAGCGTATTTGAAATTACTTTGTAATTCTTCTCTGTTAATTAATTACACTGCGAGGAGATTATAATGTATTTTAATCTGTAATTTCATTACTTTGTAATTAGATTCTGCCCAACACTGGCCTCAACTATCCTATGCAAAAAAAAAAAAAAAAAAAAAAAAAAAATCGAAGTGCAAATGAAAATAGTCTTCCCATAGGAATAGCATTAGCTCCCAAGCGATTTGTATGCCGGGGACAGGAGCTTTAATTTTTTTTTTCAATTTTTTTCAATGTATTTACAAATGAGCGTATTCATATACGCTCATACAATACTTGTTTACACATTTTTTTTGTATATATTAGCTAATTTTTTCTCCCAAAACCCTCCTTTTGCGCCTTTTGAGCCCGTTTTTAATTTTATCAAAAATCTGTCATACATAATTTTTTTGTCTTTTCTCTAGAACTGATAATAAAACCGATTTGACATTTATCATATTTAAGAAATTATATTGATTTTTCGATTTTCACAAAAACCTTCTCTATTTTTAAACTCTTTTTTACTAATTTCATATTAACCCTTAATTTAGGGCATAATTACAGTACTAAGCTCATTTGAAAATATACATTTATAACATTTGAAGAAATGTGTCATAAATGGTCAAATTATAATTTAACAAAATATTAAATTATGAAAAAACTCATAGATATTTGGATGTGTGTCCATTGGATAATTATATTTAAATTGGCTTAGCTAAGACCGACTCCAAAAAATCAAATCATACACATAAACAGAATAATATGCATGATAAATGCAATGCTCTGAGTTTAATTTCTCATTATTTATTAAGTAAAACAGTTATTTTTTTTTTTTTGCAATAGTTTTATAAGTCTGTTTATTTTTGGTAGAAGAAATCATTATTTTAATAATTTTTTTCCCATGGGGTTTTTTTTACATATTAATAACTAGCAGGCTATGCCCGCTTCGCTGGTCCATATTTCCAAACGAACCTTGACTCAAAAAAATGGTGATTTAAAAATTTTATTTTAAAGCAGTATAGACCACCCTGAAATGTTCTTCCGTATTGCTAAAAATCATGCCAACGCCATTGCAATATTGTACTATTGTAAGTCTTGGCAAAAATTTGGGCAATTAAGCACCATCTCTTTTATTTTATCATTTATAGTAGACTTTCGTATGAACATGAGACCGTTATGACAACAGGAATCAAAATGTTCTCGAGTCATCACACTATTACATTAGAGGGCATTGCAATGATTAGTGAGATTGATTATCAAACTCTATTAACTTTCGGATTGTACATTATCATTTCTTAGTTCTTAAAATCCCGACATCTGAACTTGCACTATGTGTAGTTCTGGTAGCCTACATACAATGTCATTTCATGTTACATTTTTTAATAAACGTCCTCTTCTAGCAGGTCTACTGTAATTTCCTATCTACCTTAATCTGTTCCAGCAAAAATACATAGAGTAAAAAATGTAAAGAATTATTGACAGATAAAGAAGAGTTTTTGTTTGTTTGTATTTATGACCTCCATTTATCTACACGTGGGATATAGGCCCTAAGGAAAGGATGCCCTCCGTGAGGGTGGCAGACGAAGAAGGGTGTTTCACTTACATATTTAGTAGAACAATGAAGCATAAAAAGTATGTTTTAAAGCTGTATTATTTGAATAACATTAAAATTACATCAGTTTCACTGCCTTTTCCTTTTATAAAACAGTTGCAAACATGTAGCCGTTAAATCAGAATAATCCTGATGACTAAATTTTGTAGAAAAATAAGTCTTCAGTTTGCATCTAATAAAATCTTTCTACCTTCTGTAATCGATTCCATTATGATTTTTAGTGTCAAACATTAGAAGTGCTAGAAACGATATTATTACAAATGTACCAGACTTATTTCATGTTTGTCCTCAAATAAATGTGAAATTTACGATCATCCATTATTGGCATTTAATGTTATAGCTTAACGATAGTTTTTTGTTCGACTACTTGATTATTCCGTCGATCAATTTCGCCAAATTATACAAATGGACATAATTTTTATTTTAAATAACCAAAGAATCAATAAATTACTAAAATGTTAATAGAAATACAAATAAACATCGAATTAAAATTGGTTGATGAAGTAACAATTACGTATAACAAATTTAATGTCAAATAGTCGATGGGATTATCAAGTATTACCAAATTATGTAAACAAATTGTATAAACAATAATATTGCCAATAATATGTAGGGCAGGTGTCATCTACGGATCCCGTTGGCGATTGCAGCAAATTGCGTCTTTATTATGCCTCACGTGGTAATCCGGTAATAGTTGATTATTTTTGAGTAAATTATTTCATTATTTTTCTTTTCTCTTTCAAAATTATATAAATTGTTTTGTTTCATAATTATTTATTGACTTAGTTTATTATTATTATTTCCTTTTTAAAATAATAGAAAATAAATAAGAGTAATATAAATGTAATAGGTATTTGAAAACGCAGTGTTCTCCAAATTGGCATCATTAAAAAAATCACGCCAAGGTGATGCGTGTATAAAAGTGGAAAAATGTTTGCAATACTATAAACAAAAAAAAACGTAAACAAATAATTAAAAATTCGCCATTTCGATAGTTTTTTAAAATAACATCAAGCTTAATTCTCCAGTCGGGCAGCAATAGTAAATTTTATTTTCTTCGTCTGTTTCATAGTAAAAAACATAAATTTAATAACTTCTAGTTAAATAATCTGACTAATTTTCTGTAATCGGATTTATGATCTAAAAGTATCCTTAATACATAAACAAAACAGTGCAGTTGTCATGTACGCGCCGAGGTCGGCGCGATAATTTTTTACATTAATTTGGCGGAAAAATCGTTTTCGAATACCAGTTTCATATATATATTTAAATTATTTTCTATTATTTAAAAAATAATAACAATTAGTATTTAAATAATAAGTATAGAACAAAACAGTTTACATAATTTTAAAGAAGAGAAAGGAAATAAAAAAACATTTTATTAATAATTAAATAACAATAGTCGGGTTGCCATGCCAGGCAAATAACATTAATTTAGTGTCCATTAGTTACTTCGGTGTGTATATGATATCTGTGCAAACAAAACTTCCGATAATATAATAAATGACGTCATATTTATTTTCCTTTGAATTTTTTTTTTTAATTTTTCACGTGGATACTGTTCAACTAAAAATTAATTACCGAGGAGAAATTATTTTCCATATTTTGATTTTTTTGGCAACGGGAAAGAAAATGGTTATTTTTTATCGGAAAAATTTTAATTGATTCTGTATGAAAAATAATGAAATTTTGAATTATTAAGGAAAATATTTGAATAAATCAATTAAAAATTAGCCTATGTTCACCGGAAATAGTGTAGCTTTCCAACGGTGAAAGAATTTTTCAAAACCGTCAAGTAGTTTCGAAGCCTATTCAATTCAAACAAACAAACAAACAATCAAATCTTTCCTCTTTATAATATTAGTATAGACAACAAAAAATTCAATAAATACCTCTCGCTATATTAAAGGTAATTTGCTTTGGAAATTTTCTCTATTAACTATAGACGCACAAACTGTTTAATTAATAAACGCGAAAAGTAATTCAAACACTTAATAACCTGTAAGCATGTTGTACCTTATCAAGAAAAAACATTAAGTGTCTTGGGATAGGCGTCAAAATAAATGACCTGACAACAAAAGGTAGATCCAAGATCTAAATTAATGGTCGACAATTAATCCAACCTTTACTCTGGAGCAAGCGAAAAAACAACTAAACTCCGGCGAACCTTATCTAAAATGAATTTTGCTATCACAGCTTAGCGGTCCAAAAATGGTTCATAATTGAACACGATGGGTTGTAGTTTTTCATACTTTTTATCAACCTTTTTTTAACACTTAAGTAATCTAGAAATCAGAAGAAGGTAGCATAATATCTTTATTTTTTTTTAACCTGTTTTATAAATAAGGAGAATATATGATGCTTTGAAAAACAGTTTAAAAACAGTAGAGATAATTTAAAAGTTAAGCTATTAAATCACGAACATTTTGTTTACATCTTGAATATTGTGTGATGCTTTCTTGAGATTTTGCCAGTTGAGGTAGAAAATTAAGAAAATTTTTGTTTTTATCAGGTGAGATTTTGCGTATTTTAAGATTTTAAGGAAGTAAAACGCACTTGTTTTAGGGAATAAAGATTATGTGTTTTTTATATTTTCTGGGAGGAAAATAAATGATCTACATACATATAATGTGTTTATATGAGTGTGCCAAAGTGTGACCGGCCATTTGCAATTTTAAATCTTTTTTTTTTTTTTTTTTTTTTTTTTTTTTTTAAATATATATCTAGAAAAACACTTGAGAAATTATGCTGACATTCTAAGTGAGTAAACATAATAATACATGTCATACATTTCCGTGAAGATATTTTTTCCGAAAATCCATAGCGGACCGTCAACAAATTAAAAAAAAATGAAAATCATTTGCATAACTTTGTCAAATTTAATAGCAAAAACGTTCAAACTGTAGGTTATGATTAAGTGGATTATTTTAATAAATTGCTTTCATTTTTATGCTGATGGCGTTTGATGTCGAGAAATTAAGGTTTTTATAAAAACAGTTCCTACTTTTTCCAAGTTTTTTTCTTATAATTTGCAGGGTTCTTAATATAAAATATTGTTCGTTTCCGAAAATATGACAAACAACATTGTAAATAATATTCTGCAATGAGAATTAAAAAATAATGATAATTGAATGAAAAAGAAGTAATTTTACTAAATAATATTTCATTGCGCATGCGTAAATGCTATCAAAATTAGTTAGCCAAATATATAGCGGAACTTTTATAAAAGTCTCAAAAACATAGCTTGAAGATTCTGAAAAGGATTGTCGAGAGAATAAGCTCACAATCCGTATTCCCAAAATGAAGCAAAAAGATGGGGGCTGTATCCATTTATCCATTGATTAGTACGAATATAGAATACACAATATAGAACGTACTACTATTTGGATGCAACCCCTTATTTTTTTGCTTCATTTTGGGAACGGATTTTGAGTTTATTCTACTGACGATCACTTTCAGAATTTTCAAACTATGTTTTTGAGACTTTTACAAAAGCTGCATGATACATTTAGCTAACACAATATGCAAATAAAATTTTGATAGCGTTTACGCATGCGCATTGACAAATTATTTAATTAACCTGCTCATTTTTCATACAATTCTTATTATTTTTAAATTTTGATTGCATGTTATTGTGTACAATGTTGTTTGTCATGTTTTTTGAAAAGAACATTGTTTTATATTAAGAACTTTGCAAATTATAAGCAAAAAACTTGGAAAATTTTGTGACAATTTTTATAAAAAACTTCATTTTTCTACTAGTATACATATTATACGGAAAAAAGGAACACAATTTATTACAATAAACTACTTAATCATAATCTACAGTTTGAAAGCTTTTGCTACATTGATTCTACAGGGTTATCCAAAAGATATTCGTTCATTTTCAATTTGTTGACGGTCTCCTGTGAAGTTTCGGGAAAAAAATATCTTTTCGGAAATATATGATCTATACTATTATGTTTATAAATTTAGAATTTCTTTATGATTCCTCCTGTATTTTTTTTTTAGATATATCAAAAAAGTCTAATTAAATTAAAATTTAATTAAGTTTAATTGTTAATTAATAATTAATTTAATTAAATTTAGTCAATAAATATTAAAATTTAATTAAAAGTAAAAGTATATCATAAAAATGACAATATTCTTTTTAAATACATAGTGCGAGTCCATCTACAAATAAACAATTTTCATAAAAAAAAAAAAAAAAAAAAAAAAAAAAAATCGGATTTATAGAAAGCGCAGGGCAGATGGCTGCAAATACAGCTATGTGTTGTAAATACATTGATTATTCGAAGTTAATGAATACAGGGCCTCTTACTGAGATTGAATGTATTGGATCTTTCTGTTTAAAAACATATTCCATAACTAATAACTTAATGTATAAAATGCCTACTTCATTATCCTTTGTTGAGCTTTAACACTAGAACAGCCATTAGGGGTCAAAATGACCCCTGTCAGATTGATAATAGTCGATTCGAACCAGAATTTTCTTCGTAAGATATGTTAAATCTATGCATCACAAAAAATATACTAATTAAATAAGTTAAATAGTTTAAAATTAAAATTCTGGTGAGAAACAATTTTTGTAAAATTTGAGTGAATTACCCGGCGGTTCTAGTGTCAATACAAAAGATCTGAAATAATTCGCCAGGGAAATTTTGGAAAAAAAAAAAAACAATTGTTAACCATAATTATTCTAGAATCTCTTTACTTGATTTTATAATAATAATACATACTGCCATCGCAATGGATAAGTAGAAAAGAAAAAAACTTAAGTCCACAAAAAAGTTATTTTTCTTCTAAAAGTACTTTTTCTGACTGTGGCAGCGTTATTTTTATGAACAGTGTGTGATAATCTGCTACGCGAAATTTGTTTTTATGAGATGGCATCTTCTATCTCTCTGTCCCCGCCGCCGTCCAGTCGCCTGTTGGAAGTTTTAGGAAACCGCACTTTTCTCATACAGATTCCATTAGATGTGCCAATTCCATTACGCCGTGAGATAAAGTCCCTTTTATATTTGGTTTTCTTGATACCTCACTTCTATATTCGAAAGTGTAGATTATTTTGAAGAATATTTTTACGATAGCTCTTGCAAATTTATGCTATTTTATTTTAATTTTTTTTTCTTTAATATCTTTTAAACATTCTCACCAAGGATATTTTTAAATTAATAAATCATTATTATTATAGTTATTATTTTGTAATTTGATTTTTTAAATCAATTTCCGATATGTATTACGCAAGATGTTGGAATTATAGCTTATTAAAGGGATTATACCTTAAAACTTTTTAAAATGTCAAAAAAAAAAAAAAAAAAAAAAAAAAAAAAAAAAATTGTCAATTTTTAAAGAGTAATATGTTATGCTGAATTTATACGAAACTATTTTAAAAAAATTATGACGATGCATGTTTCACTTTGAAACGGTTTTATGGAAAAATGTGTAGAGCAATACTTATCCAAATCAATTTAAATTTTAACTTTAAAGTCATTTTTTTTCAAAAGAAACATTTTTGACACCGCGTACACCATATTTTCAAAAAAGTAACACAGAAACTTATTGTTTTGTATTATAATATTTTTATTAAGTTTTATAACCTCTATCTATTTTTAAATAAGCACCTATAATATATTAATTTGTTTTTTAAATTTTATTGAACATTATAATAAATTTTATATTTTATGATTTACCTACAACCAAAAAAATTATCACCTTTAAATTTGACATTTTTGATTCACGCTAAAAAACATTATTTTCAGATTATATGTATGTAAAATTAAGTATATGTACCGAATATATTTTCGATGATTCTGCGCGCAACACATGTATGTAAAATCATAATTAGTATATTTTAATTAAACTAAATTCTAGTCATTTTTTAATGAAATTATTTTAAGGAATACTCAAAAAAAGATCTGTGCAATTTACTCTGAAATTTAAAAAAATGATTCATTTGAATAAAAAAGTTACAGATCCAACTTTTTTATTATTTTGTTAATATCAAGCAATATCGAGCTACTGAAATTGATCTCGCTCCATTAAAAGTAGTTTGCTTATTAAATCAGGTCATCGAAGTATAATACGTTTTAAAAGTATCAAAGAATGCTAATAACACCTTTATCATAGAATATAATGTGTTTTATGTGTACAAAAACAACACAAAAAAAAGGAAAATCAAAAGAAAAAAGGAAAAGAAAGAAAAAAAAGGAAAGAAACAATAAAAAAACTTTTTGTAAAATACATTTATATCAAGAGATATTCTTTTTAAAAAAATTCATAAATTTAGGCTTTGTTACGAAAACACATTTAGAAACTATAGAGGGTTTTCTAATCAAATTTTTGCTTTAAACATGCTTATTCTCGCTTTTTAGTTTTTATTTTGTTCATTCTCCGGTAGATGTCTCTACTTGTCCACCCAGTTATTGAGGCTGCTTTCTTCTCATTGGTTGCTTTTCTTGAGTCAGGATGGTTCTTGTAGCGGGTATATAAGCCTGCGTTTCTCTGTATTTTTGCTCAGTTTTGTTTTTTCTAGCTCGCTGAGTTTTGCACTGATGAAGAATCTCGAACCCGCTGTTTGCTACCTTTTCATACGTTATTTGTGCATTTATAATCGTTGGTTTTCTATCTTTAAACATTTTTGCACTAAGGCTTTCTTTGCTATTTTAATTTTCTTTTTCATTTTTGGTCCAAAATCGGTTTTTCCTTAAAAACCTGTTTCGGTCGATCCGTATTATAAACACCTATCCATAAGGGGGTCAGATCACAAATGAACCACCCACTTCATTTATGACCTTGTTCCCTTACGGACACATGTTTACAGTAGCTGATAATGGAGTACTAATTTACAAGCTCGAAACGCATCCTATGTATTGTTTTGATTTGGTGGTGATTGTTACAAAGTTCTATTTTAATTATGAGTTATCGATAGTTTTCGGTGCTATTTCTACAATGTTTCCATATAGTTTAATTGATGTAAAGAAAATGTAATAAAATGTTTTCTAAAAATACTTTAATTCATTTTGTCTATTTATTTCTTCGTTATTTTATATTCTTAAAGAAACATTAATTCAATTCCAGGTCAGATATTTCGATAAAGAAATTTTACAACCAAGAAAAAAGAACAACTTTTTAAAATTAAAAAAAATCTATTTAAAACAACTGAATATAGTTCATTATGTGCTAATAAATTGAAAGCTTTGTGGTACGGTTTTTCTACAAATCCTATCACACGAAAAAAAAAAAGTCTTAAAAAAATACATGTAGATATTTTTATTTATTTATTTTTAGTTTTTTCTTTCTTTCTTTTTTTAGTGTGACAGTATTTCGATGATGGTGAAAAAAAATTGTTAATTAGGAAGGTAGAGCTGTCGTTTCAACGAGGCGTACGTTTTAATTAAGTCACATTAATTAATTTTATAACAGTTCCAACACCTTATATGCTTAAAAATGTTTCTTGCTTTACAAAATGAAAATCCGTACTCCGATTCCTTAGTAATTTTTTTGCATTCTTTCTTCTCAGGGTAAAGAAGTTTTTTATTCGATGGACAACGTAATTAATATTAGTATATTAAAGACTTTTGGAATATTTCTTGCAAAAAAAAATATTTTTTTTAAGTAAAATACTTCTACTTTCTTTTTACTAGTTTATAAGATGTAGAAGTATTCATGATATTGTTTTATATTAAGTACAGTGGCAGTCAAAAGTTTCCGGACAGCAAAAATTTTTCACTTAATTTGTAAGTATACCCATATGAAGGGGAATCTCAAAATTATACTTGCACATTATATTGAGATAATAGTTAGGTACTTAGTTATGAAATAACACATAAATATTAATAAATTTAATTGACAAAATTAAGCACAGAATAAAACGCATGTTCTCAAAAGTTTCCGGCCACCTTTGCAAGTTTTGAAAAATATGGTATTGTAATTGAAAATTACAGTGATCAACAACATGTACAATTAATATTTTATCAGAATACCTTTAACAATAAATACTGAAGTGCCGCAACGTGACATTCATACAATTAGTGGTTAAAAATCGTCTATGATACGTTTTTTCCCTTTTTCTTTCAAATTTTAGAAAATTTCTGATGAGTTCAAATATATATAACTTTATACGCGTTTGCGAACTTTTTTCCAATGATTTTCTATAGGATTCATGTCGGGATCTTAGGCTGGCCATTTCAAAAGCGATATTGTTTGCGCGAAAGCCATTGCTTGTCGAAAATTACAAACAATCTTTAAATCGTTATCGTGTCAAAATAAATAGTTGCATCCATAATTTTTTCTCTAATAAAGCAGCAAATAATCTTTGAATATATCCTTATACATTGCATCATTCATCTTGCCGTGGATTTTAAATAACGGACCGACACTTTTTAAAGAAAATACTCCCCGTCCCTACAGCATAACGTGTCCTCTGCCATGCTTCATTATAGGAATGTCATAGGTTGAACCATATCTTTTCTTGTTAGATTATCGGAAATAGTATCTGCCATTACTTCCAATAAAGTTTGAAATTCGATCGATGGAAAAATAGTACTTTTGTCCAAATTTTCACTAGACCAGACTTTCTGCTTTTTGGAAAAAGCCAGTCGGGTGCTTTGATTTTTTTTTCCAATGAGATATTTGTATGCACCGACTCTTCCATAAAGTTTTGAATCACGTCAGCATATTGACAAGGCAGATCGACTTATTTCAGCAATATTTCCATTCCATAAATCGCGGGATATTGCAACGGAATTTTTATGCGGGTCATCAATTGATATTCTCTTGATAATTCTGTCCACAAGAATAATCCTTTTCTGGGATCTCCCGGATCTCAGTAAGTCCTGAAAGCCATGATCATCTTTATATAATTTTTAAATATCTTTCACAGTCGATTTACCGATTGATAACTTTGCCGCAATATCTCGAGAAGATTGGCCCTTTAGCGACAATTTAATCACTCATTTGCGAACAATAATAGTTGACCTTTTCAATTTCGAATTTAAACTGTGCTATACACGTTGATTCATTCAAAAACACGACCAAAAAACCTTTACCAATAGATAAAAAACGAAGGAATGATGAGTGGCCGGAAACTTTTGCACACGCGGACTTCAAATTCTACCCCTTTACAGGAAGCGTTTTCAGTATCCAATCAAAATGATCACGTGGTCTGAGGTCATTCACATATTCGAAGCTTGTAAAGCAATTGTGCTTCTTTTTCGCTGAAATCTTTTGGTTAATAAATGAGAGAGACTAACTGGCCGGAAACTTTTGACCCCCACTGTATATAAATTATTTAGATGTCGAAAGTATGTTGCTAATGGTAGCGAAACTACTGTAGTCGCTGATTTTCCCAGTAGTTTGTAGTGTAGCGCGGTATATTTGTAAAATTTAATGTAACGAGTAGTGCGATACAAGAGAACATTTGCGATATATTTGAAGATATTTCAGGTGAAAAAAAATCGGAAATTGTTCATAAACTTGGCAATGGTGCACCAAGGATTAAGCTTTAAAGGAGCTAGCATATTTTAAAGGTCTATATTTTCCTGGTCAAGACCAAATGTCAATTTTTTTTAATAAACATTTTATTAAAAATGGACGAGATGTGTCGTTCCCGGACATACATATTTTTTCTATTTACTGATGACGATTGGTTTGCAACGTGTTTTAGATCGACGAAGCCCATTTCACACACCGAGGGTCTGTCAACATTCACAAATTCAGAATTTGGGCTACCAAAAATCCTAGAACTTTCGTGTAAACTAAATTGCATGACGAAAAAGTCACGGTGTGGCATGGATTTACCATATCTACCGTTATCGGGCTTTTTTCTTCCAGGAAACTTCCTTTGTGATTCTGGTTTCGTAACTATTAGCATGATGGGTGAGAGGTACACCGATATGTTACAGAGTCACATCATTCCTAGCCTGTCTGATAAACACTTGCTGGAAAGTACGATTTTTATGCAGTATGGCGCTCTACCTTATATTGCTAGACATGTAGTAGATCTCTTGCGCAACTCGTTTGGAGGGGGATCGCGAGTTGAGCTACCGTTTTCATTATGCGTGCCCTCTTAGGTTCCCGGATCTCAGCCTGTGTGATTTTTGGCGCTGGAATTACATGAAGTTGCAAGCCTATACCGCGATCGACCGCCATTAATAGGGACGCTAAAGGACAAAATCTAACACTAATTTCTCACTGCAGATATGCTATAACTATGTATGATATAACTACAGATATGCTATATAGTGCTGTGCACAACATCGTCCCTCGACAATAGCTATTGTTAATGGATGACTGTGGATAAGTTGAACATTTGTTTTGAAGAACATCGTTCTTTGCTGTGTCGGAATTTGTTATGCTAATTATTGCTTTTCTTATCACATAAAGCGCCATCTGTCGGCCATTTTAGATTTTTTTATGATTACAATAAAACCCCATGTCATTCCAAGTATTTGTGTCAATTTTTATCTCTCTACTTACATTATTCCGTGAATTATTAATTTTTCAAACGCACGAGCGGGCGCTGAAAAGTTCCCGGCTTTGATTTCTTATAGTTGAAATTAAAAAAAAAAAAAAATTAAAGTCATGTGAATGTTTTAATTCTGTCTTTCTATTTCATATGAAAACAATATTCTATTTGAATGTAAGTCCTTATTATGTAACTCTAATAATATCATTTTTTTTTCTGATTATTAGAATTTTCCCTGTTGCGAGTGAAAGTGACGATGGAACAAGAAAATTTCATGTCTTTGGAGTTACATGTAGGTTTTGTTCCTACGGGAAAAATCAGAAAAGCCATTTTGGCTCTTTTCTAAACTGAACATAACTTTTTGGCTAAGTTAGTGACTGTAGAAGCATCCTGGCTTTACATCTATGATTCAGAAAACAAGGAACAGTAAAAAAATGGCATTACAGTCGATCTCTGTAACAGAAGAAATTTTGCCATCGGCGAAATGTTCATGGTTTTCTGGGACAAAGACGGCATTCTGTAGGTGGACTACCTTCCTCAGGGATGCAACGGGATAATATTATGTTAACCTATTGGACCTGTTGAAAGTGTTCCTGAATGAATAACGCCAAAGTTGCCAAATTGAAGACTCTGGACTTTCATTTGGTCAATCGACCTTCCTACTCACTAGAAGCTCTTTCAGACTATTTTCTGTCTCCAAACTTGAAGAAACATCTTAAAGGTTATCATTCTGAGGATATTGAAAATGTCAAAGTAGGCTGAGAACTGGTTTCGGGACCATTCAAAGAACTTTTATTTAATAGAACTAGAAAAGCTGAAACAACGTTGTAAGAAGAGCAACAGTTTCATGGGATAATATGTAGAAAAAACATTTAATTTCTGAATCTTAGCTATTTGTCTTTCTAGTTTAAGCCAGGAACTTTTCAGCACCCTTTCGTATACTCATTTTCTGATCACACTGAATTTTGCAAAATGTGCTTAAGCTATCGATTTATTGATTCAGTTCTAATAACGGAAATTATCTAAAAATCAAATTATTATTATATGCTGTTCTGTACATCTGAGACAATAGTGTAAATGACAGTAATGTAAGCGAAGCAATTTATGTATTCAAATTTCAGGATAGAAAAGGTTAATAAATTATAAAGTTTTGCTACAATATTCTAAATCTGTTTGAAAATGTTTCATAATATATGCTGGGCGCATGATATTTCGTTCTTCTTTTTCATAGAACAAGAGCCATATTAAAGACTTAAAAATATATACATATATACTATATGGTCATTAATAACCCGGCACTTAAATTATAGACGTTATGTCAAATATTTAAAGATACATTTGTCAGATTTTTCTGTAACTTCCGAAATATGAAGAATATGTTCTACTTCGTATTTATCAATGAACCATTAGGGGGAGGGGGCAATAAAAAATGAAAAGAAAATAACAATGTTTCGGATTACTCTGTAAAATAAAATGCTCGAATCTATGGGTATAGATTACGAATATATAACTATATATTGAGTATATAGAGTATTTGTATTCATTTATGGAAGAAGAGAACGTATATTCATAAATATATAACTTTTTTTTAAGATCAAAAATTTTTTGCATAGTTTTTGTTTATATTATGCAGAACGTTTTAGTAAATTTAATGCCAGCTTGAGATAATTTGATAAAATATAGTAGAAATAATGTAATGCAATTGGAAAGTAAATAGATGAAATATTTGATGAAATATGCGCAGCTGTATGAAATACTTTTTATCTGCACACGATATGCGCGCACGAAAAATTTTTTTTTTCATGATTGTCAACTCTATGGAGCAAATCAAAAATAATGGCAGTCAAATATTCTGAAAAATGAGAAAGATATCGGCAATATTGTGAGCGAATATTTTGTTGCTCTCTGAAAGCTGCTGAATGCTAAGGGATTTTCCATGAACTGTCATTTTGTATTATCTGGATTTTAACAAAAGAGCTAGAACTTAACACCTTCAAAACGGAACTTTTTACGAAATCTTCACTGTTTTGTTACCAGTGTTTAAAAACAGAAATTTGCGCCGTTAAATCGAGAAAATGCTCGGATTAAATATGGCAAATTTTGCAGTTAAATTTTTTACTAGTAGGATTAAACAGGGATTCTTAAGGCACGTATAAGTGTCGCCCGTTCCCAAGGGGTTAAAAAATGTCAACGAGAAGATTGATAAGAAATGCTTAGATTTTAATACTCCTTTATTTCTTGAAATGGGCTCGTTCTGTTAGTTTTCCAAGAAAAACTAAAGCATCGTTAAAAAATGAATATTAAGAAAAGTAAAAATTAAAAACGAGAATTTATGAAAAACCTTTCATCATTTAGCTGTTTTTTAGAGAGCAACTAAAACTCAGCTCAGTCTATTGCCGATACCTTCTAAATTTGCACGATATTTGATTGGCTTTTTTTTCATGAGTTGCTTCATGTAACTGACTATCAAATTATGGAAAAAATATTTTTTATTGTGAGTATAAGTAGTATAAGTAGTAAGTACGTATAAGTAAATAAAAAAAAACTTTCATGCAATTACTTATATTTCGACAAATCTTTCATATTCCAATTGCACTATATTATTTCAGTAACATTTTGTCAAATTTTCTGAAACTGGCATTAAATTTGGTAAAAATCCCTCCATAATATAGGGGAGAGTGGGGATACTTGATCATAGGGGATACTTGAGCCACCCCTATTATTTCCACAGTTGGTTAATTTTTCTGTCTAAAACTGGCAATCTGGTAACATATTTATAGTTCTGAACATGTAAAAAAAAATCACATACCTTGGTACCATTTTGAAAGTATAATGATTAATAGTTGTTTTTCCCTATCTAAAGTAAATATTTAGGTACATGTTTTATTTATTTATTTATTTATTTATTTATTTATTTTGTTATTAAAGTTCCGTTTAAAATTGCAACAGTATATATAAATTTAATAAGTATAATCTCTATTGTATTTTGAATCTAAAATAGCTCAAATAGCTGCATGTTTTACTTAGTAAAACTCTGATAAACAAAAATAGTGGTAATGGGTATACTTGAGCCAGTGAGATTGGGGATACTTAAGCCATGGCTCAACTATCCCTACTTGGAAATTAGATATGGGTAAAATAAACAAAAAATAAAATTACCTCCTTATATCCACTAATAGATTTTTTTTCTGGATAAAAGAGAGCATAATTTTTTATTTTAATTTATTTTTTCTTAAAAAAAGTAATGACTTAGAAAAAAAAATGTTTAAAAATGCATTTTTTTAAATGAAAATATCCATTTTATTTTTCTTTTTGATTAACAAAATAGCCGGTCTAGATAAATGTAAAATAACCTCTAATACTTTAATTAGTTCGATCCAACATATTAAATATTTATTATTTAATATAATGTATTAAGATTAATATTTTATATTGAAATTGTAACCTCTGTTACTGTAACTTTTTTGAAATCAAAGAAATGACTTCTATTGTCCCCAACAGAGGGAACTACTGAGTTACCATGTAGGTAAAAGAAAAAAGAAGTGGGGTTTTACAACCATTCTGAATTTATTCTTCATACATGTTGCCAAAGAGCTGAAACATCTGAATTCTAATCTCAATTCATTTTGAAGGACTTTATGCATCATAATTTATCATTCTGTAAAATATTTGTGCAATAAAAAGTGAAAAAAATTACTTTTGTAGGTATTTTTCCGTACTGGCTCAAGTATCCCCTCCATGGGGATACTTGAGTCACGATGTAAAAAAAGTAAAAATTAATTAGACATAGAAAAATAGTTCAAAATTAATTGAAAATGGTTTCCAGTTGAAGAAAAATTAACAAATTTTCATTTTCAATATTTTATTTTGTTCTAAGAAATTATGAAAAATTAAAAAAAAAATTAAATTTAAAAAGTAGCTCTACCCCTAAACAAAAAACATGCAAGAATATTTTTAACTAAAAAAAAGACATATCGCGATGAATATGCTTTCTCTTCTTCTGCAAATGAATACTTATGATCTACAACATCTTTAAACTCGTAATCCACACACATTTCTAGCATTTCATGATCCCAAACATAATTATTTTTCCTTGATTTTTTGTTGGCTCCCTAGCTACCCTTCTTATCAAATCGCCGTGAATAATTACGAAGTGGAACATATTCTTTCAATTTCTAAAGTTCCAAAAAAATCCGACAAATATGTCTTTTAAAAGTGTCTTTCTTTGTCTTACAAAATGTCTAAAGTTGAAAGTGTCCACTGATTAATGGCAGTATAGTCATGGTTCGTACGGGTACCGTTATTTTCCAGGTGAAATACCAGCATTTATTCATAGAAAGTAAAATATAGTTCAAATGCTCAAAATTTCGTCTTATTTAATCAGAGATTTTCTATAAGAAAACTGGTATGAAAGAATTTCCTAGTCATGAAATTCCAGGACCCGTACGAACCCCGATAGTGTACACAAACACTATCTTTTTTTTTCTATTGACTAGCCATCGAATAAGAAAAATCCTATATCAATACTCAATCTATGACTCTACTGTGAGCGGTTTTAATTATTTCTTATATATAACGTAAGAAAACTCTAAGATAACTAATAAATTTGTATTACGTATTCTACCTTAGAGGTCTGATCCAGTTTGGGTTTTTTATAGATAACGATGACATCAAATCTTTTTCTCCCGAGAGCAAATAAAAAGAAAATGATATGTGAAGAAATTTCTTTCAAGTCTTTTTCTCATAGACAACAAACAGTAATATGTCATGGAAGATTGGTATTATGTTGTCCACTCTTCGGCAGTCATATTTTATGTGTCACTTGTTCCCGACCCGATGAAGAAAAATGACCACTGGACCCCACTTCCACCACCTCCGCGTTCATCTTGTTTCAAATATTTATATTCTTCCTTTTTTTTAGAGCGACTTGAAGTCACCATTCAGACATTTTCAAAATAACTGTAACGATGAAGTACTGCTGTTGAGAAATTGTCGTTTTATATTAGAGTAGATAGGATTTTTATTGAGAGTTATATTATTTATTTTCCATTTAAGTATGACCGTGAATCGCATTTAATAAACTTTATGTTTAGATATAATCAGAATCGTGATATAAACAAAATATATGCAAGACTTTTTTGAACTATAAAAAGGAAAGATATATCTCCTTGGATATATGTTCTCTTCATGCTCAAATGAATACTATACAATATACAGGGTGATTCAGCTCGTCGGTGACAAACTTTAAGGATCGATAGAGCACACCTAGACGAACATTTTTGAATAGGGAATGTAGGGTCCCTGACGCGATGGTAAGGCGCTAGGCGCTTTCGAAAATTTGGGTGCCGAAATTCGAAACGTCATAAAAACTAGGGAAATGGTTAGATTTTCTTGCTTGTTGCGTCGAAATGATTCTGTTTGTTTAGACTTTCTTCAGTACCAATTTGATAAGCGTATCTCTTAAAACATGGATAGGGGGCGCTGCAGACTTTGGAAAGCTAGACAACAACTTTAAGCCCGTTATTTTGATAATTTAACACATGCTCGCCAAAGTTTATACTCTAACTTAAAGTTTGAACCCAAAAGTAGAGCCCTGCAAAAAGCGTAAGAGCCGGAATAAAATATCAAAGTACAGGGTGGTCGAAACTCGAAGGCTCCTAAGAGATAAACAAACAGATTTCTTGACTTATGGCATGCATTTTCATGATTCTGTTTGCTGGGGCTCTCTGAAACTCAGTTGAACGGTACAAAAAGAAACATCGATAGGGGGCGCTTTGGGCAAAAAACATAATTCGTTGACATTTCGGACGCTAACTGGAAACGGGGCGCTACGATCAGTTAGTAATAATGAAAACACATTTTCTACCTCTGCTCAACACTTCTGAATAAATTTAGACCAAAAACATCAATGATACTGGAAATTTATTTACAAAAAATAACACTACAGAAGATGCTCGAAATTTCGACCTTGGGCCATGATGCAGGCTTCGCACCTCCGTCGCATTGAGGAGTGTGTGTTTCCAACAATGCCAGGAGTATCTCTGATCTGCCCTGCAGCTGCCACAATGCGCGCCACAAGTTCTTCAGCACTGCTGACAGGTGTATGGTATACCTCGGCCTTCAGGTAATCCCAAAGGAAGAAATCCAAGCAGGTGAGGTCTGGTGATCGGGCAGGCCAGTGAACTGGACCCCCACGCCCGATCCACCGCTGGCCATACCTTGCGTTTAGATGGAGACGCACGTCGTTCGTGTAATGGGCCGGAGCTCCATCGTGCTGGAACCACATCTGGCGACGCGAATCTTCGGGTACGTGCGCCTCCTCCAGAAGCTGCGGCAGCACTTGATCCAGGAAAATCAGGTAATTTCCACCTGTCAGCCGTTCAGGTAACAAATAAGGGCCAATGAGGCAATCCCCCAGAATGCCGGCCCACACATTTACTGAGAAACGCTCCTGGGCTGCTCGGCTTCTGGTTTCATGTGGATTTTCATCACACCACACATGACTGTTGTGGGCGTTTCACATTCCCTCCCGGCTGAAGGTGGACTCGTCCGTAAACAAAATGCTGTTTACAAAACGGGGATCCCTGGATCTCATCGCCAAGTACCATC
Organism: Maratus speculifer; assembly: GCA_964019185.1. Taxonomy (NCBI): domain Eukaryota; kingdom Metazoa; phylum Arthropoda; class Arachnida; order Araneae; family Salticidae; genus Maratus; species Maratus speculifer. The sequence goes on from OZ025296.1 coordinate 54,948,833, forward strand.
TTGAGAATTCCACTCGAGGGCCAAAATCCTGCTCTCTGAGCAACTGCACCCGCTGGATGTGGTAGGGGTGCAGATTCCGGGAACGTAAGATGCGCCACGCAGTTGCTTGCGAAATGCCAACATGTCTGGCGATATCTCTCGTGCTAAGACCTGGGTTGTCCTCAACCAGGTTAAGCACAGCCTCTTCGTTGTCGGGGGTGCTCACTGATCGCTCCCGTTCAGGCCTGCCTCCGTCGAAAGATCCCGTTGTGGACAACCTCTGGTGTACTCGAGCGAAGAAGGCATGGCAGGGGATTTGCCTGTTGGGGTAACGCTCGGCGTACAACCGCTGAGCGGCTCGTCCATTACACCCAGCAGCGCCATACGCCAAATGCATGTCAGCCAATTCAGAGTTTGTGTACCGTTCCATCCTACTACCGATCTGCAGACAAGTAACCCGAAGCTTAAGTAGGTACCGCACGTTCAAAAGACGTGTCTGCGCATACAACTACGTCATCTCGCGTTGTCGTCTACGCATTACGTATCTTTTGCATATCGATATGGTACGATATCTTTTGCATAAATCAGCAAAAAGCACCTTATGTAAATTTTATTGCGCGCATTGTGCATGATTGAAACCAGCTATGTTTGTTAAAAAAAAAAAAAAAAAACTGCAGTTTTAATAGCTTCTTATGATAAGTAAATTACTCTCTTGTTTTGTTTCTAACTGATCGTAGCGCCCCGTTTCCAGTTAGCGTCCGAAATGTCAACGAATTATGTTTTTTGCCCAAAGCGCCCCCTATCGATGTTTCTTTTTGTACCGTTCAACTGAGTTTCAGAGAACCCCAGCAAACAGAATCATGAAAATGCATGCCATAAGTCAAGAAATCTGTTTGTTTATCTCTTAGGAGCCTTCGAGTTTCGACCACCCTGTACTTTGACATTTTATTCCGGCTCTTACGCTTTTTGCAGGGCTCTACTTTTGGGTTCAAACTTTAAGTTAGAGTATAAACTTTGGCGAGCATGTGTTAAATTATCAAAATAACGGGCTTAAAGTTGTTGTCTAGCTCTCCAAAGTCTGCAGCGCCCCCTATCCATGTTTTAAGAGATACGCTTATCAAATTGGTACTGAAGAAAGTCTAAACAAACAGAATCATTTCGACGCAACAAGCAAGAAAATCTAACCATTTCCCTAGTTTTTATGACGTTTCGAATTTCGGCACCCAAATTTTCGAAAGCGCCTAGCGCCTTACCATCGCGTCAGGGACCCTACATTCCCTATTCAAAAATGTTCGTCTAGGTGTGCTCTATCGATCCTTAAAGTTTGTCACCGACGAGCTGAATCACCCTGTATACAGGGTGATTCCGAATTTTTTTTACAATAAAAGAGGGGTGTTAGTACACATCAAGACAAACAATACTAAATAGGAGACCAAGGGTCCAAAACGTTTTCTTAAGGAATTAGCCGCCATTAAAGTTTAGGGACCAAAATTTCAAATAAACATAAAAAACGGAAAAATCGGTCGATTTATTTGCGGTTTTCACTAAAATTATTCTTTATGTCGGCATTTTCTTGAAATTAAATTATAAAGATAAATTTTCAAAAATGCCGATAGAGGGCGCTTTATACTTTGGAGTAACGAACAACTATTTTTTGCCGGTATTTTTTGCATCTCATTAAATGTTTTCGTAAGTTTACACTCAAACTTAAATTTTAAGCTCAAAATCTGTAGTTGGGAGTGGTTAAGTAACACAAACTGAGCTGTGTTCAGAGAGTTCAAATTTCAAATGATTAAAAAAACCCGGAAAAATTGGTCGAATAATTTGCGGTTTTCACTAAAACTATTCTTTATTTAGGTATTTTCGAGAAAATAAATTATAAAGATAAATTTCCAATAATGCCGATAGAGGGCGCTTTAGACTTTGGAGTAACGTACAACTAATTTTTGCCGTTATTGTATGCATCTCTTTAAATGATTTAGGAAGGTTAGACTTAAACTTAAATTTTGAGCTGAAAATCTGAATAGTAGGGAGTGGTTAAGTAGCACAAAGTGAACTGTGTTCAAGGGGGAGGGGGAGGTTCAAATTTAAAGTAATTATAGAAAATGGAAAAATTGGTCGATTCGTTTGCGGTTTAAAATAAAACTATTCTTTAAGTCAGTATCTTCTTGAAAATAATTTTTAAAGAAAAATCAAGGGCGCCTTAAACTTTAGAGGAACCAACAATTCATTTTAACCATTATTTTTTTGTTCTAATTAAATGCTTGCAAAAGCATTTTAAATGTTCTCGGAAGCTTAGATTTAAACTTAAATTTTGAGCTCAAATCCTGAATCGTTATGAGGAGTTAAGAGGCGCAAACTGAAGTGTGTTCAGGGGTTAAAATTTAACCCTCTTTCCTCCTCGAGCACAATTCAATTTTTCGCTACTTATACACTCCCAACGATTCAGAATTTCAGCCCAAAATTTAAGTCTATGCATTTGAAAGCATTTAATGAGATTAAAAAAATAATAGTTAAAAATAGTTTACGCTACTCCAAAGTCTAAGGCGCCCTCTATCGGCATTTTGTGAAATTTATCTTTAAAAATTATTTTCAAGAAAACACTGATTGATCAAGAAAACTGCTGATTTAAAAATTAGTTTTAGGAAAAATCGCAAACGAATCGACCAATTTTTCCGTTTTTTACAATTATTTAAAATTTGAACCCTCTGAACACAGATAAGTTTGTCTACTTAACCACTCCTAGGTATTCAGATTTTGAGCTCAAAATTTAAGTTCAAGTCTAAGCTTACGAAAGCATTTAAAAAGATGCAAAAAATAACGCCAAAAAAGGGTGTTTCGTTACTCCAAAGTCTAAAGCGCCCTCTATCGGCCTTTTTTGAAATTTATCTTTATAATTTATTTTCATGAAAATACCTAAATAAAGAATAGTTTTAGTGAAAACCGCAAATCAATCGACCAATTTTTCCGTTTTTTATAATCATTTGAAATTTGAACCCTCTGAACACAACTCAGTTTGTTTTCCTTAACCACTCCCAACTACAGATTTTGAGCTCAAAATTTAAGTTTGAGTCTGAGCTTACGAAAACATTTAATGAGATGCAAAAAATACCGGCAAAAAATAGTTGTTCGTTACTCCAAAGTCTAAAGCGCCCTCTATCGGCATTTTTTGAAATTTATCTTTATAATTTAATTTCAAGAAAATGCCGACATAAAGAATAATTTTAGTGAAAACCGCAAATCAATTGACCGATTTTTCCGTTTTTTATGTTTATTTGAAATTTTGATCCCTAAATTTTAATGGTGGCTATTTCCTTAGGAAAACGTTTTGGACCCTTGGTCTCCTATTTAGTATTATTTGTCTTGATGTGTACTATCACCCCTCTTTTATTGTAAAAAAAATTCGGAATCACCCTGTATATAAACGTAATCTATAGCCATAGATCGCTTCCAGCATTTTATTTTACAAGGTGATTCACAACATAATTATTTTTCCGTCACTTTTTTTTTGGCGCCTAATTGCACTCCTGATCAAATTGTCATTGATAAATACCACGTGGAACATATCCTATAAATTTTCAAATTTGCAAAAAAATTCGATAATATATGTCTTTCAATATGTGACAAAAAGTCTAAAATTGAAACTGTCCGGTGATTAATGGCCATAGGTTGTGTATAGATACTATCTTCTTTTTCGTTTTTACTAAACATCGAATAAGAAAAATGCTATTTCAATACTCATTTATGACTCAAATGTAAGCAGTTTTAATTATTTCTTATGTATAACGCAAGAAAACTCTAAGATAACTAATAAATATTTATTTGTTAATTCTTCTTTAGAGGTCTGATCCAGTTTGGATTTTTTTATAGATGACGATGACACCAAATCTCTTTCTCCCTAGAGCAAATAAAAAGAAAATGATATGTGAAGAAATTTCTTTCAAGTCTTTTTCTCATAGACAACAATCAGTAATATGTCATGGGAAATTGGTATTATTTTGTCCACTCTTCGGCAGTCATTTTTTATGTGTCACTTGTTCCCGACCCGATGAAGAAAGATGACCACTGGACCACACCTCCACGACCTCCGCATTCATCTTGTTCCGAATATTTATATTCTTCCTTTTTTTTCAGAGAGACTTGAAGTCGCCATTGAGCCATTTTCAAAATAACTGTAACGATGAAGTACTTTTGTTAAGAAATTGACGTTTTATATTACCGTAGGTAGGACTTTTATTGAGAGTTATGTTATTTATTTTCACAACAAGTATTATTGAGAATCGCATTTAATACGTTTTACGTCTAGATATCATCAGAATCGTGATAAAACGACAAATATGCAATCGTATAAACGACAAATATGCAAGACTTCTTTGAACTATAAAAGAAAAGACATATCGCCATGAATATTACGCTCTCTTATTGCTCAAATGAATACTCTACAACATATATATACTCGTAATCTATAGCCATAGATCGTTACGAGCATTTTATTTTACAGGGTGATCCCATATCTAATTATTTTTCTTTGATTTTTCGTTGTCGTCTTGTCCTTCTGATCAAATTGCTCAAATGGATGCTCTACAACATATATATACTCTTAATCTATAGCCATAGATCGTTACGAGCATTTTATTTTACAGAGTGATCCTATATCTAATTATTTTTCTTTGATTTTTTGTTGTCGTCTTGTTGTCCTTCTGATCAAATTGTCGTTGATAAATACCAAGTGGAACATATTCTTTAAATTTGTAAAGTTGGAAAAAAATCCGACAATATGTCTTTAAATATGTCACAAAAAGTTTAAAATTGAAAGTGTCCGGTGATTAATGGCGATATAGTGTATACAGACACTATTTTCTTTTTTTGACTAGACATCGAATAAGAAAAATCCTACTTCAATACTCAATCTATGACTCAACTGTGAGCAGTTTTGATTATTTCTTATATATAACACAAGAAAACTCTAAGATAACTAATAAATATTTATAACTTAATTCTACTTTAGAAGAATGACCCAGTTTTTTTTATTGATGACGATGGCATCAAATCTGTTCTCCCCGAGATCAAATAAAAAGAAAATGATATGTGAAGAAATTTCTTTCAAGTCTTTTTCTCATAGACAACAAACAGTAATATGTCATGGGAGATTGGTATTATGTTGTCCACTCTTCGGCAGTCATTTTTTATGTGTCTCTTGTTCCCGACCCGATGAAGAAAGATGACCACTGAACCACACCTCCACCACCTCCGCGTTCTTTTTTTTTTTTCGAATGTTTATATTCTTCGTTTTTCTCTGAGCGACTTTAAGTCGCCATTCAGCCATTTTCAAAATAACGATAACAATAACGTACTTACTGCTGTTAAGAAATTGATGTTTTATATTACCATAGGTAGGACTTTTATTGAGAGTTATGTTATTTATTGTCACAAGTATGACCGCAATCGCATTTAATAAAATTTACGCTTAGATATCATCAGAATCATAATATAAACAAGAAATATGCAAGACTTCTTTGAAATATTAAAAAAAAAGACATACCTTCATGAATTTACGCTCTTTTCGTCCACAAATGAATACATATACTCTACAGTATATATATATACTCGTAATTTATAACCATAGATCATTAAGAGCATTTTATTTTACAGAGTAATCCCAAACATCATTATTTTTCTTTGATTTTATGTTGGCTCCTAAGTGCTCTTCTGATCATATCGCCATTGATAAATACAAAGTGGAACATATTCTTTAAATTTGTAAAATTCCAAAAAAATCCTACAAACACATCTTTAAATACGAATTGAATATTTCCAACTGAGGAAAAATTGCCCTATCCTGGAATCGAAACCAGATACTTGGCTTACAAGGCCAATGATTTACCTGTTAAGCTACCTGGGCGATAGCCGGCTGGGATTTTTCGCTCAGATAACCTTATTAGTCATAACATCTGGTCTGTCATTTAGACAGCTCAACAGAATAGACCTCAGGTAACTTAACAGGTAAAGCACTGGCCTTGTAAGCCAAGTATCTGGGTTCGATTCCCGGCCTGGGCACTTTTTCGCTCAGTTGGAAATATTCAATTCGTATGAATACTTTACCAATCAGTTAGACTGTGTTGAAAATAATAGTACATCTTTAAATATTCAACAAAATGTCTAAAATTTAAAGTTCCCGGTGATTCATGGCCATATGCATAGAGTGTATATAGATACTATCTTCTTTTTCGTGTGGACTTGACATCAAATAAGAAAAATCCTATTTCAATACTCATCTAGGACTCAAGTGTAAGCTGTTTTATTGTTTCTTATAAATAACGCAAGAAAACTCTAACATAACTAATAAATATTTATTACTTAATTCTACTTTAGAGGTCTGACCCAGTTTGGGGTTTTTATAGTTGACGATGACATCAAATCTGTTTCTCCTGAGAGTAAATAGAAAGAAAATGATATGTGAAGAAATTTCTTTCAAGTCTTTTTCTCATAGACAACAAACAGTAATATGTTAGGGAAGATTAGTAATATGTTGTCCACTCTTCGGCAGTCATTTTTATGTGTCACTTGTTCCCGACCCGATGAAGAAAGATGACCACTGTACCACACCTCTACCACCTCCGCGTTCATGTTGTGTCGAATTTTTATAGTCTTCCTTTTTTTAGAGCGACTTAAAGCCGCCATTCAGCCATTTTCAAAATAACTTTAACGATGAAGAAACGCTGTTAAGAAATTGTCGTTTTATATTACCGTAGGTAGAATCTTTATTCAGAGTTATCTGATTTATCTGCAGAAGTATGACTGCGAATCGCATTTAATTAATTTTACGTCTAGATATCATCAGAAGAATTCAAGATTAATATCTGATTAAGTTAATTGTTTAATTCTACTGCAAGATTTTAGCCAGAAAAATACAGTGTGTCCCAAATCACCCTGACATATTTTAATAAGGAAGTAATTCTTGTATAACGGTGAGGTTAGGACTGATATGTTTCTTACGGTGTAAAATTTTCTTTCTAACTAAAAAAAATTATTACGAAATTTCAATCATAGATGGCGCTACTTATTCGTATATTTTGTTTACAAACGCGTTTTATTCTGATTTTCACATTAATATTAATATCGATTTGGTTTCAAATTACCAGCCTACGCAATTAGCTTTTGACTGGGAATAATAATTTCTGTGTCACAGCATAAAAACTAATCAAAATGCATATTTGAAACAGAATATACGGACAAGTGGCACCATCTATGATCGAAGTTGGGAACTTATTATTTTAATTCGCTTGAAGAAACCTTTTCAACGTGAATAAGTATTTTAGTTCAAACAGTATTTCTGAATGACAATTACTTTATTTTATATCCAATTTTAAAATGTGTCAAGGATTTTTCTGACACTTTGTATTTTGAAGAGGGGGGGGGGGGGATTTTAGGCACAAATTTTCATTCTTGTCTTAATTACTTGATTTTCACAAACCAATAAGAGACAAGTTTTCAGTGTCTTGTTAAGTTTAATTCTAAATTGAAATAATCCAAATCATCATAATTCCGAAAAAAAAAATATGGACTTTTCTTTTAAGATACTGACTACGTTCGGAGATTTTTTTTTAACTATACTTTTGACAAACTTTTTTGGTATTTTGAGTGTAATCCAACACAGAATAAAGAAAATTATAAAAAAAATCCGTAACATCTATGCAATTTTTTTAAATTTTGAAGAATTTTTGTCATTTATTTTTCAGTTTTTTATAAAAACAGCTCCTGCTCTAATAAAAGGAAAAACGCATATAACACAATTTTTTTTTTCAACATAATTTAGTTTATTACACTTTTAAGTGTAAAGAGCTAAAAGTTAGTCAATATACGGAAATCTAAAAGAGATATAGCTGATTATATAAAATTACATTAACGGCGTAGTCTGCATGGTTTTATAGGCATAGTCTTCCACACGAAATTTTTGGAAGCGGTTAAATCCTGATGAGCTTTCTCCCCCACCGTTCATTGGCAATGACCTTGCGCTGTTGTTTACAAATTCAGTTACTTCCATCATTGTTATGACATTTATTTGCTTCAATATTATAAGCGCACTTAATAGATTATATGAAGCCCAATGATGTTACAAGAACAGTATAAATGCAAATATAATAGAGTATAAAATTAATCACTGGATGTTTGTTTGTATTTTTATTTGCCAGCATTTTATAATGCATGATTCTGATTCACAGCGATCCTTTACCAATAAAAATATATGCGGCAAATCAGAAAAAACCCATAGACATACATATTAGAGAAATATGTCAAGTCATATCTTGGTGGAAATCGGCTAAAAGCCCGATTTTAGCGGTGTTTCTTAGGTTTACCATTGTGCTTACCTCCACTCAAAAGTATGAAAGCATGGAGGATTGGGAACTGGAAAACATAATGTTAAACCTAAAAGTCAGCCACTAAAATATTTCTTTCGATGTTTTCCACCAAGATATGACTTGGCAGAACGATTGTGTTTTAATATGCGAATCAAGATTTACTCAATCCTAGACTTTCATTCATAAACTCAATGAAGTGACTGCCAGTGCTGCCGCCTCCCAGTTTATATTAATTCATTTAAAAATGAAAGACTTTTCCTTGACATGCATGTTCCGAAATTTTGGAAAGAAAAAAAAGATTCATGCTCAAGAACTCCGTTACCATTAACTGCTGCATACGCTGTCACCATATTTGCAAATCCAGGGGTTAACATTCCGTAAAATTACTGTGGACATTGTTTCAAAAGTGTTGACACTTGCAGTAACTTATGTCGCTTTAACTAGAGCTCGTCTTCTAGAGGATGTTCTCATTTAAGTCCCTTTCTGAAAGGTTAGATATGACAAAAATTGGAAAAAATTAAGGCACTTTCCGATAGATTACTAATTGAACATTACCACTTGAAGTAATTGACGACCGAATAAGCACCTGAAAATTAAGATTAAATATTTCAAATGAAAATCAAATTCCAAATTTTTATTGTTTAAGAGCCGCAAATGCCAACCTAGTGAAAAAGTTTCCATGCCGGAAATCTAACCTGGGCCATCAGTATAGCGCACTGATGTTCTACTTTCTACACCACATAGAACAACACACAGCTTGGAACTTGTCACTATTACACGTCGGCAAGGGTACAAACGCAGCATAAGATGGCTTAATAAATCCTGCATCGATTGAATATATTAATACTTAAAAAAAATTTCCAAGTTGGCATTTGCGCTTCTTAAGCAATAAAAATTTGAATTTTGATTTTAATTTGAAATATTGTATGTAAGGTGAATTTTCTTTTGAAAAAATTCCAAATATTAACATATTCAATCGATGCTGGATTTATTAGAGTTTCGTGTTGCCCTAGGTCGGTGGCTCACGGAAAATATTCCATGTTGGGCTGCGTTTGTAGCCATGTCAACATATAATAGAGACAAATTCCAGGCTGGGTGTCGTTCCATGTGGGTTAGTCGGTAGAATGTCAGTGTTCAATATAGATGGCCAACGTTCGAGTCCCGGAATGGAAAGTTTTTTCACTAGGTTGACAATTGCACCTTTTAAGCAATAAAAAATTTATACTTGATATTCATTTGAAATATTGTATATAAGGCGAATTTTCTCTCTTTTGATAATTTTTCAAGTATTAATAAAATTAAATAGTTGTTAATGCAATCATAGTTCTATACTATATCTAACAGAAAAAATTAAAATATTTTTAAATATTGTTGTTTAATTTTGTGACACTCAATGATCCAACATTTCATCCTGGCAGTTTCTAGTAATCATGTCGAATCACTACTGTAAATAAATAATATTTTCCTTCCTCCTACAAACAAATGAAAAGTAAATAATATTTAAAGAACTTTCTATCAAGTATTTTTCTCATAGGCAACAAAGAAAAAAAACGCCATGGGAAGTTGCTATTATGTTTTCCACTCTTCGGCAGTCATTTTTTAAGTGTCACTTTTTCTGGTACTGATGAAGAAATATGACCACTGGACACAACTTCACTTCTATCCCATTTCGAATGTTTATATTTTTCTTTTTACAGAGTGACTTGAAGTCGCCGTTCAGCTGATCTCAAAATAACAAAAATGATGAACTGATGCTATTAAAAATTTCGCTTTTTATATTAATGTAGACTTTTTACCGACACATCATACTTAATATAGGGAAAGTCTTGCAATCCTTTTTGAAAATTGAAATAATTTTTTTGACGGATTTACACTTTTCAGACACTGAAGGTTCAGAAAAACTTATTTTTTACAAGAACGAGGGGGGCCCCGCCCCCCTGCTCGCTATGCTCGCCAACCCCCCTCGTAATCGCTTCGCGATTCCAAATTATTGGCTACCCCTGCTTGCTGCGTTCGCCAATATCCCATGGTATGAATAAGCAGTTGCAGACCTTTCAAATGATGTGTCACACGACTGGTGTTGTAAAGAAATTAAAAATGTGCCCCCCTGGGGGGGGCAGAGGGGGAGGCGACACACAAGACATCCATAATGTGAATAAGCAGCTGCAGACCTCTCAAATGAGGTCTGCAGCTGCTTTATAACACCAGTCACACGACTGGTGTTATAAAGAAATTAAAAATGCGCCCCCCTGGGGGGCAGAGTGGGGGTGACACACAAGACATCCATAAAATGAATAAACAGTTGCAGAACTTTCAAATGATGTGTCACACAATTGGTGTTGTAAAGAAAATACAAAATGCGCCCCCTCTGAGAGCAGAGGGGGGGGGGTTACACACAAGATATCCATAATATGAATAAGCAGTTGCAGACCTCTCAAATGATGTGTCACACAATTGGTGTTGTAAAGAAATTAAAAATGTGCCCCCCTGGGAGGCAGAGTGGGGGATGACACACAACACATCCACAATATGAATAAGCAGTTTCAGACCTTTCAAATGATGTGTCACACAATTGGTGTTGTAAAGAAATTACAAAATGCGCCCCCTCTGAGGGCAGAGGGGGGGGGGGTTACACACAAGATATCCATAATATGAATAAGCAGTTGCAGACCTTTCAAATCTTGTGTAACACGACAGGTGTTGTAAAGAAATTAAAAATGTGTCCCCCCTGGGGAGCAGAATGGGGGATAACACACAAGACATCCTTTAAATGAATAAGCAGTTGCAAACCTCTCAAATGATGTATCAAACGACTGATGTTGTAAAGAAATTAAAAATTTGGCGAAATATTACAGTTATCGCCAAGTTGGCGTCACTTTTGACAACTAATTTTGGTCGCCAAATTTGGCGATATATCGCCAAGTTGGCGATTGTTGGCGATGGTAACCTTTCCTCTCTATATGGTAACCCATAAGGCGATGCATAGACGGAGCCCTTTCCTGATTGGTCTATTCGACTCTTGGAAGGAGTGGACAACCCGGATTCGTTAGTTCCGGAAATCTTCCACATCAGCATCATTCCAGGAGTCATTCCTTTTAAGGCTAGTTTTTTTTTTACTATAGAAGAATTTTTGCCGTCCGCCTGCCTGTGTGTCTGTCTGTCCGTCAGTCTGTCTGTCTGTGGTGTCTGTGTGTTTGTAAAACGCTCTATCTCCCGAAAATATTAAGATAGAGATTTAAAATTTGGTGTATACTTTGTATGTAATAATGGAATAAAGTCTGTTGAATATCAGTAACCTCGATTATTCGGAACTATTTTTTTCGTACTCTCAAAATATTTGTTCTGATGAAAGGCATATAAATATTTTCTAATTTTTCTTTTTTTTTTTCTTTCTTTAAGGAATAGATGTAAAAGACAATAAAAAACAAAAATTTTGCATGATATTTGAACACTTTCCACATTCTTAAATTTTCCATAACCCTGTATTTCATTGAAATTTATATTGAAATTTATATTTTAATTAGAAATGAGACGCTTAATCCAACGCAGTAAATTGTTAGTTAATAGGATTATTATTTTAGGACTTATAAGGTTATTTCTTTTAGGCAATTCAATACTGGTAGAGTAGTTTGGCGTTTTATATACTAATTTATCGAAATTGGTTCATCGGCAATTCAGTAATAAAGCATTACTATGCATTAAAAATATTTAAATATACGTTTAAACTTTATTTTGGAATTATAAGGAATTTTCTAAATAGTTTACACATGTTTTATTTTCATATTTTACATTATGCATATCTATGATGTGTAAGTATTACGATGCCGTCCAACAACTAATGTCTCATATTTAATAGTTTTACATGTGATCGTGATGCGCATTTAATAGATTCTAGATAACATTATACGGTCAGGAGAATATCCTTTGATTGATTAAAGTCGATTGTTAATGTTTTTATCATTTTTTTTTAATTAAAAGCTTTGTCATTCATTTGCTCGAAAAATATCAATTATGTCTGTGATAATTTTATGCTCATCTTGAAATAATTGCAGAAGGATTTTTAATAAATAATTTATTTATAAAATTGATTCAAATTATTTTTTTTACTTTTTATTTGCTTTTCTCTGTTTTTTAATAAATTACAAATTAAACTATAGTTGATTAAAATTAATATTTCTCCTCGTTTGAACATATTCAGAATGCTTTGTGACATTATGCTTTCGGCTCAAAAAGACCTGCAGGCAATCAACAAATATTCCAGGCAGTACCTTTCTTGAAAACTACTGCTACGACTTGGTGCTTTTTCTTGAAAGGAATTCGGGAGGCGGATAATGATGTTTATCTATCGCCCAGAGAAATGTCCAACGATGGGTGAAAATGTGAATTTGTACATATTGAAGAAATTGGGGGGTTTGGAGGAAAGCAAGCATAATACCATGAATGACCAACGGAAGAGAAGCTCTTCAGGTCCCTTGCTGGGCAAAAGTAACAAGTCGGAAATTACGCATCAAGCGTAGCAAATGAGGTACATTCAAACTCTAACAAAGTTTTGAAAATACTTAGATCATTGTATAATAGTATGTAGTACTTTAGATACAGTATAATAGCAGAAATCTTATGTGCGTCCCTGTAAATATTATCTGTTTTCTAGTGTGCCGAAAGTTTCTCGTAGTAAACCTCAGCAACGTATATCAATTTCGTAAAACGTGAAATAGTTTATTATAATTAAAACGCGCCCTAAACAATGTTTCCCTTTATATCATTATACAATGGAGTACTTTCGTGTGGCCCTGTAAACTAACAATAAATAGTCTTTGTACCACATATTGTACAGAATGCATATTTTAGAATATACTTCATAGTTGCACATCAATTTTATTATATTCGAAAGAGTTTAACAACACTAAAATGCATTTAAAACTATTTTTACCCATTGGCGGTAATGTAACGGAATATTTTTGATTGTCCTTTTAATAAAACTATACATCTGATTTTCACAAAATTTGAAATGACTCGACAAAATTGGGCAACAATTACATATTTTAAATTCCTAACGATTCAGTAGGATAGTTTTTGCTCTGTTATATGCGGACAGACGGACGGACTGAACGGCGACTGTAGGTGCTACGTATTTACATAATTGCGTACGCCCATCAAAAGAAGGGTCAAGGATTTTTAGCAAGAAAAGCTAGACAGTTAGACTCGAATTTTTTAAAAGTAATTTTTGTAAAGTAATGCTGTAGCATATTAACCCAATAGTGCCTAGCGTCCCATTTTTGGGACTATTTATAAAAATTCAAGTAAGCGCTTTTCACACCAGTAAAAAAGAGTATACATAAATACTCTCTTTCTCCAGACAAAGTCCTCAATAAATTAAGATAAAAAATATTCTTGCTTTAAAAGTGGTGGGAAAATGCAAAATTTGAATTTTAACGAAGAAAATAATTTAGGCACTAATGGGTTAATGATGGATATGGGGGTGAAACCAAAAATGCAGGTGCTTTTCATGCCCAAAACTTTAATATTTTTTTCAATAAATATACAAAGAAATTTCAAATTTTTTTTATGCCATCTTTCAGAAAAAACTATTTTTTATTAGTCTAAAATTTGATCTAGCCAATTTTAATGTAATTAATGCAATATTTATGCAATTTATACATTCCTATCTATGAAATTTAGCTGTCCAAATGATTGGAGAGACAACTTCAAACAGATTACAATTCTAAATATTATGAACAAAACAATATTTATCTATTTTTATTTAATTAACATATATAGTCGTTTTATAAATTTGTAATAATGAATTAAGATATGTATTTTTTAACTGTATAAGTTAAATTTAACATTTTTCCATAAAAAGGTAACCTCTGTTACTTTATTTACATTTAGCAGACTAAATAATAAAAATTTTGTCTATCAGAGATAGCTACTAATCTATATTGCTCAAAAAACTTTCTAGAATAGAATACAAGTGCCATTTTTACTTTGTCTGCCACATATTTAGAGTATAGAGCAGTATTATCAAGTTCTAAGGTGAGTATGTTTTCTCTTTGTAACTTCTGTTACTCCAATTTTAGATTTAAATAATGTTTTAAAAATAAAATTTATCTTTAAATCACAAAACTCTAAGTAAAATAAGTTTATTTAAGCAATATTACTATTTTTTAGAATATTATTAAGGAAGAAAATTGTTTTTCCTTAAATGTAACCTCTGTTACCATATTTTGGTAACAAGTGTTATATAAACAGAGGTTACATTTTATAACTGAATATAGATTTTTTTATGGTAATAATATATATATATATTTATTTATTCATAGTACTAAATTTACATATCATTTTTATTATTTGTTTATATTTATTTTTGCATTAGTAAGAATTATTTATTCAGTTTGTTTACATCTTATAAATTTTTGTAACCTCTGTTACATTAATTTTCTATTTTATTTTAATAATTGTAAACTGATAACAAACCAAATGTACTTAAAACAAAGGATATTTTATGTACTTTAAATTCAATTTTAAAAAAATCTTCTCTTTAAAACTAAAAAAAGTGATAATTATGAACTTAGTTTTTTTTTTCTGAACGAGATAAAATTACGCATGTAATGATGATTAAATTTTATTATTTATTATTCATCTTTCTATTAGTATTGTTTTTAACTAAAGGACATTTTTTTTTTCAGAATAACCTATTAAGCAAAGTGAGAGGGTCAATAATGTGTCCTACACTTTATTGTAATTTTATTTTTATTTTACTTTAACTTAATAGTTCTATTAAGAAACCAGGAAATTATAATAACAAATAACAAATATATAACAAATACATCATTTGTTACATTTGAATTTTATTTATGTACGACTTCAGAAGGATGGAAATATCACTGCACCGCAGCTTCGTCCAGTTAAGATCTAATGCAACTGGATCGAATATTTCAAGACATTAAACACATTAAAATACATGGCATTCATGAAACGTGCGTACAAATAACAGATGACATTTCTACTGTTTTTTTTTTCTCTCGGCAAACCCAAGAAAAAATATTTTCAAATATATAAAACCTAAAGAGAAAAATACATTTAAATTGGGGAAAAATTCTATACATATTTCTTTACATAATAAACCGTTTAAGTAACAATATCACAAATAAAATGAAAATGCTATGTGAAAAACTTTTTATGAAGCCTTTTTCTCATAGAAAGCAAACAATAATATGACATGAGGGTTGTTGTCCACTCTTTGGCAGTCATTTTTATGTATTACTTCTTCCGGGTCTGATGAAGAAAAATGACCTCAAAATAAGATGCAATATATCCGCTATTATCCTGTTTCGAATACTTATATGCTTCCGCTTTCAATCGCCTTGAAATTGTCGTAGAGCTTGAGCTATTCAAAGTTACACACATCGACGAAGTGCCGCAGTTCAGAACTTGGCATTTCATATCACCGTAGCTACTACATTAAGTACCACGTCTAGTTAAATTTCTAAAAAAGTATTAAAAATGTTAAAAAACACATGAATAGGAAACGCATATTTATCCTCTATGTTATATACATGGATCGTGTTTTTATTCAACTTCCGATCGAGCCGTTAAACAGCCAGTCAAGTCACAAGAGGTAAGGCTGCACGGTGGGTGACTGTCCACCTCCCTAACTATAACCTTTTCTACGACAGACGCTGCACTATTAAAAATTTGAAACTTTTGTTGCATCGTCACTCCAGCGCTTTTACTGAAAACAATTACTTCACTGTATGGAGGATATTCCATCTACGTTATGATCACGTGGTCAAGGCAAAAACTTCTAGCGTAAAGAAAAGAAAGCTTCGCTAGACGCAATGTAAATCTCCAACAGGCAATGAGACAGTTCATAGGGAAAGCAGTAGCAGCCTTTCTGCTTATAAGTTAAAAGTTCTTTGGGTAAACTACCGGTACCACGTGACTTTTTACAGTCTCGAACGCAGATTTGGAATATCCTCCATTATGGAACATTCTCATTGGTAAAAATAGAGATATTCTAAAAAAGTGGTGGAGTGACGACGCAGCAAATGTTTCAAATTTTTAACAATGTAGCTCATGTTTTGAACTGATTTGTAAGTACATAAACATGGCTGAAACGATTGATGACACAGACATTTGCGAGTTACATAGTGTTTTCCACTTTCTTCGTGCAGAAGGGAATAGTGCTACAGAAATTTCCGGAAGAATAAACCAAGTGTATGACACAAACCGTTTGAGCGTTGGTAATGTGCGTGAATGATGCCGGAAAATACACATACATGGATGTTTCACATACAAGGTGTTTCGCTACCAGACCGACAAACTTTGAGGGGTGATAGTAGACATGAAGACAAACATTATTAAATAGGAAAACATGGGGCGCAAACGTCTTCTGTAGGAGCTAGGGGCCATTAAAGTTTAAGGTCCAAATATTCAAACGATGATAAAAAACGGAAAAAAGGGTCGATTCGTTTGCGATTTTCACTAAAATCATTCTTTATAACACGATTTAAAAAAAAAAAACAAATTATAAAGGTTACATTCAAAAACTGTCGATAGAGGGCGCTTTAGACTTTAGAGTAACGAACAACTACTTTTTACCGTTATTTTGTGCATGGGAATGAAATTATTTTAAAGTTTAGACTTTAACTTAAATTTTAATCCCAAAATCGGAAACATTGTTACCGGGTAACTGGCGAAAATTTAACTGTGAACAGAGGGGCGGATTTCAAACATTCATAAACATTATACAAACTGATCGATTTTATTGCGGTTTGCGTGTAGTTCATTACCTTGATAATTATTTTATTCCAAATGACTTACAGCTCTCGTGTATCCATTTTTTGATAGAGGGCGCTTCCGACACATCTCCGACATTTTAATGGCATTACTCCTGTGTGTTTTAATACCAGACAAACATTCTTCCAGGAAATGTTAGGGATGCAAAGCGACTCGAAATCACATAGGAATGTAACATTGAAAATGCCTTTTTAGCGAGCTGTGGTTAAAAGAAGCAGCGAAAAAACAACATAAACAGGTAGTGAAACAGCAACACGTTAATGTGGCAGAAAGCAATTTAGTTAAAGGTTTTACTACAAAAGGCATCCGAAATTACGACAGGAAGTAGTCGGGCATGCTTGACAGCAGCGTCGCATGCAATTCCTTACGCTTTGAAAGATTCTTGGCATCTTGGATAGCTTTCTGGTAGCTACAGAAATTCGAGCTGACAGGTCTTCCACAGACGGTACACGAGTCTCATACATTCATTCATTTGATCCCAGCAGAAGAAGTCCATACAGATTCAGATTCAGATTGAGCCTGGTGGTGGTGGGGGGGGCTATCAGTTGGTTTTAGCTCAACTAGCCCCAACCCAGCAATGTTTACTTAAAAAAATACAGAACAATTATACAGTAATAAAATAAAGGTAGGTAACAAAAAGTAATTGATATAATGAAGTAGGTGCGACGATCTGGCAGCCCAACGAACCGGGCCACCACTATCTATCCACCGATGTCCACATTTTATGTTGAGGTGTCTGCGAACATCATTGGTAAAATGTGGAGGAGCCCCATCGTGCTATAGAGTGTCGCAACGAAAGAGGAACATGTGCTTTTACCAGAAGTTCCGATAGAACGTGTTGTAGAAATATCAAGTGGCTTTTTTCTCTGATTCTTTTAACCCTAACTTGTAAAAAATATATTTTTGACATTACATTTTATTATGATTCCGAGTCGTCTTTGCACCCCTGACACTTCCTGGAAGTATGTTAGTCTGGTAGTAAAACACCCAGGAGTAATGCCATTGAAATTTCGGAGATGTGTCGGAAGCGCCCTCTGACAAAAAATGGGGACACCAATGCTGTATGTCATTTTGAATAAAATAATTACCATGGGAATGACCTACACGCAAACCGCAATAAAATCGATTAGTTTGTCAAATGTTTATGAGCGTTCAAAATCCCCTCCTCTGTTCACAGTTCAATTTTCGCTAGTTACCCGATAACAATGTTTCCGATTTTGGGCTTAAAATTTAAGTTAAAGTCTAACCTTTAGAATAATTTCAACTCCGTGCACAAAATAAGGATAAAAAGTAGTTGTTTGTTACTCTAAAGTCTAAAGCGCCCTCTATCGACAATTTTTGAACGTAACCTTTAAAAATTTTTTACAAACAAAACGTGATATAAAGAATAATTTTAGCGAAAACCGCAAACGATTCCACCCTTTTTTCCGTTTTTTATAATCGTTTGAAGTTTTGTACCTTAAACTTTAATGGCCCCTGGCTCCTACGGAAGATGTTTGCGCCCCATGGTTTCCTATTTAATTATGTTTGTCTTCATGTCTACTATCACCCCTCAAAGTTTGTCGGTCTGGTAGCGAAACACCCTGTATATGACCACCCAAGTTTAGCCCGAATTAGCACCGAGCGATTTTCATCTCTTTCTTGAATTAAGCTCCAAACAGACGTATGTGCTACTACTCATGGTCCTTTTCTTATTTTCAGGCATCACTTTCTTGTGTTCACGCGGAGTTTTTTATCCTTTATGGATTTACAAGGAAAGTGCTGACGATCCTGCAAAAGGGGAGACTTTTTTTCAGGTTCGATGTAATCTTGTCTCCTGATTCATTGTTGAATTCATTGCTGATTCACGTTTAGTTTGTACGTCCTAAACCATAAATGGGGTTCGAAAAAAATGTTTTCTTGCTTTAGCAAGGCAGTGAGCGCTTTTGCTTTCTAGACGCAGCTTTAAAAAACTGACTGGAGGCTAAATCGGCCGGACGAAGGTTGAGCTTCAAGGCACCGATCAGGCTCAACTCACATCACTCGTGGCAACATTCATCAATGCGAGAATTGGAGAGCTTTCTCGTCGACATGACAAATACCTGAATCTCACGGTGATTATGTAGAAAATTAATCATATTTGTACATAACTTTTGAGAATACATTCACTTTATTCTTTACTTTCGTCATTTTTTACTGTCCATCGAAAGCTAAGAAAATCCCCTCGTAATAACCTCAAAACGATATCTGGTTAACACTTGATTGATTAGAATTGGTTTTAATGCTATTAAGTGACCACCTTCCTGAACGACCATTTTTTCATGGAACGATATTTATTCCCATAGGCTCAATTCTAATTTTACTTCCATACAAAGACCATTAAATTAACCCAAATTAACACATTGTACGCCATGTCAGCCATCGCTGATTGACACTGAACTTTCCGTTCAGAACATATCATTCACCAATGATGGGCGGTCTAAAATACGATGCAAAATTAAATATATAGGGGGAACTGAGGGACATTGATACATGGGGCACATTGATACACCCCCTGTACAGCCCACAGGGTCATTACAGGAAGTTTCACAACAGCTCCAAAAGGTGATACTAGTGCACTCAACTATATACAGAAAGTTTTGGAATGATTCCCTAGTTTGTTGAAATGGGACGGGTGATAACTTGTTTTTGTAGGTCAAAAGTAAATTTGAGTTGTAGAATTGAAATGGTATTATAAAACTGTTCCAGTATTTTCAACCAAAAAGAATACTCTCTCTGGCAAGTAAAACTACTCTTTATCAGTTTCTCATTCTTTTTAGTTAGATAAATTATGAAGTATTGGGTTTGAGACTCATTTTATTCAAAATGGCTGTATGGGGCACATTGATACAGTCTTTGTCGGGGCACATTGATACAACCTAAATCCTTTTCTAGTTCATTTTTTCATTACCTGTTATTATTTTTTTTTACAATGCACTCCTTAATCCAACCATTTTTCGCTAAAAATTTCTAATATTAGTTTTTATTGAAGTGAAATAGTTTTAATTTCTTTATATTAGAACATTTTATAGTATTTTTGCAAAGAGAAGACGTACGAACTTACCCAACATATAGGGCTAGTAGAACTAATGAAAGAAATGGACAGCAGCCTGGAAAATCTCAAATTTATATCAGTCCTCCAGAGAAAAAAGTATTTTCTACATGAAAAGTGTTACGTAAGAGAAACAAGCTGCAGAACAGCACAGGATAATTATATTAAAAACAGAATTTTTAATATAATTATCCTTTATTTTTTGTTTATAAACCGATTTATAAACAGAAAACTTTGTAATTTTCCATCTTTCCTAAGAAAGAAGATAACGCTGGGGTTGAAGTACCAGATACGACAAAGTTACCACAGCCAACAATCAGACAAGGAACAGCCAGAACATGAGGTCATTATACATTTCATTTTGATTGCTTTAATATTGCTTACAAATAAAGTGTGGGTGATTTGAATTTTTATAAATAGTATAAAATGGTTTGCTAACTATTTTTCTATGAAAAATATGCATCGGTGTTATTTTGTCTCCATTTTTCCGAGACGTATCAAAGTGTATCAATCTGCCCCGGGGATGGGGCACATTGATACAAATTACTTTTTTTTTATTTTTTTAACATTACATGCAAAAATAATATATAAAACAACGATTGAACATTTTTATAACAAACTACACAGGTTTTGCTGACATCACATCGAAAAATAACTTGAAATTTCTGCTTTCTAGACACCAAAAAAATTTTTAGAAAAAAGTTGTATCAATGTACCCCAGTTCCCCCTACATATTGTTTTAAGTAACGACTGAAAATGTATTTAAAATTTACTTAATTTTTACTTATTACAGGATTATAGTTTCATAAAAATTATTTAAAACATAGTAAATTTTCTAGCTTCAGTGTCAGTCTCTGTAGCACTCAACATGCTAAACACAGGATAAATTGTGACATTTTTTAATTATAAAAGTACCTGCTATATATTTCTGTTTTTTATTGTTTATTTATTCATTTATTGACAAATAAACAAAAAATCTTAAGGAACTTTCTGTCAAGTTTCTTTCTTACAGACATCAAATAGTAATATTCAATGGGAGACTGGTATTAAGTTCTCCACTATTCGACAGTCATTTTTTATGAGTTACTTGCCTCTGTCCCGATGAAGAAAAATGACCGCTGAACACATCTCAACCACCCCCGCTTTCCATCCAGTTTCCAGTTTTTATATTCTTCCTTTTTTAGAGCGACTTGAAGTCGCCGTTGAGTCATTCTGAAATAACAATAACGATGAAGTGCTGCTGTTAAGAATTTTGCGTTTTATATTACTGTGGGTCCATTTTTATTAAGTATTATGCCATTTATTATTACGAAAAGTATTAAATGTTCCCGTGAAACGTATTTACAACATTCTAACTTAAGAGATAATGTCAGATGAATAGCAAATTAATATCGTATTGATTAAAGTTAATTCTAAATGCTTTATTCAGCATTTTCTTGAAATAATTTATTTATTAATTTTAACTGAACAAATTGGAAATTGCACGTGAATTGTAGCAAATGATGTGCGTTCGTAATATAATGAAAAAAAAATTCCGGTCTTGCTGCTATAGTATACAGTACTTCGTTTACAGTATAGTAGTCAAAATCTTTTGTGTGTTCCTGTAAATATATAGAAAGTAACTTGTATTAAACCTCATTAACCTATATCAACTTCATAAAATGTGAATTAGTTTAATATAATTAAAACACGCTCCAAACATTATTTCCTCCTATACCATAATGGAATGAAATACATTTGTGTGGCCCTGTAAATTAATGAAAAACATTCTTTGCATCATTGAATGTACAGAATATATATTTTAGTACATACTTCATAGATTCATGTCAATTCAATTATATTCGAAAAAATGAACATCACAAGATTGTACTTGAAACCATTTTGTCATATTGACGGGAATGTAATAGAATAATTTTGATTGTCCATGTAATTAAACTATACATCGGATTTTCAGAAAATTTAAAATGACTCGACAAAATTCTGCATCAATTCTACTTTTAAAATTTTTAACGATTTGGTTAGGTAATTTTTGTTTTGTTATATGCGAGCAGACAGACAGACTTAACGACAACTATAGTTGCTACGTATTTATATAATTACGGACGCACCCAAAAATATACAGATCTTGATGTAATAGTATATAGTATTTCGGATACAGTATTGTAGCCAAAATTTTTTGCGTGTCCCTGTAAATACTATCTGCTTCTTATCATACAGGAAATAATTTGTAATATTCTGCAACAACGTAAATGAATTGCTTAATAAAAATAATCATAAATAAATTGCATAAATTGCTAAATTCTTTAATACAATTAAAATGCTCACCAAAAAATGTTCTTGGTGTGTTGATCTCTTTCCATTTTGGTTTCTATCATCTTATAACTCAGACTCTTATTTGTCGCAGGTCCCCTAAATTCTGAATGGTTGAACGTTATTTGGGCCTTTTATAATTTTTTATCACTTCTCCCCTTTGCCTAAATTTTATTTAAAAAAAAACTGAATATAAGAGTTTGATAAATTTAAACTTCATAACTTGTAAAAATAAAATGACAGCAAGCTGAAATTTGTTTAAATTGAAAATGTGACATAATTTTATAAGATTGCAAGTTTTGCAGATTTTTGTCGTTTGATATGCAAAATCTCTATTGTTATTATGTATTGAAGTAGGCAGGTGATAAGATAAATTACAAAAAAATCGTGATTGAAAATTATTTTTAAAAACATAATAAATTAGTCAATTTAGATACAATTTTTTTTAATTGCATTTGAAAGTAAATTACTCCTTTATATTACATTCTAAAAATTGAAGATGTGTGATGGTTGATTAAAAAATTGCAAAAGCGAAAATTTCAAAACTGAAATTTGATCGTGAAATGTTGCCATTCGCAAAATGACGTCAGCGTTGTGCACAGATACATTTATCATTTATAATATAGATATATACGTTATCAATAAAATGTAATGAAGGACAGCTGGTATGATGAAGTTAACAATTGAGGTTCTTATGCTTAATATTCCGGAAAGTAAATCAGCCAAATTTAATTTTTTTATTCTTCAAATCTAAACCCTACATCATTTTCATATTCAAAATTTACATACACGTCACTACTGATATGCGTATTCCTTGTGTTTTAGAAAAATGGTATTACAATTCGATTATTTTAAAATCATTTTAACTCAAAACTTGAAAAAACGACTATCAGCAACATCTTTGAATGTGAACAGTCGCACTCTTAACTTGAGTCTCTATTCTCAATATCGGAGAGTACAAATTGCCGCAATTTATGTTTTTTTTTTTTTTTTTTTTTTTTTTTTTTTTTTTTTTTTAATACGTTTTGTTAAAATACTTAGTTTTAGCTTAGAAAGTGATCGGTTTCTAGCATATGAATCACTTCTCCCCTTCCATACCAAATGTGTGTGATTTCCAGGGTTACATTATAAAATAGAGTTTTGAAAATTAAAAGGACCCTATTTTGGTGCTTGTAATTATTTTACTCCACATATTGGTTCAAAGTTAAACGGAAATTTTTAAAAGTGTCTAATGCCAGAATTTCACTCTCATCAGTCGAATGGCTCTTGCATTTTCGATAACGGAGTGAGACATTTCACTCCTTTCAAGAGAGTGAAAATTCCATTCTTCAAGAAATGTATTTTTACAAAATTCACACATAAAAGAATGAAAATGCCTATTACTCTTTCAAAGAGTCAGCTTTTCACTCCTCCCAATTTCAGAGTATACCGATATAAAAAAGCAAGATATCATTTTCATAGTCCCAATATTAAATTTTCACTTATATTTTTATTTTAATTTTATTTATTTAATGGCTCTCACAATTCAGATTAGGTTGGATTAATGGATATATAGCATATTTTTTTTCACTGCGTGTCAGAATTTGGTTGAGTTGACTGTTTTTTGTTCAGATCAGTTTCGGGTTAGTTTAGTGCTCGAATTTTATATTTGTGGGGCGGATTTGGGTTAACTCGATGTTTAAAAAAGAAAAAAAATCCAATTTTTTCAGATGGAAAAAACTCTCTATATATTTTAACATTAATGTAACGCACATTGATGTTATGAACATTAATATAACATTGTAACGTATTTCTGTTTATTTTTCAACGTAAAATTGATACTAAAGGTAATATTCAAAAATATTAGAATAATTGAGAAAAAGTAATAAGAAAAAATTATTTGTCTTTTATTTATTTTTTATATTAAGTAAATGCAATTAAATTTCTTATAAATTAAATCTGGAATGTTTAGATAAGATTTTAACATTTATAAAATATAAAATACAGCACAGTAAATTAGGTATACAGCTTCCTTAAACACACCAGAATATTAGAATAAAATTTAGATTGGTTCAAAATATTAGAATATTTTATTTTACGCAACAATATTACCTTATGAATATGAAGTAAATGGTAGTTAATATTTTGTAGCATCCCCTTTAGCTTTCATAACAGCGTACAATCGATCTTGCATACTATATACAAGGTGTTTACAAACATTTCTATCAATATTAGCCCAAATAGATTTTATACGTGCCACTAACTCAGTTTTACTTGAAGGAGGATTTTCTTGTAGTTTTTTCTTCATTATACACCACAAGTTTTCGATGGGATTAAGATCTGGTGAATTTGGTGGCCAAGGAAGTACCTTAATGTTGCGTTGGCGGAACCAATTCTTATTTGACACCGAGGTATGCGGGGACGCTAAATCTTGTTGAAAAATGAAATCATCTTCAAATAAATCTTCTGATGATGGAATCATGTAATATTCTAAAATTTCTTGATATATCAAAGAGTTAACCTTTTCGTAGACGATGCATAACTTTCCAGGTCCTTCTGCACTCATACAACCCCAAACCATGACACTAGCAGCAAATTTTACGGAACGTTTAAGGCATTTTTTATCAAATGCTTCTTGCTTCATTCTCCAAACTCGAATACCTTGATTACCATATGAAACACAAAACATACTTTCATCAATAAATAATATATTTTTCCAATCTTCATTGCTCCATAAACGTCTTGATTTACAAACGGTTATTTTAATGTAATGATTAAAACGGTTTAATGATTAAAACGGTTTTTCTTAACTATACGCTTCAGTTTCCTGTCATCTCTAGCAGATGTTTTTGGTTTTCGGCCACCATTTCGGCGATTATTTTGAAATTTTCCAATTTTTGAATATTGTGTTAGTATTTTACTAACGCTCGATTGCGAACAATGTAAATAATTCGCTATAAAACATTGATTTTTACCGTGCCGATACAAATCAACCATACGAAGTTTAGTAGATTCAGGAATATCCCTCACACGGCCCATTTTAAGATGAAAAAGAAACAAACTGCAAAAAAGAATACTGATTTTAAATAAAATAGTCTGAATTTAATCAATGATGCCACCAGTTAAGAATTGGTAATAATTAAAGGAGAATTAATGTGAAATATTCTAATATTTTGAACCACTTGAATAAATATTCTAATATTTTGGCTTTTCAAAATAATTTTTTTGCAATTAATCTTTTCAGAAATGATATTAAATTTAAGATAACAAGTAAGTTTAATCAACAATAAGTTCTTAATAAAAATATCGTTTGCATATTTTCATTAAAAGACAATAAATTACCAAACGATATTTTCAATTTCTAAAAAAAAGGTAATTATTCTAATATTTTGAATATGAGCTGTAATTATAGACTTTTTTCGATTACTGTATTAAAATATGACTTGATTTTCTTCTATTTCGGGTGTACAATTTTTGTATCGGATTTAAGTCCGATTTCGGGTGACTTGTAATATAATTTTCAAAATTAGGTTAAGTATAAACCTATTTTGCGGAGGAAATAGTTTAGAAAATTTCTCGTTAATCTCTGTTTTATAACGATAAAAATAGATGTTGATGCGTATTATTCAGCCCAAAAATGCAAGAAGTATCAAATGAGTAAATCTTAGATTAATTTTCCTATATAATCATTCTTACTTTGTCAAAACTCGTAGCATAAAATGTCAACTTAGGAAAAATATATTTAAAAATTAGTAAAATACATTTTCCGATAAATATAGGTTTCCGATATTTTGCAACGAAATTTTATTTGCTCCATAACTAAATTTGATAAAGCTTCTCTTCATATAAATATATATTCTATATAATATTATATGTGCATAGCTTAACTTTTTTCGTATTTAGCTTTTGGAGTATAGTTTTTAAATAAATTAATTAATCATTAGCTGCAGGTTTCGATTACTCATGTTTGAGAAATAATATTTTTAATATATAAGAAGTATTATTTTCTGCATATAAAATGTTAAGGAATTTTGATTTAGAAAAATGGAGAATTAAACTGTTTTTTCCCCAAAAATGTGGCCAACATTTTCTTTTCAAAATTAAATATTTGAAATTAATATTGTGATTTTCTAGCTCTAAGTGAAATCTTTATTCCTAGAACTTACTCTTATGTGAAATAAAAAAATAAAGATTTCTTGGTGAAAATATTGTCCAAAAATAAATCAAAAACTAAATATTTTCTAGATTTTTTTTTTCAATTTATTTTTATTTACAGATTTTGTATATAAAACAACATATTTTATTAAAAAAATAACTTTTCCCTAAGCAAATTGTGATGAAAGTTGAATATTTCCTAAAAAGGTCCAGGAATTATTTAAAATCTTCCTCTAGGATATCTTTTGTAAAATTTTTTTTTGTAAAATTTATGTATATATATACATGTGTGATGTTGTGTCAATTCTGGCAGATCACTCATGCTATGGTCATGGAATGTCACCAGATGTTGGCTGTTGCATTGTGGCACATAAAACGGTAAGCATTCAATCTATGGTAAGTCTTTTTTCGTGATACGTTAAATCAATTCCATAAATATCATCTTTGTTAGTCATTGTTGCAGATCGTGGAGTGGCTAAAACAATAGAATGAATTCAAAGATTTGGTGCTTCTCCATGGAATAGAATGGAATATGTTTAGCTTTAATCTTTTATTGATAACAATAAACTGAAATAGTCCCCACTTAAATACTGAAGCTCAATTTTACTCATAGTGCGTGATTTAAGGAATTTATAAGCAAACAAGGTGACTTCACGAGAGAGCTTTAGGCAGAGGGGATGTATCCATAATTACCTATAAATTATAAGATTTTATTTAATTTATATATAAAAAAGTATGGCTCTAGGCTTTTTTCACTGTTTTACCCTCTGGCTCATTCAACCATCCCAATGCTCCGAAGTTTCACTGAAATTCCACATTTTTCTGCTGAATTCATATGCAATAAGACGAATCGACTGATCAACATCGATTGAAGGTGAACGTAAGCAAGACGACTTCAGCAGGGACTTCTAATATCCCTACATTGGTTCAATGGTTCAAACTCAAAAATCGTACAAAATGTCTAAACTCGCGTTTTCGCTACATGCTCTTGCTTTTTGTTCAACTCTCAAGGACACAATTCATGACGTTGCGCGTTTCTGATTAGTAAAGGAACAAGAACGTCACGCGAAAAGGCCGATGAAAATAATTTTGCAGAGTCCTGCAAGAGACGCGAACAAACTAAAAGAATGAGGAGTAAACAAAAAATCCCAAGGCAGAAAAACTTTGGAATAAAAATAAGTATAAAAATTACAAAAGAAATGGCTCTTTTAAAAACATTCGAATTCACAATAAATAACAGAATTTAGTCAAAAATGATGGGGAAATTTAAGAATAAACTAGAAGATTTATTATATTTAAGTAAAATCAGTAAGATAATAATTAGTTTAAGGATAATTTAATAGAATTAATGATAGATATTCTTAAATAAAAGGAAATTAGTGAATATGCCGGTAATTTAGCGTAATAAAAAGAAAATAAAAGAAGATACCGCGAAGGAAAATTTAATAGTTAGATATATACATTTACTTTCAAATTTGCTCTGAAGGGCATCGTTCCAAAATATTTACACCAAACTGTAGTCTGATAGTAGATTTTTTTTTCGTTTAAGATTTTAAATGTGTGAGTATGTATTGCTGTTTAAAGAGAAACAATTACTTTTCTTATCACAGCTGCTTTAAAATTATTTTTCTTAAAATATTTTGCTAAAACGAACAATATCTTCAAAAAAGTGTTAAGTGAGTTTTCATCATGCATTGGCCCAAAGTTGTTGTACTTCAGCAATTAAAACGAAACATCGGTAATGATATAAAAAATGAAAAATTTGAAGCAAATGAAATAGTTGCTGAACTTTTCATCAAGCTCATACACTCTAAAAATAAATGTGTAAATAGTCACTTTTACTTATATGTGTAAATTTGTAAAATTGCACATTTTTCACAAAATTTACACTCTTGTCGTTAAACTTTGCCTGTATTTAAGTGTGTTTATTAGCTTAATGTTATTTCTTCAAAAAGTCAAACAAGCATGAAAATGGTAAAAAAATGTTACAGATTTACCCGAATGTTAATGCAATTTACAAAGTTTCAGTATTACATAAATATCTGTGTGTTTTGCATATTATACGGAAATTTGTGTTATAATATTACACAGACATATGCGAATGAACAGAATATTGCACAGAAGTATGTGCACAAGATTTTCACAGCTATAAGCTATATATAACAGAATATTTCACAAGTCTATGCGTAACAATATTACTCAGAAACATGTGACAGAATAGAGTATTACACAGAAATATGCGTACTTACACGCTATATGGCCAAAGGTGACCAGCCACTAGCGATTTTAGACATTTTTTTAAATATCTAGAAAAACACATGAGGAAATATCCTGAAATTCCAGTTGTGTAAACCTAATTGTACAGGACATACATTATTGTGAAGATTTTTTCCCAAAACTCTATAGGGGACCATCAACAAATTGAAAAAGGACGAATATTTTTTAGATAACCCTGCCAAAACTAATATAGCTAAGTCGTTCAAACTGAAGATTATGATTAAATGGCTTATTGTAATAAAGTTGTTCTTTTTTATAAGAACAGTATGTATACCTGTAGAAAAATTAGGGTTTTTATAAAAACAGCCCCAAATTTTGTCAGATTTTTATTTTTTTGTTATAATTTTCAGGGTTCTTAATATAAAAAAAAAGTTATTTTCAGAAAATATGACAAATAACATTGCACACAATATTCTGTGATCAGAATTAAAAAATAATAAATATTGTATGAAAAATGAGCAGGTTTACTAAATAATTTTTCACTGCGCATGCGTTAATGCTATCAAAATTTCATTTGCCTATTTTGTTAGCTAAATGTAAAGAGCAACTTTTGTGAAAGTCTCAAAAACATAGCTTGAAAATTCTGAAAATTAACGTCGATAGAATAAGATTAATATTTGTTATTTCAAAAAAAAAAAAAAAAGCAAAAAGATAATGGGGCTGTATCTATATATCCATTGTTAGTGTTAATGTAACATACATAATATTGCACATACTGCTTTATTTGACCAAGATCTGAATATTTATAAAACTTCTTGATAGTACAAATACACTTCTGCCACATTTAACGTAGGATTTCAGACTTGTTTATTTTCTGTATTCTTTGCATTTTACATTAATTGTTAAATATGGGCAATTATTATTCATGAAAAATAAAACTTCAACGTTTTTTAAAATAATGATAATAATACATGGTGAAATTTTAATGACCAAATCAATCGAAACACTATATTTAATGATGTGCCATTTTTCTATAAAGCCATTATTGAAGATTTCCATAGCCTATGAGACTTTTTTCAATACTCTTTAAATAAATCTTACATTCATTTTCAGCTATTTCTCCTCTCCAAGATCATAAAACACGATTTTATATTCTATTAGATCTCTTTAAAAGATTCTGAACAGTAATTTACATTAAATTGCGGCTACTTTTCTTCTTATTACTTACCCCATCATACGTAATATACGGTAAGCTGGGTGTATGTTGCGGCGATGCGTATTAACGTGCGTATTAACGTAATTAATAAACTCACATGCTTTAGTAGACTGTAACATACTTTATTTTAAGATATTGCGAAAGCGTTGCTTGCTCTTCAAGCAAATCAAAACAACAACTAAGAAAAAAAAAAAAAAGACATTTTGCGTTTCTATAGTTACATACATTAGCGAACTTATGTGATGCCATATTTCAAAGATAAATTACAAATAACTCTAACCCCCGACATTGAAGGGTCAACTTCAATAAATTATACAATACAAAATATTAACATTACAAATGCTTAAGTAATATGATACAATACAACAATTTTCTTTTGACATGAAAAATGCAATTATGAACATACAACAATAGGAAAACTAAAACTAAAAATACATAACAAAACCTTTTGTTTTTACATTTCGTAATTAATTTTCTGAAACTAATTGTGACAACAACGCAATTTTTAAGATACTTCTTTTAAGTATTCCCCTAGCGGTTTTAACTTCTACCACCCTAATCTTAACATCTGCACCTGAGAAAATATTTATCATGCGTCCTAGTAAGTATTTATTTGTAGGGAGGTCATCTTCCTTTATCAACACTAGGGTTCCTATGTTAACATTATTTTTTTTTTTCAAATTGCCACTTGGATCGTTGTTGGAGCGTATTTAAATACTCTTTATTCCAACGATTCCATATCAATTGAATGTATTTTGAAATTCTATGCCATCTAGATAGTCTATTTTCGTTAACATTAATTAATTTTGGTTCAACGATGGCTGTCATAGGCCTTCCGATTAAGAAATGGCCTGGTGTTAAGGCTTCCAAGTCATTCACGTCTGAAGACAATGGAGTGATTGGCCGTGAATTTAATATAGACTCTATTTGAGCAATTACAGTTAACAACTCTTCGAACGTTAGCCCTGCATTACCTACCGTTCACTTTAGATGATATTTTACGATTTTATTCCTGCCTCCCACAACCCGCCAAAATTAGGTGCTCTGGGTGGAATAAATTTCCAAATAATATTCTCTTCTGACAAATAATTCGCTAACTTCTCCTCAGGATGTCTTAGTAAATTATGGAGTGTCTGTAACTCGGCGTTAGCACCAACAAAATGTTTTGCATTATCTGAAAAGATTCCTGCGCACCTTCCGCGCCTAGCAATGAACCTTTTTAAGGTGGCAATGAATGCATCCGTAGTCAATTCTGACACTAGTTCGAGATGCACTGCTTTAGTTACAAAGCAAACAAAGATTGCCAAATACACCTTATTAAGAATTCCCTTTCTCTGTCCCTTATATTTTATGAAAAAGGGGCCACCAAAATCTGCTCCCACGTAATTAAATGGTGCGCTAGGACGTACTCTCTCTCTGGGTAGGGAACCCATGATTTGTTGTATGGCTATGGGGTTGCTTTTACTACAAGTTACACACTCATGCGTTATTTTTCTAGCTAAATTTCTTCCCCGTAGCGGCCAGAATTTTTGCCTCAAGTAGCATAACAATGCTTGTGCACCTATATGAAGATATTTTTTATGATAGTAAATTGCAATTAGGCTACACAATTTACCCTTAGCTGGCAGAATATATTGATGTTTTTGAGCAAACCTTAGGTCTGCATTATCTAAACGCCCTCCTACTCTTAGCACCATATCGGCATCTAAAAAGGGGTTTAACAATCGCAATTTACTTTTCTTAGAAATTTGCTTACCTTCTAACAATGCAGTGTATTCTGCCTTAAATTCAACTTTTTGAATTTCCCGAATTAAAAATATTTCTGATCGTGATAATTCTTCTATACTTACGTGTCCCTTTCTTTTTTCAGCTAATTTTCTTGTGTTATCTAAGAACCTGAAAATATAACTAAAAACATGTAATATTTTAGTATAATTATTGCTGATACTTAAAATTTCATTTACAAATTCACTAGAATTTAAACTGATTAGTACTGTACTGTTTTTCAATTTTAATTCTGCTGAAAAGTCACTATTGTTTTTGACTTGTTCTAAATCAATGTTCTGATCTAATTCAATGTCTCTTTTTCTTAAAAAGAGAGGGCCATGCCACCAAAGTTCACAATCAATTAATTTCTCGAAGGTTAGTCCTCGATACACAAGGTCTGCCGGATTGTCCTCTGAGCGTACATGTCACCATTGAAAAGTCTGGGTCAATTCTTGAATTTTGTAAACTCTGTTGGCCACAAAGGTTTTAAGTAGATGAGGAGGAGTCTGAATCCACGCTAAGACGATGGTTGAATCGCACCATAATATTATTTTACTGATGTTCAACTAGTACATTCACTATCTTAGATACGAGTTGAGACAATAAGGCAGCTGCGGAGAATTCCAATCGTGGGATTGTCAAAGATTTCAATGGTGCAACTCTAGACTTGCTGCACAGTAAATTTAAAGATGTATTAAATTTTGTGAAACAGCGTAGATAAATGGCTGCTCTATATGCGAGCTCGGATGCGTCGGAGAAGCCGTGCAGTTCAACTTCCGAATGTCCTTCGTTTAAAACAAAACGATTGATTTTTAAATTGTTTATATTCTGAAGCGTTCTGATAAAGCGTCGCCATTCATCTTTAATGTCATCTGGAAGTGGATCGTTCCAATTCAGCTTTAACAGCCAGAGTCCTTGTATGAAAATCAGCCTTAGCTATTCCAGGACCGAGTAATCCCAATGGATCGTAGATACGCGCTATGTCGGATAAAACAGTTCTTTTTGAGTATACAACTGGTTCCTTAACTGATGAATTAAACGAAAAGCAGTCACGAACTGGATTCCATAACAATCCTAGAGTTTTAGTGCTCTGGTCCTCATTGCGATCATTGAATGTATACTCTTGATTGGTAGTTGCGATTTTCAAGAGTTCGGGGTGATTAGCACACCATCGGTGCAACTTCATGCTACCACGTTCAAGCAATGCGATTAATTGTGCTTGCACTTGTTGAGTCTTATTTAAAGTGTTAGCTCCTGTTAATACGTCGTCCACGTAGAAATCTTGAAGAACTACACGTGATGCTAGCGTAAAATTGTCTTTTTCATCAATTGCAAGCTGATTCAGAGTCCGCGTGGCAAGATAAGGTGCATTCGATGTACTGTATGTAATCGTATTTAACTTAAATATTTTGACTGGTTCTTCGTCATCAGTTTTCTACAAAATTCGAAGCAAATCTCTCTGATTTTCCGAAATTAATATTTGGCGATACATTCTTATGATGTCAGCAGTAAAAACGTATTTATGAGTCCGAAATCGACAAATGATATCGAAGAGCTCATCTTGGACTAATCCTCCGTTTAATAAAATATCATTTAAACAAACACCACTGGTAGTAGCTGCACTAGCATCGAAGACAACCCTTAATTTCGTGCTTGGTTTCTCGGGTTTGTATACCCCATGATGCGGCAAATAATATGAAAATTCGGGCTTATTTTCCAGCAAGATTTCTTCTAAGTATCCCAAATCGTTATATTCGTTAATAAATTCTTCGTATAACAGTTTCATCGCTGGATTGTGCGCAAATCGCTTAAATAAGTGATTTAATCGTTTATGTGCGTTTTCCTTTGATTCTCCTAAACATGCAAGCCCACCAGTTTTAATTGTCATTTCCACAATATACCTGCCATCTTCTCTTCTAGTATGTGTACGCAAGAAATGTTCCTCACAATACTGCTCTTCTTTACTTTTTATTGGGTTTTTATCATGGACCGCTTCAATTTCCCAAAATTTTTGCATAGCGTTGGATAAATCATCCACAGATCGAACAAGACCACAATAATTATTAAAATTTTGTTGCGGAATAGACGTAGAACCACTGGCAACATAGCCAAAAGCAATTTCTTGAAAAACCAAATTTTGCATATTTATTTTATTTTGTCCAATTAATTTAAAAAATACTTCGTTTGATAATAAAACATGTATTGGACCTGGTTTATCAAATTGTGGATCAGCTAACTGAAAAGTTTGTAAATGTTTAATAGGCATGATGTTTAGATATGTAGCTGGTGTTATGCGCGTAATTTTAGGAACAACAAAAAATTGCAATGTTTCATTAAAACTTCTGTTTTCATTTGCTATGGTTGTTATAATACTTTCCTTTATATTCATAACTGAACCATTTAGCCCTGAAACTGATGCGTTTATTTTCCTTCCTTTCAAGAACAATAACTCAGAACATTCCTTTGTTATAAAGTTATTTTGCGATCCTGAATCTAACAATGCTCTAAGAGGAATTAATTCTCGTCTAGCATTTTGTACATATATTATCGCAGTTGACAGCAGTACTTGCTTACTAGAAGAAGACGTCATACTCATTACAGTATTGTTAATAGTTGAATGCGTGTTATCAAATGAATGTGTATTTTCACCAATAGCGGTAACAGACATTTGGTTATTTGTGTAACTATGAGGAGTAAATGCGTTTGCGGTTGGCGATAAATTACTTCTAATAGTATTTTCAGCTTGAATTGCTATAGTCTGATTAGTATCAATATTTTCCTCACCGCGTTCCAAATGGATCAATGTGAGATGACGTTTGTTGCATTTTCTGCACGTGCTTGAACTTTTGCACTGGCTAATGTTATGAACTGATGATAAACAGTTGGGGCATATTTTTTTCATTTTAACAATATTAAACCTTTTTTTGCAGGTAAATTTAAGAATTGGGAACATCTCATTAAAATATGATTGCCTTTACACATTGAACAAATGTGTGAACCTTCTGCTAACAAAGTCAATGACTTAGAATTAAATGAACGTTTCTGATCCTTACTGAAAGGTTTAACAGACGTGACTTTATCGATATTTTCCAAAAATTGATATCTTTTTCTAAAAATAAAAGTAATTCATCTAACTTCGGAACTTCTTTTGAACTTATCGTCATTTCATAATTTTTTCGAGTATCTCTATCTAACTTTTGGAGAATGATGTTCAATATTAAAACATCTGAAAGATTATTTCTATTATAATTCAAAATCTTCAAGGCGCGAATGCTTTTTTTTACATTATCGACTAGATTTCGAAGATCTTTAGCGGAAGGCTGTGTAATAGGGTGGAGCGAAAAAAATTTTTTTTTGAAAATCAAAAACGGGTAGGTGCCAAAAGTTGCATTTATACTAGTAGATCAACTGTGTGAAATTTTACCGCTGAAAAAAAATGGCTTGAGTCTGCGCTTTTGCTCCAAAAATCGAAATTTTGGGTAAAATTTGTCATTTTTTGACATTTTTTCAAAAAAATTAAAAAATTCCTACAGAGCTGGTTAGTATTTAAAAGTGTTGCTTAAACCTTTATATTTATCTGCTTAATATATTTAAACTATAAAACAATATGTTTATTCCCTATAGCTGGAGCAAAATAGACAACTTTTAGTAAGAAAACTGCATTACCACTCTATTGGATCATACAACGAATTGTTGTTTTTAATACAGCTCTTGTTTTCAAAACTACCTTGGACATGCGTCGTGGAGGTGGCTATATTTCCTATACCACCCGGCTCAACTATTCGATCATCTTAGTAGTGTTTTATTTATATTTGGATTTGTGATTTTCTTTATAAAAATTTGGCATGTTTTCGATGCTTCCACCTTGTTTATCTGTTCTTTGCATCCACATGCTGCTGTAACTATCTTCATGTATATTTTTACTGTTTATACAAAAAAAAAAAAAAAAAAAAAAAAAAATGTCAAGCAGAGTAATGCACGGGAATATTATTAAAGGGATCTATTCGGCCATCTATTATATTTATCAAACTTACGTTCAGTTGATGAATAGTGATTGGAAGTTCTGTTACCACAACATGTTTTCAGTCAATTGTATTTTTTGTACGTAATGATTTGCTTCAAAGATGATTTCAGATATTTCAACTATAAGTATGCCATCATTTATTCTGCTTTTGCATTTTTCATATGTTGAGAAGCGAGCTGTTTCATGTAATGGTGATCGTCACTCGTCAGAAAGAATTGCAATGAAAATTTGTTCTCCATGTGTAAAGCAACCGCTGTTGTAAATAACTTTTTTTTTTGCATTAGTTTTATGCCGTTTTCTAAGTGTTTTCTATCTAGGTAATTTCCTATTAACTTTTAGATCCCCTTTTTATGAGTGGACAACATTTGATGGTGAAATATCCTGGGCATAAACTTATAATGCATAGTACTTTATGAGGGAATGTACGGATTCTAATCGACTATAAATGCTCATTTAAAATTAGGAGAATTTTATTTGTCACTGTGAACCATTTTGCATGGGGTAAGCTTAGAATTGTGTATAATATTGAATCATTCGCTACTTCAACTCCAGTGAATTTCCTCTGCGTCAATTATTTGAGAAGTCGATATAAAACGTTCTAAGCTACATGGATTCACCGGATCAATAAGGAAAATCTTTGTCTGCGTACTATTAACTTCCTATTGCAATTTTTTTTTTTATATAATAAAGAATAATTTCGAAAAATTATTTTCTCAAATTGAGAAAAAGATACTCAGAACAGATTAGAAATTTCTGTCGGAGATTGCAAAGCTAATTCATAAGGAAAGCTATTTCTCAGAAAGAATGGGGAATAGGAATTTAGAAAACATCTCATACAAAAGACAGCACATAAAGTTAATAAAATTTTCCGCTTTATATAAGCACAGATTGTCAATCAGCGTCTATATGTTCACTCACAAAATGTATAATCCAAGTTTATACCGCGGGATGTTTTATACCAAATGTACTACACACCTAAATAATAGATCTAAAATCTTATTAGAAATTACTAGACTACGGAACAACACAGGAAACGACATGAAGCATACTAAAACTTCTTTAAAAATATTGTTGTTTTACATGTAATTTTTTTTTTTTTTTTTTTTTTTTTTTTTCAATCCTCTGTGACGATCGTCATAATATTAAACAGCTAGCTTCTCAGCATATATTCAATGTAATAGGTTCAATAAATGATGACATACTAGAAATTGAATTCATACAATCAATTTTTAGGCAAATCATTGCATATAAAATGTAATTGAAAGAATGCTGTGATAACAAAACTTCCAATCATAATGTACTAATTGCATGAAATTTTAAAGAAGATAATAGACTGCTGAATAGGTTCAATTAAGAACATACCCAATACATTACTTCTCTTCTGTTATACATGGTATAAAAATATACGTGCAGCATGTCACACCAGCATGATCCAAATCATCCAAAGTCAGTGAATACAAAGAAGAGATAAATTACTTTGATATATAGAAAACTTATACTCGTCTTCGAGAAAAAAAAAAAAAAAAAAAAAAAAAAAATAACAATTCAATACATAAATAAAACACTGGGCCTAGATGATTGGGTGGTTGAGACTGGTGGGATAATGCAACTACCTCTATGAGTTATATACACAGTAGTTTTGAAAGCAGCTAGGTAAGAAATGCATTCAAAACAACATTTCGTTGTATGCTCCGATAGAGAGGTTAACGCTGATTTTTCACAAAAAGTTGTCAGATTTGCTCCAATTATACAGACTATAGATATTGTTTTATAGTTTAAATATGTTAAGCAGATAAATATAAAGGTTTAAGTAACACTTTTAAATAATAACCAGCTCTGTAGGAATTTTTTAATTTTTTTGAAAAAACGTCAAAAAATGACAAATTTTACCCAAAATTTCGATATTTGGAGCAAAAGCGCAGACTCAAGCCATTTTTTTCAGCGGTAAAATTTCACACAGTTGATGTACTAGTATAAAGGCAACTTTTGGCACCTACCCGTTTTTGATTTTCAAAAAAAATTTTTTTTCGCTCCACCCTACTGTGTAAGTTTATCTGCGTTTAAGAGTGAATAGATGTGTATTTATGTTACTACTCTATCATTTTCGTATCTGTCTTTTAATGCTTGAAATAAAGATGAAAAAGTGTCTTCTGTGCTAATCAAAGCTCTTGCATCACTTATTAATGCTGCTGATAAATCATGCAACTTTTGCGCATCTGATAGTTGCTCATTTGAAGTTATTAAGTTGTTAAATTGTAAGTTAAATAGACCCCATTCATCTATTTTTCCGGAGAATTTCGGAAGAGATATATCGGGTAATTTAATATTTATCGCGTTGTTTATTTGAGTAGAATTTGGTTGAATTTCATTGGAAACTTTACTTTGCTCTAAATGTTTAAGTTGCTTTTTAATTTGAAATTTGGCCTTTATAATTTTTTCTTTGTATTCTTCGCTAGCGTTAATATCGATTTCATATTCTTTTTCTAAACTAATACCAGATTCTATTTCTTTATTTAGGTTTTTTAGAGTTTGTTCTCTGTCATTTAATTGTTCCGAAATTTCTAAATAACTATCAATATCAATATTTTTATCTTTTATTAATGCTTCTAATCTACTAATTAATTTCGTAGTTGAATTGCGTAATGTTGCACGCTTCTTTTTTAATTTTTCAATGTTTTCCATGCTCAAAAACTTATAACAGCAAAAAGAATAATAAATTTTTCATACCTTGATTGATTGCTGCGGGCAGACGATTTTCTTTCTTTCTTCTTTCATCAAGCCAGCTTGTGGAATAATGTTCTAATAAAATTCAATGACGAAAACAGTTCATTATTATTGAACTTTTCTTTTCGAAGTAATGAAAAAAATATATACTTTCCGGCTGACGCGACCAGATGTATGTTGCGACGATTCGTATCAACGTAATTAATAAATTCACATGCTTTAGTAGACTGTAACATACTTTATTTTAAGATATTGCGAAAGCGTTGCTTGCTCTTCAAGCAAATCAACACAACAACTAAGAAAAAAAAAGACAATTTACGTTTCTATAGTTACATACATTAGCGAACTTATGTGATGCCATATTTCAAAGATAAATTACAAATAACTCTAACACTGGGGGTAAACTGAAGGTAACTGTGGGTGAAATTCAGTTTAAATTGTTATTTTTTTTTTCGAGTAGAAATTCAGTTCAAATCACCTACTTTGGTACTATTTTCTCAAAAATCTACTGCGCCTGAAAAAAAATTAGGCAGATGTGGCTATCTCAAAACTTTCATCCATCTTATGCATGTTAATACTTCCTCAAAAATGCAGCATAGCAAATTCACTGATTCGGTGGTTTAAACTAAAATCTAGTCAGTAACAACATATATTAATTTATAACTGAATCTGAAGTTTAATGAAAATTCGTGCATTAAATTTTGAGATAGAGATATTGCAAAATCTTAAAACAAAATCTGAATAACAGCGCCACATGTTGGTTGATGTACACTAAAAACTAATCACGATCAATTTTTTAATCAGGTACTAAATGAACCTGAAATTTGATGAAAATCCCTGCATAAGTTCTTGAGATACATTTATTGCAAAATTGTGAAAAAAGCAGCTTAGCAGTGCCATTTGTAGGGCGATTTTTACAAAAAGCTAAATAAAACTAATCTATATGAGGCCCTAACTTAATCTGTATTTTTAGAAAATTTTGTGCATTAGTTCTTGAGATAGAGCTATTGCAATACTCACGAACAATGCATCAGGGCAGCTCCACTTGTTGAATGATTTGCACCAAAACATAATCAGCACTATGTAATATCAAGTATTAACTAAACCTAAAGTTTTATGAAAATCCATGCTCTGATTAGTGAGATACTGGTATAGTAAAAAATGTGATTAATGCAGCATAGCAGCGCCAACTGTTGAGCAATATGCATCAAAAACTGATCAGATCTATTTATATCAAGGTCTAACAGATTCTATAGTTTAGTGAAATTCCGTGCATTAGTTCTTGAGATAGAGTGCCCATAACGAAATATAAAGTTTTATAAAAATCCATGCACTAGTTTTTGAGATATGATTATTGGGGAAATTGTAAATAATGCAGCATATTAAAACCACCTGTTGAGTGATATACATAAAAAACTAATCAGATCTAGTTTATACCAAGGCCTCACAGAATGTAAAGTTTTGTGAAATTCCGTGTATTAATTTTTAAATTAGAGCTATTGCGATAATTACGAATAATGCATAATGGCAGTGCCACCTGTTCAGCGATTTTTATCAAAACGTAATCAGCACCATGATACATTACTTGATGTAACATGGTGCTGAATACGTTTAAACCTAAAGTTTTATGAAAATCCATGCTCTAGTTCTTGTAATATAGCTATTTTAGAAATTGTGAATAATGCAGCATATCAGCGCCACCTGTTGAGCGATATACATCAAAAACTAATCACATCTATTTTGCATCAAAGTATAGCACAGATTCTAAAGCTTTGTAAAATTTCGTGCTTTAGTTCTTGAGATAGAGCGCCTACAAAATGTTTGTTACATACACACAGAGAGATAGACAGTTAGACTAACTGACTGACAGACTCACAGACTCACTGAGAGACATTTTGCATGACACGTTTTCGGGTACTCTGGCCCGTAAAACATATAAATCCGTCGAAAACTGGATTTCGAAAATTTTCATGAATCCAATACTTTTTTCTTGTAAAGAAAAAAGAAAGTAAAAATTGAAGAGAAAATCAGTGCGATTAGATAGTTTCTGAACAAAATCAACTGTTAGTTTCATGCATTTGCGAACAAAAATAAATGAAAATTTATTTCATAAAGTTGCCCTTTTAGATTTAGTAACAGTCTTAAGGTAAACGACTAAAACTTTTCAAAATTGTGTAACTATTTTGTCTCTTTAAAAGTAACTACCATTATAGGTGCGAGTGATTTTTTTTTTTTTAATTAATTTGAATTTTGAATTAATTATTAATTTTAATTTTAATCTTTTTAGTCAAAATGAAGCGATATTGTTAAAAAAATATGAAAAAAGTGAATTAATTCTTGAAAAACAATTTATGCATGAAATTAATTTCCTGTTATTTATGTATGGTGTATGTTGACTTCTTTTTTTTTCATTTCTATCTCTATTTTGAAGTAAAATACACACGCTGTTAAATATTTCGTAAAATCTACATCATTTTGCTTATTGAGATGTTATATGTGCTCTTAATCCTTCAGTGTACCATGTGCCAGATGTGGCACATACCTAAAAACATTATAATTTTCATTATGTGCCATGAATTTCGCCAATATGATTTTTACACCTGATCAAGAACAGTCCAAAGAATGGAATAACGCTTATTTTATTCGCGTTAAATTACTGTGTTTGACAAAGAAAAAACAAAATAAAATTTGTAAAAAAAAAAAAAAATCGATCAAGCTAGTAAGGCAAAATTTACTTTCATTATTTTTACCGAATACTAAAAATTATTAGTATAAAAAATATTGCAGATACGTTAAGCAGTTAAATTTAATTAATTTAAGCTCATTTAGTTAGAAAAATGTAGAAACACATTATTTTAAAACCCGAATTAGGGTACACACTAGAGGTCTGCACGGGCCGAAAATTCAAGGCCCGAACTCGGCCTGATGCATAGAAAAAAATTCGACCCGGCTCGTTATTAAAGTCAAAATTTCGGCCCTAGCCCGGCCCGTAGAGAAAATTTAGCGGCCCGACCGACCCGATATAATAGAGAAAAATAGGCCCGAGCTCAGCCGGTCCGGAAAAAAATGTAAAATTTCGGCCCGAACCCGGCTCGGCCCGAAAGAATTTCTACAGACATTGATCTTTACTCTTACGGTGGAGTTCTGTCCAAAAAAAAAACTTATCTTAATCTTTTTTTTTCCATGTTTAAAGTCGCCATTTATGCAGAAGTACCATAGGCTGCGATATTTATGCTTTTAATGAACCTTTGTTTGTTGTATGTAAATGCTTCAGTTATCATTAGAATTATTAGTCCATATTCCATGTAATGAAGACATAAACATCTAAAAATGATATATGGTAAAAGTTTAATCTTCTAAGATGGAATCGTATTGGAAAGAAAAAAACATTCCTTTTTTAGCAGGTGTAAATGTTTAATATACTTTTTTTCTCGCTCTTTACTGTATTCATTTTGCATGGATGAAAAATTTGAAAAAAGTATAAAAGAAATTTCCAGTTTTCAGTTTTAAAAAAAATTCTGTGATGGGCAGGTTTTTTTTTTTTTTTGTATGTGTTTAATTCTATTTAAATAAGCTTAAAAATGTAAGATTCTTCAAAAAGAATACATTCTGACGTTTAATTTTAGAATAATGACGATTTAAAAGTATATGCCTTTTTTGCAAAAATATTTGGACCAAGCCTAATTTTACTGAGTTCTCAACATAAAGTGGTCTGGTGTAATAACGCCTGGCGGGGTAATAACGCCAAGTACTAATATTTTGCATAATTGTGAAATAATCTGGTAAATGACACCCATGTGCTCTGCGCAAAAGGGTTTTAAGTCATATAAATCGCAAAAAAACAGCTTCAAGTTAATTTGTTTCATTTTTAGGTCTTATTGTTTTTACATGCAATTAAAATTAATGCTTGATCTAAAATTTGCGAGATGCGTTTTGTGATGTGAAGACTATTTATTTATCCAGAAATACTTTGTTATTTACATAAATTTGTAGTACATTTCATGGACTTTCAAAATGTTGTTGAAGATTTTGACTATCTTCTCAAGATAATTTGTAATTTAAAATGTACAGCGCAATTACTACAACGGGGTAATAACGCCAATCCTTGGCATTAATACCCCGGTTGATTCCCTACAGTGGCCGAGCTACATCCTAAATACTGATTCAAATAAACACAGTTAAAACTGTGCAATGTTTCTAATAATTCTATTTAAGCAGTCCTTTTTAAGCAAAAAGAAGCTCACGGTCTGATATTCTTTTGCCTCATCCTCCCCCCACACCACACCTTTTTTTTCCTTACACTTTCACAAAAAATTGAACATTTTCAATAGCTTAAAATGCAATTTGTCAATTTCTAAGTTTGTAGAGTCTGTATTTTTCGAATTGGGGGCAATCTACATGCAATTATTCCATCTTATTTCATAGTTTTGTTTGCATGGCGTTATTACCCATATAGGTGGGTAATAACGTCAAATACCATTGGTCAAGAAATCATGCCATTATATTTTATGAATACATATCTGTTAAATTATTTTTTTTATATAGATAGTCAATGAGTTGCTGTATCAAATCATATATTTGTTTGAAAAATACAAACTAAAACTGAGCTGTGAAATTGGTAGAATCTTAACGTGGCTTTATTACCCCAGGGTACCTTATTAAGATACGTCGAGAAAAGATTTTTATACAGGAAGCATACAGCGTTTTTCATAAAGCGTCGATTTTCATACAGGTTGATTGAACCGGAACCGTGGTCCGTGAAGACTAGGGAGAATGAAATCAGTCTCGGCTTCGTACGGAAAAAAATAAGTTAGATCCGGCCCGATACTCCACAAAGTAAGGCCCGAGCCCGGTCCAGCCGGAAAAGATTAGCGACTAGTCAAAAAAGGCCCGATCCCGGTCCGGCACGAATGGACATTAATGGAAATCGGCCCGAACCCGAGCCGCGGACCGGGCCGTGTCGTGCCGGGCTCGGCTTTTGGGCTGAGGATCGGCCCGTGCAGATCTCTAATACACACTATAAAATAAAAAATGTTAGCTAAAAACTTAAAAATTATTATTACTATTATTATTATTATTATTATTATTATTATTATCATTATTATTTGCTATTTTTTCCATTATTACACCGACATAAAGATTTCAAATATTTTTTAA
Organism: Maratus speculifer; assembly: GCA_964019185.1. Lineage (NCBI taxonomy): Eukaryota > Metazoa > Arthropoda > Arachnida > Araneae > Salticidae > Maratus > Maratus speculifer. The sequence continues at coordinate 54,992,590 of OZ025296.1, forward strand.
AAAATGAAAATAGAAAAGTCGTACAGTGAAAGGTTAAACAGTAGGGTGGATCGAAAATTTTTTTTTCACAGTGTCAAAACCTACCTATGCGGAAAAGATGTTCTCTTGGATGGAGATTAAGGAAAAAATAATTAAAAAAATTATTTTTTATTTTTACTACTGCCACAATAAGGTTGAATTTCGAAAAAAAGTGAAATGACCTAATTTTAGCTAGATGATTTCTGATTCAAAATAATAATTAAAAAAATTATCCAAAACCTACCTATGCGTAAAAGATGTTATATTATATGCTGAGTATGAGAAAAATAATTAAAAAAATTAATTTCAAAATTTAAACCTGCCGCATTGAAGCTCAAATTTATGCATTTAAACGTTTTTACGGTAATTTTTTTTTTTTTTTTTTTTTTTTTTTTGTAAAATAAAACATAAATTTTAGAATTTTTAACATTTATTGCAATGAGGGGATATTTAATTGGTTACAAGATAAAAACTTTAGTTTCTTATTTAACAGCTTCATTAGTATTAAATCAAGAAAAATGGTCAACATTGCCATTGGCGATAATGACGTTCGGTATTGAAAATTGACATAAGATTTTGCAATTCAATTCGATTTTTATAAAACCGTCTCTTATGTATGGTCCATACACAGCAGAAATACTTCCGTGACTCTTTTGATTATTAGTTTCGTAGATTGAGCGTTGCGTGAATAGATATTATTGATAGTAGATGTTATTGCCACTGGAATGGTTGCTGGATTTACCTATTGCTTCTGAAATCATGTCGTTACTAAATCCGTCAGTTAGTGGAGGTTCCACACATTTTCCCATTTAATTAAATCTATGTAATCCGTCGCAAAAGGTCAGAAATCTGGTAAATGGAAAATATACATATTTTTTAATGTAATGATTAGGATTACAGCCGACAGTTTGATTTCACTCGCGCGCTTTTAGAATTCATATACAGACATAAATGAAAATACAAAAAGCTTCTAACATGCTGCGAATAATCTTTCTATTTCACCAGTGAAACATTTGTGCCCAGCCGCGGTTCCATCCACGCTGCAAAAAGATGACATAGTGGAACCTCATTGGTATGTAACTAGCACAAAAACCATTGTAGTGAACGCTTGAAGATCAGTTCCATATTTCGAATAACACATCCTTCAACATCTATGTTAGCAGATATTCCGTCACAACCGATCGCAACCAACTTTGTTACATGTATATTATTGTTAACACATGACAAAAAAATGTACATCGTGCTTTCAAATTGTTTGGTATTATCCCAGAATTTACATATATATGGCTGATGTATTCGGAACCAAGTTCTTTTTTCAAGCTCAAGTCTGCTTCTATTATGATTTTTCTTCTGTTGTTTTCTAGTGATGTAGTCTGTCTTTACACCCATCAAAGTTTAAAGAAAATGGCCATGATCATAATCTTTTACAAATGACAAAAGATAATAACTAAAACGATGGAGTGGTCTTTGGTTTGTTTTGTCATTCCGATTTTTTTCTGTCAATAGCATTTGATTCATAGTTTTGTGATATAATGCCCACATCTTGAAGTGCACCAGACACGATGGCAGCACCTGCTTGGTCGGAAATGCCCAAACTGTCTAATATTCTGGCTGATGCTAATCTTCGTCACTACAGGTTATGTGACACCTAGCTCGGCAGAATTTTGGCTTTTCAATGAAACCTGATGATGCAGAAAAGTGAGTTTGCTCTCAATACGTCGGTTTAATTTACACTCAATATTCATATTCATATTCAAATCTGTTGAACTGAAAAAAATAGGCAGTATTTTCGGAAATGGTTCAAAAGACTCTAGTAGCTTTCAATATCTTATTTTGTTTTACAAGAATTAAAAAGAGCGCAATATTTGTTGTTGAATAGTTTAATTTTTCTTAAAATGCTGCTGTGGTAAATTATTGAGATTGAATTTCATTTACAGGTCACTTGTAACTTATTAGCAACTCCTTCTCACTGACAGGAAATAAATAGATGTTGACCGATTCCTTTCTTCGATTATTTTTTAAATACCAATATATAAATTTTATAACTTTTTGTAATAGGGAGCATATTTACTGGCATATCAAAGCCAGATCAAAATAGGGTGTAATTCATATCTCTCTCTCTCTCTTTATTTTTATTTTTTTTTTTTAACAACGCCATGGTACAGTAACATTCAAGGTACACTAAGCTACACAATACACAAGCAGACAAATCCTAACTGAAAAAACTGGAACTGCCAGTTTTTCGAAACTTTAAATCAGTTGCAGCAGTATGAAATTTCGAAATTAGTTTTCTTTTTACTTAATATCCATGCAATATAATATTTCTTACGCAAAGGTAGGTTTTGATTGATATTAAAATGATTATTTTGCGTCAAAAATAAATCTAACCAAAATTAGATCTTTTCCCATTTTTTCAATATTTTATCGAATTTTCAACTTTTTTGTGGCAGTATTAAATTTCAAATTTATTACTTATTATTGTTTTTTACTTAACCTCCATGCGATATAACATCTTTTCCGCACTGTTGGATTTTAAAAATTATTAAAATAATTAGTTTTTGAAAAAAATAACCTAACCAAAATTCGGTCTTTTTTCAAATTTTTTTTAAAATTCAACCCTTTTGTGGCAGCATTAAATTTTAAAATTAATTTTTTTTATTATTTTTCCCTTAATTTCCATACAATAGAACATCTTTTCCGCATAGGTAGATTTTGATGAATGGTATTTTTTTTTTTTTCGCCATAGACAATCGATCCACACTATTAAACAGTCTTCATTGTTATCAAAACCTAATAGATGTTTTCAACGCACTCAAAATGATAACTTACGTTCTCTATCAATTACTTCTCTCTCTATTTTTTCTCATAGACCGTAAAACGAACAGTCATAAATGAAACAAGGTATGTTTCCAATGAGAAAAAGCAGTTTTTATAGCACGTAACTAACAGATTATATTTCATCATATATTTGTTATTTTCACCTTATATTTCCTACTATTTCAATATCTTTGCTGTTTTTTTTTACGTCACAAACAATATTTATGTATTTATGGCAAATTAAAAATAGGGAAAAATAAAAGTAAACGAAGCTAAAGAGGTCAGTATCATTTTTATTTATTCATTTAATTTTAAATTATAATATTAATTCGGATGTGGCAATCACAAAACTTTCTTCTACCTCATATCTGTTTATGCTTACAGAAAAATAAAGCATGCCAGCGTCATCGGTTACACCGAAATTTAATCAGCAACAACTTATGTCATGTTCTGGCTGAATCTGAAGTTTGATAAAAACCAATGTATTAGTTCTTGAAATAGAGCAACTGAGGAAATCGTGATAAATTCAGAATAGCAGCACCATCTGTGAAGCGATTTACACCATGGTTTAAAAAACGTCAATTCATCACTTAGGTCTAACTAAATCTGAAGCTTGATGAACTTCCGTTAATTAATTCTGGAGATTGGATTATCGGGGAAATAATACAAATGCAGCATTGCAGCGCCATTGTTGAGCGGTTTACAACAAAAAGTGATCAGCTTTCACTTATACCAGGGACTAACTTAATCTGAAGTTTTATGAAAATTCGTGCATTAGTTCTTGAGATAGAGCTATTGTAACAATCATGAACAATGCTGCGTAGCAGCACCACCTGCTAGGCTATTTACATCAAAAGGTAATCAACACCAAATTGTATCAAGGACTAACATAATTTGAAGTTTTATGAGAATGCGTCTATTAGTTCTTGAGATGTAGCTTTTGCGGATATCGTGAAACAGGCAATGTAGCAGCTCCATCTGTTGGACTATATTCACAAAAAAACTATTCAGCTCCAATTTTTATCAAGCTGTAACTGAATATTAAATTTGTAAAATCCAGTGCATTAGTACTTGAGATAGAACGTCCACAAATTTTTTGTCACATGCAGAGTGACAGAGCGGCAGACAGACTCAGAGACAGATATTTTTTTTAAAACGTATCACTTACGTTTCACATTGATTGTAAAATAAAGATTGTTATTACGTGCTTCGTAATTATATAAATACTTAGCACCCGTAGTTTTTATCTGATCTGGCCGCATATAATAGCGCAAAAATTGCCTATCAAATGATATGAAATTTAATATAAACACTATATGGCCAACGGTGACCGGTCACTTGCGATTTTAGATACTTCCTTAATTATCTAGACAAATACATCAGGAATTATCCTGAAATTTTAGGTGTGTAAACATAATAGTAAAGGTCATATATTACCTTGAAATATTTTTCTGAACCCATAGAGGACTTTCAACAAATTGAAAAATAACGAATATCTCTTGGATAATTCTGTCAAAACTAATGTACAAAACTCGTTCAAATTGTGGATTATGATTAGGTGGCTTTTTGTAATGTACTGTGTTCATTTTCATGAGGACAGGGTGTATACGCATAAAGAAATCAAGGTTTTTATAAAAACAGACCCAAATTCTTTGCTTATAAATTCTTAATATAAAGAAAGAGTTCTTAATATAAAGAAAAGTTCTTTTCAGAAAAATATGACAAACAACATTGTGCATAAAACCCTGTAATCAAATTTAAAAAATAATAAAATTTTTTTTAAAAATGAGCAGGTTTACTAAGTATTTTTTCACTGCGCATACGTGAATGCCATCAAAATTTCATTTTCCTGTTGTGTTAGCTAAATATATAGAGCAACTTTTGTGAGAGTCTCAAAAACGTAGCTTGAAAATTCTGAAAATTATCGTCGATAGAATAAGTTCAAAATCCGTTATTTCCAAAATGAAGCAAAAAGATGAGGGGCTGTATCCATTGATCAGTGTTAATGTAGCATACATAATATTGCACGTATTACTATATTTGGACCAAGATCTGAATATTTATAAAACTATTGATTGTACAAATACACTTCTGCCACGTTTGACGTACAATTTCAGACTTGTTTATTTTCTCTATCCTTTGCATCTTACATTGATTGTTAAATGTGGGCAATTATTATTTATAAAAAGCTTTAGTGTTTTTTAAAATAATGATAATAATACATGGTGAAATTTTAATGACCAAATCAATCGAAATACTTTATTTAATGATATGTCATTTTTCAATGAAGACATTACTGAAGATTTCCATAGAATAAAAGACTTTTTTTATACTCTTTAAACAAACACTTACATTTATTTTCAGCAACTTCTCTTCTCCAAGATCATAAAACAAACAGTCATAAACCTAACACGTCATATTTTTAATGAGAAAAGGGATATTATATAGCAAATAACTAACGGATTATATTTTGCCTTATTCGTGTTATTTCCTATGATACAAAAAATAACATTTCTAATGTTTTAGTAAAAAAGATAAAGTGAGAAATGAAATAAAAGGAGCTAAAGAGATGTATAACATTAACACAACTTTTCAGCTACGTTCCTAATTATACTTGTAAGAACAGTGGGGAAAATGATACTTTCAAATCTGAGTAAATCGATGTTTTTTTTTTTTTTTTTTTTTTTTTTTCATTTTATTACAAAACTTTTTGTTTGAAATATGATGACGAAATGTTTTCAATTCCGGGATGAAATACCAGAAATACTTAGTTTCAAACAATTTATTTTTATATTCATTAAATGTTGTAAACTTCACCCGTGTAATTGAATTAATTTATACTATTTCATTTGTTATGATTTCGACCTTTCAATATCAATTTATTAGTGAAATATAGAGAACTACATTTTTATCGTAATCACTTAAAAATATTTAAAAGCCTTCATGATGTGATCGCAGAAACATAGAGTTTGTTCTTCAGCCTTCGAAATCGAAGAATTTATGAATTCGTAAAAGAAAAATTTCGCAAAATTTCAATGGAATTTGTAAGATTTCCTGCATCCTGATCTTAAAGTTCCGTTCACTTTAAAAATGAAATTTTCAAAACTGAACAAAAAGTACTCAAACCCGAGTATGTCGCATAGTAAAAATAGCTCCGAATCAAAATTACTCAAGTTTAAAATATGTGTTCAATTCTAAAAACATGCACATACTCAAGAATAGAACATCATGTGCTGGTATTTGAGTATGTCCTCGTTTTATAGAAATGAGCATATAGAATATTTAAACTTGAGTAACTTTCATTCGAAGCCATTTTGACTGCGTTACAACAATTTTAAAGTGCATATCTAATAGATCATATTTCATCATATTCGTACTACATTCCATCACATAAAAATAGCAAATATTTAATTATCTGTACTAATAAAGAAAAGTTTCGTTCTATGTATTTCTGTGTGTGTGTTTCTGCGATGGCTAGCGAAATCTGCATCGCTTACGAGGCTGAAATCTTTTTTGAGGATAGCCGAAAATATATCTTTTGATAAACCTGAGACTCAGAATTTAAAATTTCTAATAATCAGTTAGGTTATTAATTAAACATCATAACTCATTCTGATCAAATGGTCATTTATTTGATCCCCATGTGACAACAACTCTTGCGCACGCGCACAAACCCACTTATGCATCGGAAGCTAGCTAAAAAATGACTTTTGATTTTGCTTGTGTTTTTAATAGTAATTCATTTAAACTAAATCGACAAAACCGTCGGTACAATTAAAATTGAAAGATATATTCCGAAAGATCGTACTCTTACATCTCAAATGCAGCGATTTCAATTCGAAAAAGTTTCGCAATTAATTCTTTGAAAAAATATTTTCCAAAAAATATTTTCCTCTTTATAAAGATAAAGGGGAAAACCCTCCACGGCGCAATTTTAGAGTTATTGACAAACAAGAAATTTGTTTTTACAGAGATTCTCTGGTGATTTTTTTTTAAATATAAATTCAGACAAAATGGAATTAACGATATAAAATCATACAAACATTCTTCTAATAGATGATTCTAGTAGTTTTAAACTATATGAATTTTAATTCTTTTAAATACACCGGCGAACGCACGTCGTCTTGCGGAAATGATATTTTTTCTACGTTAAAAACAACGAAACGTATTTTAACGCAATATTCCTAGAACATCTCAATACACCAGATATACATCACCCATAAAATTTTGAAACGTCCGGATAGATAGAATTATTTTTTTACAGAGTAAATTACATTAAAATGTCGACAAAATCAGTAAAAACTTGTCACGGTTTCGTTCTCTTTCCCGCAATCGCTGATCTCAAGAACTAATGCGTAGATTTTCATCAAAATTCAGATTCAGTTAGCACCTGGTAAAAATTGATCCTCATTAGTTTTTGATGTACATCTCCGGTGTAGATTTCGGCAGTAGTCCTATCTCAGAAACTAATGCACTGATTTTAATCAAATTTCAAATTCTGCTAGAAATTAACAGAATCTGTTGCTGAATAGATTTTTGTGTAAATCACCTAATCGGTGTCGCAGAAATTCTGCATTTTCCAGGAAGAATTAACATGTATCAGATAAAAAGTTTTTGGATTGCCCCAACTGCCTAGTTTAATTTTGCAATCAATTTTCAGGAAATCAAATAAATTGAAACTCTCTATTTAGTGAAATTCTGGTTCTCCATTAAAGTGGTAATACTCGTCGATTGCATACTCCAGCAATATTTAAACAATTTTTAACGATAATTTAACCTCTTTCGCGACACGAAGCTACTTTTCTCCGAAATTTTCCATAAGACCGTAAAACAAACACTCATAAATGTAACGTCAATGAAATCAACGAAAAAAAAAAGGATTTTATAGCGTATAACTTACGGATTATATTTAATCATTTTCTAGTTTTTTTTTCCATTTGCCAAAGATAACATTTCTGAACTTAGTTATATATTTATTAGTAGTATTTTATTTTTTGATTAAATTTGAGAAGCAATGTTTGCTTTTTTTTAATAAAATCGATTTTTTTTCAAAGTTGAATGAACTACTATCTGTTTTTTAAATGTGTTCTTTTAGAATTATTTTACATGCAAATATTTTTTTAAGACTCAAAAAAAAAAAAAAAAAAAAAAAAAAAATCGAATGAGTTTAAATGAATGAGAAAATTGCTACTTTATTAAATTCGAAAACATTATTTTTGTTTGTTTGTTTTTAAATAAATTAGAAATTTTAATTTTGTTGAATTTTTGGTATTTCATTTCAATCACTTAACTGATTAACATTAAAAAAAAAAAAAAAAAAATCAAATAATGCCTACTTTTTCACGTCTTTTGTAGAATTTTTAATCTTTTTACAAAACAGAAACTTTTGCTTATATGAATCAGAAAAATGCTCGGATTAAATAATCCAAAATTGACAATGTAAAATTAATAGTGAGAATAATAAATCATGACTGGAATATGAATGCCCGTACGTGGTACGGGCAAATCATGATTGGCATTAACACATTGCCCGTATGACATATGGCATAGCTATTAACTTTTACGCATTTTTCCTACCACAAAAAATTTATACTCCCTCTGTCCCAAATTAGTTGCGACATTTGAATACTTTTGTACTGATTATTGATATTTATAACTTTATGATTTTGTTTGAACATTTTTCAGAGAGCTTTACTATCAATTCACAATATTTATATACCTAACATTTCCTCCATAATACTATAAATTAGTAATTAATTAGTTTTTAAAATCCCGGTTCACACGCTCTTAAGCCACGCCCCTTTTTGGTAAAGATTTTGTTTAACAGTAATCACATAAAACTATCTTCAACTTAATCAATCGTGAATTCATTTACGAACATTTTATTTGAACATTAATGAAAAGTATCTTTTAGAATAAACATGCTGCAAACAAAATCGAATTCGGTCGAGCTTATTTTTTTTTTTCTATTAGACTTTGCTTAAAGAAGGATGAAATACGTTCCAAAGATTTTTTCTTCTTGAGAATCCTGTGTAATATTGATTTAAGAATTATAACAGCATATGATAATCTTCGCAGTGGTTGTTTTCGTTTTATTGGGATATCTTTGATTTTGTTAAGTGGCATTTTTTTTTTCGCCCGCATCTATAATTTTTCGTAAACTTACATTGTAAATTTCATCATCTTTTATTTTTGACGTGTTTGCCTTTCTTCTGCTAACGGAATAGGATGATAAACATTATGGTGCACATTGGATTTAATAGCTGCAGCATTTATGTCATTAAAGCTTAGTTTACAATTTTTCAAATATCGTTTCAAACATTCCAGTACAACGTTTGTTCAATATTCGCCATTTCTCTTTCTTTTACTTTAAATTCGAGTTAACATTGCTTCTGACACCTAGTATACACCCACCGTTATATTCATTCTAGTATAATTTTACTGGTATCGATCTACTAAACTGCATCAGAAGTATTTATGACTCCACCTAATTGATATGTCGCAACTGATTTGGGACAAAATTTTCAACCTAAATGTCGCAACTAATTTGGGACAGAGGGAGTAGTAACAATTGTCGTATTTAATCGTCGAAATCCTATGATTAAACAAATAGAAAATCTCTGTACAATTTTAGTGGTAGCAAAAATGCGTAAAAGTTGGCAGATGGGCAAATCAGGGAAGTGGTTCAAAATAAATTCGAACTTTTTTACTAACACAGCCAATGTGGACGCACGCAGTAAATAAACGGATTTTTTCTTTTTACTTTTGGGAAGAAATAACAAGCATGTTTTCTAGGAGTAACGAAAGTTATTTGTTAAAAAATTACGAGTGATTTAGCATATATAGATGAAATTTTCTGACAATATACTCTTTCGCGACTCGCAGCTACTCCTCTCCTACATTTTCCGTAAAACGGTAAAACAATTACTCATAAATGAGGACCCCAGAAGCCAAGGGGTATAAGTAACAAAATTGAAACAATTGAGTTAAGTGCACAGGGTATCTGGAAATACGCTTTTTTCATTTCAGGTAAAGAAATATAGGTCATTTTCTGATTATTTGGGGAGTTATAGAGATAAACCACTTTTTTCGAAAAACAAACAATATTGATTAATTATACATTTAAAGAAAATTGTACCCTATTTTTTTAACAGTTATTGAAATGAGAGTTCAAAGGTTAGAATGCAACAAGCAGATGTTTCCTATTTCAATTTAGTCAATTGTTATTGATGTTCCAATTTAACATCAATTATCTTTAAACTCAATTTACTCCAAATCGACATTTTGTCACTTGTACCCCTTGGCTTCTGAGCTCCTCAAATATAATAGGGTGCATTATGAATGAAAAAGAAAAAAAAATTATAACGTATAAATAATAAATCATTTTTCATCACATTCATATTCTTTTTTATCTATGAAAAATGATATTTTTAAAATTAGTTTCTACTTTCTTCTATCTTTACAAGAATAAAGTATTGGATTCGTGAAAATTTTCAACTTCCGGTTTTTGATAGATTTGTACTTTTTAGAATGTCCTGAACACTATTTGATAGTTTTTAGAAAATGTCTTTCTTTGAGACGGTGTGTCACTCTGTGAGTCTGTGTGTGACAAAAAATTCGGACGCTCTTTCTCAAGAACTAAATCACGGAATTTCACAAAAGTTTAGATTCTGTTAGACTTGATATAAACTGGAGTTGATTAGTTTTTGATGCATATCGCTGAACAGGTGGCGCTGTTTTCTGCATTATTCACAATTTAAACACTATCTCTATCTCATTAACACTATCTCTCTGAAGGATTTTCATAAAACTTCAAATTCAGTTAGTACTTGATATAATATGGTGCTTTTTACTTGTTGGTGCAATTCGCTCAATAATCACCCCAAAAACTATATCAGTAATCGCGCAAAAATGCATTATTCATGATTATCACAATAGTTCTATCTCAAAAACTAATGCCCGAATTTTCATCAAACTTCAAATTTTGTTAGTCCGTGATACAGGTTAGTGCTGTTTAGTTTTTGGTGTAGATCGCTTTAAAGGTAGCACTGTTATGTTGCAATTTTTCTCGATTTCGCAATAATTGTATCTCAAGAATTAATGCATGGATTTTTATTAATCTTCACATTCATTTAGTCCCTAATAAAAATTGATTCTGATTAATTTCTGATTCTTATCGAACAACAGGTGCTGCTGTTATGCAGAATTTTTTATAGATTTCCGAAATATGTCTGTCGCAGAAATTAGTGCTCGGATTTTCATCAGATTCAATTAGAAATTGACATAATTTCTCGCTGATTAGATTATGGTGTAAATCATCTAATTGGTGGCACTATTAAAGTAAAATGAAACTGAAGACAGCCATAAAGCATTGTGCAATATGTCAAGTCATTGTACTGCAAAAGAATTAAAGTTCTGCCAGAGACTCGAAAATTGGTTTTTAACTCCAGCGCGTCTGACGTTATATTATTATTTTATTATACTATTTTTAGAAAATATTTCTAAATAGCAACATTGTTTCAATATATTAAGAACACAACCACAACACAAAAAATGTTTTGTATCTGAAATTTTCTCTAATTCATAACACATTAATGTGTTGTTAATTTGCTTACAAAAAGTGTTTAAAAATTTGCTTATTTTTGTATTTGAAAATTAGCAGCGAAAGTTTCAGATTCGTCAAATAAATCGAAGCTCTTTATTTAATGATATTTTATCATTCCATTAAAGAGACACGGTAGAACCCGTCAAATTTTGACGAAAGAAAATGTTTAAGAAGGAACTGTATCATTTACTTATAATAAACCTACAAAATTAGTTATAGTAAAAAATGCATTTTATATTGGTGTGTCTAACTCTTAAACAAACGATATTTATCGTCAAATCAACAAAATATTATTTCTATAAAACGCAGTTATAGAAATTGTTAAAATTAAACTTTAATCGTATATGTAAGCAGTAAAAAATAATAAAGATATGTTATTATGATAAAGTTATAAATTAAGGTTCTTATCCTAGCATTCCAAAATGATAAAAAGCAAAATTTATTTAACTTTGACTCAATCATAGAATTTTTTTCCCGGAAATCTAAACCCGGCATCATTTTCACCATATCAAAATTTACAGATGTACATTTCACATCTGTATTCATGTTTTAAAAAAATTGGCATTTTAATTTGATAATTTTGATTCAAAACTTGAAATCTCAATGGTATTAGCTGACATAGATATTAAACTGTTGATATTCTTTAACGTGTAAATCAAATTTTGTAAATGAAGTCAAAATTCACCTGGTTTTATAACAGAAGATCTTTAAATTTCTATTTTTGCCCTTTTAATGAAAAAATAGCAACATAAAGATACAGCACTCAATTTTTCCCTTTTTTCTTTTGCTTTAAATAGAAATGGAGTATTCATGTTGCCACGATGAGAAAAGAGGTATTAAAAGCTACAAAAAAATTAATATTTCAAAAACAAATTAAGATACAGCTTTCAAACATATTTCATTTAAAAGTAAATTTTTTATACTACACGATGGTGTAAAAATTGAAAACGTGTGACATTAAGAAGTTTAAAAACTTTTAGTAGCAAAAATTGCAATACCGAAATTCATTTAAAATTTGAAAGTGTTGCCATGCGCAAAATGACGTATGCGTTAGCACAGATACGTTTGGCCTTTATAATATAGATACTCAAGGCTTTTATACTGCAAAGGTATTTTAAAGCTTCTTAACAATAACTTATAATCTTTACTGACTCGCAGCTACTTCTCACCGAAATTTTTCCTGAAACGGTAAAACAAACACTCATAAATGTAACATGGTAATTATCAATAAAAAACAATTACAAGTTATAAATTGCACGTCAAGTGTAGCAAATGAGGTGCGTTAGTACTATAACGAAGTTTTAAAAATATTCAGATCTTGGTGTAATAGTATGCATTATTTAGAATAGAAACGCAGTATAGTGGCCGAAATCTTTTATGTCTTCTTGTAAATACTACTGCCTTATAATATACAAGAAATAATTTGTAGTAAACCTCAACAACATATATAGATTTCGTAAAGTGTGAAATTGTTAAATATAAATAAAATGCGCCCCAAACAGCCCAACCCCGTACCATTATGTAATGGAATTTTGCGCTGGCCTGTAAATGAATAACAAATTCTCTTTGCATCACAGATTATACAGAATGTATATTTTAGTATATACTTCATAGATTAACATCAAATCTATTATGCTCGAAAGGGTGTATTATCATTAAAATGCATTTGAAACAATTTTTCCCATTGACCGTAATATAATGGAATACCTTTGTTTGTGAATAAATAATAAAACAAAGTTAAAAAGCACAAATTATTTAAAATAATAGATGTTAAAAAGCATACAGCTGTTTCGGGACTTCTAAAGTCCCATCATCAGTGCTAAAAATTAGTGTAAAATTTAAAAGACAAATCACATCGTTAAATAAAAATAGAAACATGCATCGCAGCTCGCTGCTAAGGCGAACTAACCATGAAACGTCGCAAAGCAACAGTAAAAGCACACTGACAAGCGCATTCCAAATGAGACCAATCAGTTGTCTCTTCCCACAGGGAGAGTCCAAATGAAGGAGAAAATGAAGGGGGAGGGGGGAGTGAAATTACAGGAAAGGAAGCCAAACTTCAGAAAATCTGGGTGTACTGGACATGTCATTAACTAAATTATTAGAGTTTTTCCGTATATGAAAAGCTTCCCAAAAGTCTAAATCATAAATGGATAAACAATATTGTATGAATGAGGCTTCTGAAAATTTAAAATAGTGACTATTGGACCAATAATGGTTAGCGATAGCGGATCGTTTTATTTCACAATTTTTAACGTAAGCACTGTGTTCTCCCAAACGTTTTTTCAAAGCTCGCTTCGTTTGACCGATGTACATTTTGTCGCATTCGCAAGAAATCTTATAAATACCCCAATGTGATAAAACATCTATTGGATCTTTGAGATTTGAGAATTGTATTTTATCGAAAGGAATATGTTATTTTGAAATCAAATCTTGACAAAATTTTAGAAATTTGATGACTGATTTTTGGAAAACATGGAAGAATAATTAAATTAACATTGCGGTCTGAGTTGAAGTTCGAAGGAGTACGTTTTCTTTATTTGTTATGAATGGAATCAACTATTTCGATTGGGAAACCCCGATCAAAGGCAATGGATTTGATATAGTTTAATTCTGCTTTAAGTAAACTATCGGAGGAGCAAATGTTTAAGGCCCGGTATACATAAGTGTTAAAGACAGCTAATTTCTGGTTAGGGGGTGAAATGAAAGGCGATAGGGAAGGGGGTAAAGATACAGCGAATGGTTTACGATAGACAGTTGTGTGAAAAAAGTTATTTTCGCGGGAAACCAAAACATCCAGGGAAGGTAATTGATTTGTTATTTTCAAATTCATAGGTAAATTGAATATGGCCATTTATTGAGTTCATAACTGTAGGAATATTAGTAAGATCAAGGATATCAGAGTCCAGCAACGCAGGATATTAGGCTACTCCCATAAAAAATTTGAGTGCCGTACTTGCCGTAGATTTTTCTAGCCATCGCTTTACCACACACACACGCAGACGGAGCGATTTGTTATTTTATTAATATAGATGCAAGATAAATTAATGGATTAAATAAATCACCTCTTATTTTTTTTCATCTTATTTATGATTTATTTTGACACGCGAAGTGAAATATTTATTTATCGAATTCTTATTCATTTAAATTACTAGCCGCCTCTGATTACCAGTTTTATCTCCCTTAAATTTATGCTAAGCTTTGCAATATTTTAGTTTTATCCATAATTTTATTTACTTGCATAGCTTCACTGAATCTGCAGATTCTAATAGTAATTAGTTAGTTAGGTTCTAATAGTAATTAGTTAGGTTCTAATAGTAATAGTTAGTTTTTCGTTTGTTAATTTAATGATAAAGTGTTTTCAAAGAGATATTAAACGAAACCCTCTGTGTGATCTGCGATTACACTTACCCACTTGTTTCTTTCTTCTTTCGGTGTTCTCTTTTTAAAAGATATTTTTTACTTACCCATCATACGTAGTATAGGGTAAGTCTTGCAATCGTTTTGAAAATCGAAAAATTTTTTTGACGGATTTACACGTTTTAGATAGTGGAGATTCCGAAAAATATATTTTTAGAAAAAAAATTTTGCCGTCCGTCTGTCTGTCTGTCCGTCTGTCTGTCTGTCTGTCTGTCTGTCTGTCTGTCTGTCTGTAAACGCTCTATCTCCCGAACAAATTGAGATAGAGACTTGAAATTTTGTATGTAGTTAGTATGTAAGAATGGGACGAACCCTATTTAATATCAGCAACCTCGATTATCCGTAACTATTTTTTTCGGACTCTCGAAAAATTCGTTCTGATGAAAGGTATATAAAAATTTTCGAATTTTTTTGTTCTAAGAAATGGATGTAAAGGGCAATAAAACAACACACATTTTGCATATAGAACGAAGTCGATCGGATTATTAGTTGACGAGATATTTGTAATCTTGTTTTTCACATTCTTCGATTTTTCATGACCCTGTATTTCATTCAAATTTCAATTCAAAAGTATATTTTAATTTGAAATGAGACGCTTAATCCGACGCCATTAATTGTTAGTTAATAGAATTATTATTTTTGGAGTTATAAGGATTTTTCGGTACTATTTGAGTAGTTTGGTGTTTTATATAATTTGTCGAAATTGGTACATCAGCAGTTCTTTAATATAGCATTACTATGTATATTAACAATATTCAAATTTTGTTTATGAATTGCAATGCACTGTATAAATAGTTTCACATGTTTTATTTTCATATACATATTCATGATGGGTAAGTATTACGGTGGCCCCCAACGACTAGTTTTCTTAGTTTTCAAAATATTTCTAAAATCTATGCTTAATTTAATATTTTATGTGTTAAAGAATGAAGAACTGGAAGTAAAATCTTAACACTTCACATAAAATTAAGCATAGATTTTAGAAATATTTTGAAAAATAAGAAAAAAAAGTGATATCCTTTAAGAGGATAACACCGAAAGAAGAAGTTAAAACTATTAATTTCCTGCGGAGATATTTTAAATACAAGAATGCATCAAATGCCCACAGACTTTATATTACGGAGGGGTATTCGGAAAGTGGGTGACCAGTAGCCTTAATATAACAAGTTGAAAATTGCACGTGAAGCGTATCAAATGAGGTGCGTTCGTATGATAACGAAGTTTTAAAAATATCACTCTCATATATCAATCTCATAAAATGGTAAATAATTACAATTAAAATGCGCACCAATCAATATTCTCCCTATATCATTATGCAATGGAATACTTTTGTGTGACCCTGTAAATCAATAACAAATGTTCTTTGCACCACAGATTATGCAAAATGTATATTATAATATCTACTTTATAGAAGCATATCAATCTTATTACGTTCGAATGAGTGTAACACCATTAAAATGCATTTGAAACTTTTTTCCTCATTGACCGTAATGTAACGGAATCATTTTGATTGTCCCTGTAATTGATCTATGCATCCGATTTTCATAAAATTTGACATGACTCGACAAAATTATGTAATAATTATGTATTTTAAATTTCAAACGATTCAGTTGGATAGTTTTTGCGTTGTTATATGCGGACGGACAGACAGACGGACGGACTGAACGACAACAATAGGTGCTACGTATTTACATATTTACGAACGCACCTAATAACTATTGCTTTTACGATATTGAATACCTCCTTCAGTTTAAATCCTTTTAATTTACGACTAGAAAATAATACCCTACTAATCTTTTCGCTCTACACTTTATTTAGCGACAGTTCGTTTTCCCTCTAAAGAAGTTCTAAGCAAACTTTCATACACTAAGCAAAGGATCTTTTTAACACACTCTAAACAATAACTTACACTCATTCTCGGTTACTTCTTTTTCTTATTTTTCTCCGAGATCGTAAAACAAAGAGTCATAAATGTAACACAGCATATTTTCAATGAGAAAAAGCGATTTTTATAGCGCATACTTAACGGTTCATATTTCACCGTGTTCGCGTTCTAATGACACTGCTCATTTCTGGAGAACAGTTTTTAATCCTAGAAGACTCGAGTTATATAAGTTCGTGTTTTTTCTTTAAATAATAATCGATCCACTTGACATTTTTTCTTTTATTTCACACCACACACACATATAGTTGAACAGACACTAACATATACTATTTACATAAAAAAAGATACATATTTTTTACGGGGAAGTAAAATATTCTTCCTCGCATCGAGAATTCGAACAACTTCTACCTTTTTAAACAAAACATTGCGCCACAGGTGGCTTTCCCTTTGGCGACAGCACGGCGCCTTCGGGTTGATTCACACGTGATTTGCAACAGCTTGCCCCCCCATGAACCTATGGGGTTCATCATAATACATGTTGCAATACGATACATTAAATCAAGTACAAATTTCAAAATATAATAAGAATATACATACTTTAAACACCTAAAGAATTCTGGACATACACTTCAACTAGAATAATAAAAGAAAAGATTAGAATGCAAATTTCACTAAAAACAGTCAATTGTTATTGAGTTCCAAATTATAGAGTAATTGCACTGGCCTTCTCAAAACAGATTTTTGAGTTTTTATTTTGCAGGCCCTCACCTTGCCGTCTCTTCCAGGAAAGGTTTCTATAATTTTACCTAAACTCCAGAAATTTCTGGGTAAACTATCGTCTTTTATTAAGACAATATCGTTTATTTTAAATTGGGGAATATTAGTTTTGTTTATACTTTGGTGGGCTGATCTCAAATTTAATAAATACTCTCCCTTCCATCGGGACCAAAACAATCTCATCAATTTTTTTCGATAATTATAAGTTTTAAGCAATTCTTTCCTGGAAGAGAGATTCGAGTCAAGGTGCAGGCGTGCTGGAGGGAGAGAAGTTATTCTTCTTCCTATTAAAAAATGTGCTGGGCACAATGGTACGGGGTCCTGGCTTTCATCACTCATGTAAGTGATGGGTCTAGAGTTTATAGTGCCTTCTATTTCAGCTACTATGGTGGACAGTTCGTTGTAATTTAACGATGTTTTGCCCAGCGTTTTTCGTAGGGCTGTTTTAACACTTCGCACCATTCGTTCATAAAAGCCACCCCACCAGGCGGCTCTTTCTACTATATATTTCCACTTTATTTTATGGGAAGCAAAAAATTCTTTCACCTCTGGATGAGCTACTAAGCTCCACAGTTTCTTAAATTCTAGTTCAGCACGTTTAAATGTACGTGCATTGTCGGAATAAATTACGGAGCATAATCCCCGTCTAGCGATGAACCTTCTAAATGCGAGTAAGAAGGCTTGCGTAGATAAACTGTCTACCAGTTCCAAATGAACATTTCTTGTAACAGCACAGGTAAGAAGTAAAATATATTGTTTATTGTTCTTATCTTTTACGAATAAGGGACCGGCGAAGTCGCATCCTAGAATATTAAATGGTGGAGACTGTTCAACACGATCAGGTGGCAACGGAGCTACTGTCTGGTCTCCTGGATTCGCAGAAAATCGTTTGCAGACAACACATTTTTTGAGTAGATCCTTTATCGTTTTTCTAGCTTTTAGAAGCCAGAACCTTTCTCTGATTTCGACAAGCGTATGTGTCACTGAAGAATGATACACTTTCTCGTGTGCATTCCAAATAATTAACTCAGCTAATTTAGTTTTAGGCGGCAGAATAATCGGATACTTTTCATTTTCTAGTAAGATGTTAGATTTTGAAAGTCGCCCTGATACACGTAAGATGCCCTCAGCATCCAGAAAAGGATTTAATTTCATTAGATTAGAATCTCTTGGAAGGGGTTTTGCCTTTTCTAAACATTTAATTTCTACAAAGTATTTTTCATTTTGAATTTGTCGTATCCAATAATTTTCCGCTTCCTGGAGTTCTTCCATAGTTAAAGTGTCTCGATTATCTTGTTTATGCCTAGTCAAATTTATGAAACGCAATACATAGGCTGTTATTCTCAACAATTTATTTAAATTAGAATATCTATTAATGTCGATGATTCTTTCACGAGTAATAACAGTGTTCACAACGATTTTATCTCTGGATTCCATTTCAATGTTAGAAGAAGAATATTTTACGTTATCAAGTTTTGGCCAAAAATTTTCGGATTTACTTAGCCAATCCGGGCCATGCCACCAGTGCTTATTACTGGCTAATTCTCTGGAGGAGAATCCTCTAGTGAGCATATCAGCTGGATTATCTTTACTGCTGACATGCCTCCATGCACTGGGATCAGAATTTTCTTGTATTTCTGCCACCCTATTCGCAACAAAGGGCTTCCATTTGGCAGCAGAATTTTTGATCCAGTTCAATGTTATTGTGGAGTCCGTCCAGAATACTACCTTTTGAATATTATTGAAAACATTTTTTAGATGGCTAGCTATTCTGGAAGCTATTAATGCACCTAGAAGCTCTAATCTCGGCAAAGTGATTCTTTTTAAAGGGGCCACACGAGCTTTAGAAATTACAAAACAAGTTTTAGAAAAGCCCTCGGAAGTCTGGTATCTGAAGTAGCCCACTGCCCCGTAAGATTTTAACGAAGCATCAGAAAAAAGATGAAGTTGAACTTTATCATCTAAAATATTATCTGTGTTAAAATAATACCTGGGTATCTGAATCTTTTCTAACAGTTTTATTTCGCTATACCATTTTTCATATTTTTCTTTAAATTCTTTAGGAAATGTGTCGTCCCATTCTAAACCGCGTTTCCATAACTCCTGAAGAAGTAATTTAATTCTAATTAAGAATGGCGATATGAATCCGATAGGATCGAATATTTTGGCAGCGCTGTGCAAAACATGTCTTTTGGTGTATTCCAAATTATCACCATCTGACATAAACGCCTTAAAATCTATTGACAGGACGTCCTTTACATTATCCCAATTAAGTCCCAGAATTTTTAATTTTGAATGACTTTCGTCTGTTTCTATAACTGGGTTACCATTCTTCCATAATTCCCTTAATTCTAAAGAATTTGTATTAAACTTTCTCAAGTTCATATTCGCATCCTTAAGTATTGAGACAGCAGAAGCTGATAAATTGAAAGCTTCTTGGACTGTCGGAGCCCCATATGCCAAATCGTCCACGTATAAAAAATTATCTAACATATTATAAGCAATGGGATTAATTTCTTTGTACTTTCTAATATGTTTCTTAATTGTCGAAGCCAACACGTACGGGGAGCTCGTGACTCCAAAACAATGTCGGTTAAAATGATATAAAATCACAGGCTTATCTATGTCACAATCATCAAAGTATAAAAAACACAAATAATTCCTGTCCTCTTTAGACACTTCTATTTGCAAGAATGCTCTAGCAATATCGCCCAAAAAAGCAATTTTATGAGACCTGAAATTTAATATTACGTCAATTAAATTAGGATTTAAATTTTCTCCAGCGAAAAGACAATCATTTAGACTTTTTTCATTATTTCTTTTACTGCTAGCATCATAAACAATTCTTGATTTCGTACTAGAAGAATCTGGTCTAAAAATAATTTGGTGTGGCATTACGTAACCAATAAAGCAATCAGTATCGCACTTTTGAATAATACCTTCACTTAATTGTTCTTTCATAATTTCGTTATATTTCTGAAATAAAGATTTATTACCCCTTAATCTCTTTTCCAGACCCACAAATCTCTGTTTCGCAACTTCGTAATTATTTGATAAACTTTGTTTGTTTATTTTAGAAGACCATAAAAGTGGCGCGATATACCTTTGATTCTCGAAAATTATTTCCCTCTGAAATTGCGTAACCACCTCATATTTTTCTTCGTTTTGAATATCAGTAGGAAAGGATAAAAAATTATCTACATCCCACAATTTTCTTAAATCATTGTCTGTTGATGTACAAATGACCTTAAAACAAGAAGCTCCATTTACATTATTGCTATGCATTCGTCCAATTAAAGTTTTTCCAAATATTGTTGGTTGAATAAATAAATATTTATTGATTTTCTCTACCCCTCCCGTGATTGTCGCAAACATATAATCACATCCCAATAATATTTGTACAGTCTTTTCATTAATAAATCTGTCAGCAAACTCATTTTCATCTAAACGGAATTTATTTATGAGCTGTGAATCAATATGCGATTTTACTTGCGTCGCACTAATTATGTCTGACACGAGTGCCTGAACTGTTATCCTTTTATACGGAGGATGGCGACTAATTATAGTAATATCCACTAAATCATACTCTTGTTCTATGGCGTTACGATTCGCGAAAGTATAAACTAGCAATTTCTCTCTTTTTACTGGTTTTAGTTTTAAAGCAGTTGCTAAATTCTGTGCAATAAATGTGCGCGAAGATGCTGAATCATATAATAACCTTGTACTTAATTTCTTGGAATCACCCATTACCTGTACGCACGCCGTTTGCAAAATTGTCGAATATTTTTCTGGAAAATTTTGAGTTTTAATAACAGATGATACAACCGCTTGATTTTCTTGATTTTGTACAATTTCTGATTTTTTAGTATTCTCAACGGGACTAATTTCAGAGGATTCCTTAGCGGGGCAAAACAAATAATTATGTTGAAAACTCTTGCATAACTCACACGGTTGTATTTTAGCTTTACATAGAGATAATAGGTGGTTCTTATAAAAACATCGGTAACATCTTCCTTCCTTTTTTAACTTATAACGCTTTTGTTCATCTGTCATTTCCTTACATTTTAAACTATTATGATTCGAATTACAGAATACACAAACATTTTTTACGACCGTGTTCAGCGCAACTGAAGTGGGAAAATTACCCTTTGTTCTGGTAGGAGCATTTTTTTCCCATCGAGATTTTTCTGGACTTTTTAAGGAATTTCCTGATATAACAGTTGCCGCTTCCCTTGAATCAATCTCAAATTTTATAAATTTCATTAATTCCTTAACATCCCCTGGCTTTTCGTTATCCTTTTTCCTTTGAAATTCAATTACCAAATTATGAGGTAATTGCCTTAAAATGATAGGGATTAGTAAATACCCAAAATTGTCGGTAGCTACTCCTATCGCCTGCAAATTTCTAATGCTTATTTCGCATTCATCATAAAAATCTCTCAACATTTTCGTATTAGAGCATGACCTGATCGGTTCGATTTCTAATAATTTATTTATAAAACCGCTAATTAAAATTTCCGTTTTACCATATCTTTTTTCTAGTAAATCTAGCGAGTGATCGTAATTACTTTCTGTTAGGGCTAATCCAGATACCGTTTTATAGGCTTCACCAGACAAAAATGATTTCAAATATATTAATTTTTCTATTTTTGTCAAATTATCATTAACATCAATAGTATTTTTAAAACTATTGATAAATTCAAGAAATGTATTAGGATCGCCTTTAAAATTCGGAATATTTAATTTTGGTAAATTTACAGTAGGCAGTCGTGTACTAACATAAGGAACCGTACTAGCGTTTGACAACGAACTAGCATTTCTCGATTCAACATCATTTTTAAATTTCTTCAAATTTGTTTTTATTTTAAATTTCGTTTCATTAATAGTATCATTATAATCGATACTATTTTGAACTTCCGTTTCTAAATTCGTATCATCCGTGATCAATTCTTCGATTTTCAAATTAATTTCCTTTAATTCTAATTGTTTTTCCTCCAAATTTATCAAAAATTCCGAAAGCTTATCAATATTATCTTTATTTTCAAAATCAATATCTTCAATAAACGACTCGACCTTTGTTATAAATTTAGTTACGGTCGTTTTCATAACTTTACGCTTAGCCTTAAATTTTTCAAGATTCATGCTTAGAAATAAAAATTACAGTACCTTTTTTCTGCTGAGATTTCGAGCTTCTTTTCGGTAATCTTGAAAACACACTTCTGGATTGGGAATCTATGTTTAATCCATATTAGCTTTGATATTAATGTTCCATTTGCCGGGTATCGGCGCCAGTAATGACACTGCTCATTTCTGGAGAACAGTTTTTAATCCTAGAAGACTCGAGTTATATAAGTTCGTGTTTTTTCTTTAAATAATAATCGATCCACTTGACATTTTTTCTTTTATTTCACACCACACACACATATAGTTGAACAGACACTAACATATACTATTTACATAAAAAAAGATACATATTTTTTACGGGGAAGTAAAATATTCTTCCTCGCATCGAGAATTCGAACAACTTCTACCTTTTTAAACAAAACATTGCGCCACAGGTGGCTTTCCCTTTGGCGACAGCACGGCGCCTTCGGGTTGATTCACACGTGATTTGCAACACGTTCTGTTTCCACGTCAAAAGAATAATATGTTTCTGAAATTCTAGCAAATAAAAAAACACAATGGCGAAGAAATAAGAGGGTTACATAAGGATATGCAAATTAAGTACCAAAGAAATAAAAATGCAGAAATGGGTTTACATGCTTAATCTATGTTAAACATCGTTCTTAAAAATCAAAATATAATCGTAAGAAGCAGAATGTATTGAGTATGTTCAGTGTTTTATCGGATTATGTTAGTATCGTATCTAAGTGATATTGGTACATTTATACTCGGCTTATATAGTTGGGTATTTGTATAATTCTCAGAAATACAATAAAGTTACAAACAATTCTTTAAAATTTTGAGGGTATTTTAAAAAGATATTGGTTCACTGTTAAATCCTGATTAACATAATTTATTAGAGATTTATGATCAAAACAGATAAAAATTGTATCTATAGAAAATAAATAAATTTTTATTTTAGTTAAAGTTCAAAATTTATGACTTTATAAAAATATGAAATTTAAAGTGGATTATTAATAATATATTAAAATTGGACTGCTAAAAATGAGCAAAATGGAGTTATTTTTTGTGTTTCCATAACTTATTTTTGACTGAGAGTTATATTACAACTCCGAGTATTTATGTCGTATAATTTTAATAAACACGTAAAACCATTTTTTTTTTCGATTTTTTTAAAATGTATTTTGTTTTTATATAACTTCATTAATAATTAATTCCATTTTTACGAATGTTTCTATAATAAATCACTGCATCACTAGAAATGAAACTAAATTGAGTAGATTTAGTTGCAGATCCGATTCAATGCAATGGCCTTAGCCCCTTTAACCCTTTTCGGGGCTGGGCAAATTCATTGCTTAAGTATTGTAATTAATGATTCACACCGGAATTTGAAAACAACTTTATTTGTAAATAAGAAAAGGCTATATTTCACTCATTCAATAAACCGTAATTTTTTCTTACAAAATTCTGGTGCCAATGTGGCGTTTTAGAATTAAAATTAAGTGGTATATCTATGAAACCACCGCCCCGCAAGGGGTTATAGTCCTGCCCGATTCCTACACGAGCAAATTACCCATGAAAACATTAAGTTCGACGATTAGGTGGTTAAGATTCTGTATAAGATTTTTTTTAGAGCATCATACCGAAATGTTTCAACATAACCCTTACGATCATGTAGTACTTGAAAAAAAAAAAAAAAAAAAAAAAAAAAAAAAAAAAAAAAAAAAAAAGCACTTAGAATTTAATCCATAATGATATATTGATTTAAAGAGATTAACCCCTTCGCGACAGGGGACTTTTACGATATTTTTAATGTTTTGTCAGAAAAGTGTATCTTATTAAGTCGAGGAAATGCTCCCATTAAATAAGGCAAATTTTACAGTAAAATTTTACTGGTGGGGATTAACAAGAATGCTGAGTTCTTTTTGTGGCACATATTCATGTCGCTTGTCCCCAAGAAGTTAAAGACTGTGAAATTTAATTATTATTTCCAGTTAGACAGCAGTGTTCTGTTTACACAGTGCTTAAGTTCAATTGCTGACATTTATTTTCCAACAAACTGCCACATCCGTATTATTTTTTAATAGTGTCATATCACATAAATCGAATATATTCTCATTCACAGCTTGCAGGATACAAATAATTTCATCTGAATCAATGTGTCGATTCTTTTATTACCAACACAATTATATGGAAAAAAAGTTTATTTAGTCATAGAACGTTATATTATTAAGCAAAATAAAAGATATCCTATAATAATAATATAAGCAGCCTATAATAATAATATAAGCTAATATAAGCAAAATAAAAATTATCCTATAATAGTATTGATAACAATATGATTCCCTCCTCCTTTTTCTGCCTTAACACTAAGTCACTGCCCCTTATGATCACGCAGCATTTGTATTAAAACAGCAAATAAAGCCTTTGTGCAAAAATGTATAAGGATAGAAAACCAAGGATTAGAAATGCACAAATAGTGCATGAAAAGGTAGCAAAACAGCCGTTGCAAATCTACAATCGAGATTCTTCATCTGTTTGCTACCTTTTCATGCATTATTTGTGCATTTCTAATCGTTGGTTTTCTACGCTTGTACGCAGTATTTGAATTTCTAGAGCATTTAAAATTCAATCCATGATGCTATATTGATTGAAAGAGCTTAATGACTGTAAAATTTAATTATTATTTCTGTTAAACACATATGTTTGTTCACGCAATGCTTAAGTTCAATTTCTGTATACATATATTTTTTTTTTCAAAATGCCACCATACAGTACATAATATTTTTAACAGTGTCCCATCTAATAATTTGAATATATCATCAGTTACAACTTGCAAAGCTAAGCATTGCGCAAGTGAATTTCTTTAAATCAATTTATTTATCATTTTTTGTACCAGAATAATTATATAGTGAATTTGAATTAATTTAAACATTGTACATTACGTTACACAAGGTTACATTTATCGTATAATGATACGAAAAGTAATATGACTGAACTCTCTTCTAATGTTACGCCTCTGTTTTTTATGATGATGTAGTTCCTGTATAAATCGAGCATTTAAAATTTAGTGCAGGATGATAAATTGATTGAAAGAACTTAATGACTATAAAATTTAATTGTTATTTTAGTCCAAGAGTGGACAGCACAAAAACCTATGTTATCGAGCATAAGAAAAAAAATATATTTTATGGAAAGGTAGAAATAGGGGAATCTAATGATCCATGTCTGCCGGAAGTGAAGTGGTGCATAAGCCAAAAAATAATACCATTAGTGGTTTATTCGTAGGTTTAACATTCTGTTTGTGTACAATCAAAGGTATGAAAATATGGATAAATGGGAGCAGAAAAACACAATGATAAACCTATGAGAGAGCCACTAGTGGTATTAATTTTTGGCTTATGCACCACTTCACTTCCGGCGGACATGGATCATTAGATTCCCCTATTACTATTCATCCATAAAATAAAAAAATTTTTCTTGTGTTTGATAACATAGGTTTTTGTGCTCTTGGACTATTTTCAGTTAGATAATAAATGTTTGCTCAAATAGTACTTAAATTCAACTGTTATATGTATGTATTTTTTTTTTCAAAATCTATCGATCATACAGTATACAATATTTTTAACAGCGCTCTATCAAATTATTCGCATATATCTTCTCAGTTACAGCTTGCAGAAGCTACCACTCCGCAAATAAATTCAACTAAATCAATATGCCATTAATTTTATGGATTTTGCTTTAAATACTATATTATACAGTTACTGGTGATATGTATCATAATAATATGCATAAGAAATTACTGATAATTTTTTCGCATTTTTTGTTGCATTGATGCAGAAAGTTGCAATAGAAAAACTGTTTATGTAAATAAAAAGCTGATCAATATATTTCAATTGGCTTAAAAATTTATCTAAACTTAAGTCCTACTTCAAGGTAAAGCTAAAAGTAATGCATTAGAATTAATATAAATATAATTAATTAAGATCCTTTTAGAAATTTATTTTTATTAATCACATTTTCTAGATATTGTCATAAAATTACTTGTAAAATTTACAGACATGAAAACTGATATATACTCGTTTAATTTTTTTTTATGGACCCGGCTTGTTTAAAATTTGCTTTCATTTTACCGCCATGGACCGGACCGAGTACAGGCCTCTGATCAATAGTGGACCCATGCAGTCTAAATTACATTGGTAAGAAAAGATATAATATTATTTTTACTTTATTTTATTTTATTTTATTCTCGTTGTTGTTGTTATTTACAATAAAGAAACTTGTATATTGTAAAGTTGAAATTTAACATACGCTAGATATAATCATCAATTGTTCCACATAGGCCCTTTTTTAAAATGTGTAATATAGTTTTAGACATGCATTCAAATTTTTTTTTCCACATCATTTACGTCACAGATTATGAATTCATGAAAATTTCACTTTCTAAAGCCATTTTTCGTGAATTTTTTAAACTACATTAGAAGTTTTACACGATTATTTAATAAATTTTAGAAGAGCTTTCGCCAATTAAAGTGAATTAATTAAATTGGTTTTTGTAATATTTAACCGCTTAACTGATCATTATTTAAAAAAAAAAAAAAAAAAAAAAAAAAAAAAAAAAAAAAAAAAATCCTTCAAATAATGCATATTTTTTTCAGGTCTTTTACAAAATTTTTATTCTTTTAATACCAGTTTTGAAAACAGAAGTTTTTGCCTAATTGAATCAGAAAAATGCTCGGATTAAATAATGCAAAATTTACTGCTGAGAATAATAAATCATGACTGGAATATGAATGCCCGTAGGTGGTACGGATAAATGATGATTGGCAAAAACACATTCCCCGTAAGACGTACGGGCAAATCAGTGAAGCAATTAAAACTAACTCCCCCAAGCTAATTCACTCAATTTTTTTCTTTAAAATATATGTTTTTTAAATATTTTATACGACTAAGAAATTTACAAGTATAGTGCTCTTACAGTACAAATATGGAAACATAGCCGAACTGAAACTTTTCCCTCACAATTTTTTTGAAACTTTTCCTCAAAAGAAATAACTTTTTAAAAATATTTTTGTTTTGCGCAACCAATAATGCTTTTGGAACAAGATATAGTAATGTATCTATTGCTCATTCTAAACAGTATTATTATTAACTAGCAGCCTTCGTCCATTACGAAGATCGTTTCTCTAAAGGAATCTTGAATCAAACGGAATATCTCTAATAAAGATTTAGAAAAAGAAAATAACTTAATATCTAATTTAATATCCATAATTGTTGTATTTTTCGTATAATCTTACATTATCCGGATCAAAATCGATGTTGACAGCATAATAGACAAAATAGCTCTAAAATGACTGAAGTATCTATGTTTAACTCTATTTTTAGTAGGCGTGTTATCTGGAATTTCCCACTTCTACCTAAAACTCCTACAGACTGTTTTTTTTTTCTTTAGTTTTTGAGGCATTTGCTATTTTATTTCTAACTAATATAGGTCTTTTAATAATAAAAAAAGAGTTAATTAAAAAAAATTTCATTTGAACTTCTTCTCTTTCTATAGTAACGGATGTATTTTTAGAAATTATTACATGAAAATTTGATGTTTTAGAACCAAAGACATCGAAAAATTAGAAAAAAAGAAATATCGCATGAACTATTGAACTTAGAGGACTTTACTTGGTATCATTCGATTGTGCATGCGAAAATCCCCTAAAATATGTTCTCATTTGAAAAATACCTATAAAATCATATTTTTGAGGAATTTTTAAAAAATTCGTTTTTTTATCCCCTTAGGGGTGGAATTTCAGAAAATCCCTTCTTAGCGGCACTCTATGTCATAAAAAGTACTTTTGTCACAATTTTACGATTTTAAGTTCAGTAGTTCAGGTTGTCAGTTGATTAATACCAAATTCAGACTTTCTTTTATATATGTTCAGTTATTTCATAAAGTATCTAGTTATTTCATGAAATAGCTAACCAAATCCGTTAAAAAGCGTAAAGTTATTGGATTCAATGACTTGAGTAGTTATTATAGAATAACGATTGCCCAACCGTTAAAATTTAAAATAAACAACTTGAAATTAAAATAAATCCGTTGTTTTATAAATTAATTGAAAATAAACAGTTAAAGTCATTCGAAAATACTTTTCAAATATAGATAACTTGATTAATAATGTATTAAAGAAGGAATATATATTATTATCTTTATATTAGTTAAATAGCAATATAAAATAACAGAACATAGTGTTTCAATATTTATCTTTAAATTTTTATAACTTATAATTACATAATTATTAGAACAAGGATTCCAAGCGCTAAAGCATTATTTCTTATTTACCAAATACTCTCTTATTACTGCAAAACTTTTTTTTTAATTGCAAAAATATTTATGAATAATCCCAAATGAAAAACTATAACATAAATGCACCGCTTACAAATTTTTGCAAGATCAAAAAATGGCCAAACCATGCTCTCCCAATGACATTTAGAAACGAAGAAGAGGTGTAAGAAAAGCAGCATACACACAAACTGCAAAATAATCACAAACAATTTAAAGACCAACTATATTCGGTTCAGACGGCTTTCGCATGCCGTCTTTAATACTTTAACGGTTAGGCAATCGTTATTCTATAAAATAACTTAAATCGTTGGTTCTAATAATTTTACACACTTTAACAAATTTGGTTAGATATTTCATGAAATAACTAGGTATTTTCTAAATAACGTATTAAACTCTTTAACGGTAACATATGTATAAACATAGATTGATGCACAAAAATGAATTTTATAACAAGTTATTTTAATGGTACTACTACTAGTAACGCCGGGCATAAAAGATTAAAGAGTTTACTTATTTTCAAAAATCAGAACGGCACAGTCAAATCTTTCACTTTTACTTCACCTTCAAGAATTCGTACATTTCTTTTTATCTAAAGAAATTTAATACATAATTTGAAACAGTCACTTATTTTTGTTGAGTGTTTGTACAAAGAGTTATAAGTCGTAGAAAAAATGCGGAACAGAAGCACGTGACGATAATTCGAGAAAACACGTTCGTCTTTGGTTATTAGAACAATAAGAAAAGCAACTTAAAGCTCATTTGAATAGCATGGTTCCTTTGCATTTTATGACTGCATTTCACGATCTAATAAAATAACAGCGAAAGTAGCTTAGAATGCTGATGTTACATTCCAAAAGTTGTTTAAATTATCCTCTTAGAAACAACTTCAAGTTAGATGAAAGAATCACTGATTTTTTAAAAACGAAATCTTGTTATTTATTTATGATTTAATTTCTTATGATACTTGCTTTTTAAAGAAATATATCTCATTAATATGTATTTTTCTTTCGCATACGCGTTAAAAAAGGTACTGTTATCATAATAATAATAATAAAAAAAAAAAAAAAATAAATAAAAAAAAAAAGTAATAATTTTTTAAAAGTTAAAACGTTAAGAGTTATTTGTCATGTTTCTGATGAACAAGATGTAGTAAAGTGTCTATTACTCATTCTAAACTGTATTATTACTAATTAATGTAAAAAATAATTTTATAACAAGTTATTTTAAAGGTATTTAAAAGTAACGTCTGGCATAAAGTATTAAAGCGTTTACTTATTTTTAAAAATCAGAACGACACAATCAAATCTTTTCACTTTTACTTCACCTTAAGGATTCTTACATTTCTTTTTATCAAAAAAAAAAAAAAGAAAGAAAAAAAAACGTAATTTGAAGCAGTCACTTGTTTTTATTTAGGGTTTGTACAAAGAGTTATAAGTGTTGGGACCTTTGATACAACTTTTTAGTAAATGTACCTTGAAATTTTATTCATAAATTCACTTCTGAATAATTAGCATGAGTATCTATTAAATAATCATCATCTACAAGTATTATGGATTCAACAGATAAGTCATTTCTTCTATTAGACTATTAAATCAATTGAGATCTGAATTAAGTTTCCACCTATCTGAATCTTGTTGCTATAAAATAATTAAATTCAAATTAAACCTCATAATTGTTTTGGAGAAGGAAAAAGGGAATTAGAAAAGTAACTTAAAGTTACACGACCAAAATAGCTAATTTATTAATTAATGAAAACATTCCAACTTATTACACGAATAAAAATATTAAAGAAAACACTTAACAAAAATGCAACAAAATTCTCAACCCATTCAGATCTCTAACTCACTGTAAGTTAGTAGCAATGATCCCAACTTTACCATTACTGTTTTGTAGGATGAAAAATACATATCAACGCTTAATAAAGAATCACAATTACAGATCAATTAACTTTAAGAAATAGAGAAAGTAGGGCTGAAATCTCTCAGATATTCAGAGAGCAAAGAAAGACATAATTTTCTTAAAATAGATTAAAATATCAATATTAGAACATTCATCCTGCAACACAAGTAATGGTATATGACCTTGATACGATAGTAATAGTACATTTATACTTCTTTTTTATTTATTCCTATCATAGCGTTGTGAATCATTAACTCATTTTATTTCTTTTGAAATTCTTAAAATGCATTAGTATGAGAATTAAATACAGTACTTCTGAGGAAAATCAATTAAATATTTTCATTTTTAATTAGAATTAAGGAAAGAATTCTGTAAAGTGAATATTAAATAGACTTCTCTAAACTCATTAAAAATTTCTAAGAAGGTTAAGGAATTATATCACTTAAGTATTAAATTTCAATTACATTATTGGAATAAAATTACTTCATTTTTCATCTTAGAATAAGTTAGAGTTATATTTAGACAAATTCTATTCACTAACCAAAATAAGAAAAATTTCTTCCTCTGAGCTGAAGTTAATTAAACTTCCTTAATTATTTGGATGAAGAAAATTAGAGTAAAATTTCAGTAAATACATATACATTTTATTCACATACTTAATTTATTATAAATATAATGGAAACAACAAATGACACTTCCTCCATCTTCCTTGATTTGTAATAAACTAATCACATATAAAGGGGAATTATACTTTTACATGCTAACATCAATATTCAAATAGGCAATAAATCAATCTATAATACAAAACAAGCTTACCACTGGATGACATGGAATATTCTTGTCTTACAACAGTTCGAACCTTTATAAACTATGATGCTAGAGTCAACCAAAGTTTCTACCTACACTGATATTTACTTGCTATTTCTCCAAATTCACACACGCCGGAAAGGCACACACTAACCCTTTTTGGGTCTCTTATTTAAGACACTCTGGCATTTCGGAAACGACGTTATCTTCTGTTCACTATGGAGTCAACTATAACGGAAATTTCTAGTCCGAAGGTTATTTTCTCGTCATAATACGACAGCCACACTTGCTGGAAAGGCGGACATTGACCTTTTTGGGTCTCTTATTTAAGACACTCTGACATTTCGAAAACGACGTTATCTTCTATTCACTATAGAGTCAACTTCAACGGAAATTTCTAGTCCGAAGGTTATTTTCTCTTCATAATACGAAAGTCACACTTGCTGGATAGGCGGACATTGCTATCCTAGCGAGTTAACGGGGGTAGTATCTCAGAATCTCTGTCACTGCAGCCCTCGCTTCTCAAGCTCCTTTCAGCAAACACAAGTCTTTAGGGGTAACCATACCCTTCTCTTTTTCTCTTTAACTAGCAGAATTCTCGGTACAACGACTCCAACAAATACTGACCAAAATATTGACCCGATGTGCAGCATTACATTTTTAAGTAGCTGTCTTACTCTGCTATGAATAAGTTTTGGTGGAACACAGCGGTTTCTGAAAAAACAACCGGTGAGGTCTAGGCTCTCTTCACAACTGCAAGACCAAGAGAAGAATGATCTCCAAAAGAAAAATTTATCTCAGGACCTAAATTCAAAATTCTCCCCCTCTCCTCAGGAAAAAGGGGGGGGGGCACACAGCCACCGAATTTTTACATGTTCACTCTAGACCGGCCTCTCCTGAAACTACTAAATTTATCCCACTTCACTGGAATAAAATCAAACTCGGGGTCTCCTAACTAGCTGCAAGGCTTCCTGCCTCCCCTCGTGCATACTGGGGTGGGCTATCATTGGCTAATAGTTACTTCACACTTTCCTATTACCAAATAAGGGCATAGTAGGGCAAAACTACCCACGTGACGTAGATCCCTACCCTGACGGGAGCAGGTGTCAGGACTTGTTCAGCTTACGGTTCCCACGGAAAACAAGGGGAGAGAAATATTTTCGCTTTCGTATTTTTATTGACGGTAATAAAACTTGACGGTAATAAAACTTTCACTACCGCTGGTGGTCCTTAAGTAAAACATATATTCAGGGGTATTTCAACAATTGCTGCACTCTTTTCTTAAAAACAGTATTGTTAACATTTTTTTCGGGCAGTAAAATTGCCCTAATAAATTTAACAAGGCAGGATTGTAACTCCAAAGTGTGTGGTCTTTCATGAGGCGACCATTAGTTGCATTTTTTACAATGTCACATGCAAGCATCATGCATTCATTTATTTATTTATTGTGACAGGGGTTTGTCCTCTTTTTTACTAAAGTGTGGGAACACTTCGGGGAATGTTTTTTATTACCCTCAGAGTCGAAAACAGAGGCTGGGCAAATACATGGAAAAGAGAAGGAAAAAAAAAATATTGTGGGGACATATGTTTTCATTTAGAAAAAATAGAGAGGTAATTCTAATTTGGAAAAATTAATTTTAATGAAAGGCAAATGGTATATAGGCCTCAACATAAGTCGTAGAAAAGAAAAAAAACAGAACAGAAGCACGTGATGATAATTTGAGAAAACACGTTCGTCTTTGGTTATTAGAAGTAAAAGAAAAGCAACTTAATGTTCGTTTGAAAGGTATGGTTCCTTTGCATTTTACGACCGTATTTTATGATCTAATAAAATAATGGTGAAAGTAGCTTGCATTGCTGTCGTTACATTCCAAAAGCTATTTGAATTATCCTCTTAGAAACAACTTCAGGTTCGATGAAAGAATTAATGATGTTTTAAAAACTGAACTTTGTCATATATTTATGTTTCGTTTTCTCGTGATACTTGCTTTTTTATTATTTTTTTAATACATTTCACTGATGTATATATTTTTTTCTTTCTTCGCGTCTTTATTATGTTATATTATGTAAAAAAAAGATAACAATTCTCTAAAAATTGAAACGCCATCAGTTACATTTTTTTATGGATTCGAGATGTTTAATTTGTTTTTGATATTACATGTCCTTTAAATGTATTTCACTGATTTGAATTTGAATTTATACTTGTAATAATAATAATAATAATAATAATAATAATAATAATAATAATAATAATAATAATAATAATGACTCAATAAAAATTAAAACAGCCATATTTACTTTGTTATGCGGTTAACATATTTCCTTTTTTTCCGTAACATTATTGGTTCTTTCATGATATTCAATTACTATGCATTTTAATTTTATACACGTTACAAGCTGTGATGTTGTCATAAAAAAATACTTCTTTTAATATTAAAACGTTAACATTTGCTTTGTAATGTATTTCACATATTTATTTCGTTTTCATAGATGGCTTTAATAGAATTGCATTGATGTTCATTTCAATTTTATACACTTTATAAGAGTAATCGTTCATGT
Source organism: Maratus speculifer (assembly GCA_964019185.1). Lineage (NCBI taxonomy): Eukaryota > Metazoa > Arthropoda > Arachnida > Araneae > Salticidae > Maratus > Maratus speculifer. The sequence goes on from OZ025296.1 coordinate 55,026,838, forward strand.
GTTTTGCTCGTACGTTTTTCAGTTTAAGATTTTACGAATCTAGCGGATCAAAATTCAACTTATGAAAATTACCAATATTAAAGTAATAAAGTTGATCTTACTAGAGATAAAATGGCTATATATTATGAAAAAATGTATCTTTACCTGTTTTATTGTACAATTTACGTCATTGTCATTCCATCATTATGATCATAGTAAAAAGATTTTTTGTCATTTTCATACGTTGACATATACGTGATGTTAGCATTCAATGCATTTTTTTAGATATAGTATATATTTATTTTCAACAATAAGAGTTTTCTTGTATTAAAATAATATAAATAATTAATTACTTACTGCCATACATACCAGTGTTATCATAAAGTGAATCAGTGCCATTTATTGTCGTTTGCTATTCTTTTGTTATTAGTAAAAAAGTATGAAAGTTAAAACGTCGAGGTGAATTTCAGCCGCTTTATAGTTTAATGTCATGATTTATAATGCTTAAAACCAGATATATTTATCTTTTAGCCACATGTAATGCAAAATTGGATAAAATCCGCACCTGAAAAAAATGTTACTTATATTCAAGAGTTTCAAATAGTTCTAGCTGAAATTGATTTTTTTTTTTTATATTTCTATGCATACATAATCACAAAAAAAAAAAAAAAAAAAAAAAAAAAAAAAATATATATATATATATAATGGACTGGCATGGACAAAATTTTGGCAGATTTTTTAAATTTATCTTATGCTATTAAATTTTCTGATACTTCTTATATTGACTTTAAAAATATTAAATAACTATTGAAGCTATAAAAACAATGTATCTACATTGTTGTGAAGATTCCATGCTATCATAAATAAATATTTACAAAATAAGTGTGTTTTCAGACAAAAATATTGATGGCAATTATAACTACATCGATCGTCATTCTAAATAAGTTAAAAAAAAAATTGGTTTTGTAGTCAATTTTTGATAATATTGTTATAGAGTTAGAATGCTATCACTTTACCTTCACCAATGTGCTGGATGTTATTTTAAATGTTCTAAAGTTAAATTACAGCAAGTCGATTTTTGGATATTTTTCAAACTAGATTTGCAAAATCGCACACTTTACGTCGCGTCGTACGGTCATCCATACTCCGATCGTAATTTTTTATTCTCACCATTTAAACTTTATTGTAAATTTTCGATTTTTTAATCCGAGCATTTTCTGATTCAATTAGGCAAAAATTTCTGTTTAAAAAAAACGGTTATAAAAAATTAAAATTTCTGTAAGACATAAGAAAAAAAAAAGACATTATTTGAAATTTTTTTAAAAAAAAATTACGTGTTTAAGTTTATCACACATTGTTGTTACTGAATTGTTGTCACATTAGACAGTTGTTAATGTATCAAACTTTCAGGTGCGCAGTTTGCAATCTACAAAAGATTAATTTTAATGCACAAACTGCCATTTGGCACCAGTAACTTTTTAGTACAATTTCGACTTCTGAATAAATATGAAGAAAAACGTTTGATTATTCTCAAATAATTCTGTTTGTAAATTGCGGTGTAAATTTAATATTTGGATGATTATAGAGCTGATATATGTTGCACATGAAAAGATTAAAAACTTAAATGTTAAAAGTTTCTTTGTAAAATTTTTACAATTTATTTAATTGAATTTATTAATCTGCATTTGATTTTTTACACATTATAAGGTGTACTGTCAGAAAAAAAATAAACGAATAATTATAGAAATTTGCTTTGTATTAATTCTATTAAGTGAAATCCCAAGGGGATGCAGCAAGCTGTAAAAAAGATAAAATGTTTCCTAATATTGGAATATATAATGTAACAGTAAATGAAAATAGAAATTCCGAGTTACTCACGGTTAATAGAACCATTACCGTATCTTAAGAAATCAATAGGTTTTTGATATTCAAAAAAGTAGGGGAGAGTGGGGATACTTGAGCATAGGGGATACTTGAGCCACCCCTATTATCTCTACAGTTGATTAATTTTTTTTTCTAAAACTGCCAATATGATAACATATTTATAGTTCTGAACATGTAAAAAAGAAATCACACATCTTGGTACCATTTTGAAAGTATAATGATTAATAGTTGTCTTTTCCCTATCTGAAAAAAATATTTGGGTGCATGGTTTTTTTGTTTTTTTGTAATCAAAGTTTTGTTTAAAGTTGCAACTATATACATACATTCAATAAGCATAATTTCAATTGTATTTTGAGTCTAAAATAGTTCTAATTGCTGCATGCTTTATTTAGTAAAACTCTGGGAAACAAAAATAGTGATAGTGGGGATACTTGAGCCAATGAGAGTGGGGATACTTGAGCCATGTCTTAACCATCCTCACTAGAAATTAAACATGGGTGAAACAAACAAAAAATAAAATTCCATCCTTATATTCACTAATAGATATTTTTCTGGAGAAAAGGGAGAATAATTTTTCATTTTATTTTTTTTTTCTTAAAAAAATAAAGACCTAAAAATGTTTAAAAATGCATATTTTTTAAATGAAAATGTCTATTTTATTTTTCGATTTGTTCGATTTGACAAACGACCAAAATTCGAACAAAATAGTCTGTCTAGATAAATATAAACATAGTTTTCAATTTAATTTTCATTAAATGAAAATAACTTTTTAAAACGGTTTTACAGGCTATAATCTCTAATACTTTAATTAGTTAGGTCCAACATAATAAAATATTTATTTTTTAATATAACATATTAAGATTAGTATTTTATATTGAAATCGTAACCTCTAATGCTGTAACTTTTTTTAACTAAGAAAATTGAAGAAAAATTGGTAAAAAGAGCGCACAAAAACAAGAAAAGCAACAAAAATCCCAGTTCAAACTTACCTACATGGAGCCAAAGAGGAAGACAAAATCTTTTCCTGTGAAATCAAAAAAGTGTTTGAAATAGTAGAATGATACATCTGGCTTAAATTCCGACAGCTACTAAACTAAAAGCATGAGTTCGACAATATCATTAGAGGAAAATTCTGTCAATGATGGTGATGATGTGAAAGAAAACCTTCTATTGATGGTTGGTTACTAATAAAATATGCCAGAAAGAAAACTGTAAAAATATTTGTTGGATAAGTGCTTAATATTTTGAAAATGAAATTTGCAAGAAGAATTGCAGATTCCAAATTTAAATGGCTCTGAACTGAGGATGTTTCTACCGTCGTTATAACTGAGGTTCAAATTATCCTTCGACAACCAGTTTTAACGACAAAAAATGATCGTATTACTAGCTTTGTTTTCTTAATTGGTTTTGAAACACTTTACGTTTCATAATTTATCATTCTGTAAAATATTTGTGCAAAAATAAAGCGAAAAAAATTACTTTTGTAGGTATTTTTCCGTAGTGGCTCAAGTATCCCTTCACTATGGCTCAAGTATCCCCGCCATGGGGATACTTGAGCCATGATCTAAAACAAAAAATAAACATTTATTATGCATAGAAAAATAGTTCAAAATTTATTGAAAGTGGTTTTTAGTTGAAGGAAAAATATCAAATTTTCATTTTCAATATTTTATTTTATTCTAAAAAAATATAAAAAATTTAAAAAAAATAAAATTTAAAAAATGGCTCAAGTATCCCCATCTTCCCCTACTTATAAAAAAAAGTATACTTTTTTCTGCCCGTACTTTTCGAGAACATTTCGGACTACTTTTTGCTGTGCATTAATCAGTTTTTTTTTAAACTCATAATATAGGTTTTTAGGACACTATCAATTCTAAAGTAATTATTTTCATGTTCAACAAGCATGTTTAACGGACGAATATCCTAAACTAACAACATTAACATTTAAGTTTAACTTTATTTTATTTTGCTATTCTTAAACGTATAAATTCATTTACGCTTCATAAAATATTTATTTGAGAACTATTAGCACACGTAAAAACTTATTTTGTGTTCAGAAAGTTGATTAATACCGTAAAAACTATTCAGAAGCGTTTTCGAAAATTATGAGCAGCAAAAGAAACTGTATTTGTAAATGCTTTTTGAAAATCTTATTGTTCCTAAGGTTTTTTATGACTTAACAATTTAATTTTTTGGAGAATATAAATAAAAAATAAAGTCAAAAGAACACATTTTCCGTATTAAAGTGTTTGCCCTGTATAATCGAGAAGTGTTTGACAATTGCTAAAGCATATTATTGTTCGAAATAAGTAAAATACAAAAGCTTTTAGTAACTCTAACACACACACACACACACACAAACGATTTTACGGAGGTTGTACTAGCAATCGAGACGCCGATTTTTGTTGTGAGTATCTCGGAAGAAATTACATTACATTTTGCCCAATTGTTATATTATATCGCTTACCCGCAAAATTGTTTGTTTGGATGAGTACTATAACGTTTAAAAAAAAAAAAAAAAAAAAACCCTGTAAATCATAACCAGAGCTAAATAAGTCGAAGTTTACTATTCGGAACAAGTGGAACAAAATATTAAGAACCAAGCAATCTGTGTACACAAAAGCAGATAAATCTTCAGATCCATCGACATCAGATCAATGATATTATAATTTTATCTCCTCGGAAAAAAAGGTCTATAACAAGTTGGAAATTCTACGTCAAGAGCAGGAAATGAAGTGCGTTCGTAATATAACAAAGCTTTTAAAACATTCAGATCTTGGTCTAATGCCAAACAGCACTTCGGATACAGTATTGTATGTTCTATACGATATCTTTTGTGTGTCCCTGTAAATACTATCTGCTTTCTATTATACAGGAAGTAACTTGTAGTAAATTTCAGCAACATATATCAATTTCAAAAAATGTGAAATAGTTTAATGTAATTGAACCCAAACAATGTTTCTCCCTGTACCATTATCCAATGGAATACTTTTGTGTGGCCCTAGAAATTAATAAAAAATATTCTTTGCATCACTGTTTGTACAGAATGCATATTTCAGCATTTACTTCATAGATGCATATCAATTTTATCATGTTTGAAAGCGTTTAACATCATAAAAATGCACTTGAAACTATTTTTTCTCATCGGCCGTATTGTAGCGGGGTACTTTTGATTTTCCCTGTAATTGAACTATACATCTGATTTTCATAAAATTTAAAATAACTCAACAAAATTATGCAAAAATATGTATTTTAAATTTTAAACGATTCGTTTCGGTAGTTTTAGCTCTGTTATATGCGGACGGACAGACAGACAGGCGGACAGAACGGCAACTATAGGTGTTTCGTATTTACATAATTACGAGCGCACCTAATAAGCATAAAATATCAGTTTTCGACCAAGTTATTAAACATTTTCTTGTAGATTTCATCAAAATATTTTCTGATTATGATTATTTTTAATTAAACATAAATATTTTGTTAATAATGAATTAAGGAACAGATTAGAATGCCAAGCTTTTGCCGATGTGTTTTTATAGAAAATTACATTAATTCCCTTATTTTCGAATTAGTTCAAATGAATTAATTTCTATTCCAGATGCATAATATTTTTTAAAAATTTTGTTTACAATAAAGCTTTCAAAATATAAATGATGAATTTGAAAATTTAAAAATATATATTAGAGAATATTTATCTATGTCAAAAGTTTTAACTGAAACTAAACATTGGTTAACTATATAAATTTTTTAAAAAATCTCTGTAAATGCATTATGGAATCAGAAAAAAATGCCAGCTATTTAACTGTTGGTTGAATTAGAAATTCTTCCGCATAGATTATTTTGAAGGAAGTTATTTTGTGAAATAGTTAACTATTATTATTTTATAACTAAAAAAATGTTATTTTTAAATATTTGCCATTGGAGTTTATATATTTACATTAGTTTCAAAAATTGCATTGTATTCTTAAGTTTATGAGACTAATCAAAATATAAATAAATATGAACGGTACACTGCAACCGCATGAAATACTTTGCAACACTAAATGAACATAAAAACCAACACTTCTAACAAAAATCGTTTTCGATTCTGTTGTGAATGTGTTTCGAATGTGTTATACGAAACAAAAAAGTTCTGCAAAAAAAGTTGTTAAAAATTAAAAGAGGTAAAAAGTGTTTTAAAAAAATATTTCAAGACATTTATTTTTAAAATTGTTTAATTTTAAAATAACTATGTAGAAAATATTTTGAAAATGTTTTACATGTGTTGTTTTATAGTATTATAAATGGTGTGTTGTTTACAAAGTAATGTTAATTTGGGACAAAGTGTTGTGCAGCATAACATTTATTTTAAGAAACTATTTTCATCAACACTATTTACAACACTATTTCAGCACAATTAACGGCGTTATTTTTAGAACACATTTTTTAAATGCAATACATTGCAACATGTTAAAAACGAATTTCTAGAGAGAAACACTTTTGCAATATATTATGAACACAATCACAACATATTATGAATCTTAAGTTCCTTATTACTAAGTTACTTCTATTATGTTCCATCATTACAAAAATAGCTGATGTAACAAATTAAATATTGATTAATGTGATTAAACAAATTCACATAAAATGTATTTTTATTGAATCTTGAGTTCCTCATTGCAAAGTTACTTTTATTATGTTTCATCATTAAAAAGCAGCTGAAACAGCTGATGAAATTTAAACAAATTCGCAGAAAATGTATTTTTACCGAATCTTGAGTTTCTCATTGCAAAGTTATTTGCATTATGTTGCATTATTAAAAAAAAAAAATAGCTGATGACATTGAAACTTATTCACACCAAATATATTTTTAATGAATCTTCAGTTCCTCCTCTTTACGAAGTCATTTCTGTTATGTTCCATCAAAAAAAAAAAAAAAAAAAAAAATTAATGATATTTAAAGAAATTTCTATGAAATGTATTTTTATTGAATCTGAAGTTAGTCATTACAAAGTTATTTTTATTATGTTCCATCATTAAAAACGGCTGATGAAACTTAAACAAACTCACATAGAGTGTATTTTACTGAATCGTGAGTTCCTCTTTATAAAGTTTTTCTATTACGTTACATCATTAAAAAATAGCTGATGACATTTACATAAAATTTATTTTTACTGAATCTTGAGTTCCTCATTGCAAAGCTATTTTATTAAGTTCCATCTTTTAAAAATAGATGATAAAATTTAAACAAATTCACGTAAAAAGTATTTTTACTGAATCTTGAGTTCCTTATTACAAAGTTATTTTTATTACGCCCCATCATTAAAAAATAGCTGATAACATTTAAGGGTGTATTTCGATTGAAACTACTTATTTTCCAATTTATTTTTGAATTCATTTTTACTCTCAAATGCACCAAACTTTCAAGATCTCTTATTTAGAAACTACACAAGGTGCCGTGATTGAAGATTTTTTGATAAATGTAGAAAATGTTGCAAAACATGCTCTCAAAAACGGCGTTTTGGAACAAATTTTCCGAAGCGAGAGATCTGGGAACGAAAAAAAGGGTCACGCTGAGAAGGTAATTGTTTATAAATCAAATTCTAATGAATTGAGAGTAAAATAACATCATACGGCACCTTATATATCTCTACAAAAATTCCCTCAGCAATTTTCGTGTTTCTACTTTTAAAAATGTGTCTGAAATTGTATTGGAAAATTTCGAGCTGTTGAAGGTGAAAAAGAATTTTTTCGTTTACACCCTTAACCCATTAATGCCCACGTTATTTTCTTCATTAAAAATGAAATTTTGAGTTTCCCACCACTTTTAAAAGAAGAATAACTTTTATCTTTAATTATTGAGGAATTTGTCTCGTGAAAAATAGTGTTTATTTATCATTATTTTTACTGGTGTGAAAAGTGCTTTTTTGCGCTTTTTATAATCGTACCTAAAAAGGGACGCTAGGCACTAATGGGTTAAACAAATTCACGTAAAACGCATTTTTCAACCATGTAATGAAGCAAATGTCGCAACAATCCCTAAAAAACTTTATTTAAAATATTTTAACAGAACAAACTTCCATTTCTGATGGACTCAATGCAACAAGTTGTTTGTCATACTTTTTCCTTATGCCGTGATATACTGATGTTAGAAAACATACAAAGTTGAAACAAGTAGATAAAATGTTTGATGTAATTACATTTATGTTCGAAAATATATTATTTATTGCAGACATTGTAATATAACATCAATATTATACATTTTGTAACAAATGATAGCTATACTTGAGTAGTTTTAACAGGCGATTTGTCATACAATATATTACTACTACTGCTGACTTCAGAAATAGCTTTAACTTGTTTCAAATGTAATGTATCACGCACTGGCAAAGCTGTCCTGTCTGAAAAATGTTGCTTCACAAATATGTTTCGACTAAATATTTTCTTACTAACTGGATTTAAAACTGAATATCGCGATTTTTTTTCTAAATATATAATTTTAAGAGAAAATTTTACGTGGATTTTTTAATAGACAAAATAATCTGCTTTTGTTTTGAAATTATCACAATTATGGAATATAAACTATTATTATGTTCCTGCATTACGGTGAGAAAAAAAAAAAAAGAGTTCGTTCATTTATGTATATTCACACTAATTTATATATATATTCATATTAACAAATTGAACGTGAAAACTTATAAGTAACTGAGAAATAATCAAAAAATTAATACTAATATACACATAAATAAAAATTTATCCATGAAGTTGCCGATGAATTTACCAATCGTTACTACATTATGATTATTAATGAATATGAAGGTTATCACTTATACGATTATTGCTTATACAATGATTATTGCGGTTTACTGCGTATACTGTTAGACTTTCTTTTGATGGTTCTTCTAACTGAGGAAGTATAAGAAATTTTACATGCCGATTTTTTCTAGAGTGATATCGTATCGAAAATCTCGGCGTGAAGAGTAAGAGTTCGATGTAACTACCCACCACAAATCAAACATTGCCGAGATATCTGATAATTTATCTCACGCAATTTGTTTATGTATTACTAATGAAAACGCCCATCCTAGGATAGTGGACAAAAATCGCGGTTTTCTGGTAAAATTTTAAAAAATATATTCATACACTATTATTTTGCAACTGAGCTATTTAAAAAAATCATAAAAAGTTAGTAAGTTGAAATACAGTTTTCAAACACTTTACATTTAAAAGTGCATCCTCCCTATTCAAGGCGCCAAATTTAAAATTATGCGATGTTAAAAAAAAAAATTATTTTTAAAAAATCATAAAAAGTCAGTAAGTTGAAATACAGTTTTCAAACACTTGCTTTTAAAAGTGCATCCTTGTGCTAAATTTAAAATTATGCGATGTTAAAAGAAAATTTAAGAAAAAAAAAAAAAAGAAAAAACATCTTATTTAATCTAAGCATTTTTGCGATTCAATTAATCAAACATTTCTGCTTTATAAAAACAATCATAAAGGATTACAAATTCTTTAAAAGACGGTTATCCCAAAGGGGTTAAAGGTAATATTCTTTGTTTTTCAAATAATTTCGCTTCAAAAATAATTTATCTTCACAAATTAGACCGTGAGAACTAATGCTTCACTCAAAGTTTCGTTTTCAAGAGATAAATGAGCTTAAGAACTATATAGAATCATTTAAACAGTTTCCCATGACCGAAGTGTTTGTAAAAACTATTAATATTTATAAATTATTCAATGAACTGGGTAAAAAAAAAGGATTCTCTAAGTGTTTTGCCTCAGTTAGCAAAATAAAGATACAATTATTTTCCGTCTAATTAGGAAGCATCCCGTAGCTCCAAAAAGATGCCTAACTCACCACATGTGAAGTTTCATCATTTTATGATCTTTTGGATTATATTACCAAAAATTTACATGGTTCAAAAAATAGTCTACGAAAAATCATTCTTAAAATTATTCAAAATATTATAATTTCTGTCACAATCTCTTTAATTTGTATTCGTTAATTATCATTTAATGTTCACTTATACGAAATATATTTTTAGAGAGATACGAAATGTATTCTAAAGTCTTTAATACTGTTTGTTTTCACGAACAAAATTTACATATCAAGTGTATGTAATACTAGAGGTTGAATAATTTTTTTCCTGATTAACATTTTAATTATGGCGTTCCACCATACATCTAATCATATATTGCTTCTTAAAAAAAAGAAAAAAAAATATTTACTATTTTTTGGCATGGACTTATTATGATTATAATTGTTGTTATTATTACAAAGTAAAACCCGTCGAATTTCGACGAAAAAATATTTAAGCAGGAACTGTTGATTGATTTATAATAAACCTACAAATTTAGTGACAATAAAAAATGCACCTTTTATTAGAAAGTTAAACTCTTAAAAAATGATAGTTAATCTAAAGTTGACAAAATACTGTTTCTATAAAACTCAGTTGCAGAAATTATTAAAATTAAACTTTAATCGTATATGTAAGCAGTAAAATATAACAAACATCTATTATTATGATAAAGTTATCAATTAAGGCTCTTATGCTAGGTATTCCAAAATGGAAAACAGCAAAATTTATTTCACTTTGGCTCAACCATAGATTTTTTCTCCTGAAATCTAAACCTGACATCAGTTTCACCATCTCAAAATTTACATATGCACCTCTCAATTGGTATTTTAATTTGATCATTTTAATTCAAAACATTGAAGTGCTACCCGATTGCTATTATCTGAATACAGATACTGACCTATTTATATTATTTTAAGTTTAAATGAAATTTTCTCAAATAATCTCCATGGAATAAACACGATAGAAAATATTCCTGTGCCATCACACAAGGTAAAATGAAGATTTTTATCATGGAAGAATAGGATAGGTGGAGGTTCAATATGCCGTAAAATCGGTTTGCAATGTGATGCGCGTTATCGCTCAAATTTATATACCCTCATTAGGTCCAAGCAACAGAATCAAGAGGAACATAGATCGAATTCTTTCACATCAACCGCTCATTTTTTCTCTAAATAAAAATGATCCGGTTATATTTAAGCACTCGAAAGTAGCATTTCATTTTATTATGAATTAAAAACTGTATTAAACGTTTCTCTTTTGCGAAAGTACGCGGTTATGTTTGGGTTTAATGTAGCGAATTTTAGGGTTGCATTTTTGGCGTTACCCCTAGACATATGATACTTCACCTCTATTTTTTCTTGTTACTCTGTGGTGGATATCTATAGTCTCCAATTCGAATTGCTGCCAAGATTTTCTAACGGAGATGCATAATTCGTCGAAGTGAATTCACCCAGTCGAGAATAGGTAAGTTCTGTAACATAAATCGCTAGTTTCCGGACAAAAACTTTCAATCACATCATGCACATCGCTTGTCACGGCTCTTCTATAAAGATATTCTGTTTTTTTTTTTTCCTGTTATAAAACATTACGTTTTATCAGAGTGTAACTTCGATTACATTACATTCGAAAGTGAAGTATTTTCGCCTGTGAAGTATGTTAAAGCAGCTGAGGTCAAAATAGTGCACTTCTACAAAACATATTTAAGTTTTAATAGTTAAAATAAATGCTTTTTCTAAATAAAAGGACGTCATTTGCACCCTCTAAAGAATTCCTGTTTTACGATCCACTCTTAGACAACATCTACAGAAAAATATGCATATGATGCCATTATCGTGAAATAATACACAAACTTTGCAAAAGGCAATATCGTCATTTAAAAGGAAAATTAGGTATCTAATGATTCATATGCCTTTATTTATTTGTTTATAATAGCTCTAAGTTTTAACGGAAATGATTCATCTGGATTTATTCTAAATTCGAAATGTGATTTTACATCTAGATTATTTCGTCGATGAAAAAACTATCGCAAAAAAATAAGATTAAAAACCAATATTGGCTTATCGTAAATGTCACATGCACTTAACATTAAATAGTTACAATTGTCATTTTATTTGTATTTTACTTGACTTTTTATTGATTTATTAATTTTTTCGTTATTTAAAGTAAAAATTATACCAATTTGTGTGAATTAGAAGTATTTTGGCGATTTATATAATTTGTCGAAATGGGTTGATGGGGAAATCAAGTAGTAGCAGCATTTTTGTAATAGAAGAATGCCGGTATATGTATTAAAAATAGTTAAGTATGCGCTTAAATTTTATTTTGGAATTGCAATGCATTTTATAAATAGTTTACACGCGTTTTTATTTTCATATTTTATAGTATGCATTGCAAATCCAGGATGGGTAAGCATTACGTTGACCCCCAACGACTAGTTTTTAGAAATAAAATGTTTGCGAATGCTATAATCTGCGAAAGTAAAGGTCTAGATGGTGCACTAGAAGATAGTCCCGGGATTTGTTGGTTTCAGAAAAAAAATTCAGGAGGAAATAAAAATAGTACAGATAATGGAGTTATGAATAAAAGGAGACATATAGTGCATTGTCTATCAGTTTCGGGTGAAGTAACTGAGGTGATTGTCATAAGATGGCTGCTGTTTTTTTTTTTTTTTAATTGTATCCAAAGTTTATGACTACCGCGTATGAAAATTTCCTCTAGAAAACTTAAATAGTTACTTTATTTTATTTTTTAGCCTTATTGATATGAAATTTTTTTCGCAACAATGGTAAAAAATTTCTGTTTATTTTTACTGGTATCAGCTTGCCCATTTATTATAATCGTTTTACTGACACTGACAGCAAATTTTCTTTGTTGCCACAATATTGCGAAACTAAAACAGCCAAATGAACGTTGATTTTTACCGTTATTTTTGATAGAAATTATCCATTAATAAAGTTTTTAAATAAATAGAAGTTTTCTGCAATATTTTTGCTGGTGGGTGTTTGATGGCGTGGTAATGAATCTTCTGCGAAAACGGTTACAGTTGTAGCTGCACTATTTTAAGGCTATGTCAGTTTCTGTTTCTGAATAGTTCCATGGTATAGATAGACAATGTCATAAATAAATTAGTATTCGCAATATTCACAGAAAAGCATTTGCATGTTGCAAAACGCATTGAACTTTCATGTGTTAAACATGTAGCATTCAAATTATTTGTTAATAAATCGGTAGGGGAAAGTGAAAAAATGAAATGATTTCCCATTCCTTTAATTTACTAGAAATGGGATTTTTAAAAAGTTTTTGTTGAAATAAAAAAATTTTTCAACACGCATTGAACCTAATTTTTTGAAAGAAAAGCAATAATATAAAATTGTATTTCACGACAGTTTCTGATTCTGGCACAATTGTCTGAAGTTCTTCCTATCCCGATTATGTCTTCAAAAGATTACTCCGGATAATTGAAGTTTGGCTATGCTCGTGAATTTCAGCATTATCGTGCAGTTAAGCAAAGCATAAAGGCGGAGAAACAGAAAAATCTATTTTTTCTTTCTTCTTTTCATATTTCTTTATTTCCTGGGTTTCCGAACACAGTATTCACAACAGTCAAGAAATTCACTTACAATTTAGAAATTGTAACTGGAATTTTATATGGCAAAGAAGAGAATTCGATATTGATAAAAATTTTGGCGAGATTTAAAGGTTGAGTAAGAAAAGGGCTTGTGATTTTCCACTGTTTTATTATTATTATTATTATTATTATTAATTTGTTGGTGTTGTCTATGTTGTCTTTTTTTCTGAGAAATGTGATTTCTGTAAGTAATTTGCAGTACAAAAATTTTATTTTAAACTGCATAAAGACGACATTTTGATTAAACAAAATAAAACAACAACAAAATAAATAAATAAATAAATAAATAAATAAATAATAAAATAAAACCCAACAAAAATAACAATGTTTTTTATTTATTCTTTATGAATGACCCCCCCCCCCCCCCAATTATCCGGTTTTCTACATACCTGGATTGCATCTTGAAAAACATCTGAATTTCATCCGGAAAACTAGAGTTCACTGTCTATGTGAATTTCAGAATTATCAAGCGACTAAAAAAAAGATATTACCAGATAAAATATAAAAACTATTTTTTTCCTTGCCTGAATGTCATTTAGATGGATGGATTAAGTGAAAAAAAGTTATGTAATCAACGTGTTAATTGAGCAAATTTTTGGCTCGTGATAGCTGTTAACACGAATTTTTACTATCAATTTGCATAAAAATTATTAAATTCCGTAATAACATCGCTTTGGGTATCACAGACTCCCGGACGCATTTAAACTCTGTTTACTCGATTAGAGACCACATAGAAGTTTCCGAACACCTGATTGGTTGGTTTCTTTTATGCGATTTCTCTTAACGCTATTATGAAAACGCAAATCACTGACTTTAAAACAACTTTTCATTGACAGGGTTTTTTTTTTTCTCCTTTTCCTGAAATGTCTGATTTTGTAGGAATTGAACTTCTGACTTCATATTGTAATAAAATAGAATCAATTTCCGAAAAAAATATTTCTGTTCACCGCAATGATATCTAAAATCAGATTTAATCCCAGAAGAAAAAAAAAATGTAATTTAACAAATTACAACGACTATTTGGAAAATAATACTTTCAAATACTATTGAGACATAAGGCGATTGTAAACATTGAGAAATAAGGTGTTCTGGTGTAATAACGCCAGATTGGGTAATAAAGCCAAGTGCTGATATTAAGCATAATTATAAAATAATTCGGTAAATGGCACCTGTGGGGTCTGATCAGAAGAGCTCTGAGTTATATAAAACACAAACAACAGCTAAAAGTTAATTTGTTCCATTTGTAGGCCTTATCGATTTCAGAAGCAACTAATATTAACGCTTGATCTAAAAATTGCGAAGAAAGTTCTGTGGTGAAGACTATGCTTTTATCAGGAAATACTTTGTTTATTACGTGATTTTGAGGCATTTCATGTGCCTTCAAAATGTTGCAGAAGATTTTGGATATGTTCGCGAGATAGTTTGTAGTTTAAAATGTACTGCGCAACAAGTCTACCGGGGTAATAACGCCATTCTTTGGCGTTCCATGTATGCATTCTATTACATAGAATGCATACATGGAGATATAAATACTGATTAAGATAAACACAAATAACAACAGCAATGTTTCTAATAATTCTATATAAGTGGTCCTTTTTAAGCAAAAATAAGCTGAGAGTCTGATATGCTTTTGCCTCCCCCCACCCTCCTTCTTTTTCTTACACTTTCCCAAAAAATTAACATTTTCTATTGTTTAGAGAGCAATATGTCAATTTCTAGGGTGGTAGAGTTCGTATTTTCAAAATTCTGCAGTCTACATAGGATTATTCCATATTTTTTTAATAGTATTGTTTGCATGGCATTATTACCCACATAGGTGTGCAATAAAGCCAAATAGCATTGGTCAAGAAATCGTTCCTTTACATTTTATGATTATATATCTGTAAAATTATTTTTTATATATAGATAGCGAATGAGTTACTGTATCAAATTCCATATTTATTTGAAAAATACAATCTAAAACTGAGCCGTGAAAATTGGTAGAACCTTATCGTGGCGTTATTACCCCAGGGTACCTTACTTAAGATTTCCCAATTCTCTACCGAGGACAAAACTATTTTCCAAATAGTAAAAAAAAAAGTCACAAAAGACAAATATTGATTAAATAAACAAACTGAAGAAAGGCAGATATCACCATTACATATTTTTTTATGTGTTACATTTGTGTTTTTTAATATAATAACATTTTGCGAAAATCTGAACTAAATAGTCATTTGATAAGGACTGAGTTTGATTAAAATGTTGAATGTTAAATGCTGATTCACTTATATAAAAGAAAAAGAAACAAAAGAATTATATAATGGTATATTACTACTAGCTTCATTAGAGTTTCCAAATTTCCAATCCAGTTTCAAAAGATCTTAAAATGTGAAAAACGAAGGAGAAACTAATATATCAGGATGCCGGAATTTTCTCTGCGGCCTTTAATCGGTTAAGGGTGTTCTTAAATCAAAAGGGGCAATTTTGTGACATAAGTTTTAATTTATTCTTGTTCGGAAATGCATGAAATGAGCGGATATTGTTGTTCAGAAACTATCGAAGTGCACTCATTTCCCCGTTTTGTTGCAAACGCCATAGATTTTTTAGAACAAGCAGTCAAAGAGGGCGTTTTGAATTGCATTTCCGGACGAAAGCAAAAAAAAAAAAACAGTCGCCGAAAGGTAGCAAAAATGCGTGATCACGCGATCGAAAATGCTTATAACTCAATAGGTAATGAATTGATTTAAAAAAAAGTGAAAATTAACAAAGAAGGTCTCCATACGGGCATACTCAGATAATTCTAAAAAATTACAGAATGTTCTTCTCATGTGGATATATATGTTTATGAAAGAAAATTTCGGCGGAACCCCGATAGAACATTCGTAAAAATATAATGAAAATTTCTTTTATTTGGCAATTTATCACCGGTTGGTAACAAAATAAAGTTTCATTTTTTTTTTCTTTTGTCAAATACATTTTAATGTGAAAATGTTTCATTCTGAACTATTTTTAAAAATATTTATTTAAATATTTTTAACTTCGTCGGTTTTAGTTTCTTATAACTATAGTTTTGTCGTACATATACTTATAATAAAAGTTAATAATGAAATTTTATGAATTAAAACGAAAATTAGATGAATTGAATTTGTTTAAATCTCAAAATTAATTCCAATTGAACACAGTGGATTCAATTTTGTTGCTAAGGAAACAAAAATTTCTGTGTTATTGAATTGTAATACTGTAGCATTTTCATCTAGCTTTTATTTTGGAATACACTTAAATATATGAAAATATAATTTTCAATATGAAAATATCTTTTATATATAAAATTATTTTTACAGTATTAAAATTAAAATGCGGCAACAAACAATATATTGATGCATTAGAATATAATATATATTAAACTTTTCATTATTTAACTTTAAAATTTTTAATACCATTTACCCGCATTTTGAAATTTTATTGACAAAAATTTTTCAGTTATATGGAAATCGTTTGCTTTTGGCGAGGAAAAATGCTGCTCGCCAAATCGCGGGACATTTTCGTCTTTTCATGCCAAATATTCGAAAGTATTTTATTTTTTTACAAAATTTCTACTGTAATTCCGCCGCTAAATTTAACTGGTCCTTTTGAGTAGTTTAATTTCTATTTTTTTTTTCAAAATATTCTGGGTATGCCCAGTATGGAGACCTTCCTTGTAAGTTAGATTCCAAATCGCTTCCATGGTCAGGTTTTGCAATTTGATATTTTCTCCGTTAAAAAAGGAAATTGCGAATCTGTCAAAACTTTTACTTCTTGTTGAGCGAAGTAGTTGAGAACAGCCTTAAAGAAAGTTAAAATGCCTCCCGGACTGCCAGTTTTGTCGCGTGACTAAAGAAATCAGACAAGCCAACCAACCAGTCTATTTCCCCTTTTCTTATCTGAATGACATTTTCATGGGCAGACAATTCTCGACACCAGACTTCGACAGAAGAAAAAAAAATCAATCGTAAACAACACCCCAGAATTCATTTCGACCACACACGTCGAACAAACAAAATTAAGAATAAAAACAAAAAGAGAGAGAGAGGGAGAAAGAGAATTCTGGAACGTTTTTGTTAGATTTAATTATCAAGAATTGGTCGCCAACTGATAACCTTCTCCTTTAAGAAACAAAAACAGTTGTTTTCCAGACATCTCGGTGCAATGTGGAAGACAAGTTTCCTGAATTTTCTTTACTTCTTATCAGTAAAAGTAAATGGAAAGAAAAGGAAAAAACAAGGCCAGTTGAGTGATATCAAATGGAATCGAGACGCATACATGGGATTTCAACTAAAATATCTATACAATTTTCAGCTTTTCTAAAATTGCTTTAAAAAATAGCTATACAATACGTTAGTAAATTCGTTACATACACTGTAAAAAAGGAGTAGTTTTTCTTAATCTGCAAAAATATAATGTAACCACAAAAGAAAACTAGTCGTGGGAGGTCACCGTAATACTTAACCATCGTGGATATGAATAATATAATATATGAAAAAAAAAAAAACATGTCTAAACTATTTCTAGAATGCATTGCAATTCCAAAACAAAATTTAAACGTATATTTAAATAATTTTAATATACATGGTAATGCTCTATTAATTACTTGCTGACGAACCAATCTCGACAAATCATATAAAACTCCAAACTACTCAAGTAGTACCGAATTGCGTAAAAGAAACATCCTTATAACTCCAAAAATAACAATCATATTAACAATCATCAGTTTACTGCGTCGGATTAAGCGTTTCATTTCCAATTAAAATATCTCTTGGAATTGAAATTTTGATGAAATACAGGATCATGAAAAATTGAAGAATGTGGAACACAGGATTACAAATATCTCGGTAACTAATAATACGATCGACTTCGATGTTTATGCTAAATTTGTGTTATTTTATTGCCTTTTTCGTCCACTCCATATAAAAAAAAAGAAAAAAAAAAAAAAAAAAAATCGAAAATTTTTATGTACTTTTCATCAAAAAAAATAGTTCAAAAGTCAAAAAAAAAAAAAAAAAAAAAAGTTCCGTATAATCGAAGTTACTGATATACAATAGGCTTCGTTCCATTCTTATATACTAAGTACATACAAAATTTTAAGTCTCTATCTCAATTTGTTTGGGAGATGGAGCTTTTACAGACGCACACACAGACACACAGACGGACGGACGGCAATTTTTTTTTCTAAAAATATGTTTTTCTTAATCTCCAGTATCTGAAACGAGTAAATGCGTCAAAAAAATTTTTTCGATTTCCAAAACGACTGCAAGACATACCCTATACTACGTATGATGGGTAAGTAATATACAATACAACTCTTCCGAGTTTCCATAATTCAGAGAAGTGTTTTTATTTATTTTTTTAATCTTTAAAAACTTCAAAAATCGATATATTTTCGAAATTTAAAGAAACATTTATAATAACAAGGAGATAAGGGGCAACCCTGACTTTACAGGTTAAAGAATATATAGGTATAAAACATTATTTTTTTTAATTGAAAACTATAATAAATATTAAATTTCAATAGATTTTATTAAAATGTTCACTGATAAGACGAAAAATCTTTTATATGTGAAAAATAGTAATTATGTATTGAAATGAAGTTTTGAAATTGATAAAAATCTATACTTTCATATTGATCTTGGGACATGTATTAATTGAAAAGAAAACGAAATGGTCAACGACTGCTATTTACAACAGTTTTTGTAATTTTGATAATTTTAATAGTTTAAGCGCCGACTTCAATCATATGACTTAAATTTGTGCTTTATTTATATTTTGTATTTAATTTATTTATTGGTAAAATTTAAATTACGTTAAGGAAAATAATGCGAAAATAAATGCTAAACTATTTATATTAATATCTTTCGGAATAGTCTGTATATACCATAGAGATCGATTTTTAAAAAATGCCTGTTTGAAAAATATTTTAAAAATCCTAAAAAGTCATTAAAGTGTGATACAGTTTTCAAATAAACTGCTATATAGATTTCAAACTTTGAATTTGAAAGTAAATTTTTTCCCC
This sequence comes from Maratus speculifer, assembly GCA_964019185.1. Taxonomy (NCBI): domain Eukaryota; kingdom Metazoa; phylum Arthropoda; class Arachnida; order Araneae; family Salticidae; genus Maratus; species Maratus speculifer. Next base: position 55,046,192 of record OZ025296.1, read on the forward strand.
TATTCAACAGTGTAAAAATTGAAAAGAACAACCTTGTTTAAAAATTTAAGAAACTGCAGTAAAAACTAAATTTAACAGTCTGCTGTTGCCATCGTCAAAATGACGTAAATATTATGTGCGGACATGATACTCAATAATTGCCGAAACGTCAGTTAAGGCTTTTGAATGAAAACGGTTCTTTTGATTAATGGATTTAAATGATAAATTTTGGATGCTGAAATCTTCCAATACGGGTCTTAACTCACTGCTATTATTTTGAAATTTTGTCTATGCATTTGTCATTTTTATTTTTTATATATTTCTGTAAATTTTGAGGATTTTTTATACATGTGTTCCAATAATAAAAATGGAATTTTTTTTTTAATTTTAAAATGCACATATTTCATTTTTTTCTTTTTCTTTTATCAGTTGCCTAGTAACAATAACTGATCCTAGTAATATTATAAACATTAAATCATCCTAATAACATTACAAACTTGGCTAATGTGTGGGGTGTAATATAAGTCAAACAAACGGCAAAACGGATGAATCAATTGTACAAAAATTGTAATCTCTGTTTTTTTTTTTTTTTTTTTTTTTTTTTTTTGCGTATGGATGCATTTTAAAACCCAGAAATTAACACACTTTGATAATGAAATAAAATGAAGTTGGAATTTGATATTAATTCTTATTTAGTAAAGAAAATTGTTATGGATTTTTTAGAATTTATCGTCTGCACATAGTTAACAAAAATATTTATTTTTTCTATTTAAAGTCATAATTTAAAAAAATTTTGTAAAGCAAAAGAACAGAAAATGTCAATAATATGCACCGCATAGATATCAGTGTCAAAAATGACATCATTAATAGCTGAAAATTATAATTTTCATTTTTAAAAATTTTAAAAATAACAAGATAGGCTCAATATTGTTGTTTGAAATTCACGTTTGTTCCTTAGTCAAATAGAACTGGACATGATGATAAATGATTACCGATTAGTTTTATGTCTTCAAACAGCTAACTTTTGGGTGATTTTAGTAAGGTAATGTTATCAAATGTATTAGGATTTGTATTTAGATAAGATCTTAGATATAAGTATTATAAAACGGTAATAAAAAATATTTTTGAGAAACGAAAATTGTAAAAAAAAAAAATAAATAAAAAAAAAAATAAATAAATAAATAAATAAAAAAATAAAGTTTTAAATTGGATAACTCCATTTTATTTCGATAAGTTACTAATAAATCAAATACAGATGTTTGTGGATAGTAGGTAAAAAATACCTGCTAATTAGAATAATATAAAAATCTTTTCCAAACTGATGCTTACACTTAAAAATCTTAGTATAAAATGAAATCTAAGATTAATTCTAACCATTCGCACAATAAATAGGAAATTACGAATGTAAATTTTATGAGACCGCGTGGGGTTCAAGGGAGCAGAGCCCCCCTGAAGAAATGTATTTTTCTATCTAAAAATTTATCATAATATGTAGTTCATTAAAATTTTAGAATATTGTTGCATAACAACATGATCAATTTGACGCATGTAACTTCTGAAACTTCTTATGTATTTTTTATTCTCATAAATATTTATTTTATTTGAAAACTTTCAATTGCTGTTTGTATCAAGTTAAATATTACGCGACATGCGATATAAAAGAGTGATTTACAGAGCTGACGTTGAGGCTTCTGATCTGCAGATTTACTAGTAATTAAAATTTTTATTCTAATTTTATTAATTTATCAAGTTTTCTATAAAACATGCTAATTGGACCTGAAGACGATTACTTGAGAATGGATACCATCCGAAAAATCTTTATTCCAAGTAAAAAAAAATAAAATAAATAAAATTGTAAAAAAAATAAAAAATAAATAAAAATAAAAATAAAAAATACTCGGAAACGTTTCCGAAGATCTTTGACAGTAAAAAGATTTCTGATTTTATAAATACTTTTTCAAATCCCAAAAATACATTAGATTTTGAAGTTTGTAGGTAATTTTGAAGTTGTTATTATAGGTTTTCGGTTTGTCGTTACATTATATTTTCTTAGACTACGAAATTTTGTCTTTTATACTTTCTCCCTTCAGATTCTTGAAATAAGTTTCTTCCTTTTATTTTTGTCAGAATTGTTCTGAACAAGTATGCATATAGTAACAAGCACTTAATATTTGCGTTTATGCTTTGTCTATTCATCAATGACACCTCCATCTCATTGTTGTTTGTACTTGTTCCTAATCCCTTGATTAGTTTATGTATTTATACATTCTAATTTAATATTAAGTCATACTCTAATGATAACAGATTAAATATATTTTTAAAATAATGCACCATTAATTTATTTGTAATAGTACCCCTTTAAATATGTTTTCCTATTATACTTTCCGTAATTAGAACTCTGGATAATTTGAACATTTCTTGTGGTCCCGACGAGTTCGAATTAACGAGAGCCGACTGTACATCATTGCCAAATCTTCCGAGTTTTTGAGTATCGCAATGTCCGGACAGTAATTTTAATCCTTTAAAGATAAATTTCATTTGCAAAGTCTGTAAATTACATAGCGAAAAACATCCAGAAGCTCTTTTTCATAGCATATAACAGGGGGTGAAACGAATGCATTTCTACAACAGCGTGAACTAACTTAATTGGAATGAGAATAATGAAACGCTTGTTCTGCTTGAGAATGTAGAAACAAACCCTTTTGCTAATGGAAGTAATAAATTGAGACCTTGAAAATACTTCCCACTGTTTCTTATAATGTTTATTTTTTAATGGCAGCATTTTTAATTTAGATTTTTTAAATACTTCTTAATTGGGTGGATTTTTCATTTCCAGACGCGTTTTTTTCTAAATGTTGTTTCTCAGAAGAAGAGTAAGTATTACAGTTGCTATGAGAAATATGTACTTTTTATTTTATATTGGGTGGTTCGAAAAGTTGTGTCCGTTTGGGTAAATCAATTCGTACCGGAAAATTCTGCCCATTAATTACTAAACATTTGATATCAGAAACAATATGTAATAATTAAATGATAGAATTTTTCGGTACGAATTAATTTTCCCAAACCGACACGACATTCCGAACGACCCAATAATATATCCTTAAGGATGCTGATCACTCACTTTCTGAATTCGCCTCCGTAATGTAAAGTCTATGGGACGTTTGATGCATTCTTATATTTAAAATATTTCCTCAATAAATTGATATTTTAAACTTCTTCTTTCGGTGATCTCTTTTTAAGAGATGTCACTTTCTTTCTGAGTTTTCAAGATATTTCTAAATTCTAAGCTTAATTTTACATGAAGTACTAAAATTTTACTTTCGGTTCGTCAGTTTTTAACACATAAAATATTAAATTGAGCATAGATTTTAGAAATATTCTGAAAGCTATGAAAAGAAGTGACATCCTTTAAGAAGAGAACGCCAAAAACAGAAGTTAAAAATATTAACTTCCTGAGGCGTTCTTATTTTAAATATAAGAATGCATCAAACGGCCTGTGTCAAACGCCGTGGACTTACCATTACGGAGCGGAATTCAGAAAGTGAGTGAACAGCAGCCTTAAAGGTGATCCACAGTATTTGATTTTCTCTGCCTGTTTGTCACTGATCTAATTTTGAAAAATAAATAACAGTTATAAAATAGCTTTTTTCTGATTAGATGCATTTGTAGCTAACGGAATCAGACCGCCATTTAATATTAAACTTTTAAAAACATGAGAGTCAGTCCATGTGACGAACGTGTGGGCAAGGATGCAGAAATGGCTGATTGCTTCCACTAATTTTTTATAGTACTCCTCAACTTATATAATGTCAAAATTTCTAAAATTTAAAAAAGGCAATAAACACCATTTAAATATGTGGGATATACTCTCGCATGTGGGCTACACTCTCTGTTGCACCTGAATTGGTATTTCCCTCCGCCACTCATTTACCGAACTCTGCGTCGAGATTAAATAAGAAACGTGAATTAGCGAAGCTGTGTGACGAGGAATGGAAAGAAGAAAGTAAATAGAATGTTTTTCAACGACGGCTAAAAATGTGAAATAAAACGAAAACTATGAAATTCGACGATTCAATAGCGACGTGCTAAATAGTTAAAACTGAAACGCTAAATTGATAAAATGTACGACAGATGTATGGTTTTTAAAGATTCTTGAGAAAAATTTCGAAGAACCAGTCGATGTTTTATTTTTTATTTGTTTGTTTTTGTTCTGTTCGTCAGATAATAAATGTATGTGTCCGTCAGAGACTTCCGTCATAGTGGTGAAAATCAGCCATTGGTGGCGCAGCACTTGAATTGTTGCATGTGGAACAGCTTTTTAACGTATTACAGTTGTTTTAAAGATGTTACTGCATCCTCAACTAAAAACAATTACGCTAATATAGAAATCTAAGGCCTTTTTTCTTTTTTAATGTATAGTTTATGTTTTAACAACTCATTAAATTAACAGACATGGGTATTTATAAAAGTGTGAAGTGCAAGATATTTTGTCCTTTTTCATGAAATGGCCTTGAAATGAACAGATTACTTAGGTATAGTGTTTAAAATGTGGAGATTTTTAAAACTATCAAAAAGACAGCTTACTTAGGTAGGATGTTTAAAATGCAGATATTTTTAAACCTAGTACAGGGCAGTGTCATATATCGTGTGCGTCAATTTTTCTATAAATTATTGTCATTTTAACAATGATAAGTGAAACAGTAATGTCATAAAAGTGCACTTCAAACAACAAGAAACAACTGTCTTAACAATGAAATAAACTATAAATTATATAAATACCGTATGTCCGGCCGTATAACATGCACTTTTAACTCTGAAAAATCACTTCATTTTATCCGTGTGCGTGTTACACGCCGAATATAAAATGATTCAAGTAAAATATTCCAAATTTTGAGAATTATGTAAATCCCCTTATATATTTACATAAACAAAGAAATTTACAGTTTACATTTTCTAAAAAACTTAATTTTACTTATCAGATCACATGAAAAGTTCATTGCACAGATCCTCATTCATACGTTCGGGAATGCCATTTTCTTCCCCATTCTCACTTTCATGTATTTTATCACCAGTGTCGTTTTCATCTAGCCATAAATAGTCACCCTTGGTATCGTCATATGGCATTGGAAATTCCACATTTTTAAAATGATTTGACAATTATTTCCGGTTTGATTTTATCCCATGATGTTATAATCTATTCACATATTTGCGATAAAGTCGCATGCCGCATATTCCCTCCTTTTTTTTAAAGGATTTTTCTCCTTCTAGCATCCATGTGTTCCATTGCCGCCTTAAACTTTCTTTGAAAGGTTTGTTTATTGAAACATCTAGTGGTTGAACTAACGAAGTCAATCAATCCACTTGGAATTACTACTAAATCTGTATTGGATTCTTTTATTCTTTTTTAGGTAGATTTCGTATGAAATACTACCTATTGCAATCGCACCTATATTGTAATCGCATATCTATCTATCTATCTATCTATCTATCTATCTATCTATATATATATATATAAATACTTTTATAAATACATCCAAAGTTTTTCAGACAATACCAATAAAAGAACCAATGAAACCAGTATTTTTACATTCATATTATTAAAAACAGTTGAAGTTTGAAGAGGAATAGAAGGCAGATTATATATCTCACTTTTTTATGGACACGATAACTTCTATAATTCTTCACCAATCTCCACCAAACTGGTACATAAAATCAAAGAGGATAAAATCTCGGCTAAGTTCGTTAATGGGCAAAATCGGACCAAGGGGGGCGGAATAGGGGACGTTTTTGTGAAAACCAAAAAAAACGCCATAACTTTTTAATTAAAGTAGATATCCAATCGGTTGAAAGTTTATATTGCTTCTTAAAAATGGGCCAAAAGTTTATGCATGACAGATTTTTGATAAATTTAGAAATGGGCTCAAGGGGGGAAAAACAGGGTTTTGGAGAGACAAAAATTCATAACTTCGTCAATTTTCAAGATATCAAGTCCAACTAAATTTTTTGTAAATGTTCTTAAAATTATCTAAAACTTTTGTATTTACAAGTTTTTGATAGGACCAACTTTTACATATGAAAAAAATTTAAAACGAAAAGAAAAAGGGCTGTGAAAAAAGAGAAAAATCCATAACTCCGTAAATTTTTAAGATATCAAATCTGATTAAATTTATTTTACATCTTCTCAAAAATATCTACAACTTTTATGCTGACAAGTTTCTCATAGGACCAATTCGTATAGCAAAAAGAAATTAAACGAAAATAGGAGATGGAGAAAAAAACCTCAAATCCAAACTGCTTATATTCTGACTCTTTTTTAAATTCATTTTTGATTTTAAACGCATCCAAATGGTAGACCCTCTTATTTAGAAACTGTATAAAGTGACGCATTGGTCAATTTTCTGATAAAGACAGAATATATTTCAAAAAAGGCTACCAAAAAGGATATTTTGAACAGAATTCATCGGGACTGAAAATTTAAGGAGGTATTCAAATAAAAAATTGCGTTTTTTTCTGACTCGTTTTTAAATCCATTTTTGTTCTCAAACGCATCCAATTTACAGTTCCTCTTATTTAGGAACTATATAATGTGATGCATTGGTCAGTTTTTTGATAAAGACGGAATATATTTTTAAAAAAGGCTATCATAAAGGGTATTTTGAGCAGAATTTTCCGAAATCATCGTGACTGAAAATTTAAGGAAGTGTTCAAATAAGAAATTGCGTTTTTTTCTGACTCGTTTTTAAATCCATTTTTGCTCTCAAACGCATTCAATTTACAGATCCTCTTATTTAGGAACTATATAACCTGATGCATTGATCGGTTTTTTGATAAAGACAGGATATATATCGAAAAAGGCTACCAAAAAGGGTATTTTGAACAGAATTTCCCGAAGTCTTCGTGATTTGAAAATTTAAGAAAGTTTTCACATAGCAAATTGCGTTTTTTATGACTCGTTTTAAAATCCATTTTCGCTCTCAAACGCATCCAATTTACAGATCCTCTTATTTAGGAACTATACACTGTGGCGCATTGGCCAGTTTTTTGATAAAGATAGAATATATTTTTAAAAATGCTGTCAGAGTGAGTATTTTGCACAAAATTTTCCGAAGCAATCATGATTAAAGAATTAAGGATGTATTCAAACAACAAATCGGTTATTTTATGACTCATTTTTAAATTCAATTTTTTTCTCAAATGCATTCAACTGACAGTTTTTTGTTATTTAGGAACTGTATAATGTACTGTTTTGGTCGATTTTTAAATTCAGAATTTATTTCAAAATATGTTGTCAAAATGGGCATTTGAGCTGAATTTTTCTTAAGATGATTCTGATAAAAACAGTTTTTGCGGAAAAATGAAATTAAAAATTTTTCATAAACTGCCATATGAAGTTATTAAACTGGGTTTATATCATCATCTGGGTTAATCATATATATATATTTTTTTGTTGAAATGAGCACTCTTTGAAATCTACCTCCGCCTATAGGCCCAGCCGACAGGGATTATTTTATTCCGAGTATTCTATGGAGTCTAAACATATCCCAGACTGAAAAGCTTGCTGGTTTTTTTTTAAGCAATCGGACACTTTTCCCAAACATTACGTATCCATAACTTTAACTCATTTTCGCTTATCCAGCCTTTCTCATGGACATCACAAAAACTCAATTTGGAAAATTACCAATTGGCTTTGTTTTTCGTTTGAAAATTTCCATCGGTTTTAGTTTAGTACCGTCTGCTAAGGAAAAAAGAGCCACTGTCAGGTGGGTCTTTTCGTATCCCGTAGTTTTAAATGAAACAGTTTCTACTCCTTTTGTTTCTACACTTCTGTTCTCTATCATATTGAACATTATGGGCGTTTCGTCCATATTTCCACTTTGTGACAAATCATTGTTTTTCTCCTTTTGTTAATCAATGACAAACTTCTGGAATAGTTTTTGTTCTAAGTCTTTTGGAAGTTTTTAGGCAACTTTCGTCTTTTGGAGAAGAACAAAATTTCAGCGATTCATAAATCTGTCGCACCAACTCGTTGTTGCTGTAAAGTTTTCACTTTCTTTTAGATTCTTTTTTGCCCATAGTAAGGCAAATAAACGAACATTTCTCCTCGTTGTTATTAGTCCATTTCGGGGATTTTCTAATATCCACTGGGAAACATTGTCCTCTAAAATAGGCCACTTCGTAATGCCTGTGTGCAGTGCTAATTTTTGTTTTGGCGTATTTAGAATCGTAGCTTCATTCTTCTTCCATTCACGAATAGAACATTCATAAACACTGGACATTCTAGCTGCCGCGCGATTACCATATTTCGAACAAATGTCGAATGTTACATGTAACGGAAAATTTCTATTGGTAGGATCACAGCAGATGGGAGAGGGAGGGCGTAGTGATCGGTTGTCACAAACGAGATTTGAAGGAGAGAGGATTTAGATTCAAAAAGGTAGGACTTGAGCCGACTGAAGACGACTGGTTTTACAATTTGGTTTATTTTGTGTCGGCCGATTATCAACTCTAGGGATATAGGCCCTGGGGGTACTGCCCTTCGTGGGGGTCTTTCTAAGGGAACCTATCCCGTATTTACGCAAGGTTCGAAGACAACCACGAAAACTCCGAACGATTAGGCCGACGGCCGCGATTGGGTTCGAGCCCAACACCTGCCATCTACCAGTTAAGAGGTCAGAACCTCTCGGCCACTAGCTGGTTTTACGAATCGTAAAGAAAAGACGCATTATCTGAAGTGGGAGAAAAATTTTATTTTTAGTTTCTTTTCGTGAGAAAAAATTGATGCGTGTTATATGCCAGTATATACTTGAAATAAAATTATATACTCTCAAATTAGTGCTGCGTGTTATACGCCAAGATATACGGTATACGGTACATATTTAAGCGGGAAATAAACTAGCGTAAACGTCATTAACATGCTGAAATTACGTAGCTAACCAATTATAATTTCAATGTTAGAGTTCTGATGGAAAAAGAATGAAGTAATAAATAATTTTCTACTCCGATGCCACATTCATGAAAAGTCTGAAATTCTTTCAAGAAAAAACATTTGAAATTGACTAAAAAACTTTAAATGGTTACATATCAGAAACCTTTCAAAAATATAATGTATTTTCTTATTCAAATCGTATTTTTCCATAAAAAATTGCATCCTCTAAAAATAAAATTTCAAAAAGTTGTCATCGCAAGTCTGTGTACTTTTATCATTACTGTTGTAGATATGCATTTCAGCTCAAAAACATATCAAGAACGCAAAAGTAGCGATGTCTTGATGCAGAAACGAAAACAAAATATCCCAGTTTGTGAAAAGAAGGAGCTTATTTTCAACGCAGCAAATAAATAAAATCTAGAACTTCAGCATTTTAAAAATTTTCCAACAACTTTTTAAAGAGGCGCGTTCAAAGGATATCACAAAGACAGTGCCCGGGGGTAGATAAGTTTCCTTAGATGACAGCTTTTATAGCAAGTGGGGAAAACACATTTAACTTTTAATAAAAACTTGAAAAATATTCGCTGACGCGAAGAGGCTATTGGTGGAACTTTATCTGAACGGAAAATGTCTTTGAAGAGTTGAGATGTTTTATGTGTGAGAAAAGAATTCAAAATATGATTTCGTTCGGAATTGTTTAACGATTTTTTTAAAAGTATGGAAATACTAAAATAAGATTTTGCCTAAACTTATATTGTTATTTTCTGTTGCATTCGTGCATGCACAAACCTTAGTATAAAGCCTTAAATTGGCCAATTTTTATTGCATCTTCAAATATTCAATTGGTACGAATTTCTAAGAGTCTTTTAAGCTTTTTACTACTTTTCCGTATCGAAACATTCAGGGACGACTCAATGAGAAAAATTGATATATTTGGATATCCAGCATTTTCCCTATTTTTTATACAGCGGACACATGCACAAATCTTAAGGAAGCTGGTTACTCAGCTTTGGAATTCTCCTCCATAATGTTAAGTCTATGAACATTTGTATATTTAAAATATCTCTTGAGGAAATAAATACTTTTTTATTTCTTTTTCTGCGAACGCTTCTTAAAGGATGTCTTTTTTTTTTTCTTAGTTCTCAAAATACATCTAAAATGTATGCTTAATTTAATATTTTTTGTGTTAAAAACTGACAAACTGTAAGTAAAATTTTAATACATCATATAAAATTAAGTACATACATTAAAAAAACTTTAAAACTAAGAAAAACAGACACATCTTTTAAGAAGTGAATACAAAAATAGAAGCTAAGTATATTAATTTAACGAAGGGATATTTTAAATATACAAATGCATTAAACGCCCATAGACTTATTTTATAGACATATTTTCTTACTCATTTTTAAAAGCAAAATCATGGCACTTGCAAGCATGATTTTTAAAGTGATTTGTAAGTACAACAACTTTTCCGTTATTCGATAAATGAATTACATCATGAGTTATCAGCAACTATTGTATCACGATATCACATATTTTTCGCGCTGTCAAAATCGCGTTTCAAAACGCGCTCACACAAAACATTTTATTTAAGATATTCTGTGTGTATCGAAAATTGAAAAACAGTTATACTTCAAGAGTAGAAATTTTAAAATCATTAACATAAGACAACTCTCAAAAAAAAAAAAAAAAAAAAAGATTTTCCTTTCTCAAAAACCCGAAACTTAGAGATATATTTTCTGACTCATTTTTATACGCAAAAGCATGATACTTGAATGCGGTATTTTTGAAGTGATTTGTAATTGAACAACTTTTTCTCTTTTGACAAATTAATCCCTTAACGCGCAGTGTTGCCGGGTCGGCAACACCTAAAGTTCCCCGGTTTAGAGACAAAAAAAAAAAAAAAAAACTCCATGAATATTTCAAAAACTACTCTAATGGCTATTTTAAATCTTTCTTATGAGTTCTAGATGGCAGCACCACAGAGATCAAACTCTACTGTTTTTAAATAATAGGTAGAATGTTTTACTGTAATACGCGCTTTACAGCAATGCTCTTCTCACTGCGCTTATCAATGCTTTACTTATGGCAGGTTACCACTTCGGCAACAGCTGTATAATTAAAATGGTTAGTGAAATCTTTACAAAACAGTACCTGTGTACTCCTCTAGGCCTAAATAGATTGCCTAAATTTTTTCTTCTTTAAGTTCAGACTTTAAAGAGTAGTGCGCCGGAAAGGGTTAATTAAGAAAAAGGCTGTTAATTAAATTTTATTTGAAGAGCGAATTTGTTTGAAAAGTTAACCCTTTCGGGACCGATCTCTTTTGCACAAATTTTATTCGCCGATACCACATATTTTTAGAAAGTTACCATTACTTATATAAACACGAAAGTACTTAAATACAGCAAATATTTCTCCTTATCACTAGTGCCTAAAAAAAAATTTATGTATTTTTTCAGGTAGCATAGATGCATGTATTTATCACTCAACGGGTTAAGATATTTATCACTATTTGGCCTGCATCATAACTTTATTATCGTTTCAGTTAACCCTTTCATGGAGAAAATTCTGTTTCTAAAATGTTGAGGTGGTTGACTGTCATCGGAATTTAATAACAATTTAAGTAAATTCATTTCTTCGTGTTTATTATTACAAGGTAATTTTTTTTTAATTTCCGGTGCAAATGTGACATTTGAAAATAAAAAAATAATAGGGAAATATGGTTCCCGCAGCACACGATGTCGCGAATTTGATTAATATTTTGTAATTACTTTGGTGTCCATACTCTCATAGTGACTCCATGGTAATAGTTTTATTTTCACAGACGATCACGAGCAATGATAACAAGTTGGAAATTGCACGTCAAGCGTAGCAAATGAGGTGCGTTCGTACGATAATGAAGTTTTAAAAATATCACTCTCATATGTCAATCTCATAAAATTGTAAATAGTTAATTACAATTAAAATGCGCAACAAACAATGTTCTCTCTATTCTCATTATGTAATAAAATACTCTTGTGTGGCCTTCTAAATCAATAATAAAAGCTCTTTCCACAACAGATTACGCCAAATCTATATTATAATATGTACTTTATGGTGCATATCAATATTATTATGTTTGAATGAGTGTAACATCATTAAAATGCACTTGAAACTTTTTTTTCCATTAACTGTAATGTAACGGAGTACTTTTGATTGTCCCTGTATGTGATCTATGCATCCTATTTTTAAAAAAAATGGAAATGACTTGACTAAATGATGTAATAAGTATGTAATTTAAATTTCAAACGATTAAAATGCATTTGCAACATTTTTCCCAATTGACCGTAATGTAACGGAATAATTTTAATCGTCCCTGTAATTGATCTATCCATCCGATTCTCATAAAATTTGAAATGACTCGACAAAATTATGTAATAATTATATATTTTAAATTTCAAAAGATTCGGTTGGGTAGTTTTTGCGTTGTTATATGCGGACGGACAGACAGACCGACAGACGGACAGACAGACAGACAGACGGACAGACTGAACGAACACTATAGGTGCTACGTATTTACATAATTACGAACGCGCCTAAAAATGAGTAGTAGTAGAATTTTTCTGGAGTAAAAAATGTGTTAAGTTTTTATCTGAAATAGTTGAAGCTTTGTGTTTTGTAAGAGATTTAAGTTATTTTCACACGTTTTAAATCAAAACGACGATGTTTATATTTTCGGGTAGAATTTATAGCATCCAGATCACATTGTTTGCGATATGTGGCGCCCGAACAGGGACGTGTGAAAAGTAACTGTTTTTTAAGAGTTAACAGAAGTTGGCATTGAAAATATGGATCCTTTGAAAATCAAAAGAACGCCTCTTAGAGCTAGATTTACGAAATCTTACAATGCTTTAAGTGAAGCTTTAAACGACTTAAGTTTTGATGCTAATTTAATAGAGAATTTAATGCGTCAACTGGAAGATAAAAGCACAAGATTTCGAGCTGTAGATGAAGAAATTTTGAATTTTATGTTGACAAACAAGATTATAAAAAAAATAATTCTAAAGAGTTTGAAGCATGCGAAGAGTATGCGGAAAAATTTATTTCTATAAAGCAAAAAGTAAAGACATTTCTGGTTAAGTCTATCGAAGAACAACTCCGATCGCAGAATTATACAGATGTTGAAAGAACGCTGTCCCGACCACTTCGCTTACCAGAAATAAGTTTACAGCCGTTTGATGGCGATGCAAGATTATGGTTAACTTTTTGGAATTCATTCAGCAAAATTCATGAAGACACCACTTTAGATGACCACTTAAAATTTGTTTATATTTTACAGGCGATAACGTCGAAATCCAAAGCTGCACAGATTTTTAATAGCTATCCGATTTCTGCTGATATTTATCTAAAAGTAATTCTACATCTTAAAGAAAGGTTCGGCAGAGAAGATACAATTATTGAGATATATGTTAGAGATCTTCTTCAATTAGTCTTAAATAATAATCGAACATCAAGCAAGAATTTTAATTTATCGTCGTTATATGATAATCTAGAGACAAAACTTAGATCTCTAGAATCCTTAGGTGTCACAGAAGAGAAGTATGCCAGCACACTTTTTCCACTTGTAGAATCATGTCTACCTCATGATGTGCTAAAGATCTGGGAAAGACATCGTGAGAAGACTGCTCAAGGTAAGAACGAATTAAATTCTATCCTTGATTTTTTTTTTTTTTTTTTTTTTTTTTTTTAATGAAGTAATAGCAGAAGAGCGGGTTCTTTTGGCTCATTCATATCTTGGTTTTGAAAACCCAAAGAAATATAGTAAATGTGATAATGAAGATAATTCAATGTCAACTGCCACAGATTTATTTATAAGTAATAAGCCTAAAGATAAGAATTTTAGTTAAAAAACGTGAAGACTTGTGTATATTTTGTGACAAGTGTCACTTATCAGAAAAATGTTTTAAAGCTAGTTCGCTTTCTTTTGATGAGAAACATAACTTAATTTTGAAAAAACGGGCTTGTTTTGTTTGCCTGAAGAAAAATCACATTTCCCGCAATTGTAACTCTAAAATTAAATGCACGAATTGTGGTAAAAGACATTTATATATGTCAAAATGGTTTTAATGAAGGTGGTAATGCGGCGTTAGAAAGTCGCAAACATGAATCAGGGAGTAGTGACACTGTTTTAACTACTCAAGGTTCGGATCCAACTATGTTACTCCAAACTTTAAGTATACGTGTAAAACACAATGGAAAAGAGAAAATCGTGCGTGGAGTTATTGACACAGGATCAGAATGCCCCTATTTATCACAGGATGTGATTAAATATTTGAATTATAAAAGTATTGGTGAAATTAAATTGATTCACACATTATTTGGTAATGTTAAAGCAAGTGAAACAAAGCATAATAAGTATAGAATTCACTTAAGTAGCATAGACAATAGTTATAAATGTGATATGCATGTTTTAGATGTTCCTGTTATTTGTTCTAAAATACGAAAAGTGCCAAATGGGCCTTGGTCATCAGAATTAAATAAATGTGATATTAAAATTTCTGATGTTGAAAATAGTTCATGTAAAACCGAAAATGAAACTTATTGATTGGTTCTGATGTGGCCGGAAAATTACTCACCGTAAATATTAAAGTTTTAGAAAGCGGTCCGGTTGCGGTAAAAACCCATTTGGGATGGACTCTAATGGGAAAAATTCCAAGTATTAAATCAGAAACAAATGAGGCTGTTATGGTTATTTCATCACTTTGGAACAATTGTTCCGTTTCTGATTTGTGGAAGCTGGATATTATCGGTATAAAACGGATCCAGTTGAATCCAAAACTAAATCTGAAATTCATGAAGAAACTATGCAGCATTTTAAGAGTAATATAAGAATAGATTCAGAAGGAAGATACGAAGTAGCATTGCCATGGGTGCTAGATAATGCTTGCTTGCCTAACAATAGAGAACTGGCCAAAAAGCGGCTTGCTACAACGAGGAAAAAGTTAATTAATTTAAATAAATTTGAGGTATATCGAAGTATTTGATTCGTGGATAAATGCAGGAATAATTGAAAGGGTGGTTGATAATAAAGAAACTAAAGTACATTATTTGCCACACAGACCTGTATTTAAAGAATCGAGTGAAACTACTAAAGTTAGACCAGTTTTTGACGCTTCGGCTCATGTTCTAGGTTCCCCTTCTCTAAATGATTGCCTAGATAAGGGATTAAATTTGATTGAAATGATTCCTTCTATATTGCATCGTTTTAGGAAATATCCTGTTGGTGCAGTATCTGATATAGAGAAGGTATTTCTACAAATTGGTATTAAAGTAGAGGATAGAGACTATCTAGGATTTCTATGGGAAAATTGCATAATTTATAGACATAAGGGAGTAGTTTTTGGAATCAATTGTAGTCCCTTTTTTATTAGCGGCTACTTTGAGACATCACTTAAAAAGTGCGACTGATAATCTTGCTTCTACGGTAGAAATTTTGAATGAATCGTTGTATGTAGGTAATTGTGTTTGTAGTTTCAACACAGTTGAAGAATTAAATAAGTTTATATTTGAGTCCCAAATGTTACTATTCTCTGCAAAATTTAATCTCAGGGGATGCCCCAGGGTATGGGGCAAAATTTAAAATTAGGTTGTCAAATTATCCCATTCAAATTATTTCTGAAAATTCAACAGCTAATGTGACACCAGTATTAGGTTTAAACTGAAATCTGGAAAACGATACCCTATCTTGCAAAATCGGTCCTATTGAGGAAAAACAAATTATTCCCACAAAACGAGTTCTATTTTCATTCGCTCAGAAAGTGTTTGATCCTCTTGGATTTACCTCTCCTGTGACTTTGCTCCCTAAACTTATTCTACAAGAATGCTGGAAGTTGAAAATTAAGTGGAATAAATTACTCCCAACGAATTTAGCTAAACAAATTTTTAAAATGGGTGCAAGGATTGAAGATGATTTCTGACATCAAATTGCATCGATGGATGTGTTTTGATAATTATGAAAGTAATGATGTAGGCCTTCACATATTTTGTGATGGAAGCAAACATGCGTATGCTACTTGCATTTTTCTAAGAGTAAAAAGAAAAGATAAAATCCTGGTAACTTTCATACAGTCAAGCGCAAGAGTAGCTCCCCTTAAGAACATAACGACACCCCGGTTGGAGCTTTTAGCATGTTGCATTGCAGCCAGGTTGGGAAATCGAGTTATATCTGATCTACGAATTCCAAATTTAAAGATATTTAATTGGTGTGACTCAACTACAGCTTTAAGCTGGATAAAGCGAGGCGAAAGATGGGGAACATTCGTTTGGAATCGAGTAGAAGAAATTAGATCCTTAACTCATGGCGACACATTGCAGGAAAATTTAATCCGGCAGATATCCTTTCCAGAGGTTGTTCGATTGAACAATTCTTACAACTAAGATGGTGCGAGGGACCGGATTGGTTGGCTCTACATGAACATAGTTGGCCTTAAAGTGTCGAAATTCCCGATGAAGAAATTATTAATGCTGAAAAATGGAAAAGTGTCATTTCAGCAATAAACAAGAACACAGAATCTAATGATCGGTATTATCGACGGTTTTCATCTTTCAAGAAAATTATAAGATTGATTGCCTGGATCTTAAGATTCTTAAACAATTCAAGAAATCCAAATTCAAAAGAAGTTTCTGAACTTACGTGTTTGGAATTAAAACAAGCAGAAAGAAAATTGATAATTTTGATACAGAGAGACAGATTCAACGAGAAGAATAATCAGAAGATACGTAGATTAAGACCAATCCTAGATGAAGATGGTATTATAAGAGGGAAAACACAAGTTACTTATAGAGAAGATGCTTTCAATTTTAAATACCCAGTTCTTTTGCCTTCTGACCATCCTGTAGTCCACCGCCTGATCTTCTGGAAACACCAAGAGCTTTTGCATGCAGGAATGGCTCTTATGATGACATCGTTACGAGACGACTACTGGATCTTAAAATCTAGGAAAACTATTCGAGCAGTAGTACAGAAATGTGTACGATGCAGAAGATTCAGTGCACAAAAGACAAAATCAATTTCTATTGCATTACCAGCAGAAAGAGTTGAAGACGCAGCAGTGTTTCAGATAATTGGAGTTGATTTAGCCGGCCCATTATATTTAAAGAATGAGAAAAAGGCACGGATTGTGCTGTATACTTGTGCAGTGTATAAGGCCATACACTTAGAATTAGTTACGTCATTATCTACAGATGCTTTCCTCCAATCTTTCAGGCGTTTTATAGCGCGAAGAGAAAGAAAAACCACCGTGTATTCTGATATCGGCGGAAATTTCGTCGGGCAGACACAGCATTTTCAGCCATAGATTTGGAACAAATCTCTGCCGTTGCAGCAACACAAAAGATTTGCTGGAAATTTAATTCGCCTACACTCTAAAAAATAAATGTGTAAATTTACACACAAAAATGTGTAAATCGATGATACAAAAACGACATGTCTATATGTGTAAATTGGCGTGTAAATTGCGCCAAATGTGTAAATTTAAAAATACACATTTTAATGTGTAATTTGATGATAAGTCCAAATGTGTAAAACTTATCTGATAACTCTTGAAATACACACTTTAATGTGTAAGTTGCACTGAAATACACATATTTCTGTGCAATATTTTTACACATACATATGTGTAAAATTCTGTTTTTACACATATTTTGTGTAATAGGAACATACACATAATCTTGTGTAATATGCAAAATACGCATATTTTTGTGTTATATGCAGAATACGCAGATTTATGTGTTAATATTCTGTTCTTGCACATATGTATGCGTAACATGCAAAACACACACTTTTGTGTAATATTTAAAATACACAGATGTTTGTATACAGAGATTTACCTTATGCTTTGATATGTAAATTCTAAAAAAAAGTTTTCATGATCACGGAACAAAATTGCATAAAGAACAAACTCATTTATACTTGGCACTTATTTTTTTTTAAACTGACTTGCAAACAAGGCCACAAATCCCAATATGCTTAATTTACAAACAATCAGGATAGTCTCAAATTATAATATGTTATCTTTCTGTTAGATTTGGTTTGAAGTCGGAAAATGATGCATTCATAGTTTATGAACAGGAATGTATAATTTGTATATAGACAGTATGAAGACTGTCTTTTAAATTAAGTTAAAAGTTAAAGTTCTTTCACACAGTCTTACAAGTGTAACAGCTTGCGCTGTTTTCAATTTATTTAGAATTTTCGCTTTTCTTAAATACATATTTCTCCATATTCTGAAAATGGCATAATTTTATTTAGCATTTATGGCGGACAAAATGGGGATTTTTTTTCACTTGTTGCGGTGTACTGGATAAAAATAAAACCGTACCTTTTTTTTTTTCTTTTTCTAAATAAATTATTACAAACTTTTTTTGCGTGAGCTGTGCTAATTGTATTTTTGCACTCTCTTTAAAAGCTTTTGCTCACTTTAACTTCCAAAGTTATCATCACACATGTAAAGCTCCACAAATAGCTAGTCATTTTTAACCACGAATGTTCAATCAGAATTATCCTTTAATATAATTTTACTAAATGGGTGAAAAAAGCGTCCAGGGCAGAATTCGAACCAGGAACTTTTAGCGTAAGCTGCCAGTCTGGCATTAGTTAGCTTTATTTAGTATATAATTCTAGTTCTTTGGCTGAATTGTGTCAGCCAGATTCATCCCCGATAGCTCATTTGGTAGAGCATTGGCAGCTCTCATAAAAAATCCCGCTTCAAACCTAGGCCAAAATACTTTTTAATTCTGTTTTAAATTACAGGTGATTTATTTACTAATTAAAATAATGTATTAAAATTAATATAGAATTATTCTTTTATCAAACTGTGTGACATTTAACAACAATATCTGTTAAAATTACTAAAGAAATATTTCTGCTTGAATGTTAAAATCATAATCAATATAAAATCTATATATAAAAAAATATTTTCTTACATTATACATAGTACTTTTTGTAATCTTTAAATTATAAGGGTATTGATTGACTGAATTGAAAGATTATTGATTACTATTGACTGAATGAAATTAATTTAGCATTTTAATACGCATTTTGAACGCCAAATCACGAGTGATTATTTAATTACATAACAACTATAAAAAATCTTAAATATAAAAAAAACCCGATATTAAGTACTTATATTTTAAGCATTTTAATTGTATGATATTAATTACTATAAATAATATATGCGATTATAATGCAGTAGACGTAGTTGATACGGATATGGTGGACAGAGAAAATGGGGTTTACACCAAAGTTGCAGTTACGATGTCGCCAAAATCATCCTGAAATATATATATGCACGGTGACCGCCCACTTGCATTTTTAAATATATTTTGTTAAATATCTAGAAAAACACATGAGGAATTTCCCTACAACTCCAGGTGTGTGTAAACATAATAGCACAGGCAATATATTATCATGAATATTTTTTCCCGATCCTCCATAGGGGACCCGACAACAAATTGAAACAGAACGTATATCTTTTGTATAACCCTACCAAAACTAATGTAGCAAAACGCTCAAATTGTAGATTATGATTAAGTGGATTATTGTAATAAACTGTCTTCATTTTTATGTGGATAACATGTATACTCGTAGAGAAATTAAGATTTTAATAGAAATAGTCTCAAATTTTGACAAGTTTTTTTATTTATAATTTGCAGAGTTCTGAATATAAAATAATGTACTTTTGCGAAAATATAACAAAAAACATTGTACACAATACTTTTTAATCAGAATTAATAATAAAAATTGTTTGAAAAATAAATAGGTTTACTGAATAATTTTTCACTGCGCATGCGTGAACGCTATAATGTATAATGTTTTTTGTCATATTTTCGTAAAAGTACATTATTTTATATTCAGAACTCTGCAAATTATAAGTAAAAAAACTTGTCAAAATTTAAGACTATTTCTATTAAAATCTTAATTTCTCTACGAGTATACATGTTATCCACATACAAATGAAGACAGTTTATTACAATAATCCACTTAATCATAATCTATAGTTTGATGGCTTTTGCAACATTAGCTTTGACAGGGTAATCTAAAGGATATTCTTTCTTTTTCAATTTGTTGACAGTCCCCTATGGAGTTTGATGAAAAAATCTTCAAGGAAATGTGTGACCTGTACTATTATATTTACGCACTTAGAGTTTCAGGATAATTCATCGTGTATTTTTCTAGATATTTAACAAAGTGTTTAAAATCGAAGTTGGCCGGTCAACTTTGATCATATCTTATATATGAAGACGTGAGTTTCAAAGCTGGCCTTATCCAGAAAATAAAAAAAATATCAGGAAATCGCGAAAAACCTGACTGCAATCGTTCAATTGCAGTCAATACGTCCTGCGTTCAATGGTTTTCATTATAAAGCGTGGTTTTACAATAATAGAAATGCACGATAAAACTATTTTTTTCTGCAGATTATAATGCTTTTTCGATGTAGGCTCATTAATATTAGAGATTGGTTGTAATAATTCGATTTTTTAAATTTTGAAACTCACGTTCTCATGTATACATTCCAAACATTTATTTTCCATAAACATTCTTATATAAGTAATATTTACGTCTTATGTCCTATATATTTATGCATCTATGTCATCGTTTACATCTTATACACAAGTCATGTAGGTATGCTTCACATATGATGACTAGAAACGAGCCATATATGTTATGAAACGTTAATTATAATATATATTATTATAAAGTCATATATGCTCTATAATTTGGCAATCCATCTTCAAGAGATCGCTGCAACACATAAATATCTAAACAAGTTCAAACTACTTCGATTCTAAAATGTACAATGAGTTTAAATACTATTTGAAAAATAAAATTGAAAAATAAAATTAAAATTAAAAAAAAAAATTGCAAATGTACCTATTTTCTTTTATGGGTATGAAGTAATCTTTTGACTTTTTCGATCTACTCGTATATTAACAGTATTTCTACGGATACCAAATGATACTTTTTAAAATTTTAATTTTTGTTGTTTTTGAATGAAATACGCTTAAAAATGTCTTCAATGTATGAAAAATACTTTTTAATTATTTCAATCTAAAAATCACACACACATACATACACATACAAAAAAAAAAAAAAAAAAAAAAAAAAAAAAAAAAAAAAGAATTGAATTTTGTTAAAAAATGGGATTTTATTTTGGTAGAAATAGTGTTAAAAAAACTAGGGCGTGTAAAAATGTGTAAACGTGTATTTTTATATCAATTATTGTGATAAACAAGCTGAAATATAATTATTTCAAGTGCTATTCGATGTTGAAATTGCAAATATTTATTGGAGTGTCAAAAGGAATCATTTTAGAAATGTATAAAATAAATAAATAAATAAAAATATTGATATTTTTTCATGTTTTAAGTAAACAAAAATTTATATACTTCACATCAACTTCATCATTTTTCGAATACAAAATTGTAAAGCATACGAACTTACCTTTGTAAAAAATCTCCTTTTTAGCTATTTACCATCATATTACAAATTCTGCAAAGTTAATTTTACAATAATTATGAAAAACTAATCAAATAAGAAATAAAACTTTGATATGAAAATTCATCTCAGTATCGCTGCATGTTGACAATTCTAAAAAATATTTAGGCTGACAACTGCTATGTTTGAAGATAGCAACAATAAATATAATCATATTTTTTTTAAGCTGACAATAAAAGTAACATTGATTCTCATTGTATGAGTAACTTTCACTTTTTGGGATATTGCAGATATACAACGTGGTGATATAAAAGATTAATTCATTTTACATAAAAGTTTACAAGCAATAAAAAAAATTAAAAACATTTTTATTACTATTAAAAAAATAATTTTAATAATATATTGCCGAAATTACATTTTTATTTGTGAAATTATGCATTTAAACCAAAAAACTCTTAATGTATGATAAAAATAAACAACGATCGTTAATTGTTTATTTAACATAGCACCGCATCTACTCTATTTCGCCTATAATGTGGAATTTTTAATTCTTTTTTTTTTTTTCCAAGTATGTATTTGGTTTGCTGGATGTTTAATGACAGAGTCACTATAAATCTAATACTATCATAAATAGTACAATGAGTTACAATCTATTATGCAGTTCTTAAAACGAAATGCGTTGAAAATTTTATTTGTATATGTTTATTAAAAAACAGATAATTTTTTTTTTAATGTGACCCCATAAGAAAAGAATAGTTAATACAATATCAAATGATTTACTAATTTTCTAAAGTAAATGAATACGTAAAAGAACTCAGATCATTGGTATAAAATAGAACAACATATTAGTTCATTATTATTATCACCAATACTTTATTTATAGGATTAGATGATAACTATAAAAAAGAAATCCATTTTAATCATACCGTTTTATAATAGAGCTTATGGTATATATTTTGAAACTTATCTGTATAATATCATTCAAGATATAAAATAGGGTACTTTTCGGTTAATCGGACGTCAATATTATATATACACATGCATATACCTATCTATACACATATTGTATCTATATATACATGCACACATATAAATACATGCTTATATATGAGGACCCTAGAAGCCAAGGGGTACAAGTGACAAAATTTCGATTTGGAGTAAATTGAATTTAAAGATAATTGATGTTAAATTGGAATATCAATAACAATTGAGTGGATTGAAATAGGAATGCTTGTTGCATTCTGGTCTTTGAACTCTTATTTCAATAACTGTTAAAAAATAAAGTACAACTTTCTTTAAATGTATAATTAATCAATATTGTTTGTTTTTCGAAAAAAGTGGTTTGCCTCTATAACTCAGCAAATAATAAGAAAATCACTTATATTTCTTTACCTGAAATGAAAAAAGCATATTTTTAGGTCGTCTGTGTATTTAGTTTATTTTTTTCAATTTTGTCATTTATACCCCTTGGCTTCTGGGGTCCTCATATGTAATAATGCTTTTATATGTATTCATAGTTACATATGTATTTATATGCATGTACGTATATATATGAGTATTTTTAACACTGGCGCTCAGCTAAATAAAAAGTACCTAACATGAACATAGATAGAAGGAAGGACTTCCCACGCAATGTATTAATCATGAACATAGATTATCCCTCTATCTATGTTCATGGTACCTAAAATAGTAAAGCTATCCAGAATAAAATGTAAATAATGAAATACAATTATTACATTTTAGCTTCATATCGTTTAAGTATATGTGATATTCTTTTAATATTAAAATTTTTTTTAGTAAAATCATGTTTAAATCGTTATTGATTGTGTAACTTCTCTATTTTCATTTGCATGCAGTATCCAAACTTCTAATTTACTTTGAAAATTTTCAAATTATAAAATTTAACAATTGAAAAGTTTCACGCACTATGAATATTTCTTTATAGATTTTTAACGTTTCTCAAGTTGAATAATAAAGTGAATAATCATCGAAATCGACCCCCCCCCTTAATATTACATTTCCATGTTTTCTTTTAAAAACACTTATCCATTGTGCCTTATTTCTTATAATCATCTTCTGAGCAGATGCAATTTTTAAAAAATAAAAATATGTAATGCAAATTATTTCAGAATATTACTTAAACACAAAATTTTAAAAATTATGTTTGAAAACATTCTCTAAAAAGTCTTTTTTATTCAATAATTTATGTATATTTAAAGGTTTACTGATTACATAACCATTGATTGTATGTTTTCCCATATACTTTTAAAATTTATGAAACCATGATCTTAACCAGATATTTTTAAAAAGGTAAGAAGTCTGATTGAAATGCTGTTGAAATCATTGTTTCTAATCATCTGATTAAAATTGTCACTAGGCAAATTATGTATTTCAACAAAATGAACAGTAAATTTATTAAACTAAATGAAGTTAATGAAATATTAAAAATTAAAAACATGTTTATAAGAAGTTAATTAAAATCCTTATAATGTAAAGAAAAACAAATAGCAAGAATAATTTTTTTCATACCTGTTTTTCACCGACATTCTTTATAGTTCGATTTTTTTGGAGAACTATAAGTCCAATACATAAGCACAATAGCTAAGGCTGGAAGCATATACACCACGCCTAAGCCAGTGTATTTATCTCGGACTTATATATTTTGCAAGAAGTATGATCTTGGAAGCGCTGCTGAGAAATCCATTGTTTAAATTACTAAATCCGCGTCAATACAGATCTAAGTTGTCGAGTAATCGTTCCTGCATTCGTTCGAAAGTTTACTACATACACTCTGTTTATTTATATTCTACGGTTAGCCAGCCGCAGACGACTTTTTTTCCAAGCAGATGCAAAATGTGTTTTTAAAAGCAAAAAAGTGTTCTAAGAGAAAGAAAATTTTTTCTTTGTCTGTCATTTTATATTAATTTCCTGTTGAATAAACTGCTTGTGATCTAACTATTTTTAAGACATTTCTGGAAAACAATAAATAAAAATATGAATAATTAATTATGTGATGGTTGTAGCATAAATTGTGTACATTTATTTTACATTCAGAAAATGTTACATTTATTTAAAAGGTATGCAAAAAGTGGCAAGCAAATTTTTTAAGAATAACTTAAAATCCTTAAACATTAACAGAAAAAAATGTATACAACCATATTGTATATTAATATATACAACTATATGCATACAACTGTTTTTTATAATATTAAAGCAGCTTTTCATTACAAAACGCCCCACCCCCCCTTTCTGTGCTTATTCATACACACACAAACCTTTGCTTTTCTCAGTTGAATATTATTTTCTGCCGTGTCTGGTTTTAAGATTAATTTCATAAATCAGTGCAAACTTCCCGGATTATAAAAAACAGAAGAAAAATATTTTTTTTAAATTCAAAATTAATAAACTTTTTACATTTAATATTTTTTTATTATTTTTTTTTTATTATTCATATACAACACCAAAAAGAATTTTCATACGAAAAAATAAGTTATAAATTTTTAAAAAGTTTTGAAATGTAATAGAAATACTTTTTAATTAAACACATACCGAGAGTTAGCAATAAACAAAATCACAAAAAAATTTGCTATTATAATCATTTTCATTTTTTTTTACATAATAGTTTTAATAGCTTAAGCGCGAGGTTTAATTACATGTCTATTACAGCTACGTTTTATTTATATACTTTTTTATGCAAGTTTATTTATAAGCAATTTTCAATTTCGTTGCAGAATATTAGCCGGAAATAAATGCTGATTTTCTTTTCTTTCTTTTTTCTTCTTTTTTTATGGAATTTAATCTTGTGTAATTGTATTGCACACAGTAGTTTAAAAAAAAGAAACATGGTTTCAGATTATTTTTTAACCATAAAAAACAACAAATTGAGGTACGATAGAAAAAATTACATTTGAAGAAACATTTCTTTCCGTATTTGATTGTGAAAAAAATTAAATTGTGCAACTATTAGAAGTTAAGAAAGTCACAGTACAAGTGAAATTTACTTATCAGGTGTTGCCACCGTTAAAATGATATCGCTGTTATTAACGAATGTGTTTTCCTTCATAATATAGATTGCTGTAAGTTTAACCAAAGTTATTAACTTTTCATGGAATATAGAAGGCATTTGAAAAACTTTCATAATCATAATAATAATAATAAATTATTTCGTGGATTATATGCAAAATTATGCTTGCATCATAATTTATAATTGCTGATTAAAATTGATGCATTTATAAAACATTTTATAAATGCCATATAAACATTTATAAACATTTATATAAACATTTATAAAACATCATAACAAATTTTTTTTTTTTTTTTGTGTGTGTTAGAAAATAAATTAATGAATATGGGTTCATTTGCAATGATTGAAACAAAAATCAGTCATCATCCTACAAATGCATTAACACAATTCCGATAACTAAATGTGTCCTATTTTCAAATAAACATTCACATTGTGACTTAACAACATACTGGTCGTTTGATCACATATGTGAGTGACTCGCAGTAATGTCGGAAAATTTTTCAAATTTGTCAGAAGCATATTTTTTTACATTGAGTAACATTCTTTTTGTTTCTAAACAACTCATATTTTACTTACAGTGACATTTTATGAGTGCGGACATTTTGGTTATAGATGGGACGTGACCATCGTGATTTGCAGGACTATGACAAAAACATCACTGTCACTATGATTTTTATATGGGTAATGGCCTTGATCGACCGAAACAGGTTTTTAAGACCTAAAACGTGACACAAACCAAATTTCGGTAAGCTTTCTATTTTCGGTCGAAAACGAAAAAAATAAAGATTAATTTTCCTTTTTTTTTAAAGTTATTAATGCATACATGAACGTATATAATTATTCATTAATTAAAGGTGTATAAGGACACATTTCTTTCAAAAAAATAAACATGCATAAATACTTATGAGTGTGTATAAGCTTCAAACGAAAACATGATATGAACAAAATAATAATGCAACTTTTATATTTTATGACAGCCAGCAATTATAAGCATTTACAATAATTAATTAACAAAGTAATTAAAAGACCGGGAGGCGTAAGTACAGATTATCATCTCATCTACTTCACGGGTGAAATTCCAGAATTACTCAAAACTCGATTCGCATGTTAAAATGCAATCGGTCTGCCAAGTGTTGGAAAACGTCTAAAAACCAAATTTCAGAATTTGACTCGTAGGTTTACTATTGAGGTCCCTTCTCCCAGTTCCCCATGTTTTTATCTTTTGGGTAAAAAAAAGATAAACCTACGAGTCAACCAATAAAATCGGGTTTTCGGACGGTTCCCCCCCCCCCCAGGAGATGAGTTAGCAGATCGGTTCCGTTTTAATATGCGAAGTTTTTTTTAAGTAATTTTGAAATTTCATCCGTGAACTCGATGAGGGGGTTGTCTTTGCTGCCACCTCCCGGTCTATAACAGTGGAGAACAAATTCAATAAAGAATATTTCATTTTTGAATATACATAACTTTTCAGTTATTTAATATTTCTCCTTGAAATTAAATAAAATACTACTATTTAAAAGTACGACTTAAAAGGTTTTTTTTACGAAACTAACTCTAAATAAGTTGTAATAAAAAATAATCATTTTATAATTTATAATTATTACTATTTTAGCAAAAAATTAAATATAGATGAGATGTGCACTTAAACAAACATTTGCTACTTCCTCCCAAAAAAACTTGCTATGCCTTCGCCTCCCTGAGATTGTTTTGAGATAATGCTCTTGTTTGAAAAATCTATCGAGCAGCTGAAAAGCACCATATGTGCGTGCATGTTTGTTTTATAATTTTATCCCAGATCTTGAATCATACATGACCAAGAATTATAAACAGTGAAGTTCATAGCAATAAATAACAAGTTGGAAATTGTACGTCAAACGTGACAAATGAGGTGCGTTTGTACTATAAACAGATTTATGAAATAGCTGTTAAATTATGTAAAATTTGTTTTATGCAAAAATGCATGAATACAAAATACGATAAATCATATATCAATTACAGAGCAATCCAACTATATTACGCAAGTTAGAGTACGGTCAGACAAAAAAAATTCTTAAACATTTTCAACTATGTTGTAGAGTAAAACGCCTACTAGATTGAAATTTCAATTTCAGAATTTTATACCCAATAGACTGTAGCATATTTTAATTCTTTTGTACAGCCGAGCACTTTGTTTACAATCTTTACATACGTATAATGCCACTATTCAGCTAAAATTTAAACACGCTTAAATCTAGTGAAATCACCAGAGATTATCTTCCATAGACAGTCATGTATCTAATACCTTGCGTGGCCCACTTAAACATTTTTTTTTCATTGTTCGTAATGTAACGGAAAACTTTTGACCATCCCTGTAATTAAATTATACATCCGATTTTCAGAAAGTTTGAAATGACACGACAAAATTTTGCAATAATTATATACTTAAATTTAAAAGCATTCTGCTGGATATTTTTTATTCTATTATATGCGGACGGATAGACGGACAGATAGACAGATGGAAAGACGGACTGAACGGCGACTGCTGGTACTAAGTATTTATATAAGAACAAACGCATCTAAAAAGTACCTTATTTGAGCGGAAACAGCTCAAACAAGAAGTCATACTGAAATTTTCCATAAGAAGAAACAAAATTTCTAGAATTCAAATAGTTTCGGTCTGGCCGAATTTTCAGCAGCATTTTTGCCGAAAACGAATTTTCGGTGAAACTCGGATTTTTGGCCGAACACGATAACAAATTTTCGGTCGATCTCTAGTAATGACAATAAATGTAACTAAGATAATTTTTACATTTTTAATTATGTGTAACACGCCAATTCGTGTAACTCCAAATATTTTATACATTTACACATCTGTCTGAGTTTAGGAAGCGGTAACGAATTGCATATTTGACTTCATAAGTTATATACACATAAAAACAGCTAAATTTTTGTTCAAAGTGTGTAATTTTTATGACAAGCATGTAATTTTAGAAATTTACACACATGTTTGTGTACCCATAAATATGTTTAAAATAGAATAACTCATCAATTTGTGTAAATCTAACCATTTTTCTACATTTACACACTTATTTGGGTATTTCAAGTGATAACAAATTACACATTTATTTTAATATGCTAAATACACATAAAAACAGGTAAATTTCAGAAAAATATGTGTAAATTTTACGACAGGTGTGTAATTTTATAAATTTACACATATATACGGGTAAAATTAGCTGATTTACACATTTATTTTTTAGAGTGTACCGCTGCCTGGTGGGGCGGTTGGTGGGAGCGATTGATACAAATGGTAAAACGCATCTTGAGAAAAATTCTAGGTAGAGCTTCATTATCCTACGAAGAACTGCTCACAATTCTCTGTGATTGTGAACAAGTTGTGAATGCTAGACCTCTAACACTTGTTACTGAATATGTGAGCGATCTAGCACAGTTAACACCATCAATGTTTTTACAGGACATAAGATCTTCAGATGTGAGAGATTTTGATGCAATTGACGCACAAGAATTAAATAAAAGAGTTAAGGATAGGCAACATGTTCGAGAACACCTACGTAAGCGATTTCGTATTGAATATTTAGGACAACTGCACCAGCAAAGTTCTTTGCAAAAGAATGTCAAGCAACTGACCATTGGTGATGTCGTACTTGTAGAATCTGATAAGAAACGTGCCTATTGGACTTTAGCCCGAGTGCAAGAACTTATTTCTGGTAAAGATGGCCACCCAAGAGTTGCACGATTAAAAACTGAAAATGGTGAACTTTTGAGACCTGTGCAAAAACTGTACAATTTAAAGATTCCAAAAGAACTTTCTAGTGATCCAGTATTAAGAACGAGAAGTGGCAGAATAGTGACTGTCCCAAAACGTTATTGACTCTAAATACTCTTTCAACTAAAGACTTTAGCTTTATTTTTTGGTATATTTCGTATTGATAATTTGAATTTGTAATAATATGTTTAATTTTATTTGAATGTTGCAGAAGAAAATGTTTATTTACCTGTTTTGAGAAAATGTAAGATTGTAAGAATTGTATGTTTTCACTGTAATGTAAGTATTAATCATATTTTATTTTATTTTATATTTTATTGCGCCCATTGTTGAGTTTATCTGTCGAAAACTCAAGGTGTGTGAGAATGTCGCGAATTTGATTAATATTTTGTAATTACTTTGGTGTCCATACTCGCATAGTGACTCCACGGCCATTGTTTTATTTTCGCAGACGATCACGAGCAATGATAAAAATGAGTAGTAGTAAAATTTTTCTGGAATAAAAAATGCGTTAAGTTTTTATCTGAAATGGTTGAAGCTTTGTGTTTTGTAAGAGATTTAAGTTATTTTCGCACGTTTTAAATCAAAACGACGATGTTTATATTTTCGGGTAGAATTTATAGCATCGAGATCGCACTGTTTGCGATACACGAAAGGGTTAAACAAGCAAATATTTTTTATTAATATTTTGCAGCACTTTTTCAAAACAAAACTCTTTTACAAACGTTTTGACAACATTTAAAACAGAAATATACAATATATTTTTTTTTAAATAGTGCTGCAATCAGAATATAAAAATAGTCGCATATGGCAGCCCTGATTAAGATATCCGCTTGCGTTTAAAACCTCAGTTTCGATGAAAATTCGTTGTTCCGTCAATTCCGTTTTTTTTTTTTTTTTTAAGTTTTACTGTATAAGATTTTTGTACTTACTATGAGAATTTAAAGGAAGCAAAGAATTGGTTTTGCGCCCTTTACTTTCTCTTTTGCGTTTTAAACAGCTTTTGTCACATTAGATGTAATTCTATGTTATTCTTCCTGTACGGATAACATAATTCCGTAATAAACAGGTTCCGTTTTCATAGTATTTGCAGTATTTTTATGCCCTGATTTAGAAGTAGCTGTCTTGCTTTTTTTCTTTTCACCTCCTGTCCCTTCCTTTTTGTGTGTGTGTGAAATAGATTTGTCAACTGTAATGTGTAATAGCATAGAGTAATTTATATCAATTTAAAGAGACTTACATTTACACCCTTTTCTCATGCAAATTCTCAAAATGTATGACATACGGAATATTTAAAAAAATCAATTAACCCTAACTATATTTGATTAAATAAACATTTAAATCCTTCTCTCCAACAACTGGTATAAAGAAATCAAACAGAAAATGCAGTAATAAGATATAGAAAAAAAATACAATCTGACCATATTTAAGAACTTCTTTATTATTTTTCGTGAAATAATATGAATTATATGGAGTAATGTGAAATCAACATCCACATTTAATTATCTTTCAAAAATTAATTTAATATCTAGCGTATGATGTAGGAAACTCTGCTTATGTTTTCAATAATTTCATTAAAACTTATCTTTACGAAATTTTAAAAATGATGAACATAAAGTTAGTGAACTATGTACACAACACTTAACGAAACATAGATCTAAATATAGCAACCAGCCTTGTTCCGCACAAAACTGATTCCCTTGTTTTAAGATGTACTTAATTTACGGTATTAGTGATCAGCGTTTTTCTTAATTATTTCAGTTTATTGGAAACAAAGGCCTTTAAATATTCATCATAATTTTGCTTTTTTCAACTTGGAAGTTTTGTACAGATTTTTGAAAATGAAGGTTGCGATTAGTTATCGACGTAAAGTTTTACTATTCAAAAGCATTATTTATTAGTAAATAATTAGGTTTAGTTAGTTAGGTTTTTAAAACCGATTTTTTATTAATATGATATTTATTACTTTATGTATATTATATTAAAAAATAAATAAATAAACAATCAGACCATACTTAAGAACTTCCTTATGATTTTTGATGAAATAATATGTATTAAATGGAGTAATATAAAATAAACATCCACATTTAATTATCTTCGAAAAATAATTTAATATCTAGCGTATGATGTAGAAAACTCTTCTTATGTTTGAATAATTTCATTAAAACTTATCTTTACGAAATTTTAAAAATGAAAAACATAAAGTTAATGAACTAACTACACAACACTTACGAAACATAAATCTAAAAATAGCAACCAGCCTCGTTCCGCATAAAACTGTTTCACTTGCTTTAGGACGTACTTAATTCTAAATAAAATATTTTACGTTATTAGTGATCAGCTTTAAACTTAATTATTTTAATTTATCGGAAACATAGGCACTTTAAGTTCTTCATGACTTTGTTTCCTACAACTTGGAAGTTATGTTTTGTACACATTTTTGAAAATGAAGCTTGCAATTAAATTTCGTCATAAATTTATGTTGTTCAAAAGTAGTATTTATAAGTAAATAATGATTATTTAAATAATTTGTTGCTTTATATAAATCTCGAATGCCTATTGTATTCGGTTACAGATCTCAAATAATTTTAAAGAAAGATAGTTAGGTTTTTAAAACTAATTTTTATAATACATAAAAAAATAATTAAGTTTTTTTAAGTTCAACAATTTTACAATATTTAAGAACTTTCGTGTGATTATTAATAAAATAATATGTATTATGTGAAGTAATATAATATCAACATCCACATTTGGTTATCTTTGAAAATTCATTTGATATCTAGTGTATGAAGTAGAAAACTCTCCTTATGTTTTGAGTACTTTCATTAAAATTTACCTTTACGAAATTTTAAAAATGAAGAACATAAGGTTAATGAACTACACAACACTTGTTAAACATAGATCTAAAAATAACAATCAGCCTTGTTCCGCACAAAACTGATTTCCTTGCTTTAAGATGTACTTAATTTACGTTATTAGCGATCAGTTTTATTCTTAATTACTTCAGTTTATTGGAAAAAAAGGTCTTTAAGATATTCATCATAATTTTGCTTATTTCAACTTGGAAGTTAAGTTTTGTGTAGGTTTTTGAAAATGAAGGTTGCAATTAGTTTTCGTCATAAAGTTATGTTGCGATTATGTAAAGTTGTGTTATTCAAAAGCATTATTTATTAGTAAATAATGGTTATTTAAATAATTTATTGTTTTACATAAATCTCGATTGTCGATTGTATTCAGTTACAGATCTTAAATAAATTCAAAGAAAGATAGGTTTTTAAAACTGATTTTTATAATACATTAAAAAAAGTGAACAATCTCATCATATTTAGGAACTCTCTTAGGATTTTTGATGAAATAATATGTATTACTTGAGTAATATAAAATCAATATCCACATTTGATTATCTTTGAATATTCATTTAATATCTAGCGTATGAAGTAGGAAATTCTTCTTATGCTTTATATAATTTCATTAGAATTTACTTTTACGAAATTTTATAAATGAAGAACATAAAGTTAACGAAATACACAACACTTGCGAAATTTAAATCTAAAAATAGTTACCAAATTTGATCCGCACAAAACTGATTCCCTTGCTTTAAGACGAACTTAATTTTAAATAAAATGCTTTACCTTATTAGTGATCAGCTTTAAACTTAATTATTTCAATTTATCGAAAATATAGGTACTTTAAGATATTCATAATGACTTTGTTTCCTTCAAATTGGAAATTATGTTTTGTATAGATTTTTAAAAATGAAATTTTCAATTAATTTTCGTCATAAAATGCTGTTCAAAGCATTTTTTATTAGTTAATAATGGTCATTTAAATAATTTGTTGCTTTACATAAATCTCGAATGCCTATTATATTCGGCTACAGATCTCAAATAATTTCAAAGAAAGATAGTCAGGTTTTTAAGGCTAATTTTTATAATACATAAAAAAATTAACAATTTTATTATATACAAGAATTTTCATGTGATTATTGATGAAATAATATGTATTATATGGAGTAATATAAAATCACTATTCACATTTAATAATCTTTGAAAATTAATTTAATAACTAGCATATGATGTGGCAAACTCGTCTTATGTTTTGAATAATTTCATTAAAACTTATCTTTACAAAATTTTAAAAATGAAGAATATATAAAGTTAATGAACTACACAATACTTACGAAGAAAACTTATAAAGATTTACAGTTAGATTTTTAATGCTGATTTTTACGGTACGTTAAAAAAATATATTAAGGTACATCAAAATCATGGAACTATGAATAAAATGAAACTGGCTTATCATTGTAATAGAAGGGCTTCAGCTGTAACCACCTTCGCAGAGATTGATTACCAACTAGGTGAATTTCCACCAGTAAATTAAAATAGAAATTTTCTCTTCATTTAAACAGCTTAATACAACAAAATTTCAGTCATAAATAATGACAAAATCATGTATTTAATTTTACTACTGGAATTTTACTTCGAGAGTAGTCAGATCATGCATTTCCGCCATATTGTGATAACCTTCACTCCCTCCTCTCAGTGTAAGTTAAAAGATTATAACACCTAAACAAACTTTCACCTGTAAAAAAAAAAAAAAAAAAAAAAAAAAAAACATTTTCGTGAAAAAGCTGTTAAATTAAGTTAAAATATTCTAATCAAAATTTAATGGAGAAGTTTACTCCGGCAGTAATCAAATACAGATGATCCGATGAAAAAAATCATTCGCCATCTTGTGACAACCTTCGGAGTTTCTTCACTTGCAAATGGTAGACAATACACTATATGTCTCCTGCTGTTTATTTATAATTCAATCATCAAAAAGCGTTTATTTTATTTATTTATTTATTTATTTATTTATTTATTTATTTATTTATTGTAAGAAGTAGTTTCTATTTTTCTGTGAATGAGTAACTTAACAAACACTACCTACGTTTAGAGTCTAATTAGCCGTTATAAGTCCCATGTCACTTTCCACGTGAAATCAGGAACAGCATCTTTTAAACGAACTTTATTCGGCTGGCAACAGTTTTATCTGTACATTGACCGCATGGGAGAGAGAAATATACTAAAAAATCTATTTTAATGGTGCGAATCACATAAAAAAATCCAGAATATAAAAATTTCGTTCGACAAGAACTAAATCTGATCCTTTTGAAAAAGTAAAATAAAAAATGCTCAAATTGTGGAATTATATATCTTACGAACATAAGTTTTTCGTTTTGTGTAAAATCTCAAAACAACAATAACAAAAGTGATATCAACAAAGTATATCTTTCTAAAATATCACGATAATTTTCTCCATCAAGGAAAAAACAAGCTTAACTTCAAAGTTATGTTTTGTACAAATTTTTCAAAAAAAAAAAAAAGAAAAAAAGAAAAAAAAAAAAAAAACTTTTTTTTTTTTTTGAAAGTTTGCAAATAGTTTTCGTCGTAAAGTTAAGTTACTCAAAAGCATTATTTATTAGTAAATAATAGTTATTTGAATAAATTTTTACTTTATATAAATTTCGATTGTCTATTATATTCAATTACAGATCTTAAATGAATTCAAAAAATATTTACAGTAGGATTTTTAACCCTTGGCACTTTGTTGTCTCCGCTGCGGATACATCATCTTTTCTTCCAAAAAATTTTTTTGGCACCATTAATAAAGGAAAATAAAATTTTCCTTATTTAATCAGAGAATTTTTGTAATTGTCTACTTCAAGGAAAGTTCTTTTAAAAAAGTGTGCTAATCAAATAAAATTTGTGTAAGAGGAACCGGAGTCCGAAGGGTTAAGACTGATTTTTATGGTACATTTAAAAAATATATTAAAATATATCAAAGTCATGGAACAATGAATAAAAAGGAACTAGCTTATCATTGGAATAGTAGAGCTTCAACTGTACCACTTTCGCAGAGATTGATTTCCAACGAGGTGAATTTCCACCTGTAAATTTAAATGGAAAATTTCTCTTCATTTTAACAGCTTAATACTGCAAAAATTCAGTCATAAATAATGACGAAATCCTATATTCAATTTTACTGGTGGAAGTTTACTTCGAAAGTGGTAAGAACGTACGAATCATCTTGTGATAACCTTAACTACCCCCTCTCAGTAAAAGTGAAAAGGTTATAACACCAGAACCAACTGTCACCTGTAAAAACATATAAAAAATTTCTACCAATTTAATAAGAATTTTTTTATGAAAAAGCTGTTAAATTAAGATAAAATATTCTATTTACTGGTGGAAGTTTACTCCGGCAGTAATCAAAAACAGATTATCCGATGAAAAATATCATTCGCCATCTTGCGACAACCTTCTCAGTTTCTTCATTCGCTAATGGTAGACAATACACTATATATGTCTCTTGCTGTTTATTTATAATTCAATAATCAAAAAACTTTTTTTTATTATTATTTTATTTTTATTTATTTATTTATTTATTTATTTATTTTTTTTTTTTGTAAGATGTGGTTTTTATTTTTCTGTGAATGAGTAACGTAACAAACACTACCTGCGTTTGGTGCCTATGTCACTTTCCACGTGAAATCAGTAACAAAATCTCTTACACGAATTTTATTCGGCAGGCAACAATTTATCTGTACAACATGCGAGAGAGAAATACATTAAAAAATCTATTTTAATGGCGCGAATCACATACAAAAATAAAATCACGAATAAAAAGTTATTGTTCGGCAAGAATTAAATTTGATCCGTTTGAAAAATTAAAATTGAAAATACTCAAACTGTGGAACTATATTTCTTACAAACAGAAGTTTTTCATTTTCTTTAAAATATGAAAACAACGACAACAAAATATATCGTTCTAAAATATCACGATAATTTCCTCCATCAATGAAAAAACATGAAGCAAATTTTGCAAGGAACTTCAAAATATCATGACATATTCGCACACAGTGTAATAACTTCCAGGAGATTTTTGGTAATATTGTTTCCAACATAATAGTCTCCCATACAGTAAAGAGAAAAAATAAAGATGAAGTGAGATGGCTGGAGGTGACGCCTAAAAAATAACCCTAAAATCCACTACGTTCAACCAAACATAAGCATGTGCTTTCACAAAAAATGAAGAAAACTTTTAATAATCCAGTTTTTAATTCATAATGCAATGAGATGCTACTTTAGAATGCTTAAGTGTAAGTAAATCATTTTCAATCAGTGAAAAAATGTACAACTGATGCCAAAATATTCTGTTCCTGTTATACATGCTTGTTTTGTTCGGGCTAAATGAGGACATTTAAATTTGAGCGATAATGCACATCATATTGCAAACCGTTTTACGGCATACTGCATCCCGATCTACCTATTGATTTATGATAAGAACCAATCTAAAATCAGTTCTAACATACACAGTTAAATATCTTTTGAATATTATTTATGATTGTATCTGTGCTATAACAAACAATTACTATGTTTTGAGTAATTTCATTAAATCTGATCTTTACGAAACTTTAAAAATGAAGAACCTTTAGTTAATGAGCTACAGAGCACTCACGAAACATCGATCCAAAAACAACATCCAACCTTTTATCGCACAAAACTGATTCACCTGCTTTAAAAGTCTCTTAATCTTAAATAAAGTGCTTTACCTTATTAATGATCAGCTTTTTACTCAATTATTTCCTTTTATAGTAAATATTGTACTTAAAGATAATCATCTCGACTAGGTTCTTGTTCCCTTCAAACTTGAATTTGCATTTTGTAAAGACTTTTAAAATTGAAGTTTGCAATTAGTTTTCGAAGTAATGTTATGTTGTTCAAAGAAAATATTTGTTAATAAACCGGAGTTATTTAAATAATGTGCTTCTTTAGATGAATCACAAATTGCTATCGTTAGTCAGCTACAGATCTTGAATAATTTGAAACAAATATTTATGCTTAGATTTTTAAGATTCGCAATGATCTTTTTTAAAGATCATTGCCCTTCAAGTTTTAAAGACATTTCTATGCCAAACATTCAAAAAATATTTTAGAATGTTGCTAAAGGTACTCTTTAGTGTAACTGGTATTATGTAGATGGGACATTGTTCTATAAATAAAGAAAATCAGAAAAATAAATATGCTTTTTTTAAAAAGTTTTCTTTTAAAAAAGCATATTTATTTTGTGTATTTAAATTTTTTAAACTTTGATTATGTTTTTTTTTTAAATCTCTTTTATGCAGATTATGCATAGTAACTATACGTTTTTAACACAATATCAGCTCTTTCACAAATTGAGAGTTTTGTTTTTTGTATAAAAAGAGGAGAGGGTGCGACTGGTGGCAACATTATGTATTTCAATAATTTCACATAAAACAATAAAAATATTTTATATTAAACTATTACTAAACATGCTAATTGATTCGTATTAACAGAATTTGTAATAATATCAAGAATAGAGATAATGCATGTAAAAGATATTTTGTTAACTTGAGCAAAAAATTACAAAATATCTTAATATGAGCGATAACGCGCATCATATTGCAAGCCGTTTTTAATGCATGCTGCATAAGGTAAATTGCATCTCCATCTACCTCTTTATCCACGATAAGAACCAATCTAAAATCAGGTAGGTCGAACATTCACAGTTAAACATCTTTTGAATAATAATTATGATTGTATCTGTGATATAACAAACACTTGCTATGTTTTGAATAATTTTATTAAGCTTGATCTTCACAAATCTTCAAAAATGAAGAAGCTTTAGTTAATGAACTACACAACACTTACGAAACATCGATCCAAAAACAGCATCCAAGCTTATATCGCACAAAACTGATTCACCTGCTTTCAAAAGTCTCTTAATCTTAAATAAAGTGCTTTACCTTATTAATAATCAGCTTTATACTCAATTATTTCATTTTATAGGAAATATTGGTACTTAAAGATAATCATCTCAATTAGATTCTTGTTCCCTTCAAACTTGAATTTGCATTTTCTAAAGACTTTTAAAAATGAAGTTTGCAATTAGTTGTCGAAGTAAAGTTATGTTGTTCAAAGAAATAATTTATTAATAAATCAGAATTATTTAAGTAATGTGCTTCTTTAGATGAATCACAGGTTGCTAACCTTATTCAGCTACAGATCATGAATAATTTGAAACAAACATTTTATGCTTAAATGTTTAAGATTAACTGTGATCTTTTTATCCTCTTCAAGTTTTAAAGACATTTTTATGCCCCTAATTCAAAAAATATTTAAGAATGTTGCTAAAGGTACTGTTTAGTGTTATTGGTATTATGTAGACGGGATATTGTTCTTTAAATAAAGAACATTAGAAAAATAAATAAATATATATATTTTTTTAAGTTTTCTTTTAAAGGAGTATTTAAGCTTCTTAAGTCTTGATTACGTTTTTCTCTATCTCTTTTACGGAAATCATATATAGTAACTAGACGTTTTTAACATAGTATCACCTCTTTCACAAACTGAGAGTTTAGATTTATGTATAAAAAAGGGAGAGGGTGCGACTGGTGGCAACATTATGTATTTCAATAGTTTCACATGAAACAATGTACTTATTTTATAATAAACTATTACTAAACATGCTTATTGATTCGTATTAAAAGAATTTGAAATGATATAAAAAATAATGATAATGAATATAAAAGATATTTTGTTTACTTGAGCAAAAATTTACAAAATATCTTAATTTGAGCGATAACGCGCATCATACTACAAACCGTTTTAATTGCATACTGCATAAGGTAAATTGCATCTCCTTCGACCTCTTTCTCCATGATAAGAACCAATCTAAAATCAGTTCGAACATTCACAGTTAAATATCTTTTGAATATTATTTATGATTGTATCTGTGATATAACAAACACTTGCTATATTTTGAATAATTTCATTAAATCTGATCTTCACGAAACTTCAAAAATGAAGAACCTTTAGTTAATGAACTACACAACACTAATGAAACATCGATCCAAAAACAGCAACCAACCTTGTATCGCACAAAACTGATTCACCTGCTTTCAAAAGTATCTTAATCTTAAATAAAGTACTTTACCTTATTAGTGATCAGCTTTATACTCAATTATTTCATTTAATAGGAAATATAGGTACTTAAAGATAATCATCTCGACTAGGTTCTTGTTCCCTTCAAACTTGAATTTGCATTTTCTAAAGACTTTTAAAAATTAAGTTTGCAATTAGTTTTCGAAGTAAAGTTATGTTGCTCAAAGAAATAATTTATTAATAAATCAGAGTTATTTAAATAATGAACTTCTTTAGACGAATCTCGAGTTGCTATCGTATGCATTCCGCTGAATCTTGAATATTTTGAAACAAATATTTATACTTAGAGTTTTTTTAGGTTCGTTATGTTTTTTACTTTCAAGTTTTAAAGACTTTTTTATGCCACTCTTTCAAGAAAAGTTTAATATTGTTGTTAAATATGCTTTTAAATGTAACTGGTACTATGCAGATACGATATTGTTCTTTAAATAAAGAAAATTAGAAAAATAAATATGCTTTTTAGAAAAGTTTTCTTTTAAAAGATTATTTAAGCTTTTTATATCTTAAATGCATTTTTTAACTTCCTTTCTCAGTTTATATACATATGTTTATATGTATATGCAATCAAGAGTTTTTAATACTATGTTAACACATCCACAAATTCAAAATTTTGTAGAAAATGGGGGGTGGGCTGCGACTGGCAGCAACATTATTTATTTCAATAGTTTCACATGAAATAATGTACTTACTTTACATTAGACTATTACTAATAATGCTTACTGAAGCGTATTAACAGAGTTTGTAATGCTATCGAAAGTAGTGATGATGAATATAACAGTTATTTTGTTTACTGGGGCAAAAAATTGCAATACATCTTGAAACTAACTCACACTTTAAGAGATAATGTAATCACTAGAAATAGAAAATATACGAAAATATTTTTGCTGCACAATGATTAAAGAGCATAACTGTGATTTTAACAGCAAGAAATTATCAGATGATTAGTAGAAAATAGTTGCTATCCTTGTAAGAATAAAAGCATCATTATATAGTATATATACCAACCTACAGATAAAATACATGGCTATTCAAAAGTATTGAAATACATATTTGGCTATGGACAGTAAAACCTTATACCCCTGGATAACGAAGGTTTGTT
Source organism: Maratus speculifer (assembly GCA_964019185.1). Taxonomy (NCBI): domain Eukaryota; kingdom Metazoa; phylum Arthropoda; class Arachnida; order Araneae; family Salticidae; genus Maratus; species Maratus speculifer. The sequence continues at coordinate 55,086,471 of OZ025296.1, forward strand.
AAGGATTTCAGGAAGTAATGGAAAGTGCTTCATAATCTATGCTTAAGGCATGATTTTTCTTTCTTGTTTAGATTCAATTACGAACGCATTAAGTTTAAATTTTTAATCTGAAAGTAATGCCTTGTAATAGTTTTACTGGATAATTAGAAACCTTTCGTAGCAGTATATTGGTAAACTAATGTATTGATCTGTTAATTTATCTCATTTGTAAATATTAATGAAGGAATATTTAATACGGGAATTTTGCACAATGCTAACTAAGCGCAGAACCAACTTAATGATAATTGTCTTCCTGAGCACACAAATTTACCGATGCTGGGTTTCTTGTGTCTTATGTTACGCCACAGGATTGCGTGCTCATGAAGACGGTTCCATCTCATATTGAGAGTTGCAGCCTAACCAACATAAGAAGCGAGAAATGCCAAGCTCGGTATCGTCCTCATGTCTTAAATGGTAGAGTACTTGCAGTGCTAGTCTAAGGGTTTGTGTTCGATCCCCGAGTTGGGCATTTTTCACTAAGTTGGTTCTAAGCATTGAGAAATTTCAAGTATTAAATATTCTACATTTTCAATCGTAATTTCACTGCTTAAAATTGATTAAATATATATGATGAATGAAGAAAGTTATCTTTTTTAGGGTGACGTGTAAGCATAACAGTACAATAAAAGTGATCTGCAAATTAACAGCTTTTTATAGAAAAAGTATACCTAGGAAAATTTTCCCAAATCAAAAGTTATAATCTTATCAAGCCTTATTTTATACGATCAGAATTTTCTCGAAAGATTTTTTTCCCTATTTTAAGCGTTGGAACAATATGTGGTATTGGACTCCTTGTTTCTTTCTCCCCAAAAAAAGTTCAATCCGCAAGAAGGCAACGTTCACTCGCCCTTTAAGCTCTACAAAATTGTTTACCTTAAAAAATATAACATAGAAAGTATGAGGAGGAAGGACAAAATTACATTTTCCACCCTCAAACATTTTTATTTTATCATTTTATGATTTTATGATACATGGCATATCATTTGAAAACAGAAGAAAAAAGTGTAATACGGTGGGAAGTTTTTCCAAAAAGAGCAAGTTTACTTTTCTTGATGCTTTCTTCCTCTTTCTTATGACGTTTATTAGCGTAAGAAATATTTGCTGTACATTTCGAATAGTTTTCAAATAAATTTGAAATTGAGTTGCTGAGAAAAAAAAAATTACATTAGGAAAGTTTCTCTTAATATAAATTTGTACTTTTATGAAAAACCTCCATGGTAATTGGATAAAATTATTTACCGATAAAATTTCGATTTTGTTTTTGATAGGTTTTGTAAATTTAATTTTTAATGTGATTCATTAAAATCTGAATTCTGAATTTTATTCTTTTGATTATAAAAAGACAAAATGTGGGAAGATTTCCTTACAATAACATGTTTGATTTTACCGTCTTTTTGATCATCTTTCACTATCTGAAATCTAAAATATATTCAGATGAGAAAAATTGAGTTTATTAAGTCTATGCAATTAAAGACAAAAAAACCTTCTTGAAACACCATAAAATAAATAAAATAACGCAAGGCCTTTCGATAGAATTGGTCTATCTTCATCAGGCTCAAAAAGACGTGCGTCTACAATGAATGTAGCGGCACGACTGACAGAACGACAGACACGAACTTTTTCCTGGACTTTTTCCTCATAAGTGTATACAGTATTTTTTTTCTTATCAACTTTTTTCGAAAAGGTAACAAAAGAACTATATAGCTTACAGTATGCCCACTATAATCCTTTACTACTCTCTTAACTTCGGAATGATTGCTGCTATATTCCTAAGAGAATGTCTATACATAAGAAAGTAGCCATAAGCTACTGAATTAAACCGCCTACGGTGCTACTTGGTGAGAGACTGCAGAATTAGCATTTCTAGCTCAAAAACGGAAAGAGATAGAAGAAAAAGTGATTTACAAAATTGTAGAGCATCATCAATTTAGTACGAAAAGATATCTTGTGGACATTAATGCGAAGGATAGAACGGTTAAAACGTGCATTTGTTTTTTCGTGATTTCTTAAATTGTACTGTGGCAAAATGATCTTTGAAAGAAAAAACAACCAGTTATAACGATACACTTTTATTTCAGATGATCAAACTTCTCACTATCAGCTGCAATGCACATTTGGATGCCAGTGGCGAATCCAGAGACTCGTTTTGGGGGGGGGGGGGGGGGCGATCTCAAGTAACATGTAATCAATACATTCATAGTTTCTATTAGTTACGTCATTATTTGCAGTTAATCATTAAATGGATATGGATTAATTAATGCGAATAAAATACTATAGAGTAAGATGAAGATAATTTTCTATCTGAAAAATGCACCGTTCGCTGCTAGAGTGGTAGCAATAAAGAAAGTTTACAAACAAACCTTTCTGCCATTCAATCTACCATTACATTTCTATCATAACGATCATTGCAGGTATCGACTTGGCAACGCAGGTTAATCATATTAGATACTTGTTAATCATAGACCAATCAAATTACCGGACTCATGTACATAGAAATCATAAAGAATGAATAATTTTTTCTTGTTGACCCACAGTATCGTCAGCTGCCCTTTCTATATATGGAAATTGAAAGAACTGAAATATGACCTGTTACAAAATGCACCTTATTCGCTTGATTTGGCTAATTGTGATCTCCACTTATCCCAATCTTAAAAATAGAGGTAATATTTTACTATATTCTAAACAGTGTAGAAGTGAAATTAGCTGTTGACGACTATTTTGGAGGACTTGAAAAATCGAACTTTCGTGATGGTGAATGACTTTACAACATTGTTGGATGAAGTGAATTGAACTTCAAAGAAATTATTCAAAAAAATAAAACCTATTAAAAAAAAAAAAAAAAAAAAAAAAAAAAAAAAAAAAAACTCATTTTCTTTTTCATTTTGAGAACTTTTAAAATCAAACTCGGAAATTTGGGGCGGGGGGAGGCGAACGCGCTGGATCCGCGCCTGTATGGATCCACCATTTGTCCAAAAGATAATCATTTCTCCTATTGTTCAAGTTTCGTGACGTCACAGCATTAAAAATCACAAAAAAATATTTTAACAGTCTTGGTTTTTGAAAAACTTTTATTTAAATTTCACCCGCAAGGCTTGTATTTAAAACCTCTTATTCACAAAACATTCCAACGCTGTCAGCAGCGCTGGATACCACGTGAAGAATTATCATCTTACTAGTAGCAAACGGGTTAAATTCGTTTTAAATTTTGCATTTAATTTGCATTGTACTTCTTTAACAATGCTTTGTGTGAAAATGAAACATTTTATGTAATTAAAGCTAAACCAATAAGTATCAAACAAACAAAGAAATCAATATAATATAAATGAGGATTACTAAGAACATCGATCTTGCGCAATTATTTTAATGCAGATATCCTTTTTAGGCAAAAAATAAGTTAAAATAAAAGTATATAAATACAGTAAGTAGCAGAAAGATAATACTAATTTTTACAATTGTTTAAAGATACGTAGATATATGTATATCTCTGACCGAAATGTAAGTTTTACACCTTTACATCTTAACGTATTTACTATCCTTCTTGTATTCTTCCTTTTAAACGCTATTTTTCATTATTCAATAAGTTTAACAAATTTGTTTATTTCTGTGCAGTGAAGATGAATACTATTGGATTAAGGGTTTATTTCGATTCAAACTGCTTATTTTCCGATTTATTTTTAAATTCATTTTTGCTCTCATATGCACACTGAGAAAAAAAAAAATACCTCCTTCAACTAGAATGAATAGTTAGTCACTTTCTGAATACCTAAACTAGAACTATAGATGAAGAATCTATGCGAATAGGTTAAACGACTAAGCTGAATAGATGAAATAACATACCATTTCTAGTCTCTCGTTTTCTTGGTGACAAAACGATATTGAATCATTTCAGTAACGAGAAATACTCGCTTAATTTCGGGAATGGTTTCATAAACTAGAATTATAGTTTTTAAATCAAACCTCTTATGTGTGCATTTATTTGTAGAGATTTTTAAATAAATTGGACAACGAGATTATGGGAAAATGCTTCGGAATTCTAGTAGGAGACTCTAGAATTCTAAAGCTAAGTGAGTTAGAATTTATAAGGATGACATGGAACTATTATTTCTAAAGCCACAATTTAGATTCTAGATGCCATTTTTCTCTCAGTGCATCAAACTGGCAAATATTCTTATTTAGAAAGTACACAAGGTGCCTTGATTGTCGATTCTTTGATAAATGCAGAAAATATTTGAAAAGCAGCAATCAAAAACGGCATTTTGAACCGATTTTTCCGAAGCGGGAGATCTGTGAACGAAAAAAAGGGGTCACACTGAGAAGAAAATTGTTTATAAATAAAATTCTAATGAATTCAACGTAAAATGACATTACACGATACCTTATACGTCTCTTGAAAAATCCCCTCAGCAATTTTCATCTTTCTACTTTTAAAAATGTGTCTGAAATTGTATCAGAAATTTTCGAGCTGTTAAACGTGGAAAAGCGTTTTTCCGAATACACCCTTAAGTGATAATATTGAACTAGAGCTACGAACATGAAAAGAAATACAATGCAAAAATTTGCTTTAGAAAGGGAGTTTAAAAATTCTTCTATATAAGCAAGGGATCTTTCTATATAAGCAAGGAATATTTCTATATAAGTGAGGAATAGTTTGATTTTTAAAGTCAATTTCCTCTAAAAGGTGATTTTGTTCATTGCGAGCAAGAAATGCAGGATTAAATTTTATGGAATTTTGACTAAAGATATAAACCTTTAACCCCTTCGCAATAGGAGCTTTTTACGAAATTTTTAATGTTTTGTCATCATTTTTTAAAAACAGAAATTTGAGTCCTATTAAATCGAGAAAATGCTCCGATTAAATTAGGCAAATTTTAGAGTAAAATTTTACCGGTGGGGATGAACATAAATTCTTAAGCCTTTTTGCGGCACGTATACATATTGCTCGTCCTTAAGGGGTTAAGCACACAATGTCTTACTGTGTGTTGTTCATCAAGAAAGAAACTTAGAATAATTTTTATTTACAAAAAGTTTAATTTTAAAACTTATAAAACTTTTTGTTATAGTTTTCTTTTAAAGAATTAATTCTTATACCTTTTTCCAGTAAAGTCACTTGAAAAACAGATTATATCTTTACTAAAAAAAGTTTTTCCAAGTAAGAAATTTAAAAAAATTATAATTATTTTTATTTTAAAAAAATAAAAAATTTGCGATTTTTTTCTTATATATATAAATATATATTCTCAGGAACTAATTATTGTTCTTATTCCAGTTGATATAGTTTACATAACTTTCATTAACTTTATTGTAAAGGAAATGAAATTAAACTTATTGTGGTATGAAAAATCTTCTCTGCGTTAAGTCTTATTATAAGCCAAACGAATAAGAATTTATAAGTCGAAATATGTATATATACATATTACAAATTTAAAATTTTTTCGCCAAAACTAACCTTTATACTACCTTAATTTTCTTATAATAATGTTCCGTACTTACTTCAAATTATTAAATTAAAATCTTGTTTCTAGATCTAATCTGTTAATCTGTATGCAGACGATATAAATTCTTAATTTGCCTTAAAAAACATTATTCCAGTATGCGTAAATTTAAAAAGATGGCTCTAAATTAAAAATATTCTTAATTAAAACTTTATTTCTTAATATTCCAAATAAAACTGATTTCTTCTATGTTTTTATCAACCCTTTTTAAGAAAATCTTATTAAATTTATTCCAAAACCATACCTTTCAAAAAATATCATTATTTTATTTTATCTATTTATTTATTTTTCCGCCGTCAACCTTTGATGTGTGCATTATCATTTATAAAAATCGTCTGCCTAAGAAATTATGAGTCGATTATAAATTGGTTAAATAATATATATATTTTTTTAAATAAATTTATCGTCTGTGTAAAATAGTCTCGTATCTGGACAAGAATTCTGTTTACATAAAAGGATGATGGTTTGAGATTACAGAAAGTTCTAGAATTTTCTTTTTAGTTTTAAAATGTGGAAGTCTCGAGATAAGAAGGGGGGGAAAGATTCTGGAGTTCTTTCGTCGATGAGTACGGCTGGTTGAAGTAAATGATGGAATATTTTTTGGACATTTCGGTAAAAGATCATTTGCAAAAAGGAGTTTTTCCCTCTATAATGACTACAGTTGAATAAATAAACTTACAGCCACCAATGAGTGATTTATGGGATATTCTATATTTATTTATTTTTTATTTTTTCCCTCGCTGGCCATGACTTCTGTGCAAAGAACGGGGACCCTGGCGATGATGTTTCTGGCTCCTAACTTTAAAATGTCACATACATGTCTTGATAGCCCCAAATTCGTATTATTTTGCTTTTTCATGGCTAATACGATTGATGAAACCACACACTGCATTTGTAGTTCCAAAATATTCGGGGCTTGACAATTCTGCTTTGGCTCTGCAAATTCCATTTGTATTCATTTTATTTATTTATTTAATTTTTTCCCCCCCATGTTCAATCACTCTAAAAAATAAGTGTGTAAATTAGCTAATTTTACCCGAATATATGTGTAAATTTCTAAAATTACACACCTGTCGTAAAATTTACACATTTTTTTCTGAAATTTACCTGTTTATATGTGTATTTAGGATGTGAAAGTAAGTGTGTAATTTTTTATCAGTTGAAAAACTCAAACAAGTGTGTAAATGTCTAGAAATGCTTGGATTTACACTTATTTATGTGTTAGTCTAATTTAAACTTAATTATAAGTACACACATAAGTGAGTAATTTTTTACAAATGCATACTTGTCATAAAATTTACACATTTTGAACAAAAAATTACCTTTTTTTATGTGTACCTAGCATGTGAAATCAAATGTGCAATTTGTTATCGCTTGATTAACTCATACAGATGTGTAAATGTAGAAAAGTACTTGCATTTACACGAATGAAAGTGTTAATCATAATTAAGGATCAACTGAATCAACGATTTTTAAGATCAAAAAAGAAACTGAAACCGAATTTTGGTACTCATCCTATTTTCGGCCGAAAACGAAAACGATAAAAAAAATTTAAGTGTTTAATACATACAAAATGATACAAAATTAGGTCCGTTCGTAATTATGTATGTATATAAGACCGATTGTCGTTGTTCAGTCCATTCATTCGTCTGTCTGTCCGCATATAATAGAGCAAAAACTATCCAACCGAATCGTTTGAAATTTAAAATATAAAATTGTCCCATAATTTTGTCGAGTTTTTCAAATTTTATGAAAATCGGATGTATAGTTTGATTGCAGGGATAATCAAAAGTATTACGTTACATTACCGTCAATGAGAAAAAAATGTTTCAAGTTCATTTTAATGGTGTTACAGCATTCCAAACAGGAAAAAAATTATATACATTTACCGAAGCGTATTAAAATATACATTCGGTGTAATATATGGTGAAAAAACGTTTATTATTCATTTACAGAGCTACACAAAAGAATTCCGTCACATAATGATATATGGGAAAACATTGTTTTCTGCGTATTTCAATCATGTTAAATTAGTTCGTATATAATTAAGTTGATATACGTTGCTCAGTTTTATTGCAAGTTACTTCTTTAATAATAGAAAGCGCTAACAGTATTTACAAGCACTCACAAAAGATTTCGGATACTATACTGCACCAGAACTACTACTCTACGTTACAGATTTTTGCTAGAAGTGCACTTTTAGTTTTGATATTAGTTTTTAAGTGTAACCATATTTTTGCATATTACTTTGTGTATATAAATGCTGTAAATCACATACAGGGTAACACAAAAGAATCTGTAAGAGTTACAGAGTAAAAATGAAAATAGCAGTGGTTTTCGAATCAGTTACGCATTTTCACGGTATCCCATGATAAGTAATGATTCTAGGTTTGCGATCTTGATTGCGTCCTATTTAAGAAGAGGTCCTATTATTTTCGTGTTACTGAATTGGAGATATATAATCGTATCAAATTTTATATTCATGCATTTTAGCATAAGAATTTAACAGCTAATGTATTAAGCTCAGAATATTTATAAAATTAATTGTAGTACGAACGCAGCTCATTTGCCACGTTTGACGCGCAATTTCCAATTTGTTAATGATGCTACACGCTTTCGAATATAATACAATCTATATGTATCTAAGAAGTGTATGATAAAATATACGTTCTGCACAATCGGTGGTGCAAAGAATATTCATTATTAATTTCCAGGGCCACACACAAGTATTCCATTACATAATATTATAGGGGAGATACCGTTCGGGGCGCGTTATAATACGATTAAACTATTTCACATTTTATGTACGTTGTTGAGGTTTATTATAAGTTACTTCCTGTATAATACAAAGCAGGGATGTAGTGGAGGGTATACGCGGGTACACGCCGTATACCCTTTGGATTTTTTTAAGGAACTCGGTATACCCTCTGTTTCTCAAAAGAGCTACAGTGTATACACTCTAGGGTATACCCTCTGTTTTATGCATATACCCTTTGCTTTTTTTACGACTACACCGCTGACAGAAAGCAGATAGTATTTAGAGGTACACACCGAAGATTTCGGCCACTATACTGTATCCGAAATACTGTATCCATTACAGCAAAAACTGAATATTTTTAGAACTTTGTCATAGCACGAACGCATCTCATTTGCTACGTTTAAAATGCAATTTCCAGCTTGTTATAAATTAATTATTGACATATAGAATCACATTTCTAACACACAAATATATATATATGCATGTGTATGTATAAGGTTCAAATAAAATGAAAACGTATTCCATATATTAGTTCTTGAGATAGAGTGCCAACAAAATTTATATCACATAGAGACAGACAGAGTCACAGACATACAAACAAACATTTTATAAAAACATTTTTAACCTTATAAAATGTGTAAAATCCATTAAAAACAAGAATTCGAAAATTTTCACGAATCTAGTATTTTTTTCTTGCAAAAATAGAAGAGTGTAAAAATGTTTCAGGTTCAGGTATATATGTCAGTTTATCTTTTACGGTGATTTTTTGTCAACGATCAGCTGTCGTTAACAAAACACACTTCTGCGACACTTATACTTCTGTGGTTTCAAAAAGGAAAAAAAAAATGTTAAGCCTGCTGTTTTGAACGAACAGGTGATAAACTTGAAAGTTTAGTAATGTAAGCATTTTTTGCTTTATAATTTTTGCATGCGCATATGCCATGTGCAATAGGGAAAACTCGCAGACGATTTTTTAATTAAAGACAGTAAAGTTTATTTGTTGATCTTTGGAATACACAGAGAACATTTTGTTTGTAAAAATAGCCGTTTATGTACGTATAGTCCGTCTAAGTTTAAATATTTAAGCAAAAAATATTACAAGAATATCGCAAAATTCTGTGTTTCATACAAAATACGTCCAAGAAAGTTTACAAATGCTGTTGGTATGTGTAAAATAGATTCATGCCACTGCTTTTGTAATTAATATTGGACTATTTGTTTTCTACAAATGATTCTATGGATTACCATCAAAAAATGAAGAAATATGTCGATGGAAAATAGGTATGAAAAATATTTTTTCTGTTTGCTTTTCTTTAAATTACAATGATTTTGTTGAAATAAATAAAAATCTATGAATAATCCATATGTTTGAAGGAATGAGACTGAAATGTCATAATTATATTGTCTATTTATTTTTTTTTTTAATTCTAGAAGCTTTTATTATTTTATTTTGTGAATGATTTTAATGAAAGGAATTTCAAAATATCTATACGATACACAGTATCAGAAAATATATGATTAACCCACGAAAAAAGAAATAAAAGATAAACAGTGCACAAAAATTACAATAATGCATACAACCACAGTTAAAATTCATTAGCTTTTATTCGATATATTTTTTAAATGTTTCGAGATTTTTACGAATTTAGATCTAATAAAACAAGTTTACAAACCAATTTCTAAATTTTATCGCATTCATTTGGATTTTACTTAGGGTGTTAACTATTTTAAAAAGTGGATTTAAGCTAGCGATTAAATCATTATTTTAATCAACAATTTGAAATAAAAATCAATTATTTAAATCAAAATTGATTTAAATCTAATTGTTCTAAATGACACAAACGTATTAAAATCTAAGATTAATGTAATTTGGAAAGTGTATTAAAATTAATGTAATTTGGAATACTGTATACAGTACACCAAAATCTGATAAAAAAGCTTTAAATAATTGTTTCTAATCTTAATTTCTGAGTCCTGTGAAACATTAAATACAATAACTTTGTTAAGGCATAAAAGATATTTCATTTAAATATTATATTTAAATCTAAATCTAATATAATTTGTGATGTCATAATTTCCTTTAAGTAATTAAATTGTTTATTCTTTTATATGAAATAAGCATTTAAAGTATGCTAAATTTCGGCTATATATATATATATATATATATATATATATATATATATATATATATATATATACATATATATATATATTAGTATGCACATACATTGTGTAAGGTATGATTTATGCTATTAACAGTAATTTTTGTTACTACAAATGCAAAATGAGCTACCAATAATATTTGTTAGTTATGTTGGTTATGCCATATTGAAATTACTTATTTGCTGTTTTTATTAATTCTGTTGATTACTGTTTCACTTTGGCTATTTGTTAAGGCTGCAACACTTTGCCCCTTTTGAAATTAACAAAATGCACCCTACCTTTTAAAAAATAGTGAAATATAGCCAGATCTTTTTTGAAATAAATCCCTCCATACGTACTTCTAAATATGTGCACCCAAGACTTAACAAAAATTATAGAACTTTATTTCTTGGAAAAAAGCAGGATATTATTAAAACATATTATTTAATTGTATTTTTCAATTCGTGATTTATAGAAATATTGAAAATTAATGATTTTTATATTTATCATACTAAAAAATTATGTACTTATTTTTATTGCTACTAAGCACATTAGTAATATATTTTCTTATGTAATAGTGCCTTTTTTTAGAACAAGCATTCTGTCCTTTTTCTTTTTAGAATAAATATTAAATACTGAATTATCGTTTATTAATTTAAGCATTACAATATGCATTATATACCTAATTAAAGATTGTAATCAATTTAAAATTAAATGCAGCAACTGATAATTTTAATAAATGTAAAATCATTATTTTTTAATATAGTTTTACATAATTATTGCAAAATATTAATGTATATAACTTTATAGTATTATATTAATTAATGAAATTACTAATTTACAGTTTTTATAATTTTTGTAGTTACTAAATAATAATTAAATTTTATTGATTAAAGTGCAAAAACATAGATTATGTTAGTAAATAAAAGTCTAATTTTTTAGAAACCTAGAATCTATTAATCTTAGAAACCTAGGCTAAACCTACATCTATTCAATATTTCAATGCTGGAAAAAAAAATCCGATTCAAATAAAAAGAAATATGATTTAAATACAAAAATTCGATCTTTATTATTATTGCTTTTTAAATCATGATTTTTTTACACCCTATTTTTACGGAATTTTAAACTAATTTTTGTTGGCCGATCCGACGGGGGAACTGTCTGGTAGGCGGAGTGTTGAAATAAGTTTTGTTATTTATAACTATCCTCCATTCTTGTAAATAAAATATTAATGATAATATACCAAAGTGTGATTTTATTTTATGTATGGTCTGCAATTTTATACTTCATTCACATAAAAAAAAGTTATTAACTGTGTATTCCTACTTTGTTTTTAGCTGTGTCTGGTAAAAATAAGTACGGTTATATGGATTTCTAACAGACAATTATATGGAAAAAAAATTATCACATTTCATTTAAAGCCACTATAGTAAATTCTTATAAATCCGCTTGTATTATTTTATGACGATATCAGAGTGATATTGGCCCTGGCAACATAGATTCTTGGAAAATTGTGCAAAAACTTTCATAAAAGACCTGAAAAATGAGCTTTGTTTTCAAAAATGATAGTCATAGATAGCAAGAGTTATTATTTTTAAATGTACAATTTTATAAATAAAAATGTAATTTGTAAATGAAAAATGTAAATGAATGATTAAAATTATTTTTTAATAACTAAATTTTTTAAAGTTTGAATTTTGCTTCAGTCAGATCATAATGTAAAGTGAATTACACCTTTGTATCTCCGTGTTACATAACTGCGATGTACACTAAAGTCAAAATGACCAGCGAGCATTAAGGGTGCATTCGAAAACATTTTTTTCACCTTCAACAGTTCGAAATTTTCTGATACAATTTCAGACTCACTTTTAGAAGTAAAAACACGAAACTTGCTGATGTGACTTTTAAAGAGATCTATAAGATGTCGTGTGATTTTATTTTTTGTTAAATTCATTAGAATTAGATTTATAAACTATTATTTCCCCAGTATGACTCTTTTTTTCGTTCCCAGATCTCCCGCTTCGGAAAATTCGGTTTAAAACGTTGACTTTAACAGCATTTTTTTGCAATATTTTCTGCATTTATCAAAAAATTGAAAAGCACGGGACCTAATATACTTTCTAAATAAGAGAATTTGCCAGTTTGATGCGCTTGAGAGAAAAAACGAATTTAAAAATAAATCAGAAAAAAGGCAATTTGTATTGAAATACACCCTTAATCGGGGGTCTTATTTATTACTGCTATCATCCATCATAGCATTTTTGCCACATATGTTCTTAAAATTCTCAACATACGACGATACTGAGTTTGATCACATGAGCAGTTTTAGATCATTATTGCTAAAATGAATTTTGAATTTTGATAGCCCAGAACAGATTTTTTTTCAAAGGTAAGTTCATTTATTTTACAATTTAACACTTGAAAATTATAATATGGATGAGAAGTGTGTTATTTTCTGCTTATTACAAATTTGGAAAAAATAATTTATTATTTTTGTGTTTTAAATCATTTCTTCATGTTTAAAATCACATATTGTAACATAAGAGTAAATATTTGCAGTTTTAACATTATATAGCATTTAAAATAATTATTCGGTTTAAATACTATCTATTTCAGCGTGTTTATAATATATTTTGCTATAAAACTTCGAGTTTTTATTATTTTACATGCTATACATTTCTTATTTCATTTTATACCGATGACAAAAGACAGTTTTTCATAGATTTCAATTCATGGTTTTTCGTTTGTGATTTTTAAATTGAAGACTTTTTGTAAGCGTATTGCATTCAAAAACTACAAGAAAAATAAATAAAAACTCTAAAAAAAAATGTCATTTGATGTCAGAAGAAATAGTTTTTTTAACCTAGTCCGAAAAATTCAAATGTTTACACCAAATCCAATTACAGACACTGAAGCAATTATAACTTTTTTTCAGATAAATTTTTATAAAATTAAAACGCGTCCCAAACAATGTTTCCTTCTTTACCATAATGTAATGTAATATTTTATGGCCCTGTAAATTAATAAAAACTATTCTCTGTACTACAGATTATACAGAATTTATATTGTAGTATATACTTCATAGATGCAAGTCAATTTTATTATGTTCGAAAACGTGTAACATTATTAAAAGGCACTTGAAACTATTTTTATACATGGGCCGTTATGCAAGGGAACGCTTTTGACTGTCTCTATAATTGAATTATGCATCTCATTTTCATAAAAATTGAAATGACTTGATAAAATTATGCAAGAGTTATGTATTTTAAATTTCAAACAATTCGGATTAAGTAGTTTTTGCGTTGTTATATGCGAACGGACAGATAGACAGACGGACGGATTGAATGACAACTATAGTTATTACGTATTTACATAATTACGATCGCGTACTTAGAAACAAGTCAAGCATACGAATTTGTTCTTCATGTAATTTTGTTTTGCTAATTTAAAAACTTTTTCGCAGTTTACACATCAAAGAATAAGGTAAATCTTTGTACACAAAAACCTATGTATTTTAAATATTACACAAAAATGTATTTTCCATGTTACATAGACATATGTGTAAAAACAGAATATTACACAAAAATCTGTGCATTCTGTACATAACACAAAAACATGTGTATTTTGCATATTACACAACATTGTAGGTATTTTCCTATTGCACAAAAATATATGTAGAAAAAGAGTATTACACATATGTATGTGTAAAAATAGTGCTCAGAAATATGTGTATTTCAGTGCAATTCACACATTAAAGTGTGTATTTCAAGAGTTATCAGATAACTTTTACACATTTGGACTTATCATCAAATTACACATTAAAATGTGTATTCTGAAATTTACACATTTGGCGCAATTTACACACAAATTTACACACATAGACATGTCGTTTTTGTATCATCGATTTACACATTTTTGTGTGTAAATTTACACATTTTTTTTTTAGAGTGATGTGGTAAATTTCAACTACGTCACTGCACGTCAAAACTGCTAAAACGAAAATTAAAATTGAATCGGTACATAATTTGAACCATTTAGGCTTATCGTACGAAATTCTTAAGCAAATATGGTAAACAAGGAATCAACTATCAAGAAATGTAAACTTATTTTGTTCTAGAAAACTCCCCCTCTCATTACATTTTTTTTTACTTACCCATCATACGTAGTATAGGGTGTCTTGCAATCGTTTTGAAAATCGAAAAAAAAAATTTTGACGGATTTACACGTTTTAGACACGGTTAAGACGGTTTATTTCGAAAAACATATTTTTAGAAAAAAAAATTTCCGTCCGTCTGTCTGTCTGTAAACGCTCTATCTCACGAACAAATTGAGATAGAGACTTGAAATTTTGTGTGTACTTTGTATGTAAGAATGGGACGAAGCCTATTGAATATCAGCAACCTCGATTATCCGGAACTATTTTTTCCGGGTTCTCGAAAAATTCGTTCTGATGAAAGGTGTATAAAAAATTTTCGAATTTTTTTATTTTAATGTACAAGGCATTAAATGTAAAAGGAAAAAAAACACAAATTTTGCATAAAGAACGAAGTCAATCGGATTATTACTTGTCGAGATATTTGTAATCCTGTTTTCCACATTCTTCGATTTTTCATGACCCTGTATTTCATTCAAATTTCAACTCAAAGGTGTATTTTAATTGAAAATGAGACGCTTAATCCGACGCAGTAAACTGTTAGTTAATATGATTATTATTTTTGGAGTTATAAGGATGTTTCTTTTACGCAGTTTGGTACTTCTTGAGTAGTTTGGCGTTTTATATAATTTGTTGAAATTGGTGCCTCAGCAATTCATTAATAGACTATTACTATGTGTATTAACAATATTTAAATTTAGTTTTGGAATTGCAATACATTGTATAATTAGTTTTCACATGTTTCATTTTCATATGCATATAAATGATGGGTAAGTATTACGGTGGCCTCCAACGACTAGTTCTGAATAATATTTGAAGTAACATAAAATCCAAGAATTAAAAGAAGAGACTTTAAAATGTAATTTTCTCTTTTCTTCCCGTACTTTCTCTAATAGTTTTATTACTTTTTTTATAGAGATCGAAAAAAAATTTCTAAAGCCTGAGAATCGAATTAAAATAATATATATATATCTATATAGTTCTTTAGTTATTTTTTTTTTTTTTTCGGAAAATTTTCTTAAGAAAAAATAACAAAAAAATTACACGTAATTAAAGCTGATTAAAAATATGGTAAAATCAAACTTGTTATAGTATGAAAAGCCTTCAAGTAATTTGCCTTCTTTTAGGCAAAAAGAATAACGATTTATAATTCAAACTTTATAAAGCAATAAAAAAAAAGTTACATTTACGAGGAAACTATAATGACGAAATTGAATTTCTGGAGGTATATAAGTCTAACCATTTAGGCTTGTTGTACAATAAATAATTATTAAATAAATGTAATAAAAAAACCCAGTTATTAGGAAATATAGTCTTATATTGTTTTAGAAAACTCCCCCTCACATAACATTTCTTTTTTTTGCGAATGATATTTCAAACAACATAAAATCCGGAAAAAGAAGAAAAAGAAAAAAAGAACTGAGGGTGGAACGTGAAATTTTTTTATCTCCTTTCTCTACTTTCTCCATTCCTCTTTTTTTTTTCTTTTTCTTTCTTTCTTATTTTTTTTCCTTAAAGGATTGAGAGAAAACTCTGAAATGGGCGTAACAGTTTGTTTTATTTCATTATATATATATATATATATTACTTTTTCTGAAAAAATGAAAGAAAAGAAATGAGTGAACGAAAAACTTTGTTTACAGTAAATAAACACAGTATTTCATGGCACCATGAAATTTTAGGTAATTGAAATTTATTAAAAAATCGTAAAATTAAGCTTGCTATTGTATGAAAATTTTCCACGCAACTCCTCTTTAAGATTATTAAGAAAATTGTGTTTTGCAAAAATCAAATTAAATGTTTCATGAGGAAAAAAACTGCTTATATCAAGCAATATTCTTTCTTTTCAATGTTTAAAAAAAAAAAAAAAAAAAAAAAAAAAAAAAAAAAACAGAATTTATGGAATATATTTTAATGCAAATATCATATCCAACAAAATCTTTTTAAAAATTAGGCTATTAAAGCTATCAAATTTTAACTTTCTTATAAGCTACAGTTTTGCTGTGGGTAGTCGTATTTTACTTATTTTCTGAGTTTGAACAGCAGATTCATTTTTATTAATGTTTTCTATTTTCTATTTTTTTCATAAAAGACAATATTCATTCACAAACCATTCGAGCTTTTTAGATTTTTTACGCAATCCCAAAAAAAGATAGCGAAGTACAAAATTACATCTCCTACCCTCAAATTCTTTTTATCTTTCTTTCTTTCTCTTTCTTTCGTTCTTTTATTTATTTATTTATTTATTTTGTTTTTGTTATTGTTGTTGTTTCCTGAATCTATGTTACTTGGACAATCAATTCAAACAGAGGGGGGAAAAAATCGTAATGCGAGGGCAAGTTTTTTTTTTTTTTTTTCAAAACAAAAAATGTTTTTTTTTCTTGATGCTTGCTTCACTTTCTACTCTGTTTGCGTAAGAATTATTTACTGTACGATCCGAACAAATTTCCAAATAACTTTGAGATTTAGCTATTGAAGAGTAAAGAAAAAAAAAGTTACTTTTATAAGATTTACTCCAATACAAACTTGTACTTTTCTGGAAAATTTCTGTCCTAATAATATATATATATATGTACTTTTATAAATATAACCAAAGTAATTCAGATAATACCATTCAATAAACCAATGAAACCAGTATTTTTACAATCATCTTATTGAAAACAGTTGAAGTTTGAAGTGAAATAGAAGGCAGATTACCAATATATATACATTTGTACCTAATCAATTTCGATTTTACTCAGATATTTACATTTTAAGCATTCCTGTTAGGTTCACTGAAAAATTTGGAATTTTTTCATTGATACAATAATAATTTATTTTGTATTCGATTGTTTATCAATAATGATCTTTAACGGAGACCGTATAAATTCGAAAATGTAAACGAAAGCATGTTGTTTAAATAAATGATCATATTAATTTATTAATATATTTTTTATTATTATTATACAAAATTAGTCAATCGCAGAATCTATTTTTTTAATTTCTAAAATTAAGAAATAGATTACAAAACATATTGTGACTTCTAAATAATAATGGATATTGTAAGCATGGAGCTATTAAGAAACAGGAACTGACATATTCTTAAAATATTAAAGCTTCAACTGCAACCGTTTTCGTAGCCAGTTCATTACCATCACGAAAAACTTACATCAGTTAATTTAAAGGGAATTTATTTATTTATTTAAACGCCTCATTAATAGAAACTTTTATTCAAAAATAATTGCAAAAACTGATGTTTATTTTTACTGGAAGATGTTTATTTCGGCGGTAATAGGTGCATCACATTGTGGCAACCAAGACAATCCTCTGTTCGTTCTTGAGAAAAGATTATATTATTGTGCAAACTGACACCAGTAAAACGAAATAGATTTTTTTAAATTAGTGAGTGAAAAATGTCGACAATAAGTCGATTAAATTAAACGAAATTTTCTATTTAATTTTAATGGTGGAAGTTTTCAGAAATCAGAAATTGCTAATTTTCTAATCAGAAATTGCTAATACGATTAAAGGACGTGGTCGTCATCTTGTGACAACCTCCTTAGTTACTTCACTCGCCACTGCTAGACAATGCAGAAAATGCCTCCTCCTCTTTATTCTTATCTCCATTATTATAACATAGATTACCCATATGCATCTAACATGTGAATGGCTGAACATTTCACTCAAGTATTATAAAAACATTTCAAACCAGATTTTTTATTGAAAACAATTTAATTATGTATTTCACTTATTTGTCCATGGTAAATATTTAACTTATTTTTAAAAAAAATCTGGTTCTAATCGAAATATTTTTATTTGGCATTGGTGAAAATAAAGACTTACGAGCATTCTGTTAGTAAAATTATGGATAAACTATTGAACTTACACTTCAGAAAATATGTTGATTTTAATGGAAAAAAAGGGAGTCAGCCAGAACGAGAAATAAAAATTCTTTATTTTATGGAAATAACGTGTGTTTATTGCTAATCTTCTTTGTCTTTAAATTCGTAATAAATACATATTACCCTTTAAAATAAACCAATTTTTACTGGCTGACAAC
Source organism: Maratus speculifer (assembly GCA_964019185.1). Classification (NCBI taxonomy): domain Eukaryota; kingdom Metazoa; phylum Arthropoda; class Arachnida; order Araneae; family Salticidae; genus Maratus; species Maratus speculifer. The sequence continues at coordinate 55,105,094 of OZ025296.1, forward strand.
TATTCTATAATGTCAGAAGGGACAATGGAACAATATAGTCATTTTCTGAGTTCCCTTGTTCCCAGGCAACTTAACATCTAGTGTATCAAGTAGTATTTTTCAATGCAATGGGAGCCATGTGAATGTTTAGGTGTGGCTGGCAGCCATTAAAAATCAAGGTTAATTTAAAAAAATGTTATATTAGTATAGCAATATATTAAAAAAGGGCAAAAACAAAGGCAAAAAAGAAAGTGAAAATGCCCATTAGATCCAAAAACTGAGCTGTACAGTCCATAAACAGGCGAAAAAAAATTATCAAAGGGAAACGCCCAAACATAAAAAAAAGACTCGTTACAGAGACCATACATTATACTTTATCCGTTTAAAATGTTTTTAAAAAAAGTTAAACATTAAAAACATTAAAAATTAACAAAAATCTAAAATATGATAATAAATATAGCAAGTATGAGGTATGAAAGGAGATATGATAATATATAAAAATAACAATTCAATTAAAAACATCATTAAAAAGCTAGACATAGAAAGAATGGGGTCGACGACTGCATAGTCTGGTAACTCTGAGAAAAATATATCATGCAATACAAAAAAAAAAAAAAAAAAAAGGAATAAGAAAAATCTTATTTTATTTTTCTTTTTTTTTTTTTTTCACAGTGTAACGTTAAAGACTTCCGGTAACTCTAAAAGAAATATTCTGTAATATTCCTACTGTTATAGTTCAATTCGAAATGCATGCTACACTTTTTCTAAAATTGTTTCTTTTATCTAATAAAATATTTTTTGATAACTACATAATTAAAAAATTACATTTCCCCTAAAATTTTATTTCGCTGAAACTTTATGTCTAATAAATTGCCTTTTTTTATGTTTTATGGCAACGGTTTTTTTCCCTCACATTAACTTCCTTTTATTTATTTACCTATTTATTTATTTGAAAAAGTTCAATCCAGAAGAAAACAAGGCTGACTCGCCCTACAAGCTTTTCGGTTTCTTTATACTCAACCCCTTTCAAAAAACAATAGAGAAAATAGGGGAAGCGAAGACTAAATTACATTCCCCACCAACAAGCCCTTCTTTTTTTCTGATTTTATGTTTTTTGGAATATCATTCTCGACGAGAAGAAAATCTAATACGAGGAGAAATTTTGTCTAAAACAGAGCCAGTTCATTTTTCTTGACGAGTGCTTCCCTATTTACTGTATTTGTTTACTTAAGAATTGTTTACGGTGCGATTAAAATAATTTTGAAATCGAATTGTTGATACAAAAAACAGCGATTTTTTTTCTAAACAATTGAATAAGAATTAAATTATCATAAATTTGTACCTTTAAAAAAAAATCTGTCATTAATTCGATACAATCATGTACTAATTTAATTTCGAATTCTCTCTTCATATTTTCAACGTATCTCAACATTTTATCAGTCATTTGAAAACTAGAAAGACCACACAGTTAAACTAATTGTTTAATCTATTTTCGATTGCTTATCTATAATTTTCTTTAAGGGGCATTGTATAAATTCGAAAATGTAAACAAAACAATGCAGTTTAAAAAAATAATTGCATTAATTTATTAAAACAATGCAGTTTAAATAAATAATTACATTAATGTATGGATGTATTTTTTTTTATTCTAATAAGATATCAGCAAAGTCTAAAAAGTCTACCTTTTGAAAAATTTTTGTTTAATTTTCAAAAATTAAGAAATTTTTTTGAAACATTGTACTATGAATTATACTGTGGATTATTTAAATCCATTTGTGCCTATCTAAAAAGTAATGGAAGGTGTGCTTTAAAAAAATCTGTTAATTAAAAAGAAAACAGTCAGCCGGGATGCCCATTAAAAATTGTTTATTTTCGGAATAATCTGTACTTATTACAATTTTTACATTATTTTAACAGATTTTGCCCTGAAATTTTAATTAAATACAGATTATGTCTGTAAAATAAACTGTTTTTACAGGTGGTTTGGCTAAAAATTTTCTGTAAATTTTAACAGGTTTTTTTTGGTATGTATTTAAAGATTTTCTATTAATTCTAATAAAAAATACTGTAACTGATGTACAGATTCCCCCCCCCCTCTTTTCCTATCATTAAGTTAAAAAAATAAATAAACATAAAATTCAGTTCCAAAGAAAACAATGCTCACTTGGCCTACAATACTTTTTTTTTTTTAACCAACTCTTTTAAAAAACAATAGGGAAACTAAGAGAAGAGACAGCATCTCCTACTGACAAAGTCTATTTTTTTTAACTTGTTTTCTGATTTTATGTTAGTTTGAATATCATACGCAAAGAGAGAGAGAAAATAATGCGATCTTTTTTTTTTTTTTTTTTTTTTTTTTTTTTTTTAAAGAGATTATATATATATATATATATATATATATATATATATATATATATATATATATATATATATATATATATATATATATATATATATTCTGTATTTGTTTACGTAAAAATTATTTACTGTACGATTCCAGCAATTCTCAAATAGGGGCTACTTCAGTCCAATGAAAAGACCCATTCACTAATGCTAATCCTATGGAAGAAATTTATACAGATATCTCGGTTGCATTTCAATATTTTTAAATGATTTTTTGGCTTTGGATATCTGAGATCAATCTGTATGCATGACGTTAGTTACTTTTTTCATTTTGTTTACAGTTATTTTTTACAAGGACGCTTTCATTTTCCGAACCGGTTTGGAAAGTGAAAGCAACCCCATAAAAATATCTGCAACCAAAATCGAAAAACTAAAAAACGACCTCCATTCAGATCAATCTGAGTTATCCAATGCAAAAAGAATCATCTAAAAATATTGAAATGCAACCGAGATATTTTTATAAATTTCTCCCATAGGATTAGCATTAGCGAACGGATCTTTTCATTTGAGTGAAGTAGCCTCTTAAAAAGAAAAAACATGGATTAATGTATAAAAGATCAATCACTTAAAAAAAGAGAGAGAGAAATTTGGAAAAGGGGATACAAAAGTATGTCACCCAACCCGAATTCTTCATTTATGTTACTTGACTTGAAATATTATTCACGAATAGAGAAAAAAAATGTAATTTGGGGGAATATTTTCCAAACCAGAAAAAGTTTATTTTTCATAAAGTTCGTTTATCTTTTTGTGTGTGTGTGTGTGTGTGTTTTATGTAAGAACTATTTACTGTATGATTCAAACAATTTTCAAATAACTTTGAAATCGAGTTTTTGTTCAAGAAAAGATAATTTTTTCTTTTTTTAGTCAAGTTATGGTAACTTTGTAACTTTTTGAAAATTTGCTGTCATTAATTGAATACAATTATGTAATGATTCAATTTCGAAATTTCTCTTGATATTCCCATTGTATTTCTACACTTTATCAATCATTTGAAAACTAGAAGTACCTCATAGTTAAAATGTTTATTCTATTTTCGATTGCTATAGTATAATTTTATTTAAAAGACCTCAGATACATTTGAAAGTGTAAACAAAACAATTCAGTTTAAATAAATGATCACATTAAATTATAGAAATAGTTTAAATAGCAAATAAAGCCTTTGTGCACAAATGTTTAAAGATAGAAAACCAACGATTATAAATGCACAAATAAAGTATGAAAAGGTAGCGAATAGCTATTTCGAATCTACTATCGAGATTCTTCATCAGTGCAAAACTCAGCGAGCTAAAAAATAGCAAAACTGAGCAGAGAGACAGAGAGACGCAGGCTTATATACCCGCTATGGGAACAATCCCGCCTAAAGAAAAGCAACCAATGAGAAGAAAGCAGCCAAAAAAACGACCAGATCTGGGACTTGGTGTATGAGTACATGCACTTTTGACCTATCTGTAGAAAAAATTGTGTAAGGTTGACAGTTTTCCTTGCATAAAAAATTTCCTCTTGCAAATGGATAGATTTTGGAAAAAATCTTAAATTTTGTGCTAAAGTTTCACCTGTAAAAATTTATTTTTCAAAATTATTCTACCACCGTATATTTAGCCTATTTTATTCAGAACAAAATGCTGCAAACCCCATTTCAATTGGTAAAATAAAAGAAGAGATATTTACAATTTTGTGTATCCTAGTATCTGAGAAAATCGCTGAACACGATGAAACAAAGATGGCCGCCAAGCACAAACAAAAAATAGTAAAATTAAAATAACGGTCATTTTGAACTTTCGTCATGTTAGAGTTGTTGTACAAAAAATTTCAGATTTTTAAAAAATGGTCGAGCGACCAAAAAAATATTTTCTGGACCACTTGAAATGGATTGACTCTCATTGTGCGCGCGGCAGCGCGCTACAATAGTATGATTGAGCGATGGTGCACACGGATTTTTCAATTTTTCTTTTTGCAATAACTAACTAAATACTTATCCAATTTTGATGATTTTTTTTTTTTAAATGTTCGTCTGACCAAGACGCACAACATAGCACAAAAATTATTTTTTTTATGGCATACTGTAGGTGTACTGTAGAGTATTCTGAAAATATGACAAAAATTTTGTGTCCCAGCACTTTTCTCGAAAACTACTAAAGATAAAAACTTAATTTTTTTTTTAAACAAAAGACAAACTTTTTATCCCGAGGTAGTCATCGAGAAAACGTTATTTCGCTGGGCGGTTTTTCTGAAATTGCGTATTTTCTAAACTTGGTCATAAATGGGTATATCTAACGTTCTATTGCAGATAGAATGTTGCGGTAAAGTTTATTTTAAAGATTTTGCGATGCTAATTAATCCTGCAAAAATTCATAGCTTTACGTTAAACAGTTTTTTTACAAGAGGAAATAAAAGAATGGCAGTCATCAATCTAAGGTACTTGTGATCATCGGAGAGAAAAACCAGTTACACCATTCGATTAAGCATAAAAAAATACAGAATGCTTTTTTTTCTCTTATTTTTAACTTAATTTTTTAACGAATTATGAATTTTTTTGAAATTTTTGACATGCTGATTTTTGTCATTTTTTAATGAATCATTTACTGAATAATTATGCACGGTGTCTAGCCCTGGTGGCTGTCAAATTTGATTTTTAATTTTAAATTAGGCAATTTTTTGCACCATGCCAAATATATATTTTATCCATTTTTTTCATTTATTTATATTTTGTTTTTAGCACAATGGCATCAATGGCAAAAATGCCTGGCATACCTGTCAAATATTGGGGCCCTGTACTTTAACAAAGTGCATTTATTATAAGTATATACCGTATTTATTCTAATAGAATGCGCCGTCTAATAGAGCGCGTCTTCTAATAAAGTGCGCACCTTGGTGCTGATTGAAAAAATAAATATACGGAAACGATATATTAGATAAGTAGAAAACGATTACTTAAATGCATTATCGAGGATTCTCATCGATCAAAATAGAGATATTCTATCAAAGCGATGGAGTGGCGATGTAGCAAAAGTTTCAAATTTTGAACAATGTACCACTTTTGTAAACTATAGCGCCAAGGATATGCACACTGTTAAAAATCTGCTGCATTTTGCTGCAACGCACTCCCCTGCTTGTATAGAAAACGGTTACTTGGCCGTGAAATGGCTCTTTCTCATTGGTTGGAATAGAGATATTATATACAAGTGGTGGAGGGCGTTGCAGCATAATGCAGCAGATTTTTAACAGTGCACTGTTAAAAATTTGACCCATTTGTTGCAGAGTCACTCCACAGCTTTTATAGAATGTCTCTTTATGGCCAATGAGAATGCTCCATAACACAGTAAAGCAATCGTTTCCTATAAAAGCGGTGGAGTACGTTTTTAATAAGTCCGTAATAAATATGGATTAAGAAAAAAAAGAAGCATGGTTTTTGTATCAAACTTTACTCTTGCATAAAAAAAGTTCCTGTTTTTGGCAAAAATAATGGATATTTGAATGAAAAATCTATTCTTTGAAAGGATTTATTATTTTATTCACTTTAGTAAAAAACTGATTTTTTTTTTTTTTTTTTGAAAACCACCGTAGAATTTGGTATAGAAAAACCTGTTTAAAAATTTTTTTTTAATTTGTAATACCAGAGTATTAGAGTATGTAGCATTTTTTAATTTCAATACAAATAAGATTTTGTTTTCCAAATATAAAATACAAAACAAGTTGTGCAGTATCCCTATGGAATATGGAAAAATAGAAGGACTAGTGAAAAATGCTCCAAGGAGCAGTGCAAAAGCAGAATATGATTTTAATTGAGCATTAAAAAGTAATGGACAAGTGCTTCTGTTAATTACTGAGCATGAGGAAGGATAAGGGATCCCTTCTTGGCTACAACTCACTTCAATGCCAACTTCGAAAAAATCATATTTGCGCTTTTTCCGTGAAAACAAATCAGTCGCAGTTACTATAAAAATGTATAGTGTAAAGACGTAACCAGTAAAGATGCAGCTTAATTAGACAAAAATGTAAAGGAAGGCGACATAATGCCAGATACCTAGTTCCTGCATGTATCACATTCATGCACTGCCACCAAGCATACCCTAAGTGTATAATTGCACAGAAAATTGATTTGTAGTATAGTGCAGAGTGAACAGTGCAGTTAACATCAGAGATGTAGTACAGGCTATACGCCGTACACCTTCTGGACTTTTTAATAGAACACCATATACCCTCTGTTTTTCAAGAAAGCTTATAGTATACACATTCTAGAATATCCCTCTGCTTAGAGCATATATCTTATGTTATTTTTATGACTACACCCCTGGTTAACATCTAAAGCACGGTGGAAAATTCTACTAAAGAACCGCAAATTTCTTTTGTATGGAAAAAGCGCAAATATGATTTTTTCAAGGTTGGCATTGAAGTGAGTTGTAGCCAACACTCTCAAAAAAACTTCCGTCTTTTCACAGAAAAAGTACTGGCAGCACTGCTGCCAGAAATTGTCTGTTTATTGACGATTTTCCGTTTATTTTTTTCTCCGTCAAAAGAGGAAAAATATCCGTCACGTGAAAAAAATCAATGCGGAAGAGGTGGGGATCGAACTGACGACCCCAGGTTTACAAGGCCAGCGTTCATCCGATTGCGCCACGATTGCTCATGAAAAGTATGCTTTAAAATAGAAGTGTTGATTTCATATGGGTGTGGTTTGGTGTATTTCGTTAAAAAGCTTTTAATTTTGCAGTTAATCTCGGAAAGATTTCATCTTTAATGAAACTGTGGCTGTTTTTTTTCTTTTTTTTTTACGTTTAGTATTAATATAGTATAAAAATGTGAATTTTAAATATATTATGTAGATTGTCAGAGAAAAAACATGGATGTTTTATTTTTATTCGATAAGATTTTTTTTAATAATATCAATTTTCTTTTTGCCTTTTATTTTTTAGTTAAAATATTTTTTAAATGTCTTCACTTAAAGTTTATTTTATATGCAAATATTTATCATAGAAATAACTTAGTATATTGAACTTTATTCAACTTATCCAACTTTGAATAACAGATTGTGAGAATTTTTGAACGAATAAAGAAAGTAATTGTTATTTATTTTTAAATTCGAAAACATTTTTGTCTTTTAAAACTAAATTAGACATTTTAATCGATAGAATATTTTTGTTTTTCATTTTAAAAATAAAATCGAATTTATTACTAACAGACCCAATGCCCTTGCGTGCTAGATATAAACGGAATCGTTTCCTCATTTTTCGAGTTTCGGAATGAACTCACAGAACAAATACGTTTTCTGGGAAAACAGAAGTTATTTGTGAAAAAATGACGATAACTTAGTGTATATTGACGAATTTTTCTGACAGTGAAGAAGGGATCCCTTATCCTTCCTCATGCTCAGTAATTAACAGAAGCACTTGTCCATTACTTTTTAATGCTCAATTAAAATCATATTCTGCTTTTGCACTGCTCCTTGGAGCATTTTTCACTAGTACAACATATGTAGATTATTGACTTGCAATTACGTTTGTCTACAAAGTAGTGGGAGATATGCTTTAAGAAAAATATATTACTTTTAAAAAAATCTGTCAGCCATGATGCCCGTTAAAAACGCTTTATTTTCACGTAAATAATTTGCACTTATTACGATTTAGCTATTATTTTAAAAGATTTTGTCCTTAAATTTGTGAAAAATACAGTTCATATCTGTAAAATAAAGTGTTTTACTGGTCTAGCACTTTTTTTTTTCTTTAAAAAAAATCAAGTTTTTTTTTCTTTTTGCGATGCAACATTAAATACTCTCCGTTAATTCTGATAAAAAATCTGTAACTGTTGTATAGCGATTTTTTTTCCTCTTTTTCAAACATTAACTAAAAAAATAAGTAAAAATTTCATTCCGAAGAAAACAATGCTGGCTCGCCCTACAAGCTTTTTAATTTCTTGATACTTAACCTCTTAAAAAAAATAAAAAATAAAAAAAATTCTGAATTTATGTTACTTGGAATATCATTTTCTAAGAAAAGAAAATTTCATACGAGGAGAAAAATTTTCCAAAACAGACCAAGTTCACCCTTACGAAAATGTCTTTTAGAATTCTGTAGAAAAAGTTTTATAGAATCCTATAGAATTATGGCCCGTTTTTCTATTACTTAGTTAAAAAGCTACAGAAATATTTGTAGAAGTTCAATAAACAAGTTTATAGAGCAAAAATTTCTATTAAACTTATATTATACACTTTCTCTCTACAGACATTTCTATTAAACTTCTACAGATATTTCTGTAGCTTTTAAACTAGCTTATAGAAAAACCGGCCATAATTCTATAGGATTCTACAAAACTTTTCCTATACAGGGTGTCCACTCTCAACGGTGTCCAATGGCTAATTTCTATACCGTTAGTCATAGACATATAGTTCCATTTGCAAAAATGCATTAAAAAAGGTGAAGAATTGTTTTTCAGGCGATTTAGGTCAAAAAAGTTTTTTATTAAAAAATTACGAAAATTAAATTTTTATACGGTCCCCCGGTCCTATTAGTGATATTTAGTAAAAATTTTCCATCACCCTATCAAGCAATACAATAAAGGTCCCATTCATCTAACATTAAAATTGATCGAGTTATGAAACTTTAAAATTCATGACTTAAACCACTTTTCTGTAGCTGAAAACGAATGAGTTGGACTAAGTTTTCAGGGATTGTATACCAGCGCGCGTATTCAGAGCAAACGTCCGTAAAGTTGTGGAAGCTGTTCTGCAAACGGGAGGGTTTGCGGTTGAGGGGGGGAAAGAATTCAAATACCCGATTCTTGGCAAACATCTTTCCCCTTCCGCAATTGATGACGTCGCGTACGACTGTGGAACAAGATAATCGATTTTTAATCGAATGCTAGCATGTTTTAACCAATGAAAATACATCATTTTTTAAAGGGACAAAATATGATGTTTTGAATAATTGTTCATGCGCGCTATGCTGTCTTATTAGTGACTCATCAGCCCTGTCTTTTAGAATTCGGACTAGCTGACCAGTTAAAGAATGTTTTTTTATTATTTTTTTAATGTTAAATTTAAAAATAGTTAAAATCCAAGAATTATTTAAACAAATTCATATTGCATATTAATATTTAAATTGCTCAGGACATTCCCCCGGAGCAATGAGTTCCCTCACGGAAGATTGAGATTTTGTGTTTTCAATGGTAAAAAAGTGCAGCCCTTGCCGCCCCCCCCCCCCCCCCAGAGACACAGATTTCCCTCCAGCAAAAAAATGTGTAGAACCACCTGGACTTAGCTGATCAGTTGAAAAAGAATATTTCGTTTAAATGTTAGATTTAAAAACATTTAAAATTCGAGGATTTTTTTAATAACAATCTCATTTTGCATGTTAATATTATTGTTCTAGCCCATTATCTCGAATGTATCACCTATGTTTTTATAAACAAAAACTATAATAATTTAAAATTATGGAACAGAGGTAACATTTTACTTGAGTTTTAAAGTATCAGCTTTTCTATGATATTTTTCACAGAATTAAATATATTAAAAAAATAAAGAAAGAAAAGATTAATACATTATAGTAATAATAAACTAATATATTGGAATTTCCAAAAGAGAATCAGGCACAGTGTTGATTTCAGAGCATGGAATCCCCCCCCCCCCACCGCGAAGATTTGAGAGTTTGTATTTTCAATGGTAAAGGAGAGCAATCCCCTCCCCCCCCCCCTGAGAACGGGGGGTGGCCATTTCCCCGGATGATTTGAGATTTTATGTTTTCAATGGTAAAAAAAAAGTGTGATTTCTCTCGCCCCCCCCCCTTCCCTCCGGACCCACAGAAATCCCTCTTTGCAAAAAATGCCTAGAATTCGAACTTAGTTGATCAGCTAATGAATATTTCTATTAAATGTTAAATTTCAAAATATTTAAAACCCGAGGATTGTTTTGATAACAATCTAATGTTGCATATGAATATTTTTATTGCTCTAACCTATTCCCTTGAATGTCTCATCTATTTTCGTATCAACTAAAAATATATTAATTAAAGTTATGGAACAGTGGTAACATTTTACATTAGTTTTAAAGTCTCAACTTTTCTATCATGATATTTTTTCACAGAATTAAATATATTAAAACATAAAGAAGGAAAAGTTTAGTGCATTGTAGTAGTAATAGATTAATATCAGGGTTGGGGTTTTGGACAGGACACGTGGGTTTTACTGTCCAAAACTGTACTAAAGTGTACAAAACTGTACTAAAGTGTCCAAAACCTTAAAAAATATATCTATGATGGTGCAACCAAAAAAGAGGAAGTTTGAATATCAACAGTGTTAAGATTCCAATATTGTTAAAACAAGCAAGAATGTTGCAGAAAAACTGAATTTACTTGTTGCAAAATTATTTTTTTGCAAATAATATTGCTTTTACAGCAATAGAACATCATACTTTTAAAGAATTAGTCTCAGCCTTGCGCCCAGGATACAATCCACCAAGTCGCAAAGCACTAGCAGGAGAGCTTGCTGCTCGGATGCTACGAGGACCAAAAGAATTAGATTACTGATTTTTTTTTTTTTTTTTTTTTTTTCTGAGTTTATAAACCTTTTCATTTGTTCCTCCAGTTTCTTTCATATTTATATTTCATGTCATGTTTTCAAAGCCAAAGTATGTAGCATTTTTATTAAATTAAATTTCATTTTGATTTAATCTAATTCTTGTGAAGATTCTATTTCTTGAGTTAAATAGTATTATTACAATAATATTGTTATATAATATAGTGTCATAATAATAGTCAATATCTAAATATCTCATAATCAAACTAAATCAATAATTTTTATTTATGCTATTTATTTCTTAACATGCACATATTGTCAGCAGTGAGCTGATTTAATCAGTATGCTAAACGTGACTTTTTATTTAACAGTTATTTTCAGTAATAACTCTTGGGAATTTCAATAACAGAATCGAAATGCATTCTTCATAAAACTATTAGTACTTCAATTAACTACTATTATTTAAGTGAATAACATTAAAATTATTACATATAATTAAATTTAGTATTGTTTTTATGCAATTACATTGTTACATAGGGTAATTATGTTGTTAATATTTTTGTATTGTAATCACTTTGCCAATTGCACAAACTTTAAGCATTGTTCTAAAAAATACAATTTTACTATAAAATATAGTTTTGGACAGTTTTAGACAGCAGGGTTTTGGACAGTACGGTTTAAACCATGGATTTTACCGTGGTTTAAACCATTGTGTCCAAAACCTTGCCAACCCTGATTAATATATTGGAACTTCCAAAAAAGGCACAGAGCTGTAAAATGCCTTAGCTAGAGCTTCTGGAGCAGGAACATAACACACTCTAGATAAGCATATACTTTGTTAAATAAAATATTTAAAAAATATTTTAAGAATTATAAAATTGAGGTCCCATAAATAATTAATATAGGTGCTATAATAGCTGCAGTTTTAATGTTGATATGTAAGTATAATATAGCCAGTTTTGTATATATATTTTTGCATTTTTCCATATGAATTTTAGGCATGCGATTTCATTTTAATTATGCATATATGTATACTGTCCAACTAATGGTGGATGTATGTGTAGTTGTGAGTGGTGGGGGTGCAGCATGAAAAAATTAACTCAAAAGTTTAAAACTGATGAAACACTTCATGTGGGGGGGGGGGGGGGTTGCCACGATAAATACGTGATATTTAAAAATCAACACAAAGAAAAGCTGAAATATTTAGAGAAAATTTATCTTGCACTTATTTTAAAGCTTCATATTAGGACTTTTTTCAATGCCAAAGAGAGAGAATGCAAAATAATAGTAGCAGAATGTGTTACTGATATTCCTGTTTTCACATTCTTTTTATTTTATTTATATAGAAGATGCTCATTTGTAAAGTTTTAAAACAGCTCAAGTTTATTACAGCTCATTTATTTTGTTGCTTTTTCTCATTCACCATACTAGAATATTTTGTAATTAGCTGTGTTATAAAAGTTTTTCGTACTAATTATTGTTACTATTTTTTATATATACTTTTTTAAACTGGATTTTATAACAAGAATAATTTATATAAGCTCAAGTTCAAACAACATCTACTACACAATTCTACTCTTCCACAAGACACCCTCCAGTTTAATCAATTTAACATTCTTGACATATTCAAAGACTTATTAGCTGTGCAAACTGACTTTTTATAGCATAATATTTTAATATAATTTAAAAAAATAAATAAATATTATTGGAACTAACTATTTTTTATTTATGTTGCACAGTTCATATCATATTGTTAATTTTTTTAACAAATTAAGGGAAACACTAAAAATGAAAAAAAAGTTTTTTTGTGCTATGTGTAGGGTTTTCAAACATTAAATTTTTTATTGCCAACTTAATTAATGTCTTTATCAATATATTTAGTAATCTTGAAAAACTCAGAACTTTAAACAAGCTATTTATGTTAGTGGAAAAATTGGGAAACACTTCTCAAACTCAAAAAAAAAAAAGGAAAAAAAAAAAAAAAAATTCTGCTATATAATTAATATAGTAAGTTTATGGTATAAACCTGTTAATACTTCATTTGCATTGATTGACAAAATTTATACTAAATTAAAATTTGATAATTCCTTGTATGCATTAATATATTTGAGAAATGTATTATACAGAAAACAGAAGGATATATATTTTTTTAAAAAGGCCAACATGTGCAAGAAAAATAAATACAAATTAAGATGTTAATGTTATTTAATCCGAAATATTGGAGTCATTTTACTTAAAATCTTAGATTTGTTAACAAACATCATTAAATAACTTTCAGGTAATTGGATTTTTTTTTTTTTTCAGCTTGAAAATATTACATATTTTGTTACCTACAAACTGTTTATCACTTTACTATAACTATTGTTTTGTCTTACATGTAATGTAAAGAAATTTACCTCTCCCCCCCCCCCCACACACACACACACTCCCTTAAACCAAATAAGTAATATTTGATTTAAATGAATTAAATTATTTCACATAATCAATATCCAGTCATACATTCTTACATACTCTCAGTCAGTCACTATATGAAATGCTTTCAGTGTATTATTAACATGTTGTATTATTATATCAGCAGAAGGAAAAAAAATCAAGATATTTATAAATATTATAATTTCAAGAATTCTGATTTATTTATTTTTTTTTTCAAAATTCATATTATGTTATAAAAAAAAATATATTTTGTATTTTTCCATTGCTGGATTATAGATAAACTTTAAAAAAGAAAATCTCGTTAATAAACAGTATTTAATTAATAAAAGTAACTTAAACTATTTTCTTTATTAACTTTCCTTTTCAAATTATTAACTTTTCAAAGTTTATTTCTTATGTGTGCATTTAAAATTTATTGCAAAGTTAACATTAAATGCTGAACAAATTAATACGTTACATGTTATCAAAAATCAACTATTCATGAATCATAGAAATACTCTAGTTGCTTACTGTAGAAAATAAATATATTTTTTTTAAAAACAACAATTCATGCGTCAGCTTTTTTATTATTATTATGCATCACCGAATCTTATTATTAGGGATTAATAGCCAAAAAAAAAAAAAAAAATTCATTCTTAAATTTTGAGAAACTGTATAAATAATTTCATAAAAAGTAAACAAACATTTTTTAACAGATGCGACAGCATTTCTTTTACAAGATAAAATTCGAAACTGTCAACATCAAATTCCTAATGTTATATCTTATCTTGGTAATATAAATTACAAAATAAACGTTTTATAGCAGTACTAAAAAAATATTAAGAAATTATTCATAATAATACAACATATCAAAAAGTAACATTACACTGAAAAGCATTTCACATACCTGTATTTCAAATGAGTGAATATCCTTATCTTCATTAAAAGTTCTGTTAATATGTGTTATAATGTCTGTTTTATAAATTATATACATTATGAGTTTATTTGCTGTACACAATTTACTGTGACAGCATTTTTAGAGTAAAAACAAAGCAAAAACAGCACTTTGCACGCCGCTGTGTGATCCGCCATTTTGTTTACGAAAGGCTTACGAACGACAACAAAATTCTCGCCGCAAGATACAGATCACGTGACACACTCAGTTACGATGGTGAAACCTTTCGTACGTTTGCCTAGAATCGCGTTTCTGACTGTCGGCTGCAAATTTGTGGACGGGAGGGAGTTACGAGAAGAAAGTGTTTGACAAGAATGGGCCCGTAAGTGCTTAAATCATTATAAAGGGCGTCCATTTCCAACGCTGTCCAATAGCTTATTCCTAAACCATTTGCCACAGACATATGGTTCCAATTTCGAAAGTGTTTTAAATGAAGAAATATTTTAAAAGCAATTAAACTGAAGGTGCTACCACCGTATAAGTTTTACGATAGTGTTAATTTTTATTAAATAACTTCTAGATTGGATAAATTAGTTGAATTCGTGAGTTTAAAAATTCTCTTTATCGAGAAAACAAATTTTGGGAAATGGCGATTTTATTTTTTAAAAGTGTGTTATTTTGATAAGCTTTTATTTTGCTTAAAACGTTCGTACGTATGTTTCCGTAGTTTAAAATTTCTCTTCAAATTTTAACCCACTTCCAAATATCCGATCGAGGTTCAATTTTGCACACTTATTTATATCCAATGACTATGCAATATTAATACAATTTTAGGTGCGTACCATTTATATATTTATAGGACTACACCAAATTCTGTTAGGTTAAGTAATCTAATAGAACTTTAAATATATGAAATTTTGTAACAAATTGTGACTGTTGCTTTTCATAATTTAAATTAAAAAACTTTCTCTTACTTTTTACTTATATTTTTATTACCAATTTTGTTTTAATATGTAATCATTAACAGAAATTTAAAAATAATATTATAAAAATTATTTTACTCTCAATGTTTAATGTTAAATTTTATATTTTACGTTTATTTTTATTTCCAGTAAATTTGTGACTGACCCCTAATTTGCAGCAAAAAAGATGCTTCAACTTTAAACAGCTCGATTAGTTTTAATCTCAGAGGAATGGGATTTTTTTTTTTTTTTTTTTTTTTTTTTTTTTGTATTATTTGTTAAAGTAGTGGTAAAAATTTACTAAATATCACTTATAGAACCGAGGAACCGTATAAAAATTTAATTTTCGTATTTTTTTAATAAAAATTTATTTTGGCCTAAATCGCATGAAAAACAATTTTTTACCTTTTTTAAAGCATTTTTGCAATTGGAACTATATGTCAATGACTAACGGTTTAGAAATTAGCCATTGGCCACCGTTGAGAGTGGACACCTTGTAGAATTCTAAAAGACATTTTTCTTGACTGTTGCTTCCCTTTTATTGCGTTTGTTTACGTAAGAATGATTCTCTGTACTATTCAAAGAATTTTCAAATAATTTTGAAATCAAGTTGTTGATAAGAAAAATAGTTTTTTTTTTTTTTCTTCTTAACATTTTTCTGATTTGCCCATATGTTATACGAACAGCGTGTTTCTGACAATCACGATTTACTCGCACCAAGTACGGGTAAATGTTTTCAAATCATGATTTATTATTCTCACCAGTAAAATTTTGTACTAATTAATCAGAATACTTTTCTGATTCTATTAACGAAAAAATTCTGATTTCAAAAACCGGTGATAAAACATTAAAAATTCTCTAAAAGACACACAAAACAATAGGTATTTTTGAAATATTTTTTAAAAATATTGATCAGTTAAGTGATTTATAAAGTAAATAAAAGTCAAGTTAAATAAATTTGTACCTTTTTGAAAATTTTCTGTCATTAATTGGATGCATTTATGTACTGATTTAATTTCGAATTTTCTCTTGATATTTCTACACTTTATCAATCATTTGAAAACTAGAAGTAACTCATAGTTAAAATAATTGCTTATTCTATTTTCGGTTGATTATCTATAATTTTCTTTAAAAGGCATCGTATACATTCGAAAGTGTTAACAAAACAATGCAATTTAAATAAATGATCACATTAATTTATAGAACTATTGTTTTTTATTCTAATAAGAAATCAGCCAATCGCAGAATCTAATTTTTGTGATTTTTTTATTTATTTTTTTTTTATTTTAAGAAACTTTTTTGAGACATTATTGAGAATTGTAAAAAATAATGATTATTATGACATGGATTATTTACATGCATTTATGCTTATCTATAAAGTAGTGTAAGATGTGCTTTAAAAATGTCTATTAATTTAAGAAAAAAAAATGCCAGGATACCCATTGATAACTGTTTATTTTACGGAAACAATCTGTACTTATTACAAATTTTCTGATATTTTAACAGATTTTGTCCTAAATTTGTAATAAATACAGATTACATCTGCAAAATAAAGTGTTTTACTAGCGGTCTGGCTGACAATTTTTCGGTAAATCATCCTTTTTTTTCCTTACAAACATTACTCAATTACCCTACAGGCTTTTAAATTTTTTGAACTCAACCCTTTAACAAACAATAGAGAAATTCAGAGAAGAAAAGACAAAATTATATTTCCCATCCACAAATTTTTCTTTCATTTTCGTTTTCTCATTTTATGTTTCTTAAAATATCATTCGCACAGAGAAAAAAAAAATATTGCAGTATTCAGAAAGAATTTTTTCTAAAACATAAAGAAGTTGTTTTCCTTTATTTTCTGGTTTCCTTTTTCTGGTGTTTGTTTGCGCAAGAATTATTTACCGTACGATTTGAGAAATTCTCATATAACTTTGAAATCGATTTCTTAAAAAGAAAAAAATCATGAACTAATTTATAAAAGATCAACCACTTAAAAAGTAGAGAGAGAGAAATTTGGGGAAGGGAATGCAAAATTATATCACCCAACCCGAATTCCTGATTTTGTGTTACTTAAAATATTATTCGCAAAGCGAGAAAAGAAACTAATCAGATATGGCAATCCCAAAACTTTCTTCCATCTTATGCATGTTAATACCTCCTGAAAAAAGTTGCATAGAAGTGCCACCGGTTAGGTGGTTTACACCAAAATCTAGTCAGAAATAACTTATGTCAACTTATAACTGGATTTGAATTTTAATGATTATCCGCGCATTGGTTTTTTAGATAGAGCTATTAGAAAATCTTTAAAAAAGAAATCTGTATAACAGTTCCACATGTTGGGTGATGTACATTAAAAAATAATTAGGATCAATTTTTTATTAGGTACTAACTGAATCTGAAGTTTGATGAGAATCCATGCCTTAGTACTTTTGCCCATGCTTACTTAATCCATGCCGTACTTAAGCCGTACTTAATCCATGCCGTATATTTATTGCAAAATCTTAAAATATACAGCATAGTAGCGCCATCTGTAGGGCAATTTACATAAAAAATACACAACATTAATCTATGTCAGAGATTAACTGAATCTGAAGTTTTAAAAATTTTCGTGCATTAGTTCTTGAAATAGAGCTATTTCGATAATCACGAATAATGCAACATGGCAGCGCCACCTGTTGAGCGATTTACACCAAAACGTAATCAGCGCCATGTTATATCAAGTACTAAATAAATATAAAATTTTATCCCAGAAAATCCATATACTTCTTCTTGTGATATGGCTAGTGTAGAAATTCTATGTAATGTAGCATAGCAGCGCCACCTTTTGAGCGATGTACACCAAAACCTAATCAAATCTATTTTATACCAAGTTCTCACAGAATATAAATTTTTATGACATTCTG
Organism: Maratus speculifer; assembly: GCA_964019185.1. Classification (NCBI taxonomy): domain Eukaryota; kingdom Metazoa; phylum Arthropoda; class Arachnida; order Araneae; family Salticidae; genus Maratus; species Maratus speculifer. The sequence continues at coordinate 55,123,147 of OZ025296.1, forward strand.
TGTATTAGTTCTTGCGATAGAGCCCCTACAAATTTTTTGTCACATACAGACAGGCAGACAGGCAAACAGACTCACAAACGCACTGACAGACATTTTGTAAAAATATGTTTTTCGGATTTTCTGACTTCTAAAACCGTAACTTCTTCCGTCGAAAATCGATATTTAAAAATTTTTACGAATCTACTACTCTCTTTTTTTTTAAGACAGAAGAAAGTAAAAATGTAATTTTTTGGAATATTTTCCAAAACAGAAAATGTTTATTTTTCTTAGAGTTTGCTTTACTTTTTTTCCCGTGTTTCTTTACGTAAGATTTGTTTGCTGTATGATTCGAACAATTTTCAAGAAACTTTGAAATTAAGTTCTTGAAGAGAGAGAGAGACAAAAAAAGAAAATACTTCAAAAAATATTACTTTAAAATGAATTTGTAAATGAGCGCTCATGAAGGATATATCTTCATCTTGTGCTGCAGTTACAGACTTAACGTCATTTAAGAGTGAGATATTTCAGGCTAGCAATTGGCCTCGTAAACTTAGAGGTTGAATGCCCCACTAGTGGCTGAAAGGTTCTGCTCTCAAAGCTGATAAACGGGAGGTGCTGGGCTCTAACCCAATCGCGCCCGTCGTCCTAGTCGTTCAGAGTTTTCTTTGTCTTCTTCGAACTTTGTTTAAATAATGGTTAAGAAAGACCCCCCCCCCATAGGCCCCCAAGGGCCTATATCCCTCATGCAGATGACTGGCCGTCATACGTAACGTCAACACCTAACTAATGGTTGAACTTTGGTGCTTTATTCTGAAGATCGGGATTGTCCAATAAGTTCGATTCTCTTATTGGACATTTTTCATTATGGTGGTTTATGCTTAGTTAGATTGCGTAAAATTTCACGAATTTAATATTCAGTTGTATACTTGTATATTTTTATTCTAATTTAATAATTGAAATACCATTAAACACGATGAAGAATTTTGTTTTAAAATTAAAAGATGATCGTGAGAAAGACGTTTCCCCCCCCCCCTCTCCCTTATTACTTTTTTCCCTTAATAGTTCCTAAAAAGCTCAATCCCGAGGAATAAAAGTTCATTCGCTCTATAAGCTTTGAAGTTTCGTTATATTCAACCTCTTAAAAAATAATAATAGAGAAAGTCGGTTAAGGAAAGACAAAGTTTCTTTTCCTATTCCCAATCTTTTTTTCCCTTATTTCCTGATTTTACGTTACTCGGAATACCATTCAAGGAGGGGAAAATGTGAAAAGCTTAGGAAAGTTTTTTCCAAACCAGAAACGGTTTATTTTTCTTGATAATTATTTCACTTTTTACTGTGTTTGTTTATATTGGAACTATTTACTATAAGATTCGAACAATTTTTAAATAACTTTGAAATCGAATTCTTAAAGAGAAGCTGCTTCATAAAATGTTACTTTAAAATGAATTTGTACATTTTTGGAAAGCCTCCTTCCTAATTAGAATCAATTATGAACGGACTGAATTTCGATTTTTGCCCCCATAGTTTCATTGTAAGCGCAGCTTTTATTGGTAACTTTCGAAAGTTCTATATTGATAAAGTTTTTTCCCTGTATTAATCCTTTGCGACCAGCGTAGAGTATCCTTCTTTTAACCTTTTGGGGCCAGTACTTTTATTATAATTTCTATTTAATTAAAAAATTTTAATATAAGTTAATAATACAGTATTTACTCGTGTGTAACGCGCACTTAAAAAAAAAAAAAAAAAAATAGGGCAAAACTCATAGGTGTGCGTTACACACGGAATAATTTTTTACTGTTGGATGTAATGACACGACATACATATGAATCATGAAATAAGGTACCCTGGGGTAATAACGCCACGTTAAGGTTCTACCAATTTTCACGGCTTAGTTTTAGATTGTATTTTTCAAACAAATATAGGATCTGATACAGCAACTCATTGACTATCTATATAAAATAAAATAATTTAACAGATATGTATTCATAAAATGTAATGGCGTTTTTTCTTGACCAATGCTATTTGGCGTTATTACCCACCTATATGGGTAATAACGCCATGCAAACAAAACTATGAAATAAGATGGAATAATTGCATGTAGGTAGCCCAATTCTAAAAATACAAACTTTCCAAACTTAGAAATTGATAAATTGCATTCTAAGCTATTGAAAATGTTCAATTTTTTGTGAAAGTGTAAGAAAAATAAAGGTGTGGTTTGGAAGGGGGGGGGGGGTGAGGCAAAAGAATATCAGACCGTGAGCTTCTTTTTGCTTAAAAAGGACCGCTTAAATAGAAATATGAGAAACATTGCACAGTTTTAACTGTGGCCGAGAGGGTCTGACCTCTCAACTGGTAGACGGCAGGTGCTGGGTTCGAACCAAATCGCGGCCGTCGGCCTAACCGTTCGGAGTTTTCGTGGTTTTCTTCGAACCTTGCGTAAATACGGGTTAGGTTCCCTTAGAAAGACCCCCCCACGAAGGGCATCCCTCCCCCTGGGCCTATATCCCTAGCGTAGATAATCGGCCGTCACAAAATACATACACATTTAACTGTGTTTATTTGAATGAGTATTTAGGATGTAGCTCGGCCACTGTAGGGAATCAACCGGGGTATTAATGTAAAGGATTGGCGTTATTACCCCGGTATAGTTATTGCGCAGTGCATTTTAAATTACAAATTATCTTGAGAAGATATCCAAAATCTTCAACAACATTTTAAAAGTACATGAAATGCACTGCAAATTTATGTAATTAACAAAGTATTTCCGGATAAAAAGATAGTCTTCACATCACAACACGTATCTCGCAAATTTTAGATCAAGCGTTAATTTTAGTTGTTTGTAAAAACAATAAGACCTAAAAATGAAACAAATTAACTTGAAGCTGTTTTTTTGCGATTTATATGACTCAAAACCCTTCTGCGCAGAGCACATGGGTGTCATTTACCTGATTATTTCATAATTATGAAAAATATAAGCACTTGGCGTTATTACCCCGCCTGGCGTTATTACCCCAGGGTACCTTATATTAAAAGAAGACATAACCACTCGGAAAATCTCACTTAATCGAAGTAATACTACATCTTTTTTTCACTAATTGCATTTTATTATACAACAGAGTTAGTAACATTATTTAAACGCTAATTAGCAATTCCCCACTGCCATCATTCAGTCTCTATCCGAGGTCTAAAAATGTATTTTCACCTTGTTTTCTGATTGATGTAATGTTTGTTTCTATTTTCTTTACTGAGGTTCATTTAATTACTTATTCATTTGCATTTCAAAATTTACGGTGCGCGTTACATACGAGATTTTAAAAAAATCGCCATTTTTTCTTGTAAAGTAAGGGTTATACACGCGTTATACAATATACACGCGTGCGCGGTATACACGAGTAAATACGGTACTCTGTTTTAAAATACTGCTGTTCAATTAAAAAAAAATAATCGTCTTATTTTTTCTTCTTCTTTTTCTTTTTTTAACTTTTAATCACGAAAAATACATTGTTCACTTCCAATGTCCACTTCATATATTCAATACCTTAAAAATGTAAAAAAAAAAAAAAAAAAAAAAAAAAAAAAAATCGAGAAAGTTGGGGAACAAAAGATAAAATTGTGACTCCCATCTGCAATCTTTTATTTATTTATTTTTTCGTTTCCTGATTTTATGCTACTTTGCATATCATTTGTTAAAAGAAAAAAAAAATATACATAATGTGAGAAGATTTTTGCAACATTGAATATGTTTATTTTTCTAAATGATTGCTTCTTTTTTACTGTATTTGTTTTCTCAAGAATTATTTACTTTACGATTCAAACAATTCTCAAACAACTTTACAATCGAGTCCATAATAATAATAATAATAATAATAATAATAATAATAATAATAATAATAATAATAATAATAATAATAATAATAATAATAATAATAATAATAATAATAATAATAATAATTTACCATAAGGTAAATTTGTGTACATTTCTGTCTGCCATTAATTGGATACAATTATGTACTGATTTTATTTCAAAATTTCTCTTATTCTTATTATCGATGTAATTTTTCAGCCATTTGAAAAATAGAAGTGCTAGAATTATAAAATAATTTTTTATTCTATGTTTTAGTGTTCATCTGTAAATATTATTAAAAGGAACAGAATTCATTCGAAAGTGTAAACAAAACAATGCGATTTAAATAAATGATCATATTAACTTATAGAAATACACATATTTTTCATTATTATACGAAATCAACCAATCGCACAATCATAATCTTGTGATTATTTTTCTTTTTTCTTCAATTTTCTAAAATTAAGAAATTATTTCCGTAAATTATTAAGACTAGTAAAAAATAATAGCTGCTATAACATGCATTATCTATATGCATTTAATATTATCTATAATAATAAAGAGACAAGTATGTGTGTGTGTCAGCTCTGTTCTGAAGAGACCGCTGCATGTAGAGTTACAAAATTTAGAGGGAAGGTACCTCTATACATGTAGTTTTGGACCTTGAAGCCCGATTTTTGATTTTTTATTAGAATTTTTTAATTTAATTTTTTAGGCGATTTTTAGTGTTTTTTTTATGTTTCGAGGCGATTTTTCCATATTAATGAAAGGAATACGGTTTCATTCTTTTCACTCAATATAGTAATTTTTTTCTCTTTTCAATAAAGTGTATTCGGAATTCGTGCGGTGATTTTTGAATTTTAAGCGAATTTTTTTAATGCGATTTATAGTGTTTTTTCGCATTTTGCGGCTATTTTTTGACAATGACAAAAACAAAATTGATTCAAACTTTCAGCCTAATGCACTAAATTTTGTCTGCTATGATTTTTCAATTTCAGTGATTTTTAATGCGATTTTCGATGCGATTTTCGATGTGATTTTTAGCGATTTTTTTGCGTTTAGCATCGATTTTTTGTCATTTTTGTCAAAATTATAGTTTTTTTTGTATGCATCATGATCTTATCTATTCTTGAATTGCATGTAAGAAAAGCAAAAAGCATAAAATTAACGAATGAGCAATAAAGCTATCAGGATATTCACAGTTATCTATAATAATAAAGAGACAAATATGTGTGTGTGTCAGCGCTGTTTTGAAGAGACCGCTGCATTTCGAGTTACAAAATTTGGAGAGAAGGTACCTCTATACATGTAGTTTCGCACCTCGAAGCCCGATTTTCGATTTTTTGATTAGAATTTTTTAATTTAATTTTTAGGTGATTTTTAGCGCTTTTTTATGTTTCGAGGCGATTTTTCCATATTAGTGAAAGAAATACGATTTCATTCTTTTCACTCAATACAGTAATTTTTTTTCTCTTTTCAATAAAATTTATTCGAAATTCGTGCGGCGATTTTTGGAACTTTTAACGAATTTTTTATTGCGATTTTTAGTATTTCTTCACATTTTTAGGCTATTTTTTGAGAATCATACAAATAAAACTGTTTCAAAGCCTAATTAACTAAATTTTGTCTGGTATGAATATTTAATTTCGGGGATTTTTTTTCATTGCTATTTTCAGTACGATTTTCGATGTGGTTTTTTACGATTTTTTGTGCGTTTAGCATCGATTTTTCGTCAAATATGTCAATATTACAGATTTTTGTACGCATCATGGTCTTATCTATTTTTAAATTGCATGTAAAAAAGGCAAAAATTATAAAACTAATGAATTAGCTGTTAAGGAATTATTTTGAATATCCACAGTAACCTACACTAATAAAATAACTAAACGCACTGTCTGTGTGCATGTATGTTTTTGTACGATGGCTAGCAAAATCTACGGCACTTACGAGGCTCAAAACTTTCTTGAAAGTACCCCAAAGTCTCTCCTGATGTATTTTACATTGAGATTTTCAAAATTCTGATTATTACTTGAGTACATAGCTGCCAACTCTTCTGATTTTTTAGCCTGGAAAAATTTAATGGAATTTTTTGATTTATTTAATCAGCTGATTATGGCGATTTGAAATGGTAAAATTTTCTGTAAAATTTTTCCGGGTCAAAAAAGCGGAAGATGTTGGCAGCTATGCTTGAGTAGTTCCTGTCCCGTTTCCCATTGCAGTCCTTTTGAACATTTTTACCGCTAAATGTTATTTGTTCCTTTTTTAAACCAATTTTTCACTAAATATTATTTGTTAATTTTTTAAACCAATTTTTCACACAGTCAGTTGCCGTGTATTTCAGACAACGTAATTCCACATATTTCGAATTAGAGATAAAATCACAAATTTCATGTTCCTTTAATATTATTATCTCGGAACCGTGCAACATCAGGCGGGTCAGCTAGTAGACAAATAAACTATTAGAGGTATACTTTAAAAAAAATCTGCTGATTTCACTGGAGAAAGCTGTCAGCCAAGACGCCAGTTAACAACTGCTTATTTGACTGAAATAATCTGTATATATTACAAATTTTTAGTTATTAAAAAAATTGGCTTGAAATAAGTAATGAATACAGATTATATCCTTAAAAAAATCGGTTTTACTGTCGTTCTATTTGACAATTTCTCTGTAAAATTAACTTTTTTTTTACAGAGAAAATATTTTTCAGTAGCACTAATAGAAAATACCGCAATGATTACAATGAAACATCAATAGAATTACAACTGTTGAAATTCTATTAGAAATGCAATGAAACTTTTTTTTAATGCACTTCTTTTGTCAAATAAAATCTTTTTTTTTTTATCACATTATAATATAATTAAAAAAATTACATTTCATCTAAAATTTTTCTTTACTGAAACTTTATGTCGAATAAATTGTCTTTCTCCATCAGGACAGCGTTTTCCTTCCCTTTTCGAAAAAGCTCGATCTTGAAGAAAACAATGTTCATTTGTCCTACATGTTTTTCAGTTTATTCATACACAATCCCTTAAAAAAGGGGGGGGGGAGGGAAGGGAACTAAATTACAGCTCCCACCAACAACACTTTTTTTTTTCATTTTCATTTTCTGATTTTATGTTACTTGGAATAGCATTCTCTAAGAAAAAAAAAATGTAAGGCGAAGAGAAATTTTACAAAACAAAGCAAGTTTTTTTTATTATTGCTTTTTTTTACGATATTTGTCTACGTAAGAATTATTTACTGTACTGTTTGATTTGAACAATTCTTAAATAACTTTGAAATTGAGCTGTTGATCTCAAGAAAAAATAATTTGTTTTTAAAGTTTACTTTAAGAGCCCACACTACTGAGTGAAAAAGACCCGGATGATAATGTAAGTCTATAAGGGCGTTATTTTCAAATATCTCACTCAAATTTTAATATTTTTATATGATTTTTTGCTTAGGATAGCTAAGGACGATCTACAACCGGGCTAGTTTTTACTTTTTCAATTTTAATTTTAAATAATAAAAAAAAAACTTTAACTTTCGAAACCGGTTTGATTCGGTTCTGAAATTAAAACTATCATAATATGAAAAATATATAACCAAAGTCGAAAAAGCAAAATCTAGCCCGGTTGTAGATCGTCATTAGATATACTATGCAAAAAAATCATGTAAAAATATTAAAATTTGAGCGAGATATTTGAAAAGAACGCCCCCATAGGCTTAACATTGTCATCCGGGTCTTTTTCACTCAGTACTGTGAGCTCTTAAGATAAAATTATACATTTCTGAAAAAAAAAATATTTGTTATTAGTTGAATACAATTAAGGACCCCAGTAGCCAAGGAGTGTAAGTGACAAAAATGAAAAAATTGAATTAAGTGCTCATACGTCTGGAATATGTTTTAATAAATATGGTTTTTTTTCTTTTCAGGTAATGAAATATAAGTAATTTTCTAATTGTTTGCTGCGTTATAGAGATCAATCCCTTTTGACGAGTAATTACACATACCGATTAATTATAAATTTAAATCAAGTTGCACTCTACTGTTTTCACAGTTATCGTAATACGAGTTTAAAGACCATAATGAAACAAGTGGCAGTCTCCTATTTCAATTCAGTCAGTTATTATTAGCCCCTTGGGGACGAGCGACACGTATACATGCAGCAAAAAGGCTTAAGAATACTTGTTTATATTCACAAGTAAAATTTTGCTGCAAAATTTGCCTTATTTAATCGGAGCATTTTCTCGATTCGGAAAGGCATAAATTTCTGTTTTTTAAAACTGGTGACCAAACATTAAAAATTTCGTAAAAGGTTTCCGTTGCGAAGGGGTTAATGTTCAAATTTAATGTCAACTATCTGTGAACTTGATTTTATCGAAATCTAATTTTTGTCACTTGTACCTCTTGGCTTCTCAGGTCCTCAATAATGTACTAGTTCAATTTCGATTTTGATATTGATATTTCACCTTATCTCTATCTTTTAAAAGCCATTTGAAAACTATTAGTTGCTTGGAACACCATTCATGAAGAAAAAAGGAGGGAAAAAGGTAATCCTAGGGAATTTTTTTCAAAATAAAAAAAAGTTTACTTTTCTTGAAGTTTACTTATCTTTTTTCTGTTTTGTTTACGTAAGAACTATTTACGGTATGATTCAAACAATTTTCAAATAACTTTGAAATAGAGATCTTAAAGCGATAAAAACAAAAATTACTTTATGAAAGATCAATCCTTTAAAAAAAGAAAGAATGATAAAAGCAAAGAAAACAATTGAGAAATTTTGGGAAAAGAATACAAAATTACATCACCCACTCACTTTTTTTTCCTTCTTTTTCTGATTCTATGTTACTTGCAATATCATTCTCAAAGATAGAGAAAAAAAATTGTACTGCTAAGGAAGTTTTTTCAAAAAGTTTATTTTTCTTAAAGTTTGATTTCCTTTTTACGAGTTTGTTTATGTAAGAACTATTTAGTGTATGATTCGAACTATTTTCAAATAATTTTGAAATCGAGTTCTCAAAAAGATAAGAAAAAAATCATCAATCCTTAAAAAAGCAATAAATAAATAAAAAAATAATCTTATTTTATGTTACGTGGAATATCTTTCGCAAAGAAGGGGGGAAATAAAGAATGTACACTGTTAAAAATCTGCTGCATTTTGTTGCAACTGCAACGCACTCCCTTGCTTGTATAGAAAACGGTTACTTGGCCGTGAAATGGAGCTTTCTCATTGGTTGGAATAGAGATATTATATACAAGCGGTGGAGTGCGTTGCAACAAAATGCAGCAGATTTTTAACAGTGTAATGCGAAATTTTTTTTTCCTAAACAGAAAAAGTTCTTTTTTATATGTTTGTTTACGTAAGAACTATTTACTGCATAATTCGAACAATTTTCAAATAACTTTAAAATAAATTTTTTAAAAAGATGATAAAAAAAATTATTTATTTTTTTAAAATTATTAATAACTTAAGAAAAGGGGCGATAAGAGAAAATTACATCATTCACCGACAGGTTCTTTTTTTATTTCAGTTTCCTGATTTTATGTTGTGTGTAATATCTTTCGCAAAGAAGGAAAACGAAAATGCAATGGGAGAAATTTTTTTCCAAAACAGAAAATGGCTATTTTTCTTGCTTTGCTTTTTACGTGTTTGTTTATGTAAGAACTATTTACTGTATAATTCGAACAATTTTCAAATAACTTTGAAATAGAGATTTTAAAGAGATAAAAACAGAAACTACTTTATGAAAGATAAATCCTTAATTAAAAGAAAGAATGAAAAAAGCAAAGAAAAAATTGAAAAACATCGGGAAAAGAATAATAAATTTACAACACTCACTCACATTTTTTTTTTTTTTTCGTTTTCTGATTCTATATTACTTGTAATGTCATTTTGAAAGATACACAGAAAAAAATGTATTGCTAAGGAAGTTTTTTCAAAAAGTTTACTTTTCTTAAAGTTTGATTTCCTTTTTACATGTTTGTTTATGTAAGAACTATTTAATGTATGATTCGAGCAATTTTCAAATAACTTTGAAATCGAGTTCTTCAAGAGAAAAAAAAAAGAATATAATATATAAGGAAACACAACGTCTTTAATAAATAAAAATACAATAAATAAGAAATTTGAGGAAGGAAATACAAAATTACATCACCCGCCCACAAACTCTTTATTCATTTATTTATTTATTTATTTTGTTTATTTATTTTTTGATTTACTGATTTTATCTTACTTGAAATATCATTCGCAAAACGAGAGAAAAAAATATAAAGCGCGAAATTTTCCTAAACAGAAAATATTTATTTTATTGATGATTGCTTCCATTTATACCATGTTCGTTCGCATAAGAACAATTTAGTGTATTATTTGAACAAATATTGAAATTAAGTTCTAAAGGGATAACAACTTTATAAAACATTTAGAAATGTTTTATGAAGTTGCCTTTATCAAAAAAGTACAGAATTTGTACTTTTCTGGAAAACCTCCTTTTCCTGATTGGACTCAATTATGAATTGATTGAATTTCATTTTTATCCTTATAGTTTCATAATAAATATGACTTTTATTACAAACTATTGAAATTTTTATATTCATATATAAGTATAATTTATTTCTCAATATTATTTTCAGCGGTAAAATTATGCCCGAAATTTTTGATTTGGTTTGGTTTTGATTATGACGACCAATTAACAACACGAGGCTCAAAAGGGGAGATGCTCGCTGTGGGGGGGGGGGGGTCTTTCTAAAGGAACCTAACCCATATTTACGCAAGGAAATCCAAAGTTCGAAGAAAACTACGGAAAATTCTGGACGATTAAGCCGACAGGCGCGATTGGGTTTGAACCTAGCACCTCTCGTCTATCAGCTTCGAGTGTAGAACCTCTCAGTCGCTGGTAGGGTCCAAAATTTTGGAATATTAAATACATTAAAATTTTCAGATTGTTAATTAAACATAAACCAACGCTGTGAAAAATGTCCAGCCAGGAATCAAACCCCGATCTTTGGAATAACGCTCCAATGCTTTACTATTAAGGGGTTACTTATGTCACACGAAAAGACTCATTCGCTAATGCTTATCCAATAGAAGAAATTTATAAAGATATATCGATTGCTTTCAATATTTTTAAATGATTTTTTATGAGGGAAAGGGGGGGGGGCACTGGACAGCTCAGATCAATCGATACGAAAGCCATTTTTTTCTTTTCGATTTTGATTGCAGATTTTTTATGAGGATGCTTTCACTTTCGAAACCGGTTTCAAAAATCAAATTGTCTTCATTAAAAATAACGGTAAACGAAATCTAAAAAGTATAAAACGGCCTTCATACAAGTCGATCTCTGTTATGCAATGTGAAAAAAAAAAAATCATAAAAAAATATTGAAATGCAACACAGATATCTTTATAAATTTCTTCCGTAGGATTAATATTAGTGAACGGGTCTTTTGGCGGAACTGAAAGAACCCCTTAAGGCGCAACACTAGGTACAGAAAAAAGACCCGGATGATAATGTAAAGTCTATGGTGGCGTTCTTTTCAAATATTTCGTCCAAATTTTAATATTTTTACATGATTTTTTTGCACAAGATTTTTTTGCACTGAGGACGATCCACAACCGGCCTAGTTTTTACTTTTTTAGTTTTTCTTTCAGATTTTTTAAAAATTACTTTAACTTTCGAAACCGGTTTTAACCAGTTCTGAAATTGAAAGTATCGTAATATAAAAAAATATATAAGCAAAATCGAAAAAGTAAAAAATAGGCCGGTTGTGGATCGTCCTCAGCTATCTTGTGCAAAAAATCATGTGAAAATATTAAAATTTGAGCGAGATATTTGAAAAGAACGCTCCTATAGACTTTAAATTATCATCCGGGTCTTTTTCTGTGACTAGCGTTGCACCTTACCCCCCTTCGCGAAGGAAGCCTCTTACGAAATTTTTAATGTTTTGTCACCGGTTTTTCAAAACAGAAATTTGTGCCTCATTAAATAGAGAAAATACTCAGATTAAATAAGGCAAATTTTACAGTAAAATTTCACAGATGGGAATAAACAAGGATTCTTGTCTTTTTGCGGCACATGTACGCGTCGCTCGTCCTCAAGGGGTTAATAACAAAAGCATTGGAGCGTTATTCCAAAGATCCAAGTTCGATTCCTGACTTCACTTTTCACTCCGTTGGTTTACTCTTAATTAGCAATGTGAAAATTCCTATGCATTTAATATTTCAAAAAATACAAGCGTAATTTCAATGCTGAAAATTAGTTGAGTTATTAATTATACTTGTATATGTGTCCATCTATGCTGAGCTTTATTTCGTCTTATTCTTGCCACAAAGTAGTTGCTCATGAAAGTTTTCTCCACCTGGTGTTGCACCCCCAAGGAGCCCCCCCCCCCTTAGGTCCTATATCCCTCGTATTGACTTGATAATTCGTAGTCATAAATACAACCAACCATCTTTTGTTGTAGTTGCAGCCTAATCGAGATTTTTTTTTTTTTTTTTTTTTTTTTTTTATGAGATGGCAGGTTGAGTAGGTTAATAGTAGAGTATTGAAGAATAATTATGAAGATCCGGGTATGATTCTCGGCTTAAACACTTTTCAATCTGATAGTTCACGTTTAGTTTTTTATGTGAAAAATTTCACCGATTTAGTATTCGATTGTATGTTAATATCTTTTATTCTAATTTAATAATTGAAATGTATTTAAAAGCGACAGAAAATTCTGTTTTAAAATACTGATGTTCAAATCGAAAGATGATAATCATGAAAGACTTTTTCTTTTTCCCTATTTCTCCTCCTTTCTCTTTTTTCCTTGTTGTTCGAAAAAACTCAATTCCGAGAAATACAAAGTTCACTCGCCCTATAAGCTTTTAAAAATTTTTTATACTCAATCCCCTTAAAAAAAAAAAAAAAAAAAAGAAAAAAAAAAGAAAAAAAAAGAAAAGAAAAGAAAAGAAAAGAAACAATGGAGAAAGTTGAGGAAGGAAAGACAAAATTGTTTCTCCCATTCCCAAGCTTTTTTTTCACTATTTCCTGATTTTGTGTTACTTGGAATATCATCCCCAAAGAGGGGAAAATGTAAGCTGAGGGAAGTTTTTTCAAACCAGAAAATGTTTATTTTTCTTGATAATTGTTACACTTTATACCGTGCTTGTTTATGTTGGAACTATTTACTATATGATTCGAACAATTTTCAAATAACTTTGAAATCGAGTTCTTAACCCCTTCGGGTACGAATTTTTTTACCTTGTGAGAACAAAATAATTATTGCTGTAATAATGTTAATCGTAGCCATCCAAATAGACCTACTGATGTTTAAAGATTATCTTGTAGTTTGAAATTCAACGAATGTACCTATTTTGTATAGTAATCAATTCATATTTACATGATAATAGGCTAAGGAAGAGTTTCTGGAGACGTTTTGAAAGTATCGTAATACAACAGGGTTTAACAGATATTACAAATTTCTAATGTTTTTTGCGTTTTATCACGCATGATTCATTCAAAATAATAAACTTTATTTTAAATGTAAAGGGTGAGATATATGTATAAAATAAAGAAATCGTCAATGTTGCAAAGGGGATTAAGCAAACTTTTATTATTATTGTTATTACTAAATGTCAAAACATAAAGAAGTCATAATAAGAAAGACATAGACATATAGGGTTATTTCTACACGAAGAAAGAAACAATGTAATTGATAAAACAAAATAATATTCGATGAAAAGACATATACTATTAATAGTACACCAAAGCCGAAAGGGTTAAAGAGACAAAAAATGAGAAATTATTTTATAAAAGATTACTTTAAAATAAATATCTACTTCTCTGGAAAACATTGTTGCTAATTGGACTCAATTATGAATTAATTGAATTTCGATTTTTTTCCCTGATATTTTTATTGAAAGTGTCTGTTTTATTGGAAACTTTCGAAAGTAGTATATTGATAAAGTAATAAGGTACCCTGGGGTAATAACGCCACGTTAAGGTTCTACCAATTTTCACGGCTCAGTTTTAGATTGTATTTTTCAAACAAATATATGATTTGATACAGCAACTCATTGACTATCTATATAAAAAAAAATAATTTAACAGATATGTATTCATAAAATGTAATGGCGTGATTTCTTGACCAATGCTATTTGGCGTTATTACCCACCTATATGGGTAATAACGCCCATTCAACAAAACTATGAAATAAGATGGATTAATTGCATGTAGATTGCCCAATTCTAAAAATACAAACTCTACAAACTTAGAAATTGACAAATTGCAGTCTCAGCTATTGAAAATATTCAGTTTTTTGTGAAAGTGTAAGAAAAATTAAGGTGTGGTGTGGGGGGGGGGGAGGATGAGGCAAAAGAATATCAGACCGTGAGCTTCTTTTTGTTTAAAAAGGACCGCTTAAGTAGAATTAATAGGAACATTGCATAGTTTTAACTGTGTTTATCTGAATCAGTATTTAGGAAGTAGCTCGGCTACTGTAGGGAATCAACTGGGTTATTAATGCCAAGGATTGGCGTTATTACCCCGTTATAGTTCATTTTAAATTACAAATTATCTCGAGAAGATATCCAAAATCTTCAACAACATTTTGAAAGTCCATGAAATGTACTACAGATTTATGTAATTAACAAAGTATATCCGGATAAAAAAAAAATAGTTTTAACATCACAAAACGTATCTCGCAAATTTTAGATCAAGCGTTAATTTTAGTTGCTTTTAAAAACAATAAGACCTAAAAATGATACAAATTAACTTGAAGCTGTTTTTTGCGATTTATATAACTCAAAATCCTTCTGCGTAGAGAACATGGGTGTCATTTACCAGATTATTTCATAATTACGCATAATATTAGCACTTGGCGTTATTACCCCAGACCACCTTAGGTTGATCTGCTTGTTTTTTTTTTTTATTATTTATTTTTTTTTTTTCGGTATAAAGGACTGTAGGGTTTTGATCAAAGTACAAGCAAATTAATTTACATGAGTGATAAATAAAATAATTTTTTAATTTATTTTTAAATATAGTTGTAAAATGTATTTCTTTAAATTACTATTAAAGGAATCTGTCTACTTTTTGTTTTGTGTAATAAGAACAGTATGTGATAAGTGAATTATAAATTAAAGTGAATATTGATTTACTAGGTAATTAATATTAAAGCTAATTTTTTAAAGTGAAAGTAATAAATAATATGTAAGGTCAGCAACTAAAAATTTTCATACCAATTTGTTTAATAGCTAATAATTTATGAATCGGTAAACATGAATGGAAAATTTTGTAGGACACTTAAAGGGTTAATAAAATAAATTTTAATAAAATAGGCTGTTCTACAAGATTAATTACTTATTTAAATTCTAGTATCGTATTTACTCGTGTATAACGCGCCCTTTTTTTCAAAAAAAATAGGGCAAAACTTCTAGGTGCGCGTTATACACGGAATAATCTTTTACTGCTGGATGTAATCACACAATATAACTATGAATCATGAAATATATTCCAAGAAGACATAATTACCCGGAAAAACTTATTTAATTGAAGTATTACTGTATTTTTATTTCACTATTTGCACTTTTTTATGCATCAGCATTATATAAACGCTATTTAAAAATTATCACTGACGTATCTCACTCCTACAACAATCCGTCAATCACTTTTTACCCCAATTCTAAATATGTATTTTCGCCTCGTTTTTGGTCTGATGTAATGTTTGTTTAAACTTTTTTTTTTTTTTTACTCAAATTCATTTAGTCATTTATTCATTTGCATATCAAATTTACGGTGCGCGTTATATACGAGATTTTTAAAGCGCGTTATACACGCGTGCGCGGTATGCACGAGTAAATGCGGTAATATTTATTGTGCCACTGCATATTATTACAGTATTAATCAAAATTGAACAGATGGTTTCAAAAGTTGTATAAAAGTAGGGATAAGAAAGACACATAAACATTTCCCACCTCTCTCAAATATTTTTCTTTTCCAGATTTTAAGTTACTTCAAATGTTATTCTTTCAGAAAGTAAAATATATTATATAATAGGAAGTTTTTTTTTTTTTTTTTTTTTTTTTTTTTTTTTTTAAATGGAACAAGTTTGCTTTTTTTAAAAAATCTTATTTGTCTGTGCAAAATTTATTTACTGTGCGATTTGAACAATTTTCAAATAACTTTAAAATCGAGTTGTTCACGTAAAAAAGAGCAACCATTTTAGAAAAGTTTGTTTTAAGCTAAGTTTGTACAGTTCTGAAAACCCTCCTTCCTAATTGGATGCAATTATGTTTCGACTGAATTTCGATTTTTCGTTTGGTTGCCAAGTCCAATTTCAATTCGTTTTTGGGAAACTTTAAGAAGTAGTATATTGATAAAATAATACATTGATTTGCTTGTTTGTTTTATTTTTATTTGTTTATGTGTAACTGTCACTAAAAAGAATTACTCTTTTGTTCGGTTCATCACGCTAATATGTAATGTAGTACAAATGATTTTAGTATATTATTTCTAACTATAATGCGAAGTCAGTTAATAGAAGAAATTATTCTTTAAATTTTATTTTAATGACTTATACACATAATAATTCCTTCTGGAAAAAAATTTCCTTTTTTTCCTGTACATATGACTTCTCTTGACATTTAGTTTTTTGAACTTTGAGTAAACAGTAATTCAGATGTTATTTAAATTCAAATAATAATGTATTTATAAGGAAGAATTTACTATAATTTAAAAGAATTTATAAAATTATAACAAAATTATGATTGAAAAATTAGCTAAGGAAAAAAAAATTCAAATCGTCTTTAGTCATTTGCACTTCCACTCTTGATGTCGATACACACACAAAGAAGAAAAAATGTGCTTTATTTAAATTTTTTGAGCCCACCCAATATTTTAAAAAGCTGCCACTGCTGTATATTCTAATGAATGCGTGAAAAAAGCGAAACAAAAATATTTGGTTCTATTTAAATATCCCGTCGACCGAAAAATTATGGCCAAACTCTAAGATTAAATGTCAATAATGGGTTATCATATATATCACATTCATTTGATATTAAACATAAATCCCGTTACGTCATAAGTGATTTTAAATTCGATCTTTTATTTGTATTTTTATTAATGCTTTACTAAATAATTTGTTATTTCATTATTTAAAATAATAATTATGTCAATTTGTGTAACTTGGCTAATCACTTGTCGATTTCTATATTTTGGTGAAATTAATCGACGAGATAACCAAGTAGTACCAAATATTCATATTTTTAAAAGTAGTGCATTTTTAATAGGTTAATTTTTCTATTTAAATTTTAGTGAAATGGGTTGTTCTAGAAGATTTTTTTTTACTTTTATTTAAATTTTAGTATTAAGTATTGTGTCACAACAAATTGTTACAGTATTATTCAAAATTGAAGGAATGGTTTCAAAGGTAGCGTGACCCCTTAAACTAAAAATATGGAATAAATGTAGCAATAGGAAAGACGCAGCAATATTTTCCATCTATCTCAAATATTTATTTTTCTTTTCCTGATTTTATGTTACATGAAATGTTATCCTTACAGAAAATAAAAAATATTATTTGATGAGATTTTTTTTTTCAAAATGGAACAAATTTGCTTTTCTTTTTTTACCGCGTTTGTTTGTGCAAAAATTATGTACTGTGCGATTTGAACAATTTTCAAATAACTTTAAAATCGAGATGTTGACATAAAAAAAGGAGCAACCACTTTAGAAAAGTTTGTTTTAAGCTAAGTTTGTACTTTTCTGAAAACCCTCCTTCCTAATTGGATACAATTATGTTTCGATTGAATTTCGATTTTTCGTTTGGTTGCCAAGTCCAATTTCAATTCGTTTTTGGGAAACTTTAAGAAGTAGTATATTGATAAAATAATATATTGATCTGCTTGTTTGTTTTATTTTTATTTGTTTGTGTGTAATTTAAGAATTGCCCTTTCAAAAGAAATGCCTTTTTGTTCGCTTTATCACGCAAAAATCTAACGGAGTACAAATGATTTTAAAATAGTATTACTAATTACAATGTGAAAAGTCATTTAATTGAAGAAGTTATTTTTAAACATTTATTTTAATGGTAAATAAAAATAATAATTCCTTCTGAAAAAAGCATTTCTCTTTTTTACTTAACAAGATTACTGAAATTTTAGCAGATTCTTTAGTAAAGCTACAGATTTTTGTAGATTTACAAAAACTAGTTTATTAGATTTACATTTTCAGTAAAGTACAGATAACACTTTAGAACATTTTTTTACATATATATAATCTATATTTTCAAATTTCAAAATAGGATAAGGTCTAATAAAAAAATAAACTTATTTTAATATGTACTTAGATAATACATCTATGACTTATACATGTACTCAAGTGCATGAAATATTTAGCGAATTGAGTGCCAAGTGTATTTTGCAAGTCTTTCCATTTGGATATCGAAATAACACGAACCGTTACACGATCTATCTCTCTCTCTCTATATATATATATAACTATTAATTGTATTACAATATATGAACCATCCCCTATTAAGATTTAAAGCAAAATCATTTAATTTGACTATGCTAAGCTAAACTCAATATCTTAATATAAGATGATTTAAGATTTAAAAATAGCTAATTAATATATTTACCTTATACACTTAGAAATAGTATTATAGATCTCCAATTTATCAAAAGTTAGGTACAATTTAATTATGCAAATTGATTATATTATATTAATAGAATTAATTGATCTAACTATACAATTATCCATAGATTAGTATCAATTAAACATCTATTATAATGTTTTTTAATTTAACAAATGCATTTCGCACTCTCATTTTTATTATAATATAAATTAACCATTGCATATTATCTAGACAATATCGCCCTCCTCCGTACTCTAACACCTACCCACCCAGCCATCCTATTATATACATTTTTTAAATATATTGTTTACATTTTTATTTTTTTAATTATTTTTATGTTTAATTACTTTTTTTGCACCTTTTTTACCCGATTTTTGTGTTAATTATTTAACTAGTGGTATATTAAAGAATGTATGAATTTTTTGGGAAAACCATTTTTTAGTTCATCATAAACTACCTTTTTAATATTTGCATTAATTAGATGAGAAGAACATAAACATTTTATTCTATATAAATGATTAAGGATTATATTACGATATACAGAATTATGAAGGCAGGATTTATAATTTAAGATCTAAAATGTTAATGATATTATTAGAAAGCAGGTTTTTTGTAATTTCTAAATTAGCTGGATAATCTTCTGGGAATTGAAATATACTGGTATTATCAGTGTCAATTAAAATTATATCATCAATATATCGAATTAAATGTATTTCATTATTAAAATATTTACGTTCATAATGATATAAGTCTGATAATATACCGTAATTTCGGGTGTATAAGCCGCGGATCAAACAATTCTTTTTGGACCCAGAAATCTTATTTAGTGATTGAAGACAAATATTTACGGCGATCTAACTAGTTATATTTGTTTCTTAAAAAATTCTGGGTCGAAAAAGAATTGTTTGAGCTGCGGCTTATACACCCGAAATTACGGTACTAGATGTACAATCACCTTGTGGTATACCGACTTTTTGTATATATATTATGTTATCTTGCCTTATAAAATTTCTATAGATAATGAAATTTGTTAAAGATAAAAAATAGTCACTATCAATGTTCGTTGATATATATTCAAATCATGTTGACCTTTTTTAAATAGTGCTTATTATGTTATGTAGATCTAATAAATCTATATTATTAAAAAGATCTTTGAAGTCATATGTAGTTATATTTTTATACATTTAAGATTTTTCATAATATTGACCATTTCATAGCTATTCTTTGTACAGTGTGTATATATTTGATTAAGAATTTTTAATACAAGTTTATTAGCAGTATTATTATAAGTATTGCAACCAATTGTGTCTGTTCTAAATTTAACTGGATTCTTGTGAAATTTGGGTATAAAAACAAGATATGAATATTTAAAGTTAGTAGAGTTAATATGTCTAATAATTTATAAAAACCTCTAATTTTACGATTGTTTGCAATTATGTAATCATTAGTTTTTTAGAATGAGTTATCAGAAGATGTACTGGATTTAAGCAGTTGATGAAAATAAAATTTACATGTAATTGCATAATTATTTGGAGATTTGTCCGCATAAGTGATTACAAAGTTTTGTTGCAATTTAGTGATTTGCTGGAAAAGATGCTTTGTGTTTATACAATACAGATGTGAAATATTATATTTTAAAGCCTTAGTTAATTTAACAATAACTAAAATTTTCTATTGATTGAAATATTCAATAGTTTTGTTGTAATATATTGCAATTTTATAAATAAATATATCTATATCATATGTAAATTGTTTTATTATAGAATTAATATATTAATTTGGATGGAATTCTATACTTAGTACCATAACTGATCAATTTTTTAAAAGTAAAATCAATTACAATACTTAGATTTCCAGTGATAATATGTCCATGATCATTATTAATGTATTTTTTTTAGAGAAGGGTCATTGCATTTACAGGGGAAAGTACATCAACAGAAATATTTTTTGAGAACGAATTATTGTTAAACATCTGTGTTCCTATAGTTCTTGGATATTTAAAAGTTTTTGATATTTGAATATTATTAATAGGAAAATTACAGATTTTGTCATATATTATAGAATTCATATTGGTTATATTAAGTATTTGATTAGAAAAAGTTATTACCATTTGAGTATTAGTAATTTGAGTTTCAGGTTTTTTTATTAAATTAATATTGAAAAGATCAACTCTAGTCATAATAAGATCATAAAAAAAATCTGAGAAATGCTCAGAGTATGTTTTACTCAGAAATATATTTAAATATTGTAGAATATATTTCTTTTTAATTGCAAACATATATTTTCGTATTAATAACCAATTGTAATTTTTTATAAAATATAGATTTCTAGCCAACTTATGTGTTTGAAA
Source organism: Maratus speculifer (assembly GCA_964019185.1). Classification (NCBI taxonomy): domain Eukaryota; kingdom Metazoa; phylum Arthropoda; class Arachnida; order Araneae; family Salticidae; genus Maratus; species Maratus speculifer. Next base: position 55,143,916 of record OZ025296.1, read on the forward strand.
GATTATCAACAACTATATGCAAATTCTATGCAGATTTTTTATTTGTTTAGTTATAGGCTTTTTGGAAGCAATTAAAGTTGATGAACATCTATCTATCTCTCTTGTTCCGTGTAGTTTTACGATTAATTTGATGGTTTAAACTATGTATATATATATATGTATATATATAAAAAAAAAGGTAAGAAAATTATGTATTGTTTTTGAAGACCTCCTTTTTGATTGAATAAAATTACATTTCGATTTTTGTCTTGACTCTTCCGTCGTAAAATACAACTTTTATTGATTCTTGCGAAACTTTAAAAAGTCTGTAAAATGTAGTGGCATTGTAAACTATCCTACGAAGAAAATGCGGCACAATCTGGCAGAAAAATGGCCAAAAAATTAAGCAAGTTGCCAAATATTGTGATACTTCTGCTAGACAACTGTTTTTATGTTACTGTAATATAATGAAACTCATTAAATATTTTTAGTAAGAAATATTTAGTACATTCGTGATAAAATCCTGAAATTACTTCAAAATTATTTAGAACTTAACTTCTTAAATTTTATTTCATATTTTATATTGTTAGTACCGGTGACTGACGTGGCCTGAATGGAAAGATAAGTGTCACGGTAACGGTGACTGATGTCGTACTTAAGAGACCGCACTAGTAACTGAATAAGACCCGGTTGGTCATATTAAGTCTAGCGGGGGACGTCATTTTTACTTTTTCTAGTTTTTACTTTTTAGCTTTTTATTTCAAATTTTTTCTTAAAGAAAAAAAAATTGGAACCGGTTAGAATTGGATCTGAAATTGAAACTACTATAATATGAAAAATATATATATATAACCAAAATCGAAAAAGTAAAAATAGCCCGTTTGTAGATCGTCCTCATTTATCCTATGCAAAAAAAAAATAATCATTTAAAAATATTTAAATTTGAGCGAGATATTTGAAAATAACGCCCCCCCATAGATTTAACATTATCATCCCGGTCTTTTTCAGCGACTTGAGTGGCATCTTAACGTGTTTATATTTTCTGATGGGATAGGAAATGCGGCATAGAATAAGCATCAATCTTTGTTCCTCGATTTGTCTAGTTCGAGATCTGTGTCCATTTCTACAAATAACTTATAAATAGAGTAGAGACTCGATTACACTGATCTACAAATTTTGGCTTTAAAAAAATATCCTTCGAGCAAAGTGGCTTTTTTTTAAAAATCTTCACATGCTGAATACGAAAACAATAATTATACATTTAAATTAGTTTCCATTTATTAGAAATAAAAAATACAAAATTAGGCAAAAAATATCAAAAATTATTCTTTTGTTCTATTCATTAACAGAATTTTGACTTAAGGGGCCGCTTCACTCAAATGAAAAGATCCGTTCACTAATGCTAATCCTATAGAAGAAATTTATTAAGATATTTCGGTTGCATTTTAATATTTTTAAATGATTCTTTTTGCATTGAATAGCTGAGATTGATCTGAATGCAGGTCGTTTTTTACTTTGTTGATTTCTTTTACAGATATTTTTTTACAAGAATGCATTCATTTTCAGAACCGGTTTGAAAAGCGAAATCACCTTCATAAAAGCTATCTGTAAGCAAAATCGAAAAAGTAAAAAACGGCCTGCATTCAGATCAATCTCAGCTATCCAATGCAAAAAGAATCATTTAAAAATATTAAAATGCAACCGAGATATCTTTATAAATTTCTTCCATAGGATTAACATTAGCGAACGGGTCTTTTCATTTGAGTGAAGCGGCCCCTTAATTTTTTCGCTGGTCTCTTATATTCTGCTTCTGGAGCATCTCGATAAATAGCCCAACAATAATCCGCCAACACTGAAATTTATACTTGCCCTAATATCGTTTCATTCTGTTTATAAGTAATGTTAAAATCTCCTACCCAACCATTGATATCTTTACGAAAAACTAAACTTTCAGCCATTTCAAAATATTGTGTCAATTCTTTTTGTCTAATACGGAAAGCTATTTTATCCACACCACTTTCTAAAAGGTTCCACTGTTGCAGTCTCAAGCCTAGAAGTTCTGCTTTGTTCTTTGGTAATTCCAAGTCCTTTACAAGATCATTTAATTCAACTTACGTTATCATGTGTGGCTGTGATGATTTGTAGGTACTTCGTATTCTGACATTGAAGAAATTGATGGTGAAGTAGATGTGATTTCATCTTTGTTGTTGTCAATCTTAGGAGGTTTCAGGATTAGATGAGGATCGCCGTGTTACAGAGGACGACTAGCCGATGGTATATTTGGATAGACTATGATAGTTTTCTTTTTTTTTTTAGAAATACCTTTACCTTTTCCAAATACATGGGTTGTCAGGCAGAAATAGCAATCAGTTACGTGATTTGTAGATTCCCGCCACTGCATTGGCACTGCGAAACGAAATGATAATTTTTTGTCACTCAGCCAATTTTTCAAACCTTTAACACAATCAGCAGAAATTTTGAACACAGCTTTTGTGCTGATGTTTTATGTCTTCGTTAAAGTAGTAAGAATAGCCTTTTTTTATAGTAGGTGATATAGAACTCTTTGTTTACTAAATATCATCTCCCCGCAAATTTAACAAAAATTGTCGGGATTATTCACACATTTCCGAGACATTTTACTTTAAAGTAACTTGTAGATTTTTACTTTTAGCACATTTATTATTTAGTAATGCAGAACAGAGCACTAAAGTACGATATTTTTAACATTTGATGCCAACTAACAAAGTAAATATGAACATTGTCAAGTTGAATGAGGGTGGAATCGTGAGATTTGGAAGATATGAGGTATCGTGAAAACTTAAACTAATAAATTATTTTTATTTATTGAGTCGTATTTAGCATGGGTAGACAAGGAGAAATTAGTTAAAATTATTTCGGAAACTTTTTGTAAACTAGTTTTATTGCAAACAAAAGAATCGATCACCTTTCAGAAATTCGAAATTTTCGGATAATCGAGAATTCTTTAATGTTAAGAATAAAGAGAAACATATCGCTATTTCTTATTATGGTAATAAGTGCTTAATAAAAATAAAGCAATAAAAATATAAAAACAAGAATAAATTTCCTGAATTTTTATTTGAAAATTAAGTACTTTTTACATATTTCACAAGGGCACAAAACAATGTTTTGCTAGTCGTATACTGTAAAAAAAAAAAAAAAAAAAAAAAAAAAAATCTTTAATTTTACAAATGTAAAGTTGCCAAAATCTGTATGCTTACAAACATTTTATCTGTATACCGTAGAAGAAAAATCTAAATCTACAGAACTAATTTTTAAAGCTACAGGAATTAGTAACTTTACAAACGAATCTACTAAAATTATAGTTACCTTACTAAAGTTTTATCTGCAACTGGGTTTCAATTATATAATATTACATCTAGACATCCCAAGAATCCTAAAAATTCTTAGTGACCTACAAATTTTTTGAATTTCAATGCAAATTTGTATTTGTTACATGAATTTTTGCTGTTGATGTTACATAAAATGTTCAAGAAATTCCAGTTTCCTAGAAAACTTTTAGTAAATTTTCGGATTTTTTTTACAGTGTTAGTTTGATTGCCTTTGCTTTGAACTTTGTTTTTAATATTATTATTTGACCTGTAATACAGTCTTTCTACTTCTTCAACCATGCCAAATCTTTTGCAAAACATTCAAAAGCTTCAGAATTGCTAATTTGTTCGTTTTCTTCGTTCCACTCTGCAGCTGACTGGAGCTCAAATTAAATGCAAAGTAACTCTATAAGAAAGGGGATCGGAAATATTTATATCTACTCGTAATTTGGAAAGAAGCGATTGCACAGAAGGAATATGATAGTTATTTTTTTTTCTTTTTTCAAAATGGATTTTGTACACAACGATCGGGATAGAAAAAATTTTAAAAAATGGTTTTCGGTTCACTGAGAATTTCGACAAAAATCGTTTCGGATAAAAGAGGTTCTACTGTAATACGAATCTTTTGAATTCGCAATAATATTTTGTAATTTGAGCTTAAAAAATAGTATGAGATTCTAACCAGTGGTTCCAAACATGGGGTACGTTAAAATAATATCGGTAATGAAAGTAATATGGCAGAAATCTCAAAAGGTATTGGTGCTATTTATGACGGCCGATTATCTGCACGACAAATATAGGCCCTAGCCCTCCGTCGGGGTCATTTTAAGAGAACCTAACCCGTATCTACTCAAGATTTGAAGAAAACCACGAAAATTCCGAACAGTTAGGCCGACGAGAGCGATTAAGTTCGAACCCAGCACCTCTCGTCTACCAGCATTGGGAGCAGAACCTCTCAGCCGTAAATATGAAAAATGGCTAGCAAAGTCACAAAAATGTTTGAAATGATAATGTAATTTTTATCAATTTCTTGAATAGTTGTCAGAAGAACATTACTAATGAAATAATGCATGTTTGCGTTATTTAGCTGGGTGTAAGAAGGAGAAAAAGGACGTATTTACAAGAAATGGGTGTACTTCGAAATAAAAATCCAAAGAAAAAAGTACGTGAAAGAAAAAAGGTTGTGAAGCGTTGTTTTAAACAAAAAAGTATTTTACTCTAACTTTAGAAACTTACATGATAAATATGTAAAAAAATTCATGCAATTCTAAGGCATGTAAATGTTTTAATATTGCTTGATGATACGACGGCCAAGAAATCCATTTACATCGTTGTGTTTTGTTCGAACTCAGCACCCAATTCTAAATTACAAATAATAACAACCTTGTAAAAATCTCATTTTCAACTTAAGTAAGGAGTGAGCAAATGGGCGATTTTTTTTCATTAATTATTTTTATTTCAATTCAGAAAAATTATCCTTTCAGAAAAACGGTTGTCTTTTATAATTAATTTAATAGATTCACCACTGTGATAAACTCAAGTATCTATTATGTTATTGTTCTTTTTTAAAAAAATTTATAAGAATTTTATTTTTTTTAAATATTAAATGACTTGCTGTTTTCATGCATTAGAACAATAGAGATTGATTTTTTATGTTTATAATTTGGGGAAGGCTTCGTCCCAAAGCGACAATGTCCATTCTCCCCTCAAGTTTTTTCTTAAGTGTTGAGATTTTTTTTTCTAAACTCCTTGTGAGAGGGAGAAAGTAGGAGGAAAGGAAGGAAGGGGTAGAAATTAACATTTCCTCTCTAAACATTTTTTATGTTGTTAATTTTTTTAACTAGTTAGGTTTTTTTTTTTTTTTTTCTTTGAATAAAAAATCGCCTAAATGGTAGATTTTTATTTAGAGCAGTTAAGATTAGTAAACATGCCTTAATTTTTAACTTATCTTCAAAAAATGTGAAATTTTCTGGTAATTTTTTGGACTCGTTTTTTTCACGTAAAGGCCAAAAATTGATAGGCTTGACTACTGAATCTATTTAAAATCGAAAAAGCGCTTTCACTTTTTGCTAAATAAGTCATTTATTGAGTTGAATGATTTTTCTCACGTGGCAGCAAGTGTTCCTCTTTTCTCTCGCTACCGTGTCAAGAATTCGGCTTAAAATGTCTACTTTAACAATATTTTTGAAATAGCTTTCGGAAAACTTTTATTTAAAAAGAAAACACGCGATTGGATTACATAGTTTCTGAATAAAAATAACCGCCATTTTTAAAAGTTTTTTTTTTTTTTTTTCTTTTTTTTAGAATAGTTTTAAGGGAGAATGGGAGTTTTTCATCTTAAAAAATGAGCATATTATATGAAGTTGCTTTGATGTCAAGTAACAGGGGAGAAATCAGAGCACGATTTTAAAACCTCCAGTCTCGCGCAGAAATTCTTTTTTAAAACTCCAACGTCAACGGCATTTCTGAAGCATACTTTAACTTTATCGAAAAATGGAAAATGATGTTAAATGCATACAGTATGCTGGTGTTTCAGAATAGAAATGCTTGAATATACCATGAATTTTAGAATAAAATTGAGTTTGTCAATGTGTCAAAAATAAATCTGTTTAGATTTGAAAACAGGTTAAACTTGGGATTTTTGTCTGATCGAAAACGAGTTTCTTTATCACAGTATCTCCTAACCAGGGGTTCGCATATCCCTAAGGTATGTGAAAATAATGTTGATAATGTAGGAGATCACAAAAATGGTTCATAAAATCACAAAAATTATTAATAAAGTCACAAAGATAGTTAATAAAGTCATAAAAATAGTTAATAAAGTCAGAAATGACGATGTAATTTGCATCGAATTATTAAATGGCTGTCTAAGAAGGTAGCTATTGAAGTAAAACATGAGGGACGTTTTCATAAGAAACCTCGATACTCAGAAATGAAAAGCCTAAAAAAGGGGTACGTGAAAGAAAACAAGTGGGTAAGTGTGATCGCTGACCACACCGTAATATTTCGTCTAATATTTCTTTCAAAACAATTGATCCTTTAATTAGATTAAATTATAACAATTCAATTGGTAAATGAATTATAGCAGATCTAAATTTTTCAAGTGAGTGTAATAAGTCCGGGCAAGGATTCGAACCAGGAATGTATTGGCGGCTGAAGCGTGGCATACGAGAAGTACACGATACGAGAAGAATGTACTTCGCGTATGCCACGGCTGAAGCCGCCAACACTGAGAAAAAAATATGGTTTTGGCATATAGAATCTAAGTAATGGCTCTAGAAAAAATAGTTCCATGTCATCCTTATAAATTTTAGTTCCATTTCTTAGAGAGTTCCAGAGTCTCTTACTAGAATTCAAGTACGTTTTCCGATATTTTTGTCGTCAAATTTATCTAAAAATCTCTTCAAATAGATGCGAACACAAGATATTTGATTTAGTAACTGTAATTATAGCTTAAAAAATCATTCCTAAAATCAAGCGATAATTTCTCGCTACTGAAACGGTTCAATGTCGTTTCGCCTCCTAGAAAAGAAGAGATTAGAAATGTCAAGTCATTTCGCCTATTCAGCTTAGTTGTTTACTCAACAAGTTTGGACATCTATATTTCTAGTTTACGTATTTAGAAAGTGGCTAACTATTCGTTCTAGTTGAAGGCGGAATATTTTTTTTTTCTCAGTGAATGGCTGTTTGCAATACAGTCGACTCTCTTTAATTCGAAATCGGATAATTCGAATCTTCGCTTAATTCGAACTAAACATGAAGTCCCGAAATTTTCAATGGCATAATAACGTTAAAATTTTTCATTAATTCGAACTCATTTTCTCTTGACTTCGTTTAATTCGAACTAACGAGAATTCCGATTTTTCATTTTTCTTTTCTTTCTGACGTATTTCAAATCATTTAAATAATTTATTTTCTTTGATTTTTGTGAAAATTGTTACGAACGAGTACACATATAATCAAATGCATTTGATATTCATTTTCTTAGTGTCCCGTCTGTCCATCAGTGACGCTTTAAATTTTTCTTCCATTGTGCTTGTTTCTAATCTTTTAATAAGTTTATGGATTTATACATTCTAATTTAATATTAAGTCATATTCTAATGATAATAGACGAAATAAATTTAAAAAACAGTATAACATTAATTCCTTTGTAATAGTACCATATTAACCATGTTTTCATTTCATATTTTCCATAATTCGAACATTTCTTGTGGTCCCGATGAGTTCGAATTAACGAGAGCCGACTGTAGTTGGTTAGGCTAATTAACCAAATCGCAACCTTAACGATAAAATCTATCAGTACGGTCAATCTGGTCTAATACTTTGGATCAACTCAACAGAATAAATCGAAGGTTAATGTATGGAACTGCAGAAAAAGCTGCATACGAAATTATATTAGATTAATTTATAACACGATTTTTTAACGGGTAAATGAATTGATTGTAAGTGAGAGTAGAGTAAATTAGTGCCCTAGCATTCGTTCGGGATAGCTCTCTTGAAGGAGCATTTGTGGCTTCAGCCAATACACTACTTATTCAAATTCTGGCTTGGACTATTTTTACCCATTTGGAAAATTTACAAATTTGTGCAGTTGATCCTTTAATTAACTAGTAAATCTGCAGATCAGAAGCCTCAACGTCAGCTTTACACATCATTTTTTTTAAACACACTTTGGGTAATATTCAACTTCCTGGAAACTGTAATTTAAAATTTTCAAATTACATAATTATTTATAAGAATAAAATAAGAATAAGAAGTTTTCAGCCATCAAAAGCGTTAAATTAAATATTTAGTTATGTATGTTAGGATATTCTGAAATTTTCATGATCTATTATTTTTGTTTTTTTATTATAACATAATAGATTTCTTCAAGGGGGTTCCGCCCCCCATGAACCCACCGTAGTCTCCTAAAACTTAAATTTGTAACTTTCTATCAATTTGCTAATGGTTATCGTATATCTTGTATTTCTTTATACATTTTGATTTATAAGGATAAGTAACAGTTTTAATAAGCATTTTTCATTATCTCCATACTTCTACATACCTGCCCACCACAAACACCTAAATCTAATGAATCAGGAACTTTTGAAAGTGTAAACTCAGTAATCTAGGGTTTTACAGTTTTGTTTCCGAAAAAAAGAAGTTTTGATTGCATTTTGTGGCAGTTATCGCGGACAGACAGACAGAACAGACTGACAGGCGGAAAACAATAAATTTTGTGTCGCCAAAATAAGAATCCACTGAAGTTTCGGCAATGACGTCATTATTTATGAGTTATTGCTATTCATGTTTCTAATATTTTTTACGACTGCTATAAAATACCTGTTTTATTTCAATTATGATGTCAAATTTTATCAGGTGAAATAATTGCTAAAAATATAATAATTTTTTATTTGTTTTACATTTTAATTATGCCCCCATTTTTGTCAGAAAAATTCTTATTAACGAAACAAATTTCCGTGTTTAATATTTAACAAAGTACTATATTTATTTTTATTTTTATTCTGACGTCATATTTATTTTTTCTTAGTTTAATTTTTCGAATGGAAATTGCTCAATTGAAACTTATTGCCGTTGAAAAATTATTCCATATTTTAATTTTTTGTTGGCAACAATAAAGGAAATTGGTTAAATTTTATCTAAAAAATCGCTATTAATTCTGCATGAAAAAGAAGGAAATTTTGAATTATTAAGGAAAATATGTGAATAAAATTAATAAAACATAGCCTATGTTCGTTTCTGGGCTATGTTATAGCTATACACAAAGATACAAACACATTAATTCATCAGTTTTGACGTTGACTTTATTTAAATTAACATTATAAAAATAAGGATTATGATGAATGGTTGCTTAGCAACCATTAAGAGAAAATAAAGAAAATGATATAAATACATTTGAAATAAGTAAATCTCTAAAACAAATTGGTTTATATTATTGGAACACATTTATAAAAAATCTCCAAAATTTACAGTAATAATTTAAAAAATCTGACAAATTTGTAGACAAAATTTCAAAACAATACGAATAATTTAACTGGTAAATTTCAGCATTCCTTTATCATTGAATTCCATTAATGAAATGTGACATTTTCTCTCAAGAAAAAAAAAAATAAAAATCATTGGATTTGCCATACAAAAGCATTATTGCGCAAAATAAAATATTCTATATTTCTCGAACGAATGAATCAAATCTTACAAAATACTATACAGCTTAATCCCAGTGTCTCACTAACATACCCACTTAATTTCAAGCCAATCGGATGCTTTTTACGGAAGTTATCGCGCAACAGACAGACTGACAAACTGACAGACAGACAGACAGACAGACACAAAAAAATTTCGTGTCTCCAAAGTAAGCCTTCACTGACGTTTCGGCAATAAATCCAAATTATTAATTTATAATTATTAAATTTTTACATAGAGGGTAGCACCAATAAATTTAATTTTGAAATATTTATCGAAGGAAGTTATTTATTTTCATCAAATTTAAAATGTTCAAATCAAATTATTTAAATAAAATCCAAAATTCGAATTTTTTTTTAAATCCGAAATTAAAAAAATATTAGCGGAGGGATAAATAAAATTCTGAATTTCTATAAACGAAAAAAATTGCTTAAACGAAATTTAAAATACCGAATCATTAGGATGAGCGAATCGAACCCTCTACTAGGCCACTCAAATTACATTTTGTCGTACACTTTACAAAAAAACTATTCAATATTTTAACTTCAAATTAAATTCAAAAATAACTTATGATCTGTAGATTTGTAAAATATAATTTTTTTACAGTAAAACGTTAAAAAATTTATTATTTTAATTAATTTATTTTACATGCATTTCCAATACGGACGCATTTTAGCAAGTAAATAAAAAATGAAACGCGCATATTTTCAGAAAAAATATAAATCATGGAGTAAGTAATTACAGATAGAATCATGATTAATTTAATAAATAAAATATGTCTTCATTATTCAGCAAAATAGTTTGCACAGATAACACTTAAACATTTTAAAAAGATTGTATTGTAGATTTTTTTTTTTTTTTGGTAAAGTGGCAACAAAAGAATTGTAAACAAATAAAATTAATTGTTAAATTTGTTATATAAATGGAAAATTAAAAGAATTGAAGCGTGAAGTTGTTGCCTCGATTCAAGCTCTTTATAAATGTACTAAAGCAAAGTTGGCCGATTCAGAAACGACAAATTGACTTTAATTATTTCTTACTTTATCATTTGGATCTAAAGTAATGTTACGTTCTTATTTGTGGACCGAAAAAGTTTTAGTGAACGGGACTTTAGACTTTGTTGCACGTAATAAAGAAAATCACAAGCCACCAGATCAGATATCGCGAATAATCATAGATAAATTTGAATGCTACAATAATTTAACTTATAAGAATTGGTGCGTACCGATTCCCCCAATAATTAAATTCTGGAAAAATGGAAGCATAAATTGCTCAAGGAAAGAATTTCTTCTGCAGTTAGCTTTTCCTGTTACCATTCGTAAATCCCAAGGTTTAACATTAGATGAAGCAGTTGTAGATATTGAGGATATATAGACACCAGTTGGCTTAAAAACGTACGTAACGTTGTCGAGAGTGAAATCCTTCAAAATTAAGCATTCAATAGAAATTTTCCTTACGAAAAATTCTACAATATCAAAAATTCTGATACGCTAACATATATAAAAACGAAGAAATTAGAAAAAAAAATTTACAGTTAAAAATTCATAGTATCAACCAGAGCAGATTTCAGATGTTTTTCCAGAAAATAGGATTTTGACGAAGTAACTTTCTTCAAGCTCTCTTCAAATATATTTTTCTAAAATAGCTATCAAAGATTATTTGATGTTAATTACAAAGATTGGAAACATGCATATTTCAAACAGCTTTAAAAAACACCAGTGGTTACTGGAAATTGTAAAAACATCTTTAAAAGAGCTTTTAGTTGAAAATTTAAAAATATTTTGTAAAAGTTTGCTTCGAAAATATTTCATTATGCCAGTCTTACATCATAAATAAAAAATTAAAATGCGCCAAAACATAAAACAACGTTTTTGTTTAATAAAGATGCAAAAATAATATTAAAAAATATTTTTACTTTCAAATATCTGTTTTATAAAATAATGCTTCGCGAATCCAAACAAAGCATGGCTTTTGCTAGTTAATAAATCACAATAATTTCAAAAATAGAAAGAAAATTACATTCCAAAAGAAATATTATGAATGTCACATAAACGAAAGTCTAATAATATAAACCCTTAAATTGGCCAAAAATACGAAATCTCTCTTAATTAAATCCATCTTAATAGGAAAATTTCAACTCCCAGCAGCGGTGTTCAATGTAAGAACCTTCACTTAACTAGAAAGATGCTTAACCTCCAAACTAGGATGTCTATATGCAAACGTTCGAATTAAGGTACTCTTTTGAAATTTAAATTGCAAAACTGAACGGATGACATTGATAAAATTAATTTATTTAAAATAATTGAATTTTTCATAATTTTATGATATCGTCGTGTGATACGACGTATTCAGCTGTAAGTTCACCAAATGCGAAGTTTCTGACTTATACAGTTTTTGGACTCTGTGACTGAAAGACAGACAAAAGATAGAGGCAAATAGAGTTTCGTGAGATGATAGAAGCCGTAAAAAGGTTGCGAAGCAATGATCTGGATGGAAAATAGACATATTCCCTTATTCTGATCTTTTAAAATAATTTACGAATAAGTTTAAAATTCCATTCGTATAAGCATGTCTCGAAAAAATACAGTACAGAAACATTTTTAGTGAAGCTGAAAATACAATTCAATTTAAAATTACTTCATGTATTAAAGATTTGTTTATAATTTATTTCTGTCATTCCATCGCAAGTTCTTTTTATTATTATTATTTCTCTCCAGAAAGTTTAGAAAATAATGTATCACGAGAATGATGTATCGATATGTTTGCTTTTACTTAATTACCATTAAATTTATTGTTGATTTTAGATTTTGACATTATCTCGGAATTAATTCTAGATTTGTCTATTGAGTAATTGTTTCTAGACAAGTCGAAATGTACTTTTCATTTCAAAAATACATTATTTATTGCTGGGATATTTTTTCCTTTATATTCTTTCTACGCCGTTAGATAGCCGTTAGACGCCATTTGATTATATTTTCAAAAACTTAAGGCTCCTGTCTCCGTCAAACAAAGCGCTCGCGAGCTAATGCTATTCCTATGGGGGGAATATTTTCTAATGTCTATGGTTTAAAATTTGGCATTTTTGATTTTTTTTAATTTTATTTATTTATTTATTTTATTTTATTTTTAATGTATTTTATTTATTTATTTTTGCATTGGATAGCTGAGATGTATTTCTACATGGCTCTTTTTTTACTTTTTCGATTTTGGTTGCAGATTTTATATAGATATATATATAAAGTTAGTTTCACTTTCAAAACATGTTCTGAAAATGAAATTGTCTTTCTGAAAAATATCTTCAACCAAAAGTATAAAAGTAAAAAAAGAGAGATGTAGAGACAAACCTCAGCTATCCAAAAAAAAAAAAAAAAAAGTAGAAATTTAAATTTGATATTAGAAAATAACTTTCCCATAGAAAAGGTACAAGCTCGCGAACGCTTCGTCTGCCAGGGATAAAATAATGGTGGT